>JAPQWN010000003.1:92900058-94302558 GCA_028538565.1 Umbellularia californica | reverse complement strand
ATAAAATCGAAAAAGAAATATGAAGGAGAGGTACAGAGCCTTTTACCACCATCCTTTTTAGATAATAATAACAACAACAACAACAATAAGAAGAAAAAGAAGGAGAAGAAGACGACGATGACACAGAAGACATCAAATATTAATAAGAGGAGCTTCCCTATCTACTTCATGTTTTGTCAAGGAATTTGCTTAGCATTGGTCGAACAATTAACATGCTTGAAAAGCACTAGAAAAGGAGTAGCCAATAATCTAATCCTTTTGACTTTTTTTTTTTTTATGAAGGATAAATTCTAATTGGTTTGATATGCTAATGATTTAACATGATTGCCCTCGTTTGTGGACCATTCATTTGGCACACCCTTGCTAGGAAAAACCTCAATACTTCGACAATGTAAATATGTAATGATCCAATAAGTGATGGAGAGGTGGATATGTTATGCAGGTGCTTGATTAGTGTTGGGGTCATGTTAAGATTTCCTTGAAGATAACTCTAAATTGGGGGTGGGTGGGGGAAGGATTTGGGATGTTCACTTATGAGAAACTGAAAGTGCAGTACCGCACTGTGGGGCCCACTTGGCCCACCTTTCATCGATGTAGTGCCTTCAATAATTTTCTCGTCCCATGATTTGGCATCAGGCCCAATTGTACACTCACTGAACCTTCACTCACCGTAGGATTGAATCTCAGAAAAATCTATAATTTTTAAATTATACATTTTGCACATCCACGTACTTTTTTTTTTGGAAAACAGAGGGGGTCCCAGTCCCTTGGGCTGAACTAATTCCTTCAGGCTAGGGTAAATCCCTTGTGGGTTGTGGCTACAGTGCGGTAGCACAGTTTCAAACCTCTCGGCCTTTAAAAGCAAATTGTGGACTTACGCCAACCGAGCTACCCCTTGGGGTTGCACATGCACATACAAGGATGGTGTGTTTGCATGACCCTCCTAAAATCAATCAAACAATTAGGAACCTCTCAATCTTAGATTTAATGGTAATAAGTCTATACATGGCTCAAATTGGGATGGTCATTCAAAGTGGATGGAAGGGATCACCCCACAAGGTGGCACTCTCCGCAACGTTGCTCAGCAGATCAAATTGATGTTTTGAGCAAATCCAAAGTAAACAAATTAACAAAAAGAAGAAACACACCATTTTGTGTAACATTAACATATGAATTAAGATAATAAATACTTGTCTTTCTAATACAGTTGTAATTGGTTAGATTTAGTCATCCAACCTATTGCTGCCCTTTGATAAATTTGATGCTATACATTAATTAAAGAAATCTTCAATTTTGGATGGCTTTATTTCAAAAATCGATCCATAAAAGATTTCTTACAATCTTGTGCAAACAAATAGTAAAAAAATCCCAATAAAAAGGCCAAATATAGAGAGCATTTAATAGAGAACAGTGCCCCCACCATAACTCATCAGTGGGGTCCACCTTCCTAAAACTGAAACCATTCCAGCCCTGACCTTTTATTTTAGTAAATACAGCTACATTCCTATTCACATCAATAAGAAGCTCATTGCTAATTTTGTGACATGATTTACTTGTTATTGATTTCATTTACTCTATTTTTAAGAGGGAAAAAAACAAATGAAGTTGATCATGTTGTAAAAGTTCTTATTTACATTGATGGATGAACTCGTTCATCATTTTTATTGACTCAAGTCAATGTAAGAAAGATTAGAGTAGATAAATATTTGTATTCTAAAAAGGTGGCTCACACTTATAAGTTTAGCAGATAGCTGCAGGGTAATTATGCCCTTTATTATTTGAGGGGAAAGAACTGAGGCTCCAAAATTCTAAATATGCTGAATTTATTTGAAGACAAATAAATTTGTATTGAACCGTTAGTAGATATTTCATCTAAATTTGTCATTTTCGGAGTATTCCAAAAGTGAAATTTCCAAATTCCTGTTAAATAATGTGCTTTCAAGCCCTTTACAACTTTTCGAAGTCGCTCAGATTGTTGCTTAGTTGGTTGTGGACATAGTAGTGAAAGTGAGTGTGAGAGTTCGAGACCCTTATAAAGCGAAAAAAAAAAAAAAAAAGGTTTCCGTTTCAACTTATTAAAATTGAAATGCTAAATTCAATTCAAACATTTTGATTGTTAAATTTTAAGACAACAAACTTTAAAATCTCAAAAAGTCGACTAAAAAAAGAAAAAAAACCTCACAAAGTTGAGTGGTCGACCAATCATGGCCAAACTTGTTCATCTCATCTTCCTCAAGGACTCTCCATGCTAAGCCAAAAATAGCAAATCAAGGCAAATAAAAAAAAGAGTTTTAAAGTTATGAATCCACCACTGCCAAACCCATCCATCTCACTTTTCTCAAACACTCCTCATGCTGATTCAATAAAAACAAATTAAGCTGCAGTCAGTCAAATCATGCATCCACTATCATCATAACCCTTGTTTAATTTCATTTACCATAGACAAAACCAAGTAGTTGAAGTCCAACCTCTAATTTGGGCCACATATATTCTTCCTAGTGAGTTGGTTTTTCTGATATCTTTCTGTGTCGTCTTATGTGCATGTGTACATAGACTCTCTTGACTGGAGTTACATGCATGACGTGGGTTTCTATTAACAACATGGTATCATGGAACAGGACAAGGGATGAGATTTCTGGATTCTTCAACATGGATTAGACCTTGAAATGGAGCTGCAAATTGCATGCATTTGAGAATGCTAACCTTGGATGCTCCCAAAAGCCATTTTTGGATGGTGGCCAATCACAATGGGATAGATTATGGATTCCAACATTCAATTTTTAGATGGTGGGCAATCACAGTGGGATAGACTTTGCATTTCTGTAAGAAGTAGTTAGAAATGAAAATTCAAAGTTGAATATGACTAATATGAACAGTTCTCTCTTCTTTTAACATAAAAATTGGTTACATTCCAGTGTCAAATGTTGAGTCAAAATGTAAAAGTGGTCCAAGACCAAAAATGCTAGTGATAGGACAGTGTTAACCACTCACCAATCATTGAGAATGTTACCAATGGCCAGTCAATTCGATTTCATTTTTCCTTGGAGAGACCATAGATGGGACTTGAGGGTTAAAATATCCCAAAGAAACCCAAATTACCATGACCCATTTGAATGATAGATGTGGATCAATTAGTTGTCAGTGGGCCTAGATCTGGCCTGTGTATCTGACAGTTTGGATTAAACAAAGTGGGACCCACATTGAAATGCATCAAATTCACATAGATTGGATCAATGCTATCCATTCATTTCAAAGACTTCCTTCTAGAATGAATTTCTCATGAGAGTAGAATAGTGCTTAATAGAAAATATCAATCAATGCCTTGTTGGCCATCCTCCATTACACACACACACACAAAAAAAACAAACCCCTTCTACATCATAGGTTAGAGTTGTCCCATCAGCTTAAGTTTTATGTTGAGATTCAGTACCAGGACATAATCCCAAAACTCAGATTACTTTTGAGAGAACAAGTGTTATTGGTATTGGTACTTCATCAACAGCATTCATCATGGGCCCAACATGTATTGGCAGTGGCCATACCTGAGCTCAGAACCCTGTAATTTCTTAGGAGAATGTTGTACCCCACCATACAAGAAAGGCCTAATCATGAAATGAATAAGTTAGGCTCTGTGGCTGGGCAGCAATACAGTCTAGTTTAAGTCAAAATTTCCACTGTGGCAGGCTGAAGCCATGATTAGGAGCACAATCCCTTCATGAAACTATTAGTTTTCTAAGTATTAAAGGTGGTTGTTCAAGTGTCTTCCACATGCAACTTGTGGTAGATTAAGTCTTTTACACAAAGGTTCTAGCCTGTTGGTTTGTGGGTCCATATGGGCCCTACAAATGTGATCGCAAAAGCCTCGATGGCTCTGCTGATTGGGCCATCAGCCAAGATGAGGGGAATGTGATCATCAACCCCTTCAGTATATGGCCCTCACAATGTCTCACTCAAGAGTCCAGGGCTGGCAATTCTTGACCAAGCTTCTGACCCAAATTGAAGCCCAGATCCCCTTTGCAACATTTTGAGCCTTATGTCACCATTTTCATCATCAACTAGGCCTTATCCCATCACTCTAGGTTCCTTTCTCCAGGCTCTGATGGCTTAGATTCGAGCCGAGTTCGCCTATGAGCAAAGGCCCAACTACGAATTTTAAAAAAAAAAACCCCCTCAAAAAGAGAGAATCATAAAAAAAAAAAAAAAAAATCCCTTTTCCTATATTGCATATGTATGGGCTTTATGTTATTGTTGTCTTATTGGGAATCCATATTGTATCTAAATGAGATATATGCATGTTTTACACTAAATGGGCTTAAAAGAGTACAGCGGGCTTTTGACCTTCTGCCCAGATCAGGCCCTTGAGAGTTTCAGACCCTGAACGTGGGTCCAGATCCGGTCTGCTACGTCCGGGCACGCTTAAATGAACTTGCCCTTGAGAGTTTCAGACATTAAACATGGGTCCAAATCCTCACGTCCAGGCCCACTTGAATGGCCTTGCCTCCGGACTGGATTTGGGCCCTTTCACTTTGAAATAACATATTTTCCAACTTCATTGATTATCAGTCTGGTTCTCTGATGCCACAGCAGCTAGATGGTTGTTTTTTGTTTTTTTTTTTCCATCAAGTTTAATACAAAATAGAAGTAAAATCCAGTGAGCCATTGTGCATTTCAGCCTATTTTGGATTATTTCCCAAATCCAATGTCAAAAGGAACTCCTGGAATGGTTATCTGCTTTTGGACCTTTTATTTTATTTCCTTACCATGGTAAGGTGATCTATGCCATTGATACTGTGAAAGTACCACTGCCATTGGGTTTCAACCATTCAAATTAAAAGCTATCAGGAAAGTTGGATTGCACAAATGGGCCTATATCAAGCATCTCTCTGTTTGCCCATGGACAGTCCTACAAGTGGTAAGATAAAGTGAAATATAAAACGGCTATTACAGGTTGAGTTGGACTTAGGATTGGCCCGGCCCAACCGAAAAAGTATCGGTCTAGGTTTAGTTCATACCCAATAGGGACTGTTTCTTGTTGGGCCCTTGAAGATGTTTTTACATGTTTGATATCTGCACCATCAATGCACAGTTGCCATCATACTTATGTTCAGTAGCAATTCTTAACTGTATCTTAACCTGCTGGATTAAAGGTTTGTATTGGTGGACAATGGGTACACAATGTGGTGGAAATTTAGAAGATGACCAATTCCAATTAACAATTGGGCCTAAGCCCATTAACAAGATACCAACATGCCATTTAGCCTATCATTTATATATATTATTGTCTGTTTGTGTAAAGGTCTTATTCAAACACCTATATTTCAAAAAGATCTAATTGAATTAGGTCTATTTCAAACAAATGAGACATACTAATAAATAGGCTCTAAGACAATGAGTTCCCCATGTACTATCATATCATGGCAAGTATTAACTTGTCATGATAGAGGTTTCTAGAAGAAGAGTTGCTGGAGTTGGAATTACAAGAAAGTGATAGATGATTGTGACAATACTGGTTGAGATGGACAATTTATAGATCAAATCTGCAACAGTGTGGGAAGATAATTGATGGTGGGCATACTAACAACAGAATTCTGCTGAACTGGAGCAAGATAGCATGACAAGTTATGAATCACCAACAGAGAGAACTAGGGTTGAGCCCAGGAATGGTGTCAATTTCTCTTCCTAGTTCCTATTGATCTCCATGCTGATGGCCTTGTGGGGTGCACCTGGAGCCCCATCAATCTTGAGGGAGGTGGGGGATTGAAAGATTTGGATATGCCTATCTATGTAGAAAATTGCAAGTTCATCATATCAATCAAACCCTTCATTCCGTGGCCCTCAAACTTAAAGGTTTAATATAAAGAAAAAATTCTTTATTGGCAAATCCCATGGCAGATGCATTAGCAAAACATGTTATTGTAAGGATGTATCCTTGGGAGGGTTTCATTATGCAATTATTTTTGTTGGTGGGGTACAAAGCTCGTGTACCTCTTTTTCTCTCTTGTTGGTCTCTTCCTTTAAATGAAAGTTTTGGTTGTTGTTAAAAAAAGAGATAAACAATAAAAAAATAAAGAAAAGTTTGACCCTCAATCAACGGTCTAGTCCATTTGGATGGGTGTAGATCTCGAGTAAATTAGAGGATGGGGGTTTTGATGGTCCATTCAACCAGTGGTGCCTAGCTGGGTCCAATATGGCTATCCGCATGGGTGTCCCCTGTGGACGGTCCTTGAGAGAGTTTTCTCCTATCAATTTATATAAATATATTAGTATATGTTAAAATTACCAAAACTACGCTATAATGGGGATATGATGATAATCTCATATACCACAAGCAAGTGGTTGTCTGCCTTTATGCATGAGATAGGAAAATGGATTTTAGCAATGCAGATATTACATCTTTAAGTTTGCCTTTGGCCACTAACTAAGCGCATTTTGGTCATGTCATTTTAGACTCAAACCCTAACGATAGGCTCTCCTTCCCACTTGTGTTCCCCAACAAAATTAGCCTCAAACTTGAACGTGGGATTACAAGGAACGGAGGAATCTATGAAAGAAAAATGTTAGGTTTTTTCTTCCAATGCAAGAAAAAGAAAAAGTTTCTTTTTAGGGTTAAAGAAAAGATATTTTCTAAGAATAGTCCCTACTTTATCTCCTCATCTTAAAAGGAAGTCATTAAAAACAGCAATTCCTACAGCAGTCTTTTAAAACTTAAAGTATTTTTAAGTAGGTCCCTAAAATTTACATTGTATGACCAAGCTCATATATGTAAGACATAGTCATGCATGTTATGATAGTCATATATTTAGTGTGGTTCTGCCAGTTAAACATGAATTATTGCACAAAACTGTTTAATTTGTTTTTCTCTCTTAAATATTCTCAAAATATGAAACTCTTTCTCTCTTATGTTACTTCACATACAAAAATTGATAAAAAAAAAATATAGATGAGAGAATCTTGAGGAAATTTTAAGGTCATTTTAAACAAACTAGGGCTTTCAGTCAAAAAAAAAAAAAAAAAAAAAGAAGATTTTAGTTGATTTTTGCAAGGTTTTATTACCAATTGTTCAAGGGAGGTTAATTTTAGCAAAATCGCAAAATACAGAGGCCTTTCAAAGATTGTGTAAAAAAATATAAGCTCCTGTTTGTTAAAAACACTCATATTATTTTTCATTTTTGGGAATGTCCCAGTCTTATCAGTGTTATATACCGTTGGGATAAGACTTAAAATGTGGAAGCTGGAGTCCTGGACTTGTTAGGATTTCTGTTCTATAAATAGGGTGCAAGGAAGTTCTTGTCAACGTGTGACTTTCACAATTTTTAGTGGACCAGTTCTGCAGCTGTTACTCTTTTAGGATTGCTAGCTGGAAGTTTGCTTCAAGGTGTTTGGGTATGTCTTCATTTCTATTTCTATTTCTTCTTCTTCTTCTTTCATGTTCACTTTCTTCAACTTCTATTTTAGAATCTTTTCATCAATTTTTTATCTTCTTGTTTGTTATAAATGCTTATTTATTTTTACCCATTGTGGTTGAAAATTACCTTCTTCAAAACTGATATCAGATCTGCTAAAAAAAAAAGAATTAAAAATAAAATGCAATAAAAAAAAATATCATCATCATTATCATCATCATGACAGTCGCTGAAAATGTTTCTTGAATCAAAGTTGAAAAAAATAAATAAAAACCCTTTTCTTATGAGCGTCTTTTTGAAAATGCCTTAGGCACCAAACAAAAAGGAAACAAACTTTATAGGAGTGTGAAATAGATTTACATGAATGGTGTTTTTTATGGACGTCTGTAGGAGAAAATCCTACAACATTACAATTTGCAAATATCCACATGCTTTGTAGGCCCCATGGTCCATTATTTTAAGTTTCAAATTTCAATGTGTTTTTAGTGGGATTCTAAGTAGGAGGTGCCTCTAATTTTCCGCTGTCGTGAAGAATTCTTTTGAATTTTTGTGCAGCCCTCCATTTTTAGCCATTTAGTGCGATCTATTGAGAAAAGTAAAAAAATGATAGAGAGCCATTCAATTTCCTACAAGAGAGGTAGGAATGTGTAAATTTCTTTCTCGTGGAAATGGAATCACAGAAACACCCTGTGGGCCTTCTTTTCACATTCTTTCAATGAAGGCAAAGATAATGTAAAGATTCCTATTGTGAGGTAATGCCGAAAAGGGGATTTTGTGGAAGTGGACACAAAGTATCCATTCTGAAGCAGCAGCAAATTGTCAACTGCAACACATAAAAGAGTTTTCTCCTTTTCACCAAAAAAAAGAGCATATTTTTTTTGAAAGATTCCTTTTTTTTTTTTAAGATAAAAAAGAAGAGTTTTCACCTATCAATGAGTATTCAATTGGCTAGAAATTAGGATTAATTGATGAAATGGGTATTGAAATGAAAAACAGTCCAGCCACTGAGTATTGGATGCAATTCAGCTCATGGAGCCCACTTGGTAAAGTTTCTTTACGGATAAGGGTCATGCAAAAAATCAGCACCATTAGATTATCCTAGCCCTTGATTAACAGCATTCAGTTAAATAGTCTTTTAGCCATAGATTTCCTTGTGAATAAATCCAACAATGAGCAGAGGTTCCATGAGAATAACTGGGCATGATGACAGTTCAAAGTTGGGCCCAGTTGGGCCCCATAGAAGCCTTGTAGGTGAAATTCCTCCTATCTAGAGTGGTATGGATTTTGGAAAAAACTTCCAACTATGTTTCTAGGTGGATGTGGGCTCGAACCTTTCAATTCCTGTGGGCCAAACTGGGGTCCATGACTGAGTATGAGGCACTTTAACATACCTAATCATTATCAAAAGATAGAGACCAACTCCAGAGAAAAGATGAGTGAAAGCACAATTATTCTTGTAAAAGGTTACTGTAAAGTTTTATTCTTGGTGATGCTCATGGGACCCAACTTTACCTTTCAATAGTAAGGAGGTGGAGGAAATGGAAAGATCTCAGTGACACCTAGAGCCTAGAGGTGTGTGAAAATATCAACTCCACTATAAATCTAACTCCTTTATCCATGACCCAGAAGTTTAACTTGATGATTAGTGATGGGTAACTACTCCTTTTATTATCTTGAAAAAGATCTTTCCAAAAAAAAAAAAATTCCTTTTACTGCAACTGTGTGTGGCTAGCAGGTTCGGTTGGTCAAAATGGGTCGGGTTGACCTGGGTTGTCTTTAGGTTGAAATTCAACCCATACTTCACCCATAAGGGGCCATGTATTCCCAACCTGGACTCAACATGGGTCAACCGACTTGACCCACATAATCCACTCCAAGGGGGTCAACTTATTTAACCTGACCTAACCGACCCAACTTGTAGAAGTTTTCTCCAAAGCCCAATCCCTTCCAAGTATAAGTAGTAATGTAAACGGGTCTGAACCTGGAAAAGGTGGAACCGGAACCAGAATCGTTATGGAGAAGGTAGAATCGGAACCGTCTCGGGACCAATTTCTTGGTTCTAGACCCTGAACCGTTAAGCAGAAGGTGAAACCGAACCTGGAACCAGAACCATATATGGGGTGGGTCCGGGTCCGGGTCCGGGTCTAGGTCTAGGTAGAGAATGATATGGGAAAAAAAATCTAATTTTAAAAAGAGATTTTCGAAAATTGAGGTAATGTGTTGGGTCCTTGGTCCACGAGTACGAACCAAGATCGAACCGGACTCATTTATTTAGCGGGGCCTAAATAAAGACCCAAACCCGGTTTTTAACGGGTCGGAACCTCCGGGTAATCAGAGAATCGGGAACTCATTTACATCCCTAGTATTAAGGTTATGTTTGAGTTAAGTCGTAGTCCTCAAGTCTAAAGTACAAAAATATTAAATCACCACCTCCTAAATTGGTTTAGACATGCAGGCTGACTCTATTCCGGCCCATTTAAATGGATCATGTGGGTTATGTAATTCAACCCTAACCTAAGCCCTATTACAAAGGGTCAGATTTATCTTACCCATGACAGATCCATATAGGATGCAGGTTGGATATCTGACCCATTTTACATGGATCATTATCAATTCAGTTAGTATTAGTATTAATAAAGTTTTTCCTCATTGCAACAGAAAAAAATTCACCATGCTTCCAGCCGGATACAAATTCCTGCCTACTGATGAAGAACTGTTCCTCCACTATTTGCAACCTAAAGTGTCTGGATCTCAAATGCCTGTTAATGTTATCCCTGAGATCGATTTACAAAACTATGATCCAACTCATCTTCAAGGTATCTGTTAGAATGATTTCTTTAAAATGTTCTGGGTTCTAGTTTGATTTCTCAGTTTTTAGTTGATTGTCACACTGTGATCATGCTTTCACTTGGGTTACATTTTTGACTAAAATATTGTGACCTATTGGATTGACCTTTTTTTTTTCTTTCATAAAACACCATTTATATGTTTATTGGCTATTGTTTTTACATTAAAGTTAAGCTCACAAGGATGTCTCTAATGAGAGACTCCATGCGGACCCTTTTTTTCGGCACGTGGGGACCTCTTATGATCAATCCAACCCTCTCACACTCCCCATCCACCATGAATTGGCATAAATGTTACTCACGATTAGATTGTAATTCTAAGAAACTGATGCCTTCTAAAAACATTAGCCTTCTTGAGGGCAATGAATCAACATGTTAGGATGTTTTAACAAAGTTCAAATTTTACACACATGCTGGTTACGTCTAGATCTTTCAATCCCCCACCTCCCCCATGATTAGCGAGACCCCAAGTGAGCTCCACAAAGAAATCTACAGGGAGAATCTATAGGAGACATCTGTAGCGGGGCACAGCCCTTTAAAAATAATATTTAATGTGGTGACATTTTCTCATATATTTGAGAAAACCCCAGAATTGAACTATCATGACGTTTTCTCCAAATGATGAACTCTCGAGAACAAAATGTTGCTACTAACACAGTAACACCCTCAAACACTCATGTCTCTTACTAGCTGAGCTACAGCTTCGAAACTCAAAATTAAATGATGTTGCCGCTATTCAAATGTTAGTGATGTTACTGCTATGTGTTACTAATTATTATTCAATTTTGGTCATGCATCATGGGTTAGTTGATAGCTCCTTTAATATCCTTGATGTTTCCCCTTGTGTTGCTTTGCTTTTCAAAAGGCTTACTTTTAAAAAAGATTTACTTATCAAAAGGTTTAATTAGAGGATGGTGCAAATCTTATGGACCAGTATTTTTTTGAGAACCTCTATAATTTGAATAATAGAGATTTGTTAAATTGATTTCTCACCATCATTTTCATGTGTTCAGGTATGGCTTTTAATAATGGCTGTGGGGATTACTATTTCTTTACAAGGGATCATCAAGGGATGATGAGCCCAGACCAACTAAGTAATGGTGAAGGATACTATGAAAACACTGGCATAAATGAACCAGCCCTTAATGGAAATGGGATCCTAATTGGTGCAAAGAGATCATTCAGTTACAAGCTCAATAATGATATTACCTGTACAATGTATGAGTATCGTCTTGCTGTGGGGAATTCCACTGGACAGATCCAACAGGGACAACAGCAGCAGTGGATGTTAGTCAAGATTGTGAACAAGCAAGAGAAACAACAGTTTGAAAATCGTTTCAATGTCAATGATGATGATTTTCAACCGCTCACTGATTCCGATTCTGATCACAATGATGATCAAATCTTAGATGGCTGATGAATCTGACTAAAAAAGGGTCGTTTGCCTTTTACGCATGGGATATGAAAATGAGAAGGGGATCATTTTGCCTTTTATGCATGGGATGGAGATCGGGTCGTTTGCCTTCTACTGTAGTATGATTTTAAGCATATAAAGGGTTCAGATAAATTTCAGATTTACGTATTTCATGGGTTTGAAAGTAAATTTTAGATATATGAAAAGTATTATCATATTTGTTTGGAAGCATCATTTTTCACACTAAATGGTTTTATATGTGTCTGTGTTCTTCTTATATATTTCTCAAAATATATAAAGATTTATGATATAAAATTAAGCGTCTCAAAGTTTATCTCTTGTATGAGAATATTTAATGGTTTGAAACTTGAATCATGAATTGGTGGGGGCACATAGAAGTGCAGAAAATAAGATCTTTGAGTTGGAAATCTTGGGCATGTTTCACATAAAACGTAATGAAGATTTAAGAAATGTTTAATAAAAAAAGAGATGAACTATTCAAATCATGATTCCATGGCTTGCAATGCTTACTAAAAAAAGAACATGTCATTGATGGGATTTGAACCTGTGACCTGTTAAAGGCAAGAAATGAGGGAGTTTAATACGGCCACCTTTTCATATGGCAGGGGTGAACTTCGAGTTGAAAATGGCCCCATTTACACTGTTTGAACATCTCATTTATTCATGTGGTGCATAAATAAGTGCAAACAAACGCGACATGTGTAAATGTTACGCACCTGCAAATGTCTTCTACGCATGAGATGTGAAAAACGAATTTACATATGCAAAATTTGCAAATATGAACTATGTGAACACATTACCATGTTTGTTTGGGAAACCATTTACATAGGTAAATGTTTGAACGGTTTCGACTGCATATAAAAATCTCATCACCTCAAAATCTATGATTAGTTAAGATATGAAACTAAACGTTTTGGAATTTAATGGGTCGATAAAAAAAAATTGAATAGTCCTGATTAAAATTTGGGGCCCACAAGAGTTGCAAAAATAAAAGATGGTAATAGCTTTTGAAACCATAAACTGTCCAACCCTGGTTGTACTGGCGCTCTTCTAGCCAAAGATGTTTGTAATACTTTCACACCTATTTAGTTTTGTAAATTCTCATTTGAAAATGACCTTATTTACATATTATTTTCACACTTTATTTACGAATGTGAGTGCAAGCAAACGTGATCATGCGTAAGTTTTCTGCATGTGTATCAACACATGTAAATGGGTGCAAACGGCCAGAGCAACATTAGTTGATGACTAGAGTTTATTTGTGGGTATGACAAGATCGAAAGAGATTACTGCTGGTCAAAGATTGCTAGATTTCTTAATAACATCAGAAGATGTGCATTATGGGGGTCATTGCTTTGATGCAATGGTAAAAGTCTCGGGTGCCATGTGTGATAAGGCAGGTTTGAGACATGCTAGCAACCACTTCGTACAAGATTGCCAAAGGTTAGGTCTGTCTCCGGTCTGGACCCTGCTTCGGTGGGACTCGCATTGGGTAATAAGTGATCAGAAGATGAACCATGCATTGCTTGGTCTGTGAAGTTAAGCCGCATGCTGGGGTTTTCAGTTTGTTACAAGTTTGGCTCATGTTTTAAATATCATTAAGCTCATTAACATGATAGGAGCCCAAATCCAGCAGCAGCCCACACTCCAAGAAGGAAGCATAATACCACTTCAGTCACTGACTAGATAGATGGTTTTTAAAATACAACGACCATCAGAATTCAACATAGAGAAGGGCCAAAGATAGATATGTTACAATATGAGTGATGTGCCTGACTATCCACAATGGGGCTCATCATCTAAGCACATTAGATTACTGATCCATTGTTGGCATGTGCAAAGAACAAACTGAAAAACCCAGAAAAACGGTTGTAGTTTGTAACTCCTACAACTCAATTTGTAGTTTTTTACTTCTCCACCATCTATCAGGATCAGTAGTGATGAAAAGTGGGCTTAAGAAATGCAGAGAATCATGATTCGTTTGGTGCAGTTTTCAATTTAAATGTTGCTCAAATTGGATAGAGGAGCAGTAGATACTCTCAGCGACCGAAAACAATCCAATTGAACTAGGCCAAAATCTTATACCCTCTATCAGAGTGCAATTTGGGTTGAGTGAGGTTGACTCTGGTTGGCCTGGCTACTCTTTTTTTCTTTTATGGTTTGGTTTGCTTTTCGAAAGATACAAATTTTAGAAAGTGTATACAAAATGAATATAACAGTGTATATACAATGTATTATGTACACTATACATATGTTTATAGATACATTGGATACCCAAAGCCCTAACCCAAACTCGAACCCGACTTGCATTCCATGTGGGTTTCTACATCCAAGCCCAAGCCTGACCCGAACCTAACAAGTCTGACCCAACATTCACTTTTTGTAGGATTGGGCCATGATGGTTCGGTTTAGTCCATAAATCTATTAGTGTCTCAGGAAGGTAGATAATGCACTGGCAGCAAGTTTGTACGTATGGAAAGGGACATGAATATCACTTACAAAGAAAGAACCAAACCGAAGAGCCGCCTCAGTGGACAGATGGCTCCCCATTCCTACAACATGAAATGCATTGTATCTAAAAGGTGACCATTTCAGCTTCCTCTGCTGCAGCAAAACCTTGAAACACGTAAACATATTGGTCCTTGATTAAAATTATGAATGGTTTATCAATCTCGCGACAGATATTCCAATGTAAACAACATAAAAGTCAGGATAGATGCCAATCTAACTCATTATCAGTATGATAAAATTACCCTTAGTTATTATAAAACTAACCTTGAGGAAAAATCTCCCTTCGTTTGGTCTATAAAAATGCTCTCATTGCGGCAACTACTTTCTCTGGCCTGTGTCCATATATTGGTTAGATTTGTCAATAATGAGAACTGATCAAGTACAAGGAACTAGCAGGCAAAAGGATTATAGTGGGCCCATCTTTCAGGAAGGCCAACTGTTTCAACTAAACCTCTCCCTAGGATGAATGATGGAGTTGACCGTCTCCCTGATTGGAGTGAATGTCAAAGCAAAAGACAAGATCAAATCCATTCTACATTTGTCCAGCCCAACAATGAGTATCACTTGTCGATCCAAAAATACAATGACTTATCACTTCGATCACAGTGACTGAAGTGAGCCAGGTAAACGACCATTGATGGGGAAGGGTGGTAAATGTTTTGCCCAAATGAAAGGTTTGCACCACTCTGGAAATCTTTGTATCTAACCAATCAGCAGTACCCCCTACTGATCAGTTCTCAGTAAACATTACAAGTATGAAGCAAGAAGGAAGGTTTCATGGACAACATAAGGATTTTGGAAACTACAGAAACCGAATCAGCAGAAAGAACATTTCGCAAAATTGAATAAAAAAAGGATATTATAGTTATAATTACCAATCTTCCTGGGGCATATGGCCAGCACCTTCTATCATCTTAAGCTTGATATTCGTAGGGTTTTCTTTTTGAAACTCCTCCGCCACAGATTGAGGTAAATGTTTATCTGATACTCCCCAGGCAAGAAGTATTGGTTTATCCCATCTGATACTTAGAATTCAGTCAGTAACATTAAAATGTATAAAAAGAAATGCCCAGGTAAACTGTACGAGGAATAACAATATACTTGACACAATAGTTTATATGGAACGTAGCAAAAACAAATGAAATGAAGAGCCAATACAGTTCTCAGTCAGAACATGATGCCAAAAGTTGAAACTGCAGCTATATAATTGAACAACTTGAAATTTTAACTAGCAATCTTTACCTAAATTTGTACATAGGTATACATCTTACCCAGTTCATGGCAAAAAGCTAGTGCTTCTTTTCCATGATCTTCTGCCAGCACAGATGCTATTTTATTATCACTTCAAACACGGGGAACATCAAAAGCAAGGGAAATTATTGAATCCTGATGTGCCTACTACATGTAGTGGGAGAGTCTTGATGCGCCTTCTGCATAAAGTCTGGCTCATGGCTCAGTGATGCAGGTAGTTTATATGATAGACCATCCATGTAAATTGCGGAGGAGACTAGAAAGGAGAAAAAGGCAATAATGGTCTAGAAATGATAGGAAAGTATTGGATGGCTACAATCTCCAATATTGGAGACTTTTTAGAGCATCACTCATCCATGATGGAGCCAAACCAAATCAATGGCTTGGGTGAAGAGCCATAAGGTTACAGCTTACAAGCTCAACTGCTCAAGGAACTAAGAGAAAGGGGGACGGAGACCAATAAAGACCTTGAGTTGAAGTGGGGGAACACATGATAGACTGGCATTTTATAGATCATGACTTGAAATAGTGTTAAAGTGGAGAAGTAGGAATTACTGAAGCGACCTTAGATAGATGGGTGGCTATGGTGTTAGTGAATTTGACAATTGCACAGTTGAGAGAGAGGTATATACCAAAGTTAGAAAAAATGTGGACATAGATTAATGCAGAGTTAAATAGTATAACTCGTTACCCTTATTATTATTATTTTTTGAAATGGTAAGGTAACCCTTAATTGATGCTGCAAAGCTAAATGATGATGATGATTGTGATCATGTATAAAAAATGTGATCATGTATAAAATAAAAATAAAAAACATACAAAGCCTTACATTGATAGAATGGTATAATTTGAAATATACTTAAAGTAGACAATTGAAATTAAAAATCATATGAAATTTTCATTACATAGTTTATGTTATTATGGATGTATATATTTTCAATAAAAATATTCAAAATAAATTTACTGACTCGCACAGTCAATCACTGAGATTTCCAGGTCAAGTTGACTAGGTAATTGCTGGTCTGTCCGACCAATTTGGTCAGAAAACAAAATGATCATGATAATGTTCAATAACTTGTGATCAATCCACCTACTCTCCTCCCTGTTTGTTTTTTGCCAATAGACAATGAAACCGCTCAGATGTGGGGTCCATCAGCTCTGGCCCTTCATCAATAGGCCCAATGCATTAGGACATAATTATTCCCTTAAGTCCATAATCAATTGATAATTTCCATTTTCCAGGGAAATTGAATATTTTTTGGTGGCCTTTTGTACTCGTGGGTTATGGAGCTGTTATTGTAGATCCACTGAGACTAAAGGAAGATAATCAACTCAACTTGAAAGGCATCAAATCCAGTTGACACTGTACCTGTAGCATTTCCATGCTACCAAGTTTGTTTCTAATAACAATCATGACTTGATATATTTCATCATGATATAAACCTAATCAGATCTGATGCAAAGATTCAAAATTAGTAATGAAAACTTCAAAAGATTTCATCAAGATGCCTTTGGCTGGCGTTAAACAAATTGACAAACTAGCAACCTTGTATCACAACATCGGATCAATATGAATGATACAGACAAGCACTTTGTTGTATATCTGACTGATTTGGATGCGTGTTAACCGCCAATTCTGTGTCAGCTGATACTTAAAAGTTTGTGAATGTATATTTGAATTCTCCAGCTTGCACGGTGCTTAAAAAAAGATGCTTAAACAAAAGGGGCTCCATACAGAAACAGAAGCCTATTCACACACGTGCACAAGTACTTTTGCGGTGGTAGCAATGTACAAACATGACAACGGGTATTTTGAATGGGAAGAGGTCTAGTGTTTGGTTTTCTGTAGGCATTCCTCAGAGTTGTTTTCAATCCAATATTTTTAGTTATAGTCTTCTGAACGACATGCTTCTTAATAGATAATGAATAAGAAAAATGACATCAATCAGTTTCAATAACCAACTCCCAACAATGCGGGTAGGTAGAGTACCACTCTTAATAAAAGTAGAACCAATTTGGTTCTGCAAAGTTTTTTATGGTTGGCTACCATCCAGATGCCAATCCTCCCCCATGAAAGATGAAGGGAACTACATTGCAGGACAATTGAATGAGCAAACGTAACAAGAAAATGAGGCGCAATGAATGCTCATTCAGTGTTTTTTTGGGAAGGAACATTTTAAGAGGGAGAATCTCTTAGTCAGGGAAATGAATTAAAGCTATAAAGAGGGGACTGTCTAAAGGGACCATAGTTAATCATTAATGTGGGTCACTGTCTACCGTGACTAGACAAAGAAGTGCTATTTTTTTTTTTCCTAAGTGAATGGCAAAGAAAAAAAGAGTTGACAAAAAAACATTACCTTTCTGAAGAAAATCCAGATGCTATTCGGCTTGATATATCATTGAAATTAGCTTTTCTAGCAGCTTCAAGCAAAGCTGAAAATGCGTCAAAAGAAGACGTTAATTAAATCAGAATTGCAATTTAAGGATGAAGATTAGTCAGGAAAACATGAATTGTAAAACTGTCCATGTTTTTTTTGGATCTTTGATCCTCTACATACAAAAGGCAACAGCAATTAGTTTAGTACATTTTATTATAGTTTGCAGCATGCATTCCATGAAGTATAAAACATGGTAATTAGAGAACAACAGATCAAAATACTGACCAAATCCAGGTCCACCACTTGATAAATATGGCAACCGATAAACATCAGCCTTTTCATTCTTCAATACGTATCTGTAAAAATTGTCAGAGAAACGAAACCGTTTATTCACAAGTACTGTCAGATATTCAGATGCATCAATGACTCCTCTCTCTGTCCACACACACACACACACAACATATGGAAATAATATTTTCAGGTGAGCTTGTGTACAAATATGTTAGATGCGCACTGGCCACTTGAAAAGACCTCCCATGATCAATCACACTATACCACCAACCACTTCCTCTCTCTCTCTCTCTCTATATATATATATATATATATCTATCTATCTATCTCTATCTGAGTGTCACCGATCCCATATTTTTTACATCAATCCGAATGTGACTGACTGTTGGATTGAAAAAGAAAATTGATGCAATCTAAAGCTGTTAATGCATTCTAAAGTTGTTAAACTTGAGGGCCACAAATCAAGGGTTAGGATGATATGATGGACATGAAACTTTGCACACAGGTGGGTCACATCTAGATCTTTTGATCCCCACCTTCCATGAATCGACGTGCTCAGGCCGCATGTGTAGAACCCAAGATAGTTTAGGAATTATTTCCCTAATTATTTGTTATTAGATTTCTAATTTTATTTAATGAGTTGTAATTAGGTTTAGGTTTCCAATTTCCTTAGGATTGTTATTTTATTTCCTAAAGTTAGATTATTAGGCTTTCTTAGCCACCAAGTTTTCTTTTTCTTATTTATAAGCATTGTAAGAGATTTATTTCTCGGAGTTTGATTAATTAAATTTGGGTTTTCTCATTGAGGTGTGTCCTCTTTATCATCTTCGTGGAGACTTGTTGAAGTGTCTGCTGACACGTGCTTCGGCACTTTCCTGCAAGCCCTAACGCTAAGGCCTGCATCACTGCAGGTGGGCCCCACAAGGTCGTGTGCAAATTGCTTAGATGAGCATGTGCGCACCTGAAAGGGGCTCTACATGCACGTGCGTGCATACATATAAAATACTGAAACACATCAAATTGGACATCTATGTTATGTACTTGATAAATATTTCATCCATTTACTTCCCAAAATATAGTTCTGTGATAGATGACCAAAGAAAAAGGAACAACGATGGAAAATCTAGATATATTGACAACTTCATACAATGTACTGAACCCTAACAAGCAATGAGGGCCTAGAGCTTCGCAACCATAATTTCTTTGGATATCAAAACGAACATTGACCAACATGTTGACTGCTGTGTTTACTTTTTACATATGTAGAAGCACAACACTATTGCCGTGCTTTCTACTGATAAAATGTTTGGGTTGTTGGAAACAGAAATCCTGCCAAAAGACACAAAATGAAAATCCTGGTACTACACCCTTAGATTTGTTGTACATCATTCATTTATTGTCACATACTGCGTGACTTATCGTCAAATAAGCCGTCATGTGAATTTTCAGTTGATGTGGGTCTGCCTTATACTAACAAATGTTAAGCTAAGTATGGACTCAGAACCAACTGTATAGTCTGTCCACCTATAATAATGATATCAGCAAAACCAGATATTCTTACATGGTATTTGATAAGTCCACAAAATTAGATCATAATTCATCAATTTATGTGGATTTGTGGACTTAATTAGGTCAAACTACATTCAATTTCATAAAATTTCATAATTTCATGCATTCGGGCATTCAATTTGGAATTTAGGTCAAAATTCATCACATTGCATGATTTTTATGAGACTAGCATTTTGGATCATATTATCATCACACCAATTAGCTTTTTTATGTCATTTAAGCATGCCTGCTATTTTTGGTACCAATGTGCAATTTTTGGAATATTGGTTGAATAGGTACATAATTTTACATGTTTGGGTCCCATGCATGGCACATGTTAAATTCTTACATAAAATTATAGCTGAATTTATTTCTTCCAAATTGTGTAGGAACAGTTGAGAATTCGGGGCGCACATTAATGAAATTAGAGAGAGGTTAAAGAGAGGTAAAAGAACCAAAGAAGAACAGGAAGAATCCAAAGATTCTTTGGACGTCTGCAATGGGTCCCACACATCCATGGACGTCCAATATGGACTGCACTCCTTCCCTCTTTTGGCAAGTGATCTTGGTATCTTTTGGAGAGTTTTAAAAAGTCAAAGAAGGAAGATTAAGTTGAAACTCAAGCCTAATCAAAGAAAATTCAGATTTAGAAGGAGATCATTGCTTACAAGTTTAAAATTTAAATCCAGGTAAAGAGTCCAAGAATGGAAAGTTTGCTAGGAGGGTTGATAAGTCAAACAACCAAGCTATGAATCCAAGCAAACATAGAAAGAAGATCAAGAAACAAATCAAGCAGGAGATCCAAGCTATGTTGGACATCCAAGGTGGGTCCCACATGCCTTGGATGTCGAACCCATGGAAGCTACAAAATTGGCACAAAATCTGATTTTTTGGAGTCCTTCCTTATAAGCAATCTTTGGAGATTTTGAGAGGAGTTTTACATGGAAAGACTTACACACCAAGAAGCTTACTTTGGCAAGGAATCCTCTCCAATTCAAATTGTTGCCAAACCAAGAAGATTGCTTGGAGTCTAAGCTAGAATTCTACACATGGAAGGAAGGAGAGTTCAACTAGTAAACGACTCTTAGCAAACCAAGAGATCCAAAAACTAAAAGGACAACACATGTATGGGACGTCCAAGCGATTCCATATGCTAGTGTAGGACGTCCCACTCGCTCACCATCCACTCCACCTTCTCTTTCCAATCCCCTTCTCCACCACCCCCTTCTAGTTCATCTAGGCATTAGTTGAAAGACTTGTTTAGGAGAATGATGAAGAGGAAGTCTTAATTTTTTATGTAATTCAAGATTCAAGGAATAAAACCGGCTTTTGATTGCTTCTGTGTGCGAACAACTTCTCTAAATATTGGGTAATTTGATTGTGGGTTTGTTTTCTTTTGATCTGGCCCTTTAATAGGTTATTTTGGATAATAGATATATCATATGCTTAGGGGTGCTAATCATTGAGAAACGCTGGTCTTGGTGACTTCAATTCAAATATTCATA
Source organism: Umbellularia californica (assembly GCA_028538565.1). NCBI lineage: Eukaryota > Viridiplantae > Streptophyta > Magnoliopsida > Laurales > Lauraceae > Umbellularia > Umbellularia californica. The sequence continues at coordinate 94,281,390 of JAPQWN010000003.1, read as the reverse complement.
TTTTTCATATCTTTGAAAAGAGGGGAGAGAAGCCAAGTCACCCGTATTTTCAATGCTTAGGCGTTAGTGGAGTTCCAAGGTCTTGAAATACATACCTTTTCCACCCTTTTTACCACTTTTATTTTCAGTTATTTTTCAATCATTAATTCTGAATTTTTATCTCATTATCCATTGGTTGTTTTGATTAGATTTATGTTTTTGCAGGTTCTAGGTTAATTAGGGTTGCATAGTTTAGGGTTTTTCATAGATTAGGTTTCTTTTATTTGTTGGAAAAGTTTTCATTAACTTTTAATTTCAGTTATTTAGACTCTTTTGTATTTGTTTAGTTCATTAATTACGTTAGTAATAGCATTCAATAGGACAGGTTCAAGTGGCTAATTAACTGCTCCCTGTGGATTCGACCCCATGCTCATCGGGATATACTGCTGCGCACCCTTGCACTTGGGGGTGCTGCGCACCCTTGCACTTGGGGGTGTTCAACAATATCGGTTGAATTGTTTGTGTTAAAGGGCCAAGAAACCAATTTCAATCACCAATCGCGAAATTTAAACTAAACACTTTTATCCTTAATTGTCCTTTCTGTGTTTTTTTCCCTAAAACATGTAACAATATCTGGCAGATAAACATATATCTCACATGGTATTTTTTTCTCAATCAGGAAACATTCATAAAAATGCAGTCAAGAGCAGCAATAAAAAAGCAATGTGATATTGCAGCAGCTACAGGATTGAGTAAGTGAACTTCTGAAAAATAGGTGTAGTTGTGGATACATACGGGCTACCTGCTTCAATAAATCGCTCAGCCATAACAGCATTCTGGCAAGTAAATTCACCATAAAGTGGAATTCTGATGGCAGAAAGAAAGTTGTTAATAGTTATGAATCTCAAATTCACATTAAGTCAAACTTAGAGAACTTCAACAACAAATTCAAGCATCAACATGGACTATTCAATTCATGCCTTCCTGTAACCACAATAGATATTCCAACATATTATTTTAAGTAAATATGCCATATAAAACTGGAGTTGCGAAACATAGGATGCGGCATGCCATCAAACTTAATAAAACTACTAGCAATACATGAACAGTATATACATATATATAATGTGAATGTTTAATGAATAAGAAAATGCAAACATAATAGTACAACAGTACAATTAGTTTCCAAGCATTCCTTGAGCAAACACATTAAAAAACAGAGAGGAATTCAATAAAAGAACTATTCCAACAACTCAAACATATTCGAAATGATTTGCATGAAAATAAATAAATTGCATGAATCTTAAGAAGTTTTCTTTCTTGAACATATGCATTCATAAATGGAAATTTACATCTGTGACTTTATCATATAAACTCCATGTCACATGGAATCAAACTGATGGTGCAACTCAAGTTGGTCCTGATTCGTGTCATGTAGTGGAAAAAGAGACTGTTGTTTAATCTGCAAACTAGGGTTCTGCACAATTCCTGTATTCTGCACCATACTTGCAGTGCATTAACTTTCCTTCTCTTGTAATAATCCCCTCATCAAGAGGCTAATAGGACTTTGAGGCACGGGCATTTAACTCTCTTACAGATTAAGAATGTGTTTTGTTCATTTCTCTCTCACTTGAGGGGCACAAGCATTCAAACATATGATACAAGCAAATCGTTATTCTTGTTTAAAGTCCTCTAGATCTAAGTTGTATAGGTCTTACATCTCACATAGTTGATATGCAACCCCAATTCGGTGGATTTCCCCTGCATGTGTATGGATCAATATATTAAGATATTCTTCTTTTTCTTATTCAGTTCTTGCAAGAGACAAATAAATTATGGTTGCTGTGCTCATGACCAAAGTAGTAACAATAGATCTGAATAAGTACAGCCAATCCAAGGATTTCGCTCAGGATAGATCAGAATGGAGAAAAAAAATATTTATGCATCCGACCCCAGCATAGTTGTGAGTTGTGACAAGGTTTTGATTTTGATGATGATGATGATGATGATGATGATGCTGTGCTCATGACCAAAACCTTGGGACCTACATCCATGACATCACCTTCCCTTGAAGGACAGTTTAAAATAGAAACTTGAAAAGAAAGGAAATAATTTTCCAGAAATATGAGGAAATGATTTCATAATATCCATATTATCAAAAAACTCTACAGATCAGTTTAGTCTTAAGGTTTGTGCTGCTTGACCTATTTGAGAATTAGGCTTCAATTGAAATTGTCTGCAAACTAATTCCACATATCTTGGTTTAGAAATTTCTAAAGTAGAATTGAACTGCATGACTAGAAGATGCATCAATCAAGTAACAGTCAGTTACATTTAGTAAACAAAACAGCTAGGTAGTACGATGCATATATAAACTTGCAACCTGACTCAGTTGCACCATTATGTCATAAAGTTGTTAAAACAGATCAAGGCAACACCTTAGCTTTTGAAACAACCCAGGAATTGGAGATGCTACTGTCAATGGACTGTTAAGAATCACTAGCTTTGAGATCCTACTTGGGTTTTTTAAAGCCCAAGTCAATCCATAAGAACCAACAAGAAATCCCTACAAGAAGAATGTAACACTCATGTTTCAATCACATTAATACAACCACCGAAATTTAATCTGTTATCAAACTAAATTTAGAAAATTAACATCTGAATAGGACTGCACACACTTTAAAAAATTATATAGATGGAAACTAAATCAGTGGTTCTTTTAGGACAGTTTGTCTAACCTGAGAAACTAGACAAAAAGGAGACCTGATATTTAGCACTTCGAGCATCTTCTCAAATGCATCATGGAACTCCTTTTCTGTATTTTCATGAGTGAATATTTTAACAATTGATGTCCATCTCCACAGAAATAATAAAACTAAAGAATAATAGGGATGCACCCCATAAAACAAGCAGCAGTAACCTGTGTATGAAAATCCATATCCTGGCTGAGGTTTATCACTGAAACCAAATCCTATCCAATCAGGTGCGATGCAGTGGAAGCCAGAATCTGCCATCTATTATAACAATAACTGTTCAGAAAGTAACAACAGCACTTGTATAACTATAAAGGATGATGCATAGACAGGTTTATCAATTATATCAAGTAAAATATTTATAGTTACAACTTACAACTGGTTTGTTACATACAATCCACAAAGACACTTAAAATGTAGGTAAAACCAACAACTGTAATGGTCTGTAACATGAACACTCCTTTTTCTAAAAAAAAAAACATGCCACAGTCCACTCCCTGTTGAACACACATTACAAATTGACACTTACATTAAGCAACAATTACACATCACACATTGTTCTCGTGATTAAACAGTTGATATGATTATATAATGTGAACTTATATCCAACCTTGAGAAGAATGATTAGGTAGAGGCAAGAGTAACACCAACATAAGTGGGTGTGCAACCCTCTTCTTGTGAGGATTTACTATTGGATCGATTTCCCTTTCCCTGAAGAATTGTGACTCGAGGTTTTAAGAATCAGACTCATGGGGCCACTTGGTCCCCCTCTAGTCGAGTCAACTTGACCGAATTGTATGTGACTCAGCTGAGTCTGACCTAGTTGTGCTCTAGAGCCCAAAATCCTTAACATATTTTAAATTATGCAAATAAATCTCAAAATTGAAAAATAATGTCTCAGCGATATAGAATTTTAAATCATAATGTGTGTATTAGTATGAATGACTATAAAAAAGTGTAATGAGAAGAGGAAGGTGTGATTTATGTTTTCCAAGAATGTGTGTGTCAAACTCACCAATGAGGTACTTGCAATCTTAGAAGCAGTTCGCATCTATTCTTGTTCTTTGATAGCGTAATTGTTGAAAATAATTCATCCAATGCTGTATCTCAGATGAAGTCTACAGATAGTTGCCTTTGAAGATTTTTCTATTACTTTCAGGACATTAACGCACTCCCTTCGTCTTTCCAAATGAGCTTCCCCATGTGGAAAGACAGCAAATGTGATGGTGGATGTTTTGGCAAAAAAAAAAAAAAAAGGGGTTGAGAGGGTTATCCCTTGTAGTGCTGCTGTTGGGTAATGTTTGTGTCGTTACTTGTGCGTGCAGTGTAATGCTCATATACCTATGCCTTTGGTGTGGTTGTAGGCGTATTTCATTTCTCTAATAAAACTTCTCTTGTTGCCTATTTAAAAAAGAAAAAAAAAAGAATAATGTCATGGAATACAGTACAGAATGACAAGTTACAGAATGACAAGTTAGATTGTGGGGTCACATTTATCATAGCCTAAAATAGGGAGGACTGGAGAAGTAGAACTAAAAAAGTCAATCTCATATGGATGCCATAAGGCAACAATGATGATGATACAGAGATATGAGTGCATACTTACATGTGTACAACCTATTGCATTTTAAAGTTTTTAATAAAAGAATATAACTAATTTCCAACTGATAATGTCTACTAAGGGCAAAATATGTCACCGAAATTTAAGTAAACAATATATGGAGCTTTAGTTTATGGTGCACCATTATAAAGATTTTCAGTTGGAGCCATTTATACCAGGGATACTTTGGATTTAAATTTGGACACCACCGTAAAACAATAAAAGTGAGATTAATCTGTAGTATAATTTATGCTAAACTTTTTAATAATTTTTAACAGGATGAGGAGCCACCTTAGACTTAGGATAGCTGTAATACATTTCTACTTTTACAGTCTCCCGTTAACTATGAAAGTGAGATTAAGTAGTAGTATCTTTAGTGGCATCTCCCTGTGGAAACCCAAAATAAAAAAACAGATCAATAATAACACAAAAACATGAAATGAAAAACTCAGGTAACCTAAATTGGTCCACAACATATGTAACAAGCCAGAGCAATTCAGTGGTATGTAAAAGGAGAACCATCAATAAAACCTGAGCCATCACCACTCGATAACTGAAAGATTGTGTTGGAGCTCCATGAATGAAAACAATGGTACCGCGTCGACTGTCAGAAGATCCTAGAGGGACAACAAGGGGCTATCATAAGAACAATGGAAGAAGCAATGCTATTGAAAAGGTTGCATGTTATGTTAAAGCAAGAACATTGTAACAATGCAAGCTAATAATAAATACCATGAATTGAAAATAGAAATTGTATTTTTTTTTTGCTAGAATTTACTGACACTAAGCATTGCATCAACCTTCTACAAAATTTATGATCAGGATTAATTTGCAGCATGTGACTAAAGTATGATCAAGATTCTGCAGACCATCAAAGGAAGACAAACATCACCAAATGGACTCAGGAAGGTAATGCATGCCTTAGGGAAACCCTATTAGTGATTATGACAACAAATGTGGGGGAAACCTAGCAACCCAACCAGTAGTTATGGAGGCTGCATTTTTCTCTCCAAAAGTAATGTTATTTCCATTTACAGAGGTTGGTTCATCAGAAAAAAATTGCGTGTGGAACTTGTTGGACTTCTAACATAATGCCTATAATGCACGACAGAATACATAAAAGGTTAGAAAAAAGATAATGCGTCTCTAATATTATAAATTTTGGCCTTTAACTGAAATTAGTGTGTATTGGGACTTGGTGGGATTTGGGATAGACTTCGGGTCCGTTTGGGCATGTCTGTGGAATGTGGATTCAGACATGCTACCTCATCTTTATCAATGGAAGGCGGATCCTCACTACAACAGAACTATTTCTTTCCTTTTTCTGGTTCCTTGCAGCACTTCCAATGGAAGACAAAAGAAAATTTTCTGCTTTTCCATTTCCACAACATACACAAAAGAGCTCACTATTTCCAGGATCCATTCCTACTTCTTTTCATTTTCTTTATAGGTAGTTTATTATTTTACCAGATGTATCCACAGTCAGATAAGCCAAGAGAAAAAAAGTACCTGTTTCTCTCACAAACCATCTAAGCTTCCCAGATTTGACATAAGAGCCATACTCCTTTCCCTTGTCCTCAGTCCTCTGGATGTTAAAACTAAATGAGACAAACAAAGTAATGAAGATAGAAATGGGAAAAGAAGCAATACAAAACCTACTATGCAGGATCATTGAACCATAGAGTCCAAAGGTACAATTTCATAAGCATGACAGATATTTGCATGCCTTTATTTTAAAGTTTTCATCATTATCATTATCATTTTGAGACATACATACATTGATTGGTTTATGTGGATTTTGGGTTAAAGTTATTTCTCTAACCAATCAAAGGGGAAGAAAAACAAACATCATCTCATCACAGGCAATTCATTCACAGGAACAACCTTCATTTGAAGTGTAATTAGAGAGGTTTATCAAACACCCAAAATCTAAACAAGCTCTAAAAACTCAAAAAATCACAACATGCTAAAACAATCATATCTTCTCCCCTTGTTCTAACATGAGTGTGTAAGAATAGATAGACAGAAAAAAAAGGGGGGTTGTTGTTGTTACATACATAGAGCATTTGACCGACGTTTCCGTCCTCAGCAGGTGATTCTGGAAGCTGAATCGCGGTCCGACTCGATGGATTGTCCGTTACGAAACCGAACGGATTGAAAGAAGGGTTCTCATCTTCTTCTCCACTTGTACTTTTAACATTCTCCTTCTTCTCCGAGGCAGCAGAGATTCTTCCTCTTCCTCTTCCTCTTCCACTTCCACTTCCACTTCCACTTGTACAATGCATTAGCAGCAGAGATTCTCTCTTGTCGATGGCTTTGGGAAGCGCTGGGCGTGGAAAAGAGGAACAAGACAGAGTCTGCAACGCCCACGCCATGTTTGTTGAATGGATCGAAGAAGAAGAAGAAGAAGAAGTTTTTCAGCTACTAGCCTACTACTGAGATTGGAGCGAAGAATTTGTGGAGGGAAGGAGTTGATATCATCTTCGACGTGCGGATGGACGTGTGGCTGTAAAGGTGGGCCCCACCGTTTAGATACGGATCAGGTGGTTTTAGACCGTCGACTCAACCTAACTTGTTCATGACTTCATGTGCAGTTGTAGTCTATGGATTTATTATTATTAGAGGATTTTACGGGAAAATTCCCGGTAAATGTCCGTTGCACTTATTAGTGCCTCAGAACTAGTACCACACAAACGGGGTCCGTCAGACCCCGTTTGGTTTTTTTTTCCCAATTTGAAATGAGTGACGCTAGCGTCGCTCAATGTTGTTTTCAGTGACGCTAGCGTCACTCTTCGGCTTTTTATTTAAGCCCCAAACCCTTTTGTTTTCCATTTCTTTCTCTCCCCTTCTTTCTTCACCACCACCACCATCATCATTATCTAACATTTCATGTGGGACTCATTATCTAACATGTATAAACCCTTCTGTTGATGGGACTCATTATCTAACATGTATAAACCCTTCTGTTGATGGTTCTTTATCTATCCTCTTGTTTTCATCTACCTCCTACTAGGGTTTTGCGTTTTCCGGCGAGTTCCGGTGTCGGAAAACCAAAAAAAAAGCCAGGAGACGCCATTTTCAAGCTGAGTTCGAGCATTCATGTCTCAGTGCCTCCTCTCGTGATGTCATATTCGGCTCTTTTTCGACTGATTTCATCAATGGAGACCGGAAAACACGATAGGAGCGGTATATGATAAATGCCTCTCATTCTCTTACCTTCTGTTTTTCCTTCTTGCACTCTTACCTTTATATCTGAATGTTGGGTTTTCAACATTCCTATTTTGAGTAGACCATTTTCCTTGAAACATGAAAATGGTTTCCAGGGAGAAGGATTTTACCTTATTCGGTGTTAATGATTTTTGGGGTTCTCTTCTTTAAGGGTTTTTGTGGAAAGAGTGTTTGGACCCATGAGGAAGAAAACCATATTTCTATTTTCTATTTCTTATGATTTTAAAGGTGGATTTATATAAAAAGAGTAACGATAGCGTCACTAAATTTCATAATTTAGTGACGCTATCGTCGCTCTGAAAAAATAATAAAAGAAAAAAAGAAAAAGTGGCGGGAGGAATTCTTCCGTGGTGAAAGTGTTCCGAGGCACTAACAAGTGTAACGGCCATTTACCAGGAATTTTCCCTTAAAATCCTCTTATTATTATTATTATTTTTTATATTTTATTTTTATTTTTTTGCTATCGGAAGGTTCTTAACCCCTTGGGCTGGACCAATCCCTCTGGGTCCAGAAGGAAGTCAGGTAAACTCCCTTGAAGCCCCAGTGTGCTAATGCAGTTTCGAACGCATAACCTCCGGGTGCAAATCGTGGTCCTAAGCCAATTGAGCTCTTTCGATGAAATGTATGGATTGCTATCAAATCATAACATAACAAGAATATGAGGAATTTTGTGAAGTCCCTTAAACACAGTGTGCCCTATTTCTAAAACGGTGAGAATTAGTTTTCACATATTATATGAGAACTTTTTTGTTGGGCCCAACTGTGTGCCCTATTAGGGGATGGGACCATAGGGGATGGAAAGATCTATGTGAAACCACCCCAAATATCAAGTTTGACCCCAAACCCATACCCCTAACTCCTTCATCCGTGGCCTATTAGTTTTTTGTGAAGTCCCTTAAACACAGTGTGCCCTATTTCTAAAACGATGAGAACTAGTTCTCACATATTATATGAGAACTTTTTTGTTGGGCCCAACTGTGGGCCCTATTAGGGGATGGAAAGATCTATGTGAGACCACCCCAAATATCAAGTTTGACCCCAAACCCATACCCCTAACTCCTTCATCCGTGGCCTATTAGTTTAATGGCTTTATATTAAAAAAAAATATTCAACCCTCGATCCAACGGTTCAGTCCATTCTAATGCGTGTCAATCCTTGGGATTTGTGACTATTAGTGGGTTCCTTATTGGTTGCTAGGTTTGGATGGGTTGCTAGTTGGGCCCCGCAAAAAAGTTCTCATATAATAGGTGAGAACTAGTTCTCACTTGAATATTTTTCTTTCTAAAATCCCTTGCTCTTTTAATACTTCTAGAAAAGACTCTCCTAAAGTCATATCTTTTTTTTTAAAAAACATCTTGGACTACTATTGGATTACTTAAAAATATTAATTGTGCAGGGGCTTATTTGGAGTTAATAGAAAAGATAAAGGCTTGTCTAAACAATTAATTGTGCTCTTTTAAATATAATTATTAGTTCTATTTTGTTCTAGCTGGAATTCGCCGGAGCAAAATGCACCTAAAAAGATTATTGTCCCACTTCCAACCTATTCTAGTCATTCCAAGCCTAATATTGACCCCAATTATAGCACAATTCCTGACCATTTCAGATGGAGTGGAATGCCTCCAAAATTTCCATTTTATTATGTTTATTAAGTAGTTTTAATAAGTTTATGTGTTACATACTTTCATTTATACGTGGTGCAAACTAGAAAATAGTCGGTTGTAAGTGTAGTTTAAATTAAATGATGCAAATATGTATTTTTAGTATTATTTTTTAATTTTTTAATTTCAGTTATCCTTGTAAGCCTTTTGTTTTTTACGCTTATTTTCTAAAATAGAACACTGAAGTTGAACGGAACACCAAATCATTCCACACTACAAAGCCAAACCGGAATAAGTACCGGAACGAAATCAAGAACTATGCTTTTAAAAGTTCATCCTTTTAACGATTTCGTCACTAACATTTTAAAATTTGATTTGTTTAAATCATTATATTTCATGGGGCTCATCAATCTGATTTTTAATAAGGTGAGTCTAAAATTTATCACTCCTTCCCATGTGAAAAGCAAAATAGAGAATGAAAGGTTGCCGAGTTGGTTGGCAACCCAGCCTTTCACTAAGATGACCCAGGTTCAACCTTTGTTTTTCCCCCACTCCTCGCATGTGCGAGTTCTCAATTTCCACATGTGTAGGCCTCTCTCCTCACATGTGTAAGTCTCACTCACAACATGTGTGGGTTCTTTCCTTGGGTTTGTTGGGTTCCATACCACAGGGAAGGTAAAGGAAATCTGCCCATCCAAAAATCGATCCATGGTTAGAAAACTCGAAGAGATGACTACTTCATGTAGAATTGGGACAAAGGCCACAAGGATTTGACGACTCCAACTAAAGCCACCCTTGACCGACTCCGTGAAGCATAGGACCATTTTCACCCCAAAAAGTCTAAATGGACAAACTTTTTGGCATGAATTTGTGACAAACTCCCATGTGGCACAATCTTAGAGGTGCAACTTTTGAGAGAGGGGGAAAAAGCACCTCTAGGATTGTGCCACATGGGAGTTTGTCACAAATTCATGCCAAAAAGTTTGTCCATGTAGAAGGGTTGTTTTCACCCTCCGACTCTGTTTTTTTGCCAGATATACCTATTTTGTTCCAGTAAGACGTTGACAAGACAGATACATCCTTTCTCATCAAGGGGCACATACTCACATTCACTTTTCCGAGACTTTATAGAAGGGCCCACCAAATTGATGCTTGATAAATTGATGACTCCACGACAATCTTATCTCGTAACTTTTAAGGGTGCGTTTGCCATTAGGAATTTAGGATATTCTCATGTTTCCATATAGGAAATAAGTCTAATAGAAAATATATTTAGTATGTGTAAAACATTATTTTGAAATATTGTCTTACATGAAGGAATCTCAAAATATTAACTCGTTGCCATAGGAAAGTTAGAATGAAAAAAATTTGTTTTTTTTTAGAAACAACCCTGGTACAATTGTTTGATACTTATCATTTAAAGAATGGCATTTAAAGATTTCAAATCTTCTCACTTATCTCGATATAAAGTGGCCACACTTGGGGATTCCTAAAGGTGAGTCATATGGTCGGTGGGGCTCATATTATAATTCATATAATGGTGGGACCACATTATAAATTCTATAGATGTGGGCTCCATATTTCAATTTCAAAAGGTGAGCGTCACGTTGTAATTTCAAAAAGTGGGTCATATGGTTATAATCACAAAAAGTGGGCCCATATTATAAAATTATAATGGTGGGACCACATTATAAATCCTATGAATTTGGGTATGTCTTCTAATTTATAAAGGTGAGAATGACGTTATAATTTCTTAAGGTGGGTTCTATATCCACAATCATAGAAAAGGTGGTTCCACTTCATAATTCTTAAAAGTGGGTCATCTGGTCACAATCACAAAAGGTGGAGCTACGTTGTAAATCCTATGAATGTGGGCTCACATTGTGAATCCTATGAATGTGACCTCATGTTTTGATTTCTAAAGGTAGCCGAGTACCGCATTTTTATTTTTTAAAGGTGGGTCATGTGTTCACAATTAACAAAAAAAAAAAAAAAAAGGCCCCACATTATATTTCATGACCTACATTATAAATCCTATGCGCTGCACTTATGTTCTAATTTTTAAAGGTGGGACACCACATTGTAGTTTTTTAAGGTAGGCCATGCGTCTGCAATCACAAAAAATATGGATCCACTTCGTAATTCATAAATGTGGGTCATATGGTCACAAAGGGTGGACCCACATTGTAAATCCAATGAATGTGAGCCCTATATTCTAATTTTTATATGTGGTACCATATTGTAATTTCTAAAAGTGGGTCCCACATTTATATTTACAAAAAGGTAGCCCCACTTTATAATTTTTTAGAGGTGAGCCCACATTGTAAATCCTATGAGAATGTGGGTTCCATGTTCTAATCTTTAAAGGTGGTAACACATTGTAATTTCTACAAGTGGGCCCCATGTACAATAATAATAGAGTACCGCAAACAATAAAAACATGGGTCCCACATTGTAAATCTTATGTTTCCTCCTTAGAGTAGAACTTTTAAAATGTCATCAAACAAGTTCCGTACCGCATATTTTCTATAAAGTAATTTAATATAATGTTTCCAAACAAGCTCAGGAGAAGAGTATAATCTTAGCACAACCTTATCTGAGCACAAAATTAGGAACAACACAAAAACAATACTAAACGGATCCTTAGATTATCCTTTTTAGGCTTTCAAATAGTGGGTGTGGATCAATCCAACCCATTCACATTCACAGGCATCAAGACCCTTGATTGGAACTGATTCTATTTGACAATATTTTGGACATTATTGCCCATCCGATTTTACTGTAAGAAGATTAAATAATATATAACCATTAAAATTTGAGTCGTCGTCCCCCCACCACCACCCACCACCCCCCCCCCCCCCCCCCCCCCCCCCCGGGCCTAATTCCTAGCATATTCCTAGGAATTTCTTAGAAAGGGACCTTAAAAAGGAATATTCAGGAGTGAAAGGTGAAGGGTTGAATTCTAGAAAGGGCCATCAAATTCCTAGGATTCAACTTCATAAGGTGAAAAGTGGCCAATCAATTCCTAACAAGCGGAAACACTGTGGTTCCTTGTAGATCACCACCATTTATCCTTCACTTTGAGCACGTCTGCTGGAAGCCCTTTGCCTTGAAAGTCCAAGGGTTCATCAGGAAATAGAGAGGAGCCCTAACCACAGAGTCATTATGCATCTGGTATATTTAGTTCAAAGCTTGGATATTATCATCATTGTCAACACTTTATAACCTTTGTCAACAATAATTATAAACTTACAGTGCCTTGATTGTCAACATTGCTGTGGAGAATACTACTATTAAACCAATGACACAAATACATTTACCATAAGATAAGAAAAAATAAAACAAATTACTCTGTCATCAACTCAATCCACAGCAGATGGGATTCTACATAATCTGAGTTAAGTACAAACAGATGGAGAAACTGAGGATGACATAATTTATCAGGGAATTTTGACACTCAATACAGATGACCTTGTGCAGGTGAGGCCTGATGTTTGGGGATTCACACAAATTGATTTCATCATGCACCTCTATTGACTCCTTCAGTGTACAATTAAGAATATAAGTGGCCAAATAATAGATGGTTGGGAACATTGTGGGGACCCATCAAGTTATTTTGAGCAGTGGCCAATCCATGGTGGGTACTGAAACATGGGTCACATATAATAGTTCAAGGCATGATCACATGATGAAAGCTTCTTACCTAAATCTTGAAATGCATCTGTTAAATGAACAAAATGAAGCCGCAAATGCAAATCTCTGCACAATCTTCAACGTAAATTTTGTTACAGACTATTGGAGGAAAGGGAGTGCACGGGCTTCAATTGAGGTCGAATTGAGGGAGATGTCCACCAGAACTGATAAAGTCTGTACTAGAACCTAGAGTTTGTTTGAATTCTCACTGCTCCGGATCCAGGCATTGCAGCAGTACGTTTCCGCCGGAAATATATAAATGTTCCACTTATGAGCAACAGACACACCATGATTCCCTGTTGACAAAAGGCACAAGTCATCATTTAATTATCAAAACCAGGAGAACCCAACACACTCAAAGTAAAATGGGTAACGGAGATAAACCCTCAAAAGACATGAATGTGAGAGTATCCATACAAAAACAAAAAAAAAGTGAACTAATACATTATAAGGTTTTAAGGGTGTAAGTACGTTTCCTTTTCCCTTTCTTTTTTTTTGGTCATGTGGGGGTTGGGTTGGAGTGGTTTGGATGCGTCTCATCCCAAACCATAAACCCTAACGTGTCACACCTGAACTGAAAGATTGCCCAGTTTAGTTACAATGGAAAAGCATGCCGACTGATAATAGTTTCTCTGATGCAGTTCTCATTTCCTGCACCATCCCAACTGCACAAGACATATTACCATCAATACTGAAGTAAGGTAAAATGTGCACTGCAGCAAACACTGACAGACAAGCGCTGGATCAGATTTTGGAAACACCAGCATCATTTTCAGAGATAACTAAGGAACTTCCTCGGTTCTAATTTGTAAAAGTTCACCCAGATATGACATGCGATTACAGAAATCAGATATGTACAAGGAAGCACGATGATAACAATTGACTGAGAACAGTTTGTCTAATGCAGTTGTCATATCCTGCAGCATCTAAATAGCACAGAAAAGATTGCCATCCATTCTTTAAAATATTTCGTTTTAGGATAAAGATGTCCTGCAGCAAATACTAACAAACACCGGAGCAGATTTTGAAACTGCCAGCATCATTTTCTGAGATTGCTGAAGAACTAAATGGGTTCTAACTGTAAGATTTCACCCAGATAAGACACGCAATTACGGAAATGTTAAAACAAGGAAGCACGGTAATAACAATAGGAAGACAGAGACAAAGAAAACGCAGAAAACGAAAAGATTGATAATTACACACTTCTATATTAGTAACATAGGATTATGGTTAAGGCCGAAAAAATACCAATGTGAAAAACCTGGGTATGTGTTGGAGATGGAAGTTCCCGACCCAACCCAAATTGGACAGTAATTCAGGGTTCACTTTGACATTTCTAACTAGATCAATGTATGCATTAGCTTAAGGTTGGGTCCATGATGGTTACTAAAGCACTTCAACGTGCCAACCCAACCCTACTGCGCCCCCACTGTGTGCACGCTTGGGTTGATATTTCCAGCCCAATAAGCCAAAAGGTCAGTTTGGGTTGGGCCGACACTCTTTACCCTAGGTGCCCAGCCCGACATGAGCCTGGCCTGACCTGACCAATTGCCACCCCTAGTCTGCATGTATCATGTAGGTATGGTCCATCTGCCAGTACATGCATAGGAAACTTCAAGTACCATGAAATTAAAGATTCTGGGAGGTAAACATTTTAAATATGACCAAAACAATCAAAACAAACAACAACACCCAATGTTTTATATTTACATGCTGCTTGGATGAGTGTGTTGGTGTTAGGTTGAAGGAAGACTTTATGTAAAATCAATCATCTGTCCTCACAGATTTTTAATCAACCAACCTTCAGATCTTAAAACCACATTTCACAAATCCAAGTAGAAGAATACCAGAAACAGGTTCAGCTTGATTCATATAAAGAAGATGGGCACTATGATGCTGATCCTTCTATTCAAAAACTTGATGCTAGCCTACAAGACCAATTCAAACCTAAACCCCTCTAGCAGCATTTCCCATCATTGCCCAAATGTTTTAGTTACACACCAAAATTTGAAAATGCTAGTTTGTTGCCGCCTCTCTAAAGACATCCAATAAGAAAACAAGGAATTTGGTAATTCCAATAGTTTAATAGAGAGAAGTACAACTAACAATCAGAAACCATCATTTTTCATCTTTGCCATGGTTACAATGCTTAAAGATCAGCTCGACAAAGAAATCTCATTTGACAGTTCGACAAAATCTTGCCCCAAAATAACATTCATGAAAGAGTGCATGACCAACATTCATGAAAGAAGATAAGGAACCATGAAAGGAACGCTTTGTGACTACTTTCCGTACCTCAAAACCAAGAACACCCAACTTCTCTTCACCAACCGGTGGTATACAGCTCCTATAAGTTATATAAGTCTTCTTCCCACCTTCCACTGTGAATGAAGGATCCAGCAACCTTCTCCATCTGAAATTTCTTGCTGAAAGAGCCAGTTTTCTTGCATTAACTAATGCCGTATTTAGTTTTGGGTTAGCATCGGAGCTAAATTTAGTGTCATCTTCCATTGCAGACCGTCTCTTCTGATATTTCTTGCTATTTGCTTCCTTTGAGACATCCCCAATTTCAACACATTTTAAAGGAACTCGATAGCCAGTTTCACTGCAGCGGTATTTTTCATCATTCTACAAGAAAACATTTAAGCATAAACAGAGTAAAAACAACATGTAATATGTATCCATTGAAAACAAATAAAACACAAAGTAAATAAAGAAATCCAGCATGCTTATGCATGATAGGTAGCAAGTACATAGACCAGTGCAACTGCTTGAGTAATGGCTATAACCTAAATGTTTAAATGTTGTATTAGAGATATATTTCCTGATAGGTAGCAGCATGAACATTATGATTTGGATCTAGTTGCAATAAATAAAACAATCATACACAAAACACTACAAGAGAAGCACTTTGTTCAGGATTCATTTGTGCAATGAGAGGATCCCGTTCTCTGCAGATTAATGTTTCCATGGGAGAGAGGAATCATGCAATCCTACCCTCCCATAGGAAATCAAAATCCTCTTTCTTGGGGAAAATCAGTTCATCTTTTCTTTTTTTGTAAGGAAAATGTGTTGCACCAAACAACGCACCAGTGGGTTGCATGGAAAATCAAAGCAATTTTCCTCTTTATCATGGAATCCTCTCGTTGAACAAACACGGGTATGTTTGTGTCGTGTTTTCAGCAGACGCGGAAAGGAAAAACTATCTGTTTTCCCATGGGCTCCGTTTTCCGACATTGGGTAAAGCAGTTCATTTTTCTACAAATCTGCAGAGATGTGTTTCCGATGTCTCGAACCAGTAACCTCATGGTTGAGACGATGAGCACCTTCCAAATACAGTAGACCATATATACATTTTCAGAATCTTAAAATTCATCTTGTACCCCTTTACATACTTAAAGATATATATTAATGTATCAACTAAATTTATCTTATATCGTTTTACACACAGTAAATCTGAAACAGTAAACATACGTCAAAGATAGAACCATATCTACATTTAGTAGTTCACATTTGAATCAATGTGCTTCACTCTCACGCCATAATTAGCATTGGGCCTCGTTGTGTTAAACTAATTAAGGGTCTCTTTGGCGCCAGGCTAGCATTGAAAGGTGAAGTCCCAATTTCGAAGATCAACTTAGATGCTGTTTGGCATGTAGGTATTGCAAATGTCAACTTTTTCACCAGCTGGACAAATGAGCGCTTTCTACATGGAAAATGCAACGCAACCCATTAAAATGAACCAAGAATGAAGGCACTACTCCAATAATCCACTGTGTCAGCATCCGTCCACAAAAGAGGCTCTAGGAGAGATTGAACAGGAGACGAACCCTTGAACCCAATTTCAACCATGATCGTAAACTCGACAGTCATATCACCAAATGCACTCCAGAACATAAAGACGAATGGCCCATCTGTCCACTTCGAAACAAATTCCTGAATAATCGTAGTAAAGGGGGTTCTATCCAAAGGAAGATTAAAGATGTAAGGACTATAATGGTATGAGGTAGAGATCTAGATGGAACTAAGCAACCAACACTTCCAAGAAAGTAATTTACTTGGGCTATAATTGGGTAACTTTTGATAGCAAAGTGGAAGATATGTAATGGTCCCTTGTAGATGTTCAACTTCACTTTTGGACTCTTTTGACAGAAAGAAAGCCATTGCTTAGAAATCCAAGGATTTCAACACCTCTTCAATAAATTAAAACAAATCCACCATCAGACATATCCAAATCCCAAACACAATTGACACATTTGGATACACAGTGCATACCTAAACAAATTCACCAGCCAACTATAATTAATAGAAGACACCCCCTTATATTCAACCTCACCCAAATCCCAAATTCCATAACTATCTCAACCAATTCCACCCCAGAACACAAAAACTAAGAAACCATAAACTCATAACACCCATAAAGGCAATTGTAACAACACCACAACCACCAAACACATATGCAGCAAATCAGCAAAATCAAGATCAGATGCATCCAAATCCCTCCTAAAACAGATCAAAAAGCACATGCCAGCAGAAGAAACTGGATCTGACCTTCTCAGAGTACTGACAGGCAAGACAGAGTCCGGAAGGAGAGCATTGAAATGAGGAGTTTCCAATCGTCTCTTTAAAGCTGAGAAGAGAACGTCGAACTCCATCGTTTCTGTAAGCAGAAGAAGATCGATTGAAAAAGAAGATTTCTTACTAGAATCTGTTCGGATTTGAGAGTATTTCATACCTTAGGGTTTGGGAAAGTCCTTGAATTGGGCGTGGAGATGATGAGAGTAGAAAGAGGAATGTATAGAGAGAGATTGCAGTGAAACTTCTTCTCATCCTTCCAAGTTGATGCGAAGCAGAAGCAGAAGCAGAAGTTGCAGGAGATTGGAATGAGAATTTTTGGGGCACAAGATATTCGATGAATGGCAATGGGTCGGGTCGGGTCGGCTTGTTCATTGTATTTTAGGGTTTTTACGTGTCAATCCTTGAAACCCTTATCCCGAATTTCATAACTAAAATTCTATTAATGTCACTAGAGTCGTTACTAAAAATTTATTAATGTCACCAGAGTTGTTTGACTCTGGTCCATAATTTTCTCTCTTCACTTTTCTGCTCCGAATCCCATGACATCATGGGAGTTTAAAAACTCATAATATTATGGAAGTTGAAATGCTTGTACATTAAAAAGCCTAGACTATTTTCTTATCTAGACTTTTGTTTTTTTTGGCTATCGGAGGATTCCCAACCCTTTGCGCTGGACTAATCCCTTCAGGCTCAGAGAGAAGCCAGGTAAACTCCCCTGTAACCTCAGTGTGGTAGTGCAGTTTCAAACCCACTACCTTCGGGTGTAAACTGTGGTCCTAGACCAACTGAGCCACCTCTCGGGATTATCTTCTTATCTAGACTTGGATCCCATGATATTATGGATTTTTAAACTCTAATGATATCATGAGATTCAGCGCAAATAAGTAGAAAAACAAAATGTGTTTAATAGACTTTTAGTCTAATTGGGGATAAAGGGTTTAAGGGAGATTGATATGTCAAATTTCCTTTTTTTTATATCTATATAATTTTTTAAGAAATTGTTCTTACAACGGTTCTTACACTTAAGATTTGCTAATGAACTATGAAAATTTTAGTATTTCCCACAAAATTGTTCTATATCGGACCGTGCCTAAGGAAGTGCGATATCACACTTATCGGCCGAAAATCTTTAAACTTCATCTGTTCCGGGACAAATGTCAAATTTAGAGATAGTTGTACAGACAATATCCTTTTTTTTTTTTTTTTATAAACATATTTGACAAACTTATTAATAGGATCAATAATGCGAACCCGAACCCAATCTGAAAGCCAAAAGGGATGGTGTTTTTGTAGTAGAGGGAGGAAATTAGGAAAGACCACCCAGGGGAGGGGTTAGTTAGGGTTGTTAATGGGACTAATCTGGCTAGGGTCCCGCTTGGATCTGAGTCTGTTTAGGGAGATGCCTCTGGGTTTAATGGGCTCCACCAGAGTACCTATGGAGTCCTTAATGAACTAAATTGGGCCTAGGATTACAAGACTTATACGCACTATCTAAAGCTTTTTAGCTTTTACTTTACTATATACTTGATCCTGAAGCCCAGGTCCAAATCCGAGTATAATAATGGGCTTTTAATGGGAGGAGTTGGGTTGGGCCTGACTGGTGTCAGATTTGTGTCCAGACTCAGATTCATCAATTCTAACTGGACACGGGCTTGTATACAAGTGAGTTCAGCCTGAACTAGACCATTGACATTCGATAACACTAGCGAAAGGTCCACAAGGTTGGTCTAGGTAGTGATGTAAATGGATATCAAATTCTCCAATTATCGAGAGGTTTTGACTTGTAAACGATTGGGTTTGGAATCTTTTTTAGATTCCGATTTATATATAGGTTCAGGTCTCAAATACAATTTAGATTCCGATTGATAAATGGTCTGATTGTGGATTTATTAAGTTTCGATTTGTGGATTTGAGATTCGATATAAAGTCTTTAAGGTTGTAAATTGAAGCTCAAAATCAACTTTAGTTGGTCTTTTTATGTTTAATCTTGGAGGTCATAGACTTGATGCATTGTTATAAGCAAGAACTCAAAAAATTAAAAAGAAGTTAGAACCGTTTTTGAAATGTTATAAGAAAAAAAAATGATAGAGAAGAGAGGAGGGGATGTTCTTCCTTGTGAGTCACTCGTTGAGTTTTTCACCTTCTTTACTTCTTCCATCTTTCCTGTTTCCAATCTTGGTATGTATAGAGATGAGGGAACCCATTTAGATTTTTTTTTTCTTGATGATGACCATTTGCATAAGTAGATTTTTATGAAAAACAATCCCTTGGAAATGGCTACAACGACGGAGGACATTAACTTTTAATAATTACACGAAGATCCTCTACCTTCAATATTAATGTTTAGGACCTTCATTCTTGTAGCCATTTATGAGGGGGTTCTTTTCGTAAAAACCCCTTGTATATATTGTTGGAAGGTGATAAGCCTCCTAGGGTGATTTTTAATATTTTTGATCCGTTAAATTAAATTGGAATTTGACATCCAAATTTCCAAAGAACCAATCCCACGATCTTAGTTCTTTTTCTTAGTGTATTGAAATCCCAAATCTATCAACAAGAAAAATAGAAGTGATCTATTAGCTCTTAGATCTGCAAGAAACTACTACACATTTATACTGATAACTTCTAGATCTACATGAAATTAGTGCAGATCTATACCTAAGGAGTTCTGTTGTGCTCAAATCGAGTCTTTGATTTTTTAGTCTTCGTAAATCCTTTCAGCAAATCCAATCCTCCATACCTTGTAGTCTTTCATTCTATATCCAATGGAGAGACTCTCTCAAAATAATGGTGGAATCACTTTTAAGAAGTTGTTCCTCAAGGGCATTCAACCGAAGAGAGGAGAAGAAAAACATCCAATAAGAGAGAGGACGTCCAAACCCTCTAGGGTTTTCTCATGCCTTATCTCTCTCTCTCTCTCTCTCTCTCTCTCTCTCTCTTATGAGTGTATATATTATCTCTCAGTTAGGGCTAACATAGAGATCACTAGGGACTTCTTAGATTTGGCTCCTATAGATGCATCTGGACCATACATCTTATGCAAGATCCTGACAGTTAATTACAAATAACACCACTATATAAATGTAATTACACTCCAGTCCTAGAAATTTTATAAGAAGGTTCTAAACTTTTCAATTACTAGAAACAAGCCATTCCATCAATTATATCCATAGATCTATTAGAAAATAATAAAAAATTATCTAACCAACATGGACCCATTTCTTATCATCCTCGTGGCCAATTAATCACATCAATCATCAATACCATCTTGATTAACTCTTAATCAAAACCGACGATAAATCTAATTAATCAGTACAAGAGGATATTTCTCTTAAAGATAACAGATTTCATCTTAAGAAGTTGATGTTCCCACAGTGCTACTACCATTTATCCAAGATAATGATGTACTGGCCTCACTCATTGGTTAGTCAAAATAAATGTACAGCAGAAACTTAAGTCCGTTACTCTCTCACGATTAAAAGCCTATTGCTTGAAAATTATGAGAGCGTTCATTAATTAAAGATAATATTTTATATAAGGTGCTACTCATGACCCTTTAGTATATCCAATGTACTAGCAAAGCAGTCTGAAATCTTTCACTCCAATGGTTGAGACAAACCACACTATCTCATAACAACTGCGGTGCTACAACCTTTTAGATGAGATGCCTAGTTTCATCATCGATTGTGAAAACAATTTGAATAGAAGAATTGTGACTCATGTCTCATGCATGTGAATCTTATCCACACACATATCACATTTAATATACTTAAGGGCTCCTATTCATCTCATGAACAATCATATAATTTTTGTATCAAAATATGTGCAACAATTAACAAAATCCTATTCATCTCAAGAATATATGCAAGAAAAATAAATAAAGATAAAATTATTCATATCATCCACTAGATTGAGAACATACAATCTAACATATATTTACAAGATGTAAATTTGAATACACCAATCCACCATTGTAACTATCCATTAGTGAGGCCTATATTTGAAATCTAAGCCATTCAAAAGTATTGTGGCTTTGTGTTCTTTCATCACAAAATCTCACCGAAAAAATAGTGTCTTGTGTTAGTACATGATTATCTCACAATCAAATTGAAGTGAGATGTTTTAAGATGACAGTAAATACTGAAAAGGTTTTTTAAATTGTCTAGATTTATACGAATCATACTTATATATATATATATATATATATATGTGAGGGCCCTCACATCCATATCTAATGCCAACAATTTAAATATGAAGGCACATACCTTTATCTCTTATAGTAAGGTGGGAGTGTCTCTCACAAGAACACCTCCCATACACACACACACACACATATATATAAAATATGGGACATATTAAGTTTTGTTGTTCCAAAAAAAATTAAGGATGGCACAGTAAGTTCTTTTACCATGATCTTAGAGTGGGATTCACTAAAACTCTCGAGGCTGTTCAGTAGGGCGTACTAATGAAAATCTAAATAGAAATAGCTTCTTCTTTTAACAAGTTCTTTCCAAATTTCCTTACCATAGAAGATGGGTCTTGATCACTAAAATAAATGTAAATTTTGTAGTACTCCATTCCCTTCTTTTTCAAGTTATCAATTTAGTGGTGGGCCGAAATCCCATTAGAGAGAGTTTTTACTCCAATTGTAGTTGTCTCACCATCAAATAGATCAGTCTTAAATTACATTATTCGACTTTTTAATTTGATTTATGGTGTTTAAGATATAATTATTTTATGTTAGACATACGTACTCTGATTGGAGAAAAACTCACACTAATAGTATTAGTGTTTTAGGACCCCACTACTTTATTATCATCGTCGTCGTCATAGTGTTTGCATTTATTGTTTTCATAATCATAATCGATGATCTCAACACAATGAAAGAACATTAAGCACAACTACAATAATTCTTCCTTTGTATTCTATTATGAAAAACTACAATTTTGTTTAAAGATTTTCACTTTGAAGGAGGAATGGTATTAATCAGTTCATATCAAATGGTTTAGGGATCAATTCTTCCACCCCTTTAACTTTGATCACACTATGAGAATAGTTGAGAAAGACTATGCCATTGGAGAAAGAAAAAGGTAAATAAATCCTAACTAACTAATGAGAAAAGTCTCCTCTTCTTAATTAAATTCAACTGATACCTTACTTAAAAATGAATTAATACAACCCCACACACACCCCCAAAAAAAAAAAAAAATCCTTGCTCCAGCACCATTGGTTGTTCATCAAATTACAGGCTGATGCCAAACACATTGACACAATGACTAATAATAGGAAGTCAGATGACCCATTCCACTCCAATGTTTAAAGCATTTGAACCATCAATCCAGTGCCCATGACATTTGCCTTTAATCTACAACTGATGCCATGATATTGACATCCCTTGGAAAGTCACTAGGAAGCATTTTGATCCGAGGGAGGCATCATGTGGCATATAAATATCCACTGTCTCCACTTTCCAGACCCCACAAAAAGAAACACACTTGCCAGTTAGATCAGTAAAATGTGAGGACCTCATTCAAGCCATCTGGGCCACAGTAGCTCTGGCTTACTCAGGCTCATTATGTATATCTACTGGGTTTGATGTAAAGCCAATGAACAGGCCATTTCCAGTTCATATCCAACTGTAGGCCCATGTGAACCAAGTGGAGGTGAGCCACCTACCCTGGACCAGATCAAGCCACAGTCTTAAGCTCCAAATAACCCTAACCCTCTCCATTTTACATCCAGCTAAAACCTGGTCCACAGGTGTGCTAATTCAGCCAAAAAAAAAAAAAAATCTGAACTACACCATCTACGAACTAGAAATTATTGGAAATTAGATTGAGAAACTAACAATTTCCCTTCAAGATCAGAGTAGCATATGCTGATCCAGCCCATCATTCCTCAGCCAACTCAAATGCCAAATGGGAAAGGTAATTTGGACTTCAAGTTGACATTTCCAACTAGATTAAAAATGGTGCCACTTTTTACAGGTCAGAACTTGCTATCCAAGCTGCCAACTTATCAAACCGACCCAGTAATTAAATGTTCCAATTGATCCCCTTCTTTGCTACCACAAAGAAGGACTCCTAATTAAGAACATACCATGCTTGTCCAAACCAAGCATAACAAGGAGTCATCTAAGTTCACCTCTAGCTCGCCCACGTGGCATTGCTAAGCGAGAATAGAGGACATAGGCTAAGGCGGAAAAGGAGAGGATTCTTTGCATTAATCCAATCTCGAAGTTTCGAATTGTCGAAGTCTAAAAGAGACTTTTTGCTTGCAATAAAATACATAGGAATTGAATATGTATATCACTCCATAAATGGTTGAAAGTGAAGATCAAAGGTGAATTTCCTAAAATGAGCATCAAATAACTATTTCTTTTAGGAAATATAATCAAATTAGCTTTACTTTTCAGTAAACAAAATCAAAAGAATATAAAAAATGAATAGTAATTCACTTCTTATTGTGTTTTAATGCAAACAAAGACTCCTAAGAATAATACAATTCGCATCTATGTAGATCATGTCTCAAATTCTCATCCAAAGTTTCTAAATCTTTCCTAGTAATATTTGTTCAGGTAAAAAGAGGATAAGAAACGTGGACATGTAAATACGAGATTTAAGGTGGTATCACAGCAAAGGAAAAGAGAGATTTGATGGATTGAGTAATTTCTCAAGATAATCAAACTACACTAAGTCCCCTTCTGGATCTCTAAAACTCAGTTGCCCAATAACTCCTGAGTTTACCTCTCAATCTAGTAACCTATGACACTCTTTATCTGCAAATAGTTATAGCACAGAACAAACAACTGTCAAAGATAATTCAAGTTATTGAAACACATGCTCCTCCATTACGCTTAATTATAGAGACCAAAATGTGCCTGATGATCCAAAGATCACAGTTAGGGTCATTAGAATTTGGCTACCCTCTACAAAGATTACCACTAGTTCTAATTACCTGCAACTTAAGTTTTACAGACAAAATTAAGAAGTCTAGGGCCTCTCCACTTACTTAACATGAGCTTGTTGCATAAAGAAGAAAAACCCAGGAATGATCAAATTATTATCAATTAAAATATCTGCAGTAAGATCATCAATTCAACAGTAACAATTGAGATCACCATGAAACCTTGTGAAAAAAACTAGTGTGAACACATTGCCTGTTACTCATGTGCTTTTAGTGCAAAATACGCAATGCGAGTTCATTAAATTGAGGATCTGGTACTCAAATTTCTTCCTGCTTGAAATCTGCAAATTGGGTCTCAGAAATCTCCCTCGCTGATGCGGCCGGAATACCTGACGGCCAGCTAGGGTGTGATCAAAGTCGTGCATCAGAAATAATGCATGTGACTATACATTGCAAATCAGCAATTGCATGACATAAGTTCTCAATGGCTGAAAAGATCTAGGATTAAAATAGCATTAGAACAAGATATGTTTATATGATTGTCTTCTTAATGACCCGCCATTAAGATTAAAAAAATTGCATTACCAATCATCTATTGAACTTCTTGATGTTGGTCATTTAAAATAAGATTTGCTACATGAAAACTCCTTTTGAGTTCTCCTAAAACTATAATTTAAGATCTTCAGTGTACATGGATACCTACTGATCCAAGAATTCCAATCCTCTTTAAAACAGTTTGTGAAGGCGTTCAGACTTTACAGCTTATTAAATGCTTCCCTGAGCAGTTCATTGTTGCTAGTTTTTGGAACTGTTCCCTGGGTGCTGCAAAAAGTACAGCAGTAAATGTTTCTTAAACAGAAACCAACAAGAAGAAAGCACTTAGGCCATAGGCCGTATCTAGTCAGAAAGAAAAATCATTGTAACCTATTTCAGACATAGTCACATAGGTACTATAGTGAAAGAGATTAGATTCTTGCATTTGCCTCTCCATCTCTCTCTTTAATTATTATTCCCTTTACATGTTTCCCATCAAACAAGGGAATTAGAAAGTTACTTCTTGTGGGGAGGCATTTCCATGGAATCTCATTTCTCCCCATTGTCATCTTTTCTAATTCCATTGTCTTTGCATTCATGTTTCATATCATTTTCAAAGGAGGAAGATACAGTGAGAGAAAAGTAGAACTCACAAACACAAAATTAATAGATGGAATAAGGCTTTAATGATTCACAAACTGTGTATTGAATATGTAAGACCATTTAGAGCTTTTTCAATACTGAGAACTTGAGAAATCATGATGTGTTCTGAAAATGAAATTCCTTGGAAGTTCCTCCAAGCAAACAAGTGTTGAGCCATCACAAACAACCACATAATCCAAATAGAAAGTAATAAGTTTTGATTTTCACCTTATTAGAAGTACCCTAAACTGAGTTGATATGCATGGCTCCACACATCCTATGAGGTTGAGTATGGACAAATGGGGAGATCAGAATTCAAGGAATACAAATAACTTGTGGGGACTGAATGTTCATTCTAATAAATAGAGTTGGACCGACCCAACTGTTGTCTCTTCACATTGTTTCACCTCTCAATAATTGCAAGTTAGTCATGGTAAAGGTTATATTTGATTTGTTGGAAAGGTATGTTGATAGGAGTGGAAAATTTAAAAGATAAGTACACACACAAAATCAAATAGGAGAGTAGGATTATTTTTTTTTTTATAATGACAAGATCAATGTGGAAAGAACTAAACTCAAAGTCTCAAACTGCAGCTATCTGATCTATGCAAATTGTCTGAAACTTTCACAAGGTATGATGGTTTTGTAAGATCAAATATAGCCTATTAAATTTAATACCCTTAAAACAGATAGTTAAGATCATCAGATTATTTGATCTTTGATGGCCACCTTTGATATACATTGATATCGTCCAATCCCATCCTTGTCTGTGATTGGCATGCATAAGATGGGCCCAACACAAGTGATTCTCAATCTCAAAATTTGTGGCAAAATTGTACCCAAATTTTCCTACACATGTATAGCACCAGACTATAAAGTACAATTAACTCATTAAACCTTTTCAAACTCGGAACACAAGTTATGTGAATGAAAAATGCTGGACTGGGATGAGTATCAAACTATGAAATGCAAACTCAACTATGTAATTAGTTGAATTGTGAATCTGCTAACTAATATTCAAACTACCCTAAGGTCCATTTGAGTTGTATTAGAATGAGTTGAGTCTTGTTCCTAGCATCAAAATCCAGGCCCAAATCCTATTATATTAATATGGTTTGGATCAGGTCCATGGTTTTACCTAAATACCTTACATGATTATAAAAAGAATTCAAAAATATAGAATTCCTATTATAGCATTCAGATCTGAGCTTGATTCAACAGTATAATAGTTGAGTCCATAAGGTCTCGGTAGCTGAACCCAAGCCATAAACATCCGACATATTACCAATCTGGTCCACTCTATACCTGACCCATCTACAGCCATTCATCATAAATGTGATTGTAACTATGGGACTCCACTGTCTATCAAAACCCTATCATATATGTAATGAAAATTCCCTTAAAAGTTGATGAAGAACAAGGTGAGAATCATACAAGATCTACTCAACTTGCTACTAAGATCATTAATAAGGCTTCCTCTTGTTATGAACCTGCTAGAATAAGATAGTAAAAAAGCATTAGAATTCCATCATGAGTTTGCCATCCAATATACAGATGGGGGCATACATGGGATGTAGGCCCTGTACAACCTTGTTTTCAGCATGTGATTTATGCTTTCAAATACCTAAAAACCATTAATATCAGAAGATTAAGATCTAAGCAACTAAACACCTAAGTAGTTCATTAAAAAAGTAGACCGTTATAACCTTTCACACAGCTACCAAACAAAGACAATAGGAAACAGGGATATCCACAACACAAAGAGGACCATGGATCAAACAGTGATGAGAAGTGGGACACACATGAGTTCTCCACTACATGGAAAAGGAGTATAATCAGGCGTGCTGCACAAATTTTTTGTACGGTGAATCTTATCACATCAAATCAAAGATCGTTTGGTGATGGTCACCACCCACTAAAATTTAAAGCAGTTGGGACCCACCTCCTGTAAGGGCTATGAGACCCACACCATTCTAAATTACAGTGGGTATCATATGTTGTGTGGTTGGGTGCAAAATTGATGGGAATGCCATGCACTGGGCCCCACCATTTCCTCCAAAGAGAATGAACCATTGCATCAGGCAGCTTTCCCTTGTGGGGGGTCTCATCACCATCCAATCGATGGATTTAAAGGTGACTGCCAAAGGGTCTAATTCTATCCCATCAACTCCTAAAATAGTTGAAAGGAGTGGGTGCAATTTCTAATTCAAGGACATGAGAATTACCCTGTAACAAAAGTTTGCAGTGGGCGTGTCCCCTTGCAAAATAGATGAAAAAGAAAGAAAATTTACCAATGGTTTACATCCATGAGAAGAGTGGGCAGAGAGCAGATGCTTGTGATCTTACAATCCAGGAGATCTTTTGTGGGTGGGCCATAAATGGTGGGGCTTATCATGCCAACGGTTGGATGGATATATAGATCGTGCACCCCATTTATGCAATCAAAATCAAAGCATACTGTAGACATCGATCTGTTGTTAAAAAAAATAAATGCACGAGACAAGTAGACCCATGGAAACACCTTCGATCACCTTCAGATCGTACATGGGACTTAATTATTTCCTGCTATTGTTGGGCTCCTCCAGATAGAAAATTCTAGAGAGAGAGAGAGAGAGAGCGAGCAGACATGAGAGAGGGAGATATCAGACCTGAAATTGAGATGGATCATGAGGAACATGAAAATAATATAGCCAATGGGTAAGAGTAAGATTGAAACCACATAACTTGAATAAAATCAATGGTTTACATTTTTTCATATCATCTTGAAGCATCCCATCTGTTCATTTGCAGATCAATCAAAGGAAGATAATGAAAAAAAAAAAAAAATCCAAATACTCATTCAAAATCATTACATAACAAAAGAAAAAAGGTAGAAAAAAAAAAAAGAAAAGAACGTACCTTACAATGTAACTACCTACCATAGAAAAACATACAACCCCATCTCATTTAATTGCATGGGCCGTTTGTATGGAGAAAGCAAGGAGTTGTATGCATGGATATAGAAAAAAAGAAGGATAAGTCCTCAGACGCCATCTTTTCCCACACCTTTCTTGAACTTCTATGCCAGAGGGGAAAAAAGGATGGAGAAGAAGTTCAAGAAAGCTGTGGAAAAGCATGGCAGGACTTGGGGAATTGCTGCTCTCCCACTCCTCATCTCTGCTGCGATAGATCTTCCCATCATTCAAGGCAAATGGGTGTTGAAGGAAAAGGGTTTTAAAGTGTTTTTTGTTGGGTGGGGGTATGGAAGAGCTGATAATATAGCTAGAGAATGAAAGGGTGGGTTGAAAGATAAAGCCTTGCCCAACCAGTTCTGGTGGACCACCCTATCATCAGCCGTATGATATAACCTCTTCTCTTCATGAGAGAGAGAGAGAGAGACCCACCACTTGTGTAGTGCTTAGTGGGGTAGATGCACCATGCAATATGGGTGAGCAGAGGGAGAAGAGGGAATGAGAAAAAGGGTAAAATGATTGTGTTAGTCTTCCACAAAGAGAAAATAGTGCGGGAACTCTTGGATCATGCACTCTGGCATTGGTCAAAGCCAATCCAAACCTTTGATATTGTTGGCCCCACATTGGATTGAATGTAACCCCAGAATGATCAGACAATGGTTTAAAAACTGAAGCTGTCATTGGACCTTGATGTAAATGATGAATGAAATATCATCATAAGATGGATATGTACCAGTTGGTTTTGATGTTGAGAAAAAGTGAAGTAATGATGCTGAGAAAACTGTTCTTCGCTTGATATATATATATATATATATATATATATATGGGAAATGTTCATATGCATCTATCCCTCACCAAAAATGGTGAGGGACACCCCAAAAGGGAAATTTCCAAGTACAAAAGTGAGGAAGTACAAAGGTGTACTTTCTCACTTTTGTACTTGGAAATTCCCCTTTTGGGGTGTCCCTCACCAAAAATGGTGAGGGATGGATGCATATGAATACCCCCCTATATATATATATATATATATATATATATATATATATATGAGAATATTCAAGTACATCCATATCTCACCATTGTGGTGAGGGACACCCTCTTTTTGAGAAGTTTCAAATACAAAAGAGAAATATAAAAGAGAAGTACTTGAATATTCTTTTATATCCATTCATCTTTTTTGTATTTCTTTTTTGTACTTAAAACTTCCCAAAAAGGGGGTGTCCCTCACCACAATGGTGAGGGATGGATGCACTTAAATATTCTCATATATATATATATATATATATATTCCACATCCAAACATGCCCTTGAATGAGGAGAAAAGGGGGAGAGGTGTAAAAATGAACTGACTTCAGCTTTCTACCTTCATCCTTGTACCATGGATAGTTCTCTCCAAATCATTAGTTACATAGGAATTTACCCGAAAAATGAACTTAGATGGCCACTAAATGAAAAATCCTCCAGTAGTTTATATGATACGAAAGTGGTCCCCTGAGATCACTTTCGTTTTTTTATAGAATTTTTCATTGAGCGACGATGTCGTTGCTAGTTTAAATCTTACAAAACCCCCGAAATTCTATTTTTCCTCTCTTCCTCCCCATCATTTTCCCCGCCTGGTGATTTTGTTGACTCCTTCTTCCTCAACAGTGTGCAACATGGTCTCAGAGGTTGTTTTTCAACCTATTTTGGATTAAAGCATTATAAAATCAAGCATCACATCATGTGGAGGTATTCTTTTTTTATTGTCTACCCATTGTTTGCTTTTCAAAATAACGATTCTTGTGGGTTTCTTCATCTTCTTTCAATTTCCTTCAACCTATTTCCAAAATAGCATCATAAAATAATTAATATTAATGCACTACACGTGTTTTTTGCAATGAATTAACCCATTAATCAGTTCCTCCATTTTTCCCTTCTTGACTGGGGTTCTGAATGATATAGTAGTAGCGTACATAATCTTATTGGGGATATCTGAAGGATATATGGTCAGAAGCCATGATTGAATCATGTCATTGCATCTTTTCCATAGTGGAGTGACTAGAAGAAGTAGATCATGGTGTAGTTGAGCATACCATAAACAAAACAACTTTTTTTTTTTTTTTTGTTTTTTGCACTCTTTATATTGAAGGAATAAACGAATGATTCCTCCCAATAATACCAGACATCCCAGTTTGTGTTTAGAGATCCATTGAAATGCAACAAATGATGCCCCCATTGATCATTTTCCTGCCACAACCACTTTTAATTGCGCATAAGCCATGGCAAAGGGCTCTTAAAAAAATAAAATAAACAATAAATGATTTCTTTTAAACAATTTTTGGGCAATGAGAAAATGATACAATCAGCTCAAACCATGTGAACTGAACAATCAAAAGTTGGAATGGTGAAGTGAACTCCCTGAAGCTTTGTTTGGTG
This sequence comes from Umbellularia californica, assembly GCA_028538565.1. Taxonomy (NCBI): domain Eukaryota; kingdom Viridiplantae; phylum Streptophyta; class Magnoliopsida; order Laurales; family Lauraceae; genus Umbellularia; species Umbellularia californica. Next base: position 94,250,510 of record JAPQWN010000003.1, on the reverse strand, counting down.
GACTCCAAAGTCCAAACCTTAATGAAAGAGGACTTTTAAATGGAACATATCATTTCCCAATAAGCCTTTGATATTGATGATAACATATCATTCCTTTACAATTTGCTCAGCTTCAAGCCTATAAATTCATCGATTGACTCGATCCCTTCATAGACCCACCAATTTTCCTACTTTAAAAAAAAACTAAAAAACATCATCATTTTCTTTAAAAGAAAACCTTGTCATCTCCCCATCGACACCACACATATCAAAGAAAACTTGGTTTCTTTGAATTATGTAGTGCGCGTACACATCATAGTGGATCTAATGATTTTTTTTCAAACTAAGATCAGCGTCGACGTCGTTGCCCAACCGTTTTATGAAGTCTTGTTGAAGGGGTAGAATAAGGGATAACGTCATCACTCCGCAGAATCTTGAAATACTTGGTCCCATTGAAATGAGTGACAACGCAGAATATTAAGATGCTTGGTCCATTGAAATGAGCAGCGACGTTGACGCTCGTCGAAAAAGGGCAAAAAAAGAGAAGTTTGGAGGGAAGACTAGTTTCGTATCATATGAATTACTTGATGCTTTTTCATTTAGTGGCCATCTAAGGTCATTTTTCGGGTAAATTCCTCTTAGTTAAACCTAAATACTATTTCTCTAAACATAAAGACTCAAAATAACATGAACAAGAAAAGTGATTGCTCAAGGATTAGGGTGGACCATTTCTTTATAAAAATAAAATAAAAACGATTTTTCAAGGGGGAATAATTTTCATTGTTTTGCATTAAGTTTTTCTTTATTTTTCCATTACATGGGAAGGAATGGTAAGCTATCTTACTATTACACCAAGGGTCATTCCTGGGCTGCTCCATGAACTCTAGGTTTTAGTCGAACTTTGCCATAGAAACTTCTGCCTCCACGCTACTTTTTTTTAGTAATTCAGGAATATCATTAAGAAAACAAAGCAAAGCAACAACAAAGAGACATGAGGGGTCCTAGATACAAAAGACCCAATACTCCTTGTGCCACCGACCAATGAGTATGAACTTCTAGCAAAATTATGAACTAAGGAATTCAGTTTTGTAGAAATAAAAGACGAATCAAGCTACTCGAAATGAATTGCAAGCATTGTAATATCTTTCACTATAGGATCGATTGACCAATCAGAGGACCCTTCAATGGCTCTCACCACCTCCAAACTATCATATCAGACAAAATGTGGCCTCCATGCTCTGCTTGAGTACACTCCATATGCTCCATTTGAGTATGATCCTCGGACCGATGATTTGCCAATGCTATTGGTTGATCTTGGCACTTGGGTTGAGATGAGAATGTTGGGGAAAGTAGCATAGCGGAAGAATATATGCTATCTACGGTCTACTACGATGGACAAACACAATAATATCATAAGCAATCACACACATGAACGTAATGGTTTTATGTAGTTTGAAAATGTTGTCTACGTCCACGGGGAAGAGAAACACCGTCTATCGTTTTCTCCTTTCAATCTCAAGAGTGAGGATTACAATACATCATTACACATAAACCATGCTTTCTTGACCCTCCAAGAAAGCTTATTATATAATGACTAAAATGCCCTTGACCCTAATCCTTAGTCCTGGCTAATCCAGACGAACCAACATAGCTAGCTAAACCGAAAGACAAGACAATAACCCAACAGAGACACCCGTGTTCATTTGAACAGTCCACTTTCTCTTGCGTTGATATTTTCAGCTGGTTCAATTTTCAGAGGTGAAAGCATTCTAACTTTTGAAAGTAGATTTAGACCCACTAAGTGGAGAACCATTTTCCCCCGTTTACACAACATGCAGTAACACACTTACTACAAACAAATGTGTCACCCACATAGCCACACCAAAGTATAAAATCTGAGACTAATAAAAATGAAGTCTTTTATTTTCAGTTTTCACACAATTGAAATAGTGTGAAAACAAAATCACAATAGTTGTCACTTGCAAGAAAGCTATTAAATCTGACTTTAAACTGAAAATATCACAATAGTTGTTATTGGTTGACTAGTTCATATTACATGTGGGGTTTGGGTTTGTGATAAACAATAGAGGTTAGAATAGTTGTATGGTCATTAGGTAGTTCATATTACATGTGGGGTTTGGGTTTGTGATAAACAAAAGAGGTTAGAATAGTTGTATGGTCATTAGGTAGTTCATATTACATGTGGGGTTTGGGTTTGTGATAAACAATAGAGGTTAGAATAGTTGTATGGTCATTAGGGTATTGAAATTAACATTGTAATTAGAGTGATTTGATCATATTAAGAGATAATCTCTCATTCTATTGATCCTCCTTACTTGATATTATAATGGTTAAATTTTCTTTCTTTTTATTTCTTTTTCATCTAATTGTACTCTTTAATAGGTCCTGTATTTCACCATAAAAACATTCAAGAGTGGGCCAAACTGACAATCAACATAATCACTCATCCAACAAAGTTAGATCTGGGTCCCAGTCTGGCTGGAACCATCCATTTACATCCTTCATTATTATATGAACCAGAGGAAGAAAGCACAATGCAGAAGAATGTCTAAGAAAGATCTTCAAGGTTCAAGTTAATACCGCGTGAAATATTTAGGATGGTTATGAAGGTTGGTTAATTCGTACTATATCAGTTAATGTACGTGTGGCCGATTTAGCACAAAAGATTTCACATCTATATGACTGCTTAATTTGCCTATAAATATATATGCAATTATGACCTATTTGCATCGCCCCCACAAGGTTTAATATCACTAACTAGGTCACTGTTGATAGAAGGTGAGGAATTAATTCCTAGATTTTGAAGATTTTCTCACTGACAATTTGAATAGCCGAGGATTCCTTACTCACATTTAATAGCAGATGACAGACTCATACATGCAGTTAGGGTTTTATTAATCCTCTCTCTCTTTCAAGTTAAGAGTTCATGGCTTCTTTTTTTTTTTTTTTTTTTCAGTGGATGAAGGATGGGGGGCGGGGGGTTCTGACCTGTGAATCCCTATATAAAAGAAAGATTTCAGATAGCCCGTATCCTTAGAAATTCACAAATCCTTAGAGACTTACAATTATAAAATGTGGGACGTTTTCCGTGACTCAGTGAAAAACAAAATTCTTTTCTCCAAAGATTTGGTAGCAAAACGTAGCTTTAAATCTTTGGTTTATAAGGACCATACTTGAATAACAAGTCAATTGCCTGATATCAAAAAGTTCAATTACTTAGAGCGCCAAATCTTCGTTATGTTCTATATAGTCACTACAACTTTTAACAAAAAAAAAAAAAAGTTTGGTATATCAGTAACGGACCCGTATGGGTTGGAAAAAATGCTGATAGTATCCCTCAATGTTATATATATTGAAAAGTATTTCTACTGCCTCTACTAACGCCTCGAGGTTTTGATAATGATGGTTAGCTAAAGAAATTTAATATGGCATCAAAGCTAACTGGTCGTGAGTTTGAATTGCAGGAGGAACGACTTAGTGCAAAAAAAAAAAAAATGTGTGTTGCCAAAAGTGCACTGGCTGGGTTCCACATGAAGGGGAGTATTGAAGAGTGGGCTCCACCCGATGGGGTATAATGAAAAGTATTTATGTTGCCTCTACTAACGCCTTGAGGTTTTGATAATAATGGTTATCTAAAGAAATTTAATAATATATAGCTTCCTTTTTAACTAAAACTTAAAGTCCTAATCTACCTCAAATCTTATAAGTTTGTGAGACATCTTTTTACCGAGAGGTACTTCTGCAACCTACATGGATGCATACCAATAATGATAGAGTATTACTAAAGGAGAGTTCTTATTGTGAACACAATTTTAGGGGGGTAAAAACATCTCAATTAGATTATTATAACCATTAATTTAGGGGCTTTGAAGTTTAACAACTTATTAAATTAAACTTTTTTTAATGAAATTCACCCAATGTCGAGTATAATTAAGATTCAAATCCAATTGTGGTGAATCCAAATTTATGGGAGAGGTCAGTGAGTGTAAGGAGGTGGAATTGATGAGAGGTGAATCAGTTAAAATTGTTCTCTCTCATGCAAGCTATGAAATGTACCACAAAGTGCCTGGCAGCTTTATCAACTAAATCATTTTATATATAGATATCAACCACATTGACAATACTGATATCTATATTATTGTTTTCTAACATACCATAAGGCTGATATTTTTTTTTCTCTTTGGGGACACAGTTCTGCTATGTGCAAGACTAACAGGTGAGCCTTGTCCAATCAAAAAAATACAAGAACTTTCTAACTCCCATCCCTCTCACATGCCTCCATGTGATCCAGTTACCTTTGTTTATTGGAATTGAAGCAAGGGCTAAAGAGATGGGTGTTTTTATGGTCCCCAGCCTATGTATTGTCTCTGCCCACGTCACCTTCCTTATTGTTTCAGTGTTATTACTCAAATCTTTCTAATGTCCCAGGCCCACTTACATGCTATTTCTTTTGAAGGAAGCATTTAATGCCACTACCCCACAACATGCACATCCAGACCGTTGATATGATGGCCTCTGCTGCAGATGGGCCATGAGCTAAAAAAAATCCCAATGACATGGAAACCCAGACCATACCATACATGTCAGGAAATGCAAAGGGCCCAGAAAGAAGTGGAGAGAGATGCTCCACATTCAACAGGAAGGGGGAAATAGGAAAACAACAGAAAACCAGCAGTCTCAAGTACCTTCAGCCCATCATGTGGGGCCCACTGCAGCTGCTTTTATGTGGCATTGTGAATGGTCGGATTGGTGTGTATGTTGCAGTATTATTATTTTTATTATTGCATGCTGTTCCAAGATTTGAGTTGGTTTTATGATCATTGGACTCACATGGCAGTAAATGAATAGGTGAAGAGGAATTGTAGATTATGATCATCAGATTAAATATAAGTTATTCTCTTAGGTACACTCAAACTTTAACCCATTAGTAAGGGGGCATGCAAGTGGCCTGAGTAGTAATGACAATGGGTTGGGTTGAACAGGTGACCAACCCTGCCCAGTCTTATTATGAGCAGTTTTGGTAGGGATTTTTTTTTTCGATGTTAAGGTAGTTATAAGATTATAGATTTTGACCCAAATTAGATTCGACTTGAATTCGGGTTTTTGCCACCCTACCTCATGCACCCTGCATTACTTATAACTAATTTACATTTTTTTTTTGTTAGTAAGCCGTAATACAAGATATTATCCTGTTTAATTCAATGGGTAGAAAATATCATTAATTAAAAAGAGTGGAAAAGCTGTGTGACTTCAAATCCTCCTGTTAGGATGTTGCCGATACCACTGACATAATATATCCATGCATAGATTCATGGAAATGGTTTCGTTTCAGCTGAAAAGGTAAAATTATAGTTCATACATGATAATAAAAAAAAGCAAAATAATAGCCCATACTTACTGATATGCTAATGAATTGGTATGCATTATATCATGCCAATATATTCTGTATCACCCTTTTTTTTTTTAAAGGTAAGTACTCACACATGACACGCCCCCTCAGCGCTAATGTCGAAAATATGGGTGATATTTTGAAAAATCTTGTGATAATGATAATTCCCCAGTATTCTAAAAATATTTCTAAAAATTAAAAAATCTTATAGCACTATGCTATACTTATTCTGTGTATAATTTTCTCGTTTTTTTTATTTAAAAATAAATCATTTCCTGGGTCGATTTCTTGATAAAAACCCGAAAAGAAAAGGCCAAATTTAAAATATCCAACATTTTTTCTTGAGACATAATTTCCCTGGACCAAAACTTGTGATAATGTGGCTCCCTTATGTACAAATAATAATAACAACAACAACAACAGTGACAGCGTTAAGTTTGTCATGTTCGGTTGTGTACAAAATGGAAAAAGGCTGTAAGCTTTTTCAAGAGGGGAAGAGGAATTGGCCGAAACAGATGAAACCAGCTCACAAATGCTTTTAGTGCTTGGAGGGTACAATTAAGAAACAGTACACACAGAGGCAGAAGAAAAACAATGGAAATAAACCAACAACCTGCTTAAGTTCTGAAGCTTCTGTTACATCGCTCTGAGAATGTATTCTCTTCCAAGCTGATGAGGAGATGATGGATCTCTTTCAGCTTACGGAGGCCACAGTTATTGGCTGGCCACCACCAGTACACACCCACTAGGATCTATGAAAACCTATCTGCCACAGTTTGGTAGTTACTGGTGATGAAAACAGGGTACCAAAATATATACCCAAGTATTATTAGACAAATGTTAGGAAGTGTTGGGAAGTGGGTGGGACTTTCCAACATTTCTACAGGCCCTACAAATTTCATGTCACGTGGGACTTCCCAACAATAAGTCTTGTTTATGCCCAATGTTTGGATCCCTTGTTAATTTGGCTCATTCATTCTAAGTAGTATGTGATGGGCTGAAATCAGGTCCATGGGTTTCATGCCGGAGGACTTGGACCTGTAAATAAATCAGTTACAGGTCGGAGTGATAAAGTTTTGATTTACAATTAGGTCCATCTAGGTATGGACCCCTATTAGTGTTTTGGGTTGCCCCGGCCAAAAAGATACTTAAAGCCCTTTCCCAACCTACGTCTTGGTTAGCGAGGATATTTTGGTGCATGAAATGGTATTGGATAACTCATCAAATTGGAGTTTTGACATAGACAATTTTCATTTGAAACATGTTGGGCTCACTTTTGATTGATTCAAGCCATTCACATCATTTGCGGTGATCAATATATAGGTAGTATTTCAAGTTTTACTCCAATCGGGTAATGAATTCGATTAGTTTTGTTAATATTCAGTATGCGATTACCCCAATTAATGCTCAACAAATTTAAATTAGATATTCAGTAAGATTTCATTTGTATACACTGCATGATCTCTTTCAGCTTACGAGGCCACAGTTATTGGCTGGCCAACACCAGTACACACCCACTAGGATCTATGAAAACCTATCTGCCACAGTTTGGTAGTTACTGGTGATGAAAACAGGGTACCAAAATATATACCCAAGTATTATTAGACAAATGTTAGGAAGTGTTGGGAAGTGGTTGGGACTTTCCAACATTTCTCGTCACGTACAGGCCCTACAAATTTCATGGACTGGCCTGTGATGTAGGACTTCCCAACAATAAGGCCCTGTTTGGCAAATCTTATCTATATAAAATAAATCTGTATATAATAGATTTATTTCAAATGGCCCTGTTTGATATAGATGGTGTAAAAATAAGGGGCATTTGGGCGAAGGTCCCTCAACTATGATTTTTATTGCAAGTGGTCCACAATACTTTATCGTACTGACACCAGTCCTCTTGTAACTGAAAAGGACAAAAACGCCCTTGTACATGTCAGCAAAAGCAAAATTCAAACAAATTTATCTGAGTTTTAAAAACTCAGATAAAACTCAGATAAATTTATCAGTCTTCTAAGGCAGTCTTCTCACTGTTTAAACCATGGTTATGATCAGATATGTAGCATGTGGACTGTGGTACTGGACCATCCTTTCACATGTTAAAACCACTTACAGATTGACTGACTTGAGCTTTCTTGAAATTAGGACACAGGATACCTTTTGAATACAACAACCAGAACATGTTTGGTTTCTCCCATAGTTTCCTGCTCCTGCTCCTTCTCCTTCTGTCTGCTGGTAGAGAAAGAAAACACGAATCATAAATCACAACCACTGCAATAAGAAAGGAGAGATGGATGTGGGTCGTCGGATGGCACCACTTCACATAGCTATTTGTTTGAAACTCAGAAAAGTTCTTCAAAACTCAGATAAGTTTGTCTGAGTTCTGCCAGAAACTCAGATAAATTTATCTGAGTTGTGGGCACAACTCAGATAAATTTATCTGAGTTTCTGGCAGAACTTCGACAAATTTATCTGAGTTTCTGTCCAGTTTATCAGAGATTCTGGGAAATTTATCTGAGCTCGGCAACACCAAAAGTTAGAATACGGAAAATCAGATTCTAATAAAAATCGAAATCCAAAACAAAAACACTTGATGACCACAATCCAATCGAGAAAAGAGAGGGGGGAAACAAGAAAAAGTGCAAAATGCTCTCTTTCAAATCAGTTGTAGAGAGAAAGAGAGATTTGGAAGAGACTTCAGATGAAAGAGCAAGATAAAGTAAAACTGTGTCTATCTTTGAAGAAATGAAAGAGAGAGAATCGGAAGTCATGGTGGCGACGGAAGGTGCTCTGCAACGATATTCTGCAACTATGGAAATGAATGGAAAATAGAAAATGAGAGAAGAAGAAGGAAGGAGTTTTCTGGCACAGTTGAATGGGGCAAATTAGTCATGAAAATACATGACGTGGCATATTAGGGACCTCTCACTAAAGTATCTCCAGCTATCTGGACTATAGAGATTAGAGAAAAAGTAGTTGTCCTTGATGCCTTAGAAGACCGTGCTCAAGGACTTTTGGCTAATTTACCCTAAAAATAATTTGTTTGGTAACACAAAAAAAAGATTGAAATAGACATTTTTAAAACAATGGTTGAAAGTTTTTCATAAATATCTCAAAATCTATGAGGATCCAAGTATTGAAATTTGAAGTCATAGTTGAGTTTAGCCTTACAAAGAGAATTAATGGTTTGGATCTTGCATTTGGGGGCAATGGTTTAAAAAAAAGTATATATAAATGTCTGTCTTTTTTTTGTAAATATCTCAAAATCTATGATGATCCAATGGCTAAATTTTGGACCCATAGTCGTGAATGATCTTTTGAATATATCCAATGGTTTGGATCATGATTTATGGTGCCTGAATTTAAAAAAAATAAAAAGAACCACACTGCCTGTGTACAATTTCAAGACTCAGTCAATAATGCATGGGACATCAACGGTCAAAAACGTTTTTGTAAATATCTCAAGATCCACTTTGAATTAGAGGCTCACTTTTGGGCCCATAGCCGTTTTTGGCCCTCTAAAGAGAACAAACAGATCGGATCGTGATTATGGGGCCCACAACATCTAGAATATTAGATCAAATGGCTCACGATTTTCTGGATATATCTCGAGATCCGAGATAAATCAACGGTTGAAATTTTGACTCGTGGCCGTGTTTGACCTTCTTCATATATCTAGCGGTTCGGATCATGACTTTGGGTCTCATAAATTAAAAAAAAATGAAAAAACGGACTGTCCCATGAGGACGTCCGTTTTACTGTAGCAATGTGTGTCTTTCCGCTTTAGACACAAACCAATGATTCAAATATTACCCTGTTGCTGGCTTCTTGAAATGGAGGCAAATCATCTAAACTCCATTTCAAATAGAGTTTACAGCATGATTTCCCAAACAGTCAACAGTTTTAAGACAAATAGAGGCAATAATAAGAGACGCCAAACGCCACCTAAGTCTTGTTTATGCCCAATGTTTGGATCCCTTGTTAATTTGGCTCATTCATTCTAAGTAGTCTATGATGGGCTGAAATCAGGTCCATGGGTTTCATTCCGGAGGACTTGGACCCGTAAATAAATCAGTTACAGGTCGGAGTGATAAAGTTTTAATTTACAATTAGGTCCATCTAGGTATGGACCCCTATTAGTGTTTTGGGTTGCCTCGGCCAAAAAGATACTTAAAGCCCTTTCCCAACCTACGTCCTGGTTAGCGAGGATATTTTGGGGCATGATATGGCTTTGGATAACTCATCAAATTGGAGTTTTGACATAGACAACTTTCATTTGAAACATGTTGGGCTCACTTTTGATTGATCCAAGCCATTCACATCATTTGCCCTGATCAATATATAGGTAGTATTTCAAGTTTTACTCCAATCGGGTAATGAATGCGATTAGTTTTGTTAACATTCAGTATGCGATTACCCCAATTAATGCTCAACAAATTTAAATTCGATATTCAGTAAGATTTCATTTGTATACACTGTATGATCAATCCAACGATGTTCTTCAACTCAACTGTCGCCAAATCTTGGTTGTTATCAATTCATTGGGGACATGTGATTTGAATGGCTTCCCCACAATCAAAAGGTTGGCCTGTATAAATTAAACAGAGGCTGTCTGCAAGGAAACTTCCCTAGCTGCATAACTCATCATATACTCATTCTTATGATTTTAAGACTGTGTTAGGCATAAGAGGTGATGGGTAAGCATATATGTGTGAACGTATGAGTTTCCATCTTAATGGTATTTTATTATATATAATCATTATAGTTTTGTATGTTGTGCTTTTGGTAGAATTTGTTTTTGTATGTAAGATACAAATTTATATGTGAAGGGTGGGTGTTTCATGAAATTTTTTATGAATAGTATTTGATAGAGTTTTAAAAAATGGTATTCAAATTTTAGCATATTCAATATTATTGCATGAAGTCTTCTTGAAGTTGTATAATGATTTTCTGAGAAAACTATTAACGTATACAACAATAACCATAGTTTCCCAAAATCTGCATTTTAATCTGTAACTTTCAAAAGATAATATTCTATAACACAATTGTTTAAGAGTGGGCTTCACCCAAGGGGGAGTATTGAAAAGTATTTATACTACCTCTATTAACGCCTCGAGATTCTGGTATGAATGGCTAGTTAAAGAAATTTAAGATGGTATCTGAGTCAACCGATTGAGGATTCGCAAAAAAAAAAAAAAATGCTTGTCGCCAACAGCGCGCCGACCGGTTTCCACCTAAGGGGGAGTGTTGAAGAGTGGGCTCCACCCAAAGGGGAATATTAAAAAGTAATTCTGCTGCCTCTACTAATGCCTCAAGGTTTTGGTATGAATGTTAGCTGCAGAAATTTAAGAACAATGGATGCTATTTTGATCAACTTAGTAATTATGTTCATTGTGCCTGTATATCAAATTGAATTGCAAAGCTAACTTTTAGTTCCCAATTTTTTATCTTCCAATATTGAGAATTTGAAATAGTAATTTTTTTAAGTACCAGTGATGGCAGATAAACTCTGGAGAAACAATACGGGGGAGTGAGTCCTACCACATTTTAGGTAAGAAAGCACTTGCACATGCAACGGAGAGGATTAAGGCATCGAACTTCAGATGGTTGAATGAGTACGAAACTTCCTACACGCTAGGATATTCCTTTATTCTCAATTAAAATGGTTTTGAAGGGGGGGACATAAAGCTTAACATTTAGTACAATTGAAAGAGACTGTAGCATAAGCGGAAGTGCTCGGCGTGCTAAGTGTTATAAATGATCACGCGTGAGTAGGCTCCAATTACATCATTTGTGAACCTAAGAATCCCGTGGGAAACAAACCGGATGGAAATGGAGATGCCTTACCATTGATCCAATAATGAATTGCCATTATATTGAGTATTTAATAAGTTTTGATGGGATTTAGGGTTTTCGACTGTTGCAATAAGATAGGATAGTCTATCGGTTAGACATAAACCACGATAATGATTCTGATAACAATGTTATTATAGAAATAAAATAATGCTTATTATTATCATTTTTTCAAATCTAAACCTAAGTAACTTAAGAATTAATTAAGTCATAGTAACAACAGAATAACAGTTGCAATAATCATTTTACAATTACCAAGTAGAAGGTAGGAAATATAGAAAGAAAACGAGGGAAGGTGTTAGGTGTGAGGGTGGGGAGAGGACCACTGTCCTTGCTACACGCAAGTAGACACACTCACCAGCTTGTCAGTCCACGTCGTCACTCAACTCTTTAGCTGCAGCAGCTCCTCAGCCTTCCCTCTAAAGGGCCCTCCAAGCTGCATGGTCCAAAAGACAAGTGGACACATTCATCCATTAACAATTGCAATGGATAAATCCACCTAAACACCAGCTTTTCTTTTTGTTCTATGCAGGTTTGGTCTAATCACTAGCATGCACACCTTTCAATCTATCTCTACACAAATTGTTATTCATCTCATATGGACATTGATCCAACCATTACTCAATATTCACTTTTCATAATTCAAAATCATATTTGTCATATATTTAGGTGGACCTCAAATGAAGTGGGCACTTTCGGATAAGTTATGTGATCATGCAGAAGATTTTGTAAATATTATGCTATGCTTTTTGCTGCTACTTCCATCCTCTTTGGGGTTGTTTGGTTACAAGCATTTGTGGAGATTTTGCAGAATTCCAAATGCTATCCTACCAGCAGAATTCTAAAATGTTCAAGGTGGTTTTGAAGCGACTTTTTATATGCCAGCTAGGCAAATTCTCACCATTCAACTATATAAAATATGAAATTTGTGAACAACTCCTGCATTTCGATCAAAGGGAGTTTTTACCAGAAATGCCCACATTTAAAGAGGCCCTTAGGGTGTGTGTTTGTGCGAGAGTCGTTTCCGCAAATATAAGACGGAAACGAACAATACTTCCGCGTAGATACACTTATTTGGTATAACAATGTACGACAAAGAAAAAGTTAAAAAAAAAAAAGTAACATGTTTTCGTGTTGGAGATAGATTTGGCTTTCTTACCTATCCAACAAGAATTTTATTTGTACATGTAAAACACATGTGATATCTCACCCAAATCAAATCATATCTCATTGAGTTGATCATTCCACTGAACATGGAAAGGTGCCTTCAAGCACATGTGGAATTGGGTTGGCATCCCATTAATCATGGAGCCGTTCCTTTCTCTATTCAAATTGATTGTAAATCAAAGATTCTCAACTAAATGTAATACCATATATAGACACAACAATCAATTATAAATATACACCTTCCTCTCATACACAAAGGTATGAAGAGAGAAAGCATTTGAGTCGTCACTATTTGTATTATTTTTCTTAGTACAGGTTTCCGCTTTCGTGGAACATGGACAAACATACTCTAGAGTTCGTATCCCATAGGCTGTTTGTTTGGCCCACCAATTGACGATCAAAGACATTCAAAATGAATGTCATCTCTCCGGTCATCAAATATTATTAGAATACGAGTTGATCCCCTCATAAGACTGAGCACATAATTGATATTATGATTAGCACAATGGTACTCATTATTAACCATATATGAATAGATCGTGTAATAGTTATGTGCTCAATCTTAAGGCGGTAGGTACTAAGACGTTTATGGTATTGGATCTCAACCGTTTTAATTATCAATAGGTGGGCTCCATTTTCGAATTGGACACCTTCCAACTCATGGGATGCCTGTGGAGAGGGGAGTCTTTGAAGGGAATTCCCACTCAGCCTTCTTTCATTTCATCACAGATTCAACACAGCATGGGGGATGTGAAAGGAACTGTACATATCATGGCTTTTCAGCTCCACCCGAAACATTCTTGCAGTATCCTCTGTCGTCAGCGAAAGTACAAGTCGGCCACAGTGGGCCCACCTGATGGACGGCCATGATCAGCAGGCGGTGGGTCCCACACCCCAACAGCCTCATGTAGTGGGGGAGGGAGGGAGAGGATCATGTAAGAATCCAAGTGATGTGATGTGATTGGCCAATCCATGTTTACGTCGAGTGATAATAGGCAGCCTGACGTCAGCAGGAGCCCCGAGAGAGAGAGCCCCAAGAGAGAGAGAGATCTACTGCAACTACAGCAACTCATTCTTTCCACAGGCACGTGACGAGCAAACAGGAGGAAAGCGAGAGTGCCCCATGTTGGCCTGTGGCATGCCTGCAGAGAAGTCCGTGCATTGCTTCTATAGCTCTAGTACTGATACCTGATAAGTAGCTTCTGTCTCTGTAGTTGCTAATTGCAATCTCAGCTTTGAGCATCTCTCCTCTCTCATGCTCATTTTATTAGGACTATGGTCCTCCCCCAAGAGATAAAAGAGTGAACTCATTTGGTGGGCCTGTAGTTATAGTTGTGTGTGTGTGTCCCACCCATTGTAGGAACATTAGGTTGAGATGGTGTTGATGGGTCGTTAAGTACAAGTGGGGGGCCAAGGTTCTAATTGGGACAGTTGATTTTTTTTTTTTTTTTTAGTTGACTTAAGGCCTATTTGGTTGCAAACGTTTCTTCGGAGATTTCGTAAAATTTCGATTTCTAAATAAAAAAGCATTTTAAAATTTAGAACTCAGTACAACAGCGGAAAGGGACTTTTTGGTTGGTCAATTTAGTAAATTCTCACCATCTAAAGTTAATGAAAAAAGAAATTCAACATTATAATAAATAGCCCTTGCAATTCACACTCCAATGTAGTGCATTGGACAATGGGCCTCTTAATGGAAAGGTTTTCCATAGGATTTTTGCCTTTTGGTGATTTTGTGTTTTGCAGAAGGTGAAAGCTAAAGACCTTTTGTTTTGTGCAGTGAAACATTTTCCACTGTCAAGCGTATTCCTTTTTACATGTGAATATGCTTTTGACAGAACTTATATGAAAAAGCTTTCACATGAGAAAAAAAAAACCATGAAAACATATTAAGAAGGAAGAAGGGGGAAGGGAGAATTATTCTTCCTCAGAAGCTATTTTCTCAGTGGAAAGTGATCCTACTGTAAATCTCACACTACCCATTGTGTATAATATTTGTAAAATATTTACATAGTAATTGAAAAAGGAAGCCAAGTTCCAAATTCCAGTGTCCAAAGCCCCTTCATGTTTGGGGGGTAAATGTTTAAAACTAATTCAGTTACTGCATTAAAGAAATTGAACTTGGACATCCAGATGGAACTCAAAACCTTTTTCAAACTCACAGATTGGATTTACAGAGTGGCTGATTCAATAATGAAATTAAAGAACATTCCAATCAATAGGAATCATTCTTTACAGTATGTATGACAATGTTGACTAACTAGTAATTATGATTATATAAATTATATACTCATAGCCATTTCGTTCAATCATCATTCTTCATATGCATGACAATGTTGACTAACTATTAAGTAGTAATTATGATGTATGCATGACAATGTTGACTAACTAGTAAGTAGTAGTTATGATTATATATACTTATAGCCATTTTGTTTCATCATCATTGAATTCCTAGGAATTAAGTCACCACGTTTAATCAAAGGATTTAAAAGTAAAAGATTAAAGACAAAGTTTTACAAGAGCATCTAGTAATCTATCCTTTCATAGAAAATCATTGCCCACTTGTCACACCCAGTAAATTTAATCCAAAGAAAGTTATGGTCTATAGCTACATCTAAGCCTTAGTTCCTTCACTCATCACCTCCCTAACCCCCTTCACTGTGAATGTCTAGGGATTCAGATATGAAGGAGGCAAATGGGCCCTTAACCATTAACAAGAGTGTCTGCCACTCTTGCCATGTGTGTGGCTTCTATTCCTACGTTTTTGGGCTACCCTTCCCACTTGTGTGGGCTCTCTTGAGTACCAGCCTAATAGGCTGGAATACCAAAAAGAAAAACAAAGGATAAACCCAAACAATAAACTACATGTTGTTCCATACCCCACTTATAGATAAGAACGCCACCTCTATATATACTCTAAAACAATAGGGTTTATCCTTTTACTGAATTTATAAGGTTTAACCATTTAAAGCTGTGTTTGGCAACTAGAGATTCCTCACTGCTTTTCCACTAGAGTCGTGGAAAATCTATATTTTACAATTATAAATCCCTGAATATTAGGGACAGTGAAAAGCCTAATTTTTTAGGCATTTCAAGTACACCCCCCTCCCATAAGGTTTGAGAATCCTCTTTTTTGTTTGGGATTTATGCACCAATACAAATTTTTCTTGGCTATATTCTTCTATATATACCGGTATTAATGTGAAATACTTTGAATTTCTTTAGCTAACCATTGCTACCAAAACCTTAAGGCATTAGTAGAGGCAACGGAATATTGACCACCCCCCCCCCCCAGGTGGAGCCCACTCCTCAATACTCCCTCAGGTGGAACCCAGCTGGCACACTTTTGGCCATACGCATTTGTTTTAGTGCCAAGTTGTTCCTCATGAGATTCGAACTCACGATCGGTTGGCTCTGATATCGTATGAAATTTCTTTAGCTAACCATTGCTACCAAAACCTCGAGGCATTAGTAGAGACAGCGGAAATACTTTTCAATATATCCCCCCGGCTAGGGCCCACTCCTTAATAAAATCCTCAGCCATACAAATTTACAGTTAGAAATCAATTGCTAATCGGGTTCAAGTCGTGTCTTTTTTACAAATGAACTTGTGGGCCGTGGATGAAAGGTTGGAATGATCTAATGGACCTCAGATTTTATAAAGAGGCGAAGCTCCTCCAGATCTTTCAATCGCCATAATCCCATTGATTGATGAGGCCTCAGTTGAGCCCCACGACGGGGTGGGAGTGCACAGCATAAGAGGTTCAAACAGGTGATCAGACAAAAACACACACACAAAACAGTGTCAAGAGGTGAGAAAGAAAATTCAGGAAATCACGGTGCTATGGGGACTCCATCCAACCATGAATCAGCCCATGTTGCCATGTTAACTACTGATTTTTGTAGCACTTCCATGTCCTGGAATGCTTGCCAAGAAAAGCAATGCCAGAAATTTATATCATCAAATGTTATCAAACTGGGGAATGCTTGATAAATCACAACCTTAGTATCAGGTGAAACACAGAAAATAGACAAGTCCAGATTAGTGGTGGCAATCTAAGAAAGTGCACCCAGTTGTGGGTTTGCACCTGTAATGCTATATTGAACCTGTGGACATTCAAATATTCTAGCATTCAATCTATCAACACATTCAATCTGTTCTAAACGTATCCATGTCATTTCAAAATGAAAACCCATTTCATTTCTTCTGGAATGTTTAACTACCAAGAAACATACAATGCTATGACTGAAACACCAGGTATACAAATCCATCGGTGACTCTGTTGTAACCAGTGCATATTGAACCACGATATTGCAGAAATTCTACCACAACCCTGACATAAACAGAGTCCTGTTACTATTAAAAAAATAAACACAGTCCTGTTCCAAAATTTCTACTCTACAAAATCTTCTCCCTACTTAATACTTCATTTCAGTACTCACCAATGTCGTCCATACCGGATAAAGAAAAACATTTTCATAACCAAGACACACTATTGTGCATATTGAACATTAAAATCGATGCATAAATTTGTTTGTACTAAAATACGCAAGTATTGAATACATACGAATTGATTTTGAAATGAACTCTACCAATGGATTATTAAAGAGGTGAACGGTGAAGGATATGAGGCAGGGGATGAAGAACATAAGTTGGAGAGGTAAATAAGACCCTTCACTTTCTATTTATCAAATCACTAGAGTGATGATGGCTGGCTATTCGTTTTCCATCTTTCCTGATTATATTTCTATGAAAACAAAGGATATTACCTTTGATCTTTATTTTTAACTACTTAGCAGTACAACTGAAGGCAACCAAGCCGTCAAAATATTAAGCAAATTGTAGTACTCCCAAGTCCAGTCACTTACTCAAAGGCCACAGAAACAAACATAGATTTCAGATGCTCATTCAGGTAGCTTTCCAGACCGGAAGATCGCAAATTTAGAAACCTCTGAATATTTGTATGGAATCCCATTCTGCTGCAGAAACTCCTCTAGCAATTTCTTGACAGTCTCTGGATCAGTGCTCTCACATTCGAGCTCATAACTTGTCCCAAAACCATATTGTGTCTCATCCAGCTCCAACTTGTGTCCCTCCCAATCATGCACTGCTCGAACATTACGGAACCCTCCCAAGCAAGTGAAATCTCTGCATCCAAATTCCTCCCGAACCCTCTTCAAAATCCTAGAGGTATCAATAAGTCTGAGACGTGATGCCTCAGAGACACAGGCACGGGCAATTGTTGGGTCTATCTCCTCCTCATCTTCTTCAACGCGGCTTACACCATCGGTGATCACTGCCTTTGCCTTGAGGCAGACAACGCAGAGGGAGTCACCATCATAAAACCTGAGGCGAAGGACTGCACGCTTTGAGGAAAGTTCAGATTCAGAACCATCGAAGAAGACATTTTCTTGGAGGTGAGTCTTAGAGTGAAAGGGTGCAAGTAGTTGTGAGAGCTTTTGGTGGGCAGCAGAGTCGGGGATCCGGAGCTTCACCTCGACTTCCATCTGGCTTGGTGGAGTCTTGACAAAAGCAGCAGAAGAAGAAATGACACGATAATTAGCGTTATGGGATGGGTTACTTAATGAGGCCAATGCGCTGGGCTTTGCTGGAAGTATCCTTAGACTGGTCAAGGTGTTGGAGGACAATGGAAGCGGTGGTGTTAGTGTTGGTGGGGAGTGGTTTGGGAGCAGCGGCTGCAGCGCGCTTACGGGCTTCTTCCAACTCTTCCTTATCCTCAACCTTAACATCCACCTTACTTGGCTTCCTTCTCAACATTATAAATCTCTCTCTATTTCATTAACCACTAGTCTCTCTTTCTTCATATGGCAGAGACGAAAATCGGGGGCAGGAAGCTCTTATCAGGATACTGCATCGAAAGTATTAACAAAAATGATTCCTCCTTGACAAAACAATTCATCACAGATGAGAAAGAACAATATAATAAGCAGAAACCATCTGGACATTGCAAAAGATGAAAACTTTATATGAACATGACATACTTAGGACATAACAATGCCAATGGGTAAGTGTAGAGATTAAGAAACCCAACAACAATATAAAGGATTCCATACTAAGAAACCCAACAACAATATAAAGGATTCCATACTTAGGACATAACAATGCCAATGGGTAAGTGGAGAGAATAAGAAACCCAACAACAATATAAGGGCACGTTTGTGTAGAGGTAACTTCCATGAAAAGATGAAATTGCCACATCAGCAAATTCTATGATTTTTAAATTCCTTAGAAATGATTTTCTGAAGAAATTAGAAATTCATGTTTGGTGCAAAAAGGTTTTCCTCGATGAATTAGTGCTAATGTTGTTTGGTGCAACTATGGATTTCTTTAGTGAAAACCACTTTTTAGTAAAAACTATTGGGTCGGTGGGTTGGTATGTGTGTGGGGTGGGTGCGGTTGGGAGGGGAGGAGGAAGAAGGAAGGTGGTCGGGTGGAGTGAGGGGGAGAGAGAGGAAATTGGGGGGTCATTTTTCCGTGGAAATGGACTTCTCATACCCCCCCATAGGAAGCCTATTTCCATGCCTAGGAAGGAAAAAGCTGACATGGCGAAAAAGCATTTCCGCGGAAAACTGTCGCACCAAACACATGAAAAAGAAGTTTTCCGCATAAAACTACAACCTTTTCCGCGGAAATGGGCTACACAAACATGCCCTAAAGGATTCCATACTAAGAAACCCAACAACAATATAAAGGATTCCATACTTAGGACATAACAATGCCAATGGGTTAGTGTAGAGATTAAGAAACCCAACAACAATATAAAGGATTCC
This sequence comes from Umbellularia californica, assembly GCA_028538565.1. NCBI lineage: Eukaryota > Viridiplantae > Streptophyta > Magnoliopsida > Laurales > Lauraceae > Umbellularia > Umbellularia californica. The sequence continues at coordinate 94,231,315 of JAPQWN010000003.1, read as the reverse complement.
ATACTAAGAACCCCGGGCGCGGGATTTTAGTGTAAACCATGGGCAATCTTAAAAGCACATTACACAATTCTTGATCTAACAAAAACACTTGAACTATTACTATTAATGGGGCACAACAAAAACTCCCCCAAAGAAATAGAAACTAAGTAGGCTTCACAACACAACTTTCAACATGCAAAAGTAAGACACAAATCATCCTAATCATATCCCAAAACGATGAAAGCCTCATCACAAACTTGAATATTCTTTCCACCCAAATCAATTGGGGTTAAATAAGCATCACTTCAACACAGTAGAATATAAAACACTACAAATCACACAATCATCACTTAAAAGCCTGTTTGTTTGTGTGGAATAGAATAAAGATAGAGCGAAATCAAATCAAACAACTTTTATTCTTTTTACTCAAAAATGTGTTTGCGTAGAAATGCATAATGTTAGATTTTATTTCACTCAACGACGTTCTCTATATTCATCAGTTCCTCAGATCTGATATTTGTAAGTCTGAACAAAACCCTAAAGAATCTAGTTCAGATTAGAAAGATGTAAAAACAGTAAAGAGAGTCTAAAACCCTATATTCCTGCAATGGATTTAGGATTCAGGAAGAGAAGAAGAAGATAAGAATCGAAAGAAGATTAGAAAACCTGTGAGGAGATCGATCTTCGTAAACCAAGATTCTTGCTTGCTTGCTTGCGGTTTGAGAAGACTCTCTCGGTGTCGTCGTCGTCGCCGCCGCCAAAACGAAAAGGGCAGAAGAGAAGAGAGGGTTTTAGGAAGGGCTGCCACAAAGCTTATGGCCCTAAATAGGATATTGTCAAGCTTGGTCAAAATATTGTATAGATTTTGCCCAAATTTTAGAAAAATGAGGGTGTTCGAGAATAAAAGTAAAGTAAATATCAAATCAATAGAAAAGATAAAGAGAAGTGTTTATTTTAGCAATATATAAAGTTAAAGTGAGATGAAAATAATAAAATTATCACTTTCGTAAGTTTTATGGGTCATAATTTTTATTTGTACGGCGAGATAGAAGAAGGTTTTCGAGCTTTACACTTCTACTTGCTGTGAGTTTTAACCAACCACACCTAGTAAAGTAAAATTTTTGGCGGCCAACGTTACTTTCCCATATATTTTACCTTTTGAAAAATAAACACTAGCACAAGAACCCGTGCTGAACACGACTCTATCCATATAATTCAAACGAAATATAATTGCACAACAGTAAATTTTTTAAAATAAAATATGAAAGATAAATATTTATGACTGTGCCTGTTTTCGCAATTAAGAGAGGTAGAATAGAAAGAAAATAGGAGAAATGAAATAAAAATAAAAAAAATATAGAAATGGGAATAAGAAATGTGAGTAGAAAGGAACTTTTGTAGAAACTAAAAAAGAAAAATGGGAAAATTAAGAAAGACATGAGTAGTTATATAAGATGATTAGTGTTGCATGGGATAAGAAGTGGGCAATTACAAGAGATAAGGATGGAGGGAAAAACTGACAATCAAAATCAAAAGAGAATGTCAAAATTAAATTGAAAACCTCTTAGCTTAATATATTATTATAATTAGTCCTAAATTCGCGTAAAACAGTCTAGCCAGCCCATTAGCACCCCTTCAACTAGAAGTGGGGACTTGGGCACGTAGGGAGATGGGTTTAGAGCACATGGTACTGCAGCAAACAAGTGTGTAACCCAAACCATTGGAGGGTGTCAATGGGTTAGAGCCATGTGAGTTTTGCTCAATTATGCCCTTGAATTGTAATTCCAAATCCGGGCTCAAATGGGAGGCCAAAGGCCCACCACTAATGGCCATCAAATACTCATATGATAACCCTTCTAATCATCCACCAACTCTGTAATCCACCATCTTAATTTTTCCTTTAAAATGATTCGAGAAAAGTATTGAAGAGAGAATGACTTCTAGGTTTTAAAGGCCATGAAATAGATGGTTATAATTATCAGGACCTATTAGAGTTTCTACCACACTAAACATATGATCAACAAAGCGGTCTTTCATTTGAAAATTATTTTCATACCTATGTGAATATTGTCCTAGTTTAGGTTCTTCATTTAAAAACCAATTCCATATCATTCTTGGCAAAATAAAAAAAAATGTAGAACGGCAATTCTTAGGCATGACTGGATGATCGACCCACTTAGAATTAGATGACTGGGGTCCCTACACCATAACATAATGTCCACCATCTGTCTACCAAACTAGGGGTGTTCATGGGCTGGGCCAGACCTTCTCACTTTAGGCCAGGCTTGGATCAAGTGAAAGAAAGCCCAAAGCACGGTCCATATGAGGAGTGCATGTAATTTAATCTAATTAGGCCAAAGATTTGCTAGAAAGCCCACAAATTTGATCAAAAGCCCGATTCAGCCGTCCATGTTGAAAAATTGGCAGGCTAGGGTTTGGCTTTTATGGCCCGTTTTGGGCTTTGGACAAGCGTGGATATGCCTCAGCCCGGCATGACCAGGTCCATGAACACCCCCATACCAAACCTATCTTCCTATGTATGGCTAAATGGGCCGTGAACTTATGGGCCTTTTCCTTTGGCAGCGGTGATCTTTATTGATCTTCTTAAATATATCAAAAGCACTTTTTCGTATTCAACAAATCCAACTCTTTTTGAAAGGAAAAAAAAAGTACTCATGTAATGGTTATCAATGCTGAATTTAACTAATCTAAAATGGATTTGGCCGATGTTGTTGTTGAAGTTAGTGGCCTCTCTGCCTTTCTCCTCTTCATTTTGTGTGTGTGGACCTGGATCTCAAGTCTAATTAACCATTATTGGGCTGGGCCTGAGCCTTATTGATTGACTGAGGCCACCAATAATCCTTATTGGGTGGGCTGTGTCCAAGTCTAAGGTCATTGTTGCACAGGCTCAGATTTGGTCAAAACTCCTTATCAGCCCTGAGTTGGGCTGTTGTGAGAATGGCCTAAACCCAGAACATTAACTGCCTTAATTATAGATAAATAAGGTTGTCGAAGCGCACAAAATAATTTGATCCAGGCACCCTATTTTGAATGTTTTGTTCTGCCCAGTTCCTGGTGACATCCTTAATACAACAAATACAGGCCATTGCTTATCATTGAAAGAAAGTTTTCTGTGAGAAAAACTCAAATCTAATGTAAGAAGTAAAAAAGTAGAGTGATCTTGCTAATTGTGAATGATGCAGATATCTAGTAACTAGCCCAGACAAGGGTTTCTCCAAGCCCAGACCTTTTATTTTTTATGATCTTGTCATCAGGCCTAGGTGAAGCCCATGGTAAAGCAGGCCTATGTTTGCCCACCTGGGCAAGTACTAGGCATAGATTATCGGGCCTACTTCGATAGACTTTACGAAGACTAGAGCCAGGCTCATCCATTTTCTACTGGGCCTATGGCCGTGTCCAGCATGCACCCTAAGCTAATCGTGGATTGGCTCTGCTTGACCCACTATTTAGCTGGGTTTGAGCTGCACCAAACTGACCTTGAAAATGTGGTTTGTTGGGTAGATGGGTAACATCTGGGTTGAGCCCAGTTCCACTTGATTATATTTGGCAGGATCTGGGCCGACTGTCTCTCCGGCTCCGGATCCATTTATTTATTGGGTCTGCTTGGAGCCCAGGATTATAACTTCAATAACATAGAAATGTTATGAGCATTGAGTTTGAACTACAATTGTATGTTCTGATTATAATATTGGTGTCTGAATCTGGCTAATGTGGCCTCTTTCTAGGGTAATTGGAAAGAGAGCTCTTCCATCCAGGTTGGGTCCAGCCATGTCTTCTATGGAACCTGACCCATTTATGGCCCTAATTTATGCCATGAATCCTTGATGGGTCAGGTTGTTTGAATTGGAGTTCAGATACTTAACTGGGGTCCATGAGGAGAAGGATATGGCTTGCTTTGGCTTAAATTCTTTGTCATTAAAAATGGATGTATGGATTCAATTGTTCTTTCCTAATACAGAACAGACCTATCCAATCATGGTATAGCTTGGGCTTGAAATATTGGTTGTTCAAAGCTTAAAGATCTTACACACAGTTATCTTTTAGGGGTCGTTTGTATAAGGCTCATTTACATATGTAAATGATGCACATGTGTAATGGTTACCCAATGTCACATATGTTGGCACCGATTTATGAACGTGGTGCATAAATGAGGTATGGATAATGATTAGTAAATGTGGCCATTTACCAACCAAAATTTTCACACATGTATAGGTGTGAAAGTGATTCACATCCTCTCAACCAAAAAGGCACAAATATAGTGAGTTATATGGTGATTTTTTCACTTGTGGAGCTCATCAAAAGCCTTTATTCTTCCTTAATTCCTGTGGGCTCCATATTTGTAATATAAACCATTTAATTTGTTTATAGAACTTTTAAACCTCAAAATCCTAATCCTAGTTATCTTAAATATTCATAGATTTTGAGTAATTCCAACCTACATATCTTTTTTTCTTTTTACTTTTGTGAGCACTGAATTCATAATATTGAACAATTTAGTATTTTTGAATTAATGGTAAACATCAATTCATACAGTTTCGTATCTTAATTCTTCATCGATTTTGAGAAATCTGTGAGCAGGCTTCTATGAGAAAATCAAGAAGAAAATTGTGGAGCTATAAGAAACATGGACATGCTATAAATAAATAACCTTTTGACATTATAGCTAGGCATATGATTTGGGCACCCTAAATTTGACTTCATGACACACCTCTCTTCAAATTATTGCATAATAACTGAAAGTTCTCTCATCTTAAGTATAAGTATTCAATCCTCCCTATTTCTTTACTTACCAAAAGTATCCTTCTTTTTTTTTTTCGCTAGATGGGTGAGCAGTACTCTACTTATGTGAAGACCTGCCTTCCTACGGATCCATTGGCAACTATGTGAGATGAGACACCCTTAACCACTAGAGTATCTCATGTTTCTCCAAAAGTATCCTTTTTTTAACTTTCACTTTTCAAAAGGATGAAGAAGGGGGAGATATCCTTTTATATTCCTAGAATATATCTGTTTTTGTGTTTGCATCACAAATTACTTTTGTAATTATCAAACTATAGTCCATATGGCTCAGGATACAGATCACTTGTCATGTAGGAGAGGCTCATTAATACAATATAAAAGAATAATAAGCTTGTGATAATTCAAGTCTAAAGCATAGAACAACCTAGCATATGGATCCGATCTTCCCACCTTTTGATCAATTTAAACCCCTCACACTCATTAGTTCTATATGAATTAGCACAAATTTGATACCCATCCAAGCCTTGTTGGTCCTATTGGATTTATGTTTTGTATACTCGGTTAATCAAAATGATACATTAGTTTAGTTGGAGATTAGGTTTTGGACGAGAGGTATTTTAGTAATTGTATTGGACTTTCTAAGATTTTGAAAAAGAAAATGTTATAAATATGATTTTAGATCAAAAGAGAGCTTAAAAAACGCCCATCCTTTTTGCTTAAATTTTAAAAGTACCAAATAGTTGAACACTAGTGAAATAGTCCGAAGTCTTAAGATGAACTAGCACAAGAACCAATGCTAAGCACGGGCATGGCTGACCCATGTGGCTATGGTCCCCATTCCATCTACCTACTTTTGGATGTTTTTATCCCCAAAACTTTCATTCATTGAAAAACAAACAACAACCACATAGAAATTAAACAAAAGACAGAACATCTAAGGGACACACAACCTCCAAAACAATCTAACCCATAGAAATTCTTGGCAAGTGCATATGAGCAAAACCATTTCCGCGGAAAGAAGAAATTGCCACGTCAGCAAATTCTATCGAAATAAAAACCTCGGAAAAGGATTTCCATAGAATTTAGATTTTCATGTTTGGTGCAAAAAGAGTTTCCTCATTGAATTGGTGCTAATGTTGTTTGATGCGGCTATGGATTCCTTATAAAAAATCAAAATTTCTTATTTGGTGATATAATTTTTTGAAAAAAAATAACATAACATGTATATTATTTATTCAATATTAAATAATAATTTATACAAAGAAATAAAAAATGAAAGAGTTGTAGGGTTTTGGGGTTGAAATAGACAAGAGTGAGGAAAAGATAGAGAAGTTGTCCAAGGAAATCCATTTATCATACCCTCATATAGGAAATTCATTTCCACCATTATCAAGGAAAATGCTGACGAGGTAGGAAAGTATTTCCGCGAAATTATTCCGCACCAAACACCGAAAAAATAAATTTTCCACAAAAAACTGTCCATTTTTTCCGCGAAAAAGTGTTACACAAGCATGTTTAAATTACGTAGGAAATACGAGAAAAAGCTATCCCATCATATGTTGGGTTCCAGGAGGGCTGCAACAGCTGGCATGTACCATAAGGATGTGACCAGGGCCACATTAATTGAATCCAAGTATCATAAATGTATGTAAGCGATGGCAAATTCTGTTCTTATTGTAGACTGCAGTGCCGCATTTTCTAACACGTCTACTTTCTGGCTTCACAAGGTGGGCTTCTACCCACCCAACCATGGAAGTCAAGCAGGGGCCAACAGAGATGTTTATGTGGTGATCAATTGATTGGGGCATTAGCCACAAAGATTAGTTTTCTAGTACACTTTTGACAGCTCTTATAATAATTTCTATGCATACCATCAAAAAAATTAGGACCTAGTCATAAATTATTTTTTTATGCCAACGCGTATCTTAAAAACATTATTCATCAACATAGTTTCAAAGTAGAACAAGAGAAAAAGGGTGTTTTAAAGAAAGGTAAAGTTATGTTTATGTCATTTACTCATACTATTGGTAGTAGGTAATTTGGCCGAAAGATAAGGCTATCAAAATGCCACATGACCCATTAACACGACACGAACCCACACGATATTAGTGGGTTTGGGTGGGCTTCTAATGGATTCGGGTCGTTAACGGGTCTTGTACGAATTAAACCAGTAGCTTGTCACACAACCCGCTTAACTCATTAAATTGTTTTTAGTCCCTAAGTGTAGATAGAATTAATTTATATTCATAAAGAAGAGATTGAAATTTATTATTTTATAATAGGGTTTTAGGTGGGATCCACTCGAGATCCTCACTTACAGATTCGTGTAGCTTATATATTTTTCTCCTTATATATTTTTATATGGATTTTCTTTTAATTTTCGAAATGACTTAATTACTTAACCGGTTAACGGGTTGGTCACGTAACCCGTTAAATTAACGGGTCGTGGTCGTGTTCGGGTTCGATTTTCTGACCCGTTAAGTTAATAGGTTATGTATGGGTTGAGGTGATTTTAACACGAATTCGTTAACCCATAACCCAAATTCGTTAACACGACATAATTGACAGCCCTTCCTAAAGATCACAAAGTTCCTAAAAATGGGGTGCCCGTGGGCCAAGCCAACCCCGGCCCAATCTGGGCCCAGCTTTCTTTGTGTCAGACCCGGATATATATTTGGGCCTGTTTAAATTTGGATCGGGCTTTGAGTAAGTGATAGAAAGCCCAAAACCAGGCTTTGACGACCCAAATAAGGAATCTTTATAATTTAGTGATGATTTTCCCAAATAATTGTTAGAAGGCCAGTACAACTAATAAAAAAATGTGGTTCGAGCCGACTCCATTGACTAATGGGTAGGCTTGGGCCTGATTTTTACTGCCCATTTCAGACATATATAGGCCTTGTATGCATCTATGTTTTTAAAGTCGGGCCGGGCCTGGATACCCCTACCTAAAAGCATAAGCTTCATCATTGATGCACCATTGATTGAAATGTGATGTGATTATAGTCCAATCACATGGCTTCCTTTACATGCAAAGTAGGGAAAAACAAAAAAAAAAAAAAAAAAAATGAAAAGAAGATCCATAAAAGATTTAGCATTGTCTTAGAAAAAATGGACAAGAGTTAAATAAAATAAAGACTATAAGGGGGGGGGGGGGGGCAAATTAGTGTCTGCCAGCTCCTAAGTTGGAACCACTTTGATGTGATTAGAAATTAGACACTACACCAAATCCACCCACTTTTGAGGAATCCTATCTCAAATCATCTCACTAAAGAAATGTCTGTCCATTAACATTTGGAGGATTCTGTGGGCGATGTTACTGCATGTTTGAGAGGTGGCCAATATTTTATTGGAGAATGATAGTAGTAGGAAGGCCCCCACCACAATGGCGTGGTGTTTTGTGATGTGGGGCCCACCACAGGCAACAAGGACAGCTTGTTTACATGTGGGAGGAGTCCATGTGTCCCCTGATATGTGGATTCCTATATAATTTAAGAAGATTGTAGAAAGGCTATCTTGAGCTGACTTGCACTATTTTCTAAAATAAAGTTTGGGAGGGGGTGGTTTCCAACTCCCAACTTCCCATGTAAGCACCAGTTAAAAATTCTAAGAATTTGGTTTTGATGGTGAGAGTATAATAAACCCTTGGATCAAATCTTCTTCCATTGATTGAAGAGATGGCACTAGGTAGGGTTTTTTTTATTTTTTTTTTCTTTTCTTTTTTTTTTTTTTTTTTGTGTGTGTCCTAAGTTAAAGGAGATTCATTAAAGAAAGAAACAAGAAACAGAAATCACAGGCACCCCTACACAAAATTGACTCTTATAATCCACCCCAAAAGATTTATGCTCCCAAGAACAATCCCTCTTACTCTTTAAGAGAAAGATTTGGTTTGGTAAAAAATGGGCAGCCCCATTACGAACCCTAATAAGAATGTGAGAGACGTCGACTGCAACAAAAGCATTCGATTAAAACCCTAAACCGCTAACTTGACCTGACCCGCTCGAAATGGGTTTAGAGGTTTTGGTAGTGATTTCTCAATCCACTCTTATTGGGGTTTTGGTCGTGATTATAATAGTAATGGGTTTATAGATTTTGACCTGAATCATATTAGAGGCCTTGAGGCCATGACTTTTTTTAACAAACTCCACTCCAATTATGGCCTAATTGAACATTTATTGATGAAAAGTATATAAAAAATAATTTTCTTGGAGTTGTAAAAGCTTCATTTAAATATAAGATCACACTATCAAACCCCACCAGACCCATACCCGTCACTGAAGAGTGTTGGGGCAAGGGCGTATGGGTTTCCAGCAACTCGTACCAAATCCAACCTGGCCATCCCTACTTTATTGAGTGGGCAGAATTGATTATAGCAAAAATCAGAAGGGATGTCAATGGGCTCGAATCAACCATGGGTCCAGCTAAGGTCTGGATCCATTTAGGTGGATTCAAACTCCCTTTAATTTGAGTCCGCTCGATGGGACCCGGACCCTGATTTAGGGTCTGAATCCCTTAATGGTTTAGAGTCACGGTGGCCTGTTTTTTTATCAGAATTTATGATAAGAATTTGGGATGTTGAGGTTTTTTTTCTTGACAGAATGTGATGACTTGTCTCCCGGCATTTGAAATGACACGTTTCTTTCACTAGGATTTCAAATTCTAGCCACCTAAAAGATATCAAATGACCTTTTGAAATTCCTGAAATTCCACCTATGTATGTTATTGAAATTTCAAATGCTCCATTAATAGGAGGGATTTGGAATTCTGGTAAAGAAACAGGACCTTAGTTCCTGAGCATGTAAGTGTCAAGTGGGTCTAATTGCAAATATACAATGTAAACTTTTATTTCTATTTTCATTTTTTATGCATGTTATGTATAGTGTATATATGTGTGAGCGTAGTAATACTATTCTGTTCTCTCTCATAAATCAAACTAATTTGAGGGAATGGGGCCCAAAATTCAAAAGAATAAAGCCTTTCAACTCTAATAACTTATTCTCCCCCTCAATAATTCTCATTCCGAAGCATGGGTCTTAACCTCATGGTGGACCATTTGAAAAGTTAGAGACGATTTTATATTTAAAGGGTAAATCTACATGTCCCTTTGGAAATGATTGCCTGTTCATTTAGGGGCCATTTGGCCTGTGATGATAATAAAGGCCTTGGCCTAGTTTTAACAAGGGAGGAGTGGTGAGATGTGATGATGTTGACAGATGCTTTGTTTTGAAGCATCTGATGGTAACTCTTCCTTCAATTGATGCTTAATGGTTTCTTTCTTTTTGCAAGAGCATTCAAAGGTCGGAAGTTCATTCATCCAAAGAAGTTGAAGCCCAATCTTGGTTGTAAAAGCTAAAGCTAGATATAGACGTTTGTCTGATATCCATCGTTTTGGGATGCTTTAGGGGTAGTTAGAGTTATTAAGGGTGAAGAGGAAGGGTTTATACAGTCTGTCTTTTTGGATATTAATAAGGTCTTAGGTTCAATAGGATTGATTTCTGATTTTTTTTTTCTCTAAAATGTTTAATGGGGTTGCTCATTATTTAGCTAAGTTTGGTTTTGCTCGCACAATGATTTGAATAATAACATTGGATGACCATCTGGAAAGTTTTTCTAACTCTTTTTTTTTTTTTTTTTTTTTTTTTTTTGTAGATTGTGTTCTGTTTGCTGTGTTTGATTCGTTCTTAATCTTTTTCAGGTCCATGTGAATTTATCCTAAATCAAGCCCATTGAAAGTCCCACTCAGTGGTAGAAATGATATCATTAGCTCTTCTCCAACCCCTACTATCTTACATGAATGTTTTTTTTTTCTTTGTACTCACACACAACTCGGACCCAAGTCCCTTGACCATCAGTGCAACAATTAGGGACCATCCTTGTTTCTTGGGAGAGGGAGGTGTCTCATAACTAAAAGTCATTTTATTTGCATAAGGTACATAGTTATTCATCTCATAATTGGTTAAAAATGAAGACCAAAGGCAAATGAATATACAAAACCGAACGTCATTAAACCTTCTCTTTAATGAAAATTGAGTTAAGGGAAGATGGAAAATGAACATCAAACCATCACCTTGATAATCCTACATAGCCACCTTCACCCCTAACTTCTTTAGTAATCCTTTGGGGGAGCTTATTTGACCATAAATTCGTATATATTCATTTCCTATCTAATTTAATTGAAACAAGCAGGCCCTAAACGACCAGTGGATTGACATCATACCTAAAAGATATGAAACTGTCAAATATCCCATTAAGAGTCCCATTATGGGGCCTCTGTTGAACTGAGATGCTTAAAATTTGAAAAACTTACTGAGTGGACAAAGACAGGGGATAAAATTAAAAAATTCAAAAAAATTGGAGTCTTTTAAGGTTTGATAATGTGTTCAATGTCATATCATAAGACAAATTCCAAAGTAATTACTAGCTAGTTTAAAATGAACCCAACAAATCTGGTTGACTATGAAATCATTATAGAACCTCAAAAGGATATGCTTGAAACCAAGATATTTTACAAAAATATGAAAATGGATCTTGAGGGAGGTATTGGGAGAATGATTTTCTTTGTTCCCTTGTTAGCCTTATTCACTGCTTTTATTTTTATAGTTCTTTAGAAGAAGCATGCATATTCCGACTCCAAGTGGTAGAGAACCAATGTCTATAGTCTTACACAGGAGGTAAAAGATAAGTTACCATTCAGTAAAAGAAAAACACATTTAGAATAAAGAAATATTAATTCATGCTAAATAAGAGAAACTAAGGGGCATTTGGTAATTCTAAAAATAAGCTCTTATTTTATAATTTAGAGCTTTTTTACATATCAGAGGGTTTGGTCAACCCCTAATTGTATTATCTGTTTTTAGAGCTTATTTACAAATTAGAGTTTTACCTCTAAAAAATTAAGCTAAAGTGGGGTGATTATTTTTAGAGCTCCTTTGGCTAAATTAGATGGAGGTGGCCGCACAATGCATAATTTACAAGTGCTTAGAATGAAGATAGCGTTATAAATTTTCAAAATGTCTACATTGTCATTTTAAAAGGTGGGACCTAAATGAAATTAGAGAATTATCTGTTGGAACCAATGTTTCATTCCGTTATGAGCAGGTTAGATCGGCTAACTCTATAGCAGATATGTTAGCCAAGCAAGGGGTTGATAGGTTACTTTCTTGGGTGGGTGTGATTATGTAATTGGTTAATAGGTTGCTTCCCTGGGTGTAATTTTGTAATTGGTTGATAGGTTGCTTCCTTAGGTGGGTGTGTTTTCTGCTAGTAGGGTTGGAGGTGGTGCATTTCTCCTGCACTTCCTCTTCCTCTTTTTCTTTGGTCTTTTGTACTTTGTACCTTCCTTTCTTTGAATGAAATCTTTCGTTACCGTTAAAAAAAAAAGGAGGGTCCCAATTACCACAATTTCTAAGGGCAGTGCCCAATTACCTCACAAAATAAGAACTTCTTTATATAATTTTATTAAACAGGTTAATTGCAAATTGGAAGTTAAAAATCAGTGCTTTTTAGACCTTAATCAAATTAACTCTTATTAATTAGACTAGAATCTCCAAACTACCCCTTTCTGAAAAAGAAAAAGAATAAGAAATGTTCTCCTTGTTGAAATGAAATGTGACCAATATATATCGCGTGCAAACATTCCCTAATGCCTTGATTATAAGCAAAATCTTAGGAGTTTTTTTCAAAGATGCAAATCACTTCTAAGTGTGTGTTTGTGCATTGTCCTGCGGACGCTTTCTCTTTCGTGGCACCAACATCCAAGGCATAAAATAGGATTTCCGAATAACCTCTGGCGCGAAAAACACAGCAAAATCCGACATTTTCTTAGCTGATTCATTGCTGCATTATAAGCCAATGTTTGGGGTGGCCCGAAAATCCGACACCTTGTGGCCCCGATTTTGGCATCAAACAATCATGCACAAACGCTCCCTAAAAGTGTCAAGAGACCTGGTACAAAAGTGCACTTTGAAGGAATCTTACCAAGAAAGCTATCTTAGAACTTCCATCGTATGATTTCTATTAGGTACATATTCACACCTTTTCAGTGAAGGAGAGTTATTTTAAATTCGTAATTTTGTGGAAAAAATCACCGTTCGCCCTTCAAAAGAAATGTTAAAAATACTTTATTTTATGAATTTTTCACGATCTTCTTGATAACACCTTATGTTGCTAATAAATGATAACTTCAATCCTTTTCTTCTTTTTTTTTTCAAGAAATGAGCTTATTGCGATATTATCAGGATTAAAAATATATATACTTTTCATGAAGGTATAGATCTCAATTATTTTGAATATCAAATTTATCTTTATTTATATGAATCTATTTTATTTCTACTGACATTTCCCAATATTATCCCAATAAAAAATATAGCATTGAAGTTATTCCAAAATGATCTATTGCCAGTAATAACTCAATAATCAAATTTGAAACATTTCTTAGAAAATAAGGTCCCCCAAATTGTCCATAACGTTTAGTATATTTGAAGTCCATAGCACAAAATATATTTGGGCCGCCGACCAGGTCAACGCAGTCAACGGGGCGTGTCCGGCCACAGCCCATTGACTTTCATGTTGGGTCGTGCTGGGCCTAGGCGGCCCGGCCTAATTTTCACCTAATACAATATATATAACTGCACTTGAAAAATAAAAGGGTACGTGCAAACTGGAAGAGCATGGATAGTAGAATGTAGAAACCAATCAGCAGTAAACGTACAATGAGTATTGGTTTGAGGTACTTGTGATTAGGGTTGCAAACGGAACGGTTTTGGGTCTGAGCCGTACTGAACCGGACCCGTTTTTAAATAACGGGTCGGGTTTTGACTCCGAACGTATTTTGTTGGTTCCAGACTCGGTTCTGAAAGAAAAAACCAGATCCAATTCTGAAACCGGTCCACCTTGGACTGAAATCTAAATCCAAAATCGGTTCAATTTCTCTTCATTTTTTATTTTTTCCTTAAAATTAGCATATCATTCAACTTATAACAGTGCATTAAGTCTACTACCTCCAGCATCATGTATAAAAAGATCTAAAAATAATAATTTTGAGATGCAATTTGTAATATCAAAGATTCATATGTCGGGTCTCGGATCCACGGGTCTGAACCTATATGGACCAATAATCGGGTTCGTTTATCAATCGGAACCTAAATTGGGTTCCGAACCTAGATCCGTTTATAAATCGGAACCTAAAATAGGTTCCAGACCAGGTTTTTTATAGGTCGGAACTTCTAGGCAATCGGATACCCGTTTGCAACCTTACTCATGATGACGAAGAAGAAACCCTTGGATATTTAACATATATGCAAGTTTTCAATCTTAGTATCCAAATTATTCTTTTTCGTAAGAATACATCAATGCCCTTTATAGCTTGAAAGTGATTTATACAATTTTGTGGGAAGTATTGTTCATACCTTGGATTTTAAATCATTTTGAATATTTTAACTATGACCCCCTTTATATATTTTTTTCATAGCGGCTCCCTTAGCAATGTTTGTTTTTCAAGAGGGAAAGTAATCTCAGTTTGGTACCAAGTCGAATTACACAGAGCTCAAATCCAATATCATAGGATTCTGACTATCCCACAAGCCATGGGCTGATGTGTATCCAATAATCTATAGCTCATATGGACTCTATAATAGTTTGGCACTTTACTAATTATAATATAGTAAAAGTCACGTAAAGCCTCCATTTTTCATACAAGATGTCATATCAAAAGCACTTTAATTCAAAATTCCTTTCATCTTTTAAAAAATAAAAGTCAAAAAGCAATCACCTGTGTCCACTAAAATACAAAAAACAAGAAAAAACTCCACTTTCCCAAACAAAAAGTCAAAAAAATTCCAGCAACTAAAAATAAAATAACATCATAACCCACTTATATTTTATTGTTTATTCAAAATCAACTTTACTTCACTTGACTCTATTAGTAAAGTTGCCAAACTGGCCTAGGGTTAGATGAAATAGGTGGAGCCATCAAGGTCTAAGTTTTAGTTTACTACACAAGATTCAAGTTCCCAAACTCTCTATTAGAACAATTGGGTTTGAAATGTATTTCCGATCTGAGACCTCTCTTTTTTATAACAACACAAAAAAATACATTTTAGAATCCTACAAATATGTGATCATGTTGTCATGATTTGCATGTCGATAGGTCTTACATCTCATTGTCATCTTAATTAAGAACCCCACTTGTATGTTTAAAATTTATAAATTTCGGAAAGCAGAACTACATCTATGGTGCACCATGCTGGCGAAATACATTGGTGGAGCGCATAAAAAATGAGGATCTCAGATGGCCCAAATATTCAAGGGTTTACAATTGCCATTTGTGGGTTTTCCATGGGTTCATGTAAATAGAAGATCTTTCTTTTCTATGATTTAATTGCCTCAAGTCAAATCAACACCCAAGTTCTATCATCATCATCATTATCAAAGCCTTGTCCCAGCCATGTAAGAGTTTGCTACGTTAATTCTATTACTCAATTCTAATTTATCTTGAGCCAAATCATTAGATGCATTGCACTTTTTTATATCTATCTTTACTATTTCCAACCACGATTCCTCTTTATCCTACCTTTTTTTCTTGGTGGGCCACCAAGTCCCAAGTTTTAATACATGGAAATGGATCCAGATCCAAATACACTACGTGTTTCTACCTAGATGCAATCCCATTTGGAGTTACTATTAGAATTCCCGAACCATCATCACCAAACTGTAGATGTAGGGTAAAAGAGCGGGACTAAATGCAAGGGAGGAAGAAAAGCAAGAGAAGAAGAATACAAGAGAAAAGGGCTAAAAGAGAAGAAAGAGACCGTGGTGGTGGTGGGGGCTAACATCACTCCAAACAACCTCATAAGTGTCTCCCTCACTTTATTTTCCGGTAGGTGAAATGAGTGAGACTCAACAGTGGGGCCCTCTTACTGAAAATCCAAGCCGTTCAAACTATAACACTCTTTCCAGATACCAAATACCATTAAATTTTATTAAAACAGAAGTTGGTCCAGTGTATTATGTACATGACTAATGTGATCTTACATATTATTAAGCATAGGTATTTATCACATTCTCAACCATAGGCTCAATCCTACTATGAAAGTAACTTATATTCGGCTAAAACTTAATGATAACCTATACATAAAAAGGATGCACATTGCGAGCAGTTAGGATTTTCAAAAAATGAGTTCCACTGAGGAGTTACTCCTTCACTTTACGGAAACAATAAGTGAAGAGGCTCGGGAGATCGGACCGACAAGAGAAGGGGTCAAAAAGAAGAAAGAGATGGAGGTGGCGGTGGTGGGTTACATCAATCGACAAAAGTCTCATTGGTGTCGGGCATTGTCAGGATTAGTTTATTCCTAATTATTGCTTAGTGAGTCCCCTAATTAAGGTTTGCCAGCTCCCTCACCCCTTGACACACCATACTCTCCAACTCGGGCCGAGTAAATCAGACCCACCATCTGCTCGACCAGCCAACATCTGGACCTAAGGACTGTCGGGTCTATCGTGTACAAATAAAGATCCAGTAATCCCAAATAATTTACCTTAATTATTTTTTAACATTCTTTTGGGTGTATTACTAATATGTAATGTATCTAAACATGGAGTATATTCTAATATATCAAGGCATTTCTTAAAAAATATAGGCCCACTTGGTCCCACTGTTAATTAGTCTAAAACCTTGTGACTCACTATGGGCCTATTTGGCATCATTTTTTTAAAAATATTTTGGCATTTCATTTTTTTTTTTTTAACCCAAGAGAGAGCTCGTATGCACACTGGAAGACAGCCTGCTCAAGTGGAAAATGAGCCCACATATACGGGAAGGAAGCCCACATAAGTACTAAGTAGGGTGCCCGCACACGCGGAAAGAGGTGATGTTCTTAGGGCTCGAAGCCTGGGGTGCCAGGTGAGAATTATGGCTTCTTACTCGTCCTCAATTTTGCCATTAGTTAAAATGACAAAAAAAAATTGAAAAAAAGAGAATTATGTTTAGGTATTTAAGTTAGATTCTTTCATAAAAGAAATTATTGTAAAATATTTCATAGAATGTAAAGAAAGATTTGAAGACGATTGTAAATCATTTTTCAATGGGAAAGCCCTCCTAATGGTAACCAACCCTCCTTTTATTTAAAAGTACTCATTGGAAAATTTTCCCAATGAGACTTTCCACAGCAACAAATTTTCCCCCTCCCTCTATACAAAAGTCAACAAATTTCTACAAAAGATCCAACGGAATCAAGGTGGTCTCCATCAGAAAATGTGTAATGTAGGTATGCTTTACCTGCCAAAATGACATAACCAAGGTGGGAGCCATCCAGTTTATGATGGATTCAGTGAACCATCTGTAAAATGACAAAATCTTACCCATTTAGTGAAATAATATAGGTAGGCCAGACCATATCCATTGATGGAAATACAGAGGGCCCAGTCAGAGAAAAGGTAGTCAGGGAAATCAAGGTGGAAGACTTGCTTGTTACGTTTAATATTTGAATGTGATTGCTTGGGTGTCTAAGTGGAATGCTAGTTTTTGAAATTTTCAATTCTACTTTAATGAGATTAGTTAGATACCGGTTACCATCAATGTTTTATTCCTTTATGAGATTAGATCTGTCAATTCAACAGCGGATGTGTTAGCCAAGCAAAGGATTATTGATAGGGTTAATCCTTGGGCAGCTATGATCATATAATTAGGATTGGGGGTGGTCACTTCTCCAATCCTCCTTTTTTGTGACCTTTGTATCAAGCTTCTCCTTTAATTAATGAAATCGTTATTATCGTTCATATAGATAGATATATATATATATATATAAGTGCATCTATCCCTCACCATTGTGGTGAGGTGTATATATATGGGAACCAGTCCTATAAGGACGATCCTTACAGTCTTAAGTGCGGACCACTTAATGGAGCCCACTGTGAGACCCCACTGGTCATGGGATGGAAGGGGTCAGAAAGATACAAGTGGGGCCAATCTACATATCAAATTTAAATTCAATCTACTACCTCTAACATCTTCATCCATGGTCCACAAGTTTAACAACTTTATATCAAACAAGAAAAATTGAACATCAATATTCCGACAGTCTAGTTTATCCGAATCCATGCAAATATATATATATATATATATATATATATTTATATGTGGAGTGCTTGCTACCTACAAGATGAATAGAGATGTAAATGGGCTATGTTGGATGGGCTGAAGCTTGTCCAAAATCAACCGCCCATTACTCATCAAATATAATACTTAGGCCAGAATCTAGTCCATGGGCATAAAAGTCAGGCTTAGGCCAACCATGTATGCAACCTGTAAGGTCTTTGTGCTAAAAATGTTATACCAGGCTCTTAACCAAAAATAGGTTCAGCTTGTGGCCTAGTTAATCATCGATCCAGAAGGTTATGCCATGTAAACCCATGGGCTTACAACACATCCCAAATTTACCAAGACACATGGGGTATTCGGAGAGTAATTCATATTCATTTAGTTTGATTAACAATTATTTTTAAATTTTCAACATGAATACTTTTAATGAATATTCTTTATTTTTAATTAATAATATGGATATACCAATAATTTTATTTTATTTTTTGAACGGTAACAACAAATTAGATTAAAGATTTAAAGAAGTACAAAATAAAGATAACAGCACAAAAAAAAACATGCAAAGGTATGAGAGCTAAATACCAACGCATAAAAATACAAATTACAAAGGAGCAAAAAGGGGAACATCTCTCTATACCCCCAACTTTGCCAAAGCATCCGTTATTCCATTTGCCGGCCGATAAACATGATGAAACCCAACATTCATAAATGAAGATGAGGTCTTGATTTCATTGAAAATGAATTGAAATTTCCAAAGGACCCTTATCTCTAAAGAAGACATCCATGTTATTGTATTGGAAGAATTACTTTCCACCAATATGTTTTAATAACCATGAGATGCACAAGTCATTATGGCTTCCAAAATATCCAACACTTTCGCCTCATTGGAATCTATAACGCCTACATGTTTTGAGAACATAAACAACACATCTCTCTTGTAGTTTCTTAAGATGCCACCAACACTTGGAAAACCTGGCTTTCATCATGCTGCGCCTTCCACATTAAATTTAAGAACATTTTGAGAAGGGGAAGACCAAGCGACTTTAGGTTTCTTCTTAGTACGACTACACCCCAAACAACCTTCCCAATTATTGAAGATAGTATATATACTCAAGTGCTTTAACTCTTTTCTAATGCTTTCCCATTTAGCTATCATGAGAAAGATTGAAAAGATAATATCCTCCTCGGTTTTCGACTCACCTTTGAAGATCCTATTGTTTCTCTCCTTCTAAACTGACCAAAGAATAGATAAAGGGATCGATCAACCTCCAAAGGATTGAACCAACCCCCTCTAAAAGGAAACACCCCACCCACCCCCCCCAAAAAAACAAAAAAAAAAAAAAAAAAAAAAAAAAAAAAAAAAAAAAAACTCTCACTAAGACCTCTTTTCATACACCAAGAAATTGAGCATTTCTTGATAAAAAAAAAAAAAAAAAAAACTGCCAAACATAATAAGCGAAGTCACAGTGCACGAACAAGTGTTTATAGATTCTTTCTCCTTCCCACATAAAGCACAAATGTCTGAAATGGCTTCCGACAATATGCCTCATTTTCTAAGATTATCCATGGTAGAGATTTTACTAACAGCCCCCAATCAGAAGAAAACCTCAACCCTTGGGGGAACCATGCCACACCACATAGGGGATAGGTGAGACGGACTCCCCGAAGCCAAGAAGTGAACCTCATGAAAAAATCTAACAAAGAAACTCTCCAAAGAACAAGGCTTCCAAATACGAGTGCCTTCCTCATCCTTACATAAAAAAATGTTAGCAAGAATACTTAATAAAGACCCGTACTCCAATGCCTCGAACTTAGGGATGTAAGTAGGTCACCGATTCTCCAATTACTATGAGGTTCCGACCCGTTAAAAACAGGATCTGGGTCCTTATTTAGGCCCCAATAAGTTAGTGGGTCCGAGTCCGGTTCCACCTTGGTTTCGATTTGTGGACCCGAAACTAGACATATTACCTTAATTTTCAAAAATCTCTCATAAAACCAAGTTTTTTTTAATATCATTCTCTACCTAAACCTGGACCCGGATCTAGACTCGTCCCATATATGGTTCTAGTTTTGGTTCCGGTTCCGAGGTCAAGAAACTGGTTCCAAAGCAGTTCTTGGTCCAAATCCGGTTCCACTTTCTCCTTAACGGTTCCGGTTCCAGGTATACCATGGATCCGGACCAGAACTAACCCATTTACAACCCTACTCAGACTGAGGCAACACTCTCCTACAAGAAACATGCCATGACACCTTAGATCCATCCCAAAAATAACAATCTTTCACAAACGCCTCTTTATTAGACACAACTCTAAACAACCTAGCTAGGGAAAAGAGACCACAATTGCTCTATCACGACCCAATCATCAAACAAAAAACGAACACTTTTTCCCTCCCCCAACTCTAAATCCCACTCTTATTAAAAACTTCCCCCTAGCATTGGATTGCTCTCCAAAATAAGAAATGACCCTTGACACTATTCACATTTTTCCAAATATACCAATATTTTTCCAAACTAATCAAATTCAAGAATGTTACAAAAATCATTCTATTACTTTTGCTCATTGGGAATGATTATGGCAGAACATTACCAACCAAACTCATCATGACTCATTCTCAAAAGAGAAGATTATGACCGTAATTCATTGTCTTTCAAACATAAGTTTCAACACAAAAATGATGCTAAATAGGCTCTATCTCCCATGAATTGACATTCGATCCAACTTGTACACTCATAACAATTGAATCTGAAAAAAATTACATATAATTAAAAGATCATCTCAAATACAACTGATTTTTTTTTTCTTTTGTTTCATCAATCAATGTAACTCCCACTAAAAAACATTAATCTTAGAAGGGCCCAACAAAACTTGACCAATATGAATAATATGCAATTCACTCTCGTTGGAGCGTTGTCGATACTAGTCTTGGAATATTAATTGGGATAAAGTGATCCATAGCCAAATTTCTCAAGTCAAGTCTTGGAATATATTAATTAGTGAGAGCAGCTGGATGATGGAGGCGTTTCTTGTGGCCCTCTCTTTAAAAGTCCTATTCATCCATCTAGGTCAACTCATTGTCGTTTGGCCACTACAAATTTTTTTTTTCAGCCATCCCATGTTTGGATGATGGAGTAGATGTCCATGTCCATGTATCTACTTAGGGGTGTTACAAAAAATAAATTCCTAATAATAGAAATGAGAACAAGGGGTTGTCTAGTTGATTAATTATCTCATTCCTCACCTAACTAGATGTGGGTTCCTCTTCATGTGAGGCAGCTTTCCTTTCCCATGCTTGGGACAACTTAAAACTCCTGCCAAATTGAATTGAAAATGAGATTTGATACATGATGACTCTGACCATTTCTGTCTTGGCTAACAATAGAAAAATGGGATTGGATGATAATTCAGAAAAGGATGCATGCATGATGGAGAAAGTGTGTGAGATGAGATCAAACGTCGAGGATTAATGTCTGGAGATGGCCCACCCCCCACCCCTAAAAAAATCCAATCAAGTTGTTGTGTGGGGAATGGAATGTAGCGAATGGCACCATCTCCATGGTCTCGGGGGTCGACGAAGCAGAAGCAGAAAACAGCGTAGAGAGCACGTAGTACAAGCAAAGAGATGTCTGCCATTGCCTTTGAGCCTTTGGCCACCCCAACCCGACAAAACGACCTTCCCGCCCGCGAAAGACGGGTTAAGGCGTCACACGCTCTGGTGTGCCCCACCCCTCACATGCATCCATGTGTGTTTAGGGCTGCTTCCAACGCATCCTCCTTTCCTCCCTACATTTCATCCTTCCCCCAACCCAAACCAAACCATACCAGATCAGATGATATCAATAATATGATACTCCTCTCTCTCTCTCTCTCTCTCTCTCTATTTCAACTTTACTTTACTTTTACTTTTACTTTACTTTACTTTTACTTTCACAATTAAATAACGGGAGAGACATTTTTAGCGTTGAGGGAGGGACACAACAAGCAAACGGACAGAGACCGCTCTCAAAAGTGGGCCCCACATGTTGTCCCCCACGGCCTCCCGTCACCGTCAGATCCGCTTGCCACAATGAAAAATATCACGCCGCTACTTTTGGCCTTTTTGAGGGAGAGATGGTAGGTAACGTGCTCCACGTGACCACAAGTGATAATGGTAGATCTTGGGGCCCACCGTCCACTCTACATGGCCCACAGTTGTGTTATCTTAACTATCCACATCCACCTGTTCGAGTGTTTTTTTTTTTTTCTCATGTACCTGGTTAAGGAACTAGACTTGGACCTGACTGTTTTTTATCTCTATTTTGCCCTAACTATAGGTGGCTAGGATCCTACCTAGTGAGGTGAGAAAGCCACTGAGAAAAAGTGGCATGCCTAGGGTACGAATCTTAAAAAGGCAAGTGAGAACAGTCATTTCTTACTAGTGAGACAAGAGGCCATTCTCAGACTTAGGTTTGGCTTAACTTCATTTTGCACTACCAGTATGATTGCCAAATTTAGGTTTTAGGCCCTACCCACCCAAATATGAAGCCTTTCACAAGACTCAAATGCTTCCTTAATATGCCGGTAAAGAACCCTAAATGGTAGCTCACTTGACTTAGGACCACGGGGGAGTTTATCCGGCTTTCCTCTGGGCCCAAATGGATTAGTCCAATTAAAAGGGTTGGGAACCCTCCGATAGCAAAAATAAATAAATAAATAAAAAGGCCTGTAAAGAGTCCTGAAAGTGAAAATTAGTCTATGTATATAGTGTGTTTTTTTTTTCACCTACATAGCTACTGTACGTGAGCAGTGTGTAACTTTTTTCTATTGGTGCCGACGAAAGTGAAACCCCAAAATTAAAGGCGTCCATCAAGATCCCTACTCAACAGCCATCCAAGTCTCTTTTGAGTGAGAATCACCAAATAAATATAGCCGTTTTTTGAGATCAATGTTAAATATCTTATCTTTAACGGTGGGATATAAAGGTGGGGTTTGAAATTCCCGCATGACTTTCGTATGGAAGTCCAGTGGGTAAAAATTATCACATGCAATCATATCAAACCTTGGGACTCATAAATCCAACCTGAATTTGAAGTAGAAACATGTCCAAATCCTAAGCACATGCCAAATCTTTCTTTTTGGGTCCTTCAGATTTTCATTCCTAGCTTCAAATGTTTGCTTGGCCAATTTAGCGTCTGCAACACAGTGATGCAAACATACTAGGCCCACTAGTTGAGCTGTTATGATCACTTTTGGCATTTACAGTGGTATCAATGCGGCCACTCAACTGTGGGACCAACCAATTGATACCTGCACAGTAATCCAAACATGATACTCCCACGGCCCACATGGTAAACTCATGCATAAATATGATCATCTTTGGCATTTACATTTCAATAGGAACACTGAACTTTGGGACCCACTCAGCCATGTGTGAAGTGAAGGCTAGCTTACTGTACTTCTGTGCACCTGAACAGAATGTTGGGGTTGGTGGGTCCCATCTTCATCTGAGGGGCACCTTAATTGGTGGGTCGGCAGAGACCTATATCCAAAGATGTAGTTTCAAAAAGATTCACATAGATGTGTGTTTTTAAAAACTTAAAGAGAGGGATGTCCACTCATTCACTTTCTTTTGTTGGTTGTTAAGATATTTCTGTAATTCACCACCTTTCTTTCCATTTACCATGACAACAAACCCTAAATGGCCTATTAATGGGGCACCAAAAAGTCTTCACCTTTTAAAAGGAGGGAAAAGGGTCTGAGAGAGAGGCCTAATATTCTTCTCGGGATTGGTTTTACCCTCACCCACGAAGCTTCTCTTTTCCCCTATATATACACTTCTCCCTCTCCCTATCCTACATCTCTTGAGCCTTCTTCTCATCCTTTCCTTCCTCTTTATCTATCCATCCCCCTCTCTCTCTCTCTCATATATGGGTTCCCATAATTTTACATGGGGTGTCTAAAGATGGTTCTCTTTGTACTCTTCCACAGCTTTCTTGAACTGCATCCCCCACACTTGGGAGAGAGGTATTCACTGCACGTGAGCACACTTGGATCTCTTGCAGTTCAATAAAGCTGTGGGAAAACACAGAGAGAGTCTGAAGGGTTGATGAGAAACAGCAGATCGGCTATATATGCAGTTATCTATTGGCTAATTGGTATAGCATACTAGCATGTTTTCTTCTTCTTCTTTTTTTTTTTTTTTTTTTTTTCTCTTCAGATTTTTGATGGGTTTGTTGTGAATTGATCCTAGTCTTAGTCTTGATGTTTTTGTTTGCTTGTACTGATTCATTTAACTGAGGATTCACATGGTTGCATGGATTACTTTAATCTTCTTGTTACAAAGTGTCTTCTTATCCGATAATGTTTGGATCGTCGCCGATCTAGAGTGGACCGGCCAAATCGACCGTTCGGATCACCCCATAATCCGACCATGTGAGCCCTATCAAGTATGGCACATGGTGGGAGAGCATAACCCATGACCCACACTAGACAAACTCTAATTTCATATGATAAATTGATTCTTCTTTCTGATTCATGTTGATTTCTTTTTGCTAATTAGCTAAGGTCCACATGGTGGCATGAGATTTATTTAATCTTGCTATATGGGCATTCATCTGTTCATTTGGATCATCAAAGAAAAATCCTATTAAATTCATAGCCTTTAGTGGAGTGAATTGTTTGATTGTGAGAGGGTATGGACTGCAATACTCTTGTTTCTGTGTTCTTCATCTTATCTTCCTTGCAGATCTACTTGTTCTTGTTGTGGAATATATACTTTTTTTTGTGTTCATTGAGTTAAACTTGAATGGTTATGTCTATTCCATCATCTAGATTTAGAGAATATACCAAAAAAGGATGTGGGTTAGAATTACTAATATGCACTGGCAACTAACATGACAATAACCTCACAGGGCAATGCAACCATTTACACTAGACATTAGAGATCTGCGAAGCGCCTCTCTCCGTAAGCTGAAAAAGGTGGGCGATCTGCCTATATGCTGCACTACTACAATGTGTGCTTATCAAACTATGTTGAAGATGCTGCTTAGCAGAATCCAGCTCTCTCATGGGTGTCTGTATCCCATTGTGAGTGTAACAGTCCAGCAGCACTAATAAAAGGGAGGGCCATTGATTATGACATTGTTTAGCTATTGTTCAAATGTTGTCTCTGTCATTTGGAGCCCACCCATTTGATTGTACATCGATTTAGGTCAAGTAATTAAGATGACTTTTCATCAAAAAAAAAAAAAAAACAAAGAAATTGTAGAAAGCAAGAGGAGAAAACTTTGTGATGGCAGCAAAGACGCTGCATATTATTTAAAGCTATCATTTTTTGATTGATTCCTTCCAGCCTTGGAGCATCAAAGGTAGTGGTAAGACAGCTTTCACAAACTAGGGTTTCTTTGGCAAACACAGCCTAGTTGTAACAATGCATGAAGTGGTAAGACAGCTTAGTTGTAAGGCCAAGGAGGCGTTTGGATGTATTAAGAAGAAGCAGTAAGAGCATTTATGTCAAGAGAGCAAGGTTGTACACTTCCTAACAAGAAGTTACACCCCATATGTACTAAAAAGATCCTAATCAATCCATGGAACTCTAATCCATGGTTTTGATAATGGCAGTTGTAAGTTGTAACCATGATTTTAAAATTCCACCAAAACTAATATGTACCATTTTCAGATCTGAGTAACTGATTGATACTGTTTATGGAGCAGATCCAAAACACAAACTCTGTTAAAACTCTATTTTCCTCACTTTTATATTATATGAGGTTTTATTTACATCTAATACACCCTAAAGTCATTAAGATGAAGGTTTTCAGTTTTATTATTTCATAAGTTCTTTTATGGGAAAAATTGATGAAATACAGTTTTGGACTATGTACTCATAAACATGGCTTTATGGGAAAAATTGATGAAATACAGTTTTGGACTATGTACTCATAAACATGGCTGTAATGATTTTTTACAGTTCCAAATTGTCTTGTTGCACAATTAGTGTTCAACAATGACGCATGTCTGCCCTATCAGATGTCCTATGTTACAGTTGTAATAACAGTGAGAATAACTGCAAGAGGAAAAAATAATGGCTTTGGTAGCTATTGCAGGCAAAGTAGTAAGGTGGTATTTAGTGTTCACTGTTAGACTTGTGGTTAATCTTCTACTTGTGATACAATTGTGTAATTGGGCCTTTTATTTGCATTAGAATACATAGGAATTGGAATAATTCAGTTCATAAGTGTTTAAAAAACAAGACCAAAGATGAAATTCCAAAATCCCCATCAAATATCCTTCGCATTAATGGAAGTTGAATCGAAGGAAGATGGGAAATGAACACACAGCCATTTCCTTAGTTATTCAGTACCTAGAAAAGACAGGGTCATATCTACATCTCCACATTCTTTCATTCCCTCTTCACCTCATATCCTTCATCGCTCACCTCTTTAAAAGTACTTTGTGGAGCTCATGATTTGACCTTGAATTCCTATGCATTCAGTTCATATCCAATCTAATGCAAACAAATAGGCCCTCTACAATTTCATCTATAACTCTTTTAAGTCTAAGTAAGATTAGGAGCGCTAATCTAGTTTGGATGAGGAGAATCCAATGGTAGACTTGTATTCAGGGTAAGTTTTATTCGCTCTATATAAGGGTGACTAGTCTTAGAGAATGCAATCACATAGGCTGCCAAGGAGCGAGGGTCTTACTGAAATAACCTCGCTGGAATACAGTCACATGGAACCTGTCTGGTCGAGGCATAAGGTCATGACCGCTAATGCAAACAGGAGTAATTCAGCAATGATTGCTTATCGCTTGTTCATAGTATGTGGCTAAAAGAAAGAATTGAGAAGGTAAAAACACTAGAAGGGGACCAAAGAAAACCCTACCATTGTAACAACTGATGCTTATAGGAACCTTGTTTTAAAACAAAAATTGAAAAAAGAGATCAAGTATGAACAACATAATTTAGCTTGTAAGATCGATTGTTTCAACCCAAAAGGACAAGCCTGCCATGTGGGCTACACAAAAACGACAGAACAGACCCTTTGTGATATCATGAACCAAACCAAAGACTTATTTGATAAGTGGAAGGTCCAAAAAGGTATATAAAGGCCTCTCAAACTCATTACTTGGGCAATGTGAGACGTGGGACTTTCCCAACAAGTACTCCTAAAAGGGGCCTATATTTTCACCCTGGTTTAAGATAAAATGGTGATTATGAGTGGTTTTAGTAACTATTACCAATTTGTTGTAGTAATATCTTAAACAATACTTTTCATATGACCTCATATTTTATGAAGTTGAATGAGAATTCCCATTTTCTTCATTAGATTAACGGAAAACAAAAGAAAATTATAGAGTGCATCACTAGGACCATCATAAGCTGACCAAAGATTAAACTTATTGCATCAACAAAATCAAAATCAGCTTCAGTCTGTATTAAACTCATGAAATAGGAGGACAACAGTACAAGACAAAAAACACAATAGCTCAGCCCTATTTAGAGGCATATTGCATGTAACTCCAAATCTACAGTGGCCATTTCATTGGAACCCCACAATCAAAACTGGTAAAATCCATAAGTACTTACAAAAAGAAAGTGCAACCTCCTCCAAGAGAATGAAAATATTGAGACAAGTAGGCCTATTTAGACCATATAAAAATGTGAGATAAGCCCATACAAAAAGGTTCACCTGATAAATCAGATTCCACCAAGTATACAAAAGCAAGTAAACCATACATGTCTTCTTCAAACAAATCATTAAGCCCAAGAATAGCTCTAGTATTCTGAAAGTTCTTGATAACATTTTGCTTGCAGTTTCCTAGTGCCCCTCACCTATGAGCCTAGGTTTGCAAATAGTTGGCTTGGGGACAAAATGGACCCATATAGCTCTTCATAATGTCACATGCATCGTCCATTATGCAAGCGTTTGGGCCCTGGGCATTCTGAATCCAAAACCAAGTTATACCATCCTAATTGTCATCAAGAAATCATTATTTAAGGCAGTCAGAGATGAATTTTGATTCTCACCAAATGCATTGATTCCAACACATAGGAAAGGGGAAATCAGTCAATCAAAGTTACTCATCACTTGACTATGTAAGTGGATGATTGGACGATTCAGATCATTGGGTCGTTCTGATTGCAAGCTGGACTAGACAGTGTACTTGTACAAATGGACGATCCAGTTCCATGACATGGATTGTTCATGTTCATAAGAAGGGACTTGGCTGCTCTACAACATGAAGTACTCCCAGTGCAACTGTATCATGTTTCCTTACTCATATAAACTTTTTCTAAGGAATAAAGCTGAAGTTGAAACCCCAGTTGTCGCCATTGCATTCTGGTCATGTGTCATGGCCCACCAATTCCTTTACATCATATTGGTTTCAGTATTCCTTTCTATGATTTATCTATTTGCTTGTTGAGGCTGTTCTTTAGAAATTACTACAAGGAAACAGCCCTTGTAACAAGGTACCATTTAGTAGCTGTTTGTTAGGGTCCAGATAGGGACCATGTGGCCCAGTTTCTCATGACTGAACCCTTTTGGATTGTCCCTCTTGCTTGAGGTTTGTCTTTTCCAAAAATAATGCAACCTGCTAGGTGTGCAAGTTGGACCAGGCCTAGGTCGGATAGACTGACCTGACCTGATCAAAACCCATATCTGGGCTTGTGCTTTTCGGGTTCCTGTCGATCTTCGATCTGAAAATCGATCGCAACTCCAATGTGAATTCAGGTTGAATTGTAAGTCGGGCTCGAGGTGAGTTTGATCTGGTTGTGATATTTTAAAATGTCATATGAACATGGGGGTAACATGAGCCAATTGGCTTAAATTGGTCCCGGGTCATGGTTACTAGAATTCAGATACTTGGCCATGATGGGTTGAAGTCAGGTTTGGTAAAAGTTCAGGTTGGCCCTTCTGGATCTGGGTATGGTTGGAAAACCCATCTTGATCCACTTGAGTTGTACCTATACTATGGTCTAATTTTATGTGGGGAATGAGTGGCCGCTCTTACTTTGTCAAAATTTGTCATTTGAATCCCCTAAATTCTCTCTCTCTCTCTCTCTCTCTCTCTCTCTCTCTCTCTCTCTCTCCTTTGAGATTTCAAGAATGACCTGCAGTAAAGTGGCTAATATAGCATTTGAAATGTTCCAAATCTGGACATTCAGATACTTCTTGATGATATAGATAGGAATGCTATTGAACTTTCTGACAAGAATTTAAAGGCATCTACCCAGAGAGAGAGAGAGAGAGAGAGAGAGAGAGAAGAATCTGAAGGCATCTGGAGGTTTTTTTTCCAGACAATGTTTCCTATAAGTTTTGCTATCAAACATTCCATTCAGGGCAGCCTTTGGAATATTTGAAGCAACTAAGACTGACTGTGGACCTGCTCAGCAACATGCATGGTACAGTTTGGATAGGGGCAAAGTGAGTGTGAGTCAGGGTTAGTTTGGATTTACCCTGACCCATACTAAACTCGACCTGATTGAATCGTCCCCTTTATTTCTTGGCGTTTGCCTTTCCATTAGTGATAGCAGGTGCCCAAGAGGTCCCTAGTAATATCTAATGAGATTGGAGATATTGATTCAAGTTAAAGCTCACATTTCATGGAAGGAACACAAACATGTTTAGATCCATCTCCGTGTCCATAATCAAAAGTTAATTTGAAGGGTTGGATTAGAGGTGAAAGTGTGGGTGGGCTCAACAAAAACCTGGCTAACCCACCCAACCAAAACTCTAATTCAGGTCGGACTTTCTACCAAAAAAAAAAAGTTCAGGTCGGACATTTTTAGATTCAAGTCAAGCTTGGGGCTGAGAATCAAACCCCAATTAAAATCCACTAGCAGCTCAAAATTGGTTGGGATGGCCATTCTCAAAATGGGTCTAACTATGGGTTGAGCCAAACGGTTACAAGTCAAGTTCAGGTCTAGCTTTCTTTTACAAAAATATCATCTGTGATTCATTTTTTAATCTATCATACACTAAAACAAGCTGAACTCACTGAAGGTCAGGCATCAGGTGTGTTTTTATGTATACCTCATCATCTTCCTCAAGCATAAGTTTATAATCTATTACTCAAGTCCAAGATCATGGGTAGCTCAGTTGGCCTAGGACTACGGTTTGCACCCGGAGATTGTAGGTTCGAAACTGCACTACCACACTGGGGTTACAGGGGAGTTTACCCGGCTTCCCTCTGGGCCCGGAGGGATTAGTCCAGCTCAAAGGGTTGGGAACCCTCCGATAGCAAAAAAAAAAAAAAAAGTCCAAGATCATGGTTGTTTATCACTTGCAGTTTTTCTTTATTAAGATCATGCTCATGAACAAGTTCTATATCAGACACCGTTGCGATCACCGGAAGGTTTGTGAGGGACTTGATTTTTGTATCTGAGCTATTGGTGTTACAATCTAGACTAGATCAACGGCCCGTTTATTTGCATGTATTTGAAATGTTAGCAATTCTAAGAAATGTATTTGTGAAACTGAATAAAATTGAAGAAACAAAGGTGAATATCCATAAAAAGCGACCAAATTATCTTTCCTTTGTCAAAGGGTGATAGAAAAAAGCTAGAAGAAATTGAATTGATGCCTTTGATGGGATAGATGGATCACCTGAGTCACAGGTTGCTCTATCCTGATTAAAACAATGACTACCACCATGCCAGATTGATGTCTACAAATGGGTTACTGAAAAGTTTGTCTGGCTTAGATATACTTGATGGAAGGCTAGAGATGATGAGTAGTGTGTTGAATATTTTGAATTGGATAGCTTTTTCTTTTTCTTTTGGTTTTTTGGTTCAACTTTAGGCCCACCAAGTCCAACTTGCCCCATTAGTAGTGCGCCTCAACCCAATAAGTAATTGGGTCAACTCAGCCTAGTTTGGGACTCGGTTACCCGAATCAAGCCCAATAAAATACAAAATAAAGGTCTCCTCATTGTATCCTAAGGGCGTGTTTGGCTATGTGGTGAAGTGAGGTGAGGTGAGGTAAAGCCTCCATTATCCAGACAAGAAAAGACGATGGGTCACATCAAAAGTACACAATTTCAAAATTCCCTCCATCTTTTTCAAAAAAAGTCAAAAAAGCACCATCCTTCCTCCACTAAAAGACAAAAAAACTCCACTTTTCTATACAAAAAGTCAAAAAGATTTCATACCAAACAACAAAAAATAAAACACCATCATAACACCTTATATTTTATTTTCTCTTGATTTGATGCTTCACCTCACCATACTTCAATTCACCATACATACAAACAAGCCCTAAGGCTCCAAGCCCAAGCTCAAGCCCAAACCCTTCGATACCAACTTAATAGAGTTACTCAAAGAAGCATAGATAAATGCTATTTCCTTTTCTGCCATATCCGATGTAAGATTCTAGCTAGTTAAGGATTATTTACTATTTCAAAGATTTTCGACAGAGAATGGTACTAAATTACCTTAGTAAATCAATTTTAACGAAAGTCGATCAATATCTCATCTACATCTCTATTTTCTATTCTTCACCCCTCGTCTCTTTAGAAAATCCCTTGTCAACGCCTATTTACCATAAGTTCTTAGGAATTCAAATCCAAGCAAACAAACAGGAGCTTGAATCTTCTAAAGATCCCACACTTCTCTTCCTTTTGTGAGCCCCTTGTGTGGCCAATTCTACTTAGAAATTTTCTTTATATGTGCATGTTTCATGTAATTGAATTCATATGAATACTTGGAATTATAGAAACAGTTGAAATAAAGAAGCCAAGGTGAATATCCAAAATTGACCATGGCACCAAATATATAACTTCTCCTTTAATAGAAATTGAATTAAAAAATGAGTATCCAGTCAATCGCCCAAGTAATTCAATTCCTTAGAATTTCAAGGTCCTATCTAAATATATAGCTTCTTGTATCCTTCACCCCTCATCCATTTAAATATCCCGGAGCCCCATCTTGACTATGAACTTTGATGTATTCAATCTCAAGTAGACAAATACCCTAAGGCCAAGGCGTGTTTAGCAATTAACTAATTAAAGTAAAGTAAAGTGAATCCAGACAAGAAATGACAAGGGTTCATATCAAAAGTACGTAATTTCAAAATTCCCACTGAGATTTTCAAAAGAATAAAAAATAACTTCCTTTCTCCACTAAAAGACAAAAAAACTCTACTTTTCTATTCAAAAAGTCAAAAAGATTTCATGCCAAACAACTAAAAACAAAATACCATCATAACATCTAATACTTTATTCTCTCTTGATTTGATGCTTCACCTCACCAAACTTCAATTCACCATTCATCCAAACAAGCCCTCTCGAGACTCTACATTGGTCTATGCTGCTAGAGATTTGGTTCAAGGGAAACTACATAATGGGAATATGTAACTACACCACTCTATTTTCTAATAATAACAAAAACACCATTCTCTAATATGTATTTACAAAGACACCCTTTTCTTTATAAAAAAAATTGACAAAAACACCCTTTTGTATGCTATATTTGCACTTTTCTCCCCAGTCACTCTCCATCATGTATTCATCCGGATCTACCTAGTAAGTAAAGAGAGTTTATTTTTTCACCATCCAAGTAAAATTCATTGAAGCTAATTTTGGTGGCCTGAAATGAAAAACTTTGGTATGACCCAATTTCACCCTTTAGACAAAGACTTGAAATTTGTTATGATATTTTTTTGGCTGGGGGCGCCCACCAGCTCATCTTTTTGGGCGAGAATAATCTTGTAATGATTTGAGCCTCAAGACCAAAAGAAAGACTTTGTCCAAGTAGAGGTGTAAATGTGTCAGGTCATTGACTGCTATGGCCCCAATCATCAATCAGATTGAAAAAGAGGGTCAATACATGGAGTTTCCATGTAAGTTCCTCTGAGGTCCATTGAAATCCCTGCCATTGCCTATTCAGCTCAAGCATAACAAATCCTTGAAGACCCAACAGTGCCACAACCATCTATTCCTCATGACATTGGATATTGACCTAAAAAACATGTTCAAGCTACTCTAGCCATCAAACTACATGTGTTGACCCATTAAGACCATGTCCATGGCCCAGAAAACTTGAATCAAGTTATTTGTTCAACTGGGCTATGGTAGAATCGTGGATCGATACTCCCGTAGCCATGGGCTGGCCCTTGGAAATAGGGGAGTCTTTTGGTATAGGTTATTGGGCTATGGTCCAACAAATCACAAAGCTTGGCTCAATTGATTATGGATCATGGTTTCTTGGGCTCAAGCTCAATAGGTCATAGAAAATGCAAATTATTAGATGGCACATGGACTATTGCTCTAGAAACAATTATTTATGAAACATGTCTATTGTACTTTGGCCATTGGTTTATTGGACTTGGACCCATTTGATAGTAAAACATGTCATTTCAAGGTTGGGCCCAATAAAACTGTGAGAAAAAAATGGGACATATCATGTTACATGCTTTAATTAAGCCCAGTAAAATCACTAAATCTGTCTAATTGGTCTTACGCCTTAGTCTTTCTGGACTTGTACCTGAATAATCATGGATTGGGCATTGATGACTTTGTAAGCCCAATAATCATCCTCATCCCCACCCACTTATATGCTCAGTGTCACAGGCCAAGAAAATTCCCTTGAGAGCATCACAGCCATTGTTAGACCAGTTGATCTGGCCCAGGGGTAGGCTCCATGGAACAACAATTGGTGAGATTGGTCCCAACTAATGTGAGTGTTCATGGACCAATTCAGGCCAGACTGAATTTCTCCAAATCCAGCCCATTTAGCTTCTGGCCCATACTAGCAGGATCTGCTCCATTTAGCTAAAGGCTCTGACCCAGCCCATTTGCTAGATCCATATACCGCTCTCTGATAAATATGTCAGGGGCTGGTCTGGACCTTCAAGAATAGATAGCCTCACGCTCAACCCCTCTTACCTATTGGGCCAGAAAATTAGGCCCAGTTCCCGCAAGCGAGAGTAAGACCGAAGCCCAATCAGCCAATCAATTGATTGTAACCATGATTACTGGGGCTTGAAAACAAAAACACATCAAGAAAAGTTTAGTGAAGTGGTCCTTTTTGCAATCCATTGGGTACATGACTAAAATAATCCAATGAAGTGAAAAATCACCTATATCCCAAATCCATGAAATATCACTTATTCCTAAAGTTCATGTGCCCTACACAAATTTCTTTTGGTACAGTGAACTGGCATCCACCCCAGGAGGGGCCATGGTGGCCTTGTACCACATTGCACTGTGATGCCATCTCATTCAATCATTCCTCTAAAAAGAGCACTTATGACTTGTGAGCTACTGTTCTTATAAAGGCCACTATCATTTTTAGGGGAAATGGTAACCTTGGGTCCAAGTAAAGGTGCCTTTTGTTTTGTCTTCGTATGGTAGTTTATGTAGCTCCTTTTCAGATGGGGACCAAACACTTCATCTGTATGCAAAGGTCCCAGTGAACACAACTCCATCTTTCATCAAATACAAGCTCTATGGACTAACCAAAGTTTGTATCCCCACAAGACTGTTGGACTAGTAAAAGAAAATAATCAAGGACCCACTTGTACTCAGCCAATTTTAGTGTTGGCTATCTCCAAAGCTTACAATATTTTTCTGTCTCATTTGAAGGAGGGCTTAAAGTGAATCTTCTAATGCTATTGTTGGGTCTCTTTGATGGAGAGGATTCCATGAAATTTTCACTTTTATCTTAATGATATTAAGGCGTTACCTTCTTCAATTCATGCTTCTGATTCTCATGTTTGTCTATTTGGCAGATGGCATGAGTGATGCTTTGGCAAAGCAAGTGATTGATAGAGAAGTTTCGTTAGTAGCTTCTGCTCGATAATTTGTATTGGTTTTTAGAGTCGGTATAAGGCTTTTATATCAATGTTTTCTGAATTGCATATGCGTATGTTAATTGTTGTTTTCCCTTTCTTCAATAAAGTTTATTGCTATCTATAAAAATAAAATAAAAAAAAAAACACGAAATAAAAAAATATGAACTTAACCTAACCCGTTTATTCATTCCGAACCCAACCCGTTTATTAGCAGGATAGAAAATCAGTGTTTTTCACCACCAAATTAAACATATGCTGCTAATGTAATCAGAAATATTTGGGATTCTACTCTACACTACTCTGAACTGGGCAAGCCACCAATCACAATGAAAAGGTATGATCTAATGGCAAGATAAAGGAACAGTGGATTACACTGTGGTTTGCAGTTCTCAGTTGAGACCCAGTTGTCAATCAAGACCAAATTAAGGCCCATTCACAACATTTACAGGTTAGGTCCTTAGGATAGTACTGTAAGTATGGGTCCATCCTTTTTTATTCTATTGGTCTGACACAACTCATGTCTGGACCCAATTAGACCCAGTTATTAACCAGAAAGAAACTTGGATCTAATAGTAATTTGAGCCCAAACTCAGGGCCCATACCCAAGCTCTTGATAGGGGTAGATAATTGAATAAGGGGTCTATTACCTAGTATCATTGTTACTCTCATATGGATAATTAAGTTTATTCTTTACACTTGCATTATTGACCCAGGGACATTGATGAATAGGCAATTGGTTCCAGACTTTTGAACATAGTGGTCCAACTTTCTATGATCCAGATCATGGAGCTTGTTGACCCAAACCTTTCAGAGTAAAAGAAATGGATAACTTTAATGCAACTCCACCAAGTAAGAAAAAACAGACACTTTAAGAATAAAATAAAGTCAAAATCAATAGCTTTAAAAGTAAAATAA
Source organism: Umbellularia californica (assembly GCA_028538565.1). NCBI lineage: Eukaryota > Viridiplantae > Streptophyta > Magnoliopsida > Laurales > Lauraceae > Umbellularia > Umbellularia californica. The sequence goes on along the minus strand of JAPQWN010000003.1, from coordinate 94,195,787 downwards.
TTGAAAGGATTGAATACGTACATACTTAGTTGGGTGGAGATAAATTGCATGAAAACAAGTGGGCCAATTAAGTTTCTTTTTCACCTAACATTAATTTGCTAGATGGAATGATGATAATGAGTTAGATTAGACAGGTCACCCACTCTAATCCAACCCGAGTTCTTAAGTTTCAATCCAATTTAGGTCTTAAGTTTCAAAGTAAATTTAAGTTCATAAATTTTGATCCAATTTAGGTCAATGTGCTCTATCCTAAATACCTCACTCTGCCCGATTGGGCCTAAGGGTGTCCAAGCCCTACCCTCAGGTCATTCCCAAGGCGGGCCAAAGCCTACACTACCTAGGCCCTTACACGACCACCGTGGGCCCAGAGCCTAAACAAAATAAAATCATTTTTCGCTTTTTCTACACTGCCAATAGGCACCGAGACCTAATGTTAGCCCTCCTACATTATTCAAGTTTGGGACCAGCAATGTGATGCAGCAAGCAACAAGTGCAGTAGATGGAAATCTCACTATATGACAATCTGATTTAGTACGGCGATGGCTAGGCAATCATTGGCAATCCTAGAGGAGATCATATGATGATATTGGTCAATCCTATCTTTTAATTCATCAATTTAGGCCCTTGATAGAATGCAATTCATTGAATTCTCATGAATTAAATATAGGATAAACAAATGGATCTCATGTAAAAAAGTATATATATCTCGTGATTTCCTCTATAGCATGCCATTGAGATCTTGTACCACTTTATTTTCCAAGTTGTGTGGTCCATAAAAGAAGTGCGTACATTAGAGTTGAATCTAAATATGAAGCTAAACATTAAACCCAATAAATAAGGAGAAGTTATCGCATGCTAATAAGATCCTACATAACAGTCACAGAAGAATCATATTCAAATAAACCCATGTATATGCTCAAATAAATCCACCTATAATGCAATTATATGTAGATAAGTCATTGCAAAAGGAATAACACCACAATCATGCATGGCCTATATTTACTTAAAAATCTATTCACTCGGAGGGGTGAAAACAGGCTGAGAGTGGTATTTGGAGTCACCATATTGTAATTTGAAAAAAGAAGCAGGTAAAACAACTAACCCTAACAACACTGAACGGGAGAGTGGAATTCCAAGTAACACAAACAACTGTATAAGGCAAATTACTAAATTTATTTTATTTTGGATAAGGCTATTACAATATTTTATCTCCTTCCTACAAACTCAAATTCATGAAAATTAGAGATTATGTTGCCATCTATAATGGGCCCACTTGTGTTTACATGTGGGTGGACCCACTCACAAAGAGACTCCTCACAAGGAGTCTCAATGGTGACAAGGATGAGAATTGTTTTGAGTTTAATCCGACTCTCTATTCTCATCATCTCTCCATTCAAATTCAAGTTAAGGGTTTGATCCAACCATCCATCCTTATCATCTCTCCCTTGGAATTTGAATGGAAAGCTTATCACCCATAAGCCAAAAGGATATTTATATAATGGTTACTCTCACTATGGGAGTAAGGGATGGGGGCCACACATCCATATTCAATGCTAACAGCCTAAATGTGAGGGCCCCACCCCTTAATCTCATAGTATCCTGAAAGTAACTCTGATAAGAGCATATCCCTGTATATATAAGGAGATATATATGAGAGAGATAATTGCTGCAGACAATCTCAATAGATCATCCCTAACACACATATCCATTAATAATAGAAGAAAGAGAGAAACATTCCACCCTTCCTTCCACGGGATCTAAACCATCTATTATTATCTTCTACAACTAGGGTGTTCGTTTTTGTCAATGGATTGTGAAGAGTGAGTCATAGGTGACTGATCTTTCGTAGACCATTACAAATCTCTACATCTAGTGCTTGATTCAAACCAATGCAGTCCTTATCACGTTTGTAGCAGCCAACTCATTCAGATCCATGCTTCCGCAGCATCTACTGCTTACAAATCCTAGGTTAAATACTAAACTTTAGGACAATATGATGATGTTCCATACAAAATCCATGTAACTCCAACAAAGTTTTAGACTATTTGTCTCAAATGACTTCAATAAGACTAAAAGGGCTAGCCCTCATTTAGGTCTCAAAGCCTTAGAGGTCCTTTGTTTACAGTCATTTACATATGTAAATGACTCACATGTGAAATAATTACGCATCATCATGTTTGTTTGCATTTATTTAGACATGACATGTGTAAATTGCATATGAAAATGATGCGTAAACGAGCTCATTTTTGCACAAATTTTCACACCTCATGTAATGGTAAAAGGCTACACACCTAAACTTCATACGAAAAGGATTCACATCAATTAGGCGGACGGTGCGTCCCTTGTATTTCCGTCACAAAGAGAGAGATGGTTCAAAACACTACTCCCCCAATTTTCTACTTTTTTTCCCCATTGTTGCCCTAGACGGTGCGTCCTCTTCATTTCCGTCTCAAAGAGAACGTTGAAACCCCACTTTCACCTCCCAGATCCGAGCACGCATCGCTGGTATGGCGCCCTTTCTCTTTGCTTCTCTAATTTTCTGTGTTCCCCCCCTCTCTCGTTCCCTCCTCTCTCTCTCTCTCCTCCCCCTCCTTCTCTCTCTCTCTCTCTCTCTCTCTCTCTCTCTCTGAGTCAAACTTTGTTTCTATTTCCTCTATGGAAAAGATCTGTTTGAAAAGAGAGGGGGAAAATCTTGGGTTCTTGAGCAGCTTCTGAGGGATCAAATTTTGGGGGTTTTCAGGCTTGGAGCCTTGGATTATTCTAACTTGCTTTTTTAAATTGCATCTATTTCATTGAAAGTGGGTAATGAAATGCCTAACAACGAGGGAAAATCTTGAGTTCTTGAGCAGCTTCTAAGGGATCAGATTTTGGAGGTTTTCAGGCTTGGAGCCTTGGATTATTCTAACTTGCTTTTTTAAATTGCATCTGTTTCATTGAAAGTGGGTAATGAAATGCCTAACAACAAACAGATGGTGGCTTTTGATGAATTGTTAGTTTTTAGAAATGAGCTTCATCTGGGTCTTAATTGTGAGAAATCAAATTTTGATTATGCCGGAAACACTTTGATGAATAATCAGAGGAATTTTTTTAAGAAAAGACAACAAATGCCTATGTATTAAGTTCTTATTTGTATTTTTACCAATCAAGCCATTTCAATTGGATCCATTTGAACGAGGCATATGATAATCTGTTTTTAAAGTATTCCAATTGAAGCAAATCTATTTCAAATAGATCTACATGTTGGGTTTCTTTCATTTGAGCTGTGACTGCCTTTCTATTTACTACTTTGGTTTGTGGGTTGGTTGCCGGTTCCTAGTTTCATTAGGTGAGATTTCATTTCATTGAATTGATGTGTCCAGTGGAAACACATGCAATCAGAGAATTTGATACAGATTTTAGATGCTTTCTTAGTAAAATAGTAAGAACTTCATCTTTTCTTTGTATAGGTGGTGGAACCAAGTGCACATTGCAACAATCATTTTTTATACAAGAACTCAACTCGTGAGTCTTAAACACTCTTGTTAGAGTCTCTTTATTTTTTTCTTCCTATATACAAGCATGTTAATATAATGGTAATTGATGAAATAGCTAAAGAATGTGCTATATCTTGGGCATGATTAGTAAAAACAAGGTTATCGTGTCCAAGTATGATTATTTGTGATGTTTGTACTTCAATTTCTAGTAATCTTGTCTGTGCGTCTTTATCAAATTACCCATAAATACTAAGAGTAGAAGTATTACAGGTATGGTCTTCCTGAACAACCAAAATATATCCTCATTAGTAGATGGTTGATTACATTTACTAAGTTGGATGTTTGACTATTTCACTTCTACCATTGATTCATATTCTAAAACAAAGTCAGAGTTCTACCATGGTGATTTACTGATACTCTCTCTCTCTCTCTCTCTCTCTCTCTCTCACACACACACACACAAAATAAAGTCACTTTCAAAAGACAGTTAAATTTGATCATCTTAAATGGGACAGGTTTTCTGGGACTTTTTAGTTGTTAATAGTTGCAGTTTTTAGAATATTTAGGTTTGCCATGCATTCTTCCTCTATTGAGAATTGTTTCATTCAGGTTCACTAAATTGAAATGAGAAATTGATACGAGCACACACAAGTATTTCTAAATAGATGGTTGAGTCCTAGAATCAACCCACAAGTCTCCAAGTCGATTTTTGGTGTAGTGAGTTCTTGTTTGGATTTAAGGTCAATGTAGCTGTCTTATTGTAAATATGAACTGATTACGGTTTAAACCAGGCCAAGTATGGGCCTGACATTGGTACCCAAAATATGAATTCGATGCAAACATATTATTAATCAATTGAAACTTTCATCAAGGGATGTTTATCTCAGTTGTCCAACCACCATTGGCTCCAAAAATCATCCACACCGAGCACTGTGCAATCCATGAACATATTTGTTTTCACCCAATTGTTTTCTCAAATGGAAGCATTTATACAAGCATCTCATATGTGATCATTACTATTAGTGTAGCATTACATTCCACAAGTCATAGAAAGATGATGCCTTTCTTCCCACCTACATTTAAGCTGCAATTGTTATTTTTACTTGTTGTTATCAATGATGGGTGCCATTTGCAAAATTTGAAAATTTTCTTTTTATATCATTGTTAGCCATATCTTTTTACTCATCTATTTTTTGTGGTATCATTGCCACAAGGGCCATTTTATTTTTACTGCCTTGGTTATAGTATCTCATTGCACCCTCTGTACGTTGCACCCTCTGTACGTTCTACGCTTTTCAATTATATATTATTAATATCATGGATTTTGTATCTAATCAACTTTTTTAATAACTCTTTATGCTATATAGAAATGGATGATGAAATATGCGGCGAAGATGTTGAATGCATTAATATCGGTACATCTTCTGGAAAAAAGCGTGGTAGGAGGGAAAAGAAGAATACCACATGGTCGGAGTCTGCAGATGAATACTTAGCTGATATATTGATAGAACAAATCAATCTTGGGCGAAAGGATGGAACTGGATGGACTACGGAAGGGTGGAGGGAGATTGAACGAAAGATGAAAGAAAAATATGGCAATGAATGTGTTAAAGATAAAATCAGAAATTGCTTAAGAACGATAAAACATCATTACAATCATATCAAGACTCTCATGGGATTAAGTGCTTTTGGTTGGGATGGCGTTACAAAAAGGGTTACTGCAAGTGAACGAGTGTGGGATGATTATGTCAAGATAAGTAATTATAAATATATCTTAATATTATATTAAACATTGTTTACTCAATAATTGTTACTTTATTTTAATCACATTTGTCAAATTCAGGCACACCCTGACTATGATTACTATTGAGGAAGAAGCGTGGTCAACTATGAAAAGTTTGGTATTATATATGAAAATTCAATCGCTGATGGAAGAGATGTGTTGTTGACTAACCAACGTCCACCACATCCGATGGAAGCCCCCTAGGCAAACATCCATAATGTGGCGGGGGAATCAAGTAGCTCTGATAAGATGGATGAAGTTGTCTTTGAAGCACCACGCGTCAAAAAACGCTCAATTGACAGCTCTCGACGCAATGTGCAGGATGAAACTAAAAGCGATTACGATCTTGCACATGCAATTAAGGATATAAACACTACTTTGATCTACCTTGCTGACAAGATGGCTCAATCAGGGCCAAGCCAAGCTGACATTGTTGCTAGCATCGAAGAGTTGGATTTAGACCTTACTTTAGAAGTAAGGGCTCTTAGGCTATTGAAGGATCCACAAGTGGCTAGTCAATTTCTTGCATTTTCAACAAAGAATCGACGCCGTGTATGGCTCATGGCGGAGTTAAGTGGCTCTATTTAGGAAAGTTAGTTTGCTGAGCTTGCTTTTTTGTGGCTTTGAGTTTGCTTCTTTATCATGGGACTCGGTTTGCTTTTTTTTTCATGGGACTCAGTTTGCTTTTTTGTCATGTTATAATTTGAAATAACTCTATGTTATTAGTGTTGTTTCCTTTATAATGAATGTTATAATGTACTCATTTTGCCATTTTTCTTATTGTGATCCACGGATTATGTAGATTAATCATGTTGATATATAGTGTGGATTATTATGCTATGTTAGTTTTTCTATTCTAATATTTGTCAATCAATTTTCTAACAGTGCAAAAGTAGTGAATATAAAGAAGAAGATCGTATTTTTACATGCAGTAGCAATGACAATGATTACAATTTTACTTTTATGGGACCATCACTGTAAACAAAAAAGGATAAAAAAGAGGAAGCGAATACATGAGTTGTCTTTGTCTGGCCATGAGTTTACTTAGTACTTCATTAGGAGTAATCCCCGTAATTCCTATGATTTACTACGCATGAGGACTGATGTGTTTTTAGAATTATGTAATTTACTAAAGAGAGAAAGGCTACTACGTGCAACTAAAAGAGTTTCTGTAGAAGAATAGGTGGCCATTTTTCTAGCTACTGTAGGTCACAGTCAGAGAAATTGAGTAATGCAAATTCAATTTCAGCACTCGGGCCAAACAATTAGCAAGTATTTCAATGCTATTCTAGACGTGCTTTTATATATCTGCCCAGATTATGTAAAGCTTCATGGACTAGAAATGTCTACTCCAGCTCATATTGCACTCAATCCAGTATTTTACCCTTTTTTCAAGGTACATAAATAATTTATATGGTAGTATCTTTTTACTCCCTATGATGAATGTTTAAATTGTTATTGATGATAAATGTTTTTGCTATATTGGGATAAGACTGTATCGGTGCCATTGATGGCACTTATGTTCCAACATGGGTATCAATTAAAGATCAAACGATATCGATGTAGAAAAAGTTTTATTGCACAGAATGTAATGGCAATAGTTGGTTTTGACATGATGTTCCAATTTGCATGTGCTGGTTTTGAAGGATTAGTCAACGATCAAAAAGTTTTATCCAATGTTCTACAAAATAGGGGACTCTACAATCTTTAAGTTTCCAAAGGTAAATATTTATTTCAAGATATAAATTTGAAAGTTATTGTAATTTTTTAAAACTAGTTAAGCATGTTGCAATCTTCTGATAATTGTCATATTGAATCTTTATAGGAAAGTATTTTCTTGTTGATGCTGGATATGGTAATAGGCGAGGTTTTATTGGACCATATCGTGGGACCCGATATCATCTAAAGGAATTTGGAGCTCAAGCATTGGCTCCCAGGACAGCTAGTGAGCTTTTTAATCTTTGACCTACAAAGCTGAGAAATGTTATTAAAAGGACATTTGGCCTGTGGAAGGAACGGTTTCCAATTTTGACACATATACCTCGTAATTATCCTATCAAGACACAGGTAAAGATTGTAAATGCATGTGATGTATTACACAACTTTATCATGAAGAGAAGTCCTAGTACGGATGAATTAGATGAACGTCATCGACATGAAAGAATATTCATTGAAGATGAAGATAATGATGATCGTCAGGATGAAGTGAACAATGAAGAATCTGATAGTCAATATGCTTATCGCTTACAAGATGCAGTAACATTAGAGATGTGGGATGCTAATGCTTATAGAAGAGCTCGATGAACTGACATGTAGGAATTCTCTCCTTTTTTTGCACATGGAGGGATGTTCATTTTGAAAATGTGACGTCTGTTTATTTTGTAAAGGGCACATGGTAAATTCTTTTTTGAAACACCATGACTTTATTGATAGAAAAGATGGGTTACTTTATTTATATGAGATTGAAACACCATAAAACTTTTTATGGTTTGGGCTTTTTTGTTTATATGGATTTAAAAAGTATATATAGAAATGATTGAAAAGTTACTATTTTTGGTATATAGTGGAGATGCATTAGAATATTTTAATTGTATATCTTGTGCAGTTGGTCCCACTTTATTGACTAACCATGAAGGGATTTAACTGGTGACATGTGTTTTTTTCATTTTTTTTATTATAGGAACACTTCATTTTTGCTTTTCCATGTTTTCATGGTTTGACAATCATCCAAACATTTACAGGAACAATAGGTGGTGACCATTTTTAGTGCTCTTAACTATTGCTACTATCAATATAATTTACAAAAATAAAAATTTATCTTTTTCACATGTAGTTCAAACAAACGTGGTAAAATGATTCACATGCGTAAATGATATGAAAATGACAACAGTAAACAAACGTTGTAAACTGAAACGCATGTGTAAAACTTACATATGTGAAATTTACATATGGAACATTTCCATATGTAAACTGCATTTACGCAACTAATGTGTAAAAGGCAAACACCCCCTTAGGATTTTGGATATCTAACCGACTAAGAAAGTCACTCAATAAACCAAAAAATTGGTTAAGGACTGAAGAAACAAAGTCTTAATTCCCACACAAGAACTTAATTCGAGGTGCCATCATCGAGCCCTAGTTGTTTCTATGAAAAGGGAACTAGATCGCCATTGAGATAACAATTGATTGGCAAATACACTCACTTATATCCTCAAATAAATCCACACACATAGATAAAATAATTGGGTCAGGTCGAGCCTAGTATTGCCCAAGTCTATCTCTCAAATTAAAAGGCCTGCAAAAATTATGTTCAAGCCCGACCCTCAAGCTTTCCAAGGAATTTTGAAGCCTTCATTTTGTAGGCTTTTTGAGGGTCGGGATGGGCTAGAATACAATCATAGGTATGCCCAATTGATAATCTTACATGATGTCCCTAACCAGTTGAGTTACGATAGCAAACCCATCATGAGAAAGATTTGATGAGTCGCTCTATATTTAAAATCAAAGCATTATGGGTGTCGGTTGGCAAAACTCTGTGTTCAATGAGAGACCGACATAATGATTTACCTTGATCCATATCAAACCCGACCCATTGCCATTCCTACCTAGATGAGTGGACTGCCTACCCATAATTTCACTTTTTACTACAGATCTTGGCCAGCACTTAGGATGATATTTTATAGTATCATTCCAAATCAATGAAGATAATTTAACTTCTATTTTTATCTATCATTAAATTACATCTTAATGTTTTTTTTTAGTAATAAATCCCTCCAAGAGACCCATCCACCTAAAAATAAATTAAGAAAGAGATTAATCATAATAAATCATTTATTTTCTGCCTTAACAAGAAAAAAGACTCATCCAATTAGGGGAAAAACAAACTGGTTTACTGATATGAAACGCATGTGCGACACTTATCAAACTCAATAGAGACACATCTATAATCGTGTTTTAAGGGAAATATTCAAGTGAGAACTAGTTCCCACCTATGATATGAGAACTTTTTTGTGGGGCCCAACTAACAACCCATCCAAACCTAGCAACCAATAGGGAACCTCCTGATAGTCACTAATCCCAATGATTGACACACATCCGAATGGACTGAACCGTTGGATTGAGGGTTGAATATTTTTTTAATATTAAGCCATTAAACTTGTGGGTCACAGATGAAGGGGGTTAGGGGCATGAGTTTGGGGTCAAACTTGATACTTAGGGTGGTCTCACATAGATCTTTCTATCCCCCTAGCTCTATCCCCAAATGGGGCCCACAATTGGACCCCACAAAAAAATTCAATTCCCACCTAAATATTACCCGAATTTTAATATCATGATTAGGACGCTAAGGACACGTTTGTGTAACATGCTCCCCAAGAAGCTCTAATTTTCCAAAAGAGTTTTAATACTATGCTTTAGACACTCATGGCAAGTTTGTGTGGTGTGCTTTGAAAAAAAAAAGCTCTGATTTTATGTGGGCATTACTTTTTTACAATTTAGTACAACATCTTTTTCATTCGAGAAAAGAAAGAGTGTTAATTTCATGATTTGGACACTTGCAACACATTTGTATAGCGTGCTCCGAAAGAAGCCCAAATTTTAGAGGTCGCTACTTTTTACAGTTAAGTAGAACACTTTTTCCATAAGGAAAAAGAAAATCTTTGTGTCTCTTTGAGCTATATCTTCCTAGATTCATAGAAAGCCATTCTTAATTTGTTGAAATTCATTTTTTGCACATTGAGAATCAATTTTCCATTGCATTATTGAAATAAAAATCTCTAATTACACAAATATAATCTTATATAGGCAAGTGTAGTTGGTCACATGAAAAGTGTCGAGTTGTTTGGGTAATTTACTCATAAACTATTGTGAAGTAAATGGTCAATTAAAATATAAAAAAAGAAGTGGGGTTAAATAAAAAAAAGTACCGAATTTCAAAACACCCTCTTCTTCTTGCTAAAAGATTGAAAAAAAAAAAAAAAACTACATTCTCATGCTACTAAATAACAAAAAACCATCTTCTTTTTACTTAGTAAATCAAAAGGTTATTCTATTTTGTTACTAAATAATAAAAAATTATAACATACTTTTTGTCGTTTAGCACATTCTGTTTTGACTCTCTCTCTCTCGTCAATAAACGCTTTTCACTCTACAATACCTTACAAGTGAATTACCAAAACAATCTTAATATGCATTTGTGTGGGTTTAGCATGCGCCACCCATGAGATTGGTCATGTTCGGTCAAACGTCTTAAGGATACCCAGCGTCGTCAAATGGAAAAAAAAAAAAACCCTTATAATTTGACCATTTAATGTGCTCCACTAGTCCACTGGGCCCACATCCTATTGTTAAAAACCCAATTGGTTGATTTTCAACAACCAAAGGACTTTCCGAGCACGGCCGGCTGAAAATTGGAAGTTCTGAATGCGACTTTTTCATGCTTTTTCATGCAGTGGCTCCGAATGCAATAAGCTTCCACATTTAAAAGGCCGAAAAGATGCTCCGCGGGAGCACCAGGTGAGCTTGTGCTCCCCAGTATCAGACTTACAAGATTAATCCGGACCGTTGAATAGGTCACTCCCCTTTGGACCACCCAAAATAAAAGTCACCTCACCATGGCTGAAGCTTCAGTATAACCCAGCCAAAACCTGACTCACTCAACCCAGACTTTTGGTGGCATCAGGCTTGGATTTGTATTGGACTAAAAGTTAGGTGTCTATGAGCCTCCAATCACCCAATCCCACCTAAGTTAGTGCTCGGATTAGGTGACCCAACCCAACCTAACCTAAACCAACTAAGAACAAAGACAATTGGATCTAGTTTCATTGACCCAATCTGAGCAAAGGTGACCCAACTCAATTTGATAAAATATATGACTCAGGCTGGTTAGGTTGGGTTTTAGCCTGTGATACTGGATCTGGGTTTGAGCAAATTCAAAGGTATAAGATTTTGTTAATGATACATGCATTAATAATGGAGTGGATTTGAGCAAAAAAAATCTTGGGTCGAAATCTATGAACATGGCCTCACTGACCTGTCAAACTTTTAGCTACTAAACTTGACTTTTTAGGCTGATGATGTGATGTCACTACTCTTTATAGACCACATTTAAGAAGGGTAGCAATCCATGACCCAGTATTCTAACATGAGCTACTTGAACCCAATCATACTAGGTTTGAGTTGGGCCTTTCTCATTTTCTGACTGGGTTTGGGTTTACAAAATTTTTGCACTTTCAATAAAGAAAAAGATCGGATTTAAATTAAGTTTATTCTTACTGTTTGACCTGTCAATCTTACTTGCATCCCTAACCCCAACTCAATTAATTACATTATGACCCGCCAATGACCACAAGGGTTCGGATTGACCCCATTAACTTTTAAGTTGGATTGGCTTTCAGCTCATTTAGCAAATAAACTAGTTAATGGTTAAGATTATGCATGTAACCCATGGTACTCAAAACCTCACAACTCCATGTCTAGCCTCAATTCTCTCTGCCCAAGTTTGATAATTGAGAATTTAGATCACCTAGCTTTAGGATCTAAGTTCCTTACCGGATTACATTTGAGCCTCTTGCCCTAGGTCTGTTAATAAGGCATATAATTTAACATAATACATGTATAGATGTACTTCTGATTTTTTTATAATTATACAAGAAAAATTGTAAAAAAAAAGAACCCATAAAAAACGGCTTTAGTCTTTTAGGCTGTGGAGCCTACTCCAAGCCAATCTAATCCTTTCACATACACAACTCACCTATGAATTGTCGCAAGTCAAAATCTGACACTCCTGCACCTCTTACTCACTATTAGATTAAAACCTTAAGACAATGATGCATTTAAAACCATTAAACTTTAGGGTCATAAATCAAGGGATTATGATGATCTAATAGCATTGAAATTATACACATTAGGCAAGTCTCATTCATATCTTTCCATTTAATCACACTCCATGCTTGTCATGCATCATAGTGGGCCCTATTAAGAGGGGCACTTTTAATCAGATCATCAACCGGCCCACGACTCAATTATCTCTTCCTGTGATCGTATTCAACCTTTTATCAATCAGGTTCGACCCATATATTTAACACGTTCATACCTACAACTACAATCCTTATCAAGCTAGGGCTCAACCATAGATAGATCCCACCCTAAATCCAACCCATTAAAAATTAAAAAACCCTAATCCACCCACAAAAACATTAAATTTTTTTTTTTAAAGTCAACAAGAGAATTTCCTCCTGCCTCGCGTATAAAAAGAACTCCTGTCCTCCCGCAGTGTACGCTTTTATTTCCCCCCCAAATAGAGAAAGAGAATCCCTTTTCACTCCAATCCGTACCCAATCTCCCTCTTCTTCTTCTTCCCTTTCCCCATCCAAAAACCCTCGCCATTCCCACACCACCACCGTCTCTCCTGTCCGTCCGATCCGAGGATCTCCTTCGCATGCCGTAGATCTCAGCCGTTGGTGAGTCCCCCAAACCCCCTCTCCCTTTTCCCCTCCCCCATTCAGCTTTTCTTGCTCTTCTGCAAACACATTCCTCTGCTTTTCGCATTCTTCGTGTTTGGATCCCTTGAAACAGGATTCATGGATCCTGATGTGTTTTTTTTTCCGGAAAAGTTCATATCTTTGTATGTTATATTGGGTTTTGGGATTTGTGGGGTTTGGTAAGTGTTAACCCTAATGGCCAGATTTTGAATTTTTTTGGGCTGTTGGATGGGCCATGGGCTTGGCCCATGAGCCGATCTGGGTCCGTGGGCCTTTTTCTGTAGGCCCCAGCCCAGATCGTGGGTTTTTCGTGGCCCGAGCCCGTATGGATGGTCCAGATCTTCCTTGTGGGCCGGGATCTGATGGTTGATGTGTCCTGGCCCAAGCCCGTTTTACGGTCGAGATCTTCTTCCTTTGGGCCAGCCCAAATCGGAGATGGTATCATGGTCCAGGCTGGCTGGCTGGTCGTGGTCATGGACGGTTGAGGATGATCTGCGTGACCATGGGCCTTTTTTTTTTTTTCTGTTGTGGAATCTAGCCTTGATTTTATGAGTTTGCGTGGATCGAGCCCGAATGCAGATCGGGGCCCATTAGATGTCATAGAGGGTCGAGATTGATTTGAATTATAGTGGGCCTTTGATGTGGACCCTATCTTAGGGTGTGAGATGGGTGTCCAAGGCCCATGTTGTGGCCTTGAACATCAATGGGTCTGTGGACTAAACAACAGCCTGATCTGCGATTTTGCGGTTTTTTCAATTGAAACCTTTGCCTGCTTCACATGCACATGGAGTGTGTTGGGTAGGCGTAATGTGGGCCCAGGTGTGGCCCAATTTGTTGATGGCGTAAAAAAAAAAAAAATGAAGTTGGGCCCACCTAAAATATCAGGCCCAAATCAGGCGCGAGCCCTGTGCAAATTTTTGCATCTGTGATTCATGAACTTACATCAGTGCTTATTAACTTGAGCACACCTATAGTAGGCAATATGAACCCGAATTCGCAGCTAAAGGTGCTCATTGTTGTAACTATGAGATTGCGGGTTTGAGTCATGTTATCTATTATATTGAAAAATGAAAAAGGAATACTGCTTTATAGGCTTCTGCTTTTGTGCAATGAGGCCAACAATCTGATTGTTGCAGTTTATGCAGACTTGAGTTGTATGTGAATGTATTCTAATTACGTTGATGTTGAATTGTGCTTTGGCACTTGTCTGATCAGTTTCTTACTAATTGTTTGATATGGTGATGACCGTTTGCTTATGGTGGATGTTCTTTTCATCGAAAGCTTGTGTACATTAAATTTGCTTTTTTAGTGACTATATTTAGCATCTCTATCGCTAGTTTAAAACCGTATCAATAACTTTTCGATGGTCTACCTTTTTATTCTTCACATGACCTTACCTTAATTTATGTGTTGAAATGGTAGACATGATTAACTAGAGTAAATCATGGTTAAATGGTATCTTGATTCTTGAGAAATGATTATGGTAAGTGATATTCGGCTGTATTGTTTTGATAATTGGGTCTTAACCTCCCATTCTTGTTGGTTTTGACTACCTATTTAGATTCTCAGAGCGAATCCCATAATTGTTTCTCTTGTTTCTGCAGTCATGGTGTTATAGTTTTCAAATTTTCAACTGTGGAAGCTATTTTCTTACTCAGAATTAATGGGAAATACTGAGAAAAGAGAATGAATCTTTATATGGTCTTTCATCAATCTAGAGAAAGTCTATGGTAGATTGACTAGGTACCTAGAGATTTGACTTTGTGGTTTTTAAATAAAAGGGGTGTCCCAAAAAGTTATATCATCGTTAAAGGCATGTATGAGGGAGTGGTAACTACTTAATTACTCATATTCAAGAGGAGGTACATTGGTATATGTGGTTTGTAGATGATATGATGTTGGTGGCTGAATTGAGAGACAGCACAAATGCAAACTTTAGAGATGGCAGGATGCTTTAAACTTGAGAGATTCCAAGGGCTTTAAAATAACTTGTGCAAAGATAGAATATGTGAATTGCAACTTCAATGGGATCTACAAAAAAATGTACTCTAGTGAGAATTGAAGCTCAAGAGATACTATAAAGAGATTCCTTCCGATACCTTGCGTAGGAAAGGTTGAGAGATTGAGGAGGATGTTGAGATGCTTGAATTAGAGAGTTGCTTCCGGAGTGCTTTGTGAACTATGATGAGCGCATACCCAGCAAAATTGAAGGAAAATTTTACAAGACAATGATTAGACCAGTTATGACGTATGAAACAAAATGTTGAGATGATTAGGCCAATCAGGAAAAAAAAAAAATTAGTGTAACAAAGATGAAAATGTTGAGATTGATGCATGGTAAATTTAGAGATAAATTTAGAATTGATGGAGTCAGAAATGAGCGCATTTGGAAGCATTTATGAGTAATAATCAATCGATGATAAATTTAGAGAGACTTGTTTGAAATGGTTTTGGCATGTCCAACACACACTAAATTGCTAACAAGTATAGCGGTGCCGGTGTTTTTATGTGTAGGTTGATAGCCGCTCAAGGAGAAGGGGTAGGCTGATGAAGATATGGATGTAAGTAGCAAGGATAGATCTAAAGAAATGCAACCTACATGAGGATTTGGCCGACGATAGACTGGAATGGCAAAACATAATTTATGCAGCTGACCCCAACATAGTTGGTACACAGTTTTGGTGATGATGAGTTGTCAATTTGTCTTTTCTGTTAAGCTATCTAAAGGGCAAGTCATACAAAACCTAACAGCAGCTGACAACTTGTATTTGAGGTGTTTTTTTTCTATCATTAAGTTGGGGTTCTCTTGTATTAGGATGAAAAAAAAAAAAATTCTTGTGTTTTTCTTGCAAGCAATGGATGTAATTAGGCAAATGAAAAAACAAAGCTAAAATGCTTGCATTGAGAAGTATATGAGGAGTGCCTCCCTCAATTCCTTCCGTGAAGAGTTGGCAACACCGTTGGCCTTTCTGAAAACATGAAGGGATTTGAGATTTCATGAAACTTGTTGGCGTTTTTTTTTTTTTTTTTTTTTTTTTTTGAGCTTTCCGCAGGTCGTATTGCAGATTTCATCAAATGCCATTCAATCAGTCACTTCAACAATTGAAGGACATGGGAAAGAAGTCTCCCCATTCCTTCAGCAACTTTTTTTGTCCTAATTTTAATCCAAGATGCTGATGGTTTGGGCTGGATGTTTTTTCCTTTGATTCTCTCTTTTTTTTTTGTTGGGATGTAGCAGGGTAAAATAGTAAGCAAGTGTATAACGGACTTAACTTGTTTATAACTCCAATTCACCATATATACTTTAACATGCTAGTAGTTCTAAAGAATTACAAACAACCTAGAAGTTAAAGCGGGTCTTGGGGATTGCACTTCAATTACAATTTTTAACAGTGCAGTTTTTAATACATAATATGCTAGATTTTGATCTAAATATTTCCGTTGTTAAAATATGTTTTGAATGGTGTTAGCAATTCTTAACATTTGATGTTGATTCTTGAATCTGTGTTTTGGCATCTGACCTACTGTTTGTGAGATGACTTTTGCCTGTTTGAGTCATTATAAATTGTGGAGACAATAATGCAAGTTTCTTTCAAACTCTTGTAATAAAACAATTATTGGAATTATGAAAGTAGGAATATCAATTTAAAAAAAAAAAGGATTTTCTTTCTCCAATGGGATTTACGGCCATTGCTAGGGTAATACCGTTTTCTTTATGGATGTCATTCATGTTGTTCTTATCCACATTGACCAGGCCAGTAGTAAACAATTAATGCCATTCTTTTGGGCGTACTTGGATGCAAATTACGGGGAAGGGTGATGGAAAGGTCTGTGTATTACTTTGGAGCATGCTGCAAATGGAGACCATCTTGTCGTCTATAAATGTAGGTTGATGGTACACCAAGGAGAAGGGGTAGGCCAAAAAGGACGTGGATGGTAGTAAGGCTAGATATGAAGAAGTGCAATTTATCCGATAACTTGGCTCAAGATAGATCCGTATGGAGAAACATAATTCATGTAGCTGACCCCAACATAATTCATAGGGCTTGGGACAAGGCTTTGATGATGATAATTCGAAAAATATAGTTTTTTTGTTTTTTGCTTAATCAATTTGATGTAAAATAGGGGCTTGATTTCTGTCAAATATGGTGAGTGCCATTTCGAAGGGGTAGTGAGTGGAAGGTGTTGGATTGGTCCTAAGTGGGTCACACAGTCTACACCATTGAGTTGGAAATAGTATCTTGGCCGTTGATTGCTCTCAATAATTTTTCTTTACTCGAGTGCCGTTTTAAGGTTCTGGAAATATTTGAGGACTATTTCTGGAGTGCTTTGTGACCGACGTATGCCAACAAGATTGAAGGAAAAATTTTCCAGGACAACGATTAGACCAGCTATGCCCTATCGAGTGCCAATCAAGAAGCAACATATGCACAAAATGAATGTAGCAGAGACGAGAATGCTGACGTGGATGTGGTAAAACTAGAAAGGATAAAATTAAAAATGAGCGCTTCTGAGAGCGTTTAAGATAACAACAATAGGGGATAAAATTAGAGAAACCCATTTGAGATGGTTTGGGCATGTCCCATGCAAGCCGGCAACGGCGCCAATAAGAAAAAGTTTGGCTATGATATGTATATTAGCTGCACAAACTCTTTCTTTCTTCACTTAGATTCTAAGCCCTTTCTTTTGTCCAAAAAAAAAAAAGTGGATCATATGTATATTTGGAGATCTAAGAGAGTCTCTCTTGCAAGAATTTGGAGGGGTTTGGGGATTTGGTGGAAGGAAAAAGCAGAGAGATTTGGTCAAAGGAAATTGGATATAATTTATATTATATAATTTATATAGAGAGAGAACTACCTGAGACCCATGCGAGTTATTGCTGGCACCGGCCACCCATGGCGAGTTCTCCACTTTCTTCCTTCTCTTCTCTTCCTCTTCCCCCTGCTCTCTCTCTCTCTCTCTCTCTCTCTCTCTCTCTCTCTCTTCCTTTTGTCATATAGAGGGGGTATATATAGGCAAATCAAATTGTGAGCAAAGTGCCCATCATCTCATGGTGAGGGCTACATAGTGATGCCCACATAATGATCCATCTGAATGGACCACACACAAACTACTCCCACAACCCCCCAGTCATCATTCCCAAGGTTTTGCACCCATCCAAATGTAGCAGATGAAGGGGTCAGATTTATTTTTGAAATTTCCATTAAACTTGTGGGCCACTAATGAAGGGGTTAGGGGCATCCTTTTGAGCTTAAATTTGATATGTGGGCTCTACGCACATAGATTTTTCCATCCCCCTTCTGTCCCGTGATTTTGGGGTCCCACTAGGTGGTGTGCATAGTAAGTCTTCCACAAGAATATTATATATACATATATATATGGGGAGATGCTCCTACGAGAGATATCTCTCACCTTAAATGAGAGATTGGGGGGCGGGGCTCACATCCGTATCCAATGCCAACAACTTAAATATGAGGCCCCCACCCCTATCTTTCATATAAGTTGAGAGATATCTCTCATAGGAGCATCTCTAACCCCCCCCCCCCCCCCCCCCCAAGCTCGAGCTTAGGATAAAATTTTGTAAGCTCATGCTTGTGGGGCCCACCTTTGGTCCATCCAAATGGACCAAACACATGACCTCCCCTAAATTGGACATGTCCACCAACTTTCGGTCATATTTGAATTTACTTGACCGTTAGATTGAATATGTATCGATCGGAATGGCTGTTGACCATTAAACTTTTGGGCTCATATGGAGATTATAGAAATCATGGTTGGGTCTTATTTTTTGCAGAGAGGAGGATCGTATGGAGTCCTTGAAATAACCCCATTCCCATATGGGTCCTCAGGTGAGCCCCACCACACACTTGAGCTTACCTTCTGGCCCCTGTATATAAGAGAGAGGGGGAAGCAAAATATATATATATATATATATGGAGAGAGAGAGAGAGAGGGAAGCATATTTAGTTTTAAAAAAAATGAGGTTGATACTATCTATATGATATTTTGCAACATGTTAAAGTTTGTTTGACGCTGTAAAGTTGGTTGCTGGAACAAGGAGTTTATTCTCAAATTATGTGCCTCCGCACCCCCCACAACAAAATGAGTTGTAGACAGGACTTGGCACTTCTTGTGGTTGCTCAACCTATTTTTACTGAGATGAAAGTTATAAAAAGGTTCTAGTCTGAGACCGTTCTTACTGTATCGGATGTCCACGCACATCCAAATTGGTAGTTTGTTATCCATTTCCTTCAAACTAATTCCTCAATCATCAAAGATGTTAGTGAGTGTACATGTTCGGGTAAACTGATAAAAAAATAGATTCTGAAACTATAATTAGTTACGTTGGGAGAGTTGAAAATATATCGAACATCTCCTTTCAATTTTCGACTTTCACGACGTATTTTGTTCACCACTACCATGTCCCCGATTTGTCCTACAAGGGAACATGTCGCAAACTTATATTTAAATGAAAAGCAGTTAGTGCCAGCTACCAACTCAAGCCATCATCATTCTATCATTGTTCCTAATTCAGGTAATCAACATGATCCTTTGTTAGCTTCACTAATTTCTCATTGGAGAAAGTTTAGATCTTCCAGTTGCCCTATACGAAGGAGAAATCATGTCCTGTTTGTTTAATAGAAAAGAAGTTTCTAGGATTCACTTTTACATTCATCATTCATATCTCCTAATAAAATTGATACTATACAAAAAAACTGAAAAAGAAACTGAAGTCACTTTCAGCTTCATATATTTATCTTTTGTTTGCTATTATATGGTATTATTATTCCTTCTAGTGTTAGTGATGCATCTGTCTGGCCCCTTGGGCCTCAATTTCTTTTGTCCTTGTAAGAGTGAGGGATCTTCTCCGAGGCCTATCTTGTCACCTCAGAAAAAGCTCCTTCTCCAAAAAAGAATTCCTATCTAGATTTCATCTTCCTTTTATGGAAGCCCCTTACATCATCCCAATAATGAAATACATTGATCTTTATTTCTTTGGTTTAGTACTTTGTAAAGTAACTTAAAGCAAGCTTGGTCGGTTTTAAATACCATAATTTCTTTGGGCCTCATACATTTTTTATGAACAATGTTAGTGTCACATATTAGTTGCATTTATAATTTCCCTATTGTGAAATTGCCTAATGTTTTCATTTAATCTTACTTTACCGCATCCTTTGAAGAGTTTGAAACTGAATCTCTTCTTTTATAGTCTGTAACTTAAAAGTTTGTAATAAAGGATCATTATATAAAGAAGGGAGATGCTCTTATGAGAGCATTCCTCACCTTACTATGAGAGATAGGGTGGAGCCCTCACATTTAAGTTGTTGGCATTGGATATGGATGTGAGGGCCCCCACCCTATCTCTCAAAGGAGCATCTCCCTATAAAGAATACGGCGCAACCCTGGATCTTGATCGGAAGTGTAGATCAATCTCCAAGGGATTGATCGAATCCAAAAGGATTCCAACCCTAGGGCACAACACAAACCATAATACACAAGAGAAACTCAGGTTACTTGAATTAATTGAAGAAAGCATAAACATTACAATTGGGGGCTCCTCTCTCTCTCTCTCTCTCTCTCTCTCTCTCTCTCTCTCTCTCTCTCTCTATATATATATATATATATAGTAGCATTGTTTCTAAATAACATAGATAATCTAAAATAAGAAACTATCTTAACTTTAATCAAAAATAAAATTTAGAAAGCTAACATGCTAATTTTAGAGATTAATTAAACTTAGGATAGGGATCTGATAATTAGAAATCATGTGGACCCCATTAGGTGGGTCCATGTCCTGGTGTTGAATCGGGATCGAGCTGCATCAGCTCTCTCCGGCTTGAAAGAAATCGACTTCGGCGAGTTGACAGCTTGATAATGCCAAAAAGAATTTGACCACAAGTTCGGGAAATGTCCTCCTGGGTTGAAAATCAATTGCACAAACTTTCCTCTTTTCTTTTGGTCAGCATGACATAGCTTGAAAGTTTGACGCGATCTTTTCCTCCATGTAGAAGTACGTTGGAGGTGTCTTAGCTGCTGATGTATGAAGTGAGTTCGGCTGTGTGATTTGACCAGTAGATGCTTTAGTTGTTGCCTTTGCACTAACAGATCATGATCGCTGCATATCCATCGTTGATCCAAGAAAATAAAGTCAATGTGAGGGACTTCAACAACTTGATCTTGTGAAACCATTGGAACAACTGATTTGATTTCTGATGACTCAATTAGATTTTCTGGTAGTGGCATTACAATCAGATCCACTAGATGTTCACTCTGTTTGCTAACTTGATCAAAGTCTTCAATGTTTGTTTGACCTTTTTTCCTCAATCCTTTGCAGCTCTTGAGTGGCACTACCTTGATCAATATTGGTACCCACGAAATCAGCTTTGCTATGAACTTGCTCTTTGATGTTATCCTTGATTTTTTTGTCTTCGCTTTTGGTGCAACCATGATTTCTCTTTCAACGTTTTGCTCTTCTTGTGGTTCCTCTGTTGAAGGTGATGATGTAGACAAAGAGGAGGCTGTTGAATTCATTGGAATGAGTCTAATCCTTTTTCCATTTCATAGAAGGGTATACGTATTCGCCTCTTTATCATTGTACACTTTTCGATAAAAAAAGCCATTGACGGCCAAAAACAATGAGTAATATTCATATGGATTGTATCACACCAAATTTTGTCCTCATAATTGCCAATCTTGAATGATACCAAACATCTATGAGTCACGGGGATGATATTACCATTAGACCACGTGTCTTGATAGGGCTTAGGCAGCTTCTCTGTTGGTAGATTAAGCTTGTCAATAACCTCTTGTGTGACAAAATTCATTGCACTACCATTGTCAACATTCAAATTAACGGACCTCTCTGTGACTCGTACCCTGTGAAATTTCTCAACCCGACTCCATTCTTTTTCTTCCTTCTCATTTGTATTGAGGAGTCGGTGGACGACAAGTGTGGGATTATCTTCTCTGGCAAAAATCGTCTACACAACATGGGCTCTTGGTCTTTGAGACTTTCTTTCTTCAGGCTTACATTGTCGCATGTGAGATCGTCTAAGTATACGCTCAATATGAAAAGCTTTTTAGTATGCTTCTTGACTGGTTTTGCAAAAACTCATATTCTCTATGAGGTCTGGTTGCAAACCTTGGATATAACGAACCAAATCATGTATCTCATCTTCCTCAAGTTCACATATATCTTGTAACTCTCGAAATTGGCTGGTATATTCATCAACCGTCAAGTTTTCCTGCTTCAAATTGAGAAATTTCTCAAAATAGAACTTGTTCTCCAAATACCAATTGTCATATTTATGCTCATACTGAATTCTTTGAATTTCAATTGAGTGTCCAAAAATTCTCATGATGACTTGGATGCAAGGATATTAAAATTTAACTTCTCTAAAAAAAATGGACTTTTTCTCTTTTTTACCACTACTAGTGGGCCGGGTTCGGATTTGAGCTTAGGTTGGACCCAGACTCAGGTCACGACCAAATGGAAGCATGTGGGATGGGGAAGAGCCTCTTTTGCTCTATCCTGGAGATTGTGCAGGAGAGAATAAAAAAGGGCAGGACCTCTTACCTTCTTTGACATGAAGAGAAAAACGGGGAGGGAGCCATTTTGTCTTCAATGAGGAGTAGGAGACTGCAGCTGGTTGGCGAAGGCAGAGGATGATGGAGACGTGGTCGTGGTGGCGCGACAGTAATGCAGGCTGCTGACTGCTGACGGAGGAGCAGTGACGATGATGGTGATGACAGTCTAAGGTGCCAGATATGTCCTCCACTTGAATCTCCTTCTCTCTCTTTTCTACTTTTTTTTTCTTCTCTCTGGTTGGGTTTAGGAAGCTGGTGAAGAGGTGCTTCGAAGAGTATATGAATGCAGTGAGGGTGAAGGTTTTAGTGATGATGAAGGGTTTTGGTATTAGGTTTAGTGACGATGAAGGATTTTGGTATTAGGCGATGGCATTGGGAATTTGGGTGGTAGGTCAGTGGCAGAAGATGGGTTCGGTGGGCAAGGTTGGGTTTGGATGACGCCTTGGGTTTGTTGGATTAGGTATGGTGGTGGGTTTGGGTTCTGACTTGAGGGTTTTTTTTTTTTTTTTAATGATTGGGCAAAAGAATTGGGATTTAGAGTTTGGGATTGGTTTGGGAATTTGGGGTTCTAATGATTGGGGATAGCGGGGAGATGGAGAAACAGCTGGAATGATGGGGTTTCAGCAAGGATCCTGCTGTTGGACTTGGTATGCGAATGTGAGGCAGTGGAGGGGTTACGATGATGGATGGATTGGTGGGGTGAAATCTGATGTGGGGCATGGAAGGATGAAGATGACGATGGAATTGGCAAGGGGATAGAACCCGGAAGGGACAATGGTCCTCCTGCGATCTCTCTTCGGCTCTAATACCAATCTAGCACAGCCCCAAATCTTGATCGGAAGTGTAAATCAACCTCCAAGAGATTGATCGAATCCAAAAGGATTCCAGCCCTAGGGCATAGCACAAACCATAACACACAAGAGAAACTCACGATACTTGAATTAATTGAAGAATAGCATAGCAGTGGAGGCTCCTCTATATATAGAGAGTAGCATTGTTTCTAAATAACATAGATAATCTAAAATAAGAAACTGTCTAAATTTAATCAAAAATAAAATTTAGAAAGCTAACATGCTAATTTTAGAGATTAACTAAACTAAGGATAGGGATCTCAGAATCAGATATCATGTGGACCCCATCAGGTGGTTCCATGTCCTGGTCTTGGATCGGGATCGGGCTACATCAGAATACTGGACATAAATAGACTGTTGTAACATCTCATGTCAAAAGGTTGTGGAATTTTTTGCTAGGATCAATTGTTTCTAATCTGAATCTGGAATTTTCTCCATTGATTATGAAGTTGTCCATCCTTATAAATTCTTTATATCAGTTGAGTCTTTTCCTTGCATTGGCTATGCTATAGAAATCTCGAGCTTCTATTTCTTCCTTTAGCCCTGAAGCTTGAGGCTTGGGCTTGGTTCTTTTAAGTACTGCTTTACTTCTCACTACATCCTACAGCTCTTTTTTCAAAACTGATTTCTCCATCTCTTCTACAAAAGATTATATCACATTGCATTTACTTATTACTATATCCAACATCTTTTTTTCTCATAACCAATTATTGTTCCATTTATTTCATTGTTCCATATCAGTAGCTTTACGTTGAACATCTAAAACTGTGTGCATAACTCTCTCAACTACTTGGAAAGATGCCCACCCAATCTCACCATGTTGACAAATCATGGTGCTGATGAACTACATATTCTCTAACTGAAAAAGGACATGGTCTCTAATTAATATCTATCATATCCAATAAAAGCAACACCAAGAACCTATCTGTTATGCACATGTGCATGTCTCCTGATGTGGGTGAATCTGATCAAAGTTAAATTTAATCTCTCCGTTCTTGAATTAATTCTGCAATTCGACAACCACCCCCACCCCAAAAAAAAAAAATCTGTAATGTTTGTTTCATGTGGAACCTACCAACCATATGTTTCTTCATGGCCCTCTGCTAGGTCCCTTATGATTAAACATTACTAAACATGTTTTATGTTTCTTGGGTCCTTATGAAGTTCTGTTCCCTCGTGAGTCCATTCAATGGAGGGGCCAAAGCTTGTGGGAAATGCTACCACTTGCAGTCCTGTAAGGAGTGTGGAAAGAGAGAAATAAAAGTAACAGTTAAGGGCAAGCTCTCTTATTCTGCAAAATTAGCAAGAGTCAAAGCCTCATTGGTTGACCTTACTATATCAGCTCATTCAAGGGCTAATTAGAGATCAAGGTAGAGATCTCCACCAATAGGAGGCTTCAAGTTTTATGTCGATTGAAGCTCTGAAGGAAATCTTGGCCATCTGGTTTGGTTGTGGTTACAGAAAATAATGGGGGGCATTGTTATGCCATTCTCAGGCCCTACCGGGATTTGCGACTCAAATAAGGTGCAGATTCTGGCAGTTAGGGAAGGTCTCAAAATCAATGGACCTGTGCTAGTGAAAGGGGATTCAAGAAATGAGATGGTGCAGGTTAAGGTATAAAGCAAAGGAATCGTGAGGCTTCTTGATTAAAATCAAGGTTTATCTCAGGACGTCCATGCCTGCTTCCTCTATGTGCGGAGAGAAGATAATTAGGAAGCAGATAAACATGCAAGAAATGAATGGAGGAGTATCTCACATTGTATTTGGAACAAAAGGTTTATTTTTGCATAGCAGGGGCATTCCCATTATTCTGATGAGGTGCAATCCATGTACATTCTTTCTCCCATTGCTCCAATTTATGCACGAAGGACATTCCTATTGCTCTGTTATTATGTTGAGTTTGTCTCTAGGAGCTTGTCCCTTACTGTATTTGGCCCATAAACATTAGTTGACACCTAATTGTTTCACCTAGTCTAGTCTATATGCTAACATGTAATCTCCTCTCCTAATCATTCCAGCAACTTTACCCTTTCTTTTTCCATATTATCACAAGTACGGCCTTCTGCAATAAGATGGATGCAACGCCACCCACTATCCTCCCCATATTCATAAACCAAAGAGACCTTCATGTCGCAACCAGTTGGTGTCCTTGTTTCCTGAAGAAACAGAGTATCTATTCTGTTTTTATGAAGAAAAATATATTCTGCTGTCCTTGCCTTTTGGCCTAATTACACATAAATCCCTGTAGTATTAGGAATTAGTACCTTTTTTTTTTTAGTTTCTTATGCCTAAACTTTTACAATTTGTTGAAGATTAGCCCTTTAGGTCACATATTATGTTTATAAATCAGCATAAGTTAATTGAGCTATTTTTTTAATAGAAGGATTAAATTAGTTTAACATGACACATACCATCCCTCTTATCCACATCCCATTGAGGGTGCAACTTGGGGTGAGCGAAGCCCAAACTTACATGCCCTGACCTGCATTGAAATGCTAATCAGTCTGGGCATTTCCAGGGTCGGGGTTGATTTCAAAGCTGGAGGTTTCATGTCAGATTCAGGCTTAGCACTTGTGTACCCTGATGAAACCCTACCCAAATTCTTGAGGGAATATATATATATATGGGAGATGCTTCTATGAGAGATAAAGGTGGGGGCCCTCACATTCATATCCAATGCTAACAACTTAAATGTGAGGGCCCTTACCTTTATCTCTCATAGTAAGGTGAGAGATGCTCTCTCTCTCTCTCTCTCTCTCTCTCTATATATATATATATATATATATATATATATAAAGGAGTGCTACTTGTTTGGTGGTGACTTGGGGTTTGGTCTATACAGATAAAGGGATGGGTAGTGGAAACTGGTTTGTTTGCACTGGGAGTTTGGTGTGTTTGGAGAAATCGTAGTACTTAGGGTTTAGGGTTTGTTTTCACTTGGTCTGTGGGTTTTACACTTTAAGTACTTGAGTCCGACTTAACCCAGATTTCTCTTGGACTAGATTTACCTTTATAGATTATAGGGTCCAAAACCTTATTTTTCTGGGTTAGGCTTGTTTGTTTCTGGAGCTGCATGGAGACAGACCTGGACACGGAGATTCTCAATTCCAATGTGGTAGACCCAAATTCATACCTGAAAGTTTAATAAGGTTGTAATTAAGTAAAAATACCCTAATTCTTTTTTACTTTCTTTTGGGTCCAGTCCACACTTGTCTCTAGATCTAAGTCCAGATCACATCCAGACTCGATATTTTCGTTTCTATTTCAATAGATTAGCTTTGTTGATTTTGACTGAAAGAACTAATTATTGACAAATTGTAAAAGCTTAAGGTCAAAAAAATAATAACCATTACCACGGGAACTTTGGACAGGTAGTATAGAAAATTTCTTCCATATAATCGTCACTTGACCCTGTTTTCTTCTTTCTTTATAGCCCCATTTATATTCCAAGTTAGGCATCTCTTGAAAGCTAGTAATTTCTCCCACCTGCTTTCCTTTTTTCTTTTCTGATTGTTGTAGTTTATACATTACGATAGTCTTCCCAGCTCCTTCACTTATTTCCTTTTTCCGGTAGCAAACATTTTCTTTTCTTAACTCTTTCCAAGTTGTTTTATATCCGCCATTCAGTATGAGTGTTATGGAAACATTTTTAGTGTGCATATATAGTGTTCTCCATCATCATTAATTTCTGTTTGCTCAATCAGTTGCTCTCTCTCAGTGCTAAAGCTCTTTTCTTTCTTACATCTATGTTCTCTACTGTAAATTCACAATATAAGGCTTCCGTTTTAGTATTGACAAGGAACAAGTTCCTTCATAGGTATTTATTCTTTCCAGTTGATCTCACTCAGAATTCATTGCTTAATTCCCATGAAGAATATAGGGAAGCTTCCAGATCATAATCTACAGTCAGGATACATTTTGTCTCTATATTGATCAATCGACACAGCCAAGGATTGAAGATGACTTTTGATTGTACGAACACGACTGGATCTGCTACCAAGCCTTTGCTCCAACACAAAATGTTTAAATCCTAAAAGGAAAACTCAAATATCACCCATTAAACATAAAATTTAACTATTTTCTTGCCTCTAAAAGAAAAGAAAAGAAAAGAAGCATAATTCTTTTTTCCTAATAATAGCTAGATAGCTACCCCTATTATTAATAATCTATCTCAAAGACACATAAGAATCCCTATTTCAGACTGGGTTCCTAAAAATACTGAACTCAATCTTTTTGGTGTGTTGTGAGGTTTTACCCATTATAATTCTTACTTTTTTTATTAATGATATTTACTTGATCATTATTTTGTTTACTAATAATATGGTGCATTCAGTACCATAAAAGGGAAAATGTTCACCTGCACACATGTGAACCACACATCCAGATTGTGCGTGCATGAAATTCAGAGGTGGGTCCTGCCTCTAGGATGGTCCAGATGCACCGAGCACATGTGTACAGGAGAATGTTTTTCCCTTAAAAGAAGAAAAAAAGAAAAAGGAATGAATAAATAAAATCCTGGACTTCAAAATTAGAAGGAGCCAAATTCAGCCTTATTCTGAGTGCTTTGAATTGCTAATGAATCTAACTTTTGTTGCATTCATTTATGAAACGTGTGCTGCATTGTATTCGGATGAGAAGGATCTATCAATTTCTTTAAGATTGTAGAATCTAATTATTTTGAATATAACTCTATTTTCACAATAAGGTTTTAGAGAAAAAAAAAAAAAAAAAGGGTCAATGTTTTGGAATAATATGTATATGTAGATATTACTCTTTTTGCCATGCTGATGTGGACTTCCATTGCAGAAATTCACTGCACAATTCACTATGGCAGCCAAGAGTGAAAACGAGCAGAGCATTGCTGAAGTGCCCAGACGTAGGAGAAAAAAGTCATTGGTTTGGGAACACTTCACTGTGGAAGCAGTTGCAGGTGGTTGTGCAAGGGCATGCTGTAAACGTTGCAAGCAAACCTTTGCATACAGTACAGGTACCAAGGTATTAGGTACCAGTCATCTCAAGCGGCATTTAGCACGTGGAACCTGTCCCAAGAACCAGCTTCTTCAAGAAAAAGGCCAACTCACTCCTTATACTCCCGCGTCAAAAACTGATGGGAGTGCTTCAGAGCAGCCTAAGAAGCGTTACCGCGGGAGTGCTAGCTTTCATCAGGGCTTCATATTTGACCAGGATCAAAGTCGCCTAGATCTTGCAAAAATGATCATCATGCATGAGTACCCTATCCACATGGTTGAACATTGTGGTTTTGTTACATTTGTCCAAAGTCTTCAACCCCAGTTTAAGATGGTATCATGTGGCACTGTTGAAGATGATATTCTTGCAATTTACCAAAAGGAGAAGCAGACCCTTATTCAACTTCTGGGAACAGTATCCGGACGGGTCAGTCTCACGCTAGAATTGTGGACATCTAGCCAGACTCTAGAATACATCTGCCTAACAGGACATTTCATTGACAATGACTGGAAGATACACAGACGGGTCCTTAACTTCATCGTTGTATCTTCTCGTACTGGAAGTGCTCTGGCTGATGGCATTGCGACTTGCCTTATGGATTGGAATATGGACAACAAGTTATGTACCGTTACATTAGATAATTGTTCTTTAAATGATGACATTGGTTTAAATCTTAAAGAACAGCTCTCTGCCAAGAACACTGTTGCTCCCAATGGCCAGTTCTATATTGCAAGTTGTTTTGCTCACATCTTAAACATCACTGTTCAGGAAGGACTTAGAGCAATTCATGAAATCATTTATGTAGTCCGTGAAAGCATTAAATATGTGAAAGCATCACAGGCGCATGAAGACAAGTTTGCAGAGATTGCCGAACAACTTCAAATCAATAGCACAAAGATGCTATCCCTGGATGTCCAAACACAGTGGAACACAACATATCAAATGTTGCTGTCTGCCTTAGAGTACAAGGAAGCATTTTTCTACTTGGGATCGTGCGATCCAAACTACAGCCAATCACTGTCAGTGGATGAATGGAAGAAGGTAGATGCTCTTTGCAAGTACTTGAAAGTGCTGTATGATGCTGCGAATGTCTTTAAGGGAATGACAAACCCAACTTCCAATATGTACTTCCACGAGGCATGGAAGATCAAATTAGAGCTGTCCCATGCAGCAACAAGTGAGGATGTTTTCATCAGTACTGTTATTAAGCCGATGCATGAGAAATTCGACAAGTATTGGAAGGATTGTAGCCTTATCTTAGCGATTGCTGTGGTTATGGATCCACGATTCAAGATGAAGCTCATTGAATTTAGCTTCTCAAAAATCTATGGTGAGACTGCAGGCGATAACATTAAAATCATAGATGCAGGCATTCATGAGCTATATCTTGAATACATTGCGCAGCCACTGCCATTAACACCAGCTTATGAGGAGCAAGGAGCGACCCCCAATGCTGTGGAAGGAACCCTCCTTTGCAGCAATGATGGGCTTCTAGATTTTGATGTGTATATTTCTGAAACTGCTAGCAACCAACAGACGAAGTCAGAGTTGGATCAATATCTGGAAGAGGCCGTCTTACCAAGGGTGTATGAGTTTGACGTCTTAAATTGGTGGAGGCTGAACAAACTCAAGTACCCAACACTCTCAAAGATGGCCCGCGATGTCTTGTGCATTCCTATGTCAACCGTTACTTCAGAGTCCATATTCAGCACTGGAAGCTGCATGCTGGATGACAGCCATAGTGCATTGCGACCGGAGACGGTACAGGCTCTCATTTGTGCGAAGGACTGGCTTCAACAGCCAGAGGTAATGCCAGAACCCTCTAATGCCATTGTCAAAGTAGAGTTCTGAATGTGAGTAGGTATTATCACTATCCATTCACTTGTTCCATGGTCTGAGCCCTCATGGGTGTCTAACTGTAGTGCAGAGGACTCCTGCTTATTGCGTCTTTGCTTTTAGGAGCTTGTCTAAATAACCCTTACTGTAGTATAACTTCTTATTTTAATCAGTACTTGTGCTATTAGAGGATTAACTTTGTTTTTCATACTAGGGCAAAAACTCTCTTGCTTATTTTGTAGAGTATGGATATGCGACTATTGCAGCAAATTGTATTGCAGCTCTTTTTAATTTCAGGTGTTTTCCTTGCACAGAGGGCTGATAGTCTATTGGTCCAAACTATTTAGTCCTATGAGCATCACTGATTCACTGCAGATATCGGATGTACCAAAACCTGAGATTTGAAGGTTCTGTCCATCCAATGCTTTCCTTGTGAATTTTAATTATTTTAAGAAAAACAAAGCAATTGCTCAGTGAGGAAAGAAATGCAGATTTGGAAGTGAGGAACTTCATATTTTTCATCACCTTCGGGCCTCATCGAGACAGCTAGAATTCCTCTAGTGATAATTTTTTGTGATGGTGGACTATTCTGTTGGATTGATCTGATTCTAATGCAAAGAATGTTGTATGTGTACTGCTTTATGAAAATTGAATATGTAGGGATGGGTTTTGAAGGTTATCAGATTCCATGATGTTTATGAAGGGCATGTTTGTGTAAAGCTGCAGAAGAGGAAACTTCTCTTCCGTTGAAAGCAAGTCGAGGGGAGCAGGTCGGAAATGCGTTTCTTATCTCGTGCAGAAAAATTCCACAAAAATAGGGATTTTGAGTGGCGAGTCCATATGCACCAAACAAGAAAAATGCGGACAGCGCATAAATGGGCCTGCACAAACGTGCCCTAAATTATTGAATCCATACAATAGGGTAAGAAACTTGGTCTATTTTGGGTCGATTTCAAGTGCAGTCTGGCAACCTGATTAAATACACAAAGTAATGTGAAAGGTGGGGTTTCCCCACCTTCAGGTTTTCCACCATGGTTTCTTCCAAGTATGGAATTCCCACTTTCATTTTCCCTGCACCCAGCACCACCTAAGTGCATCTTAAGGTGCAGGTCAAGTGGCGCTGAGAACTGTTTTTCCCAGAGAAATTACCTTCTGGGTCTAAGTTTAGACCTTATAGGTTGGACCTGGGGCTATCATCCAGTCCTGATAGACTCAAAACTGTGATGGTACAATTATTATTTTGTACATAGGTTCTGTGCATAATAAGACTTGGATTTTAGCCCGAGTCTGGCAGGATGCAAACCTGACCCCATTTACGAACGAAGTTGTCATTATTGACAACTACTTAGCATGAGAGCATCCAAAGTAATGCATTGGCCTCATTTTAGTGATCTGGATATTGGGTTCAACCTATATCTTCTGAGTGAGCTAGAGCCGATCGAATTAAACACTTACTGACCTATGTTTGTTCAGAAAAAAATTTGAAAAAAAAAAAAAAAAAAAAAAAAAAAAAAAGGGTTTGAGATGGATGCCAATGTTTGAGCCTGTGTGTTGATTTATTAGGCCTAGTAATTAACTGGGCCTGCTTGGGACAAGTTTTGAGCTTAGACGATAGGTGGGCTTTCCATACTGTGATATATAACACTGTAAGGCCCCCTATACCTAGGGTATCCCAAAATAAAATTAAAAATAATTAAAAAAAAAAAAAAAAACTTTGCATATTGATGGGAATGAAGTACAGAGAGATAAGTTATTTTACACGTATGTCCACGATGTAAATGGGTCCCCGATCCTTTGATTACCCGGAGGTTCTGACCCATTAAAAACCGGGTC
The DNA here is from genome assembly GCA_028538565.1 of Umbellularia californica. Taxonomy (NCBI): domain Eukaryota; kingdom Viridiplantae; phylum Streptophyta; class Magnoliopsida; order Laurales; family Lauraceae; genus Umbellularia; species Umbellularia californica. The sequence continues at coordinate 94,163,974 of JAPQWN010000003.1, read as the reverse complement.
TGGGTCCTTATTTAGGCCCCGATAAGTAAATGGTTTCAGGTCCGGTTCCACCTTGGTTCGGACCCATAGACCCAAGACCAGACATTTTACCTCAATTTTCGAAAATCGTTCCTAAAATCCATGTTTTTTTAATATCATTCTCTACCTAAACCCGGACCCGGATCCAGACTTGTCCCATATATTATTCTGGTTCAGGTTCCGGAGCCAAGAAATCAGTTCCGAAACGGTTCTGGGTCCGGATCCGGTTCCACCTTCTCCTTAACCGTTCTGGTTCTGGGTCCACCATGGACCCGGACCGGAACCGACCCGTTTACAACTCTAGCCACAGGGCACTTTTGACGTTGAGTTTCAAAAATGAGTTTGTAAATGTTTTTTCATTTATTTATTTTATTTTTATCACCTTGCCAGTAGATTCAGAGTATAAGGCGCCTGTACGGTAAATGTTCCATCTTTTTATGCCTTCAATTTAATACCTAGGATTATCCTATTATTTTTCTTTTTTTCGCTGATAAGACATTCCTGTGCTATTTGATCCGACAAGACCAATCCCTCGGGCGCAATCACCACCCTGTAGCACTCATGCACCAAGTAAATCCGGGGTGTCGAAAACAAGATATGGGAAGCAAACCCACACCTTATGCTAGAATTATCCTATTAATTCAAAAAAAAATATTTTTTCTTTTTTAATTAATGAAAAGCAGGCTTATGTTGGGGGTCCAACGAACAAACAATTTGGGTGTAGTCCACATGGGCTACATGTGCATGAAGAAATGAAAAAATTACAAAATGGTTCAAATATTTGTCACTACCCAGATGAATTGTTGATACCAACCACATTGTGAGATTGCTGACGTGCCATTTCTCATGGTTGTCTTCCATACTTTTGATAGTTTTTAAGGAAAAAATATCAACTATATATCCCAAGTTATGTTACATTGAACCAGGGTTGCATTTGATATTTTTTAAGGTACTTTCCAAAATTTCGGGATTCCATCCTGTCCCCCATCTCTCATTATCCTTGCAGCAGTACCTCAATTCTTTTTTTTAAATGTTTTCTTCCAGATCTTGATTTCCTTCTCTACCAAAGTCACCTACATGCTCATCAGCTTATGCACTTAGTATTTTTTTTTTTTTAATCCGTTTTGAACTCCAACTATCAATCCTAACATATGTATTCATCCCTCTTACCCCCAAAAAAAAAAAAAAAAATGTATTTCAGCCACCTATATTTTGTCTTGCTGAATCTTTGTTGACCAAAAATTCACTGCAGATACTATAAGATTGTCAAACATTGGCAATATTTTTAAGAATATTGTGTTACTTTGAATAATATCTTCATGATATGACTTCAAGTCTTAGTAGTATCTGGGAATACCAACCTTTCAGATTGAGAAAAAAGTGTTAAACTAAAAGCCAGAATTAATAAAATAAAAGGCAAGTCATAAACTAGATGTCAATTCCAAACAAATTACTTGATCAACATCTTAAGGTGTTTGTCACCTGCTCTAATGAGTAATGAAGATATCGGCCTGCACCTCAAAGTACAGATTCTTCATTTAGTGGTAATCAATTTCTAGGCTATTAACTAATGGGTTTGGATCTCTCTTCTGAAGATTAACAACCAAATAGGCCCTCCTGTACTGCAAGGCCTTGCTGTAAAGAAAACCTCAAAACAAGAATGTTCTGGCAAGTGAAGAACATGCCTGAGCAGTCAGTAGTAGTTATCATCCAAAATCCTCACAATCCAAGGCAATGTTAAAGAAAGCCAAAATAAACAATTGCAAAAACAGATCTTTGAATCAGAATAGGTAGATGATTTTATTATTAATCGAAATCTCTCCCCACATTTTAACATTGTCAGAATCGTTCAGCCGGTCTCATTAACCATCCCATCCCACCATCCTCACTAATCCCACAACCAGTTACAATCTCATTTGTTAATAATAATACTACTAATCAATGGTATGTTGCCATAGACATACACAACCAGATTCTGTTTATACTTCAACCATTATACTGTGAAGTTTTTTCTCAGAATCCGGCATGCTAACCAAGTGAATCACCAATAGTCCACACGAAGAATCATAAGAGAATTCAATTGGATCTGATTCCAGCAAGCATTTTCTGGGTTTTGCAGATGAGTAGGCACCGAACCTCCCGCATCCCTTCACTTTCATGAAAATCATTCCCACTGCTTCAGAACTCTTGTTCTCTAATGGTTGAGCAGAGAGCAAGTTTGCTTCGCCGGTGCCACCCAAATCCAATTCAGATATAGAAGACCAGTCCCCAACTTGATATCTCAGCCCTTGGATCGCTCCTCCGGCATTGTACATGTCTATCAGCCCCACTGGAGCAAACTTGAACCCAGGAGCCAAGACCTGTAAAACACAGAAGATATCATTAAGGCCATGCATGCGCAAGCTAGATAATGAAAATCAATCACAAATACCAAGTATATAGAGTTCAAGATCAACCTTGATAGGCGACACTGTGAAGATTTCATTCTCCAATATCTTGAGGGACAGAGGGAGGACCGCGTTGTTAGGCAGGCAAACCAGCTTACCGTCTTTATGAGGGTAGACAACACAATCCCCATTCCAATCGGGGTCCATTGCTGCCTCTGCTAGGAGATGGACATCGCGAGCCCTCACAGCACCTGATAGGACCTCGGCTTCAGTGTTGTGGAACATGGGCCTCTTCTCAACAGCACTCCAAGCAGCACCTTGGCAATTGTACACACCAAGGACCCCAGTGTATTTGTTCATGTTCCATATCTTAAGCAAGCTGAGAACCAACCAGTCATGAATTAGAACAAACTAAAGAACTGAGATTTCTGACTACTGAAATGAAAGTATAATGCTGATTATTACCTAACTCCATCACGAGCTGGGTCGGTGAAGAGGCAGTCTTGGGTTGGCCGACCAGGAAGACGGGCTCGAAGGATGGAACCATCTGGTAGCACTATCTTCTTCAGAAGCTCAAAATTGTGCTTCCCAGGAGCATCACTGTTTGTTTATGATAGAAATAAGTGATTTAGACCCATCGAGAGAACACAAAGAACACACATATATACATATATGCTACTTAAAGAAATGCAATCACACACATAGAGACACAATGGATGCTGGTCAAAGTTAATAAACATAGTTGGAAATTGAAATTACCCAACATATATGAATGTAAGCTAATTGAAGCTTCACCTTTCTATAGAATCATATGCAATGAATGTCAAATTGAAATCAATTGGTGAGAAGAACAATTAATTACCTAACATAGATGGGTCCTCCACTGATCGCCCTAGCAGATGCATGGTATTCTGCTGCAGGATGAAGGGAGTGGAACATATCCCAGTCAGGCAGCATGATCTCTCCAAGGAAAGTGCTGTTGTATGCCACAGCAGTAATGTGGATGGTATGCGATTCTGGATCCCTTGGGTAGAAATCATCAGAAGCCCTCACCACAGCGGTCTGCTTTGAACTGCACATGTCAATTCATTGACACGACAGAATCAAACACATGAACTAAAGACCTAAAACAAGAACTATAAATAAAGAATTTGCAACAGACACATAAACATGAGGCCTAAAACACAATACATCGAAGGTAAATTTTGGAGGAAGTTGGCCTTACCAGTACAAGGATTCATTGTTGTGGCTCATACAGGCAATGCATCCATTGTCAGGGAAATTCCGGGCAACAGAGGCATCAAGCGCCTGGTGATACTGCCTTGTGAGCTGAATACGCCCACCAAGACCTGCACCAAGTGTCTCCAAGATGCACTGAACATCAACTTTCACACCATCCACCCCGGCAGATGCCAAGTAGCTATGGAGCTCATTGTAGAATCGGTAAATGTTCTTCGGGTTCACCAGCCCCAACCCCTGCAATGTCAGGGCATCGGTCTTCATGTCGGGACAATTCTCAGCAACCCCCGGTGATATGATGGGGTACTGCATCTTGGAATTGTACTGTTCCATCCCCTCCATGCCCGGTCTCACACCTCCCCAATAGCCTGTGATCGCATGCCACACGTAAACATACTTCAATCCATGCTTCTTCTTTGCAATGTCAACAATGTTCTTGATGCCAATTACTGGGTCACCCTTAATTTTGAATTTCTCGTTCTCTTTGATGTTGGTGAGCCTCAGCAGCGGCTTCTGTTCTGCTTCTGGCTCTCCATCGGCCTTCTCTGGCTGCGGGTCACTGCCTACTGATTGCCATCCATCGTCAATGATGATAAATTTGGGGGGCGTCCCACCGGCAGTGAGGCTCTGCAGCCCAGCTTCAACCCCTTCTTGGGTGACTTCTTGATAGAATGCATCCCAAGTGCACCACCCAAAGTAGTCCACAATGCTGGGGATCTTCTTCTCATGCCGCTGCCGGAATGATTTCAGGTGGGATTTCACAGCGGAGATAGCGTTGCTGATGGTGGTGAAGGGGTCGGTGCCAGCACTGATGAAGAGGGAGTGGGAGAAGGAGGCCGCCTTAGTTTCAGAGTCACCGCTCTCAATGCAGAGCTCAAGCTCGTCCTGGGAATTGCCTTGAAGGCAGGCACGGAAAGGGCCTTCGTAAAGAGGGAGGAAGACAGTGTAGATGATTGGATTTTCATTGTCTTCATCAAGATAAGATCCATCCTTGGTTTCTAGCAAGAGGAATTGGGTTTCTAGAGGAATATCTCTTCCTTGATCTCCCATCTTCTGTGCCATCCACCATAGCTTGATTCGAAAACATGACAGAAACCTCACATCTCTGCATCGAATTCAAAACACCCAATTCAGATTAAGCACCAAGAACACATTCAAAAAAAAAAAAAAGATTAAGCACCAAGAAAGCTTTGTTGATCATCAAAAAAGCTTTTTGATGGTAAAGAAAGGCGTTTGATCTTGAAATACGAGGGGGATGAAGCAGATTCTTGTTTGATCAAAACACCCTCTCATCTTCACAACAAATTCAAAACACCCAATGCAGATTCAACATCAAGAAAGTCTTTTTCATAATCAAAATAGCATTTTGATCATAAAGAAAACCTTTTGATCTTAAAACACGAGTGGGTAAAGTAGATTTTTGTTTGATTATACCTCAGAGTCCCTTCAAAACACCTAATACCGATTATGCATCAAGAAAGCTTTGTTTATCATCAAAATAGCCTTTTGACAATTTTCTTTTGAATGGTACCTTTTGCCATTGAAATACGAAACGGGACAAGCAATCTCTTCGTTTGCAAACGAAATCAAAACACCCAATGGAGATTAAACATCAAGAAAGCCTTTTTTATCATCAAAATAGCATTTTGACCATGAAGTAAACCTTTTTATCTTGACAAGAAGGGGTCAAGTAGATTCTTATTTGATCATATCTCAGAACCTTTCACGTCTTAACAACAAATTCAATGCACCCAATACAGATTGGGGATCAAGAAAGCTTTTTTCTATCATCAAAATAGCGTTTTGACATTGAAACTTGAAATGGAACAAGCAATCTCTCGTTTGATCATACCTCAGAGTACCGAGAGAGACGACCTGCCTGCAGCTGCTGCCAGGGAACTCAGCCCCCACGAAAATGCCTTCCACAGGGCCGGAACTCGAGCCGGAGGTCGGAATCACATTATCCGGCACGCCGGAAAGAATGGTCCGGTCCTTGACAACGAGCTTCCGCTCTGCAATTCTAACCGCTGGGGTAATCGTCATATCCCCCTTCTTCTTCCCCTGTTTTCTCTCTTCTTCTTCAACAGCAGTAAGAGAGCCTGATCGAATTCGGAATCTCTACAAAACCCAAATCCCAGAAGGCCCATCAACTGATTTTGAAACCCAAACAGAAAAAACATCAAAAGAACCAATTTTTCCTGCATGTATGTATCAAGTACCAATACCTTGTATGGTTTATGTGGGAGTCGATGAAATGCTGATGAACGACTGCAAAACCCAGAACATGAGCATAGGAAAAGAGATCCGTTAACCCCAGAACAAGAAGAAGAGGAGCAATTGGAATTGAAGAAAAAGAGACAAAATCAATGAATGAATGAATACCAGAGAAAGGGTTCTTTTTGGAGAGTGGTGATGAGAAGGAAGATGAATGGAATGAGAGAAGTGGCGCTGCAGGTGATGAATTTATGGAGAGAGATCGAAGGCTACAACAATTCAAGACACTCTTCATCTCTCTCTCTCTCTCTCTCTATCTCTCTCTCTCTTGGTCTTTTCGTCGTTCGAAGAAACCTCAGTTACTAACGGCACGAAACAGCAAGCCTTCTCTCTCTCTCTCTCTCTCTCTCTCTTCTATACGCTGTTTGCGTCTACGGTCCAAATTCCTAGCAAGCAAAACAAAAACAATCATACTTTGCAAAGAGGAGAATTTGGTGAGGCTCTCTTCAATGGGCAGTGGTGCTTTTGATAGAAAAATACAAAGGGCCCACTGCCTACACAGCAATAAAAGTATTCACCTACGCACCGCACATTGGACTCTCACGAACGTAAGACCTACTTTTGAATTTCACACATATGCATGATGTGGGTCCGGATGTGTAGATGTGAGGTGGAGTTTTTCCCCAATGAATACCTTCATGACTCACACCTAAACCGCCAATTTTCTATGATTTCTCACATGAAATTTCACTTTAATATTAATTGAACAATCTTAAGGTTGATATATCTTGGGTCCCAAATCAATCAATGGGAGTCTTGGAAAAATTTGAGTGAAAGGAAATTGGCTCTATAGTCTTATTTGGCCCACCTATCGAAAATCCCAAGAATTTATGCCAATAGGAGTTGGTGCCACCGTAAAACTGTCTCGTGATAAAAAGGTTCGTAAATGAATACATGAGAATGAGCTTGTGTTATCACGGTTCTCAGTCAAAGGACAATCTTAATAGTGCACCAAGTATTATTGGAAAAAAAGGTGGGAATACCTTAATGCAGAAGGATGAGATTATTTTAAGCGGTTCGGATTATCAATAGGTGGGTCCCATTGTGGAGTTTCAATCCTTTTAACTTTATGAACTTTCTAAGTGGAAGCCTTTCGGAACTTTTGGGGGCCTCAAAAGTATGAGATTTGTATGTGTAATTTCTCCATTGTAGACTCTCTAGGAGTGGAAAATGGGTAGCCCAAGTTGCAACCACAGGTTGCAAACATGGGACCCTCTGGGAAACTGGACCGGCCCACTGGTGATATGGGCCCCATCAAGAAGGAGGATAGATCAGTTAGAGTGGACCCCACATGGGGAGCTGTAACTATGGGATATCCTCGGGCGGAGGATATGAAAATGTATTATTTAAAAAATACTCCTGGTGATTTGGAGAAATCCGCCGTTAAGTAATCCGTCAGGTTTGACGGAGGAAGAGATTGACACGTGGATCCGCGGCATCAGGAGCTGGCAGTAGTTATATTGGAAATGATTGCAGATCGCGCTGGATCCACGTCAGCCAACAGGGACACGTCACCATTCGTCCCTCACCCCTATTGAACCCACTTCAGGATCCTATGTGGCTAGGTAAAAGAGTAAGTCAAAAATGAAGGTTGGCTCCGAATAGGGTTCCAATCCTTTGGGCTGAGCTAATCCGTTCAGGCTCGGAGAGTAGTGAGGTAAAACCGCTGTAGCCTCTGATAGTATTAGTGGACTCAACCTTTAAATATCAGGATCTTTAGCTCCGAAAGAAAGAGGAACCATGGTCTTGACCACTCGGCCAACCCTTTAGAATTACTACCACACATGCTATTAATCTAATCTCATATTAACTTCAATTAGAATTAGCATCGCCATCAAATTATTCACATATAAACAAAATGAGATAAATCCTTTTGTTTTTCTTTTTCTTGTGGATTAATTTGACTATTTTTGGGATAATCTCAATATGAGAAATCTGATTTTTAGATGAAATTTGGTGGGACAATGATTCTAAGCAGTTTGGATTTCGGTGACGGGACCACTTCTCTCGTAATATAGAATTTTATACGTACTTCCTTATGAGGGTGACATTTTCTAACATGTAAGGGAGACGATTTCAATTAAAAAAAAAGGAAGAGAACCCACGTTAGATTAATCATGTTTAACACGTATGGATAGAATAATACAAAGGTCAAATATCTTACACAAACAATCAAACAATGAGCCAGTTCTTACGGAAAAAAAAACTTTGACTAGGATTTATGCAAGCTAGGAAAACTTGTTTTATACTTTTTATAAAACACTTATCATCCTTAAAAAAAAAGATTTATGAATCCACGTCATAAGAAAAACAGGACACATGATCTATGAAGCATGGATGCATCAAAATGAGCACTGTATTATGTCATATCGTATCCGATGCTTCACTTTTTATGTATAAAACTTATATCCTTGTTTGTCCTGTCTACAGCGTGTCCTTGCCATATCCAGGCAGCATGGCACATGGCATAATATGAGCTCTTTGTTTGATGTGAGACCTAAAATTCTTGCTCTAGTACTATAGGTCTTAGTGTGAGCCACTTTTGAAGTGAATATCCTCTTAAATCATGATACCCTACTTTTTTTGCCCTGATTTGGTCATGTGTTGTGAACTTGATCCATTTAACAGTGAGCTCAAGCTTCATCAAAAGTAAAACTTTGTCCGTACTAACAAGAGACTACCCTAGTAAAATTGCAAAAGGATTGTTGGAGTTTCAAAGAGAAATTAACACGCAGAATTCCCTCCTATATGAATGTAAATGCGAACAACAAGGGTTTGGTCATCTGGTTGGCAACTCCACATGTCATTCTGATTGCTTAGATTTCTATGTATGCCACTCTTTTCACTCCATGGGCTTTTCTTCAATCAATGGTGCATGAGCTATCCATGGGCTTCTTTTTCCTGCTTGTGTGGGCTCTTTGAAATTATTTTTCCTACAAATGGAAGGTGCGGGATTGGATTTGCGATCTCCCAATTTATAGAAGGACCCCTAAAATTGAAGGTGTTTATCGAAAATTTCACATGGAAACTACGTGATATTCAGATAGGAGAAAATCTTCCTCATTTTTTGACCAAAGTACATAAAACTTCAAGTAATTAGATCCAATCGTATCTCCTAAGAATTGTTGGAGTTTCTAATACTAAATATTTCTGTTTGACCTTGTACCATGAGCATCCCTAACTAAATTATTAAAAGGTGATCAATTCTAAATTTTGCCACAAGGCCCAATTTTATCAGAGTTAACCGGCTCATCGTCTGCGATCACTTCGTAGTTCATGCTCTGTCGCTCTCTATCAAATTGGCATTCGCTCAAATGCAACACTATCCAGCCTAGGCGAATCAAATCACAAAAATATTGCACTTACTTCCATGTATTAAATTTGCTCAGTTAATCATTCCTATCAAAACCTTGAATTGTAAGCAAATGTAGCATAAATACTTTTCAATACTCTCCCTCGAGTAGAGCCCGTACTCCTCAATACCATGCACATTTTGAGAGCCTATAGTTAAGTATTTGGATAATTTATTCATAGAAATATTCAGCCCACCCCTAAGAGCCTACCCCTCCCCCATCGATCAAGCATTAGTCCTGTTAAGGTTCTACAAATTCTCTCAATGTTGTTCTCTACCAGGATTCCTATGTCAATTACCTTGAATGGCTTTGTGATTTGGTCCAATTCTAAGTATTTGGTTCAATTTTCCTCCTAAGAAATGTTCAAGTAAAATCCAACATTAAGAAAGCTGAACTTTGAGATTCTCTAAAAATAAATACTATACTTCAGTAGGCTAAATTCTTTAGTTTTATTTATCAAATAGAAAATCCCAAATAGTTCATAGAAGGATAATGCTTGCCTAAGGTGATTTAAATTAATATTTTTTAACATAACCCATCTAGTGAGCCCCATGGCTTCAAGGGCTTCAACCTTTTGGATCATTGAATCTAGCCAGAAAAGCTTTTTTAACCATCATCCAAAACAATGAAGGACAAAAGGGAATCATAAGTTGCACGTGAATGGTGAGATTGGTAGGTGTAATAAAGCCAACAATCCCTCTGTAATAAAGCCAACAATTCTTAGTTGTAATAATCACAACTTTCCCTTGAGATTGGCAAATGTTCAAGGTACTTCGAGATATGCTAGAGCTTTGAGATCTGGTAAACTAGAGACCTACGGCACACTTGGGTCCTTGATCTAAGGCTACGAATGAATGGTATTTTTTTTTCTACTATAAGAGGGATCCCAATTTTTTGGACTGGACTAATCTCTCCGGACCAAAAGGGAAGCCGGATAAACACCCTTGTGGCTAGATGAAACTCACCATATCTCGAAGTAATTTTCTATATGACAAGGTTAGTGAGCGATGGGCCCACTAGCTGCTCAGGTAGCTTGCTTTTAAGCGTCCAGATCATCTTGACTCTCTAACACAAAAGATTCATGAGTCGAAGAAGTATAACTCATGTGAGGCCCATTTAATGACAATTCAAGCAGTTCAAAATGAACGTCCTTGACCCATTGAATGCCCACAAATTTTACTCCCATAAGATTGACCAGGTGAGTTATTTACATACGGCAGTAGGTCCAACTCCTATTAAAGTAAAATCTTAAGACATTTAAAACACAATTAAGCACTCATTTCGAAAACCCCGAATCTTCAATGGATAGGCACCAATGTGGAGTTTCATTCTCTCAACTTAGAAATTCTCTAATTAAACAACATGGTGTTAGTCAATTGGACGGCAACTCCGGATTTCACCTGACTATCTAGGAATCGATCTTATACCACTCCTCACATTCGTGGGTCCTAGAAATAAAAATAAAAACCACAGAGGGGATCCAGACTCTGCTTCAAAAAGATGCACAGGAGGATACAACTCCAGAGTCCAAATGGATATATCCTGTCAATATCCACTCACAGACAATGAAAGATCCACTCACAGACAATGAAAGGTAGTTCCCATGTGAGCTTTTGCAAAAACACAAGAGACCTTTCGGCGGCACAATAACATCTCTGCAGTAGCCCGGTGGTGGGCCCCACATTGCTCCATTTTTCAAATACTTCTTGGGATTGGAGGATGCAGATATTTCACATGGGCTTTTATCAGAACCTCACATGGGGCTTTCATCAGAAATTGTGATTATCCCAGGACTGCTAGGTATTGGTGATCTTCCTGGACGTATAAAAGATGGACACGGATCCGACGGTCTGGATTTCATGATGAGCTTGACCTTGGGAGCTAGACTATCATCCATAATGGGAGAAAGAATTTGGACGGTCTGGATTCATCTTCTTTTATATATGGCACCCACATGGTGATGAGTTGCCACTCTGCAGACCGTATTGTAAAAACGTCTCAAAAACATGTTGAAGGATTTGCAAAGGATAGCCCTGTAGCATCCATTTGCTGGTACAAAATAACACAAGATCATGTCCCTTGATCAAGCTGGGCTACATGTTTCCAAAGCAATAGAGGGTGGAATGAGTTTCCCTCTGCTTAAAATTGTTTTTATCAAAGCAGGCGTGAATTTTTCAACCTTTAGCAGGTTGAAATTTGGCGAAGCAATTCATTAGGTGATATTTATTTTGACCGATTTAGATTTTTCACCAAGAAGCTTAGATTTGGATATACATAGTCGAAGAGAAATAATTGCTGAAAGGACACTAACCACATTCATTGCAAGTTGCAAGTGGAAATTCTTATCCACTGGTCTTACGTAGATTTGATATGATTGAGCTCCATCAGGCATCATGTATGTCCCAATGTTCTCTTGTTTTTTTTCATCTCAGAGAAGGAATATTGATAGGATTTAATGGTTGGTTGGCCATTCTCCAAGACAATTATGGGCAACATGTGAAGGTTGGACATGGCTGAGCCAGCCCAGACAGAGTCCAGCCCACTCTCTATTTGATATGGGCTAACCTTTTATATTGACCCAGTAGCTAAGGACCTGGCCTAGGCGCGTCTAGTAACAGTCTGATAGATGCCTAGCGTGGCCTACAAAATTCAAAATAATGGGCTGAGTATTTTCATTGATATGCAGAGCTGGGTTCAGAATTTCAGGCATGTGGGGCAGATCTGGGCTTGAAAATTAAAACCCAGGGAGCTCATATACAACTTTCACACAAATTTTGAGAGAATTTTGAAAAGATTTGCTACTTTTGTTTGAAACCTGGATCTCTCTAGGAGGTCAAGCTTGTTCAAGTTCACCATGTTTGCCAACACAATCATGGTTGAGTGGCGCTGGCACCTTTGTTTCACAGACATGCATGCCCAGGGATGGAACACTGGGTACCAACTTAAACAAGAATCACTCCTGAATCCTAGTCCAACATAGCAAAAAAAAATTAAAGGGTTCATCGTGTTTGCTTATGAGGCCTGAGACGCTTGGATTGAGCCCACGGGCCTAAAGTCGGCTGGGCCTAACCCATTAGCAAATTATCAGGACCAAAGATTTGAGATTCATCTACTCAGTTGTCAGCCCATTTCAGAGAAAAAATGAACCCCAGCACAGAGATGTTATTTTTATTTTTGAGGTTTAAACCTGTTTTCTAGGCCTACATCTGAATTCATGCATGCATGTGTGTAACTATTTAAAAAAAAAAAGATGGAGAATACAAAAGTTTCATACCATTGCAAAGAAGGGGCCTGAAGTGCTTGGATCTTCCATGTCGCAGTTGGTCATGATCAATAGATTTCTTGGGGGCAAGTTGCATTTGTAGACCTTGCTTTTTGATAATTTACTTTCCACATAATCACAATTGTATTATGATACAAACCAGAAGAATACACACACAATGATGTTAATCAGAAATAAATGTTTAGAAATGAAAAATGAGATGAACCTAACGGGAAAGGATAATCCACAGGCAGGCATCTTCTTTAACCATCTCACTAGATGTACAGTGAACAGGGAGAAAGCATCCTCTTGCAGCTTCACATACATCAAAAATATCTTTCTACAGGTTTTTATGACACAAACCTTTACCGCCCAACTGATAACACAAATTGAATATGGCTCCTTCCTGCTTCAAGAGCTGAGAATTTTCTTCCACATTCAAATCACTGATATGGTCAGACCTGGTAACCATAACTTATTTTTTCTTTCTCAACTCGCCAGTTTTCACCATGAACTCCACCTGCCAATCCCTCAAACTGCCTCAACTGATAAATGTGCACACAGCATAGCATCATCAGAGGAGCACTAACCCATGTTCCATCTTTGGACCTCCTCGATGGAGGAGTCACCTAAACAATGTCATCCTGCGTTGTTGGCATGATGTCTCTCAGGTGTAACCATATAATGAGCATAATTTGGTAGATCACCAAAAAAGGCAGTTACACATCCTTTCTCAACCTTTTTAAGATGGAATGTGAGTTTCTAAGCTCTCTTTGTACGTGTAAATCTGGATTTCCATCTGTAAAATCCAAAATTCTGCACGTCTTCACCCTAGGACTGTTGCCATTAGAATCCCCATTAATCTCAAGATGGTCTGCACTTGCATTCCTTCGGTGTTCAGCTAACTTCAACCTCTTCTTTTCCAGGCCCAATGGTGAATCAATACCATTCCCAGTATTCTCTGTGAATCCTACTCTTTTTGAGTTCCTTTGCTGTGTTGCTGTCACCCGATATCTCGGTTGTGCACCAATTACTTTTAGGACTGCAGAACTATTCACGGAAAATGTCAAGCTTCCCTTGTGGAATCTTATCCTGCCATTCCTTGACAGTTTATCAAGGACTGGGAGTAAGCACTGAGGGAAATGTAACTTTCTTTGTTTGCCGTATGTAGATTTCCAGAAGGCAATGGTGGCATCTGAAATAGGGGCATATGGGTGATCTAGAGTTATTTGTAGAAGTGGTGCTTGTAGGTTCAGCAAAACAGAATCAAAGATGATGGGCGGCTCAATCCTCCAAAAACAATCCAGCATATGGCTCCAAAATTGATGAAGTTGATGAATAAGATTTACTTCCTTTATTTCTCGGCATAAAGATAGCCACTGAAATAGTGGGTCAGAGATGACCTGCAAGAAATAGGAATATAGGTCATGTCAAATTCTACATGCGATATGGCATGTTCAATGTTTGCTTTGCAGGGTATTGGATGTGCTAATTAATGAGCATTGACGATATGTTTAGAGGTTTACCAGTTAACCGCCAGTGTGTTATTCAACTAGAATATTTTAAATGCTATCTATTGGTTCTGTTATCTGTGAGATAAATGGGAATCATGCCCATGAATACTGACCTCTATGAGTAAGAATATGTCTTGCTTCAAGCAAAGACGCTCTACAAAACATGTCATCGAACCAAAGACCCTACAAATGCAAGCGATTAAATAATATATGCACCCACATTAAACACATGCAAAGATGAGCACAAACTCTTATGCAGATGGAAAAGAAAACAAAGGATAAAGCAGAGAAGCTTGCATGATCTACCTCGAAACCACACCAAGGTCAGAAAAAATGTTTGCTTTCATAATTGTTACTGACAGCATCATGAATCTGCATAATTCACAGCATAAACCAGAGGAAGATCAATTTAACAGAAAGCAATGAAGCAAGCTTTATCTCAAGAGCACACCATAGGGGTGAAACTACATTCACAAAGAAAAAACCCTTATATGTTTATATCACAAATAATATCCACACCTTTTGACTAACTCCAAACTACTCTCGATATGACTGCATTCCTTGTAGTCATGAGATTCTCTCTCTCTTAATTGTAAAGCACCATCATCACAAACTTGAATATTCTTCAACACATAAACTGCAACTTCACTGTATATAAATAGGAAAATGGTTTTCTCATTCTCCTTCAAAAAGGAGTCAATACTACTATGGGATATGCTACTGTCAATGCTTTCACTAAGAACTGTGACTAGTGCTTTGCACAGACCCTCGGCAAAACTATTCATGCCAGTGCACTGGAGCTGTGAAATGCAACTTGCAGAATCATACAGTGACCTCCATGCTTCCATAACAAGTTCAAGTTCAAGTTCCCACTGAGAAGAAACCATACACGATTCCTCACGGTCACCAGCCTTTTCTGAGTTAGATAATCTAGGTGAGGAATAGCATGCAACAAATGGGTAGCACAGCAAACAGTAGACCACTAAGTATCCAGTGTCATCAGAATCAGATTTTAGAAAGTCAAGATCACTGACTGTATCAATTTTCTGTTTTAGACCCTTTGCGATTACTCTCCATATTTTCAACCAGCAGAATCCTCCATGAGAAAGTTTCTGTCCATGCATATACAAGAAGTGAACAGTGGCATTCATGTTTTCCAAAGAGTCATACAAAGAAAATACAAAACTTGGGTACTTCTCCATTGCTCGAACAACTATCTCTGTGTCAGACAAACTTGAGACAGATTGGACCACCACACTGAGATAAAGTACAGTTAAATAAACCATAGGAGAAACCATATCCATGAAAACAAAGGAGCTGATACCCAGTTTCTTTGCATACTCAATATTATCAGCATATTGCATTTCTTTAACATGCTTGAGATCTAAATGGATGCCGTAAAGTGGAGATGCCAAAACAGAGGGATCTAAATCCTCTATGGAGGCCTCTACAAACTGAAGTGAAGCACATGGCAAATCGTTACTGCCGCCGGCAACGAGTTCTGGAACATCTTCACATGCCCACTTCACAAACTTCAAAATTGTGCTTATACACAACAGAATTTCATTGTAATCATTTGTTGTCTTTCTAAACTCAACTTGGACTACCTTCAGCACAGTTCTAAAGATCTTCAATGCAGACTCAAAAGCCGATTTTCTGTTTTTGGAGTCGACGGATGTCATCAACCCTTGACGTGCAAGAAGGCGAACCATTTTGAGATGGAAATCTAACTTATTAAGATCCCAAGGCAGCCATTTAATGGGATAACCCTTCGAAGAGCCCTGACCAACTATTGGAGATCTGAGGGAAGTGGCTTTAGGGGGTAGAATACACAAATTCACCTGGTCATTCATTTCACCATCTCCCTCTCTATTTTTTGATGAAATAAACTCATAAAGAAGATCAACACAAGTGTTCCATAGACAAACATTCTTGTCATCTAGCCCTCTCTGAAAGGTCACTTCAAAGATGGGCTCCAAAACAGTCTTTATAACTGAAGGTAAGTTAACTGAGACATCAAGTTTATGCAGCAGATAGCACCAGGTGTTCAGGCACGATGAACGAACAGATATGTCACATTTGCTTGATATAAGTACTATTAACGGTTTCATTATGAGCTTTATGCTTTTTGAAAAGCCATCAATTTGGTTTTCACCATTACTTGTAGATGCATAAGGTACAGGCCCACTCTGATGAGTATCATTCCCGGGGGCAATACCCGTGTGTTGACTTAAAGTTGGAGCTTGAATAAGTGCATCAATCAAACCTTCCCAGGCAACCTACAAGTAGGAAGGTCATAAACATTTCGTTAGGACGGGAAATCCAAAGGACATCATGCAGGCTACATAACTTGGACTAACTTAGGCTAACTTGCATGGACATGGGTAAGACTATGATATGCTGATTTAAAGAAGCTTGATATGTCAAAATGTTCAACAAACAAATTAAATTATTATCATTATCATCAAAGCCTTGTCCCAACTATGTTGGGCCCGGCTGCATGAATTTTGTTTCTTGCTTCCGATCTATCCTAAGCCAAAGCCTTGGACACAAGAAGTAAAAATATTATATCCATAATTATATATAAATACGTATAATACCCAAAAATTAAATAAGTTATTATTATTACTACTATTTTAATACAAAGAAAAATACATATACAACTAAGGAATTAACCATTAAATTCAGAATGATCTGTGTAAGCAACTGCTAGCACAGGTAGGGTAAACGCCTTGGTCGTATCGGTAACAAGGTCACATGTGTGAAAATTTGGGCTCTGTATGGGTGGGTCGGTGTGTTTGGAGAGGGAGAGGAGGGTTGAGCGCAGGGGGAGGAGTCGCTCTCAAGTCTACTTGGACTCCCTCAGGTTGGATTGAGTTGCATCCTAGAGCCTTAATATGCCTAACAATAGTGAGAAAAAAAAAATGGAAACCAATGTCATATGAATCTAAAAAGTTAAGCCACATGTTTTTTTTTTATTATTTTAATAAAAACTTGCATGCGCGCGCACTCCATGCCCAAATCCCTTGTTTTTGTAGAAAGGGAGATGCCCCACCACTGAGATATCAATGGATTGGCCAGCGACATGTTTAAATTATACCAAATGAAATTTAGTAGTAGTAGGTGATGGTCGCATTTGATTTCACTCAGGAAGATAGACAGTATCTCTGATCTCTGAATGCATAGATCTTCCACAAATTGTGGTTTTCATCTTTTAAAATCAGTCTTAAAGGACCCCAAAAGCCTCCAGCATTCTCACATAGCAATAAAATAGGAAAAAGGTTAGTTGTGGCCTGTTTCCCATAGGAATCAGCCAAGGGATGATTCAGAGGCTGACTCGAATCAGTGGGTGCCAAGCAAGTCCAAGTTTTAGAACCATGATCTCTGATCTAAAAATGAATGTGTGACAGAAACTAGTCAGAATTGTTTAAAACCAAATTCTTAGTTAAAAAAAAATTATATACATTAGTTGGTATTGTTGCTAAAACTAATCGTACGCATGCATGACAAAACATGCCAGCATTGCCAAAGAAATCAGACAGAACCCACAAAAAATTATAGCAGTTGGGAATACCACTGATGCAATCTGAACTTGAGGGACAGGATCAGAAAATGTCTGCTCAAGGATTTTCAACATTTCATTAACCAAATGTCTGTTCTTCACAGCATTCGACCCAAGTAAGCGAATGTACCATCCCCATGCTTGGATGGTACAAAGCTTCCTCCCATCGTCTTGTAGCATGTTTCTCATTACTGAAAGAAGCGTTTGCTTCAGGTCAGCAGCAAGTACCTGTTCAATGGAAATGAAGGAATTTTCTTCATAATACAAGTTATAGATAACAAGTTGAAGGCAAGTACCACAAGTATGTTGAAGCACCAGTCCAACAGAAAAGGAAATGTATATATATACACAAAATAAAAAAATAAAAAAAAAACTAGATAGTGCATTGAAGAAACATAACCCTTCTATATTTTCTGAATAAAGGGATGAGAAGTTTCTTTATTTCCAACAAGAGAAAAAGAAGGCAACCAATTCCATGGCAGATGCTTTAGCCAAACAAGGGGTTAAGACTAGAGATTGTTTCCTTGGGATGGTTTCATTATGTAGTTATGTACTGTTTGGGGTACAATGCTCTTGTACCTTCTGTTCCTTTTCTTTCTGTTCCTTGTATTCTCTTCTCTTTTATATGAAAGCTTTTTGTTAGTGATAAAACAAAAAAAAAAAAACAGAATACTTGTTGTACACATAGCTTTTTAATCAGAGAAATGTTAAGAAAATCAGAAGCATGTATGTTTGTAAAGATAAAATGGGCAAAAGACAAATACACCCATGAAGAGAAGAAAGTTGACAAGAAGCCCTGGCACAATGGAAGATGCTCACTATTGCAAGAGCAAAGTTGAGATTGTGAGTCCAAGTCATGTCACCAATTAGAGAGAGAGAGACAGGAGAAAATACCCATTGTAAAGTAAAAGAAAAATAAAAATGGATTTGCAAAATTCATACACGGGGGGGGGGGGGGGGGGGCGCATGTCTCATGAAAACAACATATCATATTAGTGATGTGCCAAGATGGCCGACCACGTAGGATAAGAATAAACAATAAAATGGATAATAATAATGTTACAAGCATAATAGGACTTAGAGATGCTTGTACTTTGTCAAATTTTATGGGGCTTTATGAAGAAGGGAAACATAGAGCTATCAATGACATTTTTTCATCAATGAAAAAAAACTTACTTTGCAGTAAGCATTGTGAAAGAGGTCTAGGAGCGTGATTTGACTGATTTCAGTTTTTTGGCATATGTTGGGCATCAAAACCAAAAGGATTCTGGAGAAAGAATACCAAGAGTTCTTATAGAATATAAACTTAAGACCTTCAAGCCATCCTTGTCAAAATGGCTATTTATCAAAGACAACTCAGTGAATGTCACCTCTTTAATTATAAAGAAATCCAAATCTTAGAGATTAGTGTGCATCATTAAGGAAACTTGGGGATTTCTAGTTCATGAGGTGGAGCTGAGGATTTATCATATTTTCATGAAACCAATAATGTGATCATTGCTCTGCCAAGAAAGTGGGGTCAGAGGTAAAGACGGAAACATAAAATTTTCATATGACCACCATATGAAGAGGATGTGTTTTAAACTCTAAAGAGAATATATGCCATGCATTCATTTATGATGCGGTCAGGCAGCTATGGTTGTGCCAATCTGATCTAATACCAACAAATGTAGGGGGAAGGGGAGGACTGAGAGATCTATAATCCCAAGCTGAAGCTTCGGCATAGACATTCCAAGGGAATCATCACCATGGAGATTCAACACCAACTCACATGAGAGAAGCAATTTCATTGAACTGTGTGAATTACACGAGGTAGATCCCTTCATAAAGGGAAGGATGGGGCGTTCAGCACTATAGTTTTGTTCTTACAACTCAATGACTAAGATAAACTCCAAATAAGACAGCTCACACTCCAACTAACTCAGAGTTTGGCTACACCCTTTCTGTATATGGGCTGTTACTTCTCTAAATTGTGTCAAAACCCATCTAATGCATGTAATTTCATGTCATCTGACTTCATTTGACATGAAAATTTTGCTCACTTAAAAAACACGACTTTTTTTTTTAAGGTAATGGATAACTTCTATTGAAAAGAAAGTACAAAGAACAGCAAGAGAAACAAAGGGCATAAAAGACATGCTACAAGACAATCACAATAGAAACACTTCCCAAGGGCCTTGTTTAGCTAGAGAATATTCCAGACCGTTGGCCAATCTAAGGACATGATGAAACTCCACATGAAGAAGGGAAACCAAGTACTCTATCTCATTAAAACTGAACCATAACTTCCACTGCTTTGTATTAGCAGGTCACCCAAGATATTGTGTTGCTGGAATCACTCTCCACGATCAACCTATAGTGAAATGAACAAGAATATATTCTTAACACTCTAAAATAGCCGAGAACTCTACTTCCTTGGAGCCATTGACCCCTACTCCTTTAGAGAACATACAAATAACCTCCCCCTTATCATTACACAGCACGTCAACTGCCCTCCAATACCTACAGGACCCAGCTTACCTCTAGCTGCTCCATCCACATTAAACTTCAGCACTCCAAGAGGGGGAAAATCCAAGGGACCACCCGTTTACCTTTAACCAAACCACGACTCATACAAGCCTCCCAAATCCCAATTGAACAAAATATTCACCAAGCTAAAATTAAATAACTCCTTGCTTACCAACACCCATTTAGCTATTGTAAGGGTGATCTTAGAAATAAGATCCTCATTGGATGTCAACGAACACCTAAAATCTTGTTGTTCCTCTCCTTCCAAACTGACCAAAGAATCACAACAGGAACGATGTTCCAAAGAAGGCCACAACCAAAGAAAGGCCCACACCTGTAAGCCTCAGCCAGCTCTGAGATAGATCGAGACAAACACCAGATTATCCCACACCTGAGAATAAAATGATTCCAGAAAAGGATGCAACCCCACAATGGATCTGCTGCAGAAATGTTCTCCAAGTAAGCCTCTCTTCCAGAAATCTCCAGTGGAGTCTCTCCCCAATACTGTCAACCAGCAAAAGGCCTCCACAGGACGAGGGTTCAATCTCAACCACACAAGAGAACATGAAGATCTAGGGTGAGATGCCCCTCCAGAGCTAAAAAAAATACAAGATTGTAACTCCAAAGACTCTCCAACATGATGTAATAAATATAAACTTCCAAATATACTTCATATGCTAACTGGACTTCTATCTTAGATGTGAAATTAAAAATGTGCTTAACTCTAGCACCTAAAGTGACATAATAGATCTCCATGCTGTAGATCTAGACAAACATGGGCTTGGAACATCTTCTGAAAATGGTCTCTTGGGCTGCATCAACATACCTTGTTTACCCTTCAAATGGCTGCTTCAAGCATTAATACAGTTGGAGATTGACGTTTTCCATCTATTCTTGCTCCCATCTCTTTCCTTCTTCTGTTGTTGCATATTAAGCATTCAACCCTAGTTTCATCATGGTGCTAGAGAATGTAGAGCAAGATCACAGAAGTGATGGTTCCACATGAGCATATTATATTTCTGTCTTCACAAGTGGATCTTTTTTATCAGGCGATTTTCTTTTTCTTCTATGGATTGTGAAATTTTAATTCAAAAAGAAGGAAGCAAGCATTCCCAAGTACATAGAACATGTATAACTTATTGGTGAACATGTATAACTTATTGGTCCTTGTTAGTTGTAGTTTCTTTAATTTCAAAAGTAATAGTTAATTGAAAAAAAAATAATAATAATGGACCACAATAAACTAAAAATACACATACCTTAGACAGAGTCAATGTAGGAGGTAATATACTGGACTTAATCTTCAATAGGCATCTTTCGGACATATCCCTCTCTCTCCTATCAATACTTAGAAGTCTTCTATATATAGGAGGAGCCCATATATCTGATAAGCCTCTCATATTTTCACTAAGCTGAGCTGCTAGCTTCATGACAGCCTGTGAGAGTTGCATCAAGATGGCAAGGAAACTGAAGACTGTCAAATATGTGGCCAAGGTGATCGAAAATTTTACCAAGTTAGCTGGCATAGGCAGCAAATAGTTAAGTGCACAGGTCAAATCCTTTAATTTTATTGGCTAGGAGTAAAGAAATATATTTTCAATTTAAAAGGAGCATGGATGGTTTCAGTAACACCAAGGATAGAATACTCTTTTCTTCTTTATATCCAAATTTGGACATTGATCAACCCATATTTTAGTGAGAGCAATCACCATCATCATTGAAGCCCTATCCTTGCTATCAGGGTTCGGCTTCGTGGATCACTGCTCCATCCCATCTTCGGGCTATGTTCTCAATCACCCCACAGCCTGACACATCACTTCTTTTTGTGAAATCCTCGTCTTTAATAATCTTATCTACCAAATTGGGACATGTAACAATTTACTGGAATAAGTGCTACATTTCCAGGACACCTCAAAACAGACAAGAAGTCAATGTAGTAACATAATCCGATACTCCGTTTTTATGTATAAAATCCATGTCCCTCCCATATCAATGGAGTGCCCCTACCACGTATATGCCATATCTGGGCATCATATGGTAGGCGTGCGCGCACACACACGCAAAGTAAAATTAATTTTCCTTGTTAGAAATTTTTATGTTTTATTTTTTCAAAAATATAACATAGAAATTCTATATCTATTATTATTTTTGTTTGGAACACAATCACATTGACCAATCCATGAATCAGTACAATAGTTACACAAAACAAAATCATGACCAAATAAACCTTACAATGTGCAGGAACAAGGCATCATGAATTTCAATATTGACATCATTGTTGAATTTACAGTACATCACAATAAAGGAATTGTTTTGATCAATGGAGTTAGAAGGAAATAATAGAACAGAAATGTTGGACTTTCATGGAAATGCAGGAATTTTACAACTGAGAAATGGGCATTCCCTTGCCATACTAAGAAACAATGTGAAAATACTGAAGTGTACTTAATGGAAATTTGTAAAATCTGGCATATAAACACATTAGCATAACAAATAAAAGCAAATAATGTGTGGGAGACAAGATGCAAAATAAATGCATGGGACACGGTAACCATCCTCTTGCATGGTATGCGCATGTGGATTGTGGATCTCAAATGCCATCAATATCTCAATGGCTCACTTTGCAAAACAAACATCTCTCACTGGAAATAACAATGTGGGAGGTAGCTGGATGGGGTCCTCCTAGGGCTCCACTGATCATGGGACTAGGGGGATGGAAAGATCAATCTGGGTAGGCCCCAGATATCAAATTTGCGATCAATTTGATGCTCCTCACCCCTCAATCCAGGGCCCACAAGTTTAACAGCTTTGAATTAAAAAAAAAAAAAAAACCCTTGATCCAACAGTCCAGTCCATTTGGTGGGTGCAAACCCCGAGGTCTAGTGACTAGTAGAGATGTTCTATAATTATAACGTTATCTATGTGTGAACGGTTCGGATGACTCATGAGGTGGGCCCACTAGGAGTTTTCACGAATCCCCTCCATGAGAGATGTTCTCACAAGAGCAAAAACCATATATATATATATATATATTCACCGTGCATGGTTTATGGACCCAAAAACTCAAGCCGGCTTACACATCAAATGTGCAGACATAAACAATGCATGAAGATTGTTGAGAAAAGCTTCTAATGTATTATTTAACAGACTTGATGAGTAACTAACCTCATTTTGTTGAAATATATAGAAGTCAAGGCTCAAACCTGATCATGATTACCATGAGGTTAGTAGAATTGTTTTCCACTTCCTAACCGCTTAAGCTTTTGGGATGTATTGGCTAGTCGGACTTGACCTGGAATCAGACAAACCGGTGGCGAGTTTGAATCCCACAAGGACCGTCTCAACATTGTAAAAACTGTGAGCATGTTGCAAAATGCGAAATATGCACCAACCACTCAAGGGGGAGTATCGAAAAGTATTTATGTTGCATCCGGTAAAGCCTCAAGGTTTTGATAGGATTGCTTAGCAAAGGGAATTTAATAATGTTACAATCTGACTAGCCAATAATCCCAAAAGCTTAAGCTATTAGGCAGCGAAAGACAAATCTACTTAACTCCCTAGACTCATCTCAGGGTCTTTCGACCCCCCTAGAGTCGTCTCAAGGTGGGTCCCCAGGAGGGGACCACAGCAAGGTGGGCATGGAAATTTCCATGCACACCGCAAGTAGGGGATAAGGAATATGTGTATGTGGAGAAAACTCTCCCAAGGACAGTCTGCACGGGGACATCCATGTGGGGCCCACCGGGCACTGATCCAAATGGACCATCAAAAACCCCACCCCCTGTTTAAACCGAATGCGTTGGATTTGCACCAATCCAAATGGACTGTTGTTGGATCAAGGGTCTTCTTTTTTCCTTTATATAAGGTTGTTAAACTTGTGGGCCATGGATAAAGAGGTTAGGATGGTCTGATAGACCTGCAATTTTGCAAGTAGGTAGTCACATCCAGATCTTTCAATCCCCCACCTCCCCTGAGATTGATGGGGGCCCAATGGGCCCCATAGCCATCCACACGGAGGTCCATGGGAACCATCCGTAGCATAGCACAACCCTATACATATATAAACATCATATATATATATATATAGACAGAGAGAGAGAGAGGGAGGAAATGATCCTATGAGCATGGTGCTCATACCATGAGACAATGGGGGATGGAAAGATCCAAGTGGAACTGCCCTAGATATGAAGTTTGAAGCCAATCTCATGCCTCTTAACACCTTGATCCGTGGCCCACAAGTTTAATGGCTTTATATGAAAGAAAAAAAAAAAAGGTCCCTCAATCCAATGGTCTAGTTCATTTGGATGGGTGAAAAACGTGGGGATCGGTGACTATCAAGAGGGGGTTCCTTGTTTTGTGGTCCACTCAGATGGTAACTAGTTGGTGAGCACCATGCTCACAATCATTTCCCTATACATATAAGTTGTTTCCTCGTAATAACCAAGTTCCTAGTGAGCCAAAACAATGAAGAGCTATTCAGGGGAAAAAAACTGAATTAATTTATGTCAAATAAAAGAACACAAGAAGAGCAAATCAAATAGGTACAAACAAGTTAAATTCAAGTCGATGTAACTGAGACCAATGACCCTTGAAGTGATCCAATAAAAAAATTTACTTAAACAATTGCATGGTCAGTAAAATAATATTTAGCTAAAAAACTGAAAGAATCAGTTCTGAAAAAACATCAACCACACTAATTAGTCAGGGACTACACTAGTACCAAACAACCAAGCCATAGATACAATCACTACTAGTAGAACCATGCTTAGTGGGAATTGTCAATGGTCTCAAAGAAGAATTAACAAGAAACAACAATTAATAATACCTGAATAGCCTCAAATGTAGTGGATAGAGAACCAACAGGATTCTCAAGAGCATGCATTGCGGCTCTCAACAAAGAATGCAAGTTTGAAGCTATAAAAGAGCTATTGAGCTGCTGAATAGAAATACACCAAACTCCTAAATTACAAATTGCCTGCAAAACCAGTAAGTGTACTATTTCAGGACTTAATGAATTATTTATGACAGGAGGAACCCACAACAGGAATAAATAGTAGATATTTGAGCATTACCTTCATTTTTGTGGTTGTGATTACTTTCAACAATGACTCCACAAGAAAACAAGCAACGTCTTCTACAATACGCAACAAAGTGTTTTTAATTTGACTATTCCCTTCTTCATTTATTTGGAGAATGATAGGAGACCATGCTTCCCTCATTTTCCATACAAAAGCATTGTCTAGATTAACCGTTATAATGATTATCTACACCCAAGGGTTTTTAAGGAAACAACTATTCTTCCAAGTTCTGGTAATTAGTTACTGCAGAAGTGTGCAGTTACAAACCATGGGTGTATTATGTGATCTGTTCCCTAATTGTTTTGAAATATGCTACAGAAAACATTTTAACACTGAAATAAGGACACAAAGAAACTTGAGAAACTAAAGAGGAGTAGAGGACTTCGAGATTGGGGTATCACTTGAAGAAACCATGACAACAAATGATATAAAATGAGGGGTTACTACTTACTAGTTACTAGCCTAAGTCGGGGTTCAAGCCAGCCCCATGAACAAACGGGACGTGACTAAAGAAAGGGGCTCTAGGTCTTAGTTTAGGCCTGATGGTCCTGTAATGGTCAAGGCCAATACCTAACGGACCCCGATATTACAACAATGGAACTTACTTAGACCCAGATGTAAAGGTAAAATTATACTAATATATTAGTATATGAAAACATATATTCATATGTTATTGGGATGCAATGGAGCCAATTTAGGCCCAGCCCCAGACCCGACTGAACATAATAGAATACAGATCAGTCTAGACCTGAACATGATTAAAAGACAAATCTAGACAAAAACATAAGAAATAACTGTTCAAAAGAATAAGAAATCAACTGTTTAAACAGTATCAATCACTCCAAATAGTGTTGCATAAAAAGTAAAAGCCATTTAAACAATCAACATTCTGAAAGAATTGGGCACTACTTTTTGAGATAGCAGCAGTATTTGATAGCATAGACAAAGAATCATAGCCTCGAGAGAGCATGATTGGCCAACAAATTGTAACAAGGAATATGACTAAAAGATGAATTTAGACCACTTTGATTTCTGGTATTACTAGCAACAAAAAAATGGCACCAAGGGGTCTTCAACCATCCGCAATAACAAAAACTGCATATCGCAGCAGGGAGGAGGAAGTCATAATGACCGTATAAGAGTGTCAATCACTCTACATCATGTTATGTATGGTATATAACCCATGCAAATAAGATGTAAAAACTAAAATCAGAAAAAAGAAAAGTGGCTATTGACCATTATTTTCTAAACAACAGTTGCGTAATAATAGTATAATGAATGTTATTCACAGAATACAGAATGTTGTGCTCATCATCTCAACCGCGAGTTTGCAGGTTCAAGGCATGTCACCAAAAAAAAGAGAGATAAGATGTGTGTGTGTAGAGAGAGAGAGAGAGAGAGAGAGAGTCTTATCTATGGGATTGGCCCATGAAATGTATCTCATTATAATTTACTTGAGCACAGTTCATGCAAACAGAGACTACCGCGATAATATGAAAAATTATGTCATGCATAAAACTCATTAAGGTGAAAATCCAATGAATCCATGGTGGGCATTTCCTATCAATAGTTCACCCAATTCAAAAGAGGACCCCTCTTTGCTGCTAAATCCCTCCCCACCATAATACAATTGTAATGTATTGGGCTGGATCATGCTTAGACATAAAAGGGTTGTGTTTGTGTGTGTATGTGTGTGGATGGGGTAGGGGGTTAAAAGATAGAAGAGAATGAGCAAGGTGGCATTTGGGGACAAACCTGGAATGGATGCGACAAGAGATGGGTGGTAGATCATGAAAGCCATACACTTCAACGCTTGCGCAGCACTGCATACAAATTTGAACTAATAGCCTGCATTAGGGCATAAGGCCTAATAGAGCACAGTTTCCACCATCCAAACATTGTGATTTTAACCTAATCACCACTTAGCACAGCATCAAAATATTGCAATATCCAAATTCCAACACGAACCCTAAAGGTGCATTCATACAAAGCCAAATACTACAAATAATAAAAAAAAACCCAAAACCCCAAAGCAAGTTTTGCGCCTAATTTGAGAAAAAAAGCATTCAACCAATCCCAACTACAATAGATACACTTACCCCAAATGATGAATTCAGAATTAGAACTTTC
Organism: Umbellularia californica; assembly: GCA_028538565.1. Classification (NCBI taxonomy): domain Eukaryota; kingdom Viridiplantae; phylum Streptophyta; class Magnoliopsida; order Laurales; family Lauraceae; genus Umbellularia; species Umbellularia californica. Next base: position 94,136,649 of record JAPQWN010000003.1, on the reverse strand, counting down.
AAAATCCCAATTGGGTATTGAAGAATCATGATATTCAATCTATAGAGAATTTTCAAAAGAAAGGAGGAACAATGATCATATAAAGATTTAGAAGGAGATGAATGGATGAGGAGACTGACATTTCTTCATCGTCATAGGAAGCATCAGCACAGATGAGAGGAAGAAGACGCTGTGATCGCTCCGAAAGGGCTTGGATTGCGAAAGGGTCGTTGGCAGAGATCTCTTGAAATTGCAGGAGAGATCCATATGCGAGTGATCGGTCGAAGATCGAGCTTGAAGATATGATATTAGCCTCGATTTCTTCTAATTGGCGAGATGCGTCTTCTGCCATTTTCGAATTCGAGAGAGAGAGAGAGAGAGAGAGAGGGGGGTTTTTGGACGTTCGTCGTCTGCATAAAAGGGTTTAGTTGCGGTTTAGGAGGCGGGGTTCTTGATTTCGCGCCATATCTTATCAACGGCTGGATCAGTAGACAGGCAGGGTTTTTGTGGCTCTGATTTTAGTCATTAACCGTACACATGACATGCAAACAGTTTGAATCCATACCGTTCAATTTGTGTGCCCTTGATAACTCTAAGGATTAGGGAGTGGTCTGGACCGCGGTTCCACCTTCTTTCAGAGCTAGAGATTTTGGTATCATATGAACTCCGATTCTATTTTGTAAGGAATCGAAAGTTGAGTTTACTAGTACTACTGTCACCTTAGGGCAACAGGGGTATTTACCGCGGCAAAGTTGAGTTTGGACCCAACCTGAGTCCGATCCATTTATTGTGATCCACAGCCAACCTAAACCCTGGTGTTTTAAATATAAGATAAGAGAATGGCCTTTTTTTAACTCTAATCCAGCGAAGGCAGACGATACTTCACATTAAAAATATTTTATCATACCTTTACTTTTTATCTCGATATACCTTACATTTACTTTTTCCCACAATTTGACATTCATCTCACCTCTACTCGACACGAACAAATTATAAAATCGAGTTCAAATCATTCGATTAATCTAATACTAGCATAATTACCCATGCTCAGCACGGATATGACAAACAATGCAATTCAAAAAATCCATAGCTTTTTAAGAAAGAAAGCAAAATAAATTTTTTTTATGAGTATGTATTTATGTAATCCAATAGTTGGTATCATAAAATAAAATAAAAAAATGAGAATTGGAGTAAAAAGGGAATGATAGAATCTTGATTGAAACAAATCTTTCAAAAAAAAAATAAATAAAAAGTGAAGAGCAATTATGAGTGGGTATGATAATGAAATAAAAAAGATAGTTGATGTAACTTCCGATCAAAATTATAACTAACGGTCAAAATTGAACCCAAAACTTCCGAGCTTGATATATTATAATTTGTCAATCAAGGACTTGTACAACTAATAGTCGGGGGTCTCTCGGGCATGTGATCGTTTTTTTTATAACCATGTGTTTTTTAGTCCTTTCGTAAATATATATGATCCCGAAGCAAATTTAATATTTTAACTATGTATCATTTGTACAAATTCCCTCAACCATACATCAATTGTAGTGGGGCACACGCAAGTTGAACTTGATCATTTCCCAATTGGTAATTTTAGTTATTAAGTCAGGTGAAGTCAAGTCAAGTTAAACATCAAATAAAAAGCACTTTTTACCAAAATTCCTTTCATCTTTTCTAAAAAAAAAATAAAAAAACAACTACATATACTCACTAAAAGACAAAAAAACTCTATTTCCTCGTACAAAAAGTAAAAAACTCCATCCCAAACAACTAAAAATAAAATACCATCATAACTCACTTATATTTTATTCCCTCATTTTATTTCACTTCATTCCACTTTATTTTAAGAGCGTGTTTTGATGCGTGGTGAAGTGAGGTGAGGTGAGGTAAAGCCTCCATTACCCAGACAAGAAAAGACAATGGGTCATATCAAAAGTACAAAATTTCAAAATTCCCTCACTCGTTTTAAAAAAAAAAGTAAAAAAAAGCAACCTCCTTTCTCCACTAAAAGACAAAAAAAGCTATACTTTTCTATACAAAAAGTCAAAAAGATTCCATACTAAACAACTAAAAACAAAATACCATCATAACACCTTATATTTTATTCTCTATTGATTTGATGCTTCACTTCACCGCACTTCAATTCACCGTACATCCAAACAGGCCCTAAAAGTAAATTACCAAACGGGCCCTAGTTTCTAAATTTTCTCGGAGAATTAGGAAAATCTACATTTAGCAATTGTAAATCCTCAAAAAATTGTGCCAATATTAATTTTCATTTTTTTATAGTTTTTTTTTTCACCCCAACTCCATGGGATTTGGAAATCCTAAGTTTTATATATTTACAGGCCAACACCAATTTTTCTTAGATATATGCACCAATACACACCATATCGATGTGAAATCCTTATCCATTGAAATCCTTGTTGAGAATTCCTCAAATATGTGGCAACAAGGATTTATTTAATTGTGGATTCCTCAACTGTTCCCAATCATGCCCTTAAAATTTACATTGATAATATATCGGTGTGTGTCCACCCAAATCGATCGGCCCATCTCATTCACCAAATCTATTTAGGTTTCAACGATCAATGATAGGGCTGGTACCTGTATGATCTCAGCCATCTGATCTTTTGTGCCCTTTCAGCATCATTCTCATGAAGAATTGCTATGTTTGAGGACTAACAATTAGAATTTACAAATACCTGATGAGCTTTGAAGGAATCTCCAGCAAGATGTGATGTCTCATACTGGATAATGATATGAACCCTGGGATAATTTGAGCCCACGAATGGTGGGCCATGTCCCAACAAGTTATCACCTTTGGATCCACATCCTCCAAATTGATGACAAACACTGGAAGGCAAATTTATGTACACCCCCTTGTAGTTTGGCAATTACTAATAACCAATTGTCTCTTTTGGAAATAACCGCATTTGTGAAAATAAAAATCTTAACCAACCACCTTGGCTACCATCAATGGTCCCTCTCAGACCTATTGATCAATCCACTGTGTTTTTGTTTAAAAATAATGAAAATCTTCTTAAATCTAACCTTATTTAGGTTGAATTCAAGAAAATTAAACCAAAATGGCCTATTCGTCTACATTGAATATAACAAATTTCACGGCTAAATGAGCTACACCAAAGGATAAAAAGAGGTGTTAGGTGAGGGGTGAAGAATAAGTGATGTAGATGAGAGATTGATTTTCCTAGAATCTTAGTTATTTGGACAATATCTGCTTATTCATTTCCTATATGTTATTGATTCAATTTTCATGAAAGGTGAGTGGGAAAGAATATAAGGTAGCAATATAGATGAAACTTTTATTTTCTTAATATTTGAGTTATTGGGGGTGATAGTTGGGTATTCATTTCCTAATTTTTCTTAAAAAAAAAAAAAATCTCATGCATAGTGCTTATGCAGGATCATGCATTTGGAACGTCGCCAAATGCTGGACTTCCCTTGAATTTCACCGGGTCTTTGGTGATAACGCCTCATTCGAATGGAGTGCAGAGCACATGAACTTTCATAAGATTTGAATTACAAGGGTGATGGTTGGATACTTATTTTCCATCTTCCTTTCGTTCAATTTTTATCAAAGATGGTGTTATTTGATGGCCAGCTTTAGACATTCACCTCTGATGGTTTTAGAAATTTTGGGAATTCAATTATATAAATCAAACAGACCTACCCAAAAATATATTCTCCGATTTCTCTTCACAACTATTTACAATCTCGTTCAATTATAATGTACATGGTTGGATAGTTCATTTTGAATAATCAACGAGCCCTGTATCAAACACAACATTTCCTTTGAGTCACGTTGTTAGATTGGCAGTACTTGTTGGAGTTAGAAATATTTTCTTTGCTTGATCATACTATTGGGCAAGTCCATTTTCTCTATTTTCTTTCATTAGTAACAATAACATGCATTAAACAATGAGCTTGTGATGAGAGAATAAGATAAAGGCAAAAGAATACTGTACCTTCACCCAACCCAAAACATAAAGAAAGACACCACCCAACACTTATATAATCATACCTTCCAAAGGAGAAGATCTCTTGGTCCCCTGCTTAGCTAAAACATCAGCTACATTGTTAGTTGATCTACGATTATGATGAATAACAACATTAAAGCAGGAAAATAAAGCTCGAATTTTGTTGAAAAAGAATCGAAATTTTCAAGGAGTGACCTTTTTAGCCGTCCAAGCAATTGCATTAGAGACATTTCCTCTCCCTTTCTCTATATCTTTCGTCCTTTCATATGATATATTAATTCACTTGTAAAGTCAACTTCACCCTAACAACTCGAACTATATCCCAATCAACTCTATCTTTGACACACATCACATAAAATAATAAACCCTAAGACGATCACCCTCAATTTGATTCAAACCTAACTCAAACATTAAAAAAATAAAAAAAAACCCAATCTTCCACATACCACATTTCACTAGCCCAACCATCAAAGAAACAGGATCAGGGATGCCCCAAAAAACCTCCGGGGGCTGCATGCAAATTCCCCCAACCGAAACAAGAAGAGCTCGTGCTCGTGCAAAACACGACCAACTCCTCGGCCCGAGCACCACATTCTTCCTCTTTCTCGAGACCCGATTGCAATCGAAAAAGCGCTCTCTCTCTCTCTCTCATCCGTATATCTTATTTCTCTCCTCACTTCTCTCTGCAATCCCAACCAGCAGAAGAACAAGAGAAGAAAACCAATCATTTCAAAACCCTAGCTTTCAAATCCCCATTTATGCATCCTTTTGCAAGAAATCAAGGCCCCACAAACCCTCAGAGCTGAATCCGAACCGGGTTTGACGTCATTTGAACCGGGCCACCGATCGAATCCGTAGGGCTTTCCCCCGCAATTTTTTTTTTCTAGGGTTTTCGGATCGGATCCTGCTCGATCCAGGTGAATGGACGCTCGAGAATTGCCGTCGCCGGTTGCATCGGCCAGAGAGGAAGACGACGGTCACCTCTCCGTCGCCGCCGCCCTAGCCAAGGACGCCGCCGCTCTCTTTCAGTCACGGAGATACGCAGAGTGCGTAGAGGTTCTGAATCAGCTGTTGCAGAAGAAAGAAGACTATCCGAAGGTAGGGCTTTGTGCTTTTTTTTAAAAAATTTTAACGTCCTTTGTTTTTTCTGCATCTGATGTTTGATGGGGTTAATGGGGTTGGATGGAGTTGGGTTTTTGTGATTTGTGAGTATTTGTATTGGGGTTGTTAGTATTTTGTGTGGAAGATTGAATAGATCGGGTTTGGATGGATTAGGTCTTGGGTTTGTTGATTTATCCCATTTTTGATTCAGTACTTGGGATGGTTTTTGTAAAGTTTGAATTTTTTTTAGGGTGGATTGATTTCTTTTCATTAGGGACATGTTCTAATTTTAGCCGTTTTGAATTTCTTTTGAAAAGGGCGCAATTAGATTTATCCAATTTAAGAGGTTTGGTGAAATGGGTACTGAAAACAGATGTTTGAGGAGAAGCTTGTCAGAAGAGTCTGTATATGAGGAAACGAGAAATACCAGCTTACTGATTTTTTTGTTTTGATTTTTGCAAATTGTTGCTGCCCCACATCATCATCTTGCTAAATGGTGATTTTGAATTTGAAGGTGTAATGTATGTGGCCTAATGCCTTTTTAAATTTACATGGCACCTTGAATGCAGAGTGAATAACTGTCATTTAATTCAGAATTCAAACTGCATTGGATTTAGGAATATCCAAATATATTATAAAATTGTGCTGTGGCTTTTGGTCTGCATATCCTTCTGTTCTTTGAAAGCTGGTTGCCTCAAAACTCTCATATGTAGTGTCACGTGGACATGCGGCAAGGCTTCATCAGTGGCAAGTTTCAATGTCATCAAGATCCTGGTGCACCCAATTTTGAAATTTAGAGCACGTTTGAAAACAAATGTGGCTTCCACCATTTTTTTTTTCTGTGGACATCTTTGGGTGTAGAATGAATGTGCAATTTTTTTGGTGCTGCGATAGAGAGGGGGGTGGAATTAGTGCACATTTTCCCCTGAAATAGTCACCAGTCCGACCCCTCCGAAGACTTCAAAATCATCAAGGTTACGGATTTTTGCTGAAATTCTTTCATGAAAAGCTTTTACACCAAACAGTGGATTAGTCCATATCCGTGGGAAACTGTGGTTTTTCCACGGTAATTTTGCTGTTCAAATGTGCCCTTAGACAGGGGACACTGCCTTTTTTGAATATATAAATAAAACAATAATATAACAATTACTGATGTATACTTGTTCATATTTTGTAATGAAATTCTACCATACTTATAAAGTGGAAATTGTCTGGGCTCATTTTATATAAAAACTCTTATTTGGTGCAATGGGCAGAGTGCACCTCAAATAGTTGGAATAGCGAGGATTGTGAGTTCAAATCTTCACTGCATATATTACAATGTAAATAAGTTAATATTTTCACTAGAGCCTGTGACACAGTTGAAAGTTGCTCATTGTTGGTTGTGGGTTCAAGTCATGTTACCTTTTTATTTTGATTTTTATAAATGCTATGATACTGATAAAAAGAGAAAAACACCTTTCAAAATTTTTAAAAATAATATAAAAATATAATAATAGCTAAAGAGAAAGTATCAAAATAATTAAAAGTAACAGGATAAAAGTGAATCATTCTTTTGTTCTGAAAATAAGGAGTTCTACAATTGGGGACCTGGAAGTTAAGTTTTATGATAATTGTTTGCAGGATATAACTGGGCAGGCAAAAATTTGTATAACATCCCTTTTTTTTTTTTTTTTTCAAATGGTATACCATCCCCTTTTGAATGCCAATTGGAGATATTTGACTTGAATGTATTTCATGTAACTCGATGTAAAAATACTTGGCCTTCGAGCTTGGCTGTGATGAGCCCTTAGGTCTGCTCTGTTACTTGTGGTGTTATTCCAAGAAATTTTGAAGCGTACTGCAATTAATATTATGGAGTTTCCTTCAGAATTTTCCTCATCCAGAAAATCAGCAATTGGCAAGGGGCTGAGATCCTGTTCTATTGATTAATCCCAATGAAGGTTAAAAAACACCATTAAAAAAAGGAAGGTTTAAAAGCATTGAAGGCATTTTGTGCTATAATTCTTATTGGCAGACCTTTTTAAATTTTTGTCAAAAAATTTACTATTTCACAGCATTGACAAAGATGACCCTTTTGAAAGGAAAAAGGGATCCATTCAAAAAGAAAAAGGGATTGTCAAAGGTGTTACCAATCAAAATTGGTAGGCTCTTTTTTTCCCAACCGGGGGGTGGGGGGGGCATCCCTAACCGGGCGTGCAACAGCTAGGGACACACAAGGAGCTCTTTTAGCTGATTCACCTCTTAAGCTTGATCCGGGAAATGCTTTAGCTTAGTTCCGTTGCAAGATTGTCAAAGGAGTTACCAAATATTGTTGCTTGGTTGCAAGGATCTTTTATGGTTGCCAGAGGAGCTTCTGTAGCTGTCAGACAAACTTTATATGTAGTTCTCAGTTCTCACGTCCACGAATAGGTCTGCTTGAGGTATGAAGCTGCTTAGCTTTGTATCTTCCTTAAGCTTGATCTAGGAAAACTTCACAATTCTATGAGTTTGGATTTCTTAATATTTAGAGAAGAGTGGGTTTGGGCGTGAAGTGAAGATCTTGGATTGAGAGTGTGTAGCTTTTGCCTGTTATTTGGTGCACCTTAATGGGTCGCCAAAGGAGTTCTTCATAGGTAAAGGGGACTTAGACTGGGAGATCTTTCTCACTATCCTTTTGATTTATGATTGAAGTTGAATCCTTAAGTCGGATGAAGGAGAAGGCGAGGTATGATAGGTTAATTGAGGTTCTAGTGTGAGCATGTGAATGTTAACATTCATCTCCAATTAACACTTAACAGATGAAACACTATCCTTTTGTGAAGCGAATTAGGAAGCAAGGAACCAAATTTCGTGCATATCCTAGTGACAACTTTCATAGGAAAGTCCTACTTGTCAGGTTGCCTAAGGATGATGTGATATTCTATGCAAATATGTTGGAAGTATGTTACTTTTCTAATAGGAGGAGCTCCTAAAGGTTTTATCTTGATTTGCTATTTGGTTTTGGGGACCAACACAAAGTCCTAGAGACTTGACCATCAAGAGATGACACATACTGGGAAGCACGCCGTCTCAAGTACTAAAACGATATTGCATGCAACAAGCAAAGGCTGAAAAGTATCCGGAACCAACAAAAGCCAATGTTTTGGAACCAATTATGGAGAATGTCAAGACTGAAATTGAGGAACAAATGTAAGAAACAGCTAATTCCACAATCATTTCAGATGAAGTGACAAACAAAGAAGCTATCGACATTGAGCACCTAGTGCAAGAGCAAAACTCGAAAAACATGGGATGTAAATTGCCTTCTTTGGAAAATGTAGACCAAAAGATGCAAGTAGCATATGAAGCAATAAAGAAAATAGAAGATTTGAAAATGGTCAGCGGGCCAACTGATCATTTGATAGAACCCATTGTAAGCCCACTTTTAGAACAACCAGTTAAACCATCAGAAGAACAGGCTATTGGTCATGAGACTACAAATGAAAATCAAGTCATTGAGTTTCCCCATATTAATTTCATCTTCGGAGATTGACCATTAATACTCGGAGATTGTGTGCGAACAACAGAAATTCACAAATTGAAGTATCTAATGGTTAGATCGCACACCCAAGCTGGTTTCAGATTTCAGAAGCAGCGGTACCCCTATTCCTACTTCTACTTGGAAGCCTAGATTGAAGTTGACAATATTGAGTCAAGCCTCCAAGCTATGCATAAAAGATAGAGATCAAGTGGCAAATCGGAAGTTCATAAAGTGAATCTTTGACCTTGGAGGACATCTACAAAAGTTGAGGTCAAGTTCTCTTCAAGAAGGGGAGAACTTGAAGCAAGACAGACCCATGGGCCTTGACTTCGCTTGATGCAGGACAGACCTATTGTCCCCCATGGGTTGACCAGTTGTTTGGCCCAGCCCACCTACCAGCCCATTTATTTTATGTTATTTAGAGTTTATTTATGCTTTTAAGTTGTTTTAGTAGGATGTTTTTAATCCTGACCATTAATGTGTTTGGATGGTCCGTATGAGATCTAGGTTATTTCTTTTCCTATAGAAGTGAGGTAAAGCCTCTCTGGCTTTACAATGGTTGATGTTGAATGAAAATACGAGTGCTTTGGGATCTTCCCCAAGTTTTCTTCGAGTTCTCTCTCCGAGTTCTATTTGCCTCCTAGATTGGAGTTTGGCGTGAGGCCAATTTTTTCCCTATCTCTTCACCTCTATCCTTGCCTGCCCTATATCTCCCCTTCATTCCACATCAGAAACCCTTTTTGTGTGATCCTTCTAGTTGGGCTAATAAGCAGGGGAATAAGAGTTGGTTTCCTTCAAGCCTTCCACCCTGAACAAGAAAGTTGTCACTAGCCTTTTGAAGGGAAGAAATGATGAATGTGCTGGAGAGCTAGGAATCCAATCCCTCATCTGTTTTGTTAGAGAGTGAGGTTTCCACTAGAATGTGCGTGTATGCACATTTGTATCTTATGTGACATAATAATGAATACCAATGTTTTAAAATGTTGAGCGTATGCTGAGGCATTCCATTTACCCAAAACAATGGGCATAAGCCTCATGAGCAGGCCTTTTTCATAATGTATATAGCAAGTAGTTGCAGTTCAGTTGTTTAAGCCTTTAATGAGTCAACTAAGGATGATTTTACAACTGTCATAAAGAAAACCCTGATTCTTAAAGACACGAAATGCCTCGCCGCTCTTTTTTCTTTAAAAAGAGAAGTGGTAATGGGGTGTACGATATGAAGTGTGAGTGAAGCGATTGCTTCATCAAGGGCATTCCTATTAAATATGCCTTAGACAGAGAGGTATTTGCCTCCAATGCATTGTGCTTCACATGTTTTGATCACCCCAACACAAACCTCGAGATGTAAGCCCCATAACCAATAATGAATATATCAAAAATGTATTTATACGGTTGTTACTATATAATCTCGTGCAAATATGATCTGCCATAATTCAAAGGTATCATGATTGTGACATTGTTTTATTTTGATCTCGATGATTATTGGGTGAGTTGGAAGTTGTTAATTCATCTTTGGAATATTTTTATAAGAATATGGAGCATTTCTTGTCCACACAGGATGAATGTAGAGTTACTTTAAGTACCTTATGAGAAATGAAGTGCTTTGACAACTGGAAGGGTCTGCCAAGCAGAAATGATGCCTTGGATGGGTCCCTCCGACTTAAACCCTTCTAATTGTTAAGAACAGCTCAAAACAGCCTAAAACTGATAAAAGGTTGGCCAAATCTCTTTAAACCATATCAATTTTTATCGGTTTTACTTATTTTAATATATTTATTTAAAATTTCTATTTTTTGTACTTACGATGCCATTAATGAGCTTGACCGAACCAACAGTTGTACTGATTTGGACTGAACAATCCTGCCAATTGTTCGAGTTCCAGTTCAATTTTCAAAACATAGGTTAAATGACTGGAAACCCAAATAAATAAAAAATTGATAATTTTTATTTGAAATGGTAAATAAATTTATTACTCAAAAAGAAAGGGATATTATGCCAGAAAAAAACTTTTCATTGTAGGGCACGTTTGTGCGGTAGCGTTTCCCCGGAAAATGCATGGAAAGTGGAAATGTTTTTCCACAGCGTTTAAAATTACACATTTGGTGCGGCCACTTTTCCTTGAGGAAAACATGAAAAATGAACTAACTTTTCTATGATTTGTGGAAAACCATTTCCGATGGGGGGGAGGTCGGAAAATGTTTTCCATGGAAAATGGAAAATTCTGTGGAAAACCATTTCTGTGGTGCCACACAAACATGCCCTAAAAGTTTGGTGCCTGATCCCTATGGCTAAAGCATACCTTGAAAACGCAGAGAAACCATACTTAATTAGCATCTCCAACATTACATTAGCCTGTGGTATTATATGATGTTCCTATATCATCAATTAATTATGTGACCATACATATGTCACTCAATTAGATAATAAGAGCTTTTACTTTTGTTTTCTCATGCAATCTTTAAGATTTGGTACATATTTAAAGTATATCCATAATATACTTTGTGACAGGTTATTCATAATATTGCTGTTGGGGAGTACTTCCGTGATGGCTGTTCTGATCCGCGGAAGTTGCTTGATGTACTTAACAAAGTCAAAGTAAGTTGCTCATTTGGAACTTTATTTCTTAAAGAGAATGTCAAGTTGTTCTAATTTTGTGTTTGGTCATATTGAACTTTATTTCATTCATTACATTATTTATTTAGGTTGGTGCATGTGGCCTTTGGGTGAGGTTTAACTTGCAAATACAAATTATTTTATAGTAACTGATGCAGGCTTTTCCTCTTGCAAGATGTTGAAGTCCAATATTTGATTCTTTGTGAAATATTTCATGACGATCTTCACTGAAGATTTGACAAATTATCCACACACAAAGTATTCTTGTTATCTTGATTTGGTAATGCCTTCCATTATTAACTTGAATTGTTGTGGCCTTCCGTGTGACCACGTTTTTCAGTTGACTTTGTTATTCTTGTTCTTGTTCTTGCTGTGTGCGTGCTTTTGTGCGCGTTTTGGTAATTATTGGGAGTATATCATAAAGCAAACTGGTCATTATGAACTGGATCCTGGGACCTCTCCCATGTGCCGTACTGCCTTTTTACAGTTTAATTGAATTTGCATTTAATTTTTGGCTCAGATGTGTTGTTGACTGGTTAGGGTTGTATATGATGTGTGAAAGGAAGCAGTTTAGCTTTAATTTAATATGCACCTGAAGAAGCGACTTTTCATTCGTTAAAGATCCATGGGTGGTGGCGATCCTCAAGGACTTCAATTTACATTATTAGAAAATAGAAATGACCTTCAAATTAGTTGTCCTGCTTGCCTTGTTTACAATATATATATATATATATATATATATTTGGATCAGTGACAAGAAGAAATTGTATTAAGAAAAAAAAAGGATGCAAATATGCAATACGGGTATAAGGAATTATACCCTAAAAACAACGTGGATATAACATGAGCCACTCAAGGTGAAACTCTATCCACCTCTTGTTTAGCTAGGCCATCCGCCAAGGAATTAGTTGATCCAATCACATGACCAAAAAAAAAAAAAAAAAACCATCTAAATTGGTGGACAACTCCCTGATTTCATTAAAAAGAAACTGAAATCTCCACAATCTATAGTCGAGACGAGCCACCCACCCACATGACAGCATATACCTAGTCTTTTTCACAATCAGCTTGGCCTGATAGGAACACGAAGACTTGTTTACATTCTAGTACTGTCATAATTCAACTTTAACCATCATGTGGTTGTCTTACCTAAATATTACAGATCCGATAATGGTTTCCTTGGAATTTATATAGACTGCTCTAGTTTGATCGACAATACCTCACTGAAACGAGCCGAAGCATCAGTCAGTCCAAAACCTCAAAATGGTTCTAATTTTTTCATTTATTTTTTAATCTTAATACTCACCTAATTTAGTTTGAATCCTAAGATGCCGATACAACAAATTTTTTGCCTGTTTCCATTTTGCTGAGGCCACCAGAATTTCTTATTTTATTTTTGTTGTCTTAAAGCTTAAATGATAAGTACCAATTTGTGGCTGGGGTTATTTCTTATTCTTCTTTTACAGTAATTATCTTTTTACAATTTTTTATGTTGGTTTAGAAGAGAAGCGAAGACCTTGCTCGTGCATTTGGAGAACAGGTGGATGTTGCTGGCAACCTTGGAAGTAGTATTATGTCAGGATCTAAAGGGAGCGGTACAATCCCACATCAGTTTTCTGCTGCAAATACTTCCAGTACTGCCTATGCGGATGAATTCGACACTTCTGTAGCCACACTGAACATTGTATTTCCCTTGCTCCTATTGAAAATAACTTAAATTTGCCTTCAACCTTTTTTTCCCCTGATCATATATCTAAACGGGTATTTGGATGTGGTGAAAATGACAAGTTGGGATCCCCAGTAGGTTGAGAAAGTAGGGAGTAGCAATAGGGTAGAAAATTTCTTTTTGAATGGTCAAAATAGGATAGAAAATTCCGTAGTGCAGATTCTCCTTTGCCTTTTTGCTACATTTGGGTGAGTGGTAAGGGTTGTGAGACTACTAACCTTACGACCGAGGAATCAATCCTTGGGTGTCTGTATGAAAAGGAGATGCCAACACCACTGATTTATCATTGTGTTCATTGCCTTTCTGCTCTTGTTTGGCCTTTACTTGGAAAACTTTGACAGAGGAAAAAGCCTTTTAAAGGACAAATTATACTTTCCAAGTAGATGACATTCTCTCCGCAGTTTAAAGTTGTGCTCACTTGTGTGTGAAAAACGTGCTCACGTTTTTTTTTTTTTTGTTCGTATGTCTTTTTTTTTTGGTTTGTCTCTTTTTCACCATTTCCAAACACCTCCAAGGGAATTTTTAGTTTATTCCAAGTTCTAAAACGCCACCAAGGGAATTTTTATTTGATTCTAATGACCATTTAATCATTTCCTTTTTCTTGTTATACAGGCAATTATACTGTTTCATTTGCACGAATACACAAATGCATTGTCAGTTCTCGAACCACTATATCAAAACATAGAGCCCATAGATGAGGTAATGAATGATTTTTGAATATGCAATATTTCTGGGGGCATTTTTACTAAAAAAATATATTTGCATTGACATTTCTTTTTGTGCAGACTACTGCCTTTCACATTTGCCTGCTCTTACTAGATGTTGCCTTGTCTTCCCATGATGCATCAAAAGCTGCAGTAAGTACTAATCTCTTTGCCAGCTGGCTCTTATGCAACTTTTTAGATGCTATGGTGGGGTTTTTTTTCATAGGAAAATGCCTTAGAAATGATATAATGCATGTTTAAATACTAGATGAGCTTGTGTTCTGATTTGAAATAATATCAATAATGATTTAGCGATTTAGAAGGTTGAAGAATTTGGTACTGTAATTCCAAATGCTGAATTTTAACTTCTTATTCATATGTGCTTACTGAGTATATCTCTATGATTTAGTACTTCTCTAGTAGTTTCTCTGGCTGTTTGTATTCCTTCATTGTTGACAACTGTTGATTGCACCTGGGTGGTTAGTAGTAGAACTTGCTTTTGGCTCCCAGGAGTTTGGATTGTGTTCGCATTTTTGCTTTTCCGTTTTTCTTTCAGATTTTTGAAATTTCTTATTTATTAACTTGCTCTTTGTTATTTGGATAAACAGAGACTTCAGAAGTAATATTCTTGCATGGTAAAATGAACTAACTGTTAGTTGGATATCTTTGAAAACCCTATAGTGGTTCAATTGGATTTGATCTCATAGATCTTCTACGTTCTTTACTTGTTCACTGCATGAAATTATTGTATGCTAGAATTCTATTACTTCAGCCCTAGACTCTTCGTTGTCATTTTGGTTTGGTCTTTATTTTTGTTTGCTTGTCACAACAAAAGGCTTCAATGTTTAATTTTCAGTGAAAATGCAAATAATCATTTTTACTCTTACCCTAAGATCCTCTCCCTCTTCCCTCACCTACTTCCTCCTCTCTCTCCTCCTTTTCCCTCTTCTTTTCTCCCCCATTTTCCTTTCCCTCCCCATTTCTCTCTCTCTCTCTCTCTCTCTCCCTCCCTCCAGCAATGAAGGGGCCATCTTTTAATGTTTCTGCCCTTTTTTGGTACAGCCAGTTGAACAAATGTACCATTGGGAACTTTGTGGTCTCCATGGTGGGGCTCACCTGATAAAAATTTGAGTCGGTCAATGTAAATTCCCTTGCCTTTTATGGATCCTCAAAATTTGACTGTTATAGGAGCCGGGGCCACGGTCGGATTGATCTGATCTTGATAATGAGTATATGATGCAGTGAGATCCAAGAAGAAGAGGACCCACTAATGGGTCCCACCAAGAATGATTTACTTTCTTTAAATAGTGTAGTAATTTTAGTAATTTGAGATTTTAGTGATTTACTTAGAGATTTTCGTGAGAGATTTTAGGGAGTGATTTTAGGATTCACTGAATAATGGTAGTTTCTTTATTTACACCATTCCTCTATTATAATTTATAAATAGAGATGGATGCTTGATTGTAAATTATGCTATATTTTTAATAAGATTTCAGAATTGTTCTTGTGAGTTTCCCTTTGGGGTCTTTTCCCTAAGTGATCTTAGGGTTTTGACTTTTGAGTTTTAGGGTTCGATCTCACCGTCGGAGGTGTAGATCTTCACCGTGGCCTCTGGGTTGCACCATTAATTCATCGCCAAAACCTGAACTCAACCCGATCCTAATCCACACCAAATTCCTTTCATCCCACATCCAACCCACACTGATCCATCCCATCTCGACTGAAACCCAAATTTCCCAAGCCCAAACACATGAAGAAAGAGCAGGAAAACAAGGAGGAGTTGAACTGGAAGAAAACATAAAAACAGACAGAAAAAAAAAAAGAAAAAAAAAGGTAGACACGAGGAAGAGAAGCAGAAAGCAGCAGAAAAAAAAGAAATGAAAAGTGGTATCAGGAAAAAAAGAAAAGAAAGAAAGGAAAGGCAACAGAAAATGAGTAGAAGAAGAGAGAAGAGGAGAAAAAAAGAAGGGAGAAACAGAAAGAAGGAGGTCTCCAGCCGCCATCTCCGCAACCTTCATCTCCGCCACGTCACTGGCCAGCCACTGCTCTTCGGTGTTGTCCCAGCATCTCCATTCTCCAGTCCTTAGCAAGGAAGATTCTTGCCATCATAGCGAGTAAGAGAAAGTCCTTCTCCACCCCTTTTATTTCATTGCTTTTGTGTACACAAAACCCAAGACAAACAAGTAAGGGACTTCTTCCACGTGTTCTCCTCTAGCACCTTCTGGGTCTAAATTTGGGCCCAACTCGCCCCCCCCCCCCCCCCCCCCCCCCCTAACACAAAAAAAAAGAAAAAAAAAAAAAAGAGAAGAAAAGTGCAAAAATTTGCAAAGCAGTATATTTGAATCACCGATTCAAGTCAATATGAAACTTTTGGGAGCCCCATTAAAATTCAAAGAATTCTGTATGAGTGCAAATATGGCAATTGGTATTTTGAAAATGAATTCTATTTTGAGGCATTTCTCAACTTGACGCAAGAAAATTGGACGGTTGATGAATACACCCGACATTTTTGAGAGTTGCATGAGATATGTGAATTGGACGAAGATGAGATGCATGATTTAGCTTGTTATCTCCAAGGCTTGAGACCAGATATCTTGGAAAATACGAATTATTGCAAAACCAGTCAAGATGTATACTTAGAAGCCATCCGTGTTGAGCGCATGCTTAGAAAGTCTCGTAGGCAACAATGTCGACAAAGAGCTCATATTGTGGAAAAACTTTTTACAAGAGAAGACAATCTCACTATTGTCATTCCCAGACTCCTCCATACAAATTAAAAGGAAGAAGAAGAATGGAAACATGCTAAGAAATTTCACACGCGGGTGATAGTCGTTGACAAAGCTGTTAATGTGGTTATTGACAATGGTAGTGCGAGGTCATTGACAAGCTTAAATTGTCTACTGAGAAGCTTCCTAAACCCTACCAAGTCACATGGTCTAATGGTCATGTCATTCCCGTGACTCATAGATGTTTGGTATCTTTCAAGATTGGCGGCTATGAAGATCAGATTTGGTGTGATGTGATCCATATGAATATTGCTCATATCCTTTTTGGTCGTCTATGGCTTTTTGATCGGAAAGTGCATCATGATACAGAGCCAAACACATATACCCTTTTCAGCAATGGAAGATGGAATAGACTCATGCCTATAACTTCAACATCTTTGTCGTCTGCACCGTCAATAGAAGTGCCACAAATGGAGCAAACACTTGAAAAAGTAGTCTTGATTGCACCAAAAGAGCTGACTTTGAACAACAAAGATGACATTGACGAGCAAGTTCATGGCAAAGATGATTTCGTGGATACAAACAATACTGATCATAGTAATGTAGGTCCAGAGCAACAAAAGGTTGAGGAAGAGCAAAGACAAGCATATATTGAAGACTCTGATCAAGTTAGCAAGAAGATTGAACATCCGGTGGCTCCAATTATCAGTTCACTTCCAGAACCTCCAATCGGGTCATCGGACGGCAAATCCAAAGCTTCACAAGCAGATCAAGTTATTAAAGCTCCTCATATTGACTTCATTTTCGGGGAGCCACGGCCCATGATGGATATTCAATGATCATGATCTGTTGGTACAAAGGCAACATTTGAAGCCTCCACTGGTCAGATCACACATACATCAGCAGCAAAGATACTCCCAACGTACTTTTACATGGAGGAACATATCGCATCTAGCTTCCAAGTTATGTCATGCACATGTAGATCAAAAGAAAAGACGAAAGTTTGTTTGTTTGATTTTCGACCCAGGTGGACATTTTCTGAACTTGTGGTCGGTCGGATTCTCTCCTGTTTTATCAACCTTTCAACTCGTCGGAGTTGAGTTTTTTCAAGAGGGATAGAGTTGATGTAGTGAGATCCAAAAAGAAGAGGACCCACTAATGGGCCCCACCAAAAATGATTTACTTTCTTTAAATAGTTTAGTAATTTTAGTAATTTGAGATTTTAGTGATTTGATTTACTTAGAGATTTTAGTGAGAGATTTTAGGGAGTGATTTTTGGAATCACTGAATAATGGTAGTTTCTTTATTTAGACCATTCCTCTATTATAAATAGAGATGGATGCTTGATTGTAAGTTATGCTTTATTTTTAATAAGATTTCAAAATTGTTCTTGTGAGTTCCCCTTTGGGGTATTTCCCCTAAGTGATCTGTTTTGAGTCTTATGGCTTGATCTCACCGTCGGAGGTGTAGATCTTCACCGTGGCCTCTGGGCTGCACCATCAGTATACCTAATCAATTTGACAATGGGCCCATTTTATTATAGTAAAGTTCAGTTGAGTACGTGAGTGGGCCATTTATATTAAGCGGTTTAGATTTTAATCGGTTGCCTTCACCAATGATCCTATGAAACTCACATCAATTTGAACCTTCAAGTATCAAACCAATTTTATTTTTTATTTACTAGTACCCATTTCTAACAGGGCCACTTGATAAAAATCTAAACCAATAAGAACAAAATTCTCTCCTTCCCCCATCTTAAACGGGGCCATCAACAAGTTTTAGTCTAATAGAAGTTGGGGACCTGTCACATTGATTATTTATAAAATGTGATAAAAATATTAAGAATAATTCAAGTGTTTTATAGTGCTGAAAATGATGTTTGACCAAAGTCCTTGAGTATCATTTTTTTTTTTACTTGTACCCTCTAACAGGGCCGGCTTATGAAAGACCTAAACCACAAAAAAACCCACTTCTTTAATAATTCATCGACAAAATTTACCCTAATCGGAGTTGCACCCACTATTTGATTGACTATTTATTAAAAAAAAATATTAATACAATATTAAGAAAAATTAAGTGTTTGTAGTGGTCAACCAAAGATGTTTGTAGTGGTCAACCAAAAATTAAGTGTTTGTAGTGGTCAACCAATATTAAGAAAAATTAAGTTGTATAGATGCTCAAAGACTAAATGGTGGAACTTGAAAGGTGATAAGCAACTAGCATTTAGGGATAGAGTACTAGAGGAAGACGTTTGGGCGATAAATGAGAGTGCAAATAATATGTGGGATAAGGTAGCAGAGTGTATTAGGAGGGTAGGGAAAGAAGTCTTAGGAGAATCCAAAGGGGGTGCTCCGGCACAGAAGGAGGCATGGTGGTGGAGCAAGGCCATTCAAGACAAGATAAGAGTTAAAAGAGAGAGTTTTAAAACTTGGCAAAGGGATCGGAATGCAGCAAACTTGGAAAAGTATAAAGAAGCAAAAAGAGAAACCAAAAAGGCAGTTAGTGAGGCCAAGGCAAAGGCATTTGAGGAGCTATATAGGCGACTTGACACTAAGGAAGGCGAAAGAGAGATATTCAAGCTTGCTAAAGCCAGAGATAGGCGGACCAAGGACTTAAACCAAGTTAAATGCACGAGGATGAAAAGGTATTAGTAAAGGACGATGAGATAAAGGAGCGTTGGAAGAGCTACTTCTACAAGTTATTTAACGAAAGCAGTAGTAGTGACATACAATTGGGACAGCTTACCATTTCTAGGGAAGAATCGAATCATATGTTCTATAGGAGAATCAGTGGGGAAGAAGTTAAAGAAGTATTGAAAAGGATGAAGAATGGGAAAGCGGTTGGGCCAGATGGTATCCCTATTGAGGTCTGGAGGTGCTTGGGGGAGAATGGCATAAATTGGTTGACAAAACTTTTTAATGTAGTGCTAAAGAGCAAGAAGATGCCTGATGCATGGAGGAAAAGTATTCTTATACCCATATACAAGAACAAAGGAGATATTCAGAACTGTGCGAACTACCGCGGGATTAAATTGATGAGCCATACGATGAAATTATGGGAGAGAGTTATTGAGAGAAGACTAAGAAGAACAACAAACATTTCAGATAATCAATTTGGTTTCATGCCTGGGAGATCAACCATGGAGGCTATCTTTCTCCTGAGGAGGTTAATGGAACAGTATAGAGAAGGCCAGAAAGATTTACATATGGTGTTCATTGACTTGGAGAAGGCCTATGACCGGGTTCCTAGGGAGATTCTATGGGGAGTACTGGAAAAGAAAAGAGTGTGTGTCGCATATATTGAGGCGATAAAGGATATGTATGATAGAGCTGTGACATCTATAAGGACGACTGGCGGAGAGACTAAGGAGTTTCCTATCACGATTGGTCTACACCAAGGCTCAGCGTTAAGCCCGTACTTATTTGCCCTAGTTATCGATGAGATTACAAGACATATTCAGGATGAGGTGCCGTGGTGTATGCTATTTGCAGATGACATTGTTTTAGTAGATGAGACGAGAGAAGGAGTGAATGCTAAGCTAGAAGTATGGCGGAAAACGTTAGAGACAAAAGGGTTTAGGCTAAGTCGATGCAAGACGGAATATATGGAGTGCAAGTTTAGCCAAAGTAGGACACTTGGTAACATAAAAGTAAGTTTAGGCACACAAAAGATTGTAGAGAAAGAAAACTTTAGGTACCTTGGATCGATGGTGCAACAGGATGGAGGGATTGATACTGATGTAAGTCACAGGATTCAGGCCGGGTGGACCAAATGGAGGAGTGCTTCGGGGGTCTTGTGTGATCGGAAAGTCCCCCTCAAGGTTAAAGGAAAGTATTATAAGGTGGCGGTAAGACCAGCATTGTTATATGGATCAGAGTGTTGGGCAGTAAAGCATAATCATGTTAAGAAGATGGAAGTTGCGGAGATGAGAATGCTAAGATGGATGTGCGGGATCACAAGGAGAGATAGGATTAGGAATGAGGAGATTAGGGGCAAAGTAGGAATAGCACCGATTGGAGATATAATGAGAGAAAATCGACTAAGATGGTTTGGCCATGTTAGAAGGCGTCCAATGGAAGCACCTGTTAAAAGGTGTGAAGGCATAGAGATTGCCAGGAGTAGGAGAGGGAGAGGGAGACCCAAGAGAAGTTGGAAAGAAACTATTAAACATGACCTTGCCTACATGGATCTAACGGAGGACATGGCCCTAAACAGATTTGATTGGCGTCGTCAAATCCATATAGCCGACCCCACCTAGTGGAAAAAGGCTTGGTTTGGTTTGGTTTGGTTTGTAGTGGTCAACCAAATGTGGGCCAAGTCTGTTGAAGTGATTGTTTTTTGCCAACTGTCCATCTAAAGTAATGAAATGGATAATGGGCACAATTTCTTTTATTTTTTTAAACTGTCCAAATTATTTTTAATTATAACAACAGTTTATGAGCGTAATTTCTTATAGATGGCTAGATCTTGCAGTCATCTCTCTATTAGGTCAATGATTCTAATCATGTGATGAGGTCAATTTGATGGCGGGCCAACTCCACTTGGGAGTAAAATTTTTAGGGAAATTTTCAAAAAAATCCTTAACTTTTGGGTGATTTTCAAAAAAGGGCCAAAAGAATTCAATATTTCAAAAACATATGAAAGTTTGCAAGACTTCTTTCACTCAAGTCCAATCCGGCAATCCATACCCACTGCCGGTAATTTTTTATAAACAAAAACTCAAAAGGACAAAAGTGCCCTTAGTGAGTAGTAAGTAGGTAAAAAAGAAATTTTCAAAACAGTCCTAAACTTTTTAGGTGGGTACTCTAATTATTAACCTAGTCAATAGTTAATTTCAGTTTTCACGTCATGATCAATCCAATATTTGAGCACTATAATTATTAAGTTACATTTCAGTGCAATCAATACATTGAACATATTCAAGTGACATGGAACAAGCAAAAGTGATCTTCTAGTTAGTCCAACATTTTGGAGAAGGAATGAAATCAAATGGATTTTTTTCAGTTTGAATTTAAAAAAAAAACTGCCAATAGTGGATGTAGACCTATCAACAGGACCTAATTGAAAGAAGTCTTGAAAACTTTCATACCTTTTTGAAATATTCAATTCCTTGGTCCTTTTTTGAAAACCACCTAAAAGGTTTATGACTGTTTTGAAGATTTCCTTTTTACCTACTTACTACTCACTAAGGGCACTTTTGTCCTTTTGAGTTTTTGTTTATACAAAGTTGCTGGCAGTGGGTATAGATTGCCGGATTGGACCTGATTGAAATAACTCTTGAAAATTTTCATACGTTTTTGAAATATCGAATTCTTTTGACCCTTTTTTGAAAATCACCCAAAAGTTAAGGACTTTTTTGAAAATTTCCCAAATTTTTACAAAGCTAATATAAGGAACAATATTTATTTTAAGTGGTTTGGGTTTTAAAATGGGCTCGAGTGATGGATTTGATAATTATATGGATGAGGTCAAAGATTAATCACTAAAATGCGACATATATAGAATTTTATGACTTAGGGGATTGGTATTTTGACTTATAAGACATACTAATGGAAACACATTTTGTTTTCTAACAATTTTCAATATAAAAAAAGGCCTCAACAACCGTGAATCGCTTTGCGACGCTGTCGTATCTCTTTTCGGAGTCAACCGCGACCGCTTGTTTGAACCATGCTTGCACCTAGGCAGGCTTTATAACTAGGTGCACACATGTAAATGGTTCACACCTCATTTAGGTGCATATCTTCTATTTTCTTTCAATCTGTCCCATCTATTATTCATCAATCCCCCTTGCACTAACTACTTTGTTGAATTTGGCCTGGAGCTTAACTTCACTCTCATTTACTAGTGCTAATCGTTCAATTAAAAACTGAAATGTCAATGCCTTTTGTTGTGTTTACGTTAGGGTTAACTGGATCGGTTTGCTGGGTTATCCAGGGACCAGGTTTTTAGTTCAGGGGTATTTTGGTAATTGTATGAGGTTTTCTTATGGAAACGAGGGAGTTATATATGATGTTAGAAGAAACCCTAGAGCTAAGAGTGTAAACGCCAAGAGTGTAAGGAAAGAGACCGAGAGTTATATTTATTCGTGGATGTAGGCACACCACCAAACTAAGTAAATCACTTGTGTGACTTTTCCCATGTGTGTTTGCTTTGGTTGGTTTGTTTTTTTGATTGTAGGTTTCAGGCTTCCGCACCATGCACAATATCGGTATCAGAGCCTGATTTGTATTTATTATCAACGAGGGTTAGATTCAGACACAGTTTCTGAAGAGTAGAAGAGAGCTCAGTTCCATTTCTGTAAAACTGATTGCAGAAGAGAATAGAAGAAAAACATCTCTCTTGTCTTGGCAAAGGCTCAGATCTAAGGAGAGGGGACCGACTTTTTGTGAAACAGTAAAAGAAACAAAGGAGTAGGTACTGCTCTTGAACTGCCCCCATCCAGTGAAGATGATGATGTGTCCAAATATAGATGCTTCTGATTGTTGTAAAGAAGAACAGATTGCTGAGGGCCGGACCGCATAGAACAAATTTGGAAAGGAGGAGAGGTTGGTGAATAATAATAATAATAAAAAAAAAATACAAGGATAACACATTTACTGTTGGTTTTGTTGCAGAAAATGATAAGGAGAAAGAAAAGGCAACGTATTCTGCATCTTGTTTCTGAGGAGAGAGAGTTGGTCTCTTGCTAGTCACCCATCGCCTGTACCATTCACGTGTCATCCAGTGTAGTTGCCTGCTGCACGTGTTGACCGAGATAGGTCAACAACACTTGTGAGAGTTGCAGGTGCTTCATCAATCATGCCTCCTTGATGCTCATCGTGCGGTCTGCGCTGTCACTATAGGGACTGCCTCGTGACAGGATCCAAAGCTGCAGTGACCAGTCACTATCACTTCTTGTTTGGTGTGCACATTGTGTGCACAGTGTCTGCACCTCTCTGAAGCAAGACAGTAGTTGACGTCAGTTGTGTGCCATTGTCTTATGAGACTATGACGTCAACAATGAAAGTCAAAGAGAAAGGTGGACCTGATTTGACCATATTAAGGGCCCAAATTTCATTCAGTGATTATTAGCATTTTGGACACATCCATCTTCGCCTGTGCATTCCTAGAGACCAGATCTACGTCGTGTGTCCGAATTAGGGCATTTTGACAGTTGAATGACGAGTGACTCAAAATAGGGAAATTTTCAAAAAAGTATATAACTTATGGCTCATTTTCAAAAAAGGACATGAAGATTTGAGTATTTCAGAAGAGTATAAAAGTTTTCTAGATTTCTTTCAATCAAGTCCTCTTCATAAAAAGTTTTTGAAAAATGACAATAATACCCTTATAAGCCATGTATATGCAGTGGGGCTCAAGTTTCAACTTGATTTGGATGATCATAGCCATTTAATGAAAGCTAGTTTTTTAGTCATTTGGAATCCATATAAACACATCTTACTTAACTATCTATGCATAAAGGTAGCTAAAGTGGGCCCTGCTTGGTTATTAGGGTTGGATTTGATCATTTTTTTTCATGATTTATGAAAGGGAAATAAGGGCATTTTTATCATTTTCAATTTTATTTTATGGAGAGTACTTGATTGAGAGAACCGTGGAAAACTTTTATTTTCTTTTGAAATGTTCAAATCTTCATGTACTTTTTTGAAAATGAGCTAAAAGTTTTATGTTTTTTTTGAAAATTTCCCTTCAGAATATGCTTAGAATGTCATTGAAAGATTCGAGCGTCAAGTTTGAGGTGGAGAAATTCAACTAAGAGAAACTTTGGATTGTGGCAAGTCAAAGTTCAGGATCTGTCCGTTCAACAAGGTTTGCATAAGGCACTAAAGGGAAAATAAAAAAACTTACTGATTTGAAGGATGATGATTGGGAGGATCTGGATCTAAGAGCCACAAGTGCGATTTGCTTGTGTTGCGGATGATGTGGTGTTTAGCATCGTGGACGAGTCTTTAGCACTTGAGTTTCTTCCGAAAACTCAAAGGCCTTTATACGAAGAAATCACTTCAAAAACAGTTATATCTGTTGTACACTCTTCGATGAAGGAAGGTACACAATTAGTGATCATCTTTGTGAATTTAATATAATAAAATTATATGTGAACTATTGAGAATTGATGTCAATCTTGAAGAAGAGGATATGATGCTCTACTTTTGTTATCATCCCCTGTTCCGTCATGTGAATATTTTGTTACTACTATTCTTTATGGGAAAGTTGGAGTTCACGTGGAAGACATCACTTCATCCCTTCTTCCAAACAAATGAGAAGAAGGGTGTAGATGATGATGCCCAAGCGGAATGCTTGGTGGCACCAGGAAGGACAAATGATGACTCTAGTTACCCAACTACAAGGACAAACGTAGACCCAAGAAAACCGTTGAATGTTATTACTCATAGGAAAGGGCACATACAAAAAGCTATATCCGAAAGGGAAAGGGGGAGAGAGAGAGAGATGATAAATGCTCTAATTCAGTCAGTGTATGGATTGGATGCTGATGCCGACAGTTCTTTATTTGTTATTGCAAATAGTGTTCATCCCTAGGATGATTGGACTCTCGATTTGGGTTGCTTTTATTAGATGTGTCCCAATAGGGACTTGTTTATTGCCAATAGAGAAATCAATGGTACCAGTGTCTTGATCCATAACAATGTATCATGTAAGATGGTTGGGATATGAGCAATCAAAATAATATCTACGTTGAAATTGTCAGAATAATGTAGGTTCGGCATGTACTTGATTTGAAGAAGAATCTTATTTTACTTGAGTGCCTTGGACTCTGACAATTGTAAGTTCTCAGCTCAAGGTGAGGTGATGAGTGCTGTAAAGGGTGCCCTGGTTCTTGTGAAAGGTAATAGGGTTGGAAACTTTTATGTTTTGTTTGGAAATATAGTTACAGGTGGAGTGGCAATGTCTTCCTCAAATGAACAATACTGTCCCAACAAGTTTTTGACACTTACGAATGGGTCACATGAGTAAGTGTGGATTAACATGGCACAAAAATAGGTAAGTTGGATTTTTGCGAGGAATGCATTTTCGGGAAACATCACAGGGCTAGTTTCGGAATAGGTATTCCACCACATTAAAAGTATCCTTGATTGTATCCATTCAGATTTGTGGGGTCCTAAGGTTCCTCCAAGGTAGGATATCAGTATATGTTGACTTTCATAAATGATTACTAGAGGAAAGCCTGGATTTATATAGTTAAGAGCAAGGATCAGACCTTCATTTCATTCTAGCAATGGAAGGTTAAAGTTGGAAAATAGACCAGGATTATGTTTTTGGGGTGTAAGGGTATGGATTATTGTGTACTGACTAGGATTCACCCAGATTTATGATCAACAGGGATGCTACATTTCATGCGAAGAAGGTGGAGTGGAGCAAACAGACGCAAGTAGCAAAAGTGGTACCATTTAGGTGGAGTTGGATGCCCTAGATTGAAAGGAGAGTGCATCCAGCTCTTTCCAAAGGGCAGTTAGATCGAACAACAGATGCGGTGGATAGTGAGTCCCCAGAGAGTAAGGAAACTGTTGGCTATGGTTTTAAAGACATGACAACGTATGCATTGACTTCAAGATTGATTAATTATTTGGCTACAAATACATTGACAACTGAGTATGGTGAGTCATCCACATTCCTTGAGGCAATGGAAGGGTGAGCAAGTGGTTGACATGCAGGAGCCACGGGGTGAGGAGGTGGAGTCTCTTCATAAAAACTAGACTTTGGAACTTGGGAAGCTTTCCATAGAAACTAGACTTTTGAACTTGAGAAGCTTTCCAAGGGCCATCGGGCCATCGGATCCAAGTGGGTCCACAAGAAACTGGAACTCCAGGTGTAGGTGGAGTGGGGTTCTAGGTTCCTAAGAAGGAAGCTCATATATGTAGATTGCAGAAATTTTTGTATGCATTGGAGCAAGCTTGTCTACAATGGTATAAATGGTTTGGTCCATTCATGGAGTACCATGTTACAAACAAGTTCAAACCTTGCTTGGACCTGATCAATGTCACTCAACATTGAAGGGTGAAGGCTGCGCTCAGTGAGAGTGGGTGTAGGGTCGTACCTTTTAGCAGGGTGTGAGAGATTGACGACATAGATGGTTACCTTTCAGGTGACTCGTGTTTGATAGAGTCCAAACCAAAAAAAAAAAATGTCTTGTATTCCGAGTTAATCGGATTGTTCATTGGGTTAGCCAGGGACCAGGTTTTGGGTCAGGGTTATTTTGGTAATTGTACCAAGCTTTCTTAGGGCTCAATAAGAGAGTGCTATATATATGTATATGGAAATAATCATGTGCATCTATCCATCACCATATTACGGTGAGGGCAAAATAGTGGGCAACTCATATAAAAAACTCCCCCATTCCAAACACCCCTTTTGACATGTCCAATGAAGCCATCTAAGATTGTTAATGCCACCTCACAATGTTTCCAACTCATTTAGCCATTTAGGAGAGCATGCACCGTTGAGGTGGAGCCTTTTCCTCCTTATTTAAAGGGACTATTGAATATGCTCTCCTAATTTTTCTCTTTTCAAAAAGGAGTTGAAAGTACTTACACATAACTCTGTCAGTTTATGAGCAAACACTTCATAATAGTTGCAAGACCTATATGGTGATTACAATAATAGTGGGACGTAGCATAATTTTTAGCATCGCAGCATTGCATGTTCCACTAATTTTTCTGACACAGAAGGTTTCACCGTGACTGCCATTGGTTATTACCATCATTACAATGTGTTAAATCATAGAATTTGTGATAAAAATTAAGTCTTATATGATGATTACAACAATAGTGGGCTCCTAGCATGATTTTAACCGTTGGGTGGTCCATATTTTTTGACACTAAAAGGTCCCATGTGAATGTCACTGATTATTTCCATCATTAGGGTCTGAGATAAAAATTACTAGCAATTAGTTTTTGTGGTCACCGGTATCAAATGAGCCTCATAGTGATTTTAATATTAGATTGTCTTCTCGTAAAATTTAACATTAGATGGTGCCCATGATAATTGTTAATTAGATGTGTAGTATTGTGTTAAATGACATTTGATATGGCCTAATGTGATTGACATAATTAATGGATCTTTATCTTCTTTAGCATTGGATGCCCACTATGAGAAATCATTCCTTATAAAAAGGAGAAAACATAGGCAAATATAAATAACAATCACTAATTTAAAGAAAGAGAAAAACTAGGGAACCGTTCAACCTATTAAATCCCTTTTCCTTAAAATTATCTTCTTATCATTCCATTTAAGAAGAGTCCACCTAAGCACACTTGTAGTTTATACACCACCTTTCATTTGTTAAAGGGGAGGGGAGGGGCGTTCTTTTGATAAAAACACCTGGGGCGTTTTCTAGCGTCCCTCTCAAGATAGATCCAAATGGAGAAACATAATTCATGTAGCCGACCCCAACATAGTTGGGACTGTGTGTGAGAGGAGGAATTATCCATTTTAATAGACTCCCTTTTTGCTCCCCTATGTTTTTAGGGCGTGGAGCCCACCTTGAGCCGATCCAATCATTCCACACACACTACACCCCGTGAATTGGTATGAAGCCCAAATTTGACACTCATCCAACTTTTACTCACCGTTGGATTGAAATAACAAGAAAGTGATGCCCCTAAAACCATTAAACTTTGGGGCCATGGATCAAGGGGTTATACTAATCTAATGGAGTTAAAATTCTTTACATAGGTAGATCTCATTTAGATTATTCCATCTAGTGGCATTCCATGGTTGTGATACACCATAGGGGGCCCAACTGGGAGGGGCCTTTTTTTTTTTGTAAAAAACTCCATGGGAGTTTTCTAGTGCTCCTCTCTCTCTCTCTCTCTCTATATATATATATATATATGATTCCTCTTTGTCAAGCACCGATGCTCACGATAAGGCGAGCACACTTTCTTGAGGGGCCCAAACCAGCGGGGGTGGTGGTTTTGGGGGCAATTACCCCCAACCCACCTGTGCATGGCGATGGATGCTCGAATCATTATCCTAACCACTTGATCAACAGCCGACAAGTTTTCATCGTCCAAAATGCGTACATAGTTGATCCAACAACGGTCTAGTCCATTCGGATGGGTGCCAACTATCAAGAGAAGAGGGGGAGGGGAAAAAGAGGGAGAAGGGGAAGAGTGGGGGACGGGGTGGGGCCATGGGGGTGGTTCCCTATATTCTTATGGTATACTTAGAGATTATAAGGTGGGCCCCACTGTGTTTAGGCATGCGTTGCTCACGTTATAGTGAGCATTAGTGTTTGGCGGAGGTCTGTACATGATTATGCTTGTATGAGCTTAACTACAAAACATGTAGGCATTTTTTGTAAGAAAAATAAAAAATGCCCCTATGTGGGCCGCCTTGGATGCATGACAATCGGGGGAGGTCAGGTGATCGAATGGTTTGGATGTTGAAGAGGGAAAATGAGATATCAAGCTGATCAAATGAGTCTTACCCTTAGTTTGTCATTAAATTTAATAGCTATACTTTATCCAATTCTTTTGATAAATTTTAATGATGAATAATGTTTGGACTATTGTAAAATTTGGGCTTGTGCCCTTTTGTTCTTGGGGTTTTGGAGAGAGAGAGAGAGAGAGAGAGAGAGAGAGAGAGAGAGAGTCTTGGATTGGTTTGGATTTGGTCCTCAATGTTGGAAGTAGGTGGACATCGTGGATAGGTTTTCAAAACTTTTTGACCTACTTGACTCAGAGATCAAGTACCCATAAGGCCATAAACCACATCCATGATCCAATCCCTCAAACTCATCTATCATGTACAACAATTAACTCTATCTAGAAGATAGAAAACCAGCAACAATCAAGCAACCAAAATCTACAACATGCAAGGAAGGAGATTATACCTTTGGAGCCTGATAGTGCTCTAATGGAGAAGAAGACTTGTTAGATGAAGAAACCCTTTCTCTTTAGCAAACTTAGGATCTCCAAGACCTAATTGTCTTCCATGCTATGACCCACTTTCAGATCTCTTTTCTCAAGAAGAATGGTGGGATCTTCAAGAGAAAACCAATTAGAAGCTCTTAAGGAACTAGAAGAAGAAATTAGAAGAGGAATAGAGAGGTGGGGCGTGCAACTCTTGCACTTGAGAGGGCTGGGCATGGACTCCAATGCATGGGACATCCAACCCTTTCTTCTCCTCTATTTATAGCCTTGCAACCTCTTTCTCTACCAATTAAAATAGAAGTCCCACTTCCATTAAGAATTAGTAACTTTCTCCTTTCTAATTATTATAGAAGTCTCACTTCCACAATAATTAGTAACCTAGTATTACCACTATTAGAAGTCTTACTTCAAATAGAAATAGTAACTTTCTAATTCATTCCTTTTACAGTTCAAGTAGGATTAGTAACTATCTAATAACTTGGGCTGGCGTGGGGACCTCTAGGGATTACATAGAAAGCTGGATCCAACTAGGAAACCGTGAACCCACATCTCATGTGCCATCCAGGCCCACAGTTAATTGCAAATAACTCCGCTATATAAATGCAATTGCACTCCAGTTTTAGAAATAAATTACAAAGAAGGCCCTAAACTTCCCTATTACCACAAGTGGGCCCCTCTATCAATATCCATGAATCAATTGGATTAAATTTGTCCGTTCCAATCTTAGATTCACATCTTATTGTCCTTGAGACCCAATTAATCACAGTGATCATCAGTATCATCTAATTAACTCTTAATTGAGATGAGTGCGCACTTACTAATGATAAATCCACTAATTAGCATAAGGGAATAATATAGATAGATTCCATCTTGACCATTGAATGTTCCCACAGTCCTACCATTACGTACTAAAGACACCGAGGTGTTGACCTATAGTTGGCCTCACTCATTGGTGATTCAAAGCAAATGAATAGACAGAAACTTAAGTTCATTAATGTCTCATGATTGAGAGCTTATTGCTAGGGAATTACGAGAGCAGACCTTAAAATAAAGACAGTGTTTCATAAGGTGCTTCTCATGGCCCTTCAATACATCCAATGTACCAGCACCATGATTCAGAATCTTACATTCTAATGATCGAGACAAATCTCACTATCTCATAGTGATCAAAGTGCTGCAATCTTATCAGATGAGATGCCCAGTTTCATTACTGGTTGCGAAGATATTTAAGTATAAGATTTATGACACATGTCTCTCGTGTATGGATCTCATCCATACACATATATCACATCTAATATACTTTTGGGACCCGGTTCATCTCATGAACCATCATGTCATTGGTTATTTGCATAAAATAATAAAACACCATTCATCTTAGAAAGGAAAGCATGATATTATTGATAAATAAAGAAATTAATCAATTTATTACATCATCTGGTGCATTGAGACCATACAGACTAACACTCACAGCCCTGAATTTTATCAAATCACAAGAGGCTATGATAGTTTCCTTTGATAGAAATCATAGGTGCCCCCACCGACCAAACCCATAGAAACCAAGCGCCCCACCGACCAAAACCCCCTCCTCTCTCTCCCCCTCCCTCCCTCCCCTCTAGACCCATTTTGAGTCTGGACACAGTAGGATCCTCACAGTGCCTTTCAATTGTGATCCCATTCACCACCCTCGTAAATTGCCGTTTGACCTGTTTTGAGTCTTCACATAATTGCATCTAGACCCATTTTGAGTTTGGACACTCAGTAGGATCCTCACCGTGCCACTCAACCCATTTTGATTCTAGACAGATGCTTAGCAGGACTATCCTCACAGTTCTCACCCAATTATATATATATATATATATATATATTGGTGCTGGTGTCGGCGTCATATCTCAATCACCTTGGATACTTTGGTTTGAGATTTGGCGAGCCCCTTAGACAAACTTGTCCTTAATCCCTCAACCCTCCCTCCCAGCTGGCGTGGGGGGGTTGGTTGGTGGGGGCGCTATGGTTTCTATTAGAGGAAACTATCACAGACTCTTGTTGGACCCACCTATCATTAATAAATTAGAAATCCCTGCTCCCTCCCCTCATAACGAATTGACAAATATTCCAGGATACCAACAAGATTTAAGGGAAGCTAGGATTAAATAAAACTAGGATTAGAAATAACGAAAAATGCATGAGTACTAGAGGTTCTCTTTAAATTTGAGTGATGAATGTTGCATTACAGCATGAGTTATTTTTCTGCTCCATTGATATGTGATTTCTCAATTATCATTGATTTCTAAATATTTAGACCATTGTTATGATATTTGGGGAATGCATTGATAGATCAATAATTCCATCATTCATTGTTTTAGAATCCTACACTTCGTATCCCGAATCCTATGGGAAACAGTTCATATCTATTCAATGAATCCCCATTTACAATTGAATCTTAGGATTCAATTGTGAATCTTATGATTTGATACTCGTTCATTTCACCAAATCTTACGATTTAAGCAATTCGGCTGAGCGAGAATAGCTACAACCAATAAGTTAATATTAATATTCTTTTACCATTTCTTTTTCATTTAGCGTTTTTACTTTTAAAAGGTTATTTAGTGGTTAACAATACCTTTTTTTTTTTTTTTGAATTGTTACTTTTATTAAAAGGAGCAAACAGTGCAAGAGAAAAGTACTGAGAGCAAAAAAGAAAAACAAGAAAACAAAATAAGCCCTAAAGACCGCCACCTAAGGCCCTGTCATAGAGAAGGCTATCTCTTTCCAGTGATACACAATTTGATCTAATGAATATTCCTTAAAAGAAGGAAGAATAGACACCCAAAAAGCTACTAAAAACTTTGATTTCTCCACCAAGCTGCTCTCATTACAAGCAATTCCTTCAAAACATCTCCTATTTCTTTCCTTCCAAATCGTCCATATCACCGTTAAAAATGACAGCTGCCACATCACTTTGCCTCTGGGTCCCCAATTGGGATCTTTTAAGCGTGGAAAAGCTGGGGGAGAGAATGAGGAGGGCCCAGCAGCAATCAAACCCTCCTATTATAGCCATTCAGACCGTCTGAGCTGATTTACAATTGAGCAAGAGATGATCTATGGATTTTTCATCCCTCAAGCACATTAGGCAACCATTCGCAATCTGCATCCCTCTCCTCCTCAAAAGATCCATAGTGAGGATCCTCTTCCTAAGAGCAAGCCACCCGAATACAAGCACCCTAGGGGGGGAGCTTCCATTGGTAGCGTTTAGAATAGTCTTGAAGAAAGAAGATATTGACAATGATCCATCCTTTGAGGCAATCCACGCCCTATCTTCTCCTATGCCGTTTTGTATGGTTAAACTGTTTAGGGAATACCTCTTAAGAATTTTTGTGCCCTATCATCTCCTCTGCCGTTTTGAATGGTTAAACTGTTTAGGGAATACCTCTTAAGAATTTTTGTGGCTTTGAGGAGTATTTAGCAAGGTTTCAAAAACCAGACTTGGGACCCGAGTCGGTCCGAGTCCTAATTGCAAATAAAATGGTTGGAGGGCCGAATCCCATATGACCCGATTCGATATGTGCCGAGTTGACTGGGACTTGGCCAGTTTTTTAAACCATGGGTTTTAGAGATGAATAAAGAACATGCATTTGATTATACGTATGGGGTTTGTCTATTTCTTTATTGATTGTTTGGATTTTTCTTTTACTTTTATATTTTGATCTAAGGATAACAAAAAATAAGTATATATTGATACTTGTTATAAAAAAGAATATATTGATACCTTAAATTTATTTAACTATTTGCACATTATTTATTATATGTTAATGTCATGATGTTCTTGATATGATTGTATGATAGACCTATTTGTCATTGTATTGATACTGCTATGAATGGGAACTTGGATGGATTATGAACAACTACTTTTTTTTTCTTTTTTTCTTTTTAAGTTTTTTAATTAAGTTTATTTTTATTTAGAAAGAGAAAAATCCTACAACTTGCTATACGATTCACAATTTGATTCGATTCATGGGTATGAACGATTTGCGATACAATTCCGATTTCAAAACAATGTGGCATCATGTAATTTATTGTCCTGTGGCTGCGATTCATTTTACCCGATTTGGTTTAGTGTAAGACCCAAGAGTCAATTGGTGATCATAATCCCTATGTCTGC
The DNA here is from genome assembly GCA_028538565.1 of Umbellularia californica. Classification (NCBI taxonomy): domain Eukaryota; kingdom Viridiplantae; phylum Streptophyta; class Magnoliopsida; order Laurales; family Lauraceae; genus Umbellularia; species Umbellularia californica. Next base: position 94,103,242 of record JAPQWN010000003.1, on the reverse strand, counting down.
ACCTATTTTTGTTGCACATCTGTACTTTTTCAGCAGCAAGAATACAGTACTGTAGTCTTCCAAATGCTCTACAAATTATAAGCTCGCATCCAGCCCTCTAATGGGTCATAAAAAGTAGCAGTTGCTCATTTTATAATTGCATGTGGATACATGATTTTATGTGAGTGATTTTATCAGGCTCGTGTTTTTTGAAGTTGGTTTCAGAAAGGCATTTCTCATGACCTTTCGTGACTACTGGTGAAGCTAAGTTGCTGGAAAAAATTGAAAGTTCTAATCAAATTTACTTCAATAAAGATTGGGTTGTGGTTTGTAATTTTTGAAAAGGGCAGTTGGTAAACAAATATTTGGGTTGTAAGTTGTAACAGAATTCATCTCATTTGTGACTTTAAATATTCAATATAATGCTTGAGAAATCAGAGAGTGCTGGTGTCTGGTGCTTTCCGTCTTGCCTCATGTGCCTTGTCATATGATGGTCTGTACCATGCACATAGTTGATCTCACATTGGTTTGGTATCCATGTGGAAAAAAAATCTGGCCTGTCATTTTCTTGTCTTGCCTATTACACTGTAGATTTGATCTTTCATGCAAATGATCGAAGGAGAGATCACTTTCTTCTAAAGATTCTTTTATTCCTTGCACACTTATGAAATTGCTTGGGGATGCATTTTTCAATTTACTAGTACCTTGATTTATAAGGCCCCACCAACCAATATTCGACAAGGGTTTTGCAGGTTGAAAGACCTATGAGGGGGAAAATAAATTGAGGAAAATATTCCAAATGCAACCAACTGTTTGACCTAGTTGAATGTTTTTACAGTTGAGCATTTTCATAGTTCAGCATTTTTTTTAATATTATCTTTTGTCTATTTCTGTTCCATGTTGATGCTCCTATCCAATGACATTGGTTATCAGAATATGATTCTGATCAGCTTACATGCAGTGTGAATGTTCTCATATAGATATAAATGTCAATATCTTTCTTTTGATACACTCTGTTTTTGAGTGCCATAATGTCTCATGTGGCATGGTTTCTCTTGTAATTCTCTGGTTTCAGGATGTAATTCAGTATTTGGAAAAAAACTTTGGTGGTGATTACATGATCGGTCAAGGAGACAATGGAAGCAGTGCTCAACAACAATCCTCAAATCAAGCTGTAAAAGTAAACTTAGCCCCTAGTACTGCAGCTGCTTTGGATACTTCTAATCCCGATTCTACTACCAGCACAAATGCTTCAGAAAACCCTTTAGCAAGAACTTTGTCAGATGAGGCACTCGACTATGAAACCTTGCTGCGGGATATTGGTGGGCAGAACCTGTCAAGGCCCGCTGCCCTCCCATCTCAAAATGATAACTTAAAAGCATCCTCTGAACGGCCTGCTCCTGCTGTTGATCTGAAACTCAAGTTACATCTTTACAAGGTCAGAGTCCTGCTTCTGACTAGGAACTTGAAGGCAACAAAGCGGGAAGTTAAGCTTGCTATGAACATTGCACGTGGGAGAGATTCATCCACCGCACTGCTTTTGAAATCCCAACTAGAGTATGCTCGTGGTAATCATCGCAAAGCCATAAAGCTCCTGATGACATCCAGCAATAGGACCGAGTTAGGGATGCCTAGTATGTTCAATAACAATCTCGGTTGTATATATCATCAGCTAAGGAAGCATCACACGTCAACTGTGTTTTTCTCCAAGGCATTGAAGAGCAGCTGCTCTCTCCGATCCGAGAAGCCCCTCAAGCTTTCAACATTCTCTCAGGACAAGTCACTCCTCATCTTATACAACTGCGGTTTACAGTATTTGGCTTGTGGGAAGCCACTAATTGCGGCTCGCTGTTTCCACAAGTCAGGTTCAGTTTTCTACAGTCAACCCTTGCTGTGGCTCCGACTTGCTGAATGCTGTCTATTGGCCTTGGAAAAGGGGCTTTTGAATACCCATCATGGTTCTTCTATGAATGGCGAAGAAGTTCAAGTTCATGCTGCGGGTGCGGGGAAATGGCGGCAAGTAGTTGTAGAAAATGCAGTTTCAAGGAATGGGCTTCTGGATTCCGTGGATGGATCCAGTGGTGATGATGCACCAAGGCTCTCAATTGTGTATGCTCGGCAATGTCTGCTCAATGCTTTGCATCTATTAAATGGCCTTGAATTGAAGCCTTTGCAAGATGATGCTAATAATTCTGCTTCAGAAGATGATGGGTCTAGCCATGGATCACCTGTTGGTGGTGCTAAGAACTCAAACCAGAAGAATATAACTGGTGGTAATGTGAAGGCCACATCAAATGTTGCTGCTGCTGCTCAGGCTAGTGCAAATGGTGATCCTAAAGAAGCCAAGGGAAGCTTGAGTTCGAACAATGCCCTCCAGAGTTCTGTCACTGCATATGAGGAGATGCGTAGAAAAGAGAATCACATGATAAAACAAGCTGTTCTAGCAGACCTGGCATATGTGGAGCTTTGCCTGGAAAACCCATTGAAAGCTCTATCAGCTGCGAAGGCGCTCTTGCTGCTCCCAGAGTGTTCCAAAATATATGTTTTTCTAGGTCATGTGTATGCAGCGGAAGCCCTGTGTCGCTTGAGCAGGCCAAAAGAAGCTGCTGAGCAGTTGTCATTCTATGTGTCGGATGGGATCAATGTTGAGTTACCTTACAGCGATGAGGACAGAGAGAAGTGGAGAGTCGAGAAGGGTGGAGGAGATGGTGAAGAGCTGAATTGTTATGCAGCAGCCACGAACTCTTTTTTGGAAGAGCCTCAAGGTATCGACTTCCTCAAGCCTGAAGAAGCACGTGGAGCACTTTATGCAAATCTTGCTTCCACATATGCCATGCTAGGTGATCTTGAGCAGGCACACCGGCTTGTGACGCAAGCTCTATCTACTATCCCTAACCATCCAACGGTGGTGCTTGCAGCAGTTTACGTTGATCTTTTGCTGGGAAAAACAGCGGATGCTCTTGCCAAGTTGAAACGGTGTAGCCATGTTAGATTCTTTCCTAGTGGTGTAACAACAGTAAACAGCTCCTGATGTTTGGTTGGATGTGTTGGTGGCTCATCTGTGAATGCCCCACCGCTCATGTGAGAGTTAGCTAGACCAGGAATGTCAGAGTATGTGTATCATATATACCATGAGTGAGTCGTAGAATAAGCTTCATTTCTTTTCTTTTTTCCCTCCCAAATTTAGAGAAATTTAGAGGTTGGTGGCACGGCAATTTGTTTTGGTTCGCAGATTGCCACCTTTCATAATTCAACGTGTAGTTTTGATTCAGATTATCAATGTTTAGTTGCTAATGCAGTAATCAACAAGGGAGCTGAGAAGCTGTCCTGAAGAAGGTTTGTGACATTCATTATGGGATGTAAAAATGCCAGTCCATTTCTTTTCATGACCTTGTAGCGTTTTGCCTTGATTTGCATTATGGTAGATTTTGTAGCAGTTGTTACTCTCTGAAGCATCAAGTATCGCATGTGAAGAGATGATGTCAAATGATTGCTACAGTCTCACTGGCCTTCCAAGTTTCATCATCATTCTCCTCGAAGTTTTGCCCTCTCTATACGGGGTTATGCTTTATGCTTTGTGAGTTCTACTTTTACATTCAATCTTATATTTTAAGTTAATTTTGGTAAATATATTTTTGCCGCCTGTCTTACGGGGTTTGTCTGGAGGGACTGATATGTTTTTTGAGTGATTTTTCCTGATAAAACAAATTGTTTGACACATATTCAAGTGAGAGGAATGCACAGGGTTAGCGACAAACATCCGAAGTATCTTTGGCTAATACACATCATGGGCTCTTAGGAGTATATACAGAACGAGTCAAAATAAGGATAATGTCAACTAGATCTACATATATGGTGGCCCAAATCTCAAAGAATGGAACCTATGGATCAAGCCCTTCTCCTGTAATTTTTAATGGGCATGAAAAGTAGAATGTTTTGTTTTCTCGAAATTGTGTGAATCAAGTTTTAAATGGAGTGGGGGTGGAAATGCCCTATAACTTTCAGCATCGACCTTAAAATTGATGGAACAATGCTCCAGTGATGGTGGTGTTAATTTTAAATTTTGCTCTTAACTTTTGCATCAGTATTTTTTTACAGCCCCCCATTCACATTCAACCTGTGAATTCTTGGCTTTTATTGTGGCAGTTCTTGGAGGGAAGCACAGTCGTTTTCTTCTCATCACATCACTTTGAGGGAATGGCAAAGTCTTGATTGGAATGATTATAATAGATTATACAACCCCTAGAAATCTGCCATGCCTGTCAGTGGGGGCAGGGAGATGAAAGTGTCTCAACATAGATGCAGGAAAAAAAAGAAATATGAAAGAGAGAAACTTGTGCCCTTCAGATTATAGCAACAGTTGATTTGATGGCGTTTCAGCTATTTTTATCTTTGAGATTCATCCTAACATCTAGTAAATGTCTGATTAGCGTTAGGCTTGGTGCCATTTTATAAAAAGGGGTAGTTAGATTCGATCCAACCATTTACCCCCTCCATTTTTGTAATTTCTAATTACACATGTGTTATTGGAGTTAAGGGACAATCAAAACAGTTTAAAATGGTAAAAATCAATTGGGTCCAATTGTTCAATTTCTCAATTGGATTCAATTCGCTTCATATATAAATAAATATAATAACTTGTGAGAGATGCCCGCGCTGAACAAGGGCAGGCATCGAACAACAATTGCATTCAAATTATAAAATATTGGAGACGTATTTTGATATGATCCAATTGATAAGTAAAATCAATGATATTCTACATTGAAAGAGCTTTACATAAAGAAATGAATATAAATATTGTTGTACACACTGTACCATAGCCTTTTTTCAATTTAAGGTCATGTTAACTATAATTTCATAATTCTACATTTTTTTTTCCTAACCACTTAATTGGAGTCTTATTCAGTCTCCCAGTCTCGAGGATTAAAATGGACCTAGAAATCTGCATATCCGATAGATGCGGGAAAATCAGGTAGGGTATGTAACCTACACCCATTTTTATTCCATGACTAGATATCTAAATACCCTGTATTTACCAACAACTATTATCATGTTAGCAGCTGTACACTAACCATATGGGTTTTCAAAGCAACACCGAGAACTACCAATTTACGTGCTTAAAAGGTGGGGAAGGAAGACGTGATATTAAAGGTAAGCAAGATCATCATGAATGAACGTGGGGAAGGAAGACACGAAAGACGGGGATTAGGGGGTCAAAGTAAATTGGCAAAATGTTAGCAGCTATACACTGACCATGTGGGTTTTCAAAGCAACACCGAGAACTACCAATTTACGAGCTTAAAAGGTGGGCAAGGAAGATGTGATATTAAATGGACGCAAGATCATCATGAATGAACGTGGGGAAGGAAGACGCGAAAGACGGGGATTAGGGGGTCAAAGTAAATTGGCAACAAAGTCAAAATCAATTGAATAAATAGGACTGATTTCTAAATTGAAATCAGTTGGCTTCATATTACATAATTGGGAATTATTAGAACATCCGCCAAATATATGAATTTTTCAGACTGTAATGAAACCCAGACAAATGTCATTTCCAAAACAAGTCACAATGTATTTTATTCCGTATCTAGCTGCTCATATCTTCAAAACTGTTTCCATGAACTCAAAAACTCAACTCTTATTCTGGAAATCATATGGAAAACCACAAATCGATCCACCAATTCCTTTCTTTCACCATCATTAGATCCATTGTTATTTCAATATTACCTTTGTTCTCCAATCTACAGGGTTGTCTATCCCGTCACATTTTTTCATCATCCCTTTGATTTAAATAAACCAACATTGTTCTTTGCCTCAAACTCCTTAATTTCTTTATTTTAAAGAGGCCTGAGATTTAAAAAATTCACTGTTCCACTTCACACAATTAGTAGTACATGTATGCACCATAAATTGTTTTCATCAAAGATTTAGTGGTTTTATCAAGTTCTACAACAAACTAGAGATAACCCGAAGGAATAGCTCAATTGGCTTATGACCACGGTTTGCACCCGGAGGTTTTAGATTCGAAATCGCACTATCACACTTGGAGCTGGGGCTACAGGAGAATTTATCCGGCTTCCCTCTGGGCTCGGAAGGATTAGTCCAACCCAAAGGGTTGGGAACCCTCCTATAGCAAGGAAAAAAAAAAGAGATTATATTTCTCTTGTGCTCTGCTTGATTGTGTTCACATTATTTTGATCAAAATCCTCAACCATTGACCCTTATATCAGATACTCAGCGAATCAATCATCACACCCCCACTGCTCATGGTAACGCCCAACTACCATCAAATAACTCCATAGTGGCTGTCAAATGTTTATCAAAAGAGCATATGTTTCATCCAATAACACACCACTGGGGCCATTGCTATACAGTAGGCAAAATTTCTGCATGTGGGTCAGTTTGGAACTTGGAAGAGCGTGCAAATAACATGCACAAGGGCCTAGGATTCCTACTTGCTGAAAATGACATTGAGGAGGCCCACACCATGCATTTCACATCTCAGAGGACAAGAGGGCATAAGCACGTGAAGAGTCTTTTTGCTCAAAGGGTCAAGTCTAGTCAGCTTCATCTGTCAGCTTAATAATTGATGCCTATGTGGGCCATGTTTCAACTATGGTGCAATTCGGGCAGGCTGGTTTTGGGCTGACCCCAATTCTAGAAGGACCAAATTAAAGTAGATCGAGCTGGACTCAGAATTGACTTGACCCTAATTGAACTTGGACTCTAATTCTACAAGGGCCAAGTTGAACAAGTCTTCACCCAACTTACACCTCCAGTTTGTGTTATATCTTCAAGTTACCATTCATTACTAGGGTTGTAAATGGGTCGGTTCCGAAACCGTTAAGGAGAAGGTGGAACCGGATCTGGACCCGGAACCATTTCTGGTTTCTTGGCTCCGGAACTGGAACCATATATGGGATGGGTTTGGATTTGGGTCCGGGTCCAAGTAGAGAATGATATTAAAAAATATGATTTTTAGGAGAGATTTTCGAAAATTAAGGTAATATGTCGGGTCTTGGGTCCATGGTTCCGAACCAAGGTGGGAATCAGTAGATGAGTTGTGGTTAGGGGTTAAATGCCACTTGAACCCAGAGCTAGCTGGTTCTCCCCGAAATGCGTTGAGGCACAGCAATTGACTAGAATTCTATGGGTAAAGTGCTATTTCGGTGCAGACCGCGAGAGCGGTACCAAATCGAGGCAAACTCTGAATACTAGATATGACCCCAAAATAACAGGGGTCAAGTTCAGACAGTGAGACAATGAGAGATAAGCTTCATCGTCGAGAGGGAAAGAAGCCTGAATCATCAGCTAAGTCCCCTAAATGACCGCTCAGTAGGACATGGACCCATTTACTTATTGGGGTCAAAATAAGGACCAAGACCCGATTTTTAACGGGTTGGAACCTCCGGGTAATCGGAGAATCGATGACCCATTTACATCCCTAACCATTACCTGGTTAACCCGAATGACCCAGCCAAAAAAGTCTGGATCTTTATGGTCCTATTGATACTTGTTCCAAGTCCATTCTGAAATACCCATTTACATTTGTAGTCCCACTAGCCAGCCTGACTTCAAGGCAATTTAAAAATCATGTTTATAAATCCAGGTCTTGGCCCGACCCGAAACCTTGATTGGTTTGGGACCTACGTGGATTGTACTCTCATTGATGATAGGTGATAGGGAAATTCTATATGCACTCACCTATTTTGCTGAGCACACCCATATTCCTTCCTTAACAGTGATTTTTTTCTTTTTAAAGGTGAGTGTGCTCAGCAAAATAAGGGGTGCATATAGAATTTCCCTAAGTGATATTCCATTGGCACCAATAATTGACAGCATTTTATCAAACTTGTCCGGCCAACTAATAAGCATCCACATTATGGGCCATTGCTCATCCAAAAAGTGAACCACCAAATCTTATTTGCATGGACTTGCGGCCTCAGAATTTTCATTTGAGGGCTGAGAGCCCAAACATTCAAGTGAGTTTTTGGAACAAATCCAGGATTTTCATGTGGGTTTTGAGGGCAGATGTAGGATATTTATGAAATTCTTTGAAGTAGAGATAGAGTTTCCATTATGGATTTAGAAATAGACCGAGGTCTAGCGGGTGCGCCCGCCCCCATATGGATGTATGTGGGTTTGCCCCTGGGTGGACCCTTGTTAAATAGTATAAGACCAGCACTGGAATATTAACCAGACAGAAATAAAGAAAAACATTTCATTCATAGAATTGCATTCCTCTGTTGACATTCTTCCTCACATAACACAACAAACACAAGAAAAGCATAAAAATTACATTCACTTTCTTACGAAATAATTTTAGAAGGTGCATATGAATTCGACCATCTAGCACACAACATCAAGAGACAAGAAAAACTAAGTAAAAAAACAGCCAATGCCGACCAAAGTTTCAGAGAAACGAAACCACACATGACACTAACCAAAATGTTGACAAAAGAACATGGACACCAACATCAACTCCTAATAAAACATCCTTCCCTGTCTATATCATCCACCCATCAATCCATCTGCTCCTTCTAAGTTAAAGCTAACCTGCAATTGCAAACACAACAACATCATGGTCTTTAATGAGGGAATTGCCAACAATAACAAAGCAGCAGTTTCAAGCAGTTATTCTCATTAAAACTAGAAGGCATGGAACAGGTTCTTTAGAGGAGAGTAAAGGACCCATTTACATAAGCTTGTGTAATTTCTTTCCATGCAAGATTGGGATGCAAAACCAGTTAATGTCATAGTGTTTGTTTTCTTAGTACAGTTGGTATAGATACATAAATCTCATATCTCACATTTAGATTTAGATAATATGATGATGGTGATCATTAGATGAAAGGAATTCTCTTAAAATATCTACTAAAGATTGACTTTATTTAATATTTCTGTCTTAGGCCCGTTTGGATATTTATAAATTTATATATTGTAAGAATAAAATATTACATAATAGAATAAATATGTACTATTTGAATATTGTAATATTTTTGTTGTTTGACACTTTTTGAAGAATGTAATAGATTTAAATTGAGTTGTTTGGTAAGTGTTACAAATTATAATAGTTATTTAGTAAAGTGTGATAAAGTAAAGGCAAAACAAATGATAACTACTTTACTTCACCACATGCTTGATCTCACTTTACATTACTTCACCTTTCACTATAATGTGACATTTACTTTTACTTTATTTTACCAAATATGCAAATAAAAATGCCTTGCCCCATATGTGACCCACTCTACCTTTACCAAGTTAAGATGAAAAAACAGTATAGTAAAGTCAAGTCTAGCCGCCACTTTTTTACCATAGACTTTACAACAAGTTGCTTGTTATTTACCACATAAAACTATGGTAAAGTATGATATAAAGCAAAATCAAAATAAAAACTAACAATTTTGCGGCTCTCTCCCACTTTACTACATCGATCATATACTTTATCACACCTTTAGACTACCTCACCTTTACTGTGATGCAACCTACTCTCCCTTTACCAAATTGAGATGAAGTAGTGTGGTAATGTAAAGTCTAACCGCCACTTTTTCACCACTATATAAAACCATGGTAAAGTGTGATAAAAGCAATGTTGAAATAAAAACAACAATTTTACAACTCTCCAACTTTACTTCACCACATACTTTATTTCACTTTTACTTCACCTCATCTTTACTGCGATCTGACATCTATCTTTACTACCACATATGTAAATAAAAACACCACGGTTGATTTGTTGAAGTGAAAGATTTTACTTTATCATTTTGTAAACTGCATACTGAATGACTTTTATAATATAGAAAATTCTCTATAAAAGGTGCCGAGGAAAGAAATATGGAGAATTTTGAAAGAAAATGATATAATTTTCGTATTCTTCTCGTATTGCCAAGCATATAAGACTTAGCCCATGTTTGGCATCTCTATTTCATGCCTCTATTTCTCTAAATATCTAAATCGGCCATAGGTTTAAACAATTAGACCGTTTGGTACAAGATTCTAAACTCTGTCCGCTTTAGACATTTAGAGGCAAATCCTCTAAAATCCAAATCTCCAAAAATGGGCATATGAGAAATAGAGCTTTTGGGTCTTAAAATATAGAGGCAAGGTATTTAAAATAGATTCGTGTGTTACTAAACACGGTTTTTTTTAATCTAGCCTCTTCTTTTTATGGCTCTTTTTTTAATGGCTTTATTTTAAATGGATCTATAATAAAAAGAGTAGAGATGCCAAACAAGCCCTTAGTAGGTTTATCTTCCAAGTGAAATAAATAGCTGTGACAACTGTCAACATGATTATATGACATTAATACCTAGGGTTTCTTCTTTTTATGGCTGCTTTTAGTTGTTTAAGTTGTTGATTTGATAGATTGGCCACATTTGGTGTGGGTGACATACCATCTGATCATCCACGACAAACGTTAGTGCTATATCGAATGAGTGAGAATTTACAAAAACTAACAACATCTTATGTATACAAAATTATATTTACATTGCATATGATCAAATCTTATATCATGTAACACCAGTTGTCCAACTTCATTTACATTCTTCCAATACTAGGTTTAATTATAACAGCTTCCAAATGCAAATATTTGCATGGTGTAATGGACTCAGATATCACATCTCTAAACACATTGCTTAAGATTTTATTCTTTTTGCATAGAGGGTCACATTTCCGGATCTTAATCTTTATCATGGAGATTACCAAGAAAATCCACAATCGAATCACTAATTTGGTTCTTTTACCTCCACCAGATCCACGGTTATATGAATATAATCTCCGTGTCGGATCCATGAGACTATCTATTCTATAATTTTCTCTTATTCCCATGATTTCTATCATTCCTTGCCTTTTATGATTTTTTTTTATTTTAAAAAAGACCAAAGGACTTGAAAGTAACACTCCCACTAAATTAAAATGAAGAGCTGACAATAGAAATAGAACCTGGATTGCTTTGACCAATTGATTTTTCTATTGTGGTCAACACTTTGTTAAAAGATTTGATCAATCTAATTGTCAATCAATTAGTTTTTAGAAAAAATTTCAAAAATTCAATCTCTTATTCTGCTAAAAGACAAAAAAGAGGCTCTTCTTTTAATATAAATATGTAAAAAAATTTCCTTCACATGCCACAAAATGACAAAAGTGAAAGAAGGTGACTTTTGAAAATTTATACTTTTATAAGAACCATCTTCTTTTCTTGTCTCTTTAACATGACCCTCCACTTGAATTCACTTTACAAGTGAATTACCGAAATGGCACTGCTTTCTTCTTTGTCAAGTTCTGAGATGTAGCAAATAAATAGGGTTCATAAGAAACCCTAGATGTGCACTTGCTTTGCAATATATGAACCTTAACGCACCTTCAAAACGCGCCATACCCACGCTCTTATACTAATGTAATGTTTTAGTTGTAAATAACACACACACACACACACACACACACATATATATGGGAAATGAGGAGTTTTGTAGCGTTACTCTATATATATAACTCCTCATTTCCCATATATATAGTTGGTGAGAGATGGGTGGGGGCCCTCACATTTAAGTTGGGGTCCTTACATTTAAGTTGGTGAGAGTGGATATGGAAGTGAGGGCCCCCACCCATCTCTCACCAAGTTGGTGAGAATGTCTCTCATAGGAGCACTTCCCATATATATATATAGGGAAATGTTCATATGCATCTATCCCTCACCATTTTTGGTGAGGGACACCCCTTTTGAGGGTGTTTCAAGTACAAAAGTGAGGAAGTACACCTTTGTACTTCCTCACTTTTGTACTTGAAACTTCCCCTTTTGAGGTGTCCCTCACCAAAAATGGTGAGGGATGGATGCATATGAAGCCCCCCCATATATATATATATATATATATATATGTGCCGAGATCTATGTTCATTTCGCGGCCGGAAGTCTCCACAGATCTCATACCTATGTCCTTATCATGAATAATAGGACTCCATCTCCCTTATATATTGTCCCAAGGAGCCACACTTATTTCTTCGTCGGAAGAAGATCAGATTCGTTAATCACGAATTGTTATGGATCCCTATCTCATCTTATTTAAGTGGGAATACTAATCTATCTTGGCCTTCTACCACCTACTTGATCGACTGGTGACACAATATTTACCATGTTTGAGTATGGTTGTGACCCACTACATGGTGTTACCGTAGTAAATAATGGTATCACATGACTCCTCCCAAATAACAAGTGTGAGAGTACACAAGAAATAGGGATGGCAATGGATTGGGTTTAAACAGAATCTACCCCGACCTGCTCCTATTAGGAAACGGTAGTGGTCTTTTTTTATACTGGGCTAATTTGGGTTTTGTTTTTATACTTGTCTTGTCTCCCGCAAGTGTCTCTCTCTCTATATATATATATAATATTTATGTTCTATTACTAAAGTTATAGAAAAATTTAATACGAAGGCATGTGGGAATAGAAAGCTGTGTGTTTGATCTTAACCACACTCATTCCTATTCAAATATTTATTTTCAATTTTTTAAGCTTTAATTTGATTGGATTCCAATCCATCAAGGGACGGGTTTGGTATTATATTAGAAACTTGTCATGGGGCCAATCGGGTATGGATTAAATAAATTTGAGATGGAGTGGGTTTGAGTTTACCCCCAATCCGTACCAAACCCGCCGTGTTGCCATCCTAAAAAATGAAGCTAGTGCAATGGTAGCAAAGGATGGTGTCACTTTATGGTGAGACCCACTCCTAATATGCCAATAAGGTAACTATTTCTCTCAACTTTTTTTGCCAGATAATATGTGTTTGCTTCAGCTACTCATCAACAAGATGATAAGAAAAGAAAAAAGCAGATGCGGTCATTTGTGAATATTACAAAAAAAGGGGTGATGCCAAACAGGTAAAACTAAATCCGCAGTGGAGGACAGTACAGAATTTGGATTTTGCGTAGAAAATATCTTTACAGAAAGTTACAATTTCTCTAAATCTTTTTTTTCTTCTAAGAAGGTAATTCAATTAATCAGAAAGGGCTGCAACTTTAGCAGCCAAAAAGGGAAAGAAAAATTCTTTCTTTTTGCCCAGTAGACTATTCCACAGTCAGACGACCGAATCTTCATTTAAATTCTAGACAACATTTTTGAGTTGGTTCAGTATGAGATGAATGGCTGAGATTCTTCTCTTGAAAGAGGGCTGAAATGATTGTAAAACTGAGAGCTTTCAGGCTTCCAGCACATGGGTTCAAGTCACTGCCTAGTTTCACAATTTACTGTTAAGTATAAATGTGTAAATCATCAAACAAAAAGTTTATTTGGACAAAAACTATGGATGGAATTTGGGACAAAATGTCCACGTGGCGCAACGTGATTGGGCTCTCTCAAAAGTTGAAATGCATGAGCCCAATCACGTTGCGCACGTGGACAATTTGTCCCAAATTCTATCAATGAGTTTGTCTATATAGACAAACTGATCATCAAATCAAAGCAAAACAAAATATATTTTGTCTTGTGTGGACTGATAAGAAATATTTTTGGCTTCTTATGTACCAAGTTGGCATTTTTTTGTCACTTAGTGCAGAAAGGGAGTTGATATTTTTACTTTCTTTTTCGAGCAGGAGGAGGAAATTATAAAGATATATATTTTTGATGGGATTCCCTCTCTGAAAAATAGAGTCTTTATATTATTTTTACTAACTTAGTAAATTGGCAAACGGGTTGACAACCAAAACCATCCAATCGACGAAACTATTATCGCATCGAGCGCTACCTGATATTAGAAATATTTTCAATTAATACTTCTACTTCGAATGCATACACACAACTCATTTGTTTGCAAGGAATTAAATACATATGAATTGAAGGTCCAACGGATTCTAAAAAAGATTATTAAGAGGTGAAGGATGAATAATATAAGATGGGTCGTGGCAGGTCGGGTTACGCTAAGGCCAGTTCGGGCATTGCTTAACTTTAGAAATATAGGTCCATATCCGACCTAAGCTCAACACGGGTTGTAAATGTCAGGCCTAAGGCCGCCCATTTATTCAATCGGGTCGAGTTGAACTGGGATTTTGTCAGTTGTATGGGATTTCTAGAAGTTGTTTGGAATTTTTTTTACTAAAATAGAAGCACTTAGTGTTCTGCTAAAAGGCCTGGATTATATATATCCAAGCATGGCCCAAAGCTGGTTGGGCCAGAGTTAGCCTGACCCATGAGCACCCCTAATATAAGATAGATATGTAGAGGAAACATTGACTTTGAAAGAGTCTGAATTATTAAGGTGATGCCAATTCATCGGTTGCTCAGTCGTGAGATCTCTCCCTCCACAAAAATAATCAGGGATTGGGTTTTAGTTTGTCACACCCAGGTTATATGGAACTTGGGTAGGATGTTTTGCATTTCAAATGTGAAACCATTGATGGATTTATATCGATGGACATTAGAGAACTTGGCAATTGCTTCAGACAGTCTGGACTCATTGTAAGTTACTTCCACACACACACACATCGACGAACTAACAATGAGTGACCATGTCACAACACAAAGATCCAAAGTACAAATATACTGAAAATGGAATTTCCACATGGAGCATAAAGGTTGAGATAGTGGGGGTTACCTATCTTGGTCTAAAGTGAACAGGTATAACCAGGAGGAGGTGTCTTTCCACAAGTAACAAGAAGTTGGAGAGCCAGTGGCAGATAGATATTGAGGTTGAGGAGCTTGAGCTTCAGGGTGGTGCACAAGCATACTGCAGCATCAAGCTCCACCAGCCCTTGGAGAACTGGACAACATGTGTTCACCACAGGGTCCCCAAGTCCAATGTGCACCAACCCTCCAAGCAGATCCACACAAGCTCCCAGCTTCAATGTGTCTATGGGGCAGGTCGCAGTCGCAGGTGTCGGGCACCCCCTTCCCGGTGTTGTATACGGTGGTAACACGCCTATTGGTGGGATTGTTATCGGCGGCTTTCCGATCACCGGTGGGAGCGTTATTGGCGGCTTTCCGATCACCGGTGGGAGCGTTATTGGCGGTTTTCCGATGACCGGAGGAAGCGTTATAGGCGGCTTTCCGATGACCGGAGGGAGGGTTACAGGTGGTTTTCCGATGACAGGTGGAAGGGTCACAGGTGGTTTTCCGATGATGGGTGGGAGGGTTATAGGCGGTTTTCCGATGACCGGTGGGAGGGTTATAGGCGGTTTTCCGATGACAGGAGGGACAGTGCCTCCCTCAGGTGGTGTCACTTTGGATTTCTTGTGTTTACGAGGAGGCTTGGTGCATGAGTTGCAGCCTAGGATGGGAGAAGCTGAGGAAATGAAGATCATGAGAATTAGAAAAAGAGCTGAGGTCTTGGAAGAATCCATGGCCAATAGCTCTCCTTTACTACTACTACTACTACTACCACTGCTGCTATTTCTCCAATGCTGCAACTTGCATGCATTGTGAGCAGGCTGCATGGGCCTTTATAGATATGAGAAGCCACGTACCCCAATAAACCAATCTCAGCCAAGGACATGTCTAGTGTCCTGGTTCCTGTGCAAGAAAGAGCCCTCACTTTGGTGGTCCACACCATCTAATTAATGGACCACGTTGATTGAAAGACCTCATTCATTCCATATCAGGCAATAGCTCATTTGCAGCCACTGATCAAAGTTTTCAAAGTGTGGCCCATCAGATTGACAGTTCACTATCATTTAGTCTTATCTCATCTCTGTCTCATTTTATTTTTTCACTTTCTAACTAAACTGGGGATTTACTACTACTATTCATCAATGATGAAGGGCTTCTGTGATGAATTTGTGGGGCCCAGTTACAAAAAGGCCAAGAATCATACAAGACTCTTTAGAAGGGATCACGTGAACTAGCTAAGAAATGCAGCTGCCCCTCTTGATGGTAAGTTGGCCTTATCTTCCAATTGAAATAAAAAGACAATGACAATGGTCAACAAGATTGTTACATCAATCATCTAGGCCTTCTTATGTTTCATGGCACTTTTGGGTTTGGAAACAAACATAACTAGTTACAAAGGTAAAATGTGATTAGCTAGGTAAGAATAAAGGTTAATCATTAGGAAGGATCTAAAGGTTAATTTATCATTAGCAAGGATCTAATCTTAGCATAAAAGAGAGATAACCAGAGACAACTCGCAGGGTTCTACAGTATTTGGCTGCTTTTAATGGTCCAGGCACATTCCATGGAAAATCCAATCTCAACCCATGAAATTGCATTTCCGTGAAATCGCGAAAAATTTAGTTCTTTTTTTCATTTTTCCTCGTGAATGCATCCTATGTTAGATGGGCCATTGCACCCTTGCCTATCTAAACCAATGAGTATGATAACTGTGATTGGTAGTTTACTTGGATGGCCACCATATTCATCATATTTTGTATATAGTCACATTGTTACCATGGTAATAGTATCATATGATTCCTTCCAAATAAGCATTGCAGGAGTAGACAAGAAGAAGCTAATTATGCAATGGTATTACAGGCTGGTGCCATGTTATGGTGGGGCCCATTCCTAATAATACAATTATAAGGAGATCATATCTCCCAACTTTTTGGCCAGATTCGTGTATAATATGTATCTGCACATGCATCTCTGAGCCACTCATCAGCAAGATGCTGATAGAAAAAAGAAGCAATGTTCCCTTTTCAATTCATCTCCACCGTACACGTGGCTGCATACAACGATCCCATCCGTTCATCCAGTAAGCCCCGCCAATCGGCGATCCATCCGCAAATCTAAAGCGTTCTCAAACGTATCGCATTCATCGAACCATCCATTCCACGCGATCTGAGAAGATCAATGGTGGGGCCCACTTGATGTGATCTAGATGAGGTGCTGATGAACGGCCCAAAATACGGAAACCCAGAGAACCACCCCTTCTCATGACTGGTCATTGTAAAGTGCAGCAAGTAGAGGGAAAATGACAATAGGAAAGATGTAAATAACAAACTGGTAGTGAAGATCCAGCCAAGCCCACCAGCACCATGTGCAGTGCACAAGGCCAATAACAAATAATCAGTGGGCCCTGGGGACTTCTCAGGGAATTAAATACGTACAGTTCAACTCATGTGTGGCCCACTTTGGACATGCATGGAGCCCCTCCATCCAGGGCCTATTAACTTAGATTCTGATGCATGGGTGGGGCCCACATGGGTGTCTGTAAAAGTGTGTGTGTGATTTGGTGGTGAGGCTGAGGAGGGGATAAGAAGATGGATGGTGAATGGATGAATGAATGCATTGCTGTCTGTCCGTGAAGAGATTCTGTACATTACATGTTGGCTAAAGGGTTGTGCAGGGTGGGCTGGCTGTTTGTAGTTATGTAGATCCGTGAACCCACTTTTTCTCTGGACTTTGATGCGATTGGTCGGGTCCTCCATTCCTTGGGATCATGAATTTATCACAAGATATTGACTTCTCATGAGATGAGATAATCAGGCAATTAAGAATGGGGTTCGGGGCCTGCTAATTAACCTGGGGCAAAACCTGACTCGACCCGCTTGAGTTTATATGGATCACAGGTTGGGCCGGGTTTTACGCGCCTAATGCATGGATTGGGCCTCCAATCAGACCTATTTGCCACTGACAAGACCTTGAACAGACCTGTAAACCCAAACCATATAGTGTAAATGTACTGCTGTAGGTGGGGTCAGGTGATCCTTGCCCACTCATGTGGGTTGGGTTGTTTGATCCATCTGATAAATGGATTGGAAATGTTTTGGGCCAAAAATAGAGTTGTAAACCGGTTGGTTCCGGTCCAGGTTCATGGAGGACCGGGACACGGAACCGTTTCGGAACCGGTTTCTTGGTTCCGGAATCAGAACCATATATGAGACGGGTTTGGATCTGGGTCCGGGTTTATGTAGAGAATGATATTAGAAAAACATTGTTTTTAAGAGGAATTTTCAAAAATTGAGGCAATATATTGAGTCTCAGGTCCACGAGTCGGATCCTTCTGGTAATTGGAGAATCCGGTAAGAATTCCTTCCAATTGCTCGTCTATAGTCAACACAACATGTTTACCTTCCCTAGGCCTATTGTTACTGGCTAAATGCATGTTATAGCATGTTAGAGGTTAGATTTGATAATACGATTATAGCTAAATGCATGCTAATCTGCCATCAAGCATAGTTACTCTCTCTCTCATCCACCTATACATGATGTAGAGCTAGCTATAAAATAAAATGGTAGATGCGAGATCAATCGAAGAATATCTCTCTCTCTCTCTCTCCCATATCCGCCAATAAATGATCTAGAGCTAGATATAAAATAAAATGGTACATGCGAGATCAATCATAGAATCATCATCATCATGTCATCATTTTAGAAGTCTTATCTTTTGTATTTAGGTCATATTTATAGGTTTTAATTTTTAACTCAACCTTTGTCTGGTTATGGTCCTTAATAAATCTAAAACCTATCTTATTTTTCCCACTACTTCGTTCAAAGCATATATTGGACCTTAATAAAACCCAAGATCCATCTTATTTTTACTCCCTTTCTTTCATAGAGAGAATATGTTTGTCTCTTCTTGCTCCAAATTTCTTAAACTTGCAAGAATGCATTTTATTGGAGCAGTTTCTCATCTCGATCGAGAATCATGTGGAGAGACCTATTTCTTTAGTTCTATCTTCTATGGAGGCCTCTAAAAGTTTGCTTATTTCAAATCTCACTCCACAAATGAAAAGCATGCAAAATGATGGTTTCATCAATCTATTCTAGTCCCTTTCTTTTGGAGGCCCCTCATGTGTAGACTGTTGTTATGATCAACAAAAGAAGCTTAAATACTAAATTTATTATAAATCAGTGTAGGGTCAGGGCATCATCTTTTCACTAAATATTAATTGGGTTTGCTTGATATCATCTTTTTTCATGTAGAAGACCAAATTGTATATGAAAACAACTTTCAGATAATTGTTAGTGAAGTAAAAGTGATTGGATGTAAAAGTAAAAAGTAGTTGCGGTTGTTTGTAAATATTAACATAACACCAAAAAAAAAAAAAAACCTCATTGAATTTGGTCCACATATCTTTGTGGGGTGATTCCAGACAGGAAAAGACCACAGTGTAGGACAGAAGAGAAATTGGATTTTGCATGGAAAATATCTTCTTCTTCGCAGAAAAATTTCAATTTTTTTATTTTAAATCAGTGGACT
Organism: Umbellularia californica; assembly: GCA_028538565.1. NCBI lineage: Eukaryota > Viridiplantae > Streptophyta > Magnoliopsida > Laurales > Lauraceae > Umbellularia > Umbellularia californica. The sequence continues at coordinate 94,084,133 of JAPQWN010000003.1, read as the reverse complement.
ACTATACACTTGACTCAGACAAAAGGGCCTTCATTTAAAACTCCAGACAACATTTTTGTGCCCTTTTGATGATGAAAAAGGCCAAAGCAAGTACTTGCTACAGCCATTTTGATGTAAATGATTGTATGCTTTCAGCCATTCAGCTCCCAGCACATGGTTTCAGACTCACGGTTTCCAACCTACCCCTTCACAACCAAAACCATCCAACTACCAAAACCGTTGGTCGCTTCCATATCTAGTTGTTATTCGATTCTACTGTGACAAGTTTGTTTACTGGACTTATATATTATTCAAATAAGTTCTAATTTATATGGTTCACGTGTTTCCATAGAATTCTTTTTTTTTTTTTTTTGGTATCCTAAGGAAAGGGGTTGAGAGCCAAGAAAGAGCCCGCACATACATGAAAAGATAGCTAGCACAAGCAAAAATGTCCATACAAATAGAAAGAGGTGGCATACCCACGATTCGAATCCAGGATAGCCAAATGAGAACTACCACCACTTACAGTAAGGTAAGTGGCTGTTCGCATTTTCTTGGATTTGAATGCATAGGAATTAATAGTTCAACGGGGGCTAATAATAGTTATTAAAAAGGTGAGGAGTGAACGATATAAGTAAGAATTACCAAGGAGACCACGGCTTCTGCCATAGTTTGAATTTTAGGGTGATGTCCGTCTTCTAGCAGTCCGTGGTGAGGCATCTTCCTCTTCATAGAAACAATTTGGTATTAAGTTATGGTTGTGGTGCCGATGGTTATGGGGCTTGGGTAGGGTGTGTATGATTTACCAAAGAATAAATAAATAAATTACTAGGATGATGATTGATATTTGCCTTGATTTATTTTCTTAGTTTTTTTTTTGTTAGCAATTTATTTTCAATTGAAGGGGAGAATATTTGAGGTCACTTTTTGATATACTTAATTTTTTAAATCTTGAAATGTGAAAAGCTGTGATCTTGAAACTTTACTTTTATGTGGTGATGTAACTACTACAGTCATTATGATAAAGTAAGATCTCCAATATATAAAACCCTTTTTATTCTCTGCTATGGAAAATCTTGAAAATCATCAGGGCATATTTGTGCATGATTGTTAAAATTGCAGGAAACGTTGAAATGAGATAAAAAAATTGTTTTCTCTTGAAAGTCATTTGACTTTATATGGAAAATTTGTTCTCTCTCACTGCTCTTTGTCCTCACCACCTTCAATATTGATGGGCCACTAGTTCAAAGTTCAAACCACATCATCTTTACTCCGACTTGAGTCTTATCTCCAATGTCGTGGCTTCCTTCTTCAGATTCATCTTCCTGCCACTTTCCACCCACCATTGATCAAGGCTCTTTCACACTCTTGTCCCATCATGATCTAGCATTACTGTTGGACTGAAACTTAAGAAAAGGTTAAAAGACCATTTAGACTTTAGTGCTGTTAAATCAAGGCATATTTTCCAATTTCATTTTGGATTCTATTTTGATCTGGCCTTCAAAATGAAATGTCTTCACTTTTAGTGAAGTGTTTCGGAGCTAAGATTTCAGAAAAAATTAAAAAGTATATATATATAAATAGATGCTAGAAAAAATAGAAAAATAAAATAAAAATAAAATATGCATTTAATTCATTGTGATAGAATAATATTATAACATACAAGTACAATATTTAAGCACATTCCTTACCACAATAGAGTTTAACCACAAGTTTCATAACAATATAAGTTTATAATCTTTAAGATTGAAGTTTGAAGACATTCCTTACAATATTTCTTCCATTTTAATAATTTCGGCTGAAAATATGGATTTCTTTTGAAATGGATCGAAAGTCAAATTGAGAAATTTTACTGATGCATTTTGCTTTGTCTACATGGCTAAAATAATATTTTTTGGCCATTTCAGGTGAAATGAAACTGTTTATATAAATCAAAGACTAGGGTAATTTAATAGGGTTAATTTTTTGAATGGCCCTAATTTGTAAGAGACCTTTCCATCTACACTGGTGATAGGAATGCATCCATGTGACGAGCATTTATGCAGAAAAGGCAAGCAATATCTAGCCGCGTGTCTACAGCAAAAAAAAATTCTATATTTGGTGTAGTCGCTTTTCTGTGAGAAAAAACACAGAAATGAACAAAATTTTCTATGATTCCTCGGAAAAGCCTTTTTTTTAAGGGTCCGTAATGAGTAAAACAGAATACATGTAGTTGACCTCAACATGGTTGAGACAAAATTGGAAAAGAAAAATAAATTCAAAACCATGTCCTTATTGTTAGAACATGCCATCTCCTTGATCCCAAACCAGACCCCCTAATTAATGAATAGTTAAGATAAACTTCATTTCAAATTAAAATATGTTAAGAAGCTCGACTCTTAACCCACATCACAGTGTGGTGAAAATGAGCACCTTCTAACAGGCTACATTTCTAAGAAGGTAAATATGTCGGCATTATTGTATTTGATAATGCCCAATCATCTATACCCAGTTGCAAGCAAATATTGCTCGAACCCAGTTGCCTGAATAGAGAGGATTTGTAGCCAACAATTCAGTTCAGTCTCAAGACAGTGATCCAGACTGTCCATGTAGATAGATGAAACAAACAAAAGCCCACATTTCAAACTTCTTTACAGATAGATCGCTCTAAAATGTTCTTATTATCTGCAAATAAAGTTAAATGGAAAACTTACAAAGCCAACCACAAATAGATGGAATGAAACTTCAATGACAATGTTGATCTAGTTTTTTTTTCTCTCCAATGTGGCTCTTCTGCAACGGGTGATATAGTAACACTCTCTCTCTTTCTCTGATAACCCAGGGTATCTCTTGCCCAGCCCGGCCTAGGACCCTTTGGCCCTGAGCCCGGGGTATACTCGATTCTAGACAGCCGAGAACTAATCCCTAGGGGCACATGCAAACCCTCCTCTCTCTCTCTCTCTCTCTCTCTCAGCTTCGATCATCAGTGAGGTATCCTATCTTTTTATCTTCTCCCACAACACTGAATATCTGAGAACCAGTTCGGATGCCACAAAAGTTCAGTTAATAAAATCATCAGGCGCCTTAGTCCGGTATAAAAAGGCTGAAGGCATCATCAGCAATCACCCCAGACAGAGATTTAGAGCAATGAAGTAGGCATACCATTCTACTCAAATTTCATTTTACCAAAGGCAACTCATCAGTCCATGTTGCATCCAAAAAGGCCTTAAACAAATATTCACTGACATCAAAGATCACTAAAAAAGAAACAACATTTGACAGGGAAAACCGCATTATATTATATGACACCCATCAAATTTAAAATTGTCCAATTGCCCACAGGATCATACTCAAATATTGTTAGAACAGAAGAACGAGTATCTTCCTAGTCACTACATAATTGACAGGTTAATGCCTGGTCTGTTGTCTCTGTATCAAAAATATACTCCATTGTGAAGCACAGAACCACTTAAAATGATGACACTGAAAGAATGAAGGGAGCACCACAGCAGCTCAAGCAAGCAACATGTCACAATTTAAGGTTCCAAACGTACTCTCTTTTCCAACATGGTGTATCCTATTCCTTCACTGCTTCTCTGGATTATCTGGTTTTTCTTCCTGATCGGAGTCGTCCTCTTCTTCCTCTTTCTTCTCTTCCTCTTCTTCATCTTCTTCGGGAGGATCTGCAGGCATCGGAGGTGGCAATGGCGTTTTCATTGGGCTAAATTGGGGGAATATGTCAGGTCGCCGCCCAGGTCTGGGTCTTTCCCACTCCTGCGATATGTAACAAAACAATTCATTAGCATAAAACATATGGGGAAAAATTCACCCATAACATTACGGTTACTGCTTCTCTCACTATAACTGTTTTGGATAAAAAAAAAAGTCAAGGCAGTGATATCAATCAATCCGAAAACTTAATCTTGTTCACATTGAACTGATGGATGGACCACACAGGTGCGCGCATGGTTGAACAAGACACAGGAAACCACCAAAAAAGAAAATATTGACAAAAATATATTGCAAACATAAAATCCATGTTATAAAAAAAAAACATACATATAGGATTATAAAATCCACCACAAGTAAATATTTTTATTGAGGACAACAGCACCGGAATATATATATATATATATATATATATATATATTACTGATATTTAAAGGTACTTCCCTTCCTCCCTCAGGAGGTGTAAGGCATGGGTTCAAATCCTCATGGGTATGCGCATATAGGCCACATGCGCATGCTTATGCAATAAGGCATCTACAAAACAGAACACACACACACACACACACACACACAAAAAAAGGCCGTTCCTTCAACCACACAATACTAAACAGGCCATTCAGATATAGCATCTCCAGTAAGTACAGAGAATAGAAAAAGGTGATGGCAATAAGTGAACAGAGGAGTGAGACATCCAATAAAAGAATAGCATTTCATGAACCTTAAGCCCCATCATAAGGTGCTGCTGTGTGTCTGCAGCTGGAGTTTTCCTAGGGAAGAGCAGAGATAGGAAAGCGAAACCAAGATGTCATAGTTTAGAGCATTCGGTCTCTAAAGGGTTGGACGGTATGATTTCATTTGAACCCAACCCTCAAACAGATGATTCTGCATTCAGGAGAAAACTGATGGTGGCAGTCCTTCACCGTCGTCCAAGTCCTCCCACCGTCCGAAAATCCCAGTTGCAGACAAACGTCCTCTTAAGGTTCTGCTAGCCTACTTGATTTAAAACTGATGGTGGCAGTCCTTCACCCTAGTCCAAGTCCTCCCACCGTCAGAAAATCCCAGTTGCAGACAAATGTCCTCTTAAGGTTCTGCTAGCCTACTTGATTTACTGGGTATATTGTTAGTTAGTTGTTTCCCTTTGTGATCTCTTAATAACTTTATCAGTAGAGAGAGAGAGAGAGAGAGAGAGAGAGAGAGAGAGACCCAACATGATGGGCTCTGACTGACCAGAAGGCCCAAAGGATAAAAAATAATAATAAAAGCTAAGTAATGACCTCCCAACAAAATATTGACGCCCTGAAGGGGAATTACATGAAATGGGGCAAAATGCCGAAGCAATGCCCAAGCTTTTTTATCACCCAATTTCCTAACAGTAGATCGTCCAAGGATGAGATGAAAGCAAAATGTGGATAGGAGTATGCAAAAAAGAATTGTTATTACTAACAAAGTAGCAGATATTGGCTGTGAAGCACGGACACATGAAAATGAGGGGCGTATCAGTATCCTGGACGTATCGGACACGGATACGCCCGGATACAGGCTGGATACATTTGGGATACGCTTTTTTTGTATCTGAATTATTTTTAATTTTTTTGAATATCGGATACGTGCAAGACTCGTCCAGGACACGTGCGGGACTCGCCTTGACACGCACGGGACTCGTTAAGTGAGAAATAAAAAGAAGGGAAAGAAGAGAAGGGAAGGGAAAAAAAAGAGAAGAAAACGTGGGAGAAGAGAAGGGAAGGGAAAAAAGAGAAAGAGAAAGAGAAAGAGAAAGGAAAGAAGAGAAGTACCTCGCCATCAAAATCCCCATCGCCATCCGCCATCGCCAGCACTCCTTCGATGAGAAGTACCTCTCCATCGCCATCACCTGCACACCTGTTATTGTCGTTGTCATCAAACCCTAACCTGAGGTGAAAGGGTTAGGGCTGCTCCACCGTCGCCGTTACCTCTGCTGCTACAACTGTGCCGCTCCTGCAAGGGACAACTGCAACTGTGCCTGCTGCCACTTAGCCCAGGTTCTTTTCTCTTCTTTCTTTCCCTTTTTTTTTTTCTTTTTTCTCTACTGCTGCAAGTTGGAACATTCCTCAGTTGAGATTTCTCTTTTTATCTCAGAACTTGCCTTTTAGGGTTTGTTTGGATGAATAAGATAGCATTTTTAGGGGCTTCTCAAACTGTTTCCTTGGTCCGCATTTTTTTTAACTGATTATTTTATCATTGATGAATTATATGTATGTTGTTTGGAAGGTAAATAGTTGTTGTTTAGATGTGTTTGGCTCAAACAGAAAGTTGCTGGATGGTTCGAGATGCCATCTAGAAGCAGGATAGTCACTGTTTTGGAAAATAGCAGGCAGTTGGTTGCTGGTTGCTAATTGCTGATAGCTGTGGTACATCTATAGTGATCAAAACCTGTATGGACTGCCAAAATTTATTGTGATTTGCCAGTTGAAAGAGCTTAAGTCATTGTTTCTTGTAGTCATTTGCATTTTTTTATGCTGTCTTTACTGTAATGGCTTCTTGATGGCTATTTTGATTGAAATAATGTAAGATTTTTATTACAGTCATATAAAAAAATATTTAAAATAAAAAATTTCAACGTATACCCGATGCATCATATCCTACTTTTTTTGAGAAATGGCGTATCTGCGTATCCGTATCGTATTGTATCCGTGTCCCGTATCCATGTCCGTGCTTCATAGGATATTGGGATAAAGGGTCTATTAGGCTAGTTGTCACCAGAATTTCTGTATTGTACTGTGTTGGCATTCCTACTTGGTTTTTTTTTTGGGAAAATGTGCATTCCTACCTGTATTAATATTTGTAGAAGGCTAATTTTATCATAAATGAATATAAAGAGAGTTGCAAAAGACTCAAAACAACTAGAAGTTGTAGAGAGAGTCCCACTGTTTGGCAAGGCTGTCCAACCTTGGAACCAGCAACCAAAGGATAATAAGAAAAAGAAAATTACACCCTGAAAGGGTTTCCTTTGTTAGAAACCAAATGTGCCAATACCCACTCTTAAGTTGATGTCCGGTCAGCCCATTTCAAAGCATTCTGAGGATCTCCTTCAACATAAATGCACTGAGATTCCAACAGTGCCAGCAACTTCAGCCCCTTGAGATGTACAACTCTTTGTTGACTGCTGCAACAAGTTAAAAATACCCGCTGGTAGGGAAAATGTCAAATCACACAATCCAAATATTTGATTTGATTATCTTGTCCAAGGACATAATGTGCGAGGTTTGCAACTGATGTAACTCAGGCACGATAATAACCAGCACAGCATCAAATGGTTCAAACCTCAAACTACACCGAACAAAAAGACTGGGCAATTTATGCAGCTAACAGCATAAATAAAACCAAATCTAAACCCGTGAATTGAACATAGCCATTTAGATTCACAAGGAAAAAGAAAAGAAAAAACAAGGCCATTTATTTTAAAGTAGGCAACAAAAAGGGTAGTTATCATTAAGTTTGTGAAATCCATGTTGGGTAGTTATCATGATGTTTGTGAGATCCATGTTATCTCCTCATAATTCATCAAGAAGGAAATAAGGATTTAATAAACAAACATACATACATGAAGCATAAACTACTACTGTACTTTGTACTTCACTTCATTTCTCAGAATTCAAGTTGTCTCGAACAAATTGTCATCCCATCATCATCATCAAAGCCTTGTCCCAACTATGTTGGGGACATGTATACGAATTATGTTTCTCCGTTCCAATCTATCTTGAGCCAAACCTTTAGATAAGTTGCACTTCTTCATATCTATTTTTCCTACCTCCATCCATGTCATCTTTGGCCTACCCCTTTCCGTTGGTGGGCCATCAACCTTCATAGCCAAACTTTTCCTTACTGGTGCCGTTGCTGGCTTGTGTTGGACATGCCCAAAATTCTCAAATGGGTTTCTATAATTTTATCCCCTATTGATGCTACTACTAAATGCTCTTGAAAGCGCTCATTTCTAATGATCACATTGAAAATTGTCATCTAACCTTTTGAAATTACATTGATTTGGTTAATGATTCATACTATCATGTGTTTTGCTGTAAAAGTGGGTAGAAGATTAGTGTGCAGCTAACACCATCTGAAGTTAGAGAGAAAAGGTACTACAGTCCTTTGGTTTTCTTAGAGTAGCCTATTAGATTAAGGTCTCTGATTTCGAGCTCATATTGGACCCCACATGTTTTTATTTATTTAATTAATTATATTTTTGTGCTAGGGCCATTGATCCATGTAGTATGGATTCTTTGAAGTAAGCAATGTATGATGTATCGGTCTCAGAGAGGTATCCGACATGACACTGTGTCGGGTTCTTCTGGTACAATCTAAAACATTGTTTTGCAGTAGCAAAACATTTTTACAATCTTCCTTTCTACATTGAAATGAAAGGAATAAGATCTGTACATCATATTTTAGTTTTACTTCACATTATGTAAATTAAAATTGAATTTTAAATTTATTTAAATAATCTACTAAACCCATGAACCCTAAGTACTGAGATTTCCCAAATCATACACCTCATACTGGTGTTGTTTCCATCAAATACCGGTACAGCTGTACTCATGCAACTTAGCCATTGATGTAGGCACATCCCACGAAGGATGAAAATATCAGCCGCTACGCCGATATATCGGCCGTGGCGGCCTAGGCCGCCACGCTATTTTCAATTTATCGGTGATCTCCCCGCTACATGAATGTAGCGGCCGCTACGCTACCTGGGCATTATAAATCCCCTCCTAGCCAACCCTAACTCCTTTACAACTTACCATACACTGCTGTGTTTGCCTCCAAACTCCAAATTTTCAACTTTTAACTCATTTTCAACTACAAGACTCTACAAGTGAGTAACATCAAATTCGAAGGAATAAAACACAAACAAGTGAAACAAGTCAAACAACTACAAGATTGAAGATTCAACTTTCAAGCCCAAGCTTCCATTCCATCTAGGTATGTTTTTCTTTTTGATTTTTTTCTAGTCTTTTAACTTTTGACTGAGATCATCTATAAAAAGCTTTCTTGTCTTGTAATATGATGAGATCCATGTTTCCCTTTCATCATGCACACATATTTTTATTTTTATTTTATCTTTCTCTATTTTTTATTTTCGGGTTTATTTATTTTTTGAAAAGAAAAATTTGAATACTTGTGGACAACCCATGAAACCACTTGGAAAATGCTTGTAAATGATAGATCTATGTTTCCCATAGATCAATCCATCACATTTTGAATGTTTGTTGATTTTTCTCTATTTTTTATTTTCGGATTTATTTATTTTTTGAAAAAAAAAAGTGAATACCCATTGACAACCAATGAAACAACTTGAAAAGTGCTTCGAAATGATAGATCTATGTTTCCCATAGATCAATCTATCACTACTTGAATGTTTATTGATTTTTCTTTAATTTTTATTTTCGGATTTATTTATTTTTTGAAAAAAAAAATGTGTATATTCATTGACAACCAATGAAACAACTTGGAAATTGCTTGTAAATGATAGATCTATATTTCCCATAGATCAATCCATCACTACTTGAATGTTTATTGATTTTTCTTTAATTTTTATTTTCGGATTTATTTATTTTTTGAAAAAAAAATGTGTATATTCATTGACAACCAATGAAACAACTTGGAAATTGCTTGTAAATGATAGATCTATGTTTTTCATAGATCAATCCATCACTACTTGAATGTTTATTGATTTTTCTCTATTTTTTATTTTCGGTTTTCGGATTTATTTATTTTTTGAAAAAAATTGATACTTTAAGTAATGAAATACCAATTAAATGTCAAGAGAATAATTTCTAAGCATTATATATATATGTTTCCTCTAAATTGTTTCTTTGTTTTTTTAATTTTTAACATACTACGTGTTCATATTTATAGCAAGAGCCAGGTATTCAGTCTATTTGTCTTTGCCAATTGGTAACTTAAAATGCCTCATAATATTGATCCCGCATGGAGCTTTGGTGAGGCAGTTGAGGAAAAGAGGTTGAAAATCAAATGCAAGTTTAGTGGGAAAGTGACCAATGGGGGCATTACAAGATTCAAGCAGCACTTGGGCCACGTTTCTGGCAATCTTGCTGCCTGTACCGAAGTACCAAGGGAAGTCAGGGAAGAAATAAAAGCTTTGCTTGGCCAAAATAAAGCTAGAAAAGTAGAGATAAAAGAAAAGGGGGCCAAGATGTTGATGCTGCCCGTTATGATGTATTTGGAGATGAATACTTTGATGAGGAGGAAGATGCACAGATGTAGGCTGGACACTGAGTCTTTGATGAGTCAACAAGAAGAACAAGAACGTCGTGCATTTGCTGGAAGTAGATATTATGATGTAGGGGGCTCATCTGCATCTGTGCCAAGCAAGGGTAAGGGCATTGCGGGGTCCATGCGTAGGGCATTTAGCACCCGAGAACGGAATGTTGATGTAGAAATTATCTCTACGAGAAGAGCAGTTCCTCCCCCTGTTGATCCTCTAGCACATAGAAAATAGGGAGATAAACAATAAAAAATATCTAGTGTTGTGAAAGGGGTAATGAAGGCTGCAAGAGATAGATTGGCCAAAGCTATAGCAAAATGACTAATTTACAAGAACATACCACCTACAGCAATAGATTCCCCATATTTCCAGACTATTCTTGATGTTGCCGCCGAAGCTGGGGCGGGGTATACAGGCGCCCTCCGTATATGATGTAGGCACTAAATATCTTGAAGAAGAATATAGAAAAATAAAGGCTTGGGTGGAAAAGTTTAGGCCCATGTGGCAACAGAATGGTGTTACCATCATGTATGACAGGTGGACCAGCGGCACCCAAACACAATTAATAAACTTTTTGGTGTATTCAGTCGCTGGGACCATCTTTGTGAAGTCCATTGATGCAAGTGAACATAGACGAACAACCACATATATATACAATCTTATGGATAAAGTTGTAGAGAGTGTGGGAGAGGAGTATATTGTACAGATTGTTACAGATAATGGCGCTAATTTCAAGAAAGCAGGTTTGCAATTAATGGAGAAGAGGACTCATTTATTCTGGACCCCATGTGCAGCACACTGCATAGATCTCATCTTGGAAAAGATTGGAAGGAAGACAAAAGTGGCTTCATTGATCAAGGCATGTAGAGGAATTACAAGATTTATATATGATCATTCATGGGTGTTAAGCTTGATGAAAAGATACACAAATAACTATGCAGCGATTTATATATGATCATTCATGGGTGTTAAGCTTGATGAAAAGATACACAAATAACTATGCCTTGCTGCGTCCAGGAATAACTAGGTTTGCAACTCATTTTCTGGCTATGGAAAGCTTTGTAAAGTTTAGAACGGAGCTCATTCAGATGTTTGCATAAGAAGAATGACTTTGTTCGAAATGGGGCAATGCAACTAGTGGTCCAGGGTTTGAAGTCCCAAACCTTATGAGGGACAATAAGTTTTGGAAGAAAGTGAGGAAGATATTACAGGTTTTTGAGCCTTTGGTTAAAGTGTTGCGGCTTGTAGATAACAAGCCGACAATGGGCTTTATATATGAAGCAATAGATCGTGCAAAGCAATCCATTATAGAAAATGTTAGATATCACGATAAATATATAAAGATTATTGATGCCCGTTAAAACAATCAGTTGCACCATCCATTGCATGCTGCAGGTAATTAATATATATCTTTCAATTTGATACTTTTTTGTTTTTCTAACTAATGTATCTATTATCTTGTTTGCTCACAGTACATTCTACATATTTATAATGTAGGTTATTTTTTGAATCCCGAATTCTATTACTGCAATGTCGAACTACACACCGAAGCAATAGATACTGACTTATGGGTAGGATTACGGGAGGCATTGAAAAGATTGTTAAATGCAGATGATCAAATTGATGCAATACAAGAGGTGAGTGGGTACTTACTTAAGAGAATTTAATTATGCTACCAAGTGCCAATTGCCATACATGCTTATATCTAATTTTTACATTGTAGATATCTATGTATACACAAAGGAGAGGAACCTTTGCTGACCCTCTTGTGATACGATCGATTGGAAAGATGCCACCTGGTATGACTATGAACAAAAGACACCACCCAATAGTCTTGAATCTTAATTTATTTATCTTAATTGATTAGAAGGATTTGAGGGTTACAAATATCTAATTTTCTTTATTTATTTTTTGCATTTCAGCTGATTGGTGGATGAATTTTGGAGAGAGTGCTCCACATCTAAGGAAAGCGGCTGTTCGCATCCTTAGTCAAACTACAACATCTTCCAACTGTGAAAGAAATTTGAGCACTTTCTCTTTGATCCACACGAAGGCCAGAAATCGGCTTACCATGCAGAAACTCAACAAGCTCATATATTGTCATTACAATCTGAAGTTGAGAAATAGAATTAGGGAGAGAAGGTCAAGGGATGATCCTGCTTATTGTCCTATTAATTTGGATCACATATTCAGAGAGGACGATCCCTTACTCCCATTGTTAGCCGAGATAGAGGATCCACTGCTAGATTCAGATCCGAAGTTTCAGGAAATGGTTCAAGAGTTGATAGATGAGGATATGGGTGAGGCACCTGCAGAAGGTCAACCACCTCTGGGAGAAGGTACCAGTAGGACTAGGAGGAGTGGGAAAGAACCTGCTTCTGAGAAAGCTAGTTCCACCACCGTCTCTTCGAGTAGTCATGGTGGAGATGGAGGAGGAGCAGGAGACAGTGGGAAAGGTCGTACTAGTGAATACTATCAGCATGACGACGACGATGACGTTCCTATAGAGGAAGTATATGAGTTACCTCCATCTGGAAGATTTGATCCAATTCGTGGTTATCAACGGCGCCGAAGAGATTCACCACCTGGGGCTGGAGGTAGTAATGAGTAAGGAAATATGGGTGGAGATGTTGGAGGACAACAAGCGGCATCATGGACTGATTCGTGGAACCCTAGTTACAGTGAACAAGGACCCTCACAGTATTTTCACTATTTTCCATATGGTCAATTACAACAAGGAGAAGAACAGTCTTCAACTTCGGGGTCATACTCATATGGTGACTATGGTGAAACGCAATATGGTAGAAATCCACCTGTACCACCTCCACCTCCTCCAAGTTCTTTTGATGCGGGTGCTGCTGCCTTCTTTGGATTTGTAGATCCCAATGCTCATTAATATTAAATCCAATATGGTGCCAGTGGAAATAATAACACTAATGGGGACGAGGATAACCATAACCCCTTGAATCTTGGTAGACATTCATTTTGGTGGTGATTAAGGTATTCCTATTTCCTTCACTAACTCTCTATTCTTTGTCATTTTTAAATTGGTGTTGAATGTTGATTGTTGATCACTTCATAGTTCATTCACTTGATTGAATTTGAATCATGAATGTTGAAGTATTGATATTTCATATTTGACTGTTCAATATTCACTAATGACTAATGGGTATTGTGTAATGACCTAACTCTTAAGTCTTCTTAATTCTTATGCTTTTATTTCATGAATTCATGTTCTATATATATATATATTTTTTTTATGAGCTTTTCATTACTTTTTAAGTTAGCGAGACTAAGAAACATGAAAACATGTGAAAAAACTAATCATTACTATTATTTTCTATTTATACAGCGATACAGGACCTCATGTATTGAGGGCACCGCTACGCTCCCTTTTCTTACTTACTTTTGCAAAAGAACCACATTTTCTTTCATTTTACAATTTTCTGGAATTTTTTCAGATTTTTTTGGCGATTTTTTCAAATCGCACCACTACACCGCTACGCTACGTATCGCCCGCTTCGTAGTGGTTTGGTGGCGGGCCGCTACGCCCGCTGCTACCGCTATTTTCATCCTTGCATCCCACAGTTTCACTACCAATGCACCTATGGGCCACATAACTAGCCTTATAATAGCTTTTCTTAGTTTTATTTAGATTCCCCTTTTTTGAGCAGTAAATACAGCCCTTAGGGCCCGACTAATCCCTATTGGCCCGGTGGCAAATACAATACTTCTATTGAAATCAAATTAAGGCAAATACAAAAGAAGAGGGCATAGCAGGACTATACCAAACTTACAAAGAAGCACAACCAGATTATTAGCCCGATCATTTCCATGCTTCGCTACCATCCAATAAAGAAATAAATAATTCTGTGCTTCACTGAAGAATCTATGACTCCTTAGCCTCCCTTAGCGAATGATTAAAATGCAATCGCAGGTAAGACGCCAATTCTCGTATCTCTTCTACAATGTAGGTAAACTTACATGGAATTCCATTCTATGTTGAAGCCCAACCTATAGCACTGGTTGAATCGCTTTCCACAATCAAAGGCTCCAAGAAAGATCCTTTAAACAATGCACAGCAGGAATGCTGCATGAGTTCGAGCTCACAAATGTTGTATTAGGTTATGAAGACTATCAAGGAAAAAATAGATAGCCAGAGACCCAAGATTGCAAACTCATGCAAGAGTAGAATGACAAAATCAGTCGATGTCTAAAAGTAGGTGGAATTAATCAAATCGGTGGTAGAATCTCTCTACACCTGCCTATCAGAAGAAAAGAGCGGAAAAAAAACTCTACACCTTGGAAGAAAACCTTTTATATTTCTCAAATCAACAGCCCAGCTCGCTTTTATTCCAATTATTATCTTATATTACAGGCTTAAGAATTAACTACCCAACTACAGAAACACCTGCTAGCCCATCATCATTATCTTTTTAGCGTTATTGCTATGATCTACTCTAGAGGCAAAATACCCCTCTAACTAACAAAAGAAACGACGTTTAGGGCATTAAAAGAAATTTCAGTGTTTTCTGGGGGCCGGGGAGGGGGAGGGGGGAGGCGGTAACAGAGAGGCCAAGGAGAAGAATATGGTTAAATGGTACTCCCAAAAGTCAATGATAACGGCACATAGTACAATTGGAAGGTACCCATTGTTGCAACCCAGAGGTTGCAGATTCGTTACATTACCTAAAAAAAGGTGTTGCCTCATTCAGGAGTTCATAAATTCAATTGCTCCAGTAGAGGTCAGGGCGAAATGGTACTGGTGGTACTTTGTATGTCCTATTGGGGTGAGAGACAATGAGACTCTAATGAAGTAGCTATTTCAGACATTAGAGAAGCTTTAAGGGTTACCATTCAACCCAAAAAAAAAAAAGTAAAAAAAGAAAAAAAAAACTACATCGTGGCTTGAGATGCTACATCTTGGGTTTTACAGCATTGAGATAACCCATGAAAGTACAATTTCATATTGACTGAGGTTAAGGGATTACGTAAATCTATGGACATCGAGTTTTATCAGGTTTTGAGAAGCAATAAAGAAGTGATTGATTTTTGCTAGCATATCAATGAACTGATAGAGGCATCATGAGTTTGGGGCATAATCTCTTCTTTTCGTTGGTTGGTGGATTTCTTGTTTTATATGTACATTTCTCTTATACCAGCTTTTCTACTTCCTTGATGTAACCTTGTTTTTTTTTCCTTTTTATTTTATGAGATTTACCATAGTTGATCCCTAAAAAAATAAGTGTACCCAGTTACATGAGAGAGAGAGAGAGAGAGGACATATCAAAATGGTAAATACTGCTATCATTCAAATAAAACATGGTGGTGGGAAAATGGTTGCAAAGTGAAGACTTTTGAGTGGTGGAATATAATTAATACAAACCCCAAGTTTCTTGGGGAAGGCATCCATGGGTGAGGATAGCTATGACAAGGGATTCCTCCTCGAGCATGGGAGAGAAATGGAAAATTAGTTGCAGCGGCTTTTGGTGCATTCACAAAGGTAGATAAAATTAAAAATTGATTTATGCTGACAATATCAAGCATTGACTGACAGAGGAGCATACCGTAACTAGTGTGGCTAAATTTGAAAGGTTGAGTCATGAGAATCTCTCAACAAACAATGATAGAGTACCCCAGGTGCAGAATCATAGCAGCGAGCAAGAGAAGATGACTAAACAAATAAGATGGAGGGCCAGTTAATGATTGGACTAAATGATGAGCTCGAAGGCTGCGTGGCAGGCAAAATAGTGACAAGAGGTCAAATTGGTGACTGTAACAAGGGCTGAAAAGCCAGTGATGGTTGTCTGGTTATTGGAGACTAAAACAAAAGAAGGGAACACACTGGAACAATGCTTAGTGTAGCAAAAAGTTGCATTAATGGTCTCTTTCATACTTAAATGTATTGTGATTATTCAAAGGAGCCCATTCTCGCCTGATTTAGAAATGTAACCTTTTCAAGAGTGTTTATTGGCTAGTACTGCAAAATTGAGGGTGATGAGGACACGAGGCAACATTATTCTTGCAACGTTAGCTTTTTTATAGGATAAGCCAATGAGTTGAGCCCAACCCAACAAGCAGGGTGGATCTGTTGGAGAAGTCCACCATTAAAAGCCCACCAAAAATTAAAAGCACACTGCGTTTTCCCCCCTTGTTGAATAGTGAAAGTGTGCGCTCTTGTTAGACCAGATCAAGATAAGGGCGTCTGTGAGAATTGCAGTTCAAAGACTCCAAAGTATTTCACCTACCTTTGAATTCTTCAAAGTATTCCAAGATAATGGGTCCCTTTGTAGGACTTTAACCCTGGTTGTCCAACCTAGTGGGTGGACCGGATATGATCAGTTAACAAGGCGAGTAGAGCAGGAAACTCAACAAGTAACTTTAAATCCTTAAAAATATTCCAAGGTAATGGATCACTTTCTAGGACTTTCACCATGGTTTTCCAACCTAGTGGGTGAACTGGATCTGATCGGTTAACAAGGCGAGTAGACCATGAAACTCGACAGTTCAATAAATTAATTTTTTAAATATTCTTCTTCATCACCATTGGAGCCTTACCCCATCTACTTTAGGTAGACTTCATGAGCAAGTATCTTCATAAATGAAAGGATAAGGGAACCTAAGGAGTCAGCTGTAGACATCCTCAGCAAATTATGATAGGGAAAGGAGAAGCAGCAAGGTCAAGATGTTGGACAGTGAAGGGAAGGCAAGAGGGATGAAAGTATGTTGGAAATGAATATTCTATTTCAAAATATAAGAGGTTTGAGAGGAATTGAATGAGAATCCTCAGGCAGCTGGTACCAAAAAAAAAAAGAGAGAGACGGATGCTATTTTCTTGCTGGACAACAAGACTGATCAATGAGCTCAAATGGAACCAATTTAAAAGGAACACGTGCAAATGATGACTATAATGCAGTGGGACGTTAGCGATGAGAAAAGTCTGTGGAGTACAAACTGTATGGAATCCAAGTTCTGCCACCTTAAATGATTAACAGCAACTCACAAACAGAAACAACCATATCCAAGACTGTCTCAAATGGGATTCAGCGGACCTCTATGAAGATGCATGGTCCCACAAACTGCAAAATAATGAACTGCGGGGCAGGGGGCAGAATGAACTTGGCCATGGCTAGTAGTTGGTGATTTCACCACCATAAGAATCCTGTGATTGGCAGTTGGAGAATAACAAGCATTGAGGAAATTCTTGGAAATCATATTGGACTATGTAACTCCAACAAAGTAGGATGTTCTACTTGGGCATATTGTCAATAGTGACAAATTAAAAACAAAATTGCAAGCAAAATTGATTCCTTCATTCAGAAAAGGGGATTGAATTTTCCCACCAACATCAGTGGCGGTCTGGAAAAGATGTTTTTAAAAAATCCCAAAGATGTTGAACACAAGCAAAATAAACAGTGGATCTACAACTCTAGACACTTCAAATTTGAAACAATACACCAATGAACTTTATTCGAGAGTTCTGCCATCAAGCTGTTCACAAACAGGAGCTCATTGTTAGAGTCCTGAATAATAGTAACTTTATTGCTACCTCTAAATGCCTAAAATTTAGCCTGGGTTACAAACTAAAGACAGAATCTCATCCAATATAATCATATCATTACTAATTCCATATCAAATTTCAATTTGCTACTCATCTCATTTTGTAAATAACTAACTAAAATCAAGAATTATTTATTTTATTCGATAATCCAAAAAGTGCTGCAAGTACAATGAACTAGGGGAAGCCCACAAACTATAAAAGTAAAAGAAGGGCAATATTAAGGAAACCCCATGAAGATAAGCACAACTTAGATAAAGGGTCTAACGGTAAAGGAAAACAAAACAAATGTCCCTAGTCTAATAGTTTTCATAAGCTCATCAGTTTCATCGCCTACCCAGTACATAGGAGAGTTGGGATTTCCCACTACAATACACCTGCACTTCAAAAAAAAGAGAGTACCCATTTGGATACCCTGAATTTTGGAGTGGGTCAAAATTCAATTTCTTGCAAAAAAGCTCAACAGAAGAATTTCATCATACCAATCTGGTTTGGGTTTTCCTAAAACTTGACTATTGGGGTATCTTGGAGTTTGGGGTTAGGTTGAATTTCAATTTCCTGTAAAAACTTCTTAAAGAAATCTCATCTTTCTCAATCAGGGTTCAGGTTTCTATGAATCAGAGCCCACAGAAGGTAGAAATTAGAACCCAATAAGTAGTCAATCACATATCATCTGTGTAAATCAGATATGAGGAACAAAAAAGAGGCAACACAAATCATGGGTTAAGAAAAAGGAACGAATGAAATTAAAGAGATAGAGATGGGATGCAACATACGATGGGGAAATCGAGAGGGGATCTGCGAGTCATCTTCTCTTCATCGGGAGCCATACAAATTACCCCATGTCGACGCTGCAGCACTGGGTGTGAAGTCAAAGCCGCAGTTCCAGTGCTTCTGCTTCTGCTACTCCTTGTTCTCTGCCCCCCATGAGAGCGTAATGAAGCTGTCGCTGCACACACGTTCGAGAGAGATGCTGAGACGCACCAAGACGCCATTTGATATGATCTACCTCTGCCTCTTCTTCTTCTTCTCAATCTCTCTGTCTCTCAAAAGCACTTTCTTTTCCTCTCTCTTTCTCTCTCTGTGGAGAAGGAGAAGAGAGGAGTGAGACAAAAACAACAAGAGAAATGGAAGTGGTTGTGTTTCTGGGTTTTGTATGTCCTTCTCTTGAACAAGATAGGAGACCTCTTATTTATCTCTTTTTTTTAAAAAATAAATTAAATAAAAGAATCCTCTAGAGCCTATACTAGTAGGGTAGGTTTTCTTTTTTTTTTTTTTTTTCTAACGAAATGATTTTCAACCTTTCGGACTTGACTATTCCCTCCGAGTTCAGAAAGAAGTCGGGTAAAATCCCTGTCACTCCTAGGTGGTAATACAAGTGGACTCAACCTTTTGTTTCTGAAAATGGAGGAATCAAGGTCAATACCAAGACCTTTAACTTCGAAAGAGGGAGAAACCGTGATCCTGACCATTCGGCCAACTTTTATGGATTTTAATAGTAGGGTAAGTTGGCAAGTTGAATGTTAATTGTGACATTTATGGGGAAATTTTAGTTTTTTTTTCTATTAAGATAATGAATGTCAGGTGATGATTAAAGATTGTTTTGGCCATTACTTTTGGGGTCTTTAATCTTATGATTTAAAAATGTATATATGATATATACTTTATTTATTTATTTTTATTTTTATTTTCTTTGTAGATGGCTTATTGACATCAACTTTTTATATTTAGAGAGTCCTATTAATCATATAAAATATTGGGTGTCTCTTGTTGTGTGAAATTAAAATTTAGCATGTGTCTCCTATTAGGTTTCTTTTTTTTTTTTTAATTTAGTTTTTTAGTACCTCGGCTAAAGAGCCTGGAAACTAAAAAAGAGCACATAAGAGGAAAGGGAGCCTACACCCAAAAAAGAGTGGGATGTACCATGGTACAAACATTAACCAGCTCGGTGAGAAATCGAATTACTAATGTGAACCAATTGTCAAGGTATTTGACCAAAGCTTATTTAATTGGGATATCAACTCATGAATTTCAGTTCTCAAGTAATAATTAAAAAAAAAAAAAAAACCTACTTAACTATAGCAATATAACTAGGGATGTAAATGGGTACTCGATTCTCCGATTACCTGGAGGTTCCGACCCGTTAAAAATCGGGTCTAGATCCTTACTTAAGCCCCGATAAGTAAAGGGGTCCGGTTCAGGTTCCACTTTGGTTTGGACATGCGGACCCAAGATCCGACATATTACTTCAATTTTAAAAAAATTCTCTTAAAAACTATGTTTTTTTTTTTTTTAATATCAATCTCTACCTAAATCCGGACCCGGATCCAAACCCGTCCTATATATGGATTTGGTTCTAGTTTCGGAGCAAAGAAACCGATTTTGAAACAGTTCTGGTCCAGATCCGGTTCCACCTTCTCCTTAATGGTTTCGGTTCCAGGTCCACCGTGGACCCGGACCGGAACCGACTTTTTTACAACCCTAAATATAACATTCCAAACTTGTAAAGGTTGGATAAAGGCTCGAAATGTTATACTATTATTAACATGAACCCTAAGATCGTGAACAGCATGATAATCACGTGTAGGATTTAATCTTAAATAAATTAAAGAGTACCTCCAGACATCCTGATGCAGAGAGCTTTCTGATCCTGCAGTCTGGTGCTGTTGCTGATTGATGCTGTGATCCGTCGAGAAAGAAACTATATGAATGGTTTCGGTTTCTCTCTCCTTGCCTATAAAACCTTAATGTGTTGATTTTCGTGAATGCCTTTGTGATGGACGAAAGGCTTTGTTTTATAGGTGAAAAGAGGACCGAATTTCCAATCAGGGTTTCCATAGACTTAATCTCAACCATCCATCAAGGTAGAGTTTGTTATGAAATACATCTCATTAAGAAACCTTTTTGTGTAAGGAATAGCATGTATCCTAAGAAAACGGATTTCCTATAATGACCATAATTCGGGAAAGGAAAGGACTTCTAGTCCAAGTAATGGACTTAAAGATAATTTCCTTACACGAAATGCCTCACAAATCACTCAGTCCTCACAAAATAAATAAATAAAGAAGAAAAAATTAGAAAGAAAAAACAAAAACAAAAAAAAAAAAAAAAAAAAGGCTACGATGTCAATGCTTGGAGACAGAAAAGAGAGAAAGAAAGGAAAAGGAACAAAACAAGAAATGGAAAAATAAAAACCCTATTGACTCACTGAGTGCCTGTGCTTACAGATATTTGTGTGCGCAGGCCCTATGAAGCCCACGTGCGTGGGCAAGCACGTGGGCATCGATTAGAGATGGTGCATATCAAATATATGTAGCCTAACTCGCAAGGATAACTTAGATGCATGTCTATCCCGCGAGGAGGGCAGATGGAAAGGGTTTTTAATGGACAGTAGGAAGCCAAAAAAACAATCTCAAGTTATTCTAGCCCTTGATTTAATAGCTTTAATGTTTCTGGAATTTTAACTATAGCTTTTTTCTCAGCTTCAAGGCTCAATGAATGCAAAATCAGGCCTGATCCAGATCATGGGATGGGCAAAGTATTGAAAGGACTGCACTAATGAAAAGTGGGCCAAGTGGGCCCGATTGAGCTAGACTCCACCTGTTGTTTGTTTGTAGGAGAATCGTTTCCTATCTTGGCATACACATCTCAATCATATATACTATAGCTTGTCAAAAAAATTTTGTTTGGTAATATTAAGCTTCATGTAGAAAAGTAGCCCTTAAAAATCTAATTAGAATCCATTATCTTATTTCAATTCTACCTACCTTTGGGCTCTTATTTGCAATATTTACATACAAATTCCAATCACAAACAATCAAATGCAAATAACCCATGAAACTGAAATCAAAGTTCACAACAATACCTAACTGAAAACAGGAAAGAAGGCAAATATTAATAGATAAAAAGGAGAGAGAGAGAGAGAGAGAGAGAGAGAGAGAGAGAAGGCAAATATTAATAGATAAAAAGGAAGGAGGGAGAGAGAGAGAGAGAGAGAGAGAGAGAGAGAGAGAAGGCAATTATTAATAGATAAAAAGGAGGGAGGGAGAGAGAGAGAGAGAGAGAGAGAGAGAGAGAGAGAGAGATCTGTATGCAACCTATGAACTCAGTGGTGTGAGGCCCACTTTAACAGGTTTCAGGCACATCAACAATTTTAAGGTTTGTCCATGAGAAAATCAAATGCCCAAAGTCTATACAATGAACAACTATAGCTGGTTACATTTACATAGTTTCTTCCTAATCACAACCTTGAAACAATCATCACAAGATAAGGACCATGACCAGAATGATTTTAGAGAGTAGAAGCACATCAGTTGGGCTTTTAGATGATCCAGAAATGGATGGCCCGATTATCCCGGGCCACTGATGATCCACGGTTGAAAAATGTTCTGTCGTTGTAGTGGTCCCTGGAACCATTTCCATATCACAAGCACCAATGCCCAACATGGAGTCATCAGCCCCCTGTTCTTGACCATTGCTTCTAGGTGGATCATAGCAAAGGCCCGTATTGTTGGACAGCCTCAGCTTCCTCCCCATCCTCCATACCATTTCTCGATCGAACGGTATGGGTCCCACCAGACTATTGTCATTTACTCGCAATTCGCTAAGATTGGCCATGTTCTTGAAGCTCCGAGGGATCGAGCCGTTGAATTGGTTGCCATCTAGATGAAGAACGCGCAGGCTCGACAACTGGGCCAGTGACTCAGGTAGGGGTCCTTGCAGGCCCATGTTAGACAAAACCAAGATCATCAGATCCTTCAAAGGTGCAAATGCCTCATCGCGAATTGTCGTCGAATCCATGGGATTCACTTTGAGGATCAGAGCTTGGAGAGACACTAAATTACTGATTGAGATTGGTAGCGGCCCAGACAAATGGTTGTAGCTGAGATCAAGCAGCATTAGGCTCTTAAGGCCCATTAAAGAGTCGGGGATTGGGCCCGTGAGCCGGTTTCGGCTAAGATCCATCTTAATGAGAGAAGGCGCATAACCGAGGCCCGAAGGAATTGGGCCCTGGAGGAGATTCTGGCTGAGATCCAGGACATTGAGCGCTCCAACGGGCAGCGGTGGAATCCTACCCGTCAATTGGTTGCCGCTGAGATCCAACGATCGGAGACGGGTCAGGCCCATTAGAGAATGCGGAATGGATGAGGTGAGATTATTGGAATGGAGATCAAGAACCCTCAGCAGAGTCAAATTCCCAAGCTGGGATGGGATGGGCCCAACATGGCCATTGTCCCTGAGGACCAGAGAGTGGAGTGTGGGGCCCAGCTGGCCCAGGAATGTTGGTATTGGCTGGGGATTGAGAGTGAAACACTGGTAGAAAAACAGAGCCCTGATATGGGGCAGCCTGGTGAGTGCAGGGGAGATGTAGGAGCTGGTCTGATCGCATGTGGGGAAGGCGGTGTCGTCGGAAAGAGCCCCGAAGGAGAGCGCGACGATGTGGTAGACCTCGGCCTTATCGGGCATGCACTCGATGCCATGCCACCGGCCCCGGCAGACGTCGGGAATGGAGGTGGCCCATGCATTGCCTGTGGCCTTCATGATCTCATACACAGCTTCTTGTTCATGTTTATCCGTACGAGCTCGATCATGGGTCATCGAGAATCCGGTCTGTGGCGCGTCGACGAGTGTCGAGGGGACGCCGGAGTCCGACATAATCACAGTGAATGCCATGGATAGAGGGAGCCACAGTAACAAGGTCAATGTTAGAACAAACACAAAAAACTGGTGTTGTAACAAGAAGAGATGATGATGATGATGATGTTGATAGGAGGAAGCACAAGAAAGACTCATTTTCTAGAGAAGTAGAGAAGCTATATGACAATGAGAGAGGAAGTTTCACTGGAATTGAGTTTTGGAGTGTATGAAATATGAACTTTGGAAGGTAGGAAGGGATTTATAATCTGAAGGGTCTGTGAGTGGTTTGGATCATGATAGTTTATAAATGCCTAGACGATAACATTACCTTTACTTCTCTAACTTTAACTTTTCTTCTTTTTACTGTCTTCCTGAAATGAAGTACATTTTCACTGGAAAATAGCACCGAGGCTTGAATTTCTAGGAATTCATGGTAAAATGGATTCCTGAAATATTGAAAAGGTGAGGGGGGAATACCGATAAGGTGATGAATCTGACTTACCTAGAAATTGATATACTGGGACGATAATGGGTAATCATTTTTCGTGGTAGGAGAGTTTTATTTGATGGCTATTTATAAATCTCACCTTTTTTTTCTAGCCGATCTGATAGGAAGAAATTTCTTAGAATTCCTAAAAATTCAATTCCATGTGAACAAATGGCCCCTTGGGGTTGATTTGCAATTTAGTAGGTCTGACTCAGGAAGGCTGAGTCAGGTTTAGGCCAAGTTCAAGTTACAGGAGGATCAGATGGTCCATAGGATATTATTCAATTCAAGTGAAGGGAGAGTTAATGAGCCATGGGCCACATGGGTCTGGACAATTAAGAAAGGTCACGAGAATGGAGGGGGTAGAAATAAATACATGGGAATTCAGTTAGTTGATTTAATACTTCTCACGAGGATGCAATGCCCCCAAATTCCTCCTATTTGGTAGTACCTACCAAACACCCCCCTCCGTAATTGCATTGATGGCAGAGAAGAGCATGTAAGAATCCAGAGAGTCCAGATCATAGACAATTCTGGCATTCAGATTAATGGGCCTTTTCATATTGTTTAGGGGTTGTGATGAGATTTTCATGTTTTGTCCCACCCTTAATGGGTCCAGTCCAACTATCTGAGGGTTAGTCCAAATTTTCATTTAGACAAAGAAGACCAGGGAAGAAAGGCGCTGATTGTTGCAATCGTGCGTTTTGCATATGTTCTAAAGTCATGTTATCTATATTTGTTTTTTTTTTTTTTTAAATAATACCATTCTCTACTATTTGGAAAATAAGTTACTTAAAATGGGAAATAAATTAGTTTTAAATAAGTTATTCTTTTACCAAAAAAGAACTATAAAATCTAAAGAAATAGAAGTAGATTTATATATTGAAAATAGGATTTCAAATGAATTTTACTAATTTTGAAATTTTTAATCTTGATATTATTAAGATTTTTTTAGATATATATTGAGAAGTGGGTTCCACCCAAGAGAGAGTATTTAAAAATATTTACGCTGTCTCAAGGATTTGGTAGGAATGGTTAGCTAAAAGGAAACTCAATAATATAATAAATTATGTCGATTATTTTTAAGACATTTAGACAATATTGAGAAAATAATGTTCCATAAATTTGTCACAAATCATAATATTTTAAAAACGTTGTTGATTTCTTTTATATGAGTTCATTTGGTAGTCTTTGGTCAAATAGCTTTGCTGTTCCATGGGTTTTTCAATCATAGTACCATCCATAACAGGGTCATGATTTGGAGCATTTGGATCAATTTTCGATTGGTGAACAGTGGCAATGTTAATTTGCACAAGATACATACATCTTTAGGAAAACTCATTCTAGAATCCATCCTTTCTTTTATCCAATTATCTCAACAACTCTATAGAATAAAAAATAGTCTTAGTTTATTTATACAAATTGGCTTGACAAAAGATTTTCCATGTCATAACAATCTAAAATATGATTAGACTTTAGGAATCTGTAATCGAATCAACAAGTTCACCATAATGGAAAATAACTGCAGTTAAACCTCAAGCTCTAATTCCTTACCTTTTTGGATGCCATTTTTATGACATCATTTTTATGGTGGCCTTATGCACAAAGAATAAGGTTCGTTCAAACAGGGTTTCGAAAAAGACATTATTATTACAATAATTTTATGATGAGTGAATGAATATAAAAGAAATTAAAAAAATAAAAGTATTTTAAGGTATGCATAAGTTCAACAAATATTAAAGGCTTATATTGATAACGACTCAATTCTAGAAATGCTAAAAGATATTACATTTTGAACCTCTTAAATGAAACTAATGACGATTTAAAGTTCTAGATTTAGTTCATCCTTCTTTATTCAATCTTATTTTTCGCCCCGGTCTTGAAAACTGGCTCGTGTTTCAATGATTTGAATCAGATGATTCACAAAACTCAACTAAAGAGTTGGTGTTTTTAATTTTTTTTTTTTTTTTTTTTTTTTTTTTTTTGGAATAGGTAATTTATATTAACTTGGATTTTCAAATTAAGCATATAAAAAAACGTTTAGCATTGAAGTTTCCTCTTGAGACTTAGTATAATAGTCTCTTACAAAATAGTATTTATATATAATGCAATTTCCTTCATAAAAGGAATTATGACATACACAATTGTATTCAAGAAAATCTCCCACGCAAGTATGTATGACAGCCATACTATATTCAAACAGACTGTCAATTTGAGACAATGTGAGGAGAGATCCATTTTACTATAAAACTAATACTAGGTTATAATAGATCTTGTAGCATCTCCACAAAATTGAAGGAGAAATTGTACATGACATCCCCGGCACCAATTATGACCTCTGAAATAGAATGTTGGCCAAACTAGAAACAACAATGCATGCAAAAAAAAAAAATGAAGGTAACGGAGGTGAAAGTTGCTATGATGAATGTGTAGAAAGATTAAGAATGATCGATACGAGATAAGCCCATTCGGCAGTATTTGCCATTAGTATCAAAAGATTATATTAAGAAAGACTCGGGTAAGAACAATGTCAGTGAAATAAAAAAAAATTTAATTTATGCAGATTGGTCGCCCCTTGTGAAAAGGTAACAATTACCACTATTAGGCCTAGCGACAATACTCTTACAATGGAACCTCTGCAGGGGTGGGGTATGCATGATGGATTTGTTGCAAGAATAGTTAACTCTAACCAATTGACCCTATAGGCATGCAAAATTCCAGATATATCACCACTAGATTTAGCTTCCAGAAAAATATGGCTAACACAAGAGGCACACCAGATGATCTCTACAGGTAATGTCCAAAACTCATTGTGAATGATATAACTATTCAGAGTCACAGGAAACATCGTTCATTGTCTTTCGAAACAAGAATTTTTGACTGAATTTCTAGAGTTGATTAGAACAAGAGCTTACAGAGGCACACATTGATCCAGAAACAGACTTCAGGAATGAACAGTTGGATAACAGTACCAATGCTTCAAATATTGGGAGTTGCACGTTTAATCACTGTGCATTACGGGCAGTGGGACCTCCCACTGGTGCCCTAAAATTCTCAATACACCGGGTAATCATTTACATAATGGATTGGGCATGGACCAGGATTTAACTTCAGGTCATTGTGCTGGGCTTATTCCTTGTTAAAATCATAGTATTGAATATCCACAAACTCAACTCTGCTTGGAAGGTCATTAAGCTGAGTAACTCAGCTGACTCCAACCCAGTACTCAGTCATCCAACTTGGCAAATTTATTGACCCACCAAGCCAACTAAGTTGACCATCAAGTGAGACGGATTTTTGAACAATGATTAAAATAAGAATGGCGCTTGATTGCTACTTCATCAGCTGTGTGCTGAGCTGCCACTGTTACGCATCTTTACAATCCATGCAAGGCATATATACACACACCAGTGGCATAATATTGCAATGGAATCATAGAATGTTTGGAGTTGGACAAGGCAGCTTACATGTATGCATCCCAATTCCCAGGTCATTTTACTAATCATCATCATCTTGTTGAGAATTTAAGAATCCATTCTCGACAGGAAGAGATGGTGGGGTTCCCGGCGGAATGCATGCAGCACCATTTTCACCTGCACAAATGCAGAGCGCCTCTGCATCCCTGAGTGCGCTATCAAGATCGAGGTGACCACTCAACTCATTAATGAACTTCAAAAGGGTGTCAAAATCCATCTGCTCTCCCATGATTTTCTTACGGTGCCTTTTCAGGATTGCAACACTCAAGTACAAATGGAAATGCTCAGACAGGTAATGTGTCCACAACACCTCCCACAATCGCATCGTCATATCATATTCCAGTTCCCTGAGTAACATAAGAAAGAGTTATTCATGTTATCCCACAATATAAATATATATATATATATATATATATTCTACAAAATGCCCCTATAAAAAAGGGGCAATTTTGCACCTATGCAAACAGCCGATGAAAAGAAGCCTTATTCATTCCAGCAATAATTATGTAAGCAGATGCACATTTAATAAGTACAAATTACAACTTACGCATTTAAAAATAATTGGAACTTAATCACTCTCTTAAGTGGGGCCCAGAAAAATCCAAACTAATAAAAATATATGGCTCCATCACTTGTGGGCCCTCACCAAATATCATTCCAATATAAAGTTGGGAACACCATCTGATTATAAAAAATAGTTTTTCACGATGCACAAATAGACAATGGGCCCAACTCTTATTGAAGTGAAATTTTGTAAGGGCCAACAATAATAAATAGGAAATTTCCACAAGTGGATCCCACTAATAAGTTCTTGAAAAATGTCCTTTCAAGCATGTAACCTCACCTTTAGCATTTATGTGTGGCCATTTATGGCTTTAATTGAACAATGGCAAGACATAACACTGCTGAGAGGATAAGAATGCCCACTCATTAACTCCTCTCCCTCAACCCTTGTTTTCTTGTTTGTTGATACAAGGGGAATTTTTGCGCTCCAAAATGCCAACACCCAAGTGTTTTCTAGCCCTCCTCAATCCACCCACCCACAAACACGAGTTATCCCATGCGCACAAGGCGCATTGTCCCCCCCACCCCAAAAAAAAAAAGAAAAAAACACAACACCCCACCAAAAAAATATTAAAAAAAAAAATGTTCCATGGGTTTGGCACCCATCAGAATAGACTCGACCGTCGGATCAACCGTGCACTCAATTTGAATGCTGAATATCAAGGGCCCCACGTGATCATCCAAGCCTAAGTCACCATATATAGGCAGCTGGGTGAGAGTTCTTTCGATTCCAAACCCACTCGCCTCCATTGCTATCCCTAGGTGGGCCCCATAGGCAGGTGAGCACAGAGCCCTAGTGTGCGATGCGCATTGGATAACCCCCCCCATCCCCCACACACACACCCCACCTGGGGACGGGACCCAGGGACTTAAAGATTTGAGTGGGCCCTATCTACCTACCAAAAAAAAAGGAGGGGGATGATGATTACCGATGATCAAAATAGCAGTTGCGGTAAGTATAACAGCCAGTGGCTAAAACATTGTGTCACAGTTGCGGCAATGTGTAGCGGGAGCAGCGTGAATTTTTTAGTGGTCAAAAGAATTCAAATCCTGTGTAGCGGCCAATCTTGTATTTTTTTTAGTAATGTAGAGAACTTTAGGAAAGTGCATTGAAGAAAAGAAATAGGAAAAATAATGTTTTAAATTAAAATTTCTTGGCACTACAAGATAGACCATAGCGCCACTATTTTCAAAATACCATAGGAGCATCATCCGCTACTGCCGATAATGCGGCTGTTGTTATTTTGAATCGCCGCAATTGACATGGATAGAAAAGTGTTACTCCTATAATGCTACAATATGTGAGTGGGTGGGTGGGTGGGTGTGTGTGTGTGTGTGTGTTTGGGGGGGTGGGTGGGAGGGAGGGAGAGAGAGAGAGAAGGGGGGAGGAGGGGCATTAGAAAACTCTTGAGGAATTTTGTTAGAAAAACGCCATGCCCAATGGGATGTGATAACCAAGGAATGTTGTTGGATGGAAAGATCTGGAAAAGACCTGCCTATGTTCAAAATTTCAACTCCATTAGATCATTCTAACAAAACCAACTTTGGTTGGACATTTTTATGTTTAATCTTAAAGATAGTAGACTTGATGCACTGTTATAAGTTGAATGATATCCTTATTTTAAGCAAAATACAAAAAGTGAAAAGAAGTCAAAACCCATTTTGAAGCTAGATCTGGTTCCTCTAGTTAGACCTAGTTCCGAAATCGGATCTGGGTCTGCAACCAAAAGCCTAAATGTGGGGGTCCTCCCCTTTACTCTCATAGTAGTGTGAGAATTACTCTCATAGGAGCGTTTCCGATATATATATATATATATATATCACATCCTTATGCCGCATACCAAATGTTGGGGCCCACTTGGGACCCCACATCATGTGACTAGGGGCGGGAATAGGAAGATCCAAGTCGACCACCCAGATATCAAATTTTAAGTCATTATGATGCCCCTAACCTATGATGCATGGATACTTCAAACGGGCAGCGTCTTGTGTCGTATCGTGTTCGATACTTTTCTATTTGTGTGTAAAATCCGTGTACCTACAGTATATAGGCATCATAACCCCTAACCCCTTCATCCATGGCTTACATGTTTAACAACTTTATATATATAAGACCCTCAATCCAGCGGTCCAATCCATTCAAATTAGTGCAAACCCATGGGATTATTGACTATCATTTGTGGGGGAGGGGGGGCGGGGGGTGGTCCATTTGGATGAGTCATCCACCTACATCTTGCCCCAGACTTGCATCGATCCAAAAGATTAGATTTCCTAAATTCCTAATGTTGGCACACTCAAAAGGCCAACTTGCTTACTTCCCCTTATACTGCTCAGGCAGCCATGTGGATCACTTTGCCATGCCTGCCCTTCGCAATCCATCCCTCAACTCATCCAGCTCGGCCGATGATAAATCAGTCCCAAGGCGCATCTCTTTCCCTTCAGCATGCCTTGCCGACAATGTTCCCAAGTTTGGACCAACTTTGATTTCCAGCAATCCATATTTGGCAAGCTGGGCCTTAATCTTCCTGCCACCCCATGATTGCCCAAGGCCATCTCAGTGGCTCTATCTGCTTCCATCCGGTGGCAGGATGCACCAAGCTTGCCAGGAGTCGAGGATTTCTCCTTGTCTTTTGGGTTGAAGGAGTCCAGGATGCACCAAGCTGGACAAAACATAGCTTCCAGCTTGGTTCTCTGCATGTTTACCAGAATGATGGAGACGAATAGGGTGATAGATCTCTTTCAAATCCTGCCATCTTCTGGGCAGCAGATGATAATGGCTTCTCACAGATTCAGCAGTCATTTTCCTTGTTTTAAAATTTATTCCATATTTTCTCAAGAAAGCACTTTTTTGATCTTTTAACTATTTCAATTATTAGAAAATTTCTTATTTGCATGTTTGGAAAGATAAAAGATTTATTGTTTTCTGCACTTCACGCGTATTGCAGAAAGAAACCACGTCCTTCACAAAGGAACCAAGAAAATCCAATATGTATTAATCTGAGGAAATTTCATCATAGATAAAAGATACATTAACATGACAGCTACTATATAAAAAAGTTGATTAACTGTGATAAGAAAAGGTTGCTAACCTTTTGAACTGTATAAGAATCCAGCGAAAGCAAAAGAAGTAGTTCAAGCAATCAGCCTGCTTCAGGTAATTGTGCAATGGAATGTCTAGCAACTCTACCAACTGTCCTACACAAAGCATTTAGTTAATACACAAAAACCCAAAGG
This sequence comes from Umbellularia californica, assembly GCA_028538565.1. Classification (NCBI taxonomy): domain Eukaryota; kingdom Viridiplantae; phylum Streptophyta; class Magnoliopsida; order Laurales; family Lauraceae; genus Umbellularia; species Umbellularia californica. Next base: position 94,053,228 of record JAPQWN010000003.1, on the reverse strand, counting down.
CTCAAAATGGGAAGAGAGACAGACAGAGAGAGAGAGAGGTGCACATATTAGACAACTACAAACTATAGGTGCACATATTAGGCGACCACAAAGTGGAATACGTGCATACGGTACCATCATTAATGCTGAAAAGTTCCATTGATTCAGTGCCATATGAGTAATGCACATTGTGCCCTCATTGTAATTTCAGTGAAAGATAAATTCATTAAAATAAAAGGCAAGCAGCTTGTATTTGTTAAAGATCTAAAATAGCTATAAATCTTAGGAGTAGAATCCACCTTCTCATAGATAAATCCCTCTTAAGAGTAGAAACAACAAATCACATGCCATTGTAATGACTATAGGCCTTAGTGACATGAGGGGATATCATTGGGAACTACTCAGCTCATCTCCTCTTTGAAATAATGTGTTCAGTAGTAGAGGAACTCTATGGTTACAGCCCCTTGTTAATTTACCATGCGGGCCAGAGATATTCAACAATTTGTTTGGGTCAATAATGCTACACAAGTATGGCCTATATTTCCAATGACCCAGACATTACTTCACCTATAATTTTATGTGGTTGTTAGCTTATGTGGATTATTCTCTCCTTTCCTTACGCATGCATGTAGCTGAATTAGGCCTGCACCTAGCACCTTAGGGTCCCATTGCCTGGCAACTAGCACCTTAACAATATTGGCAGAACTATTAAATATTGAGAATCTGAGATCAAGATAGAAAAAGGAATGGCGATTCCAGGACAATCAATGACAAATTTAACTCCATAAGCAAAGGACAATCATGAATAGCCAGAAGCAGAAATCACATTGCATGAAACATTTTCAACTCAGTAAAAAATAAGCGAGGGATTTTTGCAACTAGCAATAAATGAAGTTTTCAGAACAGTTGGTTGGCTATATGCAGGGGATTCGTATCCCAAATCCTTAGGAAAACGATTCACATCTATGCTACAAATCCCATTTATAGAGGAATCCTAGGATTCAAGTGTAAATCTTACGATTTGATCCTCGTTTCATCAAATCTTATGGTTCAAGGGATTCAACTGAGCGAGAATGGCTACAACTGCTAAGTTTATATTAATAATATTTTACCTTTTTTCTTTCTTATACCGTTTTTACTTTTAAAAGAATATTTAGTAGTTAACGAAATCTCTTAAGAACTTTTGTAGCTTTAGGGATGTTTTAGAGATAAATTACGAACATGCATGTGATTAAAGCATTCAACTGTATGTATGGGACTTGTCTATATCTTCTTTTTTTTTTTTCAATCTTTTTCCATTTGTTTCTTCACGAACACTTTCTTATCTTCAAGAGATATCCTACTGTGAGAATTAATGGTTTGGATTTTATATTTACATTTATATTTTGATTTAAATATAAAAATAGATATATATTGACACCTTAAAGGCTTAAACTTATTTAACTATTTACCTTTTTTATTATATATATTATATATCATGATGTTTTCTTGATATGATTGTATGGTAGACTCATTTGTCATTGTATTTATGCTGGCTATGAATGGGAAAATAGATTGCTTATGAATAACTACTTTTTTCTTTTTCTTTTTAAATTCTTAATTCTATTTCATTTTTTTAGAAAAATAAAAATCATATGATTCATGATTCGATTCCTGGGCAAGAACAATTGGCGATACGATTCTGATTTTCAGAACAATGGTCAGAACAACTGGCTGGCCACATGCAGGGGATACACAAACCATACTTCTAGAACATTGGTAGTGCCAAACTAAGTTTTTTTTCCTCATGTATGTATCCTTAATTACATACCTTTGACAGTGCAAAAAGCTGGGAATGCATGCCATTTTGGTCGCGATTGAAATTGGGTCCTAGGCGTTCCATCAGTGCAACAAAGCACCAAAATGATTCTGATTCACCCTCCATGACAAATAATATAGGAGACAAAAGATCACTCATACCCTGAAATCAAAGAAAACCAAAGGTATTTCACAGTTTATTAACAAAGAACCATAATGACAAGCAATTGCCTGATGTAACAGAATAATTAAACATGAACTGATAAACCAACTGCAAGAGGTTCCTGTTCAAGTTCTCCAGAAATCAATAGTAAGAATGATGTGACCAGGGCATATGTTTAACTTTAATCTAACTTAAGAGTTCAAAAGCTTAAAACTTGAATTTGAATGTACTGGGTGAACTCAGGACTCGGTCAGCATAAAAATGAAAAAATGTACAGAACTGTTTTTTATTGGTAATATGATTCGAACCCAAAACCTCAACATTGCGATACGATACACACTTTATATATAAAAATAAAAATAAAAACAGTTATACAAATATGATAAGTTCAAGAAGAGATTAGAGAGGTAGACAGATGAGAGATTAATTCAAGGGGCCAAGTGATCGCTGGTCTGGGTCCCATACGTATATTGAATCTCCAACTTCCAATGCTTTTCACTTCTTTGAAAAAACAATGAAGATGGGTTTGTACCAAGAATAAAAAAGTGGACTTGGGGCCAACTCAGCCCCTAGATTATTTGATTGGGAATGCACAAGTGAAAAAAAGGCTGGTGAAGTAAAAATGAAGCAGGAATTGCATGAACCCAGGGCCAAGCACAAGGCCGAGAAGGAAAGACCAAGTTCTTGATGGGCGCTAATGCCCCAATGCCACGCATAACTAGCACGGCCAAGGGAAGGTACTACATAGGGATTACAGAGAAAAAGAAGATTACAGTTCCCCCTTTTGTCAACTAGATACCATACAATCCCTGACCATCCTTGTTCCCTTTCTGCCTCGCCCAAAAATAGACCACCTCCTCCAAAAACCTCCTCCACTGCCCCAAAAACCTAAAATCCACCAACGATCCACCATACATCACTTTCTCCTGGCTCTCTCAATTCTCGAGCTGTAGATCTTCTCTCTTCAACTAACCTCCTCCATCCCTCCGGCAGATCTCTTCCAGTGATGGAGAAGTTACGCCATGCACAGGAGCCCCTTCCTGACTGGGGAAATCCGCGCATGACAAGGATATGAGCAATTTCCCATCACCTCCTCTATTTCTACATGAGATCTCACAGTCCAGCATTCTATTTTTCTGAAATTGGATGCTCACATAGCAATCTCTCAGATTTTGCCACAGAATTGACAGCTTTAAAAATTAAAATCGAGTCCAAGTCTACCACGACCCAACTCAGTAAGGACTGCGTTCAAGTCAATAGTCACCAGAGTCGACTCAAACTTTGTTGACTTTTAATGCCGTGGTTTGGAATCATTAGTCTCCAAATATGACGTAATGGTTAGTGAGATAAATGGCAACAGGACAGTACGAGTTTCCCTAAGCTCTGTCTAAATCATGATGGCCATGTGCTAAGGTAGTCACTATGCATGTGTCAAATATGAGGTCTTCATCAGGAAGAACCATCTTGCTAGTTCTCGTTCATAATGTAGTCACCAGGCCATTTATATATTGGGCCATTCATCAACAAGTCACCCATAAAAAGATATGCGAAGTAGAGACAAGGGGGGTGAGAAAAGCCGAAGAAATAACTTACTAGTTGAAATCATCAGTGGGCAGCAGCACGATGAACAGAAAAAATAGGGTTGAGACTTGAGAGAGAAGGGCAAATTGCGCAGCTAAGATTTTCAGCAAGATTTTTTTTTCCTTCTTTTTTCTAGTCGGTTTTATATGGGTAGAAAACTCATTCCTTATTGACACTTTTTAAAGAGAGGAAAAAAAAAAAAACATGTATGCCCTTACTACATTTGCTTATATGACTTTAAAAAAAAAGAATTCTGATGCAGTCCCAATAGGACATTTAGGGGCTGCAATCCAAGATCCCACTATTGTGCCCCTTTTCAATGGAATCTGAGAAACTAAGACTGAAAGTTTTATTGCAATGATGAGAAAAAAACCTAGCTGCCTGATCAAGTTTACAATCCCCCTTTAAATACAAGAACTCTAACAAATACCCTTTATTTCTCTCTCAACTAAACCGTATTTGAATTCAAATTTTAAACAAATTCTATTTGTTCACATCAAGTCTGTCTTGAATTCAAAGTCCTTTTTTAATAGTAGATTTCAAAGTCCTTATTTGAATGTGAATTCAAAATTCATTTTTGAAATTGAATTCAAAAGTCATTATTCAAAATTCAAGAAGATTTTTTTCATCAACATCAAATTCAGCCAAACCAATTTAACTCATCCGACTTATGAGCCTAACTTGATGAGTCAACCAGGTCTAGGCAAAAACTTATCTATCCCAAGCTACTTTTCTACAGAGTCAGCGAAATTCCAATTGGGTACAGTCAACAAATTCAAGTCAAAATGAGTCAACCTGAGTTTCAAATTCAAACCGAGTTTTTGAATAATACAACAGAGTAAACGGAAAATAATACTAATAATTATTATTATTACTATGATGACTATTTTCTCGAAAGAAGAATATAGCTCCATGAACAAAGGCTCCTGTCATGATGAACCCTGTGATGTATTGGTGATGAGTATACAACACAGCTTGAGTAGTAAAGTCCTGTGATACGAATGCATAAGCAGGTTAAGAGTACATGTGTGGCTACCAAGGAAGTAATAACCCCAAAAGAGGCTAGTGCAAGGCCTAATTGAAAATGATGATTATTATTACTAGAAAATGGTTCATGCAATGAAGGTAAGGACACTCAAAGCCAAGCATACCATCAAAGAATCGAAGTCTCCCATCTCAGTAAATAAGCTATAAGCCTATAACCTCCAATGGAAGTCGTCCCTCCCAAAAAACACACCAAATTGCCATAATGAAACCTTCATGATAATGGAATCTCCCTCAATCACCATTGATCCAAATGCCTTCATACCTCTCCAAGGCACATGAGGAGAGTCAGCTCCAGAAGCACTTGAGCAAGAGAAACTAATAAGACAAGAAAAAACAAACCAAACCTCCCCCACATGACTATGAACTAATCAGCCAACAACCACCAGACCCACAAGTCCAGTGAGCAGCTATTGAGGTTGACATCAAGGAAGCTGAAGGCCGGGATGCTAGTCAACAAACTTCAAATCAATCAATCAACCTAAAGGAAACATTTCTCCAAGTTATTCTAGAATATCATTAGAATAATTCCTTAAACTAACCTCGGTTTTTTTTCTTTTTTTTTTTTTCATACTCTAAACTCACCTCTCGGTACTGGAAGGGCTGGTTCTTACACTTCTTTCAATTAGGCCACCAGATCCACATAACACCTAGACTCCAAATTAATGGGCATAAATTGCAAGATGAATTACTACAACCACAAAATTACTTCCTGCCCTTCTTTTGAAAGCATTATTTTCCCACTCGTGGATACTATGGCTGCATATTCTAAATTCTAATCACCAACATTTCCAATAGTATTACCTAAATTTAGTTAAAACTAGGTGGTTAGGTTGCTATAACCTAAGTTCCCAATTGGTAATGCAATTTCCCACCCATAGATACTATGATCTATGATGCCTGGATACGGCAAGGATACGGCAGGGACACGCTATGGAAACGGCGGGGACACGGTTTTTACATATAAAAAGTGAAGTATCGAACACGATATGTTACCTACTTTGAAGTATCCGTGCATCATAGACTATGATGCTGGATGTCCTAAAATCTAATCGCCGACATTTGTTAGCTACAAGAGTAGTATTATTTATATGTAATCAAAACACTTGGTGGTTGTTCAATAAAGCAAAGTTGCTATTGGTATTTGGTAATCATCGAGGGGTAGCTCAGTTGGCCTTGGACTACGGTTTGCTCACAGAGGTTGAGGGTTCGAAACTGCACTACCACACTGGGCCCACATGGGAGTTACCCGGCTCCCCCTGGGCCCGTAGGGATTAGTTTGGCCCAAAGGGCTGGGACACCCTCTGCTAACAGGGGGGGAAAAAAGTTGCTATTGGTAATGCAAACATCACTTGGCAAGCTTTCAAAGAAAATGCATTGAGCTTCTCAAGGAAACAAAAGGTGTCAAGATCAACAAAATGTCACCTGACAATAACCAAGATCGAAGTTGTAAAATGAGTAAGTCAAAAGTATGTCGCGTAGAAGTGTCACGTTTGGATTGTCATCACCATCATAGAAGGAGAAGGATCTGTCCGTTCTCACCTTCACACATTTAAACAAATAGCTCAATAAATTATCTTCATTATACAAGAGAATAACTCTTCTAAATCAATTTCACGGTATAGAATCTCAAAAGACATGACAGATTATTTCATCAGTACCACATCCTTGTCAATAAGGGCTTTCCGCTCCCGAAACTTTGTAAACTTCTTTGCTTGAGCTGGGGAAATACTCTGCAAATAGGCAGGTCAAATATGTTATTTAACTTGGAGAACAAAATAGAAAATGTTCATGTAGGATAAGATTCAAGATCTTGTAATGTCTAAAGTGATGTGCAGTTGCAGAGTCATGACAAGACCAATGGCACGGTGGAAGGTGCTTACTATTGCATCCTCAAGGTTGTGGGTTCAACTCTTACCAACCCAAAAAAGAAAAAGGCAGGCTCATAGCTTGCAATCTTATGATGAGCTACAACCCATGTGAGGCCCACCTATGATCCCATATCTCCATCTAATGCCCACCACCCATCATGGATTGGAACATACTTTGTATCCACCATTAGACTAAACATTCAAAAAATTTATTGCTTTTCCACTCTTGGAGCCTTAATATCTTTTTTTTTTTTTTTGGAAAGGTCGTGGAGCCTTAATATTTACACCATAAGATGACCATTCCTTAATCCAAGTAAAGAACTTCCACCCCACATCACTGGTGACAGGCATGCAAGTAAATGAGCTGCACAGGGGTTGTCAGTAAACTCATAATAAGGGTGAGCTGCATGTGCAACACTGAAAAAATCAATAGTGTGTGTCTGCACATATTTTTTTTTTGATAGGCAACGAAGAAAATATATTAATAAAGGAAAAGGTGTTACAAAGAGGCCCGACCAAAGGGCATATATGTGTGTCTGCACATATATACAGATGGATAAAAAAAGGTGTGACATTGCTTCAAGCATCAAATTTAGAAATATAAGATTGTTGGCCTTAGTTATTTTTTCAGTAATTAGAACTCAATGCCAACCCCAAATAGATGGGATAAGGGTTTGATGATGATGATCACGGCTTTGAAATCCAACAAGGATACAGACATGGGTATCATATCTAAAACATGACATTTCATATTTCATATTAAGTTTCTTATATGAAGTAACCTTTATAAAGTCAAGACTTATAATTCCTTTCCGAAAACTGATATGTTGAAAATTAAGAAAGTTAAAAGAACTTGTGAAATATGCTTAATAAAGATAGCTATGCTAAAGTCTTTTTTTTTTTTTTAACAGAGAAAAGATAAAATTGTTCCTTAGAAGTACCATTACAGTATCATATCTTATGGATATGGGAATGGCTAGGCATATACGAGTATCTGGATATCATGGATTGTAAGTGGAAAAGGTTTTTACTATAATAGAAACATGCCACGTTTCCTATGAAAAAATCATGCAAATAATCACATTTGGCAGGTGGAAAAAATTAAACCCTTTATTATCGCTGCAAATGCAAAATTGCATTGAGAAAATAATGTCAACAAATACATATCTAAATCACATAGATAAGAAAGACAACACACACATTAGCAATCTTAATCATTGGTACAAGAAGCAACTTGTGGGAGTATCAAGCAATAATAATAGCAAACCTGCCACTGTGACTTTATGGTTTCATACTCAGCTTTCTTAATTGACTTAAGATATTCCCTTTCAGCATATGTTGAATCATAAGCATGGAACCCTAACAAAATTTTCCAGACCTGAACCAACCATAAAGAGTTCCAAAGCAACGTTACAACATGCATTGAAAATTATAACATGTAGATAGTTACAAACTACATGAATGCTAACCTCTTTCCGCAAACTATGCTCAACTCCTCCATAAAATATTCGCTTTCTTAAAGCTTTGGAATCCATTATTCGTCCTTCGGCATCCAAGAAAGTGGCCCACTGTAAAACAAATCAAGATGCAAGTAGAACAGACCATGAGACATCATTCAACATGGCTTCAAAACTTGTCTTACCAAAAAAAAACACCAAAGGCAAACTGAAACATTGGAGCAACTCTTTTATCACAAAAGATGTTGCTGCCAACACACTCATAGTTGAGTAGTGTTGGCACCTTAGTCTCACAAACATGCCCAAGTATCGATCCCGGGGTCCTCAACTGAAAAGTATCACTCCTTGACTAGTAGCCCAACGTAGCAAAAGAAAAGAAAGAAGCTGCTAAAAAAACGCATTGATAAATTCAATGAAAATGGCAGTAAACTTCAAAAAGCGAATAAAGGTTTATATTAAGTATCTTAACTTTCATTACCCCATGCTAGCCATATAAAACGTGCGTACCTAACAAGTTGTCAGACATGTACAATAGAGGTTAAAAATAAAAAGCAACTTCTAAAAGGCCAACTTACCAAATTTTTTTAGGTAGATGCAAATTTCCGAATCCATTAAAAAATATTTTAAAAATGTAAGATCCATGATGTCTAATATTTGGCTTTGGTCAAGACAATGTCTTGTGGAAACTGATTGTGCCAGCTGGAAGAGAGAAATAACACTTTTTTTGGAATGCATGTCATTATCAGTATCCCAAGTGGTGCTAAGTGCAAAGCAGGGGCTACATGTCGGGCCACTTAATGAGTTTGAGAGGACGATGAACTCCATTTTGCAGTGGAGTTGGATGAAATATCAGCAGAACCAAAGTGATCACTAAATCAGAGGTCGAATGGGTTGTATACAGCCAAATAAGGCTCCTCATGGGCCCCTAATCCAGTCCGCATTGGGCTGGATTTGAGCTCTTCTTTTAGGCCCATGGGCCGTAGGAGAGTTAATAAACGGATTGTGCCTGTGCCTATATATTTCCTAAAAGGCTTGGCACAGCCCAACAGTTTTAAGACGAAGTCTGTATATATTTTGTAAATGGGTTGGTCAGGGCCTGAATATTAGGCACAAAAACTAAATGGGTTGGGCTTAGATAAGCTTTGGCCTCACCTGACTAAGCCATGAAGACTACACTCCTGCGCCGAGGGGGACGGCTCAACAATTTTAATAGAAGTTCCTGTGTTTGGAATTGGTGGGGTGATGAGGAACTATGATACCCGGATACTGCAAATTACTAGTGGTATCCGTACCGATACGGTCCGATACGGATACCGGTACGGGATACGGCAAGATACGGCTGGGATACGGGAGGCCAATTTCAGGATACGGCTTGTGTTATTTTTCGCCCAATATTTCAACAGATTTTCCATTTCGGCCAATTTCTGTCTCTCTCTTAGTTTGATCAAAAGGGAAAACAAAAAAGAAAAAGAGGAGGAGGAGGAGGAGAGGAGGAGGAGACCCACCTCATTGAAAATTTGAAACAAACAGTGGGCCTTGTAATATTTGAGCTCTAAATTGAGATAAAATAAGCATTCCACCCAAAATATATCCCTAACCAAATACTTATATTTATATATTTCTAGGAATGCCGTACCCGTATCCGTATCCTAAAATTTTGAAGTTGACGTATCGGACGCTCGTTCCCGTGTCCCGTATCCGTACCCGTGTCCGTATCCGGGCATCATAGATGAGGAACAATAGTTCACATTCCACAAGAGAAGCATTGTTCTTTTCTTGCACCACTAGGAGCTCCAGTGTGAAGAAAGGAAAAGTGTATGCAGTGCTCTTTGGTAATACAGAGCATGCAAAGGTTGGTACTTTACAAGTGATCACTGTAAGGCATTACCATGTAAACCAGTGGACTACTGAGGGTTGAAGCTTTCCCTGGAAGTTTTGTGGGTAGGTGGCTGGATGCAAGGGAGAGGAGCTTGCACTGTGATATTTGATGCAACATATTTCCAGGTTGGCCAACAATTGAGCTGATAAACTGACTAAGTTAGTTTTAACAAACGCTAAGATAACGAACGCATTGTTGTCTAAGCGATAGTGGAGATTTGGTCAGGAAAGAGACATACACTGATCTCTAGAGAACGGTTAATGCTTCTGAGTGTGGTGGGGATATGAGGTGGGGATGGGTATCAGGCAGAGTCCCTAGGCAAAGAAGGTCCAGTTGTTGGGGTGTTGGGGTGCTATGTTGAGTGTGGGGGATGAGTCCACTGAGGTGGGAAGGGTTTTACTAAAGGGGTGGGATACAAAGAGAGGGATGGGAATAGAGTTAGGATTTGGTATATAATCAATAGATTGGTGTGGACCCTTTATTCAAGACGTATTGATACATTCAATATCAGCGATATGGTATGATACAATATCAAAATACAGTACTGGCATTAGTACCTATTACATTGGCTGATATTTCAAACCATGAGACTGAAAGCTGCATTAGCTTTTCAGCCTTCTCTAGGAACAAGATAGGTGTGGCCCTTGACTCCTTTAGGAGCCAAGGCACTATTACTTCTCCAATAGCCCAAGAAATAGCATTCCTCAAATCTCCCTCGACTGGACCGGACCATGTAGGAGTTAGCAATGATGGTGTAGGCCTTCTTTTATTGTCAAGAGTTTCAATGTATTTGAATCCCCAAACATGACTGGCATGAAGAAAAATCAGCAACGCACAACTCCCAACCCAAAGAAAAAAAATCCTGAGGGCCTCAAGTTGCCTCCGGAGCTACCATCTACATAAAGTTTAGGGCCCCCATCTGGAGGGCTCACATCTCTATGCACGCCAATGGCCTTCAATGGTGGTCAATCAAAAGGAACCTCCCAATTTCTCCGAATGTTTGAAAACACCATTCACCGTGATGATGCATCAGTTCGTTTCTATCCACACACACCATACAATTGCAAGGAGAACCATTTCTCACAAGAGTAGGAAGTTTTTTCATAAATGGCCTAATCCCCCTCCATCCAATTGAGCTTAAAAAGTCATAAGAACAAAGATGGGAAAGTAAATTATAGGCATAAAGTTATCATAAGGTGAACAAAGGCACATTAATCAATGTCACGTTGGTTCCCTCATTCATTCATAAATTATAGTGCCATTGTGTGGGATAATACTTCCACAGCCCATGTTGAGTAATAGTATTATGATTTGATTAAGTGGTGTTGGATGCCATTGCCAGCAGTTAAGGCCTTAGTGGTTTTGGATGTAAAATGGAACCATAAATCAAAAGGTCTAGGAACTAGAATGAACAATAATAAGGTAATGACAAAGAAAGAAAAAGGAAATCTCACAAAAACATGATATATCCTTCACCATTAAGAAATATGTGATATCCTTCAACATTAACCGCGACACCAAAAGAAACTAAAGGTTAAGAAAATCCATCTCAGCTTTTTGGCATCAACTATATTTTAAAAGATGAAAGAAATTTGGTCACGAATCATCCTTAAGTTTGAAACTAACAAACCCATATGTGGTGCACACATCATACATTCTAATTACAGGGTTCAGGTGAGCTAAATATCAATACAAGATACAACCATCTACATCAGGGCCCAAAATTAAGCAGTTTTATAAGGGCCTGTATAACATTTAAACTTTCGGGCCCCTATATAGATAACCACAATCATCAGATCATACTGATTTTTTGTGTGACCCCAATATAAGTTAAAAAGCTTCCATTCTCGTCTAAACAACATTATTGGCATGCATAAAGGGGGACACACGGAAGGGCTTGAAACTTGAGGACTGTTCCTACCCAAATTTTCCTCTTACAAGAGAACATTAGAGTCTACACCTAAATTTATACTAAACACATACATACCTCTTCAAATCCTAAAGGTGGTTGTCGTGGTTTTCCCCAAACAAGTGACAACCTATCAAACTGCGAAAGGAAACTGTTCAGTTTCAGATTTAGATGGAATACACTAATGTTTCAAATATTAATAGCTGCTTAAAAGAATAAAATTCATGTGAAATCCTAAAAAAAAAAATCAATATATCACACCCAAAAACAAAGCCTTGCAAAAGAAAGGAAAAGCACTACTGCATTAGCTGACGAAAAAATAATCTCAAATGTTGAGACAACTAGTGCTCATGGAAGAAAAGATTAATGAAAGATAAAACAAAACAAACCCACAAAAGCAATAGCAATGTTCGATCAAATTTCTCATAAGCAATCAATGATTGCATAAAAGCAATAGCAATGCAATATCAAACTTCTCATAAGCAATCAATGCACGCCCACAACTACGAACCTAGAAACAACTACATGCCCAAAGCAAAGCTAAGTATGAATAAATGGTTAGGTTTCCTAACTGATTGTATACATTCCCTGTGGGGTCAGCTAGATGCATGCCCATCATTATCTATTTTATTCAGTTTTTTAATTTGAAACAATGGTTCATTATTGTAGCAAATAGAAACAACCATTACCTTCAAAGAGGAATATATATATATAAAATAAAAAAAAAAAGCAACTATTTCATTGGACATGCAGCCTTTTAATTTCCTATGAATTTATATGTTTCATTAATGGAAGTGTTTGAAGAAGTATGTAATAGGCTTTAGTTGTTCTATTAGATTATCACAACCCTTCATTTAATGGCCTTAACGTTTAACAGCTATTAACCATGCGTCTTTTATGAGATCAATGCGTCTTGCATGATGGGGTTGAATGAGAATTTCAAGAACAGACTCATTGCTGTTATGTTATGATGGTGGCAGGATATGCTCAACAGAGCACAACCCACCATATTGAATCAGAAATTTCCTGCACAGAAAATTCATTCAGGTTCATTCTTTATAAAAAATAAAAAATAAAAAAAAAAAAAGAACGATGAAGTTGGCCACTCAATATGTTGTAAATTAAGAAACAAAGTTTTAAAATGTTGAGACGTGAGGCAAGGCCTTCGAATTGCCCAAAATGCAGAGTAAGCCTCAGGAGTCAGGAGCATACTCTTTCAATAAATAAATAATTACATAAAATATAGAATAATATCAGTATCAATAAAAAAATCAATTTGGTCTATTTGCCTTTTAATAGTTAATTATAGTCACAACAATCATAAATTTAAGGAAGAAAAAAAGCCACTACAGTTCTTAAGTTCTAGACTGCCCATTCCCTTTTCTTAAAAACAAGATCAATAATGAGGCATAAAACCTCCAACATGGAGAATGACTGAAGTGAATGACTGAAGTGTACACTTGATTTGGGGTGTATACACAAACACAAGCCACAGTACAGACTTGAGCCCCGGGGCGTTTTTGGGACCTTCCCCTAGAGGAAAGCCCCCAATGCTTCTAAAAAAATTTGTTAAAAAATTTAATCACGAGCAAAAATAAAACGGTATATCACAATACAGAACTTGAATCTCCATCATGTACCTCCTTACAATCGACAAGCTCAAAAGTTCCCACTCTGGTGGCAGCTTCTTGGCCATGTTTTTCTTTTCTACGTTGAGTTTTCTGCTTAACAAAGACAGAGGTCTGGATCAGATGGTCCTAGAATAGAAATTGGAACTTTGAACTTCAAAGATCCAAAAAAATAAAAGCAGAATGGCCTAAACTAGGAAGAAATAGTCATAGGTCTGTACTGGACTCTAGGCCATGATCGAAATCGCACAAAGGATGGGCTTTAGCTTAACTGTATTTTAGGTACTTTTTTTTAATGGGTAACTGTATTTTAGGTACTCCCAGACAAAGAAGAAAGAAATGAAATTTTGAGAACACGCCAAAAGGACACAAAAAATGGCAAACCAACAAATGATAATAACATCATAAAATACTTCAGCAGGACTAATATCATTTATATCACATAACAGCCTTTCAAAAGGTCCCATCAGCAAGATGGGTAACAAGGATAAGATTTAAAGTCCAAGTTATCATGTGTTTCTTTTAATTCACATGCAGCACCTTCATTCAGAAGGAAAGAAAGGGACAAAAGCTAATGACTTCAAAGAGGTATATATCTAAGTCCTCGAAGCATTGTGTAATTTACACATCAGAACCAAAAATTCTTCTGAAACCTGCTGCAAAAATCTCTTTAAATGCAAATACTTTACAATTCTAGAGAGTACAAATCAATCCAGATTTTGAGATATTTTAACATCTAAGCTTACTTCACAACCCTTGAAACAGATTCCTAGCATTAAAGATACATGATAAGACAGTAATTATCAACCATAACCGCATACAAATGGTAAAATAAGAGATGTGATGGAACCAGCGTCAGGGAAAGCATCTGAATGATGAAAAAGAATACAAAAGTTGTTCTAGGAATAACAGTATGTTCCATTGAAAAGGTAAATAAAGCTTTACTGGGTAAATGGTTGTGGACGGTAGGGGATCCAAGTCAAGGGTTGTCGAAGCGGATTTTATTTCATAAATATAATTTAGCTAATATGTCAAGTCCGGACTATAAAGCTTCTGGTTTCTGGAAGTCTGTTCCTTCTGTGAAGGGTGATTTTGATTTGTGGGTTTGCTTTAGGGATAATGATGGTCAACAGGGTGAAGTTTTGGCGTGATGAATGGTGTGGGCAAATGAAGCTGCATAATCAAGTCCCTAATTTGTATTTGTTGGATCAGAGGCAACAAGCTCTTGTTGCAGAGAAATTTTGTTATTTGGGTGGAGCTATTGTTCGGGATTTCTCTTTCCAGAGAGACTTATGGAATAGTGAAGTGGTGGATTTTGCCAGATTGCTTGAAATGCTAGAGAAGGTGTATGTGTCCACTGATAAATCAGATGTCAGATTACGGAAGCCAGATGTTAAAGACCAGTTTTCTGTGAAGTCTTTTTTACATTGCTTTGGTGGATACGAATCCTAGAGTGGAAGGGTAGAAGAGTTTTTGGTATTCAGTTGTGCCACCTAGAGTTTTATACTGGTAATGGTAATGGTATCCATTGTCTGCAGCTCCATCCCAATAATACGTCTTTCTCAGTGGACCCAATTGACTTCTCAGAAGCGATAATGGTATCCTGTATTGTACGGGGAATCGGAGTGCCACCTACCCCGTTCGGAACTTGAACACTTATTGTCAGTTCCATCAGAACTCAGGTCACCCGCCGTAAGTGTCCTAGGGCGATGTTGAAATCAGAAAAGTTATTGAATCCCATCCCAGGAATACTAACTTGTGTGATTAAATTAGGAGGTTCTTGTTGGATAGCGAAGAATCATAAAATTCTCATTATTGATAAGCCGCAAAGAAGAAATCATGTTCTTGTTAATGGGTGTCCGATGTGCTTAAAAGATGCGGAAACAGTGCATCATTTGTTGATTCATTGTCAGTTTGCTTATAGAGTTTGGATGGTTGTTATTAATATGTTTGAAATGCAGTGGGTCATGCCAAGAACAGTTGCAGATCTTTCCATTCAATGGCGACTAAGATGTAAGTTTTCTCAGGCCAGGATTTTATGGAAGTCTATTTTGTATGCTACCCCGTGGAAGCTATGGTTGGAAAGGAACAACTGAGTTTTCAGGAATCAAGGCTTTTATTGAAGGCGACTCCTTTTTAACAATTCAGTGAGGTTTAGGGAAATCTTCTCATCATTGGAGGATTGCAGATTGGATGGAGGTGCATGATATTTCTTAAAAGCTGGATGTTCAATTTCATCATATTCAAAGAGAAGCAAATGTCATGGCGGAGTCTTGCTGGGGATGGAGTTTTTGCTCTTCCTTTTCTTTTGATGTTTAATTCTTTCTTGTATTGTCAGTTTAGGTGCCGTGTGTTGTTTTTTTCTTTCTTAAGGCTGGCTTAGCTTTACTGCTTGTTTTTTGTTCTTTTTTGGTGCAATAAAACTTTTACAGTTATACTGTAAAGCTCTTTTGTAATTTCCTTTTTTCTATCAATACAAGTTACCATTTCAAAAAATAATAATAAATAAATAAAACATATAAAATGGAACAAGGGAAAAAAAAAAACATGTGACCCGTCACAAATTATAAGTGAGCTTCATCTATGTCTCCCAATGACCAAGGATCAAAAGCTTGGCTGAGTCCGAAATGACTCAAAGACTCTGCCTTGACCGAGTCGGGTCCCATGGGACCCAAATCCAATAACAAAGTAATCAGCCAAGTCCCAGGTGACTTGGACGATTCATATAGGACTCGGGTGAGTTAGCCCAGGCCTCGACTGGAGCCGGGTAAGACTTGGATGAACAGCTTTTGCCAGTCATATGAACCTCTTTATATAAAAAGTTGTACGAAACCAACTAAAACCTGATTACCATGTGTGGGTCTACTTTGAGTGATCAAACCTCATTTACCCTCTACACAAGACTAATCTGATTAAACTTAAATAATCAATTGTCACAAAACAAAATGAAATAAAGAAAAATGTATTAAAATCAAAAGATTCAGTAAAACTTACACAAGTGGGGCATTTTATCATTTTTCTATTTTTAACCATTTTTAGGATTCTTTTAGGACTTGGGAAGAAACCCAGTGTGGCTCAACCGAGTCAACTAGGAATTGACCCCAACTCGAAGGGGATCGAGTTGAGTCCCAAGTCCAGGTTTTATATCTTTGCCAGCAACAAATTGACATTTTTGGATATATTCTGCCAATATTCAACTTAAAGCAGGCCAGTCAGCGAATCCTACAAAATACAAAGAAAATGGATATATATATATATATATATATATATATATATATGGACTACAAACAGTAACAATGTATTTATTATACACTGGTCTGATACAAACAGAACAAGGAAGCAACTCATAGAAGAGATGGCAGAGTGTCATTTTCAGCTTTACCCAAAACTATTGCATTTACAAGATAAAAATATGAATCAAGACTCACCTCCAAGGGATCGGAGGTCACAGGTGCTTCATTCAAATCTTTTTCTGTGTCGCCTGGTCCTTTACCAGGTGCATTGGCTGGAAGAGATGGAACCTGTGGCTTGGTGTCATAAGCATTGAAGCTATCACTATAATTTTCACGAAATAGATGGGAGGTTGTTTCACGCGCAAATTTGGTGACAAGCGAAAATTTCTCCAGGACCTGAATTGAGAGGTCACGAGGATCGTGAGACTTTTGCCTTTGTTTCCCACTATATTCAGATAGTCTGAGGCTTCCAGCATGGTTGTCCCCATTGATCTTGTTAGAATCCTCAGCTGAAGGGACAGAACTAGCTGAAATGCTTGATGTCCCATTTGCAACAGAAACAACCCGAGGTAGCTCCAATGATGAGAGACTTCTCTGCAATAAACAAATTCCAGAGAGAGAGAGAGACAGCTCAATTCATCAACCAGATCACGTAAATCACAGGGTTTTTCTCAGCTCACAAGTTAAAATAGATGCATATGTATCTTTTATCCTTTCATAAAATAAAATTGAAGTGATTGACTTCTTCAAAACAAATTTACATGTACTAAGTCCATCACTAATCAAACGGATGGACCATGGACATAAAGGAAGGGGATTAGCGTCAGATAGCCAGTTGGCTGTTATAAAAACAAATAAATTTTTTTTTGTCACACTCCAATATGGAAATAAACCCTAAGGCTAGCAGGCCCTAAGTAGATAGGATAAAGCTGCACTGTTAATGATGATAATGACTTCCAACCATGAAAAGAAGAATTAAGCAAAAATAATTCAAAGATGGTAGAAAACGGTCATGACTATTGCATGGAGAAAAGGTTTCTTCAACAAGTGGATAAATTTCATGCTCAGCAGCAAAGCATTCTCCATAAACAGATCCTTTTTTCTATTGGTAACATGACTTAAACCTGCAACGTTGTGGTTGCAACAATTAGCACCTTCCAATTGTGCTATGGGCTCAACTAAAGAAACAGATCCTTGGAATCCAGCACTTGCAGATTTCTAGCTAAATGGTGTTCAGTCAAACCTTAAAAAACCTATTCAAACACTCTCTTTCATATCAGCCAAAAAAAAAAAGGAATACTTCCCTGAAACTAGATTTTACATTCTCAACTTCTATAGATCTGCCGAAGCGGCTGCAAGTGGCCATATAAGGACAAGGGTACAAAAGAAAAGATAAATTTCAGTAGATACTGACCAAAGTATGGAGTACAGAAACTCTGAATACAAAAATGATTCAGTAACTTCCCACAATGAGGACAACAAAATTTTTAGGAAGTCTCCACGATCATTTAATGATATCCAAAAGATTGGGCTTAAACTGAAATACTTCATTTCACAAGGCCTTCCCAATCATTATATGCACACGTGGAGAGTGTAACTTACAAATAACGGCTCAGGGAAGTCTATGCAAAATATTGAGTTGGCTACATATGAGATTGTAGCAAATAAATAAATAAATAGAACTTGATCAGTATAATATGCACCTGGAGAGGATCTTGAAGATCATTCACAAGGAAGACATTTGAATCATCTGCAGACCTGGAAAAATAATTCTCCATGATAAGAAATGTTTTCAAATTCATGTCCAAATACCATCAGCACAATGGTATATCAAGATTCAACAATGATACAATAGAGCCTCCAATTATCAAATATATCATATGCTATATATAATAATCTATCCTGGCCGAATTGATATTTCCGAGTTTTTAGTCAATATCAGTTCTACTTACCTGTAGTTCTATTTTGCCCAGAATAAAAATAACATCTTTATTCCAGAGCCCAGACAATTACAAGGGATTATATAATCCGTACAGATAAGTTTCAATCATTCAATTCAAGAGTGCTCAGCTGCAATAACTGAAAATAGAACCATATTCACAAGATGATGCAGGCCAGACTAATGGGCCATGCCCAAAGGTCTATACCCAAAGGCCCAAGTCCAACAAGGCCCAATAAAGAGGAAGATCTCCTAAAATGTGTTTCCAGCAACACCTTCCTATTTTGCAAAGTTTGAGGATTTCTTAGAGATTTTCCTGATTTTTAATAGTTTCTATTTTTATTGAGAATTGTTTTCCAAGTTAAGGCATAGACTAGCCTATATAAAGAGATATAATCCTCTTGGTCGATCATTGAAAATTTGAATAGAATTGAGTTTTCTCTTGAATAAGCTTTCTTTTGTCTTTGGTGTGAGGCCTAGACAACCTACCTAAGCCTTTTGGATTGGAGAATAGTCCATTGGCTATTCTTCCCCTACCTGCGCTGCGTCAAAAGAATCGAGCCATAATTATGGCTCCAGCCAAATGTGATTCGTTCTTGGCCGAAGCTCAAGAGCTAAGCAGTTTTCTTATCAAATGATATGATGTCAAGAAATCAGAGTTAAGTTCTTTTGTTTCTATAAGGAATTTTGGTAAAAAAGGCAACTATGAGGCAAAGACAATGTGTACATGATGGGCGCCTTTTTATAACAACGGTGTCCTAGTTGTAGCCTCTATGAATAAGAAAAAGGGGACATAAGATCATACAAA
The DNA here is from genome assembly GCA_028538565.1 of Umbellularia californica. Classification (NCBI taxonomy): domain Eukaryota; kingdom Viridiplantae; phylum Streptophyta; class Magnoliopsida; order Laurales; family Lauraceae; genus Umbellularia; species Umbellularia californica. The sequence continues at coordinate 94,033,940 of JAPQWN010000003.1, read as the reverse complement.
CAAGATGTCTTTAATCTCTATTCCACCCAAAGCTAGTCTTCGTGTATATTCAAAACTTCATGTCGTTATTTCACAATGCAGCATGTCAGGCTTGTCAGCACCGGAGCAATATCAGCTTGATGGTGATCATTGCTACTCAATCTACATTACAAACCAATCAATTTCCAAGAAAATCCACTCAACAAGTCAACAGCCTTTTAATTCCCGAAGACTAAACGATTGGAAAACTAGTTGTTTGTAGATAAAGGGTCATCTGTTTGTACTCATTTACATATGTAAATGATTCACATGCATAATCAAATTTGTTTGCACTCATTTATGCACAAGATAAAGTAAATGAGGCATGAAAGTGGTGTGTAAATGAGGCTATTTCAGTCTCTCATTTACACACCTCAACAAGCGGTAAATTACACACCTTACTATTACCAGGTGGAAGTACAGGTTGGGACACACAAACAGGTTATGGTTTAAAACCCCATCAACCACATTATTATTATTATTATTATTATTATTATTATTATTATTAAATTTTACTTTTGTGGCCCCAAATTCATAATTCAAGCTGTCCATCTTCTTTATAAGGCTAAGATTTTGGGGCTTGTTTGGCAACTCTACTAATAGAGTCAAGTAAGGTAAAGCCCCCATTTCTCGAAAAAAGTCCCATCAAAAGCACTTTAATTCAAATTTCCCACCATATTTTTTTTAAAAATGTCAAAAAGTAACCTCATTTCTCCACTAAAAGACAAAAAAACTCCACAATCAATACAAAAGGTCAAAAAGATTCCATAATAAACAACTAAAAACAAAATACCATCATAACCCATTTATATTTATTCTTTCTTCAAAACAATCTTCACTCCACTCAACTCCATTAGTAAAGCCCCCAAACAGCCCCTCGTATTTGGCAATTTACTAGTAAAGTTAAAGTGAAGTAAAGCCTCTATTATCCCGGCAAGAAAAGACAAGGGTCATATTAAAATTACACAAATTCAAAATTCCCTCCTTTTTCAAAAAAAAAAAAAAAGTAGTAAAAAAGCAACTCTTTTCTCCACTAAATGACAAAAAAATAAACTCTTTTTACACAACAAGTCAAAAAGATTTCAAATCAAACAACTAAAAACAAAAGACCATCATAACCCCCTATATTTTAGATTTGACGCTTCACCTCACTTTACTTCAATTCACCATACATCCAAACACGCCCGATGTTTGATTTCATAAAATCTTCATCAGTTTTAAGTAATTTGTGAAAAAAGTCCAAAATACCCAACATATATAGATCTAATTTTCTGCACTTCTATGGGGCTCCAATTCATGATCCGAACCATTCAATATTCTCATATTAATTATAAGCGTTAGGACATTTTATGGACTTTGGGAAATTTGTGAAAAAGTTCAAAAAATAAAACACATCTAAGACCATTGGATATACTCATTTACTCATGTCAAAATGGTAATTTTGACGGACATGGTAATGTGTTTCGCATGTGTAACATTTGCATATGTAACATCTACAAATGTAATACCCATTCTCCTATGCCATGCAAATAGACAAACAACCCATAAAAGTAAATTGACAGCTGATCATCAAATGATTTTTTTTTTGAAGATCAGAGTTTTCATATAGGCAACCCGGCTTGAACCCATAACGTCATGTTTGGGACAGTGAGCACCTTTTAACTGTGCCACAGGCAGCTTCTATGTTTCAAGCACAGCAAAACAAAGTTGAACAAATTCAGTAGTGGTAGGAGTTTTTAAAAGTTTAGTTGAACTTTTTGTGCACAAAAACAACCCAGAACCATGTCATATCAAGAGAAAAAAAAAAAAAAAAACTTTGTGCATCACAATAAGAAACACATGACAGACAGAACCAACCTCCCTAAAAAAACGTGTTGTTTCAAAGTTGCCAAGAACTCTTTGACACCTCCATTGTAGAAATAAAGAGGCGGAAATGCAAGTCCTGCACATAAACATCAACTTAAACAAGGAATACAAGGACCGTATAGAAGAAGCTCATATTGACCAAAGCCAGAAAACATGTCAATTGACAACTATAAATACAGTAGTACTTATGCAACATGGATGAGAATGACAAATCAATGGCAAATGGTATCAAGTTCCATAACAGCGAAACTAAAACTCAGTTCTTTGGAATTTACACACAATTCTGAAAGTCATCAAGTTCCATATCACCTTCAAAGCAAAATGACGGAGAGGTGGGATGGAGGCCTAGCAACTAAAGGATTAAAAGAGGTAAACTCCACCCTACAAGTAAATAGCCATGTGGTTAGGTTCTGAGGATGATGGGGTTTGGCAGCAGAATCTTATTTGTAATTATGAAATCAGTAACAGTTGGCCTCTGTACCCATACCCAGCTGGGTGGATTATAGGCATTTGGAGACAGTTCTATTGTAAGTAGTAAGTACAATATTGGCAACCATGGATTATGGGTATTTGGAGTCAGTTCTAAGTGTAAGGAGAATAATATTTCTTCAACATCATGTTTAGCCTATCAAATCTATTTCAGGTTGGTGTAAATGGGTTTATGTATACCAAATGCAGTGTTTGACTTGTAAATAGGATCATTTTCTGGAATGACACCTGGTGTAGTACAGAAGCACTCTCTGAAGTTCCATTGACTCCATAACCTTGCAACAGAAAAATCAAATACAGTATTGGATAATTATGAAGGAGCCAGTGGAAGAGGTGTTTGGCTTCCTACAGTGCATCACCATGCAAGGAATACAGAACCAGAGAATCTCACTCTACTTCTATCAACCATTAAGGAGATCTATTTAGTATGTTAAAGTCATGATACTAAAATTGTTATTTGAATCCTTGGCAAATTTCATGTTTCACTCCTATTATCCATATTCCATAGACAAACCGCAAGCAGCAGAAAGACACACTATGCCAAATATTGGAAGATCTATGCTCCTAGAATTCTTGCATTTTTTGGGAGATCGATGGTTTGGATGTTGATGTGCTTGGCAATGATGCACATGAAGATCGCTTAATTGGGAAAGCAATGGCCTACATGGAGTCTTATGATAGAGCACATGGGATCCAAACCCATATGCTAACTGTTCAAATCTGGGCCCCATAGCAGTATACAACCATAAGTATGGCAGGTTCTGGACAACTCTGCAGATCACACTTTTTTTTCTTTCAGTTTTTTATTTTTATTTTTATTTTGACAGGTTTGTGTAGTTGGATTTCTAATAGTTTAGAAACCATCTATCCTAGGGTTTGTGATGAGTGGTTTTGATAGAAAGTAGGGTTTCAAAGAGTTTTATGCCAGATATATATATAGGAGGTGCTCTTGTGAGAGACACTCTCACCTTACTATGAGAGATAAAGGTAGGAGCCCTCACATTTAAGTTGACATCGGATATGGATGTGAGGGCCCCCACCTTATCTCTCATAGTAAGGTGAGAGTGTCTCTCACAAGAGCACCTCCATGTGTGTGTGTGTGTGTGTGTGTATATATATATATGCACAAAGGTATGTTCGGCTGGGTCATTGTACGGTCGACAACATGATTTAAAAAACAACCATTACTGTTTCATAACAGCCCGATACATTATTTTCAATGTAACAGTCATAACGGTCCCGTTATTAAAGAAATTAGTCCATAACGATCATAACAGCCAATATTTTGAATATAATGGTTATAACAGCCAACAATTTGAAAATAATGGTCAATATCAGCCGACAATAGTTTTTTTCTTTTTTTCTTTTTTTTTATTTTTTTTTTTACCTTTTCCCCTTATTTCCTTCATTTCTTTCTTCCCCAAACCATCTATGGAGCTTCCTGAGACTGTGCTAGATCTTCCCAGGCCTTTTTTTAACCAAAACTCAAGTGATTTGCAAGATTTTGGTGGATTCTCATATGAAGGCTTCTTCCCTCCTCAACCATGATACTTAAAAGTTTAAATTCACTCTCAACATACTTGGTGATTGAGTAATTAAATACAGAACTACTACTACTAGTTTCTTGACTTTAAGTGTTTAATACTAATGATTAGTTCAAAATTATGGTTGCAATGCATACTGTAAAATTTGTGATATTTCAACTTATCTCAGTATATACATGTAAATCTATTTAATTAACTTATTTCATTTCAGTATATACATGTATTATTTCAGTATATACATGCAAATCCATTTAATTCAAAACAGACTTTACAAGTTTCAAGACAAATATGTAACCATTTTATGCATTTCAAGCAACCCTGTCGTTGCTCAAACTTCTAATGAGGCTGAACTGAAGCAACAGTCATCCTCATAGTAGCCTCTTATCTATTGGTGCTAATGGAGCTATAGTAGAGGATGAATGACGCAACAGTCATCCTTAAAGTAAGGACATCTTATCTATTAGTGCTAATGGAGCTACAATAGAGAGAACATCTAATGAAGTTTTACAGATTGTTATGACCAGTGGCACCTAGCTACTCAGATAGATTATGATGCAATTGACTTTAAGGTGTTCTCATCATCATCCAACTATATAGGGATCGGCCACGAGGGCAGGAAATGACATGGAAAATGGTTTCACTGAGCAAGGTGTGGAAAGGTCAAATTGGACATTCGATGCGTAGAATGGCTCTATATCTTGAGGTATCATTGCTTGCTTCTTTCGAACTTAACCAGTCTCTTTTTTCTTTCTTCTTTTTGCGTGTACGAGCGTGCTTGAGAGAGAGAGAGAGAGAGAGAGAGCACCCACAAAAATTAAAAGAAGAATGATGCATATATTATAGAGACTAAATCCAAAAGAAAAACTACAATGTAAATGATATTATCACATCTTCCTTACTTTTGCACATAAGAAAGATGCTTGGATAAGTGAATTGCTGAGTTTGAGGAGGTTGAGAGTGAGAATCTTATCTAAAGAAGCAGTTCAACAAAATCTCTAAACACTTGGTGAACTGCCAATTTCTTTATCTTTACACATTAGAAAGAGATGCACACATGAGTGAATTGTCTTCTAAGGAGAATGAGAGGGAGAATTTTATCTGAAAGAGTAGCTTAATAAGGACACTCAACCAAGGCAGTGCCCCATGATTGCAAACAAACACACAAATCGGCTAAATATGTATCTTATAGTAAAAGGGCCACGTATCATCGAAGTCCAAATTGAATCATTCCCATTAAAATCAAATGCCGCACGTCAAGATATTGAAAACATTCTCCATATGTACCACTGACACACAGTTAGATGATACGTACAGATTTTGGTCTAGGCTAATATGGTTTTTGGTTGACATGTGTTAATTTTAGGTTTGGCCAGTACCGACTATGATAAGGGTATTTAGAATCATGCTACTTCTAACTTAGAAAATGGGTGAAAAGAGATTCTTCTAAAAGTGTAACTCCACAAAACTGCTGCAGAAATAACCTAATGGCTGTCAATAAGTAAAATTTACTAATTTCTAGCGACCAACTATAGTACTGGAAAACTAGGTGTTAGTGGAGTTACAAGAAGCCATAGGCCCATACATCATCCGAAGAGGGTGAGGTGCTCTTTAACTGCTTGAGGCTTCATTCCTTCAAGCAGGCACCCACACAAGACTTGATGAGTCACCCAATCTATTGATATCTCTCCGGTTGTTAATTCCCTTACCTTACCATGAATTAAGAGCAAGGAAACCAACCACGTGAAAAATAGCAACATTCAAATCTCCCCTCCATTAATGCACCTTTTTCCCTTGCCAAAGGACCACAATCATTATGCTAAGAGATACCTATTTCTTTGACCCTGCCAATCACAAGGCCGCACTCATGTTTTTGCTTTTGGACTTCAAATCAGTAGAAAGATAAGACTTCCAATGTGTTCTACAACCAGGTCCCAATCAGACACCAATCTAAAAGGGGAGACCCAGTAATTAGAACACGCCTTATGCACATATATTTCACAATGGTATTTTGCAGAGACAATTTCCTAGGATTTAGTGCAATATCCTCGGCAAAATATTTAACTCGGCCACTTTTCTTATAAAAGCCACAAAATATTTGACCATAATTAGGATAGGAAACAAGGTACCTTGTGCAGCCCTCCTTTCAGAAGCAAAAAAAAACATGCTTGGGAATAGGACACCATTAATGATAATAGAGAAGGAAGAGAAAAAAAAAAAAAAACCTGCATTTCAGCACTCATTGCCGACACATAACAGAAAACCCCAAAACACCTCAACATAGGAATCAGAAATTAACAATCAACCACCACAGGACTTTTCCGTTGCCGTTTTGCATATCAAACCTGACTCACCTGATTTTAGCTTTTCAACCACACATTCAATAGTAGTAGTAGTAGTAGTATAGTGTGTGTGTGTGTGTGTGTGTGTGTGTGTGTGAGAGAGAGAGAGAGAGAGAGAGAGAGCTTCCCAAAAGTTCAGGAAAAACTAAAAGCAAAGATTTCACTATCATACAAAAATCACAAGCCCCAAACTTTATTGGCTAGATAAAGATCAGCAACAATAAAATAAAATTCAAGAACACAAAATACTATAATTTTTCTTGAAATGGTTATTGAAGAAATACGTTACCTGATGACAGGACAACAATTATGTATTGCCAGCCAAGCGTGGGAGTGTGACGACGAATGGACCGCACATCAGTTAAAGGAACAGCTCTTATAGTGTACAGATTTCTCTCTGTATGAGATAAAACAGCAAATGAGTAACTTAAATCAGTAGCAACGATCAGTTATAACAATCATGTGTCATACAAAGGACTATTGTGTAGCCTAACCTTTCTCAAATAACCTGGCATTCGAACCTTGTCCCACATCATTACTAGTATGGCTTGATTTATAAGGAATCCATGTCTGTCAAAATGAGTAACCATACAAGATCAATGCATTGCAAAGGCTTTGTTCTTAAATTAAATGAGACTCGGAGCATAAACAATCCAAAAATCTAAACATCCAGTCCATGGCCACAGCCAATCTGAACATAAACTAAAATAATAACAATAGGAGAAGAGAAAGTCATGCTTCAAAAGCATGACCAATTAAATTGTAATTTTCCCCTGCAAGTCAACCGATCAACACACAAGAAACAATTTAAACAAAATTTACAATCGATGTATGGAATAGATAAGAGACTTTATACCATGAATAAAGAAGATCCTTGCTTGATGAGTCGCAACCGTCCACTAATCCTTTCAGATGCATATTGGGTTGGATGAATTGTAACATTATCCTTTTGGTAAACAACTTCAGCTCCACTGGTTTCACTAGGCGCACTTCTTTTACCAGCTTCCTTCTGTAAATTGCTTCTTAATCCCTACAAGCAAGAAAAAAGGGTGATGGCAATTGGGAACTAACATAATATTCGTTCAGGTCTATGAGACCAAAATAAATAAATAAATAAATAAAGAGAAATAACTGCATCTATAGAATGCGTGAAATCTCAGAGACAGAGTACCAGGTAAATCAAAGTATTAAATCAATCATCATCAGTGTTAGGTCTTTTTTTATAGAATATTCACAGATGAACAATTTCAAACATTCAGTAAATTAACTGCTATTAAAACAACTAGGAGACAAATGCTATAAATGCATGCCCACCAATATTTTCAAACCTATACCCAGTTCTAAGTGAAGCCTAGTTTTAAAACCCGACCGAGTCAATCAGGGCTCAGCCATGAGCAAATATAAGATGATTTGAAAAATATGCTTAATCAAATGAGGGAGGGATAAGATCAGATGATTTGACTGCACAGGGTTAGGTATGAAGTTTCAACAAAGGGGTTGAGGTTAAGGGTTTTTTTTTTTTTTTTTAATTGTAGTTTAGGTTAAGGAGTATAGAAGAGGGAAAGGAGAGCAACGTAAATTAATGTAAAAGGAGCCACCTCGGAAAGGCAAGGAACTACTACACGTGGATCCTTCATATCCCTCTACCCATGTGAGATATTACACATGAGTATAGAATCATAGGTACCTGAATATTAACAAAAAAATAAAATAAATAGAAGTAGATTCAATAAATTTAATAAAAAAAATAACCTTAATTAAGAAGTTTAACAACAGTAGAAAAATACCTCTATCCTAAGATTTCTAGGTCAAGTGAGTCCAACAACCTGATGCACAAATAAGCAAGGAGTTAATGACTCAGCCCATGGGCATTACACTACATTCAATGGCAGAGCCAGGGTTTTCTTGTAAGGGAGCCAAGTTATGGTCAATCGTCAATGTTTTATATTTAGTGATTATTACTAATCAGTTAAAAAACTAATTATCTTTTAGATTTAAATAAACTAATTTGAAAATAGCCAAACATTTCAAAGACATAATTTCACAAAACTTAGTGAGCGCAGTTGAAATATGAAAATACTAGGGCTCATCTTAATGAATCCAAACAACTCAAAATTATCCTTGTTTTGCATTCTGAATTGGATCTCACTCCAATCAAAGCAGGACCCATGTTGGTTGGCCACATGTAAATCGATCCGCCCACAATTAATTAATGAAACTCCACTGATTAGTTAGTGGTGATCATTTGATGGGCCGTGATGCTGCACTTAGCATGGATGGTTGAAATAGCAGCATTGAGAGCCATTCACCAAGTCATAAATAAGGTGATCGGTAAAGGTGTAAATGATACGGAAATCCAAAGTTAGGAATTCAGATCCCTTAGGTGCCTCAGTCACGCATCTGAAGGAGAATGTGAGATTCTACAGTAGAGCCCACCAATTGAATATCAAACCGCTCAAAATAAACACTATCCTTGTCAATGGGCCTTACCCAAAGTATAAACCACTTAACTCCAACAGGAGTTAGTCCCACCATAAGAATAGCATATGATTAAGAATGTCATACACTCAATTTTAAGGTGGAACAAACTTTTACTGGGGTAAAATTTGGGACATTCCACCGACAAGGAAGGCCTTCATTTTGAGCGGCTAGGAAACTTGATAGGTGGGCCCCACTATAAAGTTCCACTCACCTCCTTGAAGCATCAGTGAGACAAACCACCACCCCCAAAACTCAGTTGGCTCATCCCCTGACTACGTTTAAAGCAACAGCAACTCATGAAAATGCCTACATTTGATAAAAGTAGAGACATTGTGTATTCCATTAGAGATCAAATTCTATACATGAATCATCTGAAACAAATGTGGTTTATGCATTACAAGTCTCTATTGCATTAAAATCAACTTCGGCAGTTACCCACATTCAGTGAAACTATACACAAATCTTCAAATTCTATACACAAACTGTCTCAAGCCACCGAAATTATACATTAAGCAACATCTGCCACATGAAAACCAACCACCAAATGTGCCCACATCCAATGAAACTATATACAAAGCATAAACATTACAAATCAATATCTCTACATAAATCATCAAAAGCCAGCCTAGCTTATACATCAGGCAATCTCTATATCTTCAAAATCAACTTGCATAACATCTATACATTAGACATCGATTTTCATACTGAATCCCATACATAAATCATCTGAACCAATCTCAATTCTCTACAACTATTTACACCCTTCTGCATTCAACAAGAGATTGGCATTCTACATATACTCCACAAAACCCAACGCATATAATCAGGAAAATTCAAACCGAAAGAAGAAAAAGAAGAACATTGCAATTCATCAAAAACAAGAAGAAGAAGAAAAAAAACCCTAATCAGTGCATAGATGGGGATTTCGAAAGAAAGAAGAAGAAATGGAAGCATCTAATCCAAGATCGATTGAAAGACTGCATGCAGAAGAATCGAAAGAGAGAGAGTGTGTGTGTGGCGATCGATTTGGGGGAAAACCTGAGATGCAGCGTAATCGGCATCGTCCGAAAGATCGTGCTGATCCGTTTCGTGCATCGCTTCGAGTTCTGTTGTGAGAGAGAGAGAGAGAGAGAGAGAGAAAACCACGAGATCTTGTTTTTGTTCTGTTTGTTTTTGTTCTGGTACTTTCTACTTCTTCTTCTTTTTATTGTTGAAAATTATGGAGGAAGAGAAATGAGCCCGCGATATGAAGGAGGAGTGGGAATGACACATTTCCTTCGTGGAGAAGGAAACGGGGAAGGCAAGATGTTGATGTAATCCAAAATCTGAAGTAGGCCCGGTGTCTAGGGGTGAAAGTGGGTCGGAGGCCGTTATACGCTCGGTCCGAGCTCGGCTCAAACGACAAAAGAGCCAAGCGAGGGCCTAGGAGGAGGCCCGTTTGCTTAAAAGGGCCGAGCTCGGGCTTGATAAAGCCCGGCTCGTAAGCCCTAGGGCCTACATATATTAATACATATTATATATATATGTACACTATACAGTAGATAATACATATATGATATAACATAATCCATAAATCATAAACCTTAGTTTTAATCCAATATAAATAATCCCTAAACCCTAAACACTAAACCCTAAGCACTAAATAATCCATAAACCCTAAACCTAAGCGCTAAACCTTAAATCCTAATTTTAATCAAATATAAATAATTCTTAAACCCTAAGCACTAAATAATCCATGAATCCTAAACCCTAAATCTAAGCACTAAATAATCCATAAACCCTAAACCCTAAGCCTTTATTCTTTATTTTATGATGCTAGCCGAATATTTTTTATTTTATTCTATGATGCTATTGGAGTTTAATTTGATTTGTATTATTGTTGAAGTTTGATAATGCTCATCTACATTAACATTGAACTATTATGGAGTGTTGGAACTGGGCTCTCTTAACATTGGAGTGTTTGATAATGCTCATCTACATTAACATTGAAATATATCATTATAAAATGGGCCAGACTCACAAGCCGAGCCTAGGGCCTCAATCAAGCCGGGCTCAAAGGGCCGGCCCTACTTAATAAGAGCCGAGCCCGAGCTAGGATTTTTTAGGCCTTCTCAAGTTCGAGCCGGGCTAGGGCCTACTAAAAATACTAGGGTCGAGCCTAGGGCCTGTCAAAGCACGGCTCGGGCCGACCCACTTTCATCCCTACCAGTGTCAATGATCAGGACCGTTCAATGTGACAGCCTGGATATTCATGGATGATAGAGTAGAGTCGGGATCCTCTTGGTGGGTAGCTCATGCATTACCGGTGGGCACGTTTGTGAAGCTGCTTTTTTCCATATAAAAGATAAAAAAATTTACACTAATAGAGCAAATCAAAGAGTAAAGTAAATATTTAATGGATCTTAATCTTATCTCAGTCGTTTCAAACCTATCTCGATCTCATAAATTATTCATCTTTCTATTTCCTTTTGTTTGTAGAATTGATAATTATTATATATAAGTAATATTCAGATGGGAACTGTTCTCACACATTATGCGAGAACTTTTTTGAGGGGCCCAATTGTAGGCCCTGTTTGGGGATGGGACCAGGGGGGATGGAAAGATCTATGTGAGACCATCCAAAGTATCAAGTTTAACCCCAAATCTATGCCCTTAACACCTTCATCCGTGGCCCACTAGTTTAATTGCTTCATATTCAAAAAATTATTCAACCTTAGATCCAACGGTTCAGTTAATTCGGATGTATGCCCGTCATTGAAATTAGTGACTATCAGGGGGGTCCCTATTGGTTGCTAGGTTTGGATGGGTTGCTATTTAAGCCCCGCAAAAAAGTTCTCATATAATATATGAGAACTAGTTCTCACTTGAATATTTCTCATTATATATATAAGCATGTGGCACTTCCTCTTGGACGCTCCCAAAATCGTTTTCCTAAATCACATTTACCATTTATCTTGAATGGTCTTAGATGTGTCCATATCAATGGAATGGGTGACTCATTATTTCGATGAATCATTTCTTTGGACAGAAGAAGATTATGTAAACACTTATCGAACCCTCACTCATCAGATTCCGTTGTGGAATAATCAACCACTACTTTTTATGAGGAATTGGCCATGATATATCTGATCCATGCATGATATCATGAAAAATGGACACAAAATTTTGACTGCCACTTAGGGATTATTGAAAGAGAATATTCAATATCAAATAAATATTATTTTTTAAGGTAATAAAGATATTTACACCCCGTCTAAGTATATAGGGATACCGAATGCTGGGCGAACGACGGGAATTGAACCCATGCATGGTGGATTCACAATCCACTACCTTGATCCACTTGGCTACATCCACCCCTCCTCTATCAAAAGGATTCCATTTTCACCATTCATTATTTTTTTATTTCATACATTATTAAACAAACTAAAAGAGAAAAAACAAAAACAAAAGACCCTCTAGCTTAGATAGTGGGACCTACATACGGATGAAAAATATAAAGATCAAGTTGGCTATTATTTCTATGATTGGTGAGCATGTATGTGTTGAATTTTATTGCAAATCAATTTGTGCGAACCTCGTGTCATATTCAAGTTGTAGAAGCTTGGGCCCACTTATAACACATCTTCATCTTTGTTGTTTTTAATCAATTTGTGGTGCCCCGCTGTCAAAGCCAATTTTTTTTCTTTTTCGTTACTTTATTCCAAGTTCGAACAATCTATGGTCCCATTGTGAAAGCCAATTTTTCTTCTTTCCGAACTCACAATTTACAAGGGGCATATTTTGCTACTTTTTTCTACTTATTTTTCTTTCAATATTCAGCGGAATTAATATGTGGGGCCCATTGTGGATAAAGCTATTTGATTTCAAAATCCACATTCAGTTTTGAAATCGACACTCAATTTATGCCTATGCATAAATATAACTAAATCAATGTCCAAAAGTATCTACAATTTACTTGATCTTCCCCTAAAATCTCCATGTCCCTAAAATTTTTCTCATGAGTTTTCATCTTTATCGTAATTTTTTATTATCATTTACATTTACTCATTTAACTAAATAAATATGCAGGTCCTACTGTGAAAGCCAGATCTTTTTTATTTCCATACTCATAATTTATGGGGGCCACTTTCATAGGCTATATTTTGCTACCTTTTTTCACCTTATTTTCCTTTCAATCTATGGCACCCATTGTGGAGCCGGCTAATTTCAAAATCTACATTTAATTTTGAAATTGACACTCAAATTATGCCTAAGTACAAATATAATTAAATCAAGGTTATAAAATATCTTCTAATTATTTGATCTTGCCCTAAAATCTCCCGGGCCCCTAAAAATCCTCTCATGAGTTTCCATCTTTATCACAATTTTTTTGTATCATTTACATTTGCTAATTTAATTAAATAATAAACATGGAGAATCAAAGAAACAATAAAATACGACAAATCAAGATTTTGGCCCAAGTAATAGATAGTCTTTCAAGCATGAACAATTTTTATAAATTAATTCACTCTTCGTACTATCAACAAAACAAACTGGTTGTTCTTTTATGTGTTTTCTTCTTCATCATATATTATATTATTCATAATTACTATTCAATTTGTCTATCTTTTTACTCGTTATTCTATGTAATTGAGTCATTCTTTCAATATCATGTATTAGATAATTCAATTAGAATATTTTACTTATTGTTTCTGTAAAACTTTGACTTTTAAAGTTCAATTTTAATTGTGTTTGTATTATGAGTTATATGTTCATATTTATTTATAATTTATTTAAATATTTATAAATATTACTAACTGAGATTTTAATTGCTTTTTATCCGCAGGCCTATTGCACTAGTGAATTCTAACTACCATAGGGAATGGAGGGTGGTGAAGAACTGTTTTCTAGATTGGGTGCTTAGGAATTGGGCTTTAATTGGGCTAAGGTCCGATTAACTGGATGGGTCAGGCTCGGGCTTAACAAATATGAGGTGGGTTGGGATTGATCCAAGCTCTTGCTTGGACCTTGGGATCATTAAAGTCATTATGGGTTCGGATATTGAGTATATTTTCCTTCTCTCCACTCATCCATAACTAGCTTGCAATCCATGAACCCCAAGGGGTAGCTCAGTTAACCTAAGAGCACGGTTTGCACTCGGAGGTTGTAGGTTCGAAACTGCACTACTGCACTGGGGCTACATAAGAGTTTACCCAGTTTTCCTCTTGGCCCGTAGGAATTAGTCTAGCCCAAAGGATTGGGAACCCTCCGATAGCAAAAAAACAAAAACTTGCAATCCATGAACGGTAACCTACAATCACGTACAAACAATGGGGTTCATTTAGTATTAGCCTGTTGCCCATCAATTGGACAATTCAGAATATTGATCATGACCTAGTTTGGGGGATTGTTTTGAGACCCTATTTTTAACTGTAGATGTTCTCTAATCACCATGGTCGCGACCCACATACACATGATTCACATTGCAGTCACTCTTTGGTCACAAAGTGTTAGGGTCAGGTGTCATCTACAATGGTAAAGGACACCTATACTAAAAACATGTACAACTCATTCGGGCTTTTACTTTTGCAAAAGCGGCGCAAAGTGCAAGTCAGCCAAACACTCTGATTGATGAGTTATCAAACAAATTGAAGATAGTTCCTTCTCTTTGGACTTTTGGTTCTAATCTATTAACTGGGTTAGCCAAATCTTCAAAGGAAAACCTTCTGCTTTACATAAAGTCATGAAGGAACAACAGTTGACAACGATAACCCAAGTATGTTTGTGCAGAGCTACGGAGGAGGAAACCCCTCCAAAGGGGGTAAATAGGAAAACCGGCCCCTCTCTAGGGACGAAACATGGAGTTAATAGCGGAAAATCCTACGTTTTTTTCGCTACACCACACATGAGGAAGAAGGCGCTAGAAAATTCAGTGCCTCGTTGGCAACCCATTTTCGTTGAAATGGTGTCTGCACAAACAAACCCTAAATCTTAGAGGATTTTTTGCTTTTCACAAAGTTATGAAAAATTCACATATTTGACAATTATAAATCTCCAAAGATTTGGGCCATGTGAGATCTTTACTTTTGAAGACTCAGGTTTGACCCCACAAGTATGTCAAAGTTCTTAACTAAAGGGAAAATAGTGCAAATTCCTCTCAAATGTGGATTCCTCATATGGTATCAAAGGTGACATAAAGAATCATCAACTACACAGGAAATACCTATCTCAGGAGCAATGGGGATAGTTTTTGCCTAACTCAATGCTGCCTCATCCTCCTCTTTTTTTTTTTTCTATTGTTTCATTCTCCGCCCACATTTCAAGCTTAGAAAAAAGGATTGTGCTAAATTAGTTGTTGACTATAAAATAAGAATAAAAAAAAAATGTCAAACTAGATTCTAAGTTAGGACTAGCTCTCCTAAACTTAAGCTTAAGATAAGATAAGCTCAAGTGTGTGGTGGGGCCCATTTGGGGACCCGCATGGGGATGGAGATGGGGGGATTTCAAGGACTCCATGAGATTTTCCTCTCTACAAAAAATTAGCTCCAACCGTGATTTCTATCATCTTCATATGGGCCCAAAAGTTTAATAGTCAATAATCTATTCAGATCGATACATAGTCGGTCCAACGGTCTAGTAAATTTGGATTTGACCGAAAGTTGGTAGACATGTGTAATATAGGGGGGTCATGTGTTTGGTTCATTTGGATGGACCAAAGATGGGCCCCACAAGTATGAGCTTACGAAATTTTCTCCTAAGCTTGAGCTTAAGAGAGCCTTGTTCTTCCAAGTTACCTTAAAAAAAAAAAAAAAAAAAAAAAAAAAAAAACCGGTCTTTGTTAGTTGTTACCCCAAGTTAGCTGTAACGTTGATTCCATAAAATGATAATAATATAAGATGGTCCGTACGGAGAACATTCTTAAGGGATGGTCCATGCAGAGAACATTCTTAGGGGTCCTTTGTCTTGGTGGCTAATCTGTAATTATTATGCATCAAACATTTGTTTAAATGGTAGTGTGAACTTGACGTGAGAAAATGGTCAATTTTGTGACTGGAACTTTCACACATGTGGACCACTTTCGTATCATATGTGAAGTTACCAAATGACCACTTAGATTTAGGGTTGTAAATGGGTCGGTTCCGGTCTAGGTCCATGGTGGACTCGGAACCGGAACTGTTAAGGAGAATGTGGAACCAGATTTGGACCCGGAACCACTTCGAAACCGGTTTCTTGACTCCGGAACCACTTTGATCCGGATCCGGGTTTAGGTAGAGAATGAAATTAAAAAAAAAAAAAAACACACACATAATTTTTAGGAGAGATTTTTAAAAATTGAGGTAATATGTTGGGTCTTGAGTCAATAAGTCCGAACCAAGGTGGAATCGGACCCGGACCCATCTACTTATTGGGGTCTAAATAAGGACACAGACCCGATTTTTAACGGGTCGGAAGCTCAGGGTAATCAGAGAATCAGGGACCCATTTACATTCCTACTTAGATTGGAACATTCTAGATCAATCAGGAAGAGAGAGGGAGAGCATCACAATAACCAACCATAATTATACTAATCACTAAAAGAGTAATCTAGCATTGACATATGATCCAATGCATCAAATTTTGTTCATATAATGTGACCCATTCAAGTATCTTGATGTTGTATCGGTAGCGCAATAAATAAATTATAAATCGCGATCCCTTGATTAATTTGAAACAAGAGCAACGATTTGATTTAGTCTTGTGAGTTCAACTGTACTTAGGGTTGCAAGCGATTATCTAGAAGTTCCGACTTGAAAAGACTAGATTTGAAACCTATTTTAGGTTCCAACTCATAAATGGGTTTGGTTCTGGAACCCAATTTAGGTTGCAATTGATAAATGGGTCTGAGATGTGGGACTAGGACAAATGAGTCTTTGATACTACAAATTGTCGTTCGAAATCATTTTTTTTTTCTTTTTACATTCTTTAGTAGAATTCTGGAGGTAGTAGACTTAATGCATTGTTATGAATTGAATGATTTGCTTCTTTTAATAAAAACTTTAAAAAATGAGAAGAAATTAGAACCGATCCGGTCCTCTAGCTAGGCTCGCTAAATTGAATGATTTGCTTCTTTTAATAAAAAAAAATTCAAAAATGAGAAGAAATTAGAGCCGATCTTGTCCTCTAGGTGGGCTCGCTCTGGAACCGAATTTAGATTTTCCTATTTGAACCGGGTCAACCAAAACTGTTACTTAGAAACAGGTATGAAAACTGTTGCCGGACTGTAGTGAAATCAATCTAAGCCCATCTTTTACTTCAACTAGGAATAAAGCTCAGCCCATAGTGAAACCAATCTATGCCCATCTTTTACTTTTACTAGGAATAAAGCTCAGCCCACTTGAATGGTACCGTGTAGACAAATATCTTACACTCTCAAGTACCTTTTGAAAAGAAAAATTGAAGGGAAACTCATATTGTGGGTCCCAACATGTAAATTAAAAATAGACTTAAAAAATGACGGAATAAAGATCCCTAAATTAATAAAATTGACTTAGTTTTGGTAGGGGTGCGCCAGGCCCATGCTTTAGTGCAACACACAGGCGACGCATGAGAACCCCAGCAGCAAGCTACTGTGGTGGGCCCTCCCCCACAAAAAATTAATTTAATATCATGTAACCCAATGGGCCACGTATCAGATATTAAACTGATAAGAACAGATACTACACTTGATCTTAGCCAAAAGGCCGAGAAAGGTATGCCTTTCCATGTTCCTTCCATATGCTTTTATTGGATATTCATCTCTATCTTATTTAACTCTTTAACGATGTGGGACTCTTGGATAAACCATGAATATAGCTCACCTGCACTTCCCACCAAGTACACTGGTGGCTCTCCAGAATCTAGATTCATATTCTTGATGACCCAGGTCTTTGATAACTCCAGTCTACAATCAGGTACAGGCATTGGGGATTATGTAATGGTAGCCTGTGACCCATCAATTGGACAATTCAGATTTTTCAAGACCTGGTTTGTGGGACTGCTTTCATACCATACATTTAATTGTAGATTTTTTTTTTTTTTTACAATTACTGTGGTCCAAGTGGGCCTCACAGACTATCTCACACAATCTTCTACTCAGGACATCCTCACAGGTTCACTGCTCATCTGACATCTATCTAAGATATAGTAGGTCCCATGGGGTGAGTCTTAATTTTTTAGCTCAGCCCCATCCCAAAATGGACTTGTCTTAAAGGTCCAACAGGCCAACCCAATTCCAGACTACCTCCCATGATTACAATATTCATTCCAAAATTTTGAACTTTAAAGTTATTTCACACACTCTACATGCCCCCTCATTGTAGCCTGTTTTATGCAAGCACCCAAGACATGAATGATCCCAACATAGGACCATTTTTATGTTGCAGCATTAGGATCTGATCATAGCAATGGCTAAAGAACCGCATATCCTGATGTTCCCATGGTTAGCATTTGGCCACATGCTACCATTTCTAGAGCTCTCCAAGAGCTTAGCCAAAATGGGCATCACCATCACCTTCATATCCACCCCTAGAAACATCCAAAGACTCCCACCCGTCCCTCCAAATCTCACCTCTCATCTGCATCTGCTGCAGATCCCACTGCCTGCAATCAACAGCCTTCCAGAAAATTCAGATGCCACCATTGATGTGCCAGAGAAAATGGCCCAGTACCTTAAGAAAGCCTATGATGGAATGCAAGCTTCCTTTGAAACTATTGTGGGCCAGATCCTGCCTGATCTGATTGTGTTTGATTTTGTTCCATGTTGGGTCCCGGCGATTGCCGCTAAATTCAACGTGCGATCGGCTTTCTTCAGTGTGTTCTCGGCGGCCACCCTTGCATTTGTTGGATCACCGACGGAGCTCAGGCATGCTCGCAAACGAACGAAGCCGGAGGACTTCATGGTTGCGCCGGATTGGATCCCATTTCCCTCTACCTTAGCTCACCGGCGTGATCAAGCCGTCCGGATCTTCTACAATTTGAATGTTCCTGATGAATCCAAATTGTCCAGTGGCCAACGGCTAGCGACTACCATCGAAGGTTGTGATTTTGTCCTCGTGAGAAGCTGTAGGGAATTTGAAGGGAAGTACTTGGATCTGATCAAAGAACTCTATCAGAAGCCGGTCTTGCCGGTCGGATTACTCCCCCCAGCTCCGGCGGAGCAGGCCACTGGGAGGAGCCTAGGTGCAAGTATGTGGTCCAGTACATTCCAGTGGCTAGACACAAGGCCACAAAAATCTGTTGTGTTTGTTGGGTTTGGGAGTGAGTTCAAAATAACAAAGGAACAAGTGCATGAGTTGGGCTTTGGGCTTGATTTATCTGGGCTGCCCTTTGTTTGGGTACTTGGAAAGCTAGCTGGTTCCATCGATGATTCGGACCTCCTACCCCCGGGCTTTGAGACCCACATCTCTGATCGGGGAATCGTGTGCGTTGGATGGGTGCCCCAGTTAGAAATCTTGGGACATCCAGCCATAGGTGGGTTCCTGTTCCACTCTGGGTGGGGATCCATCATCGAGGCCCTCCAATTCGGACATCCGCTGATCGTCATGCCAATGATCGCAGATCAACGGCTGAATGCTAGGCTGTTGGTGGATGAGGGGGTTTGCTTTGAGGTAGAAAGGAAGGAAGATGGATCCTTCACAAGAGAAGCAGTGGCAATTTCTTTGAGGCATGTGATGGTTGATGCAGAGGGTGAGCCCCTAAGACACAAGGCTAGAGAGATGAAAACTATTTTTGCTAATCAGGCTCTCCATGAGAGCTACATACATGGGCTTTTGCACTATCTAAACAATATCAATAGGCCATGACAGATAAAGACTAGTGTGTTTGATTAGATAGAGATTAATGAAATAAGCCAACATTTTCTATGCTTTATGTGTGCATTTTAATTTTATTTTAGACATTGTAGTAGTGGCCTCTATATAAATAATAGTCAGGTCTTTATAATTTCCCCCTTTTTTTTTTTGCTAATCCAATCGTTTAAGTTACAAAACATGTGCAAGATCCTCTTCTTGATAAGGACTATGGTTTTTGCATGGCTTAGGACATATTTCAAAATCTATTAATCGCGCTTTGAATCAACATGTTGGAATCATGGTACATTTTTATTTTGACTAATTTTCAGAGACAGATCACAAAGGGCCAAGAAGCAAACATAATCACATTTTTATGGAAACATATGGATTTTATGAGTTGAAATTAGCATCAAGAAGGGCTGCTCATGGGCTGGGTCAGTCTTCGATGAAGGTTGTCCGTGCTCAGCCTAATTAGTATTTAGTCATCTGGCTTAAAATGTGGCCCACTGTTCAAAGGCCAGAAAATTAGGCCTGGCCTAGCACAATTATAAAAACCTTCGCCCTTTGTTTTAAATATGCCAAGATGGGCCAAACATACCAAACATGTAGTTTGAGTTTGGCCTTTATGCATTCATCGACACACTGCTTTCTAAATTTGCGGTTCACCTAGTTATAGTCTACTCAAAGGAAGGACTCATATCTTGATTCATTAATTTCATGTTATAGAGAGCAAGGCTCGTGTCAAATGCATGCAACCATTGATTCTTTCATATTTTATGTCAAAGGAAATGAAAAGGTACGTTGGGTAAGAATTTGGATGCTCATATAGCTTTACCGCTTCTTGTATTGGCGGTAAAGTCACATTTGCAAGTTTGCCTCCCATTTGAACGGAGGAAAACCTACATTTGCAGCTATTCCATTGTTGTACAACGCGGTAAAGCTGCATTTGCAACTTTTCCTCCTCTATAAGAGGAGGAAATCTTGCACTTGCACATGTGGCATTGCAAACCGATTTTTTCCCCTTTTTTACGTCTTGGTGGGGTCACGGTAGGGGCTTTGGTCAAAACAATGATGGATGGGCATGTATGATTATTGTTTAAATGCAATAATTCAAATCACATGAAATACTCAGTGAATCACTTGTTTGCTAAATCTACTATACTGGTGAAGTGATTTGAACGGTTAATGCAAGAGAGAATAAGATTAAAGGTTTGGACGAATCAGAAGGGGAGAGAATAGCTTTTTTAAATGTTCTTATAACAAGAAGAATTTTTTTTTTGTAAGGGCTCTTTGGCAGACCCGCATTGGGTCAAGCATGGGATTTAAGTTATAATAGATGGCCCGTGGCTAGATGTTCTCATTTGGACTTAGTAGTTGAGATCCGGAATCCCCGCCCGGCCAAAATTTTCATATATAATTATAAGGGAGAGAGTAGTAATGGGGGCCTCAAACCCATGACCTCTCATGGCAGGTGATATGACCAGGCCAATTGAGCTGGCCTAGGAGATGGTAAGAAACTTTTTTTTTTCTTTTTTTTTTTTTTTAAATTCTATGAGTCGAACATGGGTTGGGCTCGAGCTTCATCATTTCCACATGGGGCTAGGCTCAGGCCAGCTTAGGGTTTTAGTTTAGGAGTTGGGCGCCCTGGTCCATGAATGAAATTGAATAGCTAATACTGTTTAATTCCATGAATGAAATTGAATAGCTAATACCGTTTAGGAGTTGGGCGCCCTTGTTGCACTTCAGAAAAAAGAAATAAGTAGTTAAAAATCAATTTCTATAATTCTTTAATTTTACACGTGAAAGGCCTTCTGATATGATGAATGAAATAGAATAGCTAATACCGTTTAATGGGGTTGCGTGTATAGCATCCTAAACACCCTCTTCATTCTTATATAGTTTTTTTTTTTATTTGATATCTCAGGGTATCCCAACATTTGGTGGGATTGACAGTGTCCGAACCGAGCCAACACCCGGTTGGAGTATTCTTATATATTTTAACTTGTCTTAGTTTGAGCAACATTGAGCTTTCCAACACCCTTAATTGGGCATATATTGAGAAAGAAGAGCCAAATTACTGAAATCCGAGCCCTACAAAAAAAATTGCCTTAAAATGTAAATGATATCGAGAATCAGAATTAATCCGATCATCCGATCGACTTGACTTTTTTCTTTTTTATAAAAATGTAGTTAACATAATCATATGTATATTTATCTCTATATTTGATCAAGCTATTAATGCAACAACGAAAGTTAATTTTTAATTTTCTAGGCATAGATGCAAAAATTACAACCGTGAGACTCACATAAGTAAGTTTTTTTTAGTGTTCGTACTTGAATCCCAGAAGAGACTAATAAAATATTTATAATGATGCTTAAAATAAAAAACTATGAATCTAAGCTAATTAAATTAATTTTTTTTAAATATTCTTAAAACAGACAAATATATTATCTGTCATTATTAATATTTATTATATATTGAGATTAAGTCATCCTCGAAGACTCAAGGAATTAGATGTGGGCCATCACTCTGCTAACATTATTATAAAGATCTTCCACAAATGGTTAGGACTGCTTTATCCCTTTACAATTATCAAGACATTATCTCTTCAACGGGTCGAAGCACAAGAACGAGAACCCACTAATCACAACCCAATGATTCGGTTTTCCAATCACAGAATCAATCTTGTGGGAATCAAGATGAAATAAATCTTACATGATAGAGAGGTAGATTTAAAATCTAAAGATAGCCCAAAACTCAATTAAAAGATGAGTCCCTTGGCCTAAATATTTCCTAACAAATGATTTAGATCTTTGATTCATTTGCTAATCTCTGCTGTTTTCCCATTTGGTGTGGGCCTTAACCGACAAATGCTAGAGGTTATTTATTGACGAGCTCCACTCGGATGAAATACATGCGATAAGAAACGGGCCCATAGATCGAACGTGTGTGAGAATAAGGTTGTAAAGGAGATACATGATATAAACTTAGACACGGGAAAGGTTTGTATGGGCTGCAGCTATGTCGTTGCGGTTATAGGTGGTAAAGTCGCGTTTGCCACTTTTCCTCCTCTCTGAACGGAGGAAAAGTGGCACTGCGGCTTTACCGTTGCTTTCAGTGGCGGTAAAGTCTCATTCTCCAGTTTTCCTCCTCTCTGAGAGGAGGAGAAGTGGCAGTGCAGCTTTCCCACAGCAATAAGAGGCGGTAAAGTCTCATTTGCCAGTTTTCCTCTTCTTTGAGCGGAGGAAAAGTTGCATTGCAGCTGTACCGCTTTTGTAAGAGGCGGTAAAGTCTCATTTGCCACGTTTCCTCCTCTCTGAGAGGAGGAAATCTTGCACTGGAAACGCTCACGCTGCTCACACCGATTTTTTTCCTTTTTGTTTCTCTTTTTCCAAATCTTTATCTGGTCACGGGTAGAGGCATAGGGCCAAACAATATATAACAGACACCCATGTATAATTAACTTTTAAATGGAATAATATTAAATCACAACAAATACACAATACACTGCTTGTTTGGTAAATTTAATTTAATTGTGAAGTGAAGTTAATGGTTACTATAAGAGAGAAAAAAAGTAAATATTGAGTGGAACCAAAAGGTGAGATATTAGGTTTTTTAGATTTCCTTTTAGAAGGAAGAGCTTTTTTATTTATAAGTAGGGATGAAAGTGGGTCGGGCCGAGCCGGGCTTTGACTGGCCCTAGGCTCGGCCCTAGTATTTTTTAGTAGGCCCTAGCCCGGCCCGAGCTTGAGAGGGCCTAAAAAATCCTGGCTCGGGCTCGGCTCTTATTAAGTAGGGCCGGCCCTCGAGTCGGCCCTCGAGCCCGACTTGATTGAGGCCCTAGGCTCGGCTTGTGAGCCTGACCCGTTTTATAATGATATAGGTCAATGTTAATATAGATTTAGGGTTTATGACTCATGGATTATTTAGTGCTTAGGGTTTAGGGATTATTTATATTGGATTAAAATTATGGTTTAAGGTTTAGCGCTTAGGTTTAAGGTTTATGGATTATTTAGTGCTTAGGGTTTAGTGTTTAGGGTTTAGGGATTATTTATATTGGATTAAAACTAAGGTTTAGGATTTATGGATTATGTTATATCATATATGTATTATCTACTGTATAGTGTACATACATATATATATATATAATATGTGTATTAATATATGTAGGCCCTAGGGCTTACGAGCCGGGCTTCATCAAGCCCGAGCTCGGCCCTTTTAAGCAAACGGGCCTCCTCCTAGGCCCTAGCTCGGCTCTTTTGTCTTTCGAGCCGAGCTCGGGCCGAGCCTATAACAGGCCGTCCGCGGGCCCGACCCACTTTCACCCCTATTTATAAGGGTGCTCGTGGATCGGGCCGGGCCCCTTTGGGTTGGGCATGGGGTTTAGGCTATAATAGATGGGTCGTGCTCAAATTTCTTTTATTTGAACTAAGTGGTTGAGAGTCGGAATTCTAGCCCTGCCCAAATATACATATAATTATTATAGGGAAGGGAGTAGTGAAGGGAGCCTCAAACCCCGTGACCTCTCATAGATGGTGATATGATCGGACCGGTTGAGCTGGCCTAGGAGCCAGTAAGAAACTCATTTCTATGTCTCTATAAGTCTAACATGGGTCGGGCTCGGGCTTCATCATTTCCATCCTGGGCTAGGCTCTGGCTAGCAACTTCACGCCCAACTGAAGCTTTGGCCAGGCTTAGGCCTCCAGTTTAAAAGTCGGGCCACTTTATGCATTCCTCGGCCAAACCCAACGTTGTCCATGAAAACCGCCAATTTTTTTTTTTTTTTTTTTCAATCAGAGGCTTGAGATTATATCTTTTTACATCTTTTTTTTGTTAAATGGATGAGGAGATTTTTGAAATTTACTATCTTTTGATTTTACCCGCTCCCCTTTTATTTTCTATTGAACTAACCCTTCACATTACTTCACTGGTAAAGTAAGTTTACCAATTATGAAGTAGATAGCGAGTGAAAAGTGACCAAATATGGTGGTGTCCACTTGTGATTAAATGCTACGGTAAAAAATCAACATCATCTCGGTTTTTATAATATATGAGAGAGACCGGTTTCCAATTCAATCTTGAAGCTGATTTTTTATTCAATTTTGACCATCTTCCTTATTTATACTGTCTTAATGACGAATAAAGAGTTTTGTATCCGAAATAGGTGATACATGGAGCCCACTTTCCTATTTTAACTGTCTAAGAGATCAGAGAACTTTTACTGAAATAGTCTAAGGAGACAATCCATAAATGTCCCTCGTAGTTGAGTAACTCCTCCACATCTAGGGTTGCAAACGGGTATCCGACTCTCCGATTACTCGGAAGTTTGGAACTGCAAAACACCGGGTCTCGAACCTATTTTAGGTTCCGATTCAAGAACGGGTCCGGGTTCGGAACCCAATTTTCGTTTCGACGGATAAATGGGTCCGGTTCCGAGTCCAATTAGGTTGCGACACGTGAACTCGGGACCCATATGAGCCTTTAATATTGCAAATAGTACCTTAAAAACAGCTTTTTTGGGGCATTTTTAGGTATAGTACTTGATTTAGTAGACGTGAGATTTAGTAGACGTGATGCACCGTTAAAAGTTGAATAATTTTCTTATTTTAATAAAAAAGAAGAATAAAAGGAAATTAGAATCGATTTTGGAACTAAATTCCAGTCCTCGAGGTGAACCCGGTTCCGAAATCGAATATGGATTTTCACATCGGAATCGGGTCTAGAACCAACGAAACCGGTGTCGAGTCAAAACCAGAGCCGTTATTTAGAAACGGGACCGGGTCCACTACGGTTCCGATCAAGAGACGTCCCGTTTGCAACCCTATGCACATCTCTTTCTTTGAGACGGTGGCGGACCCAGGAGTTTTATTTGGGCAGGGCTAAAATTTTCTAGACTTTACTAAACCCTTTTCCACATCAACAAATGGTGAAAGAGAAGATTTGTCGCACTTCAGGAAAAAGAAATAAGTAGTTAAAAATCAATTTCAATAATTTCTGCAATTTTACACGTGAAAGGCCTTCTGATATGATGAATGAAATAGAATAGCTAATACCGTTTAATGGGGTTGCGTGTATAGCATCCTAACCACACTCTTCATTCTTATATAGTTTTTTGTTTTGTTTGATATCTCAGGGTATCCCAACATTTGGTGGGATTGACAGTGTCCGAACCGAGCCAACTCCCGGTTGGAGTATTCTTATATATTTTAACTTGTCTTAGTTTGAGCAACATTGAGCTTTCCAACGACCCTTAATTAGGCATATATTGAGAAAGAAGTGCCAAATTACTGAAATCCGAGCCCTACAAAAAAAATGCCTTAAAATGTAAATGATATCGAGAATCAGAATTAATCCGATTGTCCGATCGACTTGACTTTTTTCTTTTTTTATAAAAATGTAGTTAACATAATCATATGTGTATTTAACTCTATATTTGATCAAGCTATTAATACAACAACGAAAGTTAATTTTTAATTTTCTAGGCATAGATGCAAAAATTACAACCGTGAGACTCACGTAAGTAAGTTTTTATCGGTGTTCGTACTTGAATCCCATAAGAGACTAATGAAATATTTATAATGATGTTTAAAATCAAAAAATATGAATCTAAGCACATTAAATTAAATTTTTTTAAAATATTCTTAAAACAGACAAGTATATTGTCTGTCATTATTAATATTTATTATATATTGAGATTAAGTCATCCTCGAAGACTCAAGGAATTAGATGTGGGCCATCAACTCTGCTAACATTATTATAAAGATCTTCCACAGATGGTTAGGACTGCTTTATCCCTCAACAGTTATCAAGACATTATATGTTCAACGGGTCGAAGCACCAGAACAAGAAGCCACTAAATCAAGGATTCGGTTTTCCAATCACAGAAACAATCTTGTGGGAATCAAAATGAAATATATCTTACATGATAGAGAGGTAGATTTAAAATCTAAAGATAGCCCAAAACTCAATTAAAAGATGAGTCCCTTGGCCTAAATATTTCCTAACAAGCGATTTAGATCTTTGATTCATTTGCTAATCTCTGCTGTTTTCCCATTTGGTGTGGGCCTTAACCGACAAATGCTAGAGGTTATTTATTGACGAGCTCCACTCGGATGAAATACATGCGATAAGAAACGGGCCCATAGATCGAACGTGTGTGAGAATAAGGTTGTAAAGGAGATACGTGATATAAACTTAGACATGGGAAATGTTTGTATGGGCTACAGCTATGTCGCTGCGGTTATAGGTGGTAAAGTCGCATTTGCCACTTTTCCTCCTCTCTGAGCGGAGGAAAAGTGGCACTGCGGCTTTACCGCTGCTCTCAGAGGCGGTAAAGTCGCATTCTCCAGTTTTCCTCCTCTCTGAGAGGAGGAAAAGTGGCAGTGCAACTTTCCCACTGCAATAAGAGGCGGTAAAGTCTCATTTGCCAGTGTTCCTACTCTTTGAGCAGAGGAAAAGTTGCATTGCAGCTTTACCGCTTTTGTAAGAGGCTGTAAAGTCTCATTTGCCACTTTTCCTCCTCTCTAAGTGGAGGAAATCTTGCACTGCAAAATGCTCACGCTGCTCACACCGATTTTTTTCCTTTCTCTTTTTCTTTTTCTACATCTTGATCTGGTCACGGGTGGAGGCATAGGTCCAAAAACTATATAACGGATACCAATGTATAATTAACTTTTAAATGGAATAAAATTAAATCACAACAAATACATAATACATTGCTTATTTGGTAAATTTAATTTAATTGTAAAGTGAAGTTAATGGTTACTATAAGAGAGAAAAAAAATAAATACTCAGTGGAACCAAAAAGTGAGAGATTAGGTTTTTGAGATTCCCTTTTAGAAGGAAGAGCTTTTTTATTTATAAGGGTGCTCGTGGATCGGGCCGGGCCCCTTTGGGTTGGGCATGGGGTTTAGGGCCTAGGCTATAATAGATGGGTCGTACTCAGATTTCTTTTATTTGAACTAAGTGGTTGAGAGCCGGAATCCTAGCCCGGCCCAAATATACATATAATTATTATAGTGGAGGGAGTAGTGAAGGGGGACCTTCAACCCCGTGACCTCTCACAGATGGTGATATGATCGGACCGGTTGAGCTGGCCTAGGAGCCGGTAAGAAACACATTTCCATGTCTCTATAAGTCTAACATGGGTCGGGCTTGGGCTTCATCATTTCCATGCGGGGCTAGGCTCTGGCTAGCAACTTCAGGCCCAACTGAAGCCTTGGCCAGGCTTAGGCCTCCAGTTTAGAAGTCGGGCCGCTTTAGGCATTCCCCGGCCAAGCCCAACGTGGTCAATGAAAACCCCCATTTTTTTTTTCCATTCAGAGGCTTGAGATTATATCTTTTCACATTTTTTCTTCTTAAATGGATGAGGAGATTTTTGAAATTTACTATCTTTTGATTTGACCCGCTCTCCTTTTATTTTCTCTTGAACTAACCCTTCACATTACTTCACTGGTACAGTGAGTTAACCAAATATGAAGTGGATAGCGAGTGAGAAGTGACCAAATATGGTGGTGTCCACTATTGATTAAATGCTAGGGTAAAAAATCAATATCATCTCGGTTTTTATAATATATTAGAGAGACCGGTTTCCAATTCAATCTTGAAGCTGATTTTTTATTCAATTTTGACCATCTTCATTATTTAAACTGTCTTAATGACGGATAAAGAGTTTTGTATCCGAAATTGGTGATACATGGAGCCCACTTTCCTATTTTAACTCTCTTAGAGATCAGAGAACTTTTACTGAAATAGTCTAAGGAGACAATCCATAAATGTCCCACGTAGTTGAGTAACTCCTCCACATCTAGGGTTGCAAACGGGTATCCGACTCTCCGATTACTCGGATGTTCGGAACTGTAAAACACGGGGTCTCGAACCTATTTTAGGTTTCGATTAAAGAACGGGTCCGGGTTTGGAACCCAATTTTCGTTTCGACTGATGAATGGGTTCGGTTCCGAGTCTAATTAGGTTGCGACACGTGGACTTGGGGACCCAAATGAGCCTTTAATATTGCAAATAGTACCTTAAAATCGGCTTTTTTGGGGGCATTTTTATGTATAGTACTTGATTTAGTAGACGTGATGCACCGTTAAAAATTGAATAATTTGCTTATTTTAATAAAAAAGAAGAATAAAAGGAAATTAGAATCGATTTTGGAAATAAATTACAGTCCTCGAGGTGAACCCGGTTCCAAAATCGAATTTGGATTTTCTTATCGGAACCGGGTCTGGAACCAACGAAACCGTTTCCGAGTCAAAACCAGAGCTGTTATTTAGAAACGGGACCGGGTCCACTACGATTCCGATCAAGAGACGTCCCGTTTGCAACCCTATGCACATCTCTTTCTTTGAGACGGTGGCGGACCCAGGAATTTTATTTGGGAAGGGCTAAAATTTTCTAGACTTTACTAGACCCTATTCCACATCAACAAATGGTGAAAGAGAAGATTTGTTGCACTTCAGAAAAAAGAAATAAGTAGTTAAAAAATAATTTCTATAGTTTCTGTAGTTGTACACGTGAAAGGCCTTCTGATATGATGAATGAAATATAATAGGTAATACCGTTTAATGGGGTTGCGTGTATAGCATCCTAAACACACTCTTCATTCTTATATAGTTTTTTTTTTTTTTTTTTTGTTTGATATCTCAGGGTATCCCAACATTTGGTGGGATTGACAGTGTCCGAACCGAGCCAACACCCGGTTAGTGTATTCTTATATATTTTAACTTGTCTTAGTTTGAGCAACATTGAGCTTTCCAACGACCCTTAATTAGGCATATATTGAGAAAGAAGTGCCAAATTACTGAAATCCGAGCCCTACAAAAAAAATGCCTTAAAATGTAAATGATATCGAGAATCAGAATTAATCCGATTGTCCGATCGACTTGACTTTTTTCTTTTTTTTATAAAAATGTAGTTAACATAATCATATGTATATTTATCTCTATATTTGATCAAGCTATTAATACAACAGCGAAAGTTAATTTTTAATTTTCTAGGCATAGATGCAAAAATTACAACCGTGAGACTCACGTAAGTAAGTTTTTATCGGTGTTCGTACTTGAATCCCATAAGAGACTAATGAAATATTTATAATGATGTTTAAAATCAAAAAATATGAATCTAAGCACATTAAATTAAATTTTTTTTAAAATATTCTTAAAACAGACAAGTATATTGTCTGTCATTATTAATATTTATTATATATTGAGATTAAGTCATCCTCGAAGACTCAAGGAATTAGATGTGGGCCATCAACTCTGCTAACATTATTATAAAGATCTTCCACAGATGGTTAGGACTGCTTTATCCCTCTACAGTTATCAAGACATTATATGTTCAACGGGTCGAAGTACCAGAACGAGAAGCCACTAATCACAAATCAAGGATTCGGTTTTCCAATCACAGAAACAATCTTGTGGGAATCAAAATGAAATATATCTTACATGATAGAGAGGTAGATTTAAAATCTAAAGATAGCCCAAAACTCAATTAAAAGATGAGCCCCTTGGCCTAAATATTTCCTAACAAGTGATTTAGATCTTTGATTCATTTGCTAATCTCTGCTGTTTTCCCATTTGGTGTGGGCCTTAACCGACAAATGCTAGAGGTTATTTATTGACGAGCTCCACTCGGATGAAATACATGCGATAAGAAACGGGCACATAGATCGAACGTGTGTGAGAATAAGGTTGTAAAGGAGATACGTGATATAAACTTAGACATGGGAAATGTTTGTATGGGCTGTAGCTATGTCGCTGCGGTTATAGGTGGTAAAGTCGCATTTGCCACTTTTCCTCCTCTCTGAGCGGAGGAAAAGTGGCATGCGGCTTTACCTCTGTTCTCAGAGGCGGTAAAGTCGCATTCTCCAGTTTTCCTCCTCTCTGAGGGGAGGAAAAGTGGCAGTGCAACTTTCCCACTGCAATAAGAGGCGGTAAAGTCTCATTTGCCAGTGTTCCTACTCTTTGAGCAGAGGAAAAGTTGCATTGCAGCTTTACCGCTTTTGTAAGAGGCTGTAAAGTCTCATTTGCCACTTTTCCTCCTCTCTAAGTGGAGGAAATCTTGCACTGCAAAATGCTCACGCTGCTCACACCGATTTTTTTCCTTTCTCTTTTTCTTTTTCTACATCTTGATCTGGTCACGGGTGGAGGCATAGGTCCAAAAACTATATAACGGATACCAATGTATAATTAACTTTTAAATGGAATAATATTAAATCACAACAAATACATAATACATTGCTTATTTGGTAAATTTAATTTAATTGTAAAGTGAAGTTAATGGTTACTATAAGAGAGAAAAAAAGTAAATACTCAGTGGAACCAAAAAGTGAGAGATTAGGTTTTTGAGATTCCCTTTTAGAAGGAAGAACTTTTTTATTTATAAGGGTGGTCGTGGATCGGGCCAGGCCCCTTTGGGTTGGGCATGGGGTTTAGGGCCTAGGCTATAATAGATGGGTCGTACTCAGATTTCCTTTATTTGAACTAAGTGGTTGAGAGCCGGAATCCTAGCCCGGCCCAAATATACATATAATTATTATAGTGGAGGGAGTAGTGAAGGGGGACCTCAAACCCCGTGACCTCTCACAGATGGTGATATGATCGGACCGGTTGAGCTGGCCTAGGAGCCGGTAAGAAACACATTTCCATGTCTCTATAAGTCTAACATGGTTCGGGCTTGGGCTTCATCATTTCCATGCGGGGCTAGGCTCTGACTAGCAACTTCAGGCCCAACTGAAGTCTCCAGTTTAGAAGTCGGGCCACTTTAGGCATTCCTCGGCCAAGCCCAACGTGGTCCATGAAAACCCCCATTTTTTTTTTCATTCAGAGGCTTGAGATTATATCTTTTTACATTTTTTTTTCTTAAATGGATAAGGAGATTTTTGAAATTTACTATCTTTTGATTTGACCCGCTCTCCTTTTATTTTCTCTTGAACTAACCCTTCACATTACTTCACTGGTACAATGAGTTAACCAAATATGAAGTGGATAGCGAGTGAGAAGTGACCAAATATGGTGGTGTCCACTATTGATTAAATGCTAGGGTAAAAAATCAATATCATCTCGGTTTTTATAATATATGAGAGACCGGTTTCCAATTCAATCTTGAAGCTGATTTTTTATTCAATTTTGACCATCTTCATTATTTATACTGTCTTAATGACGGATAAAGAGTTTTGTATCCGAAATGGGTGATACATGGAGCCCACTTTCCTATTTTAACTCTCTTAGAGATCAGAGAACTTTTACTGAAATAGTCTAAGGAGACAATCCATAAATGTCCCACGTAGTTGAGTAACTCCTCCACATCTAGGGTTGCAAACGGGTATCCGACTCTCCGATTACTCGGATGTTCGGAACTGTAAAACACCGGGTCTCGAACCTGTTTTAGGTTCCAATTAAAGAACGGGTCTGGGTTCGGAACCCAATTTTCGTTTCGACTGATAAATGGGTTCGGTTCCGAGTCCAATTAGGTTGCGACACGTGGACTTGGGGACCCAAATGAGCCTCTAATATTGCTAATAGTACCTTAAAATCAGCTTTTTTGGGGGCATTTTTATGTATAGTACTTGATTTAGTAGACGTGATGCACCGTTAAAAATTGAATAATTTGCTTATTTTAATAAAAAAGAAGAATAAAAGGAAATTAGAATCGATTTTGGAAATAAATTACAGTCCTCGAGGTGAGCCCGGTTCCGAAATCGAATTTGGATTTTCTTATCGGAACCGGGTCTAGAACCAACGAAACCGTTTCCGAGTCAAAATCAGAGCTGTTATTTAGAAACGGGACCGGGTCCACTACGGTTCCGATCAAGAGACGTCCCGTTTGCAACCCTATGCACATCTCTTTCTTTGAGACGGTGGCGGACCCAGGAATTTTATTTGGGCAGGGCTAAAATTTTCTAGACTTTACTAGACCCTTTTCCACATCAACAAATGGTGAAAGAGAAGATTTGTTGCACTTCAGAAAAAGGAAATAAGTAGTTAAAAATAATTTCTATAGTTTATGTAATTGTACACGTGAATGGCCTTCTGATATGATGAATGAAATATAATAGGTAATACCGTTTAATGGGGTTGCGTGTATAGCATCCTAAACACACTCTTCATTCTTATATAGTTTTTTTTTTTTTTTTTTTTTTTGTTTTGTTTGATATCTCAGGGTATCCCAACATTTGGTGGGATTGACAGTGTCCGAACCGAGCCAACACCCGGTTGGTGTATTCTTATATATTTTAACTTGTCTTAGTTTGAGCAACATTGAGCTTTCCAACGACCCTTAATTAGGCATATATTGAGAAAGAAGTGCCAAATTACTGAAATCCGAGCCCTATAAAAAAAATGCCTTAAAATGTAAATGATATCGAGAATCAGAATTAATCCGATTGTCCGATCGACTTGACTTTTTTCTTTTTTTATAAAAATGTAGTTAACATAATCATATGTATATTTATCTCTATATTTGATCAAGCTATTAATACAACAGCGAAAGTTAATTTTTAATTTTCTAGGCGTAGATGCAAAAATTACAACCGTGAGACTCACGTAAGTAAGTTTTTATCGGTGTTCGTACTTGAATCCCATAAGAGACTAATGAAATATTTATAATGATGTTTAAAATCAAAAAATATGAATCTAAGCACATTAAATTAAATTTTTTTTAAAATATTCTTAAAACAGACAAGTATATTGTCTGTCATTATTAATATTTATTATATATTGAGATTAAGTCATCCTCGAAGACTCAAGGAATTAGATGTGGGCCATCAACTCTGCTAACATTATTATAAAGATCTTCCACAGATGGTTAGGACTGCTTTATCCCTCTACAGTTATCAAGACATTATATGTTCAACGGGTCGAAGCACCAGAACGAGAAGCCACTAATCACAAATCAAGGATTCGGTTTTCCAATCATAGAAACAATCTTGTGGGAATCAAAATGAAATATATCTTACATGATAGAGAGGTAGATTTAAAATCTAAAGATAGCCCAAAACTCAATTAAAAGATGAGTCCCTTGGCCTAAATATTTCCTAACAAGTGATTTAGATCTTTGATTCATTTGCTAATCTCTGCTGTTTTCCCATTTGGTGTGGGCCTTAACCGACAAATGCTAGAGGTTATTTATTGACGAGCTCCACTCGGATGAAATACATGCGATAAGAAACGGGCCCATAGATCGAACGTGTGTGAGAATAAGGTTGTAAAGGAGATACGTGATATAAACTTAGACATGGGAAATGTTTGTATGGGCTGCAGCTATGTCGCTGCGGTTATAGGTGGTAAAGTCGCATTTGCCACTTTTCCTCCTCTCTGAGCGGAGGAAAAGTGGCACTGCGGCTTTACCTCTGCTCTCAGAGGCGGTAAAGTCGCATTCTCCAGTTTTCCTCCTCTCTGAGAGGAGGAAAAGTGGCAGTGCAACTTTCCCTCTGCAATAAGAGGCGGTAAAGTCTCATTTGCCAGTTTTCCTCCTCTTTGAGCAGAGGAAAAGTTGCATTCTCCAGCTTTCCTCCTCTTTGAGAGGAGGAAAAGTGGCAGTGCAGTTTTACCGCAATAAAAAGAGGCGGTAAAGTCTCATTTGCCAGTTTTCCTCCTTTCTGAGCGGAGGAAAAGTTGCATTGCAGCTTTACCTTAAAATCAGCTTTTTTGGGGGCATTTTTAGGTATAGTACTTGATTTATTAGACGTGATGTACCGTTAAAAGTTGAGTAATTTGCTTATTTTAATAAAAAAGAAGAATAAAATGAAATTAGAATCGATTTTGGAACTAAATTTCAGTCCTCGAGGTGAACCCAGTTTTGAAATCGAATCTGGATTTTCCTATCAGAACCGGGTCTAGAACCAAGCTGGGTGGGGATCCATCATCGAGGCCCTCCAATTCGGGCATCCGCTGATCGTCATGCCAATGATTGCAGATCAACGGCTGAATGCTAGGCTGTTGGTGGATGAGGGGGTTTGCTTTGAGGTAGAGAGGAAGGATGATGGATCCTTCACAAGAGAAGCAGTGGCCATTTCTTTGAGGCATATGATGGTTGATGCAGATCGGGTAAGCCCCTCAGAAACAAGGCTAGAGAGATGAAAACTATTTTTGCTAATCAGGCTCTCCATGAGAGCTACATACATGGGCTTTTGCACTATCTAAACAATATCAATAGGCCATGACAGATAAAGACTAGTGTGTTTGATTAGATAGAGATTAATGAAATAAGCCAACATTTTCTATGCTTTATGTGTGCATTTTAATTTTATTTTAGACATTGTAGTAGTGGCCTCTATATAAACAATAGTCAGGTCTTTATAATTTCACTCTTTTTTTTTTGCTATTCCAATCGTTTAAGTTACAAAACATGTGCAAGATCCTCTTCTTGATAAGGCCTATGGTTTTTGCATGGCTAAGGACATATTTCAAAATCTACTAATCGCGCTTTGAATCAACATGTTGGAATCATGGTACATTTTTATTTTGACTAATTTTCAGACACAGATCACAAAGGGCCAAGAAGCAAACTAATTATAAAAACCTTCGCCCTTTGTTTTAAATATGCCAAGATGGGCCAAACATATAGTTTGAGTTTGGCCTTTATGCATTCATCAACACACTGCTTTCTAAATTTGCGGTTCACCTAGTTATAGTCTACTCAAAGGAAGGACTCATATCTTGATTCATTAATTTCATGTTATAGTGAGCAAGGCCAGTGTCAAATGCATGCAACCATTGATTCTTTCATATTTTATGTCAAAGGAAATGAAAAGGTACGTTGGGTAAGAATTTGGACACTCATAAATATTTACCGCTGCTTGTATTGGCGGTAAAGTCACATTTGCAAGTTTTCCTCCACTTTCTGCGGAGGAAAACCTGCATTTGCAGCTATTCCACTGTTGTACAACGCGGTAAAGCTGCATTTGCAACTTATAGAGGAGGAAATCTTGCACTTGTACATGTGGCATTGCAAACCGATTTTTTCCCCTTTTTTACATCTTGGTGGGGTCACGGTAGGGGCTTTGGTCGAAACAATGATGGATGGGCATGTATGATTATTGTTTAAATGCAATAATATCAAATCACATGAAATACTCAGTAAATCACTTGTTTGCTAAATCTACTTTACTGGTGAAGTGATTTGAACGGTTAATGCAAGAGAGAATAAGATTAAAGGTTCGGACGAATCAAAAGGGGAGATAGTAGCTTTTTGAAATGTTCTTTTAACAAGAAGGTTTTTTTTTTTTTCCTTTCTGTAAGGGCTCTTTGGCCGGCCCGCATTGGGTCAGGCATGGGATTTGAGTTATAATAGATGGCCCGTGCCTAGATGTTCTCATTTGGACTTAGTAGTTGAGATCCAGAATCCCTGCCCGGCCCAAATTTTCATATATAATTATAAGGGAGAGAGTAGTAATTGGGGACTCAAACCCATGACCTCTCACGGTAGGTGATATGACCAGGCCAATTGAGCTTGCCTAGGACATGGTAAGAAACTTCTTTTTTTTTTTATTCTATGAGTCGAACATGGGTCGGGCTCGAGCTTCATCATTTCCACGCGGGGCTAGGCTCAGGCCAGCCTCATAGACCCGACTCAAGCTTGGGCCAGGTTAGGGTTTTAGTTTAGGAGTTGGGTGCCGTCTTGGTCGTTCCCCAGCCTGGTCCATGAAAACCCAGGTTTTTCTTGTCATTGAGTGGCATGAGAAAAGTGTCTTCTTAAAATTTTCTTTTTGCTATAAGGAAGAGGTGGTTATTAAAATTTAGTATATTTTTATTTGACTTCTCTCCTTTTATCTTCTCTTGAATTATCCTTCACTTTACTTCGGTGGTAAAGTAAGTTCATGAAATATGAAGCAGTTAGCGAGTGAGAAAGGGAACAAATAGGGTGGTGTCCACTCGTGATTAAATCCTACTGTCAAAAATCAATATCATCTTGATTTTTGGGATCGGATCCTTACCGATGAAAAGCGAGTTCCGTTATTGAATAGGTAGGGTCGGAATGGGCTCTCTCAAACTTGGTACAAGATGGGCTCTCTCCATGGGCGGCTCCACTTATATCACAGTGGGGTCAGTTGACCCCACTGAGATTTGAAAAAGCATTTAAAAATAAAATTTTTTATTTCATGAATTGAACTTATAAGAAGCTTTTGACCCCACTCAATTTATGAGTTTCGCCCCACATTAGCTAACTTTATACTTTTTTTTTTTGTTGCTATGGTAGTGAAAAAAAGTCACCATAAAATACCCATCGCCTAAGTTAATGGGCCAACCGTCTACCAAAAATTAAATAAAATTAACGGGCCTACATTACTGATATGCGCTCTAGCAACAAGTTCTTAGAACTTAAAGTTAGTGGAGACAAAGAAGAATATCGTATACCAATTGGTTTATTTGCTTTTAAAATTGGCATTCATTTTACCAGCAGTGACTGCCACGGTAGAAAGCTTTTTCAGCAATGGAGTACGTAAATATCAGGTTGCATTACCGAATAGGAGATCCATGGATGAATGATTGTTTGGTTAAATATATTGAAAAATCTGTGGTTGCTAGTGTTGATAATGAATCTATTATGCAACGATTTCAACACATGAAAACCTGTTGAGGGCAGCTGTAGGAGTTCATGCATTTGGATTTTGCTTTTGGATTAAGAATTATTAGTAACAATGTATTAAATTTTTTTTTTTAAGAATTCAATATTATCTTTGTCGGATTATCAAAAATAGATTATTTGAGAATTTTATACTATACTTGTCGAATTATCGAAAATAGATAATAAATGTTGATAAAGGGAAATATAAATTTATTCGATTTGTAGAAGATAAGTCTTTTGCTGAGCCCACTTATTTGAATTCGGCACTGGCTCTCTCAAATTAAGGTAAGCATGTGTGTACTCTAGTCGATCACACGGGTGACAAGGTCTTAATCTTTATGCGCGGCCCAATCCCAAAATGGACCTGTCTTAAAGGTCCAACGGGCCAACCCAATTCCTGACCACCACCCATGCTGATTACAATATTCGTTCCAAAAATTTGAACTCTTCGATTATTGCACACACTCTACATAGGGATGAAAGTGGGTCGGGCCGAGCCGGGCTTTGACAGGCCTTAGGCTCGGCCCTAGTATTTTTTAGTAGGCCCTAGCCCGGCCCGAGCTTGAGAGGGCCTAAAAATTCCTGGCTCCGGCTCGGCTCTTATTAAGTAAGGCCGGCCCTCGAGCCCAGCTTGATTGAGGCCCTAGGCTCGGCATGTGAGCCTGACCCGTTTTATAATGATATAGGTCAATGTTAATATAGATTTAGGGTTTAGGATTCATGGATTATTTAGTGCTTAGGGTTTAGGGATTGTTTATATTGGATTAAAATTAGGGTTTAAGGTTTAGCGCTTAGGTTTAGGGTTTATGGATTATTTAGTGCTTAGGGTTTTGTGTTTAGGGTTTAGGGATTATTTATATTGGATTAAAACTAAGCTTTAGGATTTATGGATTATGTTATATCATATATGTATTATCTACTGTATAGTGTACATATATATAATATGTGTATTAATATATGTAGGCCCTAGGGCTTACGAGCCGGGCTTCATCAAGCCCGAGATCGGCCCTTTTAAGCAAACGGGCCTCCTCCTAGGCCCTAGCTCGGCTCTTTTGTCTTTCGAGCCGAGCTCGGGCCGAGCCTATAAGCCCGCGGACGGCCCGACCCACTTTCACCCCTAACTCTACATGCCCCCTCATCGTGGCCCGAGCTATGCAAGCACCCATGACATGAACGAACCCATTATAGGATTTTTTTTTATGTTGAGAGACCGATATGTGAAAGCAGAACCCTAAAGCTAATATGGACCATTTAAATACACCGATGGCCAGGATTAGATCACCCACCTAAATACAACTTAAAACATAAATAAGTAAATAAAACTTATTTTAGGTTCCGGTTCATCAACGACTTTGGTTTCGGAACCCTATTTAGGTTGCGATAAATAAATGGGTCCGGTTTTGGGTCCATTAAGGTTCGACCTGTGGGTCTAGGACACGACAAATGAGTCTTTGATACTACAAACTGTAACTCAAAATCATGTTTTTTTTTTACATGTTTATTTATACCCTTGGAGGTTGTAGACTAAATGCATTGTTATAAATTGAATGATTGGCTTATTTTAAGAAAAAGATTAAGGAAATGAGAACCAATTTTGGAACAAAATTCAGTCCTCTAGGTGGGCATGGCTCCGGAACCGGATCCGGATTTTCCTATTTGAATGGGTTTCGAACCAACAAAACAGGTTCGAGCCAGAACGACCTAGCTCCATAACCGGATCCATATTTTCCTATTTGAGCTGAGTTTGAAACCAACAAAACAGGTTCGAGCTAGAACTGAAACTGGAAGTAGAACCGTTATTTAGAAACGGGTCTGGATTAAGGTCAAGTATGGTTCCGACTCGAAACCACCGTCGGGCTGCAGTGAAACCCAATCTAAGTACATCTTTTAAATGAGCCCGTTTTTACTAGGAACTAAAGTAAAGCTCGGCCCACTCAAATTGGGCCGTGTAGACAAGTATCTTAGCTTGTTAAAGTACCTTTTCAAGAGAAGATCTTAAAGGAAAACTCATATTGAGGGTCCCAGCATAGATTAAGAATAAATTCGCAATTATGGGATAATGATCCGATAATTTTAAGCTCGGTCTTCGATGAAGGTTGTCCGCGCTCAGCCTAACTAGTATTTAGTCATCTGGCTTAAAATGCGGCCCACTGTTCAAAGGCCAGAGAATTAGGCCTGGCCTAGCACAATTATAAAAACCTTCGCCCTTTGTTTTAAATATGACAAGATGGGCCAAACATATAGTTAGGCCTTTATGCATTCATCTGACACACTGATTTCTAAATTTGCAGTTCAGCTAGTTATAGTCTACTCAAAGGAATGTCTCATATATTGATTCCTTAATTTCATGTTATAGTGAGCAAGGCCCATGTCAAATGCATGCAACCATTGATTCTTTCATATTTTATGTCAAAGGAAACGAAAAGGTACGCTTGGTATGAATTTGGGCGCTCATGCAGCTTTACCGTTGCTTGTATTGGCGGTAAAATCGCATTTGCAAGTTTTACTCCCCTATGAGAGAAGGAAAACCTGTACTTGTAGCTATTCTGCTATTGTATAAGGCGGTAAAGTTGCATTTGCAACTTTTCCTCCTCTCATAGAGGACGAAATCTTGCACTTGCACCTGTGACATTGCAAACTGATTTTTTTTCCCTTTTTTACATCTTGGTGGGGTCAAGGGTAGGGGCTTTGGTCCAAACAGTGATGGATGGGCATATATGATTATTGTTTAAATGCAATAATATCAAATCACATGAAATACACAGTAAATCACTTGTTTGCTAAATCTACTTTACCGGTGAAGTGATTTGAACGGTTAATGCAAGAGAGAATAAAATTAAAGGTTTGGACGGATCATAAGGGGAGAGAATAGCTTTTTGAAATGTTCTTTTAACAAGAAGATTTTTTTTTTATTTTTGTAAGGGCTCTTTGGCTGACCTGCATTGGGTCGGGCATGGGAATTAAGTTATAATAGATGGCCCGTGCCTGGATCTTCTCATTTGGACTTAGTAGTTGAGATCCGGAATCCCCGCTTGGCCCAAATTTTCATATATAATTATAAGGGAGAGAGTAGTAATGGGGGCCTCAAACCCATGACCTCTCACGGCAGGTGATATGACCAGGCTAATTGAGCTGGCCTAGGACATGGTAAGAAACTCTTTTATTTATTTATTCTATGAGTCGAACATGGGTCAAGGCTCGGCTTTCATCATTTCCATGCGGGCTAGGCTCAGGCCAGCCTCATCAGACCCAACTCAAGCTTGGGTCAGCTTAGGGTTTTAGTTTAGGAGTCAGGCACCGTCTCAGATGTTCCCCAGCCTGGTCCATGAAAACCTCAAGTTTTTCTTGTCATTCAGTGCCATGAGATAGTATCTTCTTAAAATTTTCTTTTTGCTAAAAGGAAGAGACGGTTTTCAAATTTTAGTATTTTTTTATTTGACTCCTCTCATTTTATCTTCTTTGGAATTATCCTTCACTTTACTTTGGGGGTAAAGTAAGTTCATGAAATATGAAGCAGTTAGTGAGTGAGAAAGGAAACAAATAGTGAGTAAGAAAATTGAATGATTTGCTTATTTTAAGAAAAAATTAAAGAAATGAAGAGAAATTAGAACCAAATTTGGAACTAAATTATGTTCTCTAGGTGGGGCTGGCTCCGGATCCGGATCCGGATCCGGATCCAGATCCATCATGCGTCTAAATGATCATAGCTGCCCGTTTCTTTTTCATGATGTTTTTCTCAATAATGGTGATGATGCACGAAGGAGGACTTTACTATAGACTTTTGTACAGTTTTCAGATATATGAAAAAAGGGTCTAGAGAGATGGTGTGGTATATGACCTGAATTTATATGGCCCATATGGATGCCTTCCAACCATGAAAGGTAAGAAAATTAAAGGAGCATGATAAGGGCTAGATATGTGAAGAAAAATCTATTTAATATGTAAAATAAAGCATTTTTATTGCAGCTGTTGCAAATGTGGATTATGATGATTGGGTGAGGTTGATTGTTTGCATATACCTGGCCCCCATCAAAATCTTTCAATTTCCCACTCTTTCATGGTTGGCCAAATAAATTCAGCTCACAAACTGCACCATCTAATTGTACCTTCTCTCCCACATATATATACCAACTTTTTAATTGAATAGAAAATAAAAGGCAGCAAGGAATCCATATGAAAAAAGCAAGGGAAAGCAACCTTCACTAGGATTGATTTTTTCACTTTATGCCCACCAACTTCCATTCATGGTGGCAACTTTTGTCCCTACCAACTTGCTTTGGGGACCAAGTTACAGTATCCAAATGAAAATGATGAGTGATATTGGGCCAAAACCCTATTAAATTTATCTTTTATTGATGTATAATGCATGTTTAGTTTTGTCATGATCTTTGATTTTATACTTATTGAGATTGAATTTTAGGATTAACTATCACAAAGAAAAGTTCAGACATACCTGAATTGATGCTTGAACTTTTGCTAATTGATCTTCAAGTTTGACAGCTTGATCTTCTCTTGAACACCTTTCCTTATAGCTTGGAATATGGACATGAGCAGATCGGATCTTCAAGATTGATGGTCTAATCATTTGCTAAAACATTCCCTTCGGTCAAGGATGATGGCTTCTTATTTACTCAATTGAGAGATCTAGAATGGACCAGTGGGACCATCTTTATTTAAATGGGCTAGAAAGCTTGGAACTTGAATGGAATTCAGACCAAACTCGGATTTTGTTTTATGTTCTCCATATATTTGAATGGATGTACTTGGGAGAATTTTTCAGGGAAGGTCTGGGTGTTCCTTTGCTATGAACAATCCAGCCCGTGGGGCCCGCACGCCCCTCTCTCACGATCAATCTAAGTCCTTCAAAGCCAAACAAACCATCAACTGAAATTAAAAACTCATCCGAATCTCATGGCCTACCAATTGATCATGCAGATTTTGGCCAAATTCAGGCCTTATCAAATGGTTAGGATTTAGACAATTTGAGGCCCCTAAAACAGTGTCTCTCCCTTGATTGGAAGATTTCTACCACTATAATATGCTAATTGATCATAGGAAGACCTTTCAAATTCTTTCGCCACATATGATTGTCATCCTTTCAAATGGGTCCTAAGGATCACAGTTATAGCATACTAACAGTAATACGATTCTCCAAGAATATCTAAAGACAATTAGACATACACATACTGATCATATACACCATTTTGATCTGCTGACCAATGTTGGCACGTTGCCCAGAGAGCATCACCTTTAATGTAGGAGTCCAAATCGGTCTGATTCAAGGCAGACCCATGGTGGACTTTGACCCTAATCCGTCTTTATATGTTCAATTCTAAATAGTACTGGGGTCCAACATAGAACCTTTGTGTTGTATCAGGATCCGCCATCAATTCAAAGAAACATAACTTATTTCGGATCAATATCCGAATTTTTTCCGAATCCAAAATTAGATTTCATACCCGCTTTATTCGAAACTATGTATACTCAAGCAATAAGACGCCCATTTGCAACCCACCTTTATGAGGCCACCGCTTGGGCTCATTGTGACTACCACACCAAAAACAGTAGCTTTTGTTACTCTGCATTT
This sequence comes from Umbellularia californica, assembly GCA_028538565.1. Classification (NCBI taxonomy): domain Eukaryota; kingdom Viridiplantae; phylum Streptophyta; class Magnoliopsida; order Laurales; family Lauraceae; genus Umbellularia; species Umbellularia californica. Next base: position 93,991,257 of record JAPQWN010000003.1, on the reverse strand, counting down.
ACTTTAGCGCGTGGTTCTCTCCCCAAAAGTGTCCAACAGGTGAGCACTCAACTTCATAGTCAAAGTGTTTGTCATTGTATGGATAACTAATGCAACTTGGAACAAGAAAACTGTATTTCGATTCCTACAGTCTCACAATTCCTCCCAATACATCAGAACATGCATGCACTATTATACAAAATCAATTTCCTGTGCTTTGACCCCCCAAAAAAAAACCACTTTCCTCTGTTGAAATGGTCCCCAAGCACATCACAATACATATAGAAAGGGAGAACCAGAATAATAGCAGTGGGGGCTTTTTTATGGCATATAATAAGAACACCCCTTTCTCCAACTTGGCTTTCAAGTCTTACTGTTTGTGGCCCATCCAACCCAAAAAATTAAGTAACACAATAAAACCAAAGAATCATCTTTAGAAGAATGTGAGCTCATTAAGATGATTTTAGATATACTTAAAAAATGATAGTAACTTGTAAGTTGCAATACCAAACATGTAAAACACCATTGCTAAGTTGAGATGATTTACTTGGTCAATGATTAGAAAGTTGAAGATTTTGAAGGAAAAAAACTTGCAAATTACAACACCAAAGTGAAAGCACAATTTCTAAGCCTAATCTTACCTCAAACATATTTTTGTACAGTGAGGCAATTCAATTTTCTTAGGAGGAGGAGAAGAAGAAAAAGGATGAAAATGGGACACCTATGAAGAGAATATAAACCTGCAATGAATAAAGATTTTATTGCGTTACTTGATCAAGAACAACTTACTAATAAAACTTGATTGTACAATTTTCGTATCTAAAACTTACCACAACATGGGTTAGAACTAGGAGATAGTAATAAGCCTTCCGGACTGCATCATTCGCTTGAATTCTTCAAAATTAACCATCCCATCTCCATCCATATCAACATTCTTAATCATGTTCTTGCACTCTCCCAATCCTCTCTTGAGCCCCAACGATGAAAGAACCAAACCCAGCTCCTCAACCGTGATCAAACCGTCCCCGTTCTCATCGAAGACGTTGAAAGCCTCCCTAAGATCATCTCCTTCACCTCCACCATCCCCACCTTCTCCTCTATCTATGGACTCATAGAGCTCACAAAACTCGTGAACATCGATGAGGCCATCGCCATTGGCATCGACCTTTTCGACCATGGTGGTGATTTGTTCCTCACTAACATACATGCCCAAGTTCTCTAGAGATTGTTGTAACTCTTGTTTGGTGATGAAGCCGTCTCCATTCTTATCAAAGGTGGAGAACACCATGGAGAGCTCATCCTTGTCCATGGAGCTCTTCTTCTTTAAGAGTGGGGGAGGGGGAGTTGGGGTGGTTGAGGGAGGAGGTTTTGGGAGGAGAGAAAAGAACCATGCCATGAGCTTGGTGGGGGAGAAGTATAGGAAGGAGTTGATTAGGACACAAATGAAGATCCCAAACAAGACAAGCATAAACATGGTGGGAATCAAAGATGGGGAGATGAAAGGAAAGAGAGAGGAAGGATGGTGTGGTAGTTTGAAGGGACAAAAGAGGGAGAAGGGGAGAGAGAGAGAGAGAGAGAGAGAGAGAGATGGGACTTGGGAGTAGTTGTGTGCAGTACAAACACTGTTTGTATGGTGCAGTTGACAGTTATCCCCACAAAGCGCGTGAGACTATGATAACTTTACATTGCACTTATTGGCTCAGGGCATCCTATCATGGAAGGGAAAAAAAGACATCCATGTTAGTCTTGCACAAAGTGAAGTTTTGAAGCTTTATCTAGTGTGCAAGTAGGGATGAGTCAAGAACATAGGGATGGTTCAATGGGTTGGATAGCTAGTTTCTCTCCCAACCACCCCAGGATCCATCTTCTTGAGAGTGAGTGGACATTATCTATTCACATGTGCAGGCAGCATCTCCCTGTTTTCTCATGGGTCTCAGCCCCCTTGGCTGGGTAAAAAAGAAAAATTTTTTTTGAGTTGAGTTAACTCTGAGTCCATATATCTCGCCCACACGAAGCCAAGTTTGGGGTTTTTGGGCTTGTGCTAAGCTTCATGACTATATTTTGAAGCTTAGGTAGTAGAATTCAAGCTAACTCAAAATTTACCCTTGGACATTCACTCGATTCAAATATTCATTGTATTTCAATATTATGCAATGGAGCATACTTTTTCCTCCGGCAAAGTGCACGTGCATATGTGACATGCAACACCACTCCCACAGGAGTGGTGTTGGTTTTAATTTGTGAATATGGGCTCGGATTCAAGCTTTTCATCTAAAGTGTCATTGATTTACATGGCATTCATGTCAAGTAGGAGATTGTTAAAAATCATGTGCCTTGCCTACCTTAGGATCCACGTGGATTAAGCAGTGGGTAATCACGTGGATTAAGCAGTGGGTAATCAACAAGAAATCATCCCCGCATAGAAGTACTAATCTGTGAACCAAGGAGAGTCCATTGGGATCCAACTCCTTGTTAATGAGTCTAGGTCGACATTTAGCTCATGGTTGTGGCAAAGAGTCTCATTCTAGTTTGAATATATGGAATTTCTGATAGAGTAATCTTTTAATGCAAGTGAAACTCCTTGTGTTTTCTATTTAAAAAACAGCTGGAAATCCTCTGAAAATCATTCAGCAGATCAAGTATTAGCATGTTGAGTTTGCATTGACTACATCCATTGAATGCTTAAATGCATTGGGAACAGACTAGACATCAACCCCATCTTACACTAGAAGTTCAAGCTTAAACATACAATTTGAATTTCACTCGAGTTATAGATTAGCTTAATAGTTAATCTGTTTTTCCCAAGCTGCATCCCTACATACATACACACACAATCAATTTGGAAGACTCCAAATGGAATCATTTGCCCTACAATCATCAATAGATACTTAAAATTGGTTTATGCCTAAATTGTTTTGGTTGTATCCTTTGAAAAACCAAGTTATTTAGAATTGGGTTATATAAAAAGAAGGGTTCAGAGTATTTTTTTTTCTTTGCCAAGTTGGGTGATTGGTCAGAAGTCAAAATTTAAACTTGAAGACTCAGAGATTGATTAATCCTTGGGAATATTTGTGCAAGAAAGGTGCGGTCAACCGTGAGTGTATTGGTCACAATAGTTCATTGGTCTAGAATTACGGTTTGCACCCGAAGGTTATAGATTTGAAACTGTACTGCCACACTAGGGCTACAGGGGAGTTTACCCGGCTTTCCCCTAGATCCGGAGGGATTAATCCAGGCAAAAGGGTTAGAAACCCTCCAATAGCAAAGAAGAAGAAAAAAAAACACCTACAACTACATGAGTCACAACAAATTTTCTTTGTGAGTCTGTGAGAGACTCACATTGGAGTCCAGTAACATACGGAGACAAGGACCAAAGCGCGTGAACTGAAGACGTTATATATATACACGTAATTCCCACCACCAGTTTGTATTCAATTCAATCTAAGATTGATTTTGACTCAACTGCAGATCAGTGAATCTGGACCGTTCACACACAATCACTGATCTAATTAGGGTGTTCACTGTTGAACTCCCTTTTCTTTCCTTCTGTTTTCACTTTGACAACCAAATCAACAGATTGGATAGCTTGTATTTGAGTGTGGTCGATTCTGACATTCCATTTTGGTTCATCCAAAGTCAGTCCATCAGATGGACGGTCTTGATTGACTAATCCTACAGAACAGTTCAAACAAATCATCCCTACTACTTAGTCAAAGTCAGAGTCATTGACGTGTCCGTGACGGCTCTTGTGGAGGCTGAGGCTGAGGCTGAGGCTCCCCCCAGGTCATGTGGAAGACGAGTAGCGTGGCTGTACTTAGAACAAGTACTTTTCTTCCTACTAGAAAAGGTAGCCTCTCTTTCTCTTGATTAAATTAAGATGTAAGAGGCCAACAAACTCATATTTTATTTTTAGTAGCATTGACACCCCTATTATTAAGGGATAATCACAGTCCAAAAGGTCTTAAACCTGACAATTACCCCGGAACTGTTAGAAAAAGTATAATTACCGCAGAACTATTCGTCTGTAGAATATCTCACGCTGCGATGTCTTAGGAATGTAGGATATCGCATCATGTGATATCCTATGAACATAGGATATTGCAAGATTACTCATTCCCGCCCAAACGCAAAGTACATTTTCACCACGAATTCAAAACTCTGTTTTACCTTCTTCTTACATGTGTGTTCAGGCAATGGGAGGTTCTCAAGCATATTTAAAATCCAAAGATTTAAATTCAAGTGCAAATGTGATATCTTTTTGGGCGGGAAGGGGTAATCTTACGATAATAGGATATCACATAATTGGATATCCTACATCCCTGGGATATCACAATATGAGATGTCCTATACACAAATAGTTTTGCAGTAATTACACTTTTTCCGACAATTCTGGGACGATTGTCAGGTTTAAGACCTCCATAAGTCTTTAGAGTGATAGTATCACTTCCACTCAGTAGGCCAAAACAAAAAATGTAAGAGAATACTTGACAAGGGTCATGGGGTTTACTGAAAATGCATACTGTAGAACTAAAATTGCTATCCATTTTGCTCTCTTTTGAAACTTATTATTTGTTTCAAGGATGATAATTTCTCTGATTGGAAGGGAAAAATAAAATTGATCAGTTACTAAGCCAATGTTAATGGTGATATAAGCAACTTTGATCAAGTAAGAGTGGGGCTCCCTTGGGTCAATATAGTTAGCTAGGGTCAGCGCCATACTTCGGCGATGGGAGTAGCTTCGGTCAAATAAACTTCAGGCTCCCTTAGGTCAAATTAGATGGTCAACTGCTGTCAACACCATACTTTGGTGATATGAGCAACTTTGATCAAGTAAAAGTAGGACTCCCATGGGTCAAGAGGTCAACGACATACTTTCATGAGCAGCTTTGATCAAGTAAAAGTGGGTCTCTCTTGGGTCAAATTAGGTGGTTAACAAGGGTCAACTCCATATTTTGGTGAAATGAGCAGCTTTGATCAAGCAGAAGTGGGGTTCGCTCGAGTCAAATTACATGGTTAACTAGGTTCAACACCATACTTTCTATCATAAGATCGTTTCTTGTTTTAAAGAAGTCACAAGAAACCATGTCATCTTGGCAACTACTATTGAAAGATGAACATTTTTTTTTTTTTTTTTTGATAAATAATCCCTACAGGCCTAGAATAGAAAGCCGGGTAAAATTCCCCCGGGACCCCAGTGTGATAGTGCAGTTTCAAACCCACAACCTCCGGTAAAAAACCGTTGTCCTAGGCCAACTGAGCTACCCCTCGGGGTTGGTGATGAACAAATGACCCTAGTAATTAGTAAAACAAACTTAGTGGGATAACTGGTATTTCTTTTAATATTTATAGACACTTTAGCTTTATTGGTTATTGTAAGCAATCTAATTTAAGATAATGAAAGGAATGGTTGAAAGCAAGAAAAATCTTAATAATGGCTCACAATCACCACCATTGATTAGATGAGTGCTAATTCTAAACCTCTTTTTTATTAATGTGCCATGACTAGTAAGGATAAGAAAAGCATAATCTCCAAGGACTTTTGACCTTGGATTCTGTTTAGAGAAAGTTTCAATTCACCTTATTCCATATTGGACAGAAGATACCAAGCATCTGATTCATTGCTCCAATTTTTCCACTCAAGGTATATGAAGGAGCATGCTAAAGTAGTCACATGAGAAAAAGGCTGCCTTTGGTATTCTCACACCACCAATTGAGTGAGACATTCCATTCCACAAGGATCAAGGATTATACTTAGCTTATACTTGTGCTTAGCTTATACTTGTGATATGGGTCAATAGGTTTTGAATCTTCTGCTGGAAATCATGTAAGCTTTTTCTAGAAAAAGGTTTGTGCACTCACTACCATCATTTCTGGGGAGGGGCGGCGGCAATGCTTATATCATTTCATCGAGAAGTCAATACCTATTAATTCTTCAACCACCCTTTGATGTCTTTGTAAGAAATCACAATCACCCACCCCCATTAACTCCTCCATACAGTATGGATTTGTAGATATACAAATATATAGTAACTGTTTAGTAAGATGGTGCAATATGTAAGCAAAATTAATGGTATCCTTACAAGCTTCGAGAAATGGCGGAAATCAAAATAAACAACACAACAACTCATCTTCTCACTAATGTTATGTTCGGAAAATACATTTTGCTTATTAGTTTGCTCATCCATTAGATAAAAAGATGATACTGAGAGTGAGGTTTCACTAAGAAGTAATATGTTTGACAATGGTGGCATATGAAGGGAGAGTAGAATGTGATAAAATAGAGAGATGGTGATGTGAAGGGAAGAATGAGATTGGAGAAAGAAGGGAATGTGAGTGAAGGGATGAATGAGACAGTGGAATGGAAGGAATAAGAGTAATGAGAATGGAATGATGAAAGTGAAATGGAACTGTGTGCAAAGAGAAATTAGAGGTTCACACGTGACAGGTGATTGTCCTTTTGGATAATTTCATATAGGGAAATAAATGTAATAAAAAAGTTTTAAAAAATTCTTTGTGTAAAAGGCAAAAATCATTGTGTATTTAGAAGCCCTCGGGATTGAAAGATCTTGATGGGGACTAAGTGTATGCAAAAACTCAATCCCATCCAATCATCCACAACCCTTCATCTTAGTATCTTTATCTTAGCCTTCAAAGATATGGACTGTTAACGTGAAGGGTATATGATGGTTGGATGAGGTTGATTTTCTGCACATGTCTAGCCCCCAACAAGGTCTTTCAATCCGGGTAGAAGCCCATTGCAACCTGAACCATTGCAGCTCCTCATTTACTTTTGCAACCACCTCAGCTATGCAAGTGAGATTGAACTGTTTTGACACTGTAGATTAGTGCATCATTTACCCATGTAACTAAATGCAAACAAACAACCCTTTAGGGCCCATATTTCTGTCTTCCAATAGTTTTCAACGAAAATTGACTTTTGATGAGAAAAGGTAGAGATGTACATCAACCTTATCCTTGAATGCTTTCAATTCATCTTCATGGGTAAACTATCTTCTCATGAAAATTGATCACCCACTGGCATGCACTAACTCGCCATGACTGTCTCTACACACATACATTGGCATGCACTAACTAGCCATGACTTTCTCTACACACATACATTTTTTTCTTCAATTGTACTCTCTCTCTATCTCTCTCTCTCTAGAAAATGGCAAACATGACTTTCAATTGAGAATTCAACATTGATCATTGTTTGAATCTTACCACGAACACCACCTCCTAGAAAGGGTCTCGGTTTTCAGTCATGCTACTTTCCTTAATCAAAACAATTACACTCACGAAAACAGGTACCATGATCATAGCCAAAGCCTGCAAAATGTTGGGTTTAGTAATATCAGGGAAAATAACACTACCATATTTTATCACGGCAGCACCGCCCACTGATCCGGCCACCAGTTTCCACAAGTAGTTCAAATCATCCTGCTTTAAACACCAAATAGCAAGACATAAGCAAATCATGCAATTCTGTACAAAATAGCAATCATGTAATTAACTCTCTCACCCACTCTCTCTGACATAATTCAAATCATCCTGCTTTACATCCAAAAAGTAAGACATAAGTAGATCATGCTTTTCATCCTGTGAAATGAATGATGGAAAAAATCCCTGAAGGAGAAAGCAAAGCTGGAGAGTATACTGAACCAGGAGCTAATGACTTGGATCAGTAAGGATATGTGACAGATCTAGCCTTTGGTTATCTTGATCAACTTGATCGATCAAAAAGATTCTCCATGTTAATCAGGGCAAGATCAACATGGATTAAATAAAAATTAGATTCCAAATTCAAAACATGAATGAAGAGCTGAGATGGATGCAAATTAAATTTCAAATTAAATAAAAAATGTGCCTGAATATTAATGGATCCAAATTAGAAAATTAGTGGATTGATCGATTCCATCAATTAATCTCAATTTGATCAAAAGGGCCAATAATGCTAAGTTTAGTAGGCAAAAATATGATGCATTGGACACGCATAATCATTACCCAAACTAGTCCTATAATGAATGCCCAAACCTGGTCCACAAAACTAGCTATATGGCTGATCCTACAAGTATAGCTAGTGGGTGATGCAGGCCACACAATAGGTTGGCCAACCCATTGGGTCCAGTCCATAGGGCCAACAGGACATCCATTTAGTTAGGAAGTATTATTAAGTAGTTTGATTTGTTTAGGATTATTATTAGTGAGTTTCTTATTTTATTTTAGGCATTATTCAAATATTAGAAAGTATTGTTTCTCATCATCATGAGTATGCCCCAGTGGCTGGAATCCATCTTTGGATTCGATCAATCCTTCTCAGGAGATTGATCCATTGATTCGATCGCGGATCCGGGCTGCTCCAATGGGGGTCCACACCCCACTAAAGGGGATGCCCAATATCTATTTGGAGACTTAATAAAAGTGGAATAAACATCTTCCTTAGCGAAAGTTGGCTACAAGGGAAAGTACAAGGGGCAAGTCCTAATGAAGAAACCAACAACCAAGAATCTACGAGATGAGGGCGTCCAATTGGAGAATATTCAATAATTATGTTTCTTTCTTTTTTGGAGAAATTTCACAAACATCCTAAACTTTTTAGTCAATTTTCAAAAAGGATGATCTCATGTATTGGTTATTTCATAAATGTTGCAATTGTAACAGCAAGGTTGTCAACTTTTTGTTCTCACTGGTAGGGTGATAATGATGAACTTTGGAGGAGCCCTGGAACACCAGGTTACTTGATATCAAGTTACCGATATCCCATTAATTTTATAACAGGTGTAACTTACCACGGCAAAGCTGCTGGTGTTGCATTTTACTGGTTTAAAAAAGTGACTGCAAGTAGAAGATGGCAATTTGGAGAGATAAAAGAAGACAATGGATCCATGTTCTTTAAATGTAACATAGAGATAAAGCAAGTCCAAGTAAATAGCTGTAACAGCAACTTGATATCAAGCTCCTCGAAATTTAGTTCAGTGATATCAAGTGAAGTCATAATGGGTACATGATTTCATGTAGCAAAATTCAGTTCAGAAAAAAATATCTTCATCATAACAAGATTGAGACCAGAGAGAAATTTAATACTAGAACTAAGGCATTCTAAAGCATGTGTTGGATTCTTGAATAGGCAAATGTGAATAAATAGCAGCTGATTGAATCCAAAGATTATTCAGCCAAAGATTCTATGCTAGTGCTACTATGCAAAGGACTGTGATATTTAAAACTTCAATTCATTTAATGAAAGCTGAGAATCATCCATTCAGAAACTTAGATAATGTTGATGGATTGTGATGAGGAAAGAGGAGGGAAAGCTGGGTTGAAAGAAGAAGAAAGGGAGGAAATAGATTAAAAATCCTGATTTCTAATCTTTAGAAGGGTATGTATGTCATTTTGAAGAAAATTTTTAAAAACACTTGCTGGCAGTATGGGCTAATGGTTGGAGAGGACCTGTTTGAAAGAACTTTGGAAAAGTATCATATTTTTTTAAAATAACCAATACATGGAAACGCTTCTTGAAAAGTGACTAAAAGTTTAGGATATTTTAGAAATTTTCCGTTCTTTTTTTTTTTTTTTCAGAAAGTTCATTATTTAGTACTTAAGGATTGTAAGTACATGAATGTTAGAATGTAGTTTTAGGGTTTGTTATTGGAAAACATTATATGGGATGTTCCAAGGCGAATTTTAATAAAAGTTAGCATTAGTTGAATTTTGAAACTACTATCATCTTCTTCATTTGTTCGAGAGTGTATCTTCCAAAGATTGAAGAATATTCAAATGGTGGATTGCGTATTTGGGGTAAGCTTTCTACAACTTTTTCCTTGTGTTTGCTAGAGTTTTTGTTGATTCAAATAGGAATCGAAATGGGCATTCCGGCCAATTAGGGCTTGCCCTTTGGGTTACATGAAATTAACCCCAAAAAATAGAAAATGGATTGAAAGAGGCGGAAAGGAAAAAAAAAAAAGCGGGCAGGGGAGGGGGCGGGGAAAGAGAAGAAAAGAAAATGCTATAATGTGGATTCATCTAAACTTGCGGTATATACACACATAAGCAATTTGAATCTTTTGCTGCTCATTAACTTAGCATATAAGTTCTGTTGCATATGAAGAACATTTATCTTAGCCCTTCAATATATATCATGACCACTCAACTTATTAAAATTTGCCGGACATGTGAAAGATATAGGGGCATGGTTGTCCTAAGAAAATGTGGGCTTTGAATCCAATTGGGTTCTTTTTGAGTGAGGTATCTTCCTACTCTCTTTATTTTGCACAATTCAAGTTTCCATATAAAGTATTTTGGGTTTCTATTGCTAACCAACCCTAGTGTGAAAGACTTCCATCACATGGCCACGAAAAGTCTCACCACAGACATATTTTGTGTTCCCTAACATTCGTTTTGAGTGACTCGATGGAGGAACCGTGAACAATTTTTCATTGATCATGTCTCAGCTGGAACTTATTTCATGTTTTTCCCTTTTTGTCATTGAGTTGTTTTTCCCTTTTTTTATCATTGAGTTCCCTAACACTTTCAACTTGTATTCATCTTTTAGATGCGTAATGGAAGGTTGGTTATCAGACCCCTGAGTATGGCATTATGGAAAATGTTACACTTTTTTTCTTAATTGGTAAGATGACTTGAGTCATAGCATCATGGTTAAGATAATGACCACTTTTCAACTGTTCTACTAGTTTTTTGGTGATTTTTGAAAGAACAAAAAGAATGAGTCTTTGATGGTAGATGCATGAGGGTGGTTTGGTGGTCAAAGGATGTGGATGACTAATTCACCATGAAGTTGGTTTGAGTTAGCTAGAGGATGGGATATGTAAGTGTGTGCACATGTGTGTGTGTGTGTGTGTGTGTGTGTGTGAGAGAGAGAGAGAGAGAGAGCGCTTGATTTTTCATGCCATGGTGCTTTAAGAGGCGAGGAGAGGGATGTGTTGTATTCTTTTGTAGAGTGGTTGGACAGATGTAAGTAAAACAAAGGCGTCAGAGTTTGTGCATTCTAGGCTGAAGGTTAAGCTGAAAAGGGAATGGGCATGGTTGATGGGATGCAGTGTTTGGAGAAAGGGAGGAGAAAGTGGGAGGGAAAGGGTAGAAGGATTAGGATGCAGGAGGTAGAGAATGGGCCAGGAGCAATGCAGGGAGAGGAGGGACCAAAAGCAGTGGTAGGACAAGGGACTATTGTAAATCCATGGGATCAGCCCATTGAGGTTGAAAGTTCTTAGTGGTAAGCTTTCAAAAAGAGCCAAAAATGGACTTAATGGCATTTTGTGTATTCTTGAGGAGATGGGAAGAAAGGATGAAAGAGACAGAAGACTAGCTTGAGAGGAATAGTGACATCGTTGTTGTGAAGGAACTCGATTACAAGATTGTTTAGGGGTGTTTGACAACAAGAGAGGACATGAAAGTGGTGTTTCTCCTTAGACATATCTTTCTTCTTGCGGGAAAAGGAAAAAAAAAAAAAAAGGAGGTTTTAGGAACAGCAACACCTTCATCAAGGATGACTTTTTTTAGGTCATGTTAGGCAACCGAATCCTTAAAAAAAATAAAAATAAATAAATAAATAAATCTGCTTCCCATAAAATTGTGGAAAACCCACATTTAGCAATTGTACATCCCTCATGTTTCGAGCCATTTGAGATCCTCAGTTTTTAATAATTCTCAGGTCCAAACCACGTGAACACCTGCACCCACAAAACAACCTCCAATGCAGAAATCCTTAGCTAAAAAGGGGAGGGTATAAAATCTTCAAATTTGCCTATTACTCACCTGTTACCAAATGTGGCCTAAGGAATCCTCAGCTATAGAAATCCTTGATGAGGAAAGCCTCGTTCCAGGGGTCGTGAGGAATCCTGAAACATGTTACCAAACATGACCTTAGTCTTCATGCTTGCGGGGAGGATACTTTCAAGTTGCTGGGCTCTTGTATGAATTTGTTAAGTACTTACCAACAACAATACCTCATCCAAATAGGTCATGGAGTGTGTCAAAGTCTGCATGGAAGAGCCTCATAAAACTCTACCTGACCACTTGACCTATGGGTTGTTGATTTGTGTTTAAAGTTCGAGTTGAGGAGGATCTCCCTGATGGTATGAAGGAGATATCCCGGTGGAAGAATAGCAAGGATGAGGGCTGGAATGAACAAGGTCATGGAATGTGCCAGAGTCTGCATTGAAGGGGCTCATAAAACTATACCTGACCACTTGACCTGTGGGTTGTTGATTTGTGTTTAAAGTTGGAGTTGAGGAGGATCGGCCCAAAGGTATGAAGGAGATATCCCCATGGAAGAATAGCAAGGATGAGGGATGGAATGAAAAAAGACAGCTAGCTAACACAATATGTGGTTGGAGCCGGATGACGTGGCAGCAGGGACTTCAAATGATGAGGTTATTTTAAATATTCTAATTCTGAATATCAAACTTATAAATTTGATATGCAAGAGGGGTTCTTTTGAAGACTTGTCATATGATTGATGATTGAACTAAGGAATGACGCGGATGTGGGTGGGTGGTGCCAGTAGCAAGGTTGCTGAAGCACATACGGAGCAATGGTCCCTGAAGGACATGGGGAGCTAAGGGTGTGTTTGGTTCCTCTTATTAATAAAGCTTTTTTGGCCTTTAAATTTTAAAAACCCGAAAGTACACAAAAGTTAGTTTGGTTATTACCATTGTAGGAAAAAAAATAAAAGCAAAAGAGGAAAAAAAAAAATGACCGTTGAGGGAGGCAATGATGGATGCTTCACATCGGAGAAGAGGCTTTTCACTTTTTCAGAAAGGATTGGAGAGGTTGGCGGGAGATGCAGCAAAAAATGAAAGGTCTTACAGGAAACGTCAATACAAATAAAAAATAATTCGCCATTGTGAGTTGTTCCTTTCCCTTTCCATCTCTCTCACACCTCAACTTTCCTCCCTCTCCAGCATCCATTCTTTAAGGAAAGAGAAAAAAAAACATGACTTTGGAAAAAAAATTATAGAAAAACAGATCTTGAAACAAATGTGCAGAGCTTGCTCCTCTAATCTCAAACCGGTGAGTTCAAAGATCCAAATTCTCTACAGGCCTCACTCTCTCTTCTCAAGCATCCTCTCTTCCAAGGAAAAAAAAAATGCAGATCTCAAAACAATATTTTTTTTTTGTCTAATACATCTATTAATTTTGAGAGAAATCAAGTTCAAGAAAATCTCTGCATTTGTTTCAACTAACATAACTTTTTTTTTTTTTTTCATTTGGAGATTTTAGATATTAAGTTTTTATAAAATGCTTTCAAACTCTATCTAGGACAAAACCAGGCCAGAAAGATACAACAAAAGGGACGTTTCCTTCCATTTCATTGCATTACTAGGCTGTAATTCTCTTCTCCTTATAGACATGATCAATATTTTGTATTATTTTCAAATTTGTGTTGTTTGTACAGTAGAATTTACACCCAATAGTGATGGGACCTCATGTTACAAAGTTTGAAATTTGATTTTTGAACCTGTTTGATCTATTTTGTTTCATTTGAATTTGGTGCATTCCACTTGTTTGTAAAATTTAGTAAAAGATTTTAAAGAATTTGGTGGGTTGATTTTTCCTTTCTTTTTTTATTATTTCTTTTTGGCTATGTATGGGGCATGTGAAATGGATCCAAACTATGTTATTTCATAGGCCATGCTTGTGATTATGCATTAACAAGAACTTTGTTTAGTTAATTCTATCACATTTTTTAATTGATTTATATGTGTATGTGTGTAACATTTTTGTAGCTGGGCCTACTATATACTATATTTTTTTTATTGGTACTACTATATACTATAATAAACATCAATTTGTTGTAATTTTGTTGCTGGACAAGTGCACTATAAGGAAATGCAATGATTAAAACTAATTTAATTGACAGGAACAAATTTGCTTTGTAATTTTGTTCTTGTTGCATTTTTCTTTCTTTTTCTCAGACTATTTATTGGAACAATTTGATTTCTGATTGACCAAACTGCATTTGAGAATTTGATTTCAAGTGTTCTCCTATGTGCATCTCCTGCAATGTGGGTGGGGGCACTCGCACATCAATCCCGACCATTCAAGTCATGGAGATAATTAGAAATCATGTTGTGCTGCTGGCTGCTGCTCAGTTTGATTTTGGAGAGTCTGGGAGTAAAGCTGATGAAATCATGGGGCCAGAGGCAGTGCTTGGTAGGCTGATGAAATTTTCAGTATCAGGTAGCCCATGGGGGCAATGGGTTCCGAGTGGGCTTGATAAAGGAGATACCATCTAGGGGAAGCAAGGAAAAGTATGTAGTACCAAACAGTACCAAGATGATTCCAAAATCCTGGGATAGGAGGGCAAAAAATGTTGCAGTCCATGTAATTTCCAAAGCCATTTTCTCCAACACCATCCCTACACAACCAACTCAACACGCTCCAGATTCTGGCTGCGAGCCCTCAAAACAGGCACTCCACAGGCAACATTGACTCTGCCTCCAATGGAGTATTTTAAGCCCACTTTGATGGATCCTTCAAAGATCCTGAACAAATATCAGGAATAGAGGAACTTGTCCAAAACCATGCTGGAACTACGATTGTGGAATTCTCCAGTAGTGTAGCCAGAAACAACCCTCTTATGATGGAGCTAGACACACTGCTATGAGAGTTCTACTCGCACTTGCCACCATGAGTAAATATCTCCTATGAACATGGACTTCAAGTAACACAACAGCAGGAGACTACAACAACAATTGCTCAGTAAGCAACTAGCAGCAACAACATGGATAGAATTAACTGATATTTTGATCTCTTTTGGCCAGTATTTTTGCTTTCCTAGGATGTAGTATGTAACTATGTATATTCCCTAATCCCTAGGACTCTCTAAGATGTAGGGTGTATATTCCATAAGACTCTTGGGCAGTATTCTACTCTGTACTTTTCCTTGCTTAAATAAAGTTCCATTCTATTAAAAAAAACCTCCAAATTAAAATTAAAAAAAAAATCTTTTGAGCCTAAAAAGAAGCCAAACAATTGAGCCCAAGATGGAAACAAACATCTTGTGAATATACATTCAAAAAAAAAATTCAGTGGAAACTCAAAATCATCAATTTGACAACATCTCATTTATGTTTTATCACACCAGAGCTTTCTCCTATCTAAATATGAGTTTTTTTAATCAAGAAAAGGTTATGTTGTTTCCCTTTGCTCTTGATCCAAGTATATGATCAACAAAACTCCCTCTTTTTTTTATAATTCTAAATTTTATTACTCAAAGCCAAACAACAAAAAAGGGCAAAGCAAGCACTGTCAAGCCTAAACAGAAAAGAACGAAAACACTAGGACTAAGAAACAAACAACAAGTAGCTAAACATCAAAACTGACAGAAGAGCAAAAAACTTCCTCCTTCGCCAAACCATCTGCCATAACATTAACCTTTCTTAAGATATGATGAAACAAAGCACCCAATTGACAAGAAATATCCTACACCACCTCCACCCAGTCCACTAAGCTCCAAGGAACAGAACTCCCTTGAACTCCATTGAATAGCTAAGAAAGAGTCACCTTCAAAAATAGAGTTACAATCACCCAGCCTGAGCAACTCAAAAACTTCAGCTTCATTGGCATTCAAAGAATCCGAAGGCCCAAAAAACCTCCTAACAGTGTCATTCCAATCTCTTACTTCGCCTCCAATAACTCCTCTGCAAATGGATCGTAACTAGCTACCATCAAAGTTTAACTTAAGGACCCCATGAGGGTGGCTCGTCCAAAGGCCTCTACGAACAACTCTAGGACACCAGCCACCTTTTAAGTTTGCTTTCTAATCTCTATTTAGATCTTCCAAAGAGACTCCCTCGAACTTCTTTCTCTTGCTTACCCATTCTAACACTGTCTAAACAATGGACACAACAACCTCCATTATAGCTTTACTTTGATTCCTGAACACTCTGTTTTTACTGTACAATCATAGCTGCCAAATAGCAGCATGCAACACTAACTTCCATAACATCTTACATTCTTACTCAAAACAAACTTGCACCCCAGCCGCCACTGAATGAAAAGATCTTCAACCATCCTTGGCATGACCCACTTCATATCAAACATATGAATGACTGCTATCCAAACTCTATGAGAAAAATCACAATGGATTCAATACATGATGCACCATTTCATCATTCTTTCAAGCACATAGGACACTCATTAACTATAACAAAGTTTCTTCTTCTCAATTTGTCTAGAGTAAGAATTTTATGATTCATCACAACCCAACAAAAGGCCAAAACTCTTGGCAGAATTGAAGGATCCCAAAAACTTTGCCAACCTCCCGCGCGAACACTACCGTCAATCAATGCATTGTAAAGAGACTTCACTGAAAATTGACCTTTAACATCAGGCTTCCACAATCTAACATCCAATTTACCAACTGACATATAAACCTTCTCAAACAAACCAAGCATCCTAGCAAAGTCAAAAAAGTGTAGCACTGAGGACTATAGACCAATCAGCTTGATTGGTAACATACAAGATCCTTATAAGACATTGACCACTAGGTTGAAAAAAAGTGTTTCCTTCACTGCATTCTTTCTCTCAAAGGGCTTTGGTTCATGGTAGACAAATCCTAGATGAGGTCCTAATTATTCATGAATGTGTTCAAGTCTCAATAAAATCTTCCCCATCTCCAAAAAAAAAAAAAAAAAATCATTTATTAACAATATATATGCTTTCCAATTCCATTAGTTGATTAACTATCATTTATATAGTTCACACATCTTACCATACATCACATGGACATGTCACTGTTTTCTAGCTCCATCTACCAATTCACAACACCCATGTCCACATATTGCTTCTTACTTCACCATCACTAAGCCCAATCACAAATCTACAAAAAGTCCAACTTCTTGAGGGGAATTCCACAAAACCCCACAAAACCCCATTTCTCATCAGCCATCTTTTTTTAGTGGGTTTAAGCTCAAATTTTAATTACTAATTCAAAAAATACATATATATACACACACCCACTTCCTCCACATTCTGAAATATCAATAGTAGAAACACTCATGATTCTTCCACTACAAAGCTGTTAAATATGGACAAATTGAAAACTGTGCTCAAGCTGTCATAACATTGGATGGGTGGTTTTTGATGAAGGAAAGGAATAGAAGAGAGAGAGGAAATGGAAGCACTGACCGGAGAGGAGAAAGCGTTGCTGCTGGTATTGTTGTTGTTGTTGGCATCTGGTTCTTGTGGTGGAGGTTGGTTTGAAGCTCGAGCAAGAAAGGGAGACCTACTCGGCCGAGCCGTCGACGAGAATATCCGGGTGCTTTTGCCGGGAGCTACTGGCCTCCAACGGTAACACCAGCATGGGCTTATCAGATAAATCCCTGCTGCCATTTCCAAGCCCCCCAGGCTCTCTCTCTCTCTCTCTCTCTCTCTTTCTCTTCTACAGCCACCTTATAAGCTTGACTGATATATGAAGGAAAATCAAGGCCGTCCAATCCTGGCCCCACTGTTATGGACCGTTGATGAGTGGGAAATTCTTTGATTTGAGGGAGGATAAATTTGAACGGCAAAGCGAGTTCATGTCACAGCTATGTTCGGATGCATCTTGAATTGATATAAAAGTGTGGTGAGGTATCAAATTAAAAAAATAAAATATAAGTGGTTATAATAATATTTTTGGATAATTAAAAAATATTTTTTCTCATTTAGTGGAGAAAGTTATTTTGTTTGTTTTAATAAGAAAAGAGAAAAAGGAAATTTTAAATTTGTATATTTTTTATATGTATCTCGATAATATGGACTTTACTTTACTTTAAGTTTACTAGTAAAGTCCCAAATATGAATGATTAAGAACCTACTTCTATCAAGGAATTCAAAAATATTCTGTCTTGAAAAAAGTTATAAATTATATTTACAAGTGAAGTTCTTGAATCCCTCTCTATAGTTAGCCTCAGAAAAAATCCAACAAAAAGTAAAGGAAATTTGACATTTTTAGAATCAATGGACATCATGTGATTGCTTGTCCTTGACATTATTTTATTTGGAATTCTAATTTCAAAATTCCAACCACATAAAAATTTTCAAGTGATCTTTATAAATATTGGAATTCCGACCTAGTTGCATTTTAATGGAGCTTTTGAATGCTAAAGTACGAAGGAGGGATTGGGAATTTCGTATGTTATAGAATTTATACATTCTCCATATGAGAATTATTTGAATTCTAATGAAAAGAGCATGTTTTTTTAATGGAACTTAGAGATTTCTTGTGTGGATCGCAAATATATGGAATTCAATTGTAATTTGTACTTGAGCATTTAGAAATTCTAGGAACAAAAAAAAAAAAAAACAACGATATTGAAATTTCAGGAATTCCAAAGGACATTTGACACTTTTTAGGTTCTAGAATTTCAAGATTTTGCAAAAAGAAAGAAAACATGGCATTTGGAACACTAACCGTTTGGTAATTTTACTTGTCAAGTAAAGTAAAGTTAAGCATCAAATCAAAATCACTTTATTTCAAAACTCCTTCCATCTTTTTTCAAGAAAGTAAAAAAAGCAACTGCCTTTACTCACTAAAAGACAAAAAAACTCCACTTCACTATACAAAAAGTCAAAAATATTACATCCCAAACAATTAAAAATAAAATACCATCGTAACCCACTTATATTTTATTTCCTCTCTTTATTTCACTTCACTATACTTTATTTTAAAAGTAAACTTACCAAACGGGGGCGTATTTGGATGTTTGGTGAAATGATGAAGTAGGGTGAGGTGATGCATTAAATCAAGAGAGAATAAAATATAAGGGGTTACGATGGTGTTTTGTTTTTAGTTGTTTAGTATGAAATCTTTTTGACTTTTTTTTTATAGAAAAATGGAGTTATTTTGTCTTTTGGTGGAAAAAGAAGATTACTCTTTTTTACTTTTTTGAAAAATACAAAGGGAGTTTTGAAATGTTATACTTTTGATATAACCCCTTGTCATTTCTTGTCTGAATTCACTTTATTTTAACTTAACTAGTTAATTGTCAAATACGCCTTCAATGGCATTTCTAGACTAATTTTGACTTTAATGGGGTCAAGTTCTATTCCACCTTTCTTAAGCACGAGTCTAAGAAACTTACCTCCGATGAGACACCGAATAACCACTTTAGAGGATCTTTGGAGGATTCATTTGTAATTTGTATTTGCGTAGCTGAATGAAGATTTTTCGAAGATCTTTGAACTGATCTTCTGTTTGAACTGATCTTCTTTTCGTCTGTTTTTTATGGCAAGGTCATCAACATAACATTCGACCGTCTTGTACAGCATATCTTGCATATCTTGAAATATATTTATCATAACTTTCTTATATGTAGCCCCAGTCAAATGACATGGCAGAAATGACGTAGCATATCTTGAAATATATTTATCATAACCTTCTTGTATGTAGCCCCAGTCAACTGACATGGCAGAAATGACATGGCAGTGTAGCAATGTATACATCCAAACATCACAACCTCAATGGTTTCATTGTAGATAACCTCTAAATTTACAGAGGCTAAAAACAATCCTATGGAGATATAATATTTTACAACTGTAAAGCTACCTAAATCTACAACCAATCTTATGGTGGTAAGCTTCTATCTGTAACAACTTCTCTAACACTAATCTCTCGTATGCCATGTGATTTTTATCATATACACAACAATAATACAAAAATCATTGCAATAATAGTGTCGCACCTTGAAAGAACAAGCTGTGTGTGTGTGTGTGAGAGAGAGAGAGAGAGAGAGAGAGAGAGAGATAAAGAGTGCCACCCTCCGTTTATTAACCACTCAAACTCTACCAACACCATTACATTGCTATTTGACCAAAAGCACATACAACGTCATGTGCTTATTACATCCATCATAAACCCAAATGGGCAGGAGGGGTGCATCTTATAGTTATAGCCCCCCTCTCCACTCTAGTACCCATCCTCACGGGATTTACAGTCGTAGGGCTTTATCTCACAGAAGCCGAGAACAGCCACCAAGGTTCGCCTCACGTACTCTTCGTCAAGTCCTTTCTCTTTACTTTCTTCTCTCGCAATCTGCATCAATGCCTTGCACCTGCACTCCTCATCGATATTCCTCAGCTCCCTGCAACACTCGTCCATCGAGGAACACTGCTTAAGTGGCTCGATGCTGACCCCTTCGCGGCACCGGCTTGACTGTTGTTCATATTCTGTGCTAGCGATGGTGGTCCAGTAGTTGGAGGAGGCCTCGGCCATGGCCACCAGGACTAGGAGGAAACTTAGCTTGGTGAGGGTTGATGGCATCTTTGTTCGTCTCTTGTGGTGCTGTTGGGGTTTTGGTGTGTTTTGATTTGAGTGGGAGAGCTGAAAAGGGGGGTTATTTATAGGAGGGGTTGAGGTTTGCATGGGAGGAAATGTGGTGGGAGGAGATGGGCACGTGGGTTAGGTGCTGCTGGCAAATGCATTGCATGCGGATATTTGGTGTCGCATGTGTGAAACAAGCCATCATCACATTATGTTTATGAATTCCCAAAACACACTAAATTCTTGTAGAAAAATAGACTCTATCTTGGGCATGTTTGGTAAATAAAAGGGAAGAGGATTCCTTCGTTCCTATATAATGAAACCATGCTATCCTCTCGAGAGGATTTGTAAGGGGATATTGAGTTTGCATTCTAGGTTTGGGAAACATTTGAGAGGAGTCAGTTCTTGTAATTCAAGCACTTCGTCATTACCTATGTGAATTTGTAAAATTCGATGGGGGAGGTGGAGACCGAGGAATTAGTAGAAGAGAGGATTTCTTCCTTTTCCTCTTTTCACTCAAACGTAGGTTTTCCTTGAAATCGAGGAACACCATAGAAGATTCCTCTCCAAGAATGTTACCCAAACAGGCCCTATATATAGTTCGGTTTCATGTGGATTAACTTATACAAATAATATCTAAAAACTCATTTATGCCAATTATAGATATAAAATAAATATAATATATTTTAGGAGAGAATTTCCTCCTACAGGTTATTGCATATGCCATCCAGCTATGTGGGGCCTACTTGGGCCCACATCTGAATGTGTGCAGCTCTTTGTAGACTCTTGGCCCTTGTGATTTTGCACCATTCCTGGTTTTTTTGCTCATCAGATTGAATCTCATACTAGATTCTCCATTTTTGAATCTCATACTAGATTCTCCATTTTTTGCTATCTGTTGAATCTTACTCTTACACTGAGAACTGAGAAGTGGAAAAAGGTTGGAAAAAATTTTCTCATTCTCTACCCTCTTTAAGCCAATCCGTGCCATAGAGTCTCAACACAAATTTTTTTTTTTTTGAAGTGTTGATTAACACAATAAAGTAAAGATGGATTTGAAATGGATTCATTTTACAAAAAAGGCCAATGTTTATGATAATAGTTGGACATTAACTCGTTTTACAAGACATGAACATAGCTTTGAGTGATATTGATTAGATACATTGCAGAGCTTTAGAAGGTTTCTCACGATTAAAAGAGAATTATAAATACGAAGAAAATAGAATTTTCATCCCCATCCAAAAAATGGGCACTGAGTTTTAGAGGAGAAAGAGGGAGAAGAAAGGTGGGTTTGGGAAGAATTTTTTTTTTTTTTTTTTTTTTTTTTTTTTTTGTTTCATATGACCATCATTAGTCATTGATAAATTTACCGTGTGAAGAAAGTTCAGAAAATTATCCAAATATTATCCGTGCTAGTATGTTTTTACGATAGCGCAAAATCTATTGTAATATTGCATAAAATTGCCATGAAGCATAATGAAGACAGTGCACTTGAAATACAAAACAATCAAGACACTTTTATACGATATCGCATGATCCAATTAAAGCCTTGTGATATCGTAAGAAAGTACTAGCACGGAGAACATTCGGATAATTTTCTCAACTTTGGTCACAAGATAGTGTTATCCATAACTAATGGTAATTGCAATGGAAAAAAACCCAATATATAAAAGAAGAAAAGACAAAAACCCACCATAAGGGTATTTTGGGTTTTTTTTTTTTATTTTTAAAGGATTTTACCGGGAAAATCTTGTTAAATTCACTATAGACGAAAAATGACCTAAAAAAAAGTATAGCTCGTAATAGTCCTAGGGGCCCTTTTTTTTTGTTTTGTTGTTATTGTTGTTTTGCCGAACGAGTGTATCCTCCCTCAACTGCATACATGAGCATGGATATCCTCACTTGTTTCTTCTTCTTATTTCTCTTCCTCCTCCTTCCTCTGACTTCTTCCACCTCTACCAACTAACCCCTTACTTATACGATAATTTCCTTCACAATATGGTGATCTCAATGGTCGTGGACTTGGGATATAGGTGTGAGCTTGTTAACTAAACACCCCAGTCACACATATATAGTCATATAAATCCATCATTTTCATCGTCCCTCTTTCTCCCACAACTTAAACAAATCCATTGAAACTCATTCATAATCTTCTGACCAAATCAAATGAAACTTCACCCCCATCTCATGGAACTCACCTTCTCTCTTTCTTGAACCCATCTTTTTCTCTTTTATTATTTTCATTTTCTTTCATTTCCTTTTTATTTATTCTCTTTCCATTCTTACTCTCTACAACCCACCTTAATTTCTCAGCAGATTTTTCTCTTCTCCTTGCACACCCAGTCACCCATTATCCATTTCTAAACCAACCCTACCCCATCGTCATTTCATCTCATTCGCTCTACATCCCCTTCCTTACCAATCCAATTCACAATACCTAAATCCCCTTCTTCACCAATCTAATTCACAATACGTCAACCAGCCTTATGCCCGTGACCGAGATCCATCTCTCACATTTTTCTTTCACCACCAACTTCAACTTTACCCATCATCACCATCCAGCCTCCATCACCAGGTGACCGCCATTAAAAAAAAAAAAAGAAAATTTTTTTTCCTTAATTTGAATCTAACTTGGGCAGCGACATCGCCACTTAACTATGAATAAAAAAGAAAAGCAAAATCAAACGGTATAGGCAAGTGAGCGGGGATATGAACAAAAAAGGCCTTGAGACTACTATCATAGATACACATCTCTTATATTTTTTTATTGTTTCATTTTTTATTTACAGTGAATTTAGGGGGATTTTTTTTTGAGTAAAATTCTCTTATTTCTTATAGATAGAATTTGATTAAACTAAATAAAAGTTCTTTTAAACTTTTTTTTTTTGAAACATTCAAATATTTATTATATATACATTTTCTCAAATTCCCCTTATGTATATGGGAAATAAAAATCTCTACAATGTTCTAATTCGAGAGAGAGAGAGAGAGAGAGAGAGAGAGAGCATAGCTCGAGTCTTGACGCCCCCCGCTCACTTTCTTTTGGTGGATGGGAGCTTTCAATTGAGGAAGAAAACAAAAAAGCAGAACTACAATAAAAACTCAACGCCTCTCCCACTCTAGGAACGTCAAAAAAGCGCACAAACCTGTACCCACGAAACCCTCTTTCACACTGCTCCCATCCAGGATTGCTCTGCTTCATGTCTCTTGTGTTCTCTCCCCCACCCATCAAGGTATGCTTTTTTTTTTTTTTCCTTCCCATGTCCTTTTGATTTTGTATTCTTGTAATCTCTATCATTGGTCTTGTCAATTCCAGATCTGGTGGACATTCCCCGGATCCATTCAATTTTGTTTCTATGCTCTTCTAGTCATTTGAAGATCTGGGTTCTTCTCTAATGTTGTATATCTATAAGATCATTTGATTTGAATTGTATTTGTATCTCCCTAATCCATATATAAATCAACCCAAATCAGTGCCTTTGTCATTGTCTTGCTTTGGGTGGGCATTAGATGGTGCTTTGTGGCATGATTCAGGAAACCCTATTGTGTCCAGACTAAACTGATCTAAACTTCACTTGAACAGAGGACTTATCCAACCAATTACATATGAAAATCAGAAATCAATTAGAGGGTCGTTTGGTTGCGGAGAAAAAAAGTTGGAGAACAAGTAATTTATGTTTTCTACTGCAGTGCATGTAAATACAGGCATGAGACCCATCAAAGATAAGTTCTTTATGTGGTCTTAATTCAGCAATGATTCAATAAGATGCCCATTTTATCCTTTTTTCTTTTTTTTTTTTAAGTTGCAACTTGGAAGTCTGTTTAATTCTATGGCTGACTTTTCCTCAGGTCTGATTAAAGGAGATATAATTCTTAAGTTTTTATCGCCTGTCAAAATAGTATTAAAAATAAGCATATGGGTTTTCGCGGAATGTAGTATGAGTAGATTTGAAATCAATTTCAACAAATAGACAGAGTAATTCAAACCCAAATGTATATGGCCAAGTAGACAGAGTAATTCATCCACATTATGAGTTGTGCACAGGTAGTTTTAAACCACAAGTGACTGGTGGTTCAAGTTCATGCCGTCTTCCGAATTTATGTCCGTTCTATTATGTCCGTGGCTTACTTCCAAAGGATCCAATATTTGATTCTCATTGATCCTGATATTGGTATATTTGGGTCCAACACATGTCTGCTTATTCCCGATTTTTCTTCTCTCTTTCTACTCAAAAGAGAGGATTTGCTGCTTATTCCCAATGTTTCTTAGTATTTTTTTCACCTTTAAAACGAAGACCATGGAAATGGTAGAAACATATCGCTTTAATAAAATACCATCCTATTCTCTTTCGTACTTCACCCCCATTTCTCTGTCTGTAATTTCTCATCTTCCAGGAACTTTCTGTCATTTTAGCTTCTTCTTATCTACATTTGTAGAATATTTTTATGATATCCTTGTTCTTTCATTTTCTAAATATATTAGCATATGTCTTTGTAATTTTTGTTTTTCCTACTTATCAATCTTCGCAAGATCTAGAAAAACTAAAATTAGATTATGCCTCTACAAAATTGGGATTTTTTCATTGTTATTCTAATTACATGAAGACTCAACTCGTGCATTGCACGGGCTTGATGCTATATATATATGTATGTATGTATGTATGTGAGAAATGCTTGGGGTACATTCACTTCATACCTTACTGTCTGAGGCAGTGAGGTGGATGCATGCAGGGTTCTCAGCAATTGGATCGCTTCAGATCCAATGGCCATCAGCCTCTGTATATAAGCAATAAAAAAAAACCCCAAGGACCCTGCATCCCTCTCCTGGCCCTCCTCCTGCAATATCCCCTTCGCCTCTCCTACGGTCTCTTGCTCCAAGCTCCAGCCAGTTGAGACCACACACACACATATTTTACACATTTGTACCTAAATACCCTTTCCTCATCCTCTATGTTCTAATTCCCCCCATCCCCAACTCTCTGAGGCCAAACCCCAGATCCCTACACCCTAAATGTTCTCTTGGTACCAGGAATGAACTAGAGACCTTTGGGTTGAGACTTGAGACATGAGACATGACATGAAGCAGCAACCAGCTGTGCTCTACGAGCTTATAGTATTAGTAATATGTTGTTTACTTATTTATGAAGATATACAATATCATTCAAGTATGTGGATACTCATCTATGGAATATGGACCTGACTGAACCAATCTGGACCTGATTACAAATCGGCGGTGTCCAAAACGAGGCTACAGCAATGACATTTAATTGTCTAGCTCACCATGTATTCTAGCTCACTAAAAGCTATTTTGGATAGGGCCCTTCAGTGAGCCGAGTGATCAGAGGTGCCCATTGACATCTCCAGACACCCAATCCTAGAACAGCAATGACATTTAATTGGACCACTCAATCCTAAAACAGCAATGACATTTACTTTGACCACATGATAGTGACACTGATTGAAGCAAGCACTACTTGTATCACTTCCTTTGTTGTGCATCCCCTCTTTTTTCAATTTGGCATCTCTTTGGTTACCAACTAAGAGTAAATTGGTGGTAAGATATATAGGGATCTTGCTCTCTCTTGTTTGAATGATTTAAAAAACTTGGTCTTTTGTGGTACATATATTTTGTCTATGGTGAAGAATTTAAGGTGTCTGATAAACGAAAAAAAAAACCAAGTTTCTTGGTCTCCATGGATAATTTATAGAGGTTTTTTCATTTAATGTGATGTAACTTTGTAATATGATATTTTGTTATTTTGTCTGCAGATCCTAAATAGTGGCAATATACTTGGGCACCATTGTCGGTGATCTCTTGACCTATGATAGGAGGTCATGTGACAGTATCTGCTAACAGTCCTCTATTACGTCGTTCTGGTAGCAGAGCCATTGACCTTGGTAAGCTGCCGCTTTTTTAGTGGCTCAACACTGATATTTTCTTTTAGGTTATAACTGAGCACAATCTGAGGAGCCTTCACATGCCAGTGTGGCAGATTTCACAAGATCGAAGCTTTTCATGAGGTCATCCATGTGTTCTAGCTCACTAAGAGCTAGACAATCTGTTCATCAGGTGAACTACATACATGTTGAAAGGGGTTGCTTAATAGAAATTGACTAATGGTTCAATGCAGCATACTCTCCGCCTGATGAGTGCAAGTGCACCTAAGGACTTCCTAATGGATGGCCTAGATCTTTGTACATGTGCTACATTGATGTGGATGCCTGCGAAATTTTACTTGCGTGTGTATCCTTCACATTATCATATCTATTTTCAAGTATTTTACCTTGTAAAGCTGCTTCAGGTATAGGTGAACTGGGAAATAACATTGACGGAGAAAACTTGTTTTCCCTAGAGGCAAACGAAATGAAGACTGGAATTTCACCAATCCCAATAATGCCATCACCAATTTTTTTATGGAGATTCAAGGTACTTGCAATATATATGTACATTACACTGATAAAAATTATTCTGAGATATGCTTCCTTTTCTTGTCAAATAATGTTTTGATGAAGGCAGTAGGATGTGATGCTTTCCATGAGTATATTTGCTGGAGATGCACTTTTGTTATTTATCTTTTCCTCTTGTTTTTCAAGAGACCAAGGTTATAAGTCTCAAGTTGCTAACCAATACATGCAAAATGCCTAGGCATTAAAGGTACGGCAAACGAACTGCTTAACACCGCATGGACTCGAAGCACACACCTATCCAAGATGCCAAGATGCGGCATGAAGCCTCTTTGCCCTGTGCACATGAGCCTGCACACAAGGCACGGCATGGGGCTTTTTTTTGCCCTGCATGGATTCGAACCTGGGATCTGTTGGCTCTGATACCATCTCAAGTTGCTATCCAATAATCTCAAAACTGATTGGCGATGGGAAACTGCACAAACAACTACCTAACAATAACCTCTCTTTTTTTTTTTTCTAGAACTGACCTCAAGAATGGTCCTTCATAAGAAACTGATTTTGCAACTACCGTCTCTTCCCATTATTGCTGGGTGTAAATGAAGCTATGGAAGGGCAATTTTGCTGTATCTAAGTTAAAGTTTGGCTTTGTTTTTATGCTACACATTGTAAATAAGTAAGAGTTGTGCAAACCGTATAAATGAAGCTATGGAAGGGCAATTTTGCTGTATCTAAGTTAAAGTTTGGCTTTGTTTTTATGCTACACATTGTAAATAAGTAAGAGTTGTGCAAACCGTAAGATGATAGTATTGGCTGTGATGGATTTAGAATTTCAGCAGATCATGCATGCTCACTTGGTTGCATGCATAAGTGTTGGGCATTTGAATAGGAATTATATATAATTATTTCTTTATTTTAGGTTTCATGTAACTTACTTTTTACTTCTCATGTAGAATTATTTGTTGATCAAGAACAAAAGTATTATGTGAAAGGAAAGGGGATTACATTTCAATTTTTAGGTTCGAAGAAGCACCCCGTCCTTAAGAAGAGAGTAGGTCAGAATTTTCTGAGCATGTAAATGGGAAACTTGCATATACTTGTAGTCTCTTTGTGGGGTCTCCTTGACTTACACATACATCAGTAGATTAGCTTTTGATGAATGGCTTGGTCACTCATCCAGAGTGAAGGGGAAAATCCCTATGCCAGTCCCTTTAAATATTTGCTGATGGATTTGGAGAGAGAGGAATTTAACTTGGGAAGACAAGAGTATGGGTTTGGAGATCTTTTGCAATCCACCAAGCATCACATTCTAGTCTGGGCATCTAATTCCATAGCCTTCTTTCTATTGAATCTGGGAGATATTTTTGAGGCAATACCATTTAAAAAAGAAAAAGAAAAAGAAAAGATACTTTTGATGAAATCTTGTTTGGTCTAGTGCCTTTTCTCTGTTCTTGTTGGCTGGGTGGGCTTCCTGTCATGCTCTCTCTCTCTCTCTCTCTCTCTCTCTCTCTCCACGCACACGCACAGAGATAGAGAAGAATGGAATGACATTGCCTTGATTTAGATGCTGAAAGAGCATCCGAGAAGCACATTAGAAGGTCCTATAAGTATATTCGGATAAAAAAGTTTACTTAAAACACTTCTTTACTACCAAGTCCCCTTTGCTTTTGCCTTGACAATTTGGATGAAATCATGCAAGCATTGTGTGGTAAATTGCTATGTTGGATTAAATAAATTTGTTCACATGAAAGCAACAACTCTCATTTGACACTGTGATTCTCAAGATTGCTAAGTTGCAAACAAAATTATTCCGTTGGATTAAAACACATTTACAAACATGCAGGTCTTGAAAAACTTAATGCTATAGATATGCAAACTGGAAGTACAAGTTTTTGGCTAGTTCAATTGATTGCAATCGCAAATATAGAACATTCTTGTCCAAAAACACTTCCAACTGCATGTCATGAATATCCCGTGCTAGTATTAAATATACAATTATATTAGGAATGACATACTCCTTTTGTTTGTCAAACTCATTTCATGTTGTAATCATCCAATTGCTGATATAGGAATGTCTGCAACATAGGGTTTAATGTTGGAATGCTCTGTAATTGTGTGGTACTTACTGTATTACTTACTCTGCTGGACACCTGTTTCTTTCATAGTATTTTAATGCAAGTGTTGGAGCCTCATATCTGCCTGTATATTCATTTTTCCGATCACATACATTAGAGTATGGACTTAATTAGTACTGCTTTTCAGGTACTACTGTTTCTTGTCTGGGGTTTTAGTTGTTGCAAGGTTAGTTACGCTTGTCCTTATTCTTTTAAAGAGATAGTTATCAAAAAATTTCATACCGTATGATGTTCCTATTCTCAAGAAAAATCTCTTGAAATGGCAGATTAGTTGGGACTCTGTTATGAGAATGAGTGCTGATTTACGAGACCTATTCCTATATGAGGCTTTTTTGTATTACAATCCTCTTCTTCTGATGGTAAGCTTTGTTTTCATTTGTTGAGCATGTTTAGCCTATTACCAATAGAAAAAGCATGTTTAGCTTTCAAGCTTTTTGTACAGGGCTTGTAGGTACTGGCTTCTTGGATGTGATTTATGCTTGTAATTGCCGTAGTTATATATACATTTTGCTGCACATTATCCAACTCATTTTTGGTTTGTTCTTGCAGACTATGATGGTTTGGCTTTGGGGAGTTAATTTATGGGTCTTTGCACAGTCCTCTGTGAACTATGCCAAAATTTTTGATCTTGATAACAATCATCTTACACACAGAGAAATTTGGAAGGTATTTATATTGTGGACTAGATTTTCCATGTTATGTTTCTAAATAAGAAGTCCATCAAGCTAACAATCCATTACTCATTGATATTTGAGCAGTGTGCGACTTGGATGACAATTATTGCCCCAACTAGTATGACTGCGTACCTTTATCTCTACTCTCATGGAGAAGTATCATTGGCTGCATCACAACCGGTGTAATATCTGCCTCTTCTCTCTTTAATAAATGATTTTATTTTGTTGAGGGGAAGGATGGATTAAAAATTTGAGCCTTGGGATCTACTGCACCATTTGAAATAATTGCTTAATGTTGTTATTTTGACTTGCTTGATTATAATTACCTGAAATAATTGCTTGTCATAACTGAAAATTTTGCCTTTGTTTTTTTTCCCCTGGAATGTTGTATACTTTTTGACATGTAAGTTTATTGTGATATTTTTCTTTATGCATCAATCACCTTTAAAGTTATAAATTGTAAATGGTTTAATGGAAATTATTAACTTCATTGTTAGTCCGGCATTTATTTTATTTCTTGGACTTGTTCTTTCACAAATAATGGACATAGCTTGTCACTTGGGCATCCTTATAATATTAATGGGTATCCTTATAAATTAATTTCATAATTACTACTAGTCTTTCACCATAACTCATTAGTTTTAACCATTTTAAAGGTACCGTTTGCATACTAATATAGTTTTATTGCCATTTATCAAACTTGAATCCCTGTCACAATGAAAATGTTTACTGGTTGCCCTAGTTGTTAAAATTCTAGGTTCCACGTACGATCCATATTGGATCCTTACGAGAAAGACTTGTATCTTTACAACAGATCCTAGTTTCAAGTAAATCTTAGGATATCCTGTGATTCAGTTCTTGCCATATTGAACCCCTCCATTCTGACATTTCTTTTAGATTGGAATAGCAATAGCCAAATGGTTATTTTTAGACATTTTGTTATATTTTATAGCCAGCTGATTATTTTTCATCACCTTTTATTTTATCCTTTTCTTTTATTTTTATTTTTTCATTTTTCTGGGGTCATCTAGTGATTCAGAAAACTTCTAAAGATACTAATTTTTGGGATTTTTGAAGAGGTTTTAGAGTGATATGAGGAATAGGCATGTGACTGGAACACTCAACTATAGGAATGAAATTAACCTTACATTCTGTTTTTTTAGTTCCGTTTTCATGAACGACTTCTTTCACTTCAGGTAACACTCAATCATGAAACATTTATGATTTAAATTTTTTTTAATATTTTTAATTAAAATGCACAAAAACACTGGTTTACTTCTTCCTAGTAACATTCATATCTTGATCATAATCAGCTTTTCACATGAGATACTGATATACATCAATGATGTTTTTCTTGCAATTGTACCAGTCTTGTCAACTTACTGCAGGCAATATCATGGATGGAAGATAGATGGATTATGAATAGCTACCATTTTCTTAATTTTAGATATATATATTTACTTTATTCTACATTTCGCAACAAGATCCA
Organism: Umbellularia californica; assembly: GCA_028538565.1. Classification (NCBI taxonomy): domain Eukaryota; kingdom Viridiplantae; phylum Streptophyta; class Magnoliopsida; order Laurales; family Lauraceae; genus Umbellularia; species Umbellularia californica. The sequence continues at coordinate 93,960,312 of JAPQWN010000003.1, read as the reverse complement.
CGACTTGATTAATTTGTCCCCTTAAATGATTTGTGATAATATTTTGATTTTCAGAACAATGTGACTGCATAGCCTAACTAATTTATTTTGTGCAATGAGGCCCACTTAAGACGATTCCAACAACCTCAATTTCAATAAACCCTGATGGACTGTCAGTCCAATTTGACACACTCATTGACCTATATTAACCATCAGGTTGAATTGCAAAAGCTGCATAGTTGGAAAATATTGACCTTTCAGGCCCTTAAATGAATGGTTTGGATAATTTGATGAGGCTGATTTTTGCCCAAGCATTATACAGGATGGGACCTTTCCTTCCCCTACCTAGCTGATTGGCATGCTTCTAGGTGGGCCCCATGAAGAGGGTCGTATGGAACTCATATCATCGGTATCAGTTGCACTCCCCTTTGTAGTGTCCATATATACACCATGAAATGAAACAAGGGCTTTAGTCTACTACAGTTTTGGACGTGGTGCAATTGTGAACATTCTTAAAGTTTCTGTTTCTTTTTGGTTCAGGTTAGGCATGTGCATATTTGGATTTGTGTTTTACTTTCTTCGTGGAAACGGGATCTGGAGTTTCTTTGACTTCCATTTCTCATATTGTGCTCTGAAATAAGTTTGTCTCAGGCTGCATTATGATCTCATATATGTTGGATCTAAGATGGGCTATAAAATTTTGTACAATGTAACCCCATCTCAGATATATAAACGAATAAACGAACATCTTTTTATTTTCACCTGCATGATTCTTGACTAGTAAATGTACATGTCATTGGCTACAATTTGTGCGATTGGAACTCGGAAGTGTACAGAAAATACATTAGGTGCATATTGAGAAAGAAAAAAATTGCAAGTTAGTTTGTCTATGCATTTACAGGTAGACATGTGGATCATTTGTCTTGCTTAAGAGCACATGTTGATCAATTAAGACTGATTAGTTTATGTTATTTTATGAGTTAAGATGAGAAATTTTAAACTCTTCATTGTTTCCAGGTACTCTTATATGCTATTGTTCTGATGCTTCTCATATCCCCATTTGATATTTTTTATTTATCATCTCGCTTCTACATGTTGAGGACACTTTGGCGAATAATATTTCCATTGCAAGTAAGCCTCTCTCTCTCTCTCTCTCTCATTTGGCCCACTCTCACTTGTTTCATGCACTTTAGAAGCTATTCCTCCTATTCAAGGATCAAAATAGTGGTTGCGGCGGGCGTAGCAGCCGGTGGCCAAAACGCTACGTAGCGGCATAGCAGTGTGAATTTTTGAAGTGGTAAAAGAAAATTTGAATATTGTGTAACAGTCAATCTTGATTTTTTGTTTTTTGAGTAATTTGGAACCATATAAGGGTACGTTAGAAAAAGGCTTTTGGGGAGAAGAGATAGGGAAAATCATGTTTTAAATAAAAGCAGCTCAGATCGGCTGAGTTTTATACCTGCAGAAGTCACAGCAGCGCTATTTTTGGCTGCTAACCCAAGCCGATATTTTGTTCCACTCTCCTATTAGGAAGTGATTCTTGAAAATCCTTACTATTTAATTGATGTCATTAATGTATCCTCTTGACCTAGATAAGTGATGCAAATTTCATTACCTGAGCATGCGATCATAAATTGATTTTGCTAAGTAATATAGGACTGGGTGGTTGCAAATTGTGCCAATCTGATTGGATACAGAGTTCATGTCTTGATGAAACTCTTATACCAAATTTTGATGATGGAGATGGATTAGATTCCGAAGGTCAGGTTCTTAAGCCAAAGCTTGAATATGATCAAGGATTCAGGACCTAAGATTGACTTACAATTATAGCTAAGAATCTTGTTTCGGACCTCATTTCAGTTTGGCCTTCAAACACAAATATTTCGGCTGATTTGGTGTTTCAGTGAGAGTTACATTTCGGAAAGAAAATGAAAAAATAAATATATTTATTATATGTATGTAGGAAAATATAAAACCAATATTAAAATTTAGAGCCTATTTCCTATTAGAGTCAAATTTAACTAGGGCGCTATTTCTTAGTAGAGTGAAATTTGCCCATCTCTTATCAGAGTGAAATTTGGCGAGGGCCTATTTTTGACTACAGTGAGAGCTCATTTTCTATTAGAGTGAAATTTGGCTAGGGACCTACTTTTCCGATGAGAGTGAAATTTGGCTAGGGCCTATTTATGGCCCCTTCCCTTACAATCTACATAAAGATTCAATCTTACAAGTAGATTACATATGAAGTCCGGCTCTATGGATTCCACTAGGGTCCACCTTTGATTTTACACTTAAATCCCAACCTTGATTTGATGCTCATCGATCCTTTACCCACTATTGGATTGAACATCATAAAAAAGGAGAAAGTATGATGGCAAGAGTGTTAGACTTAAGGTTGTTAAATCAAGAGCTAGGATCATTTCAATGTCCACGATGCTATCTATACAGTAGAGATACTAAAAAGAGAAAATAAAGCAAAATAGACGAGTTCCATGACTGTAGTATAAACCCACTTATAAAACATCTAAATTAGTGAAAAGCGACCTTATCATATCGTGTATAAGCCTTTTTAGATTTTTTAGATTTCACTTAAAGGACCTAGCTTCAGATTATTAATTTTAAAAAAAATATTCCAATAACTTTTTTTAGAGGATTTTACTGGAAAATACCCAGTATTTGTCCGTTGCACTTGTTAGTGCCTTGGAACACTTTCACCATGGAAGAATTCCTCTGCCACTTTTTCTTTTTTTTTTTTTTTTTATTATTTTTTTAGAGCGACGATAGCGTCACTCTTCTTGTCTCCTTCTTCGTTTCTACCAGTTTCTGCAACTTGGTGAAGGAAGAACTCATGGATTTTTTTGATACACTGAGAACGAAGGACACGTTTTCAAGCCACTGGTAGAGGCTTAACTTTTTTCTTCTCTCTTAGTCAAAGAGAAAGATAAGAGAGAATGAGGTATTTTGACACATGGAAAGTAATTTTGTCCTTTCTTTCATCTGAAGTAAATAGGAAGAGTGGGACAGGAGAAAATGAGGTCTTTTGTCTCTTTTTAAATTAACTTTGACACATGCAAAGCAATTTGGTCCTTTCTTTCATCTAAAAGTAAATAGGAATAGAAAGACATGAAGATTCAAGTCAGCTATTTTTATCACTTTTCTTTGGTGGACTTAACATATATTACTGGGGCGGGCCTGTATATGGTTCTGCTTCCAAAATTTAAAAGTTTTTGTCTACTTTTGAAACCCACTTGAAATTCATGGATTCACTCCCAAAATCTATATAAAAATCAAAGGTTTGTCCCTAAAACCTAACTTCAAATTTGGATCCGCCCCACCCAGAGAAACATCCTGGGTCCGCCACTGGTTGCCATGAGTCCCACATGAAATGTTAGATAATGATGGTGGTGGTGGTGAGAAAGGAAGGGGGGAGAAAGGAATGGAAAACAAAAGGGTTTGGGGCTTAAATAAAAAGCCAAAGAGTGACGCTAGCGTCACTAAAAACAACATTGAGCGACGCTAGCGTCACTCATTTCAAATTGGGAAAAAAAAAACCAAACGGGGTCTGACGGACCCCGTTTGTGTGGTGCTAGTTCCGAGGCACTAACAAGTGCAACGGACAAATACTGGGTATTTTCCAGTTTAATCCTCCTTTTTTTATAAACAACTCAATTTTTTCATATAGGTCAATATGACTTGGGTCCAGATCATCATCAGCATCATCATCATCAAAACCTTGTCCCAACTCTGTTGGGGTCAGCTACATAAATTATGTTTCTCCATTTTGATCTATCCTGAGCCAAATCCTCATATAAGTTGCACTTCTTTATATCTTTATATTCCCACTTCCATCCATGTCCTTTGCGGCTTACACTTTCCCCTTGGTGGGCCATTAAACTGCATATCCAAAATTTTCCGTACCAGCGCCATTACTGGCCTGCATTGGACATGCTCAAATCATCTCAAATGAGTTTCTCTAATTTTATCCCCGATTGATGCTACCCCTAAATGCTTTCGAAATCACTCATTTCTATTTTTTATCCTTCCTAGGTTTGCCACAAATCCACTTCAATATTTTCATCTTTGCTACATCCATTTTGTGGCCAACATTCCGCTCTATAAGTCATGGTTGGTCTAATCATTGTCCTGTAAAAATTTTCCTTTAGTCTTGTTCGCATTCGTCGGTCACAAAGCGCTTTAGAAGAAAGACTCCTCTTCAACCATCTCACATTTATCCTATATTCAACATCTTCATCAATCTCCCCATCCTTACTAATCATCGAGCCAAGGTAACAAAAATAATCTCTTTGTGGTATTTCTTGGGCTTCAATTCTCACAGTAGTTTCAACTCTTTGTATATGCCCATTGAAGTTGTAATCCATATATTTTGTCTTTGTATGAAGCCTTTGGATTCTAAAGCCTCCCGCCATCTCTCGAGTTTTGCATTCACGCCGACACTATATCATTTGCAAACAACATATAGGTATCTTTTGAATATGAACAGTTAACTTATACATAATCAGTGCGAAGAGATAGGGGCTTAGGGCTTACCCTTGATGCAAATGTATGGTTACTGGGAACTTACCTGTCTGTTCACATGTACTTCTCACACTCGTTACCACTCATTTATACATGTCTTTAATAATTTCAATATAACATCTTAGAACGTTCCTTTTATTTATAGCCCACCAAATTAAATCTCTTTGTACCATGTCGTAAGCTTTTTCTAGATCGATGAAGACCATATGCAAATTTTTCTTCTTTGCTCGATATTTTTTCATTAATTGCCTAAGTGAGAAGATATCTTTCATAGTTGACCTCCCTGGCACAAAACCAATTGCTATCTCCCATGGCTTCATAGTGTGACTCATAGGTTTAATCCCACAATAGTTGGTATAGTTTTGTAGATCTCCCTTGTTTTTATATATAGATACAACAACACTTCATTCATATGACATTTTCTTTGTCATTAATATCTTATTGAAAAGCCTAACTAACCAAATCCATGTAACTTCTCCTTAGCATTTCCAAGCCTCTATCAAAATGTCATCTATACCCGTAGCCTTTCTTGTCTTCATTTGTTTCAATGTTTTCCTCACTTCCACCACCCCTACTGAAAAAAGTATGTTCAACTAACGAAGTATCCTCTCTTGTTTTTATGTCTCCAATATATTTTTAATTTAAAAGTTTGCTAAAATATTCTCTCCACCTTTCTTTGATATCGATATCTTTCACTAGACCTTTTGGTCATATTGAGTTATATTTTTTTCATAGAGAATTGGAACATCTAGGTTTATATATATATATATATATAGGGAGATGCTCCTATGAGAGATATTGTGGGGGCCCTCACATTTAAGTAGTTGGCATTGGATATGGATGTGAGGGTCCCCACCTTATCTCTCATAATAAGGTGAGAGCATCTCTCACAGGAGCATCTCCCACATATATATATATATATATATTAAGTATTCCCCACTTAAGAGCATTGGCCCTAGAGGATCTGCATTCCGAGTCTGTTTCAGTTTCTTAAGTAGGCTTCACTCAAGAGCTTCTTTAAATACTCTTTAAACACAAAAAGCTTGATGGTTGGATGTGGGATGGGAGTATGGGACATTAGAGATGGAGGAGAATGGCATTGCCGGGAGAGAGGGATGGAGGAATATAAAACCATAAGTTCCTCTCTTAAAAAAAGAAAAAGAAAAACGACAATAATGACCTTAATAAGACAAGAATGCCTTTTTCACTTTCTAAAGTTCTCAAAGAGCAGAGAAAGTTGAGGAGGGGCACAAGAAAAATGCCTAAATTCGTTTATGTTTTTTCTCTTGGTCTATCATGGATGAAAAGAAAGTTGAAGGGAGGCAATTACCCTACCCCCCCCCCCCCCCCCCCCCCCCCCCACACGACGAAAAAAAAAAAATCCTATTAGAGTGAAATTGGCTAGAGTTCATTTTCCATTAGAGTGAAATTTGGCTAGGGCTTTATTTTTCCTATTTACAGTGAAATTTGGCTAGAGCAACTCATTTTTTATTAGAGTGAAAGTTGGCCAAAAAATTTTCCTGTTAGGGTGAAATTTGGCCTGGACCTATTTTTCCTATTAGATTAAAATTTGGCTAGAGCTTATTTTCAATTAAAGTGAAGTTTGACTAGAGCTGTTTTCCTATTAGAGTAAAATTTGGCTAGGGCTCTATTTCCTATTAGAATAAAATTTACATAGAATCATGTTTTCTTATTAGAGTGAAATTTGGCTCTCACCCTATTTCCTATTAGAGTGAAACTTGGCTATGGCTCATTTCCTATTAGAGTGGAATTTCGCTAAGACCCTATTTTTCCTAGTAGAGAGAAATTTTGCCCTAATTACTGTTTACAGTAAATTTGGCTAGGGCCCATATATGAGTGGGACATATAGTTTGGATGGTTTATCTAATAGGTGGGCCCCTTTGCGAACCCACGAATCTCAAATGAGCCAATTAATAAGAGGACTGTGTTAGGAACCAACAAGTGGTAGCTCAGTTGGTCAAGGACTTTGCGCCTCAAGAAGAGTGGTCTTGTGTTCGACACCTACCTCCCACCTCCCATAGTTTTACTTGTTGCATGTGGATAGGAGGGTGTGCATATGCCCCTAGGAATTAGTTCTCTGCTATCCAGAATCGGGCATCCATTGGGCTCAGGGCCAAAGGCTCCTGGGCTGGGCGGGAGATACATGGGTTATCAAAAAAATAAAAAAAATAATAAGAGGACTGTATAAGGGTAAAACCCTTTGAAAAGGGCATTCAACGCTAGTTGAGAGATGAAGTTCGAGAGAAAGAAGAGGGCAAAGGAGAGAAGAAGAAGAAGAACAATAGAGAAGGTGAAGAAGAAAAAGAAAAAAAAAGGAAGAAAAAGAATGAGTAGAAAAGAATAAAAAAGAGGAGGAAGAAGAACATGAGAGATAGTTCACTTCCTGCCCGTCATCGTGAGGCAAGCCCTCCTCCTCGTCTTCTTCACCTAAATGACAAACAAGGGTTAGTTTTTTTTCTGAAAAAAAAGAATTAGAAAAAATTCTAAAATCCTGGATTACGGCTGAAATGGTTGAAATTTGAACTGAATACTTTTGAGAGTGAGTTTTTCTTCGGACAGTGGTCTGAATCGAAATTATTCAACTGTTTCGGGTGAAATTAACTGAATTTTGTACCTATGCTTGCAACGTAGTAGTTGGAATTTAGAAATGATATCCTTAATTGTGAAATATAGAGATAGTAAATTTTACTTAGATTGAGTGGAAAAGTGTAATTCACAAGGCTCCTCACAAACCTGACCTCATATAGATGAGGTAGTTCTTACATAACAATGATGGTTTTGATTTGGAGAGGGTATATTGATAGGGTGCTGAGGTAGTTAATATTGTAGATGCCAAAGAGGAAATGCATTGCTAATTGATAAATCAAGATTGCATGAGATATTTATGTAGTGGTGAAGAAAAATGTTAGAAACTGTTTGAAGAAATGGGCGAGTTCCTGATTTGAGTTAGGCTTCGTTATGCATTTGCTTTGAAACCTTATTTATCGGCCTTAATGATAAACAACTTAAATGTAAAATTCGAGATGAAGTTTCTCAATGAATGTTGTTTTCATATAAACTTAAATCTCTATGTCTTAGCCTATGACTTGGCACCTAGAGATTTGATTTGGTGGGTTTAAATAAAACGAGTGTCTTAAAAGATTATATTAACATGGTTAAAGACATGTATGAGGGAGCAGTAACTAGTGTGAGAACTCCATATGGAGAGACAATTGAGCTTTCATTGACCATATGTTTGCATTAGGCATTAGTTTTAATCCCTTATCCTTTTGCATTGCTTATGGACAAGTTAATTGCTCATATTCAAGAGGAGGGACCTTGGTGTGTGTCGATTTTGGATTATATATTGTTGCTGGATAAATCGAGAGATGTCGTGAATGTGAAACTTGAGAGATAGGGAGGTTATAGAATTCAAAGGTTCATACAATAAGTCATACAAAGAAAAAATATAATAATTGCAATTTTAGTTGGGTTGTGCAGAGAGATGTAACTCTTGTGAGAATTGAATCTCGAGATACTACAAAGGGATACCTTCTGATACCTTGTCTCTAGTTAGTAAGGATGGAGAACTTGAGGAGGATGTCGAACATAATATAAGAGCTGGACGGTTGAAGTGGGGACTTGCTTCCAAAGTGCTTTGTGATTGATGCATACCAACAAGATAGAAGGAAAATTTTGCAGACAGGGATTAGACCAGCTTTGACTTGTAGAGCAGAACATTAGCCAAATAGGAAGCAATATTTGTAAAAAAAAATGAGTAATAGAAATGAGAATGTTGAGATGAATGTGGTACAACTAGGAAGATAGAATTAGAAATGAGCGCATTCGAAAGCATAGCATTAATAGGTGATAAATAAAGAGAGACTTGTTTAAGATGATTCAAACATGTCCAATGTAGGCCAACAATGGCACCAATGAGAAAAAGTTTTTCTATGCCGGTTGATTGCCCCTCAAGGAAAAGTAGTAGGCCGTATAGGATATGTAGGAACATAAATGGTAGAACTAAACATTAACACAAAAGAGGAAAACTAGAGGTGGCTTTAAGAGAAGGGAAAAAAAATCAAGGAATGTTGTGTTAGATGGTTTGGGCATGCATGCATACGATAGGAAATAACCTCAATATGAACAATCCAATTTTTACTTGGAATGAAGTATTTAGAAATGACATGTTAAACTGTTGAGTGTAGAGAACATGGCTTTAAATGGTGATGGCAGACTATAACTTACGATACCAAACCCAGAAAATGGGATAATAACCTTCTAACATGAGCCCAAAAAAGAAAAAAGAAAAAAATTCGAGATCGCTCTCTATGAAACATCAGGCACAACTGTCCATTATTCTACCTCATTAGAGGGTGGAGCCCTGTAGCCACTAATGAGCTTTCTACTTTGTGTTAGATATAGATATATATAAAATGCATCCGTAATGTAAAATGGGCATTTTGCAAGGAGCAACCCCTTTAATTTTGGATTTCTAGGTTAACTAACCCAATCTTTTAAGATTAAAGTTGGCTTTGCTCGAGTAATCCAAAGCAGCAAATTTTGGAGGAACAAGCTTGGTTCTGAACTTCGAGTACTACAAGTAATGATTTGGTTTTTGTCGTGATTGGCAGCTTCAAAATGGTTTTCTCCATTTAACATGTTTCAAACATGTCGTTTCTATTTATTTTTTATTTTTTATAATCTCTGTACCTATTACTGTGGTTTGACAACTAATTAAATAGTTCTATCCAACAGCTGACCTCTTTTACAGACTCCATCTCCATCAACTGGATATTTGAATTACAACTCATGATATAGGTTTAACTGATAAATTGAATCATTTGAATTGATTAGACATGCATGTAACCTTTTAGATTCTTACATCTTTTAATGGATCTTTGACGAATACAGGCAATATCATTTTCTGACTTTTTCTTGGCTGATATACTGACTTCAATGGCAAAGGTATGCATTCTGCTACAATCAATCTCTTAAAATTTTATTTTATTTTTCCATAAATAATTAATTTCAAGCCATTTTGATAGAAAGCCAATGGATGGGTTAATATCTCCTTCCTCATTTGTAGTCCAACAGGCATAATCTTTGCGTAAGTAAGACTTTTATTCGTCGTTATTGGGAAATTCAACTGATATTCAACAAACCGTTGAATACTATAATCAACTGCTAAATCACTTTTCAGGAAAAAAAAAAAAATTCTAGTTGCCCATGTTTTCTCTTGCATTTTTCATTTTAATTTTAAAAGGCCATGATCTCCTTTGTCTCAGAAGTATTGACTTGGCTACTAATCATCTTCTTAACAAAAAGCATTTGACAATTATCTTCTTTAAAATTTAGGGGACATTTGGTAACAAGTGAGGAATCTGCAAATTTGAGAATTCCTCACTGCCGCAGATTTAGGCCACGTGTGGTAAATAGATTCCTTCACTCCCCTAGAACGATGCTATCCTTTCCGAAGATTTCTAAAGGGAGGAGTCACTGCATTTTAGATTTGGGAAACACCAAGAGGAGTCGCTCCTTGTAACTCAGGCACTTCTTTGCCTATGTGGATTTGCAAAACTCAATGGGGGAGGTGAAGATTGAGGAATCAGTGGAAAAGAGGATTTTTTATGGGTTGGGAGAATTTAGAAAATCCTCTCACACTTTTGCTCTCTTCACCCAAACGTGGGTTTTCCTCGGAATCAAGGAAAACCAGAGAGGATTCCTCTTCAAGGACGTTACCCAAACATGCCCTTAAGGTTCCTCACTGAGGATTTGTATAGCTAAGGATTTCACATTGATGCCAGTGTATAGCTGGGAAAAATTGGTGTCGGTGTGTAAATCTGCAAATCTAAGGATCCAAATCCTATGAGGTTTGGCCGGACATTACAATCCTAAAAAAATTTGGATTTCTACTGCCCAAATCCTCGAGGATTTACAATTTCCGAAAGTGAGTTTTCCAAATCCTCGGGAAAATTGGTGAGGAATCCCTGAGGATTTGGTCGCCAACCATGACCATAGGATCGTGGGTTTGACCCATGTTACCATTCAAAAGGGAAAAAAGGGAGAGAATCTCATCTAGTGTCGATGTGTTGGTTTTCACAATTAACCATTCATTTGCTGCTCTGGTTGTAATTATTAATTGTCTAGCAGGTGTTTTCAGATTTGGAGCGTTCAGTCTGTCGAATGGTCCATCGACAGGTCAGTATTGAGATGCCAAAGTTGGTTTGGATTAATAAGGACTGCGCAAGTATTAAATCCAGATTTTTTTAACTCTCTTTTTCACCAACTATACCACACATAATTTTGGTTTTCCTTTGTATTTTTTGCATATAGTACTGATTTAATGTTTTATACTTTGAAACTTTCCCACTGATTCTATGTTTTATACTTTGCAACTTTCCATTATATGCCTTCTCCTAGATTCTAGAGAGTCTCTGTCTGTGCATACATATTCTATATGGACTTGGCTGCATTTCCTAGGTTATGCTTTTTCTAAAACAGAAACCTGATCATTCCTATAGCGAAAAACTAATTTTGAACTCCTGATGGCATAAGGCAGTTTTTTATTTTTTTTTGTTTTTTATTTTTTTTTGTTTTTTATTTTTTTTTTATTTTTAAGGGGCATAAGGTAGTTGCATTTCACTAATTTGCTTCAGTTTATTCTTTGCACTTGTCCTTCAATTTTACCACCTAGCATTCTCTATTTTTCTTTATTTCTTTTTTCTTGAAAACATATGTTTTGGAAGTCAAATTATTTCCTGCATCTTTAGGAATTGTTAAATTATTTGACATTGTGATTTTGGTTCCAATCTGCCTGGATGGTGATGTCTTTTTCTTGGTTAATGCAAACACACATTACTTTTTGTCAATATGTAGGTTGCAACAATTGCATGGTTTGAAGCTGATTCTGTTTGTGGTAGTCACTCCATTGCGATCCCTTTAGTTCTTGTTTTCCCATATTTTTGTCGGCTCTTTCAATGCCTTCGACAGTATAAAGATACTAGGGAAAAAGCTTCCCTTTGGAATGGTAATACATCTTGAGAATCACTGCATGCATTTCCTTTTTTATTAATAGTCACTTGTTTCCTTATCTTTCTTCAGGATACTTCTCGCGAAAATTATTTAACTACCAATGATTATTTGCATGAATCGTGTCTTATCTTTACCAAGTAATTTTTTATAGTAGTAGCCCTTTAATTACTCGATAGTAACTTTCTGACATACTTGAATGGACTGTTTTTTATTTTATTTTATTATTTATTTCTTTAGCGTATGAACTATTGCATATATGGAGAGAATCTGGATCCTTGAAGGCTCGGCCTTGGGGAATTCACTAAGGCCTCTACCGTATAAATCCACCAGTAGGCGCACTTGGTAAAAGTCCCAATTTGTTGATCAGCTGGTTAGTGACATGAAACGTGAGTGGGTGCGTGAGTTCAAATCCCTTTTAAAGCTAAAGAAAAGAACAAATGAAAAAGAAAAATCTTTGCAAACACCAAGCATGAGCAGTGGTGACTTTGGGTTTAGGAGCTATTAAAGTGGTGGTTCCAAAATGTTAGGAAGTGAGGATGCCTGGAAAAAGATGTGCACGAGGTAATAGTAATATTATTTTTTGCCGAAGTGGGAGCCTCAAATCAAATCCCAAGAGGTAGTTGAATAACTTATCTAATGATATCCCAAGAGGTAGTTGCTGTATTTTTTGAGAAGAAGATAATGTTATTGTCTCATATGATTGCTTTTCTTCACTAAAACCCTTTCTACTTGTTGTGCTTTGGAGAAAAATATGCAAACAATAAACAGGAATAGTTTGAAGAATTTTGGGACGGATCCAAGATCATCCCAGTTCATTTAGCATATGTTTGTTATGTAACTACAGTCAATCTGTTTGGTGATTACAATCAATCTGGGATTATTACAGAAAATAACTAAGGCAGAAATCTAATCTACAAAGCATGGTTTAAAAAATCAGCCGAGCCTGAGCCTTACCGAGTCAAGTCTGCTTAGACCCAACTCAAAGGGACCCAGTTGAGTCTTATGTGATTCCGGCCATTCGGCCAAGTCCACAATGTTGGACTGGGCCGATCATCTACTGAATCATGTAAATCTATTTGTTTTTGGTGCTGCTACATCCATTACACCATAGGAAGTTGTTGGTCGATAAATTTATACTCGCTTCTCCGACATTAGATCTTATGGTCCATTGAGGTATCGACGTAGATTTTCTTTCATGTTATTCCATGACCCTAGGTAGGAATTGTTCCTTTCTGCTTAATAAGAGGCGGTCTAAAGGCAGATACTTGCTTTCATGTAATCCAATGACACTATATCAAACTGGTCCTTAATAAGAGGTGTCTCCTCTAAATAGAGATATACTAAAGCATATGTAGGTTTACATTTGTTCTTATTTCAAGACAAGAGCCCTCATTTCTCCATTTTGAAAAGACAACACATTTGCACATGTCACTTGGCCCAATTTTCTGTTTGGTAAGGTAGAAATTTCCTGACAAAAATTATTCGATTGGATTGCAATACAATCAAATCGTAAAAAATTTACCAAAACAAAAAGATTTAGCAAATTTACCATCTAATGGGTCTCATACTTTTTTTAAATTAATTTTTTTGAACTATCAAATGGTACTCGACCTGACTCGGCTGAGTCCCATATGACTCAGCTGAGTTGGGGGAGACAACTTGGACTCGGCCCTGACTGAGTCGGGTCCTGAGTTCAAGTTTTAAGTCCTTGCTACAAAGGATTGTTGTAGAATTATAAGAATATTGTAGTCTTAGTAATCCAAAGGTCTACATAGTAAGTTGGTAGTAAAGCACTACATGGTGTGTTCTTGTCTTTACACCCTTCAAGCTGATGATGTGAAAAAGTGAGCATTGAGAGCTTTTCAAGTAGACCAGAGATCACTTAGAGGGATGTTCTTGGTGAAGATGTCAGCAAGCTGATCAACTGAGGGGGACAAAGAACAGTTGGACAGTGCTAAGCCTAATCTGATGGCGTACAAATGAGAGTCAATTTTGACATGCTCGGTACGCTCATTGAACACATCATTGCAAGCAATTTGTGGAACTTTTGTTATTGCAGTATTGCAAAATGGATGAGAAATTTCTCTCCCATATTTCATAAAGCAGTCAGAGGAGCCACACTATCTCTGTTATGGTATGTGCCTGAGAACAAATTTCAGCCTCAACAGAACGAGAAACACTGTCTTGTTTCTTACTTTCTAGGAGATAAAAGAGATGATACAAGAAAATGGAGAAGCCTCCAGTAGAGTGATGGTCATTAATATCACCAACCCAATCGGAATTAGAGTATGATTGTAGATCCAAAGTGCTACTGGAGGAATTAATATCACCAACCCAATCGGAATTAGAGTATGATTGTAGATCCAAGGTGCTACTGGAGGAAGTAAGATGGCACGATTCATAATGGTTTGAAGATAGTGAATAATGAGCAGTACAACTACCCATTGGATAGTTGTAGTAGGTTGAACAACAAATTGGCGGCCAATGTGAACAATATAAACAATGTCAAGCTTAGTGAATATCAAATGATGATAAGTTGTACAAGTAAACCATAATGACTTTTGATTCTTCCTTCTGCTTGACACTTGGATTGGGACCATCTAATGAAAGGGCCTTATCACGGATGGATAATAATTCAAAAACCTGCCTATCATGTATGAACTATAATTTAAAAAAATGAAAACCACATTTTCTGGACAATCCATTGCCCACATTACAGGCCTTAAAAAAAGGGGGTAAAAAATCATATAAGTTCACTACTGATTGGGCATGATTTTTGTGTGGCGGTCTTTTGATGGAAAGGGGTAACTGCTAGATGGACTCGATCCTTTTCAACCCTGCTTCTTAAGTGTAGAAAGATGTATCTGTGGCATACTTTTACAAAACTATTGGTAGTAATTTGTTAAAGATGGATCCTTGTCTTTTCTATGTTTCAGTAACTTCATTCTTCTGTTATTGCAGCTTTAAAATACTCGACAGCAGTCCCTGTCATTTTTCTTTCAGCCCTTAAATATCATGTCATCCCTGATAGTTGGACAAACATGTATCGTCCGCTTTGGCTTCTTTCAAGCGTTTTAAACTCATTGTATTCATTTTATTGGGATGTGACCCGTGATTGGGACTTGAGGTACTTTTATCCTTTTCTCATCTTCTTACACATTTTTTCAGAGACTTGGGTTAGTATACTGTTGCATCATGTTCTATATCTTCTGTCTTGACAGTGTTTTTTCCCGAATTTTCAAATTCAAAAACCCGCATCTCTGCTCAAACATTTTGTACGGAAGGCGATGGGTAAGGATTTGCAGTCATTGTCTTCTGGACACCCCACTTGGTGGCTCATTAACACCGATGAATTAACTTCGTGAAACTGCAGGTTTACTACTGGGCTATAGGAAGCAACCTAATCCTTCGATGCACATGGACATATAAACTGTCAGCTCATCTCCGTCATAACTATCTCACCGTTTTCACAATCGCAGCCTTGGAGATCCTCCGTCGATTTCAATGGGTTTTCTTCCGGGTAGAAAATGAATGGAACAAGATGGCACTGAAGCCGAGCTTACAAGTATCCATGGGTGATGTCCCAAAAGAAGAAGACAGTCTCCTTGGCTCTGACACTCACGTTGTATGAACCTGATATTCCATCCAGCGTGTATTCATTTTTTACTCATTTTCTTCATGTTTTTGCCTAGGGTTGCATATTTTTGTAACTCAGGTTCATCTTGCCATGGTAAATTTTCCGTCTTATGGTAAATTTTCCCTCTTAGAAGAATATCGCAATTACTTGAAACAGATTTTTTTTTTTTTTTTAGATACCCATATATCATATTATTCTTTGATTTTAGTAATGCTGGTGAATAGATATGTCAAGTACTGAGATCAATGGTTGTTGGCAACACTGGTGAGATCTACTGATCTTCGCGCTGTAGGATTTATGGAGAATTGGCAATTAGTAATTATCCGAGGGCAATTTTATACTTTGTTGAGCAAGGTTTTTGTTACTTTGTTGATGGCCTTAAAATGTAAATAGACTCATATCTTGTAGGATCGGGCCCTAGAAACACCCAAAAATTGTTGGAAACTGAAAGCAAATACTGGGGCCTTGTTTGGATCCTTGGAACTTGGTTACCCTGCGACCTCTTTACCTGGAATTGTGTTTATATGAAATTGGTTATGGCCAAGGACAAAAAAGGTAAACAAATGTTATGGGTGTTTACTCATTTCCACCTTGAATAGGCTCCCTTGTCTATTATGGTAGTTATTAACTAATTTAAGGGTCATATATAGTGGCCCATGTATACGAAATGCAGTGACATGTTTTCCAGTATATTCAGTGAAGCACAACTTCCATTTAAAGATGGATTAGGACTTTAAGAGACTGATAGCTATTGGAATGTCTTAATCATTTATCTAAATGCACCTTAATTGCCATCTGATCCCTTACACTTTTTTTGAGATTTTTAATGAATAAATTTCATAAAAACCCCATCTGATGCCTTTTTCTTTTTTGAAATTTTTAGAGAGTAGTTTTTTTAATTAAAAAAAAAAAAAAAAAAAAAAAAACTGATCTAATTTAGATGAAATATTAATAACTTGTCCCTAAGTACCTGGTGATTGAGGGCTCAGGTCGCACCCTTTTTCCACATCCGTGTTGGGTTAGGATTGGCATCTCCAACTTGGTTAATAAGCCCAACCGTAGGTGCAATTCATTTGTCAATCTGGGGCTGGTGGCAATTCAACTGGGGCAGTAGGTGTGAAAACATTGATCATAGGTGGGAAGCGTGGGCTTCACATGAGAAGCGCCCAATGATTTCGTGGGACAACCAACATAAAAAAAAACCTCCTAACAATGTCTCGGATGAAAAAAAATAAGCTCAAGTGATTCAAATATGCGGACAATCAGGCACATCAGATCTGGGTTCAGGTCTAGGTACTCCATGGACCATAACCCAGACCATTTATAGACTTCCACGTGCACAGTTGGGCCAATGATCCAACGAGTGCATGGTTTGCGTTGCATTCTTTAATTGACATCCATAGGTTTGTGTTACATCCTTTAATTGACCCCAAAGTTTCCCCACTTTTTAAAGAACTCACGCCTGTTCCTCCTTGTAACAAGCCTTTTTTTCACTCTAATTCATTATGAATTCCAGGCCCAAGAAATGAGCTTAGTCGAGTATTCATTCTTGATGCAGGCAACAGATGATCCAGATTTTGTGAATCCTATAGTTGACCAGCCCTTCAATTGATTATCCATCCTTTCAAAGGGACTAGATTTGGTGGATCTTTAGATTGATCAGACCCCCCACTCGAAGATCCATCCATTTGTGCTCATTAGATTGTCTGGTTTTACTCTACTCATTGGTCTCCCACATTCATATCAACTAGACCATTTCAAACATCCTTAATTTTCATTTTGATTGGAGCCACATGTGGTGTACACTGACACCATATTTCTACTTCTAATATCGACATGATCAATCAAAGCAGAGTCAGCCCCCTTTCTCTTCCTTTGAACAAGTATATGAGGTAAACCGTTTGGTAGTTTTCTCCAGAATACCAAAATGCACACTCTCGATCATCGAAATCTATAATCTTTCACTTAGTGTTTATTAAAACTATTTGACAAAACAATATCAACCCCGCGCTAAAAAAAAAAGGCAGCCGCTGATCCCTAGAGTTACAATATGCCGATGAATTGTTCTATAAGGGGCTCACAAGATCTTATTTCTTATAACATGATGAGAATTTACATCGCTACAGTTATAACCCCCCCGGTTTCATCTTTCTAAGAATTTGTTTAGAACAGTCTTTCTAGAAGGGGCTTCCTCCACTTCTTCTTTCTCAGGTTGAATGGCTGTTTTCAACGCGCAACGGATGATGGAGTTTACCTGTTTCCTCAGTCTAGCATTGTCCGTGAATATATCAGCCAACGTTTTTCTCACCTCATCATCAGTTACCCTGGAATCATTGCCATTGATATCAACATCACCATGTAGCTCATTGCTCCGAGTGTTATCCGCAGCCGCAGCCGCACTTGCACTTTCATCATCTTGAGCGAGGAGCTGTGCCTACAAGGGTTTTTGGGAAGACCAAAAGGAGAGCATGAGAATTATACTGATGCAGGTGTAAAGTTTTATTTTAAAAAATCAGCTATTTTTCTTGTCATCAGCATAAAATTAGGTCATCAATTAAAGGACTAATGAGATTTAGTTATTTAGACTTTCTGAAAACAAAAAATTAAATGGAACGATACCACAAACAATAAAGAAAGCCTTTCTCATGTTCATTACCCCATTTAACCCATATAGGACCCACCTTTGCTTGATCCAACCTGCTAATACCACATGGCCAGCATGAGAGTAGGAAGCAGCCCAAAATTCCACTCCTTTTAATCCAAAGATGAATATCATACTAACAAGAGCAAGGTTTTTTCCCCCAATTTGGAAGGGAAAATTGTGGAGGATTAAGGTGGCATTTTAGAAGCTTTGGCATCGACACATCAAAAGAGATGGTGAGCATGGGCAATTCAGTAGTGAAGATGCTTGTTGACATTTTATTGATATTGAGAATCATGTGTAACTAGCAGTTGGCAAGACCATAGTTTAAAATAACGGCCATTATGTAACGGTAACGGCCGTTAACGTGCCGATATTTGGTATATAACGGCCCCGATACGATATCAGGGAAAATATCGCCAAAATATCGGCCTGTAACGGCCGTTATATTGAATATAACGGCCGTAACGTTATAACGGCCGTTATATTGAATATAACGGCCGTTATATCGCTGACGCTGTTTTTTTTTTTTTTTTAACACGTTCTGCTGTATTTTTTCTTCACTGTGCTGAGTGTGGTTTCCTTCTTCTTTCTCCCTTTTCATTCTTCTTCTTCATGAGAGCTTCCTAAGCATACTTGAGGGCTTTTACAACTTCTAATGCATGGAAAAGCTTAAATCTTAGCTACTTTTGAGTGGATTTGTATGTGGGGAAAGCTAATCAAACTCAAGGGACCTCTTTGGTAAGCTTATTTTTTTATTTTTTGGAGTTCTTTTCAAGATTCAACATCAAAATAACTTAGAGATGGTTGAAATGTGTTAGATCTATACTTTTAGAGCAAAAAAATTCAAGTTTTAACACTTTTTGTAATATTTATTATTTTTTTATTATTTGAATCCAAATTATTTTAGGTTTTTTTTTTTTTTTAAAAGATTGTGTAATACACTAATACATGGACCAAAGGTTTTATATTGAGTTAGATATGATGTTACTCACTAATTTTTCCCTAGATCTAGTGTTTTAAGGTGTAGATCTAGATTTTTTTTATTTCAAAAATTTGGGGCTTTTCTTGATATCATTTACATTTTTTCAAATTAGTGTTCAAATGCATTAATAATGTGTTAGTTTAAAATAGATCTACACTTTTGGAACAAAAAAGTGTGAGTATTAGCACTTTTTGTAGTATTTTTTATTTTTTCATTATTTAAATCCGAATTATTATAGGTTTTTTTTTTAAAAAAAGATTGTGTAATACACTAATACATGAACCAAACTACCAAAGGCTTTATATTGAGTTAGATACTTAGATATGATGTTACTCACTAGTTTTTCCCTAGATCTAGTGTTTTAAGGTGATAATATCGAGCCAGGCCGCCACTCGTTCTGGCATTACCGCATTAGGCACATGCACTAACTCTATTAGTATTTATTGCTTGCTTGTAGACTTTAAATGTTTAACACTATTAGTTTGTCCAAAATTATGGTTGCATTATGTCAATTTTATGATATTTCAGCTTATTTTAGTATATAAATCGATACAGCAATGATACAGGATATTATAACTTGAGGGGACCGTTATTTTGCTTTAAAGTGTGCACTAATGGAAAAAAACATTATTTTCTATCATTTTATAATATTCTGGATTTTTTGGATATTTTTTCGGATTTTTTTGGGTTCAAATAAAAATTCGCTCCGCAATGGGCATCGATGACCGCGAACCGCGACGCGATGACCGCGAACCGCGATAACCGCGAGCCGCGACGCAATGACCGCGAACCGCGATTTTAAACCCTGGGCAAGACACAATTCTCATCTCGGATTAGTCAATTTTGGGACCATAACTGATGCAGAAATTAATGAAGATCTAATTTTTGTTATGGCCAAAGCTTCTTTGTAAGAGTTGGAGCATCCCAAAACGGCCCGCAAGGGTCCCAACAAGTTTTGATGGAAAACTTGGACCCGACCCAAACAGTCCAGTTTCTGTTTGCAGTTCTTCAGAAAATTCCAGCAGTAGAAAGGGTCAGAAAATTCCAGCAGTAGAAAGGGTCTTGCGTTGCTGTTTTTGGGCCTACAGTTTGGTGGTGTCAAACTAGACCCAATCCACATGAGACCAATGTCAATAGGTTTGCCCTTGAGTGCTCTTTTCCAAAGCATGGCCCATGTGGGCCCCACACCAGATCTCCAAAGTGCCCGAGACAACCCAGATTATGGAGTTTTCTGATTTCCTTTATATTTTTTTATTAATTTCTAGATATATTCCAATTAGAAGTTTGTTTGAGACTTCTATTTGTAGTAGGATTTAACTATAGTAGGTTTCCTAGGGTTTTATGAGTGTTTTATGCATTGTATATAGAGGTTACAGTCGAAAATACTGTTGCTGCTACAGTACCCGAGAATAGTATTTTGCAAAAGCAGCTGTTGCTCTTTGTTTTATCCCTCCCCCTTGTGTCGTGTGGATACTAAGGTGATAGAGTCAAATCGGGACTGTGTCAATAACCTCATTCGACAATTCCTCTATTTTGTAGATTTGTGCATTGAAGATTTCTCCAAAAATATAAGGTACAAACAACAGCAAGCAGAAATCTAAGTAATTAACTGGGTGGTCAAAGAAGATAGTGGGCAGACCTAAGTGTAGCAATGTTAGCTGTTGACACATACAAAAAGATAATGCACAAAAATACCTCTGCAAGGAGCAGACCAATTCGGTTGTCAGATGTTGTCAAGAGATCCAAAGCATCCGACAATGAAGAAGAATCAACAGTAAATTTATCTTCCTCTTCCGCAAGAAAATTAACGCTACATTCCTGAAGCCGATTGCGAAGAATTTGACACTCACGCAGCAGCTTCATCCTTGCAGCTTTTGCTTGTTCCCTTTGTTGCTTATCCTTTTTAAGAATTCTCTGAAAGAAAAAGTATGAAACATAAACAAGATGTAATGGATTTATCATTTATCAGTGGACATTAACATCTTAAAACCAACCAAAACAATTTGTGCAGATTAACTGATTTGCGTCCAGAAAGAAAAGAACAAAATATGGTTTGGTAAAGGAAATGTTTCCAAATAAATAAAAAATAGCTAAAATTAATTAATCACTCAAATTAATTAATTCATCATGAAGAAGAAAAAAGTATAGTGGAGATATTATAGTTTTCAGGAATTATACATGATTCCACATCTTTAAATCTTATAATCACATACCCAACTTACGATCATAAAAATGTGTTTTTTTTTTTTTTTTTTTCTAATAGAAAATGGAACTTCATATGTTTGAAGATGACGTGCTTTGAAAATTCTCAAGTGATCTACATATCAGGAATATGGGCTGCGCTATCCTATGTTAAGCAATGGATCACAGCGAGGAACCAGATAGGTAGATTACATCATGGGAACTAATCCAGTATTAGTGTATTACAAACTTGCTATTCCCATAACTAGATAATTGTGGCACAACATGCAAAATCCATATAAATAACTTAATACGCATCTACTGGCAATGAAAAAAAAACTATACATTACATCATGCACAGGGCAAAATGAATGAGAGAGAGACCATGCACGACAAGCACAAATGCACATTTAATCAACAATAAAAAAAAAATGTGGTGCAAATGAACTTTTAATCAGCAGTAAAAAAAATCACACTGACATCATTTGCAATAAGAGTACTCACTTGAAGCCAAAGTTATAGCTAACTCTCTTCTGCTTCAGAATTTACTTTCCTCGGTATGAGATATAAGGTTGCTGTTGTTTCTTTGGAGTATGTTTAATTAAATATACAAAATACAAGAAGCATCAAGGTGCTTTAGGACCACCTCTGGCTCTAGCCAACAAATGGCGTTCCCCGAGTCACCTTCCACCGCTACCAGAACATGTAGCTTAGCCACTATAATTTTCAGCCCTTTTAATAACTGAGATTCAGCTTCATGCACCAGAGAAGTGAAAAATCTCAAGACCATCTTTCTCCATATATTAGTTTTTCTAGACACCAACAATCTATGTGTCTCTACCCAAAAAAAAAAAAAAAACAATCAATGTGTTAATTAAGGCACCAAATTTGACAGATGAAAGTGGGTCAACCTTGGTCCCACATTTGAAACCAGCCAATCTCTATTTAGTTCTGAGGAAGAAACACCACAGAACTCTTTAAGCCCCCATTTAATTAAGAAGAATTTAGTTTTAGCAAGATGGGAGGTCCAACATGACCCTTTCTAAAAAATTCTGATCTTTTTTCCATCCATACTCTCCAAGAGATTGATAGTGCAAGCAAGTATGCCACAAAATTTTGTCAAAGCTCTTAAAGGGACCTGAAGGCCATGAGAAACCAAAATGAAGGTGGAGTTCAAGACAGCAAAAGGATGGACCGACAAACACAATAAAGTGCACACACAAAGGCAATGTACAAGAGTCAATAGATCCAACTTCTATCAACACCGACCACACTTGACACACCATCTATTATAGAAAAGTCTTTCCGAAGTATACAATAAACATCTCACTTTATCACATTCAGATTCCCAAACTCTTTTCTTCTCCCCATATTAAGCCACAATAAATTTCCTCCCAAGCGCCACCATCTTATTCCCAATCTCCACCACCATTTTCATAAAAAAAGCCATCATTTCCAATTCCAAGATCACCATTCCCAATGGTAAGTTTACTACCATCCAATTTCTAAGATGAACCCCATTTGTGTCCTAAAAAGCAAGATAGCCACCTTCTACCAGACCTTAAAGACGGAAAAGAAAAAATATATAAATATACGTATATAATAGATATGCACATGCAAAAATTTTGAAGGGTCACTTTGTAGGTCCTACCAAGGCCCCCTGATGATAAATCCTCCAAAAAAAAAACACCAATAAAGAAAAAGAAACCCAAATGAATTGGCATCAGCCTGAATTAGCAATCATATGACTATTGGATTGAAACACCCCCTTTTTAAATGTTTTCACCATTAATCTCTAAGCCTTAAACACCTGTGGTTCAATTAGACTATTTTTGCTGATGCACACATTGTATGGCCTAGTTATGATCAATCCAACCCCCTCAATACACTTACCACCCCCTGGATTGGAACAACCCGATCAAACTTACTAACCCCATGATTTGAACACACCCCAATTGAAACACTGAGTGCTACATTGAATTGAAATACCCCATGTTTTCACCACTAATGTTCAAGGGCTTAGTGTCCATGCTTATAGAGAATGATTGCTTTGATTTTTTGAGCACATCTAACCCATACACAACTTTCCTACTCCCCCACATGGCGGAGGCTGGGATGTGCAAGTTGTCATGCATATAACAAAATTAGAATCAGCTCGGGGTGAAAAATTCTGTAAAATGCCCCTACTTTATGTCCATGTTCTGTTTTCATATAAAAGGAGCCCCACCTATGTTCAACCCAATCCTTTCACGTAGATATATATATGTCTCGTGAATTAGCAATGGTTCCAAATTGACATTCATTCGACCATTATCAGTCATTGAACTTACTACAAACTACATATTATATATTTCTATAGATTTTTTTTTTTTTTTTTTTTTGTTTTTATAATGGAGTTGCTATTAAAGTTATGGGCCAGGATCATTTCATTTGTATGACATTGGGCACACACCTGAACCACATCCAAATCTATTCATCTCCTTACTTTCCCTAATTATCAAGCTTCAAAATAAGCTCAACAGGAGGTGCAAACACCAAACCTTTTGCAATCACTCTTGTGCAATTTATGTATGCACGCGATGAAGGTACCATGATGAATTCACAGGGTCGGTTAGCTAGAAGTAAAAATCACATGGGTAAGAGATGAGTGGAATTGAATCACATTCAAAACCCGAATGTTGTGATATACCCACAACCATTTCAATGGATGGATAAAGTTGGACCTAGATCACCAGATTTGAGGCCTTGGATTGAAATTTTCACACCTATTCATACAGGGCCCCATAGATCCCACATGGCTAATTGGGCCATCAAGCGGCATTGTGTGTCATCTCATGAATAAGTGTAATCTCATGAGATAAGATTCTTATCTATAATTTGAACTAATTATATTGGTTTGTTCATAAGGTAATATTTCCTAGAAACGTGGTCATAAGCCATGATCAAAATAGCAGCCGCTATATCGGACATAGAGGCCAAAACCGCTATGCTAAAGACAATTAATCACCATTCACCACTCTCAAATGTAGCAGGCACTACGGGCCACTACAAACCTGCTAAAGAGTGTGACCGACATCTACTTTACATAATTTTTTAAAACACATAGTAGAACTTCTTTCGTATTTTCTGCTCTCCAAGCAACATTTCTATGTAACTCTTATACCCTTCCATGCTTAAAATAACACTAAAAAACACAAGATTATGCCAAATTGAAGTAGATACATTGAGTCTCTCAAGGGCTCTTCTTTAGGTAAATAGTGGTAGACACCCCCTTTTGTATTAGGAAAGGTATCCTTCTCCCAACTTTCAACAAAAACTACATTGTTTTAATGAAAGGTTAATACATCATTTGGTTCGAACTTTAAGCTTTATTTAAGCATTACTTTATAATTTATTTATCCTGTGTTATGTACAGTTATGCTAAATTGCTTATGAATTATGAATTTATAAATGCATAACAGTTTCTAACTTAGATTTATTTACATGAAAACATGTCAAAAAATGGATCAATATTGTATTTTTTATAATCATTTGGCAATAAAGAACCACTATGCACCGAACGGATCACTGCATCCCCCTATCTTAGTTACTAAAGGGAAAAAACTCACCAAATTCTAACATTTTCCAATATTCTAAACTTTTAAATATATTTTTGAAAATTTTTACCACTTTTTTAATTCACGCCACTATGTATTACGAGCTACATAGTGTTTTGGCCGCCGGCTGCTACGACGGCAGTAACTGCTATTTTGATCCTTGGTCATAAGCACTGTTGTCTTGTATCTCAAATCCCTATTGTTTATATCAAATCCTAAGGGAGAAAAATTGTTTCTATGCAATGAATCTGAATCCCATTCACAAGTGAATGTTAAGGGTTTTAACAATTTGATAACTGTGTTATCGAATCTTACAATTCAGCAACTCGTCCAAGTTGGAATAGCATAGCTGATTGATTAATATTAGTAATATTTTACTTTTTTTTGTTAGTATTTCTATTTTTAAGAGGATCTCGTGTTTCACAAAGATTCTCAAGAATTTGAGAGATTTTGAGGAGCTTTTAGAGATGAAGAAGAAACAGGCATGCGGCTAGAACATTCAACTGCACACATGGGTTTCATCCTACATTCTTTCTTGAAGTTTTTCCCTATAGCTTACCTTTAGAAATGGGTTTTCCCTCCTCCTTCCCAAAAACTCTAATTTTCCCCACACCTTCTTAATGCCAGGGGAAATGTCAAAACTACCCAAACCTTTTCTTGAGGCATTCTCATTCTTTGATTTTTACTTTTTCCCCCTCTTGGTATGATTTCTATTTTCCTCTTTCTTTATCAAACATTCGGTCACTGCACCCTGTGTGGCCCAACTCTATGTGTACAATCCACCTTTACCTATTAAAGTGAAATACAATACAATGAACATATTGGGAGTGGTTGTTCATATGATAAAAACTTTAAACAATGAAAGGTGGGGCTCAAATAGGATAAATTAATAATATCTCAATTTATTCTACATTGGTCTTTTTTCCATGTCCCATACATTTTCTAGGTCGAATCACATTGATTGATTGATAGTAAGGATGGAAGGCTCATGAAACTTTAGTTGGTTATTGCATGAAAATAATTCTTAGGAATTATAAGGAACCACTTTCCCACTAATATCTTAGCCCAAACATATAACAGGGCTTACTTATCTGCATGGAATCGAATTATCAAGGATTTAAAGAAATGAATTCATCATAGTTAAAATATGATCTATTAGTATGGATCTGAATTTCTAAGAATTCAAAATAACCTATTATGCCATGAAATATAGGACCTATTAGTTCACATGAAATTGAAATCCTATAAATTCAAAGGAATTATTTTACCACAAAATCCCTTCTCTTGAGATTTTATAACATTTTTGTTTGCATGAATATAATTCCAAGAAAATCAAACAAACCCATTTTACCATAGATTCTTTATCTTGAAAATATAATTGGAGATTTTTTTTTCATTAAATTGAATTCCTAGAAAATGGTGTCGTCATCTTGTCATTTAAAAAGATATTGAAACAAAATTATAAAGCTATTGACCATTTCTTTCATTTGAAAATTAAGGTCAATCTTGAATTTAATGTATATTATAATATGGGATAATTGTCAAATTGCTTAGTTCAAAATCTATTGAATGTATTGGAAATTGCCAAACAACAACAATATTGAAATATTTTAATATTAGAATACTTTCTTATGTAATATTTTATTTTTCTAGTATTTAAATATAGAAATATTTTATTTTGTACATATCCATCCAAACATTCCGTAAGATCTAAAAGAATATAAGAAAATGCATGTTAGATCACCACTTTTCAATTATATAATAATGCTATATATTTTCATCCAAACCCATTTACACCATTGCATTTTCAACCCACAAATGCAATAATAGAAGTTTGACTGTTTTCATTGACCAAATCCCAACCAATTTACAAGAATGCATATTTCTTATGTTATAACCCACAATATGGGTAATTTAGTCCTAAAATGGTGTAATTGTAGCTAGGGGGAAATTCTCAAACTTTGGAAAGGTGGAGGGAAAAGTCATCTCTATAGGTAAGTTATAGGGAAAAACCTCTTCTTTCTTTTTATTTCGGTTTTTTCTTCATTAACATTTTTTAAATTTTGAGAGCCATCCTAACCATGTAAGGTTGGTGATTTGGATTTTTATTTTATTTGCTAAAGGAACAAAGAAAACAGTTATTGTTCCTGTAATGTTGATATCCTAAACATATTTAACTATTCCCACATATCATTTATAAGACAGTAATATGTCAATGATGGTCTTCATATGTCAATGATGGTCTTCATATGTTTGTATCCTAGTCTTATTTGTCACTCTTAGTCTTAGATGCTGCTATGGATGGAAAATGAACGGCTACTTCTCTAATTTATTTTAACTTTTTTCCATTTTACAAGGAAAAAGATCTTCTGATTCACAACACAATATGATTCATCCGCTTTAACGTGTATGGATTCGGTATTCAGAAAAATGATTTATTCGCGACACAAAAGCTTCATACTCTAAACACAACTCATCAACATTCAAAATCGATAAGAATGAGCCTGTTACAGACCTAAACTTCCTAAAAGAAGAATAAACGTCCAAACAAGGAAAAGAGAACAATGGAATGGAAAACCACCCCCAGCAGGCTTGAGCCATAATTGATGCAAAGAACACCCAAGTACTTAATCCCATCCCAATCTCTAGGGAAACGTCCCTTTCCATGGAAAGATCCTGAGGAGGCTTTATACATCACTTCTAAGTATCTATTGTGGATCCAAAAGTCCCCTCTAACGTGGTCCTACTATTGGAGCCTAGTTTGCTTAGAGCATGGGGAAAGGAGAAATTTTCAATAGCAAGGAACACTTCTTGGAAAATTTCACATTTTAAGACATTGGTCTTAAAAGGCTTTCTTGTTCCTCAGAACACTTTGATGTTTGCAGTAATTCAATAGATGAATGATAATTTGATCACAACTGCTAGGCCACACTTACTGTTTAAAAGTTAACTGCAAACAGTGCTTTTTATGAAGGAGTTCACAATACCTCTAGTTCGGCCTTTTCCTTGAGAGATTGGTTTAGGTCTTGCTTCAATTCTATTTGAGCCTTCCTGAGAGATTTAACTTCTTTCACTAGAACTTTAATATCTGCTTTGGATTTCAGCTCCAATTCTTCCTTCCGCTTCTGCGCATTCTCAAGTTGTTCCCTTGTGACATCTAACTCTTGCAACAATGATTCCATCTCACCAATGGCCGAAATTTTTGCTGACTCAGCACGAACCTTTTCATCCTAAAATAGAACAAGAGCATTTAAGAAATCACAATAAATGTTAAAATTGATTAGAAGATCATTTAGCCAAAGAGGATGATGAGAAGATTCTAAAACCTGTTCGCACTTGAGCTTTGAGTCCATCTCTAAACACTTCCTACGAAGTTCTTCCATATCCCACTGCATTTGAGTGACTCTTTCCCTTTCAAGTAAGATGGCTTGTTGTAAATTTTCTTTATTTTTCTGCTTAGTGCTTTCAAGCTCCACATCCAAATCTTTCACCTAGGTGGACATGGTAATGAAAAATAAGTAACACTTAAAAGAAAACAAAACAAGAGGGTAAGAGGAGACAAAATCCAATGAAAATAAATGACATAAATTTGATATATTACAAAGTTAAGACTTATTTGAAGCCTAATAGATAACATAATTGTATTACTATTCAAAAAAAAATAAAAAAAAAAGATAATGCAATTTTATTCAGTGTAGGTATTCTCCACATCTGATTGTTGGCAAAATCTTATGATATAGGATTTGAATGAGATCTTTTAAAAACAATTTGAATATTCTGCTTGAATCCCTTCTGTTAAGAATCTTCATATTTTTCTTAATGAATATTGTGATATACTTTACAATTTAAAAACAATTCATAATATTCAGTGTCATGTTGTCGTACAAAGCTATTACCAACATTATCGACCTTTAGTTTTTCCTTTCTTTGTAATTTTTTTAGGCATTTTAAGCCCAAATGGTATCTTCCGTCTTATAATAAGCATGAAGGTATGCTGTGTGGTGGTTTAAAAGCTCAAGTTAGGCATCTCGCCTCCATAGAAGAGTTCCAGGCTCAAGTCAGCACAAGAAACTCCCCAAGCCCCACACACACGAAAGAATTTCTTTTTTTTTTTTTTTTTAATAAAGTAAAAAAAAAAAAAAAAGGTAGAGGGCCTGTTTGTGTCATTTTCATTTTTTTTTTTTTTTTTTTGAAGGGCTACTTGTATTAATGAAAGCTAGCAGTATAAGAGATGAGTGCTGACAAGCAAACCAGGAAACCAGGAACACACAAAACAAAAAGGCCCAAAAACAAAATGCCTAAGGCCTCGCACAAGAAAAAGCAATCTCATTCCAGTGGCACATTATCTGATCTATGGAGTTAATCTCTAAAAGCGGAGCTAACAAACACCCAGAGAGCAACAAAGAACTTAGTTTCTAAACCAAGCTGTTAATGCTGGATCGAACCCCTTCGAAGAATCTTGAGTTCCTTTCCTTCCACACTGTCCAAAGCTCCGCTTAGAATGTCAAGCTCCACCAGCCTGTTTGTTTCATGTAATTGAATACTACAGGAATTGTAAGACTTTTATTTCTAAAAATGGTTAGAATTAAAGAAACAAATGTGAATTTTAAAAAATGGCCATCAAATTACCTCCCTTATAATGAAAAATGAATCACGGGGAGGTGCGATATAAATACCCAATCATCTCCCTAGTAATTCAAATCCTAGGAAAGTGAAGGTTGTGTCTAGATTAGTACCTTATTACCTACACCGTCACCTCTTTTAGAATCCTTTGGTCGAGCTCGTTTGACCTTGAATTCCTAAGTATTCTACACAAACAAACAGGCTCTAAGAGGAAATTAGAACTTAAATCAATTAAAGACTAGCCCCGATACAAAAACAGGTACAGAAACAAATACTAGGAATGGATATGACACTGCACTTTTTGAAATCCAACATGGATATGGATAGAGTACCCTATCCATATCCAAATATGAAATCCCTTAATACGAAATTTCACATTTCATATTAGAATTTTGTATGAAGTCTTACTTCTCTTCCCCAGACTATTTCTAAACTAATGATATTTATCATTATTAACATTTATTTGCCTTCGTTAGGGACAACATTAGAATATGTTGTTTGCATCCTGGTTCTTAAAGTCAGTTTCGAACTGAAACTCAATGCACCCTCAAGTGTAAGATGACTCAAGGATAATGATTCAACTCAGCCACATTAGACTAAATCATAACAAAATCATGCAAAAGACATCAAAAACCCAAAAGACCATGAACTTTTCCAAGAGAAAAATAAAAGAAAAGGAAAAAAGAAAAGAAAAAATAGCATTCCACAAAGCAGCTATATGGATGTACATTTACAATTAGGTATATGGATGTACATTTTTTGGCATTTTATAGTGAACGAAAATCACAGAACAATTTCGTAACTAATTTTTTTTAATGGAAAAACAATTTCATAAATCATGAACATTAATAATCTTTTTTTTTTTTTTTTTTTGAATGGTTACTTTCATTAAAAAAGAGCAAACAGTACAAGAGAAAAGTACTGAAAGCAGAAGAAAATAAAACAGGACAAACTAAGGCCCTATCAAAGAAAATGTCACCTCTTTCCAGTGATACACAATTTGATCTAATGAGTATCCCTTAAAAGAAGGGAAAATACAGACCCAAACAGCTACCAAAAACTTCGATTTCTCCACCAGTCTACTTTCCCTACTTGCAATTCCTTCAAAACATCTTGAGTTTCTTTCCTTCCAAATCGTCCAGATCACTGCTAGGAAAGACAACCGCCACATCACTTTGCCTTTCAGGTCCCCAATAGGAACCTTCCAAGCTTGGAAAAGCTCGGGGAGAGAATGAGGAAGAGCCCAACAGCAACCAAACCCTCCTATTATAGCCATCCATATAGTTTGAGCTAAATTACAATTTAGCAAGAGATGGTCTACGAATTCTTCGCCATCAAACACATCGGGCATCCATTCACTATCGTCAGCCCTCTCTTCCTCAAAAGGTCCATAGTAGGGATCCTTTTCCTAAGAGCAAGCCACCCAAATACAAGCACCCTAGGAGGAGCTTTCATCTTCCAAATGCCATACACTCTGCTCCTATCCCTGGGATTGTTTAGGATTGTCTGAAAGAAATAAGACACTGAAAAGGATCTGTTCTTAGAGGCAATCCACACCCTATCATCTGCTCTGTTGTCTTGAATGGTGAAGCTGTTCAGGGAATCAAGGAGATCAATGAACTGTGATTCTTCGTTGTCCTTTAAGATCCTTCTAAAAGTGGGACACCAAACCCTCTGGCCTCCAACAGTACTCATATAAGAGCTGACCGTTGCTTCCTTGTCTTGTGCACACCTAAACAGGTCTGGGAATTGAGCACAGAACGGATCCTCACCTCCCCACCTATCTTTCCAAAAAAGGATCCTCTCCCTCGATCCAATTTGGTACCCAATGTTCTCCATGACAAGTTCCTTGACTGAGAGGATTCCTTTCCATATAGCAGATGAGTTCCAAGGTGGATCCTGAACATCTCACCCATGTCTTGTAAGGTTGTATTCCTTTCTAGCACCTGTCTCCAAAGACCTTGTGAACCGTCTCCAATCCTCCACAGCCATTTGCCTAAGAGTGCTTGATTTATCTTCTTTAGGGGTCTAATTCCCAAGCCTCCTTCTTCCTTCGGCTTACATACGGATTCCCAATGTACCAAGTGAATCTTCTTCTGAGAGCTTGTGCCATGCCATAAGAACTTTCTCTGCAATCTTTCGAGTCTCTTTGTAATTGAGGTCGGGCATCTAAAGATGGAGAAGTAATAGGCTGGCAAGTTGGAGAGGACAGATTTGATGATGGTTAACCTTCCACCTATAGATAGGTAATTTGCTTTCCATGTAGACAGCTTCCTCTCTACCCTTTCCACAACTGGGTTCTAAAGAGATTTAGTAACCTGCCCCGAGCACAGAGGCATTCCTAAGTACGAAATAGGAAGATCCCCCAGTCTTGCAGCCCATAATACCTAAAAATTTAAGAAGAGGCTTCCAATACGTAGACCAATCACGTCACTCTTGAAGAAGTTGACTCTTAGCCCTGACACTACTTCAAAGCATAGGATAGTGACTTTAACATTTCTAACCCGAGCTTCCTCTGCTCCACAGAATATGAGAGTATCATCAACATGCTGCAAATGGCTGATAACTGGGGAATTTCTAGCCACTCTGAAGCCTTCAAACATTCCTGTATTCACAGCCTTTTGTATCATTCTTCCCAACGCTGCTACAATTAGGAAAAGAAAAGGGGAGAGGGGATCCCCTTGTCGGAGCCCCCTTCCAGCCTGGAAGTAGCCCTTTGGGGACCCATTCACCAAAATAGAGAACCAAGCTGACGAGACACACTCCTGAATCCAACTCCTCCATTTTTCCCCCAAACCCCATTCTCCCTAAAATGTATTGAAGGAATTTCCAATCCACCCCATCATAAGCTTTCTCCAGGTCTAGCTTGTAGATGACCTGGGGTTTTGACTAGCAAAATATAATCAATTCAAAGAATGTAACATTTTCACTAATGTAGCCAGTAGTTCTAAGCATTTCTATCCCTTAGTAACTCACAAGCTATCACTAGCAAAATATAATTCAAAATCCAAAAATTCAAAGCCTTCGAATTTTTTGGTTTCGAGGTTTTGGCTTTTGACCCGAATAAATCAAGAACTCTCTAAACACCGAGTAACAGACTCATCTCACAGGATAGCTGAGTCCTATATAGTTTTACATAATGGATAACAGACTCATCTCCCGGGTTAGCCGAGTCCATTACAACTTGGTGGAGCTTTAAAGCCATGGTTTGCAGATGATATGGTACTCTTTAGTGAAACAAGAAAGCAAACAGTAAGCGGCAACTTTAGATAAGGCGTTCAATCCAATTCAGTTGAAAAATAGCTGATCAAAGAGAGCAAATAATGAGTGCAAGTTTAGTGGAACAAAGAGAATAGAGGATGAGATCGTCAAAATAGAACCTAACTTCACACCATGGTGTGATACTTATGATAGCTAGGGGCCTTAATGGAACAAGCAGAGAGTTTGACTTGGATATAAAGAAAAAAATTAGGTAGGAAAAGTGGAGACAAGCCAGTAGAGTACTCTGGAATCATCAAGTATCACTTCAATTAAAAGGACATTTTTATTAGACAATAATTCAACGCTCACAGTATGGAGTTGTTGGGTAACAAAGAAACAACAATTAAAATAGATGGACTACAGACGTGCATGCTAACTAAGAAGGATGTAAAAAGTCACGAGAAAGAAACAAGAAAGAGTATGTAAGAGGAAACTTATAGGCAGCTTCAACTTAAGTAAAAAATCATGGAATTTCATCTGAGATGGTTTAGGGCAAGGCACATACATACACAGAGATTTTTGTTCAAGGAAATAAGCAAAGGGGGATAGGAATAAAGACCTTGGACAAAGTAATGAGGAAAGACAAGTTAGACTGAACTCGAATAGAATATGGCTTCAAACAGGGCCAATGCAAAAGCAGAGTCCACAAAGGCTATCCTAAAATAGATTGGGCAAAGCTGCGATGACTGATACTTATGTCCACAATGGAGATTTGGCACATCTAAAGGTGACATAATCAACATTGAATATAATAGTTAAGAGTATACTACATATCTCGGTGTACTTTCTAGAGGATGTGCGATGAAGGATATTTGAAACTCCTGAAGTGTACCTTTTTCATCTGTCTGATCTCTTGTCACCACTCAAGTCTCCTGTAAACTTCTTTCAAAAGCGGACTAGCGCACGCACACACAAAGACCTCACTTCCACACATCAAGTTCAAAGACAGGAAATATGGATTTAGGTTGTTTTCAATTTAATTAGTATAACTCTGTATAAGCCAACCCTAATGTAAGTGTATAAGGCTAAGATGACGATGGAATTTCTTTAAACATTTTCATGTCGACAAATATAAAAACTAGTAGGATTGTAGTAAGTAATTGACATTATAATGAGCTAAAACAGTACCTTACAAGTGTCTCTGTAGTACCAGGTACCAGTACTAGTATCATATCTACCATTCAAAAAAAGAAAGAGAGAAGCTAGTATCATACCATGCTGGTACAAGTATGATAGATACAAGGATGAAATAGCGCCTGATATGATGTGTATTGGCTGATAAATAAATCATATCAGTTGAGGCCACACCAATATTTTCATATTATCACCACTCATGCCCGACATTTATAGGATGACCCCTTTTAAAGCAAAGAAAAAAAAACCCTCTTTTCTTCATTCTTTTGCAAAGAAATGACTGGGGAAAGTCAAATCACTTTTGCCTTCTACCTCACAAAAAGGGGGGAAACAACAAAATACACTTCAAATCCAAGAAACAAAGCCAATACATGGCTTTCCTTTAAGGTAAGAAAGAGTACAAATTTGAGTAAATATTTGGAATTTTTCTTTTGTTTTTATTAGGAATGATCTCAAAATCATCTATAATGCATGTTTGAAGCATAGAAGCAGCATAGATTTACTCAAAAACACGATTTTGTGCCATTTGCAATTTTTTTTTTTTTTTTTTGTTTAGTATGGGTTTTTGGGTTATTTTCAGAAAAGAAGACCTTTTCTATTTTGGAAAACTTTGCTCGCATAGATCATTATGTTAGTGTTTTCTTAGACTAGATTTATGTGTTTCACAGATCAATCTCTTAGATCCAACCAAAAGTAGTTCAAATGAAATCATCCTAACAAGATTCAAAGTTAATGGATTTTAGCTCGATTAGTGTCAGATTGGAGAGGGTGTAGTGATGCAATCGTAGGTACGATCGCAAGTGCCGGGGCACAATTAGGGTTCCCAGGGAACAATCACACGTGGAAGAAACAGTCTTCAATGATAAACCTTTTATTAACTCAATTCTCTAATATGAGATCATTGATCTCTACAATGCTTTATTTATAATAAAAGATACTTCCCTAAGAAACAACCCTAAACAAATTAGGAAACCAAATAATAATCCTATTCAAATTAGATACTAATCCTATATACAACTACTTAAATAAAAATTAGAAACTACTAACAATTAATAAAGAATTCCTAAACTTCCTTAGGTCCCACATGTGGACTGTGCCTCTTGCTCTAACGACTGTATAATGCTGCTGCATCATTCTCCCCAGGTTGGAAAAGAGTTTGACCTCGAACTCGACTCTTCTTCTTGATATTGCTTTTGTATATAGTGTAGACTTGAAGTGCTTCCTTGGTGAAATAAGAACTTGATCCTTCCTTTGGTGGTGCCGGCTTCATAGGACATAGTGTTACTTGCTTTCCACCATGCATGAATGTGTGTGTTGTCACGCATTCCGTTAGTACCATTCTTATCATACATCCATGGACGACCCAACAAGATATCACAACTATCCATGGGTATCACATTACACCAAACTGTATCTGTATAATCTTCACCAATAGAAAAGGTAACTGGACATGCATGCCGTACTTGCACTTCATCACCTGTCATTAACCATCTAGCAAAATAGGAACGATGATGTTGGTTTTGGTAGTAGTGGGCTTGGGTTTCTGGGAATAGGTCTAGGAGACGGTGATTTTGGGAATCGAGAATTTCCAGTGAAGAACAAAGGATGGATGGATTCCGCTAGGATTGTGGTGGGACCATGGAGGGCTGGATTTGAAAGAGAAGACGAAGGAAGGGCTCAATTGGTTGTTGGAGTGGAAATTGAGGAACGATGATGGCTGTGGATGATGAATGGAAAGATGGATATGATTAATCACGCCGACGATCGGGGATCGTTCGGCTTTGATACCAATTGATGCGATCGTATCCGGGGCACAACTAGGGTTCCCAGGGAACAATCACATGTGGAAGAAACAGCCTTCAACGATAAACCTTCTATTAACTCAATTCTCTAATCTGAGATCATTGATCTCTACAATGCTCTATTTATAATAAAAAAAAAAACTTCCCTAAGAAACAACCCTAATCAAACTAGGAAACCAAATAATAATCCTATTCAAATTAGAGACTAATCCTAAATACAACTACTTAAATAAAAATTAGAAACTACTAACAATTAATAAAGAATTTCTAAACTTCCTTAGGTCCCACATGTGGACCATGCCTCTTGCTCCAACGACTGTATAATGCTGCTGCATCATGTAGTACTCTATACTTCTTGAAAATATAATAGATAGAAACAGGATATGATCTTTCTATATGTTGTCCTAATGGCATAGGGATTCTATTGAAAGAAATGGTTTGAAATGACCAGCACAAAGACAAAAGCAAATTGAAGATAAGTGCTATGCTATTTATATCGTAGATGAACCATCAAAAAATAGCCATTGGCGATCTCAACAGTGATAGTTTAAAAAGCATTTAGAAGACTACTTTGGCCAAGACAATATATAAAAATAAATATATCAGAATTCACATAAAAAAGGATGGTACCAGATAATTTAAGAAAATAAAAAAGGTGAAGATTGGACGCACTTTCGTTGTGAGGTAATCTTTTACAGCTATTTCTTGATTCAGTCTTGCTATAAGATCCTCCATGTCTGTTTTTGCTGTAACAAGTCTTCTTTGCATGGTTGTAAGAACCCTACTCATTTTATTTCGCTGATCAAGGGGAAGAACTACATGCACATCATTCAAAAACTGAATCTCACTGCTAGCAAAAGCTTCCATGGTACTTGGAGCCTCTGTGCCTCCAGCAAGGTCAACAGAGTTATCACCAAGAGAGTTCATCGCCCCTGTATTTGATAGGTCACTGCCTCTTATAGAACTCATATCGCTTCCAACACTCTCAGCAGAGTGTTTTCGAGTATGATCGGTAACCTTATCACGCTCTCGCTCTGACAGAAAACCCATCCTTTCCCTGGAGAGAAATGCATCCTCTGAAGCATTTCCGTTAAAAGAATCCTTGCCCAAATATTTGTTCACATTTTCAGACTGTATCTTATTCCTTGGTATATCACCCATCTGCTCCAAAACCAAACCCCCCATAAAGATACCATTGTCATCTTCTGAAACACCGTACTTCACAAGACTTTCAATTGGAGCAGCCAACTCTTGATCAAATGATAGATCTTCCGTACCAATTTCAGAACTATCCCCTCTTTGCCTTGGTGTTCCTAGGTCTGATGTCTCATACGCATTGTCACTACCATAATCAAGTGTGTTAAACAGAGTCTTCGATACATCCGATGAACTGCCAGCAACAACAGAAGCTCTTAAATTGGGATGCAGCGGAGTTGAAGTTGTACTATCCCCACGACCAACATGAGGATTCACATCAGGAATTTGCTGGTTTGCATCCTGAAATGCTGAAAACAACGACATGAAAGAAACGATAAGCACACTCGTAAAAATATATAGGTACCTTTCTCAAACCAACAATTGAATAGAATTTGTAGGAAAAATACTTTAATTAAAAAAGCAGTATATGATAGCTAAAACATTTGCAAATGTATATCCAAGTCACTTAAATCAATCGAACTCCTACAATAAATGAACGGTTAACATAGTAACATGAAGATATTTTAGAGTACCATTTCATAAAATAATATTGTCACCTACATGACCTTGCAGCAGCTTCTAGCTCAAGGAAGGATGCCACTGGAACACTTCTGGACAGATCAATGTCAGAGAGTAGCTTGCTTATCCACTCCTCCAATGCATACCTTCTCTGAAACAAAACTAACCATTTTGAGAACATCAATTACTTTTATTCGAAAATAAAGTCATTGCAGCTGTAACAACTATGAAGGAATATGGATTTAACTTGCATGGAATATCAACTGGAAGATTTATTATGTTTTCTTTTTTTTTTTTTTAGAAATAAAATCTATTTACAGATTTCCACACAAATTAAAGGTATATTTCGAAGTGTATTAGGTTTTAACAGTTCTCGTCCTTTTGTGAGTTGGGTTGTAGATGTTTAAGAAAGGGGAAAAACATTCTTGGAGCTGTCAAAAATTGAACTTCTACTCTCCTCCGATATTGGTGAGTGCACTCTGACCTCCTCTTTCTACTATTCTTCTGTTTTCCTATTCTACTTCCATTTCTTTCCTTCTGCTCAGTTTATGCTTCACAAATCAATTTTCCATCGCATCCATGCAGTACTACAGTACTTAAGTCAGTGTCCAAGAATTGAGTGAAGCAGTTTTCTTTTTTGGTATCCAAGCTACCTTGATCACTTTTTTATGCATCGGATTACATGTCCCAATTTGCATCAACATCCAATTTTTCAAGGCCATAGGTAACAACGGAATTGACTATGGTACAAAATTTAGAGTTGGCCGAAGCATTCATGGAGCAATTTGAGCATCATAAGAATACCTGCAAGAGTGGGAGCAATATTTGGGCCCCAAACAGTCCCAATAATTGAGTAGAAGTTGATGGCAGGGGCTGTTTTGGTAAAACAAGGGAAACAGGGGGAGTAAATTGAAAAATCCAGAAGTTCTGAACTCAAAAAAGTTAGAATGTGAATTTTATTTTTTCTTTTGTTCTTCTTTTTTTTTTTTTTTCTTGTTTGCCTGATTTTGTGGGCCACCCTTCGCCCAAACCCACTAGGGATACCCCTCGGGTCGGCCAAGGGTGGGCTACTGGGCTTCAGCCCAATTAGTCCACTTTACTCAGAAGTGGACCATGTGGGGTCTATATGGCTTTTTGTCTGGAGATGTCTGGGATGCCTAGATCACAAAATTAGCAAGTTTTTCCTATTATTTTAGCAACTGGACTCTTATTAGGAGTTATTAGTCTTAGTTAGGACTTAGGAAGTCCATTGGTAGGAGTCTTAGAAGTCAAGTCCTAAATGAATTTTCTTTAGATTTTCAAGTCTATAAAACCAATGTAGGGTCAACAGTGTAGAACATGATGCAGTCTCCAGTACATAAATAAAACTCAGCAGTTTCCCTTTTCTTTCCCTCTCTTACGTTGAGTGGCTGTGGGAGAATGAGAACGCTATAAGTTCAGTTTTGGTTAATTTATTTTGTTTCGTTGCTTAATTTTAATTTCTAAATTTCTGCAATTTCTCTGCAACATCCATATTTTCTGGTCTATTCAACTGGGCCCTTTGACAGTCTGATTTCTCTACTCGGGACTGTGTCAATAGGACTATACTATTAACCTCTCCAGTGAGTCGCTGCAAAGTTACACCCATGTCCGAATACAATTAACCTTATTCAAATGGCAAAGAAAATCCATGAAACTCTTGTCTCTATAGGCAACATGCACATAAACAAGCACTGCACTGTGCTTAGAAATAACAATACAACATTTTAAACACTAACTCATCTCAAGTAAAGTAACTACGGAAAATACATATTGTGGTTAAGAAAGGAAATGGGATTTACTTCAAACTAATTTCATCCATCGGAATCCAAAAATATCAAGAAGTCTCTTCTCAGTTTTAAAATATATTCAAGGAAGAGCTACCTCGCCATAAATAATACATCATATCAGATTCATTCTGCATAAAATAGACCAAATATGTTTATTACCTCTTCCACTAATAGCTGGCTGGAATTTATTCTTAATAAAGAGTGCTTCGGCGGAGCTGGAGGAATATTTTTCTTTGGAAACGCCTTCTTAAGCTACAAATACAGAAAAAATATATGTGAAAAAGAACCCTGCAAAGATAATTAATCACAGGGAGAAGATTGAAGTTTATTGCATGTCTGCAACTTTTTTCTATGTATGCTGATAATACTAGCTATATTCTGCTCACTTTCTTACATACCAAACATTTTTTTCAGTATTTCCAAATGTGACTATATTTTATAAATATTGTGATGCAAGAGTATCATTATTTTCTTTTAAATATTTTTTTTGAAAAAAAAAAAAATTTGGTTGAAGATCCGTATCTACCATGGAACTTCCATCCATTGTTGTTAAAATCTGAGGATTTTGGCATTTCATATTGAATCCCAAGGAAAAATATTCATATCTATACACTATACAGTTAATTTCACTTACATGTAGAGGTGTAAAACCTCAGCACAGCCCGTTTGGAGCTTGGCCCAGCTGTGCCTGGGCCGTGGCCAGTTTGGCAGGGGCTCGAGCCAGCACGGCCCACAGGCACCATCCAGTTTTTAATGTCAAATTTATATTTAATGATACATGTGGATTAGAAAGAGTACCTTCCCAATGCTCCACCTTTAATGGTAAGTAATACTTCCATTGGGTTGGAGGAAAGAGTAGCTTCCCAATGCTAATACCCATTTAAGTAAGGGTAACATTGATTACCATCTTGGGAAAGATAATTTACATCCATTATCCATGTGAATTAATGCTAATACCTATAAGTTAATACCCATATGAATTAATAAAATCTTGGGAAAGATATTTATCAAAAAAAAAGAACATATTGGGAGATAATTGTCCCCCTGCCCAGTGCATTTGGAGATCTATTTTATCTTGGTTCCATTCTTGTGGCCCTCTGCAAATTCTATCCCTTCTTTGTTTGACTTTTGGAAATTAAGGGTAGGCTTTAAAAGAGGAAAGGTTATGTGGAAGCTCTCGTTCTCAACGACAATTTCATCCTTATGGAAAGAAAATAATTTACGGTGCTTTGAAGGAAAATCCTCAGATGCAACCAAGATAGTGGACAATGTCAAGCATTTGGTGGCTCTTTGGGTCTCCCTCTACCTTTACTTAAAGGAATATCAATAAGCCCCATTATTCACAATTGGGATGAAGTGGCCAGATCCTGCACTATTGCTAGGCGAATCTTCCCCATATGGCACCCGCCTCCACAAGGAGCTTTGCAGCTAAATTTTGATGGGAGCGCTACTAGTAATCCGGGTATGGCAGGTGTTGGTGGTGTTATCCGTAACGAAGATGGGATAATTTTTTTGTCTTACTCGGGCCC
Source organism: Umbellularia californica (assembly GCA_028538565.1). Taxonomy (NCBI): domain Eukaryota; kingdom Viridiplantae; phylum Streptophyta; class Magnoliopsida; order Laurales; family Lauraceae; genus Umbellularia; species Umbellularia californica. Next base: position 93,919,849 of record JAPQWN010000003.1, on the reverse strand, counting down.
AGCAGGTGGTTGTTCAATCAACAAAGCAGAACTACTTGCCTTACACATTGGTCTTCGAGAAGCTTCCCGCTTTCAAGTTACAACCTCAACGATTCCTTATAGAAAGGGAGTCTTCTTGTGTTATACGTGCAATGAAAAGTCACCTTAAAAAAAAAAAAAAAAGATAATTCCCATGGGTTCGACTCCCGTGCAGCAACGTTGCATGGTAATATAGTGCATCTCCGCGGTCATCTTATCACCACATGCCACATGGATCTTCCAGTGTTGAATTTTAAACCGGCTCCGAAGAGTATTTAATGCTTGATTGAAGAAAAAAATTCCAAAAATGCCCTTGCATTTTCATGACTTGCCCATACAAGGAAATTCAATTGATGCCATCACCTATGATACCCGGATGGTTGACTTAAGAAAAAATTTTCCAAAAACGTATCCTGTATTGGTACCTGATACTGCACCGATACTTCTAGGGAACAAGTTTAACATATCCTACATATAAAGTCCATTATTTCATATAGTTCTTTTACTATTTTTAATTCTCATTATAAACAATGCTAGAAAGAGACGAAAACAATGATAATTTCATTGATTCAAAAGTGATATAAAGAAAAAATTAGGATACCCATATTTGTATCCGTGTCATAGATTTTCAAAAGTGGGGAGTCATATCCCCAATCCCCGTATTTGTGTCTATATCCATATCTAGGCATCATAAGCCATCACAAAAAAGGTACATACTCATGTGGGTCCCGCCATGATTTTGCTATGGTCCATGCAACACACGTTGCATCATCCCTCTGCCTTTCATGTACTTGCCTCACAGGCCCTCTTCACCATTATCTAATATGCTTACACATGCATGCACGTATTTATTTTAGGCTTTGGCGCCCACTAAGTTGGATTCATAATGTAGTTGTAGTAGAGTATTTAAGACATCAACTGTGATATAATACCCTAAATTTTGAAAATAATAATAATAATAATAATAATAATAATGGAATCCAGTTGTGCAACATTGCTACATTGCATTATATGGGCAATGGATAAATGTACCATCCAGTAGGACCTGCAAGTTATTGGATTGGATCTATAATGATGCATGTACCACACAAAGTTGCCAACAAAGAGTGGCCACCTATTGGACCCAACAAATGGGGCCACTACTAAATGAGACCATTAGCAAAATGAACTAGTGGCCTGTTGATTTTCTAAAACCTAAAAAAATTATTATTATATAATATATCCGATATTTCAAGTCATACATCTAATGCAACCACTTTGTGGGTTTACTTTGGTGGGCGGCCCCAATTGAAATAAGACAACCCAAATATACACATATGTATAAGAGGGCAAGTACATGAAAGGCTAATGGCTGATGCACACATGTTGCATGGACTATTAAGAACATAAAAGTGGGACCCGTAGAAATATGCATCTTTCTTGATATTAATTGAGCTCTCATTGTATGGGCAAGTCATGAAGATATAAAGGATAGCCTTGGACAATATGCTTTCTCAAAGAAGTATTAAATTCTCTTTAATATGGTTTTCAATTTCAACACCCAAACAGCCAGCTGCCATGTTGTGATAAGAGTTGGGAGATGCAATATATTACCTTGCAGCATTGCTGCACTGGAGTCCGCCCCAATTCCCATAATCTCATCCTACCCTAGCCTAATAAGGCCCACAACCCATTGACCAGGCCATCAGGCCGGGCGCAGACTGCCGGGCCATGCCGGGCTGGGCCAGTCAACGTGCCTGGCCTGGGTGGCCCAGCACATTTTACTGGTACATCTAAGGATTCATGTGTGAATCATAAAATTCAATGTTTGTTGTATCAAACAGTACCATCAAAAAAGAAAAAAAATACTTGTTATATAGAATCACATGAATGAAGCAGTTTGTCAATGAGGGAAAAACAACAATCGAATGGCTATCCTAGGTCATTCTTTTACTTTCCTTTTTTTTCAGTTTTTGGTGTTTCTATTTTTAAAAATTAATTCGAGATTAAAGAAATCACTTAAAAACTTATGGGATTTTAAGGAGGTTTTAGAGCGAAACAAGAATTAGGCATGTGACAAGAATTTTTGACTGCGAGTATGTGTTTCACTCAACATTCTTTTCCTTTTTTTTTAGCTGCTAATATTTTTTTTTCATGAATCACTTCTTTAATTTCAAGCGACACACCCTAACTATGTAATGTTGATGATTTGGTTGAAGAAAACAAATAAACTGGTAAACTACAACTGGTTCGCAATTATGTTAATACCTTAAACCTTTTTTGCAGTTATGTTAATCCCTTAAACCTGTTCAGCTATTCTCACACATATCGTCCATGATATGTACATATATGCCAATGTTGTTGCCATATGATTGTATCATAGCCTTGTTTGGTATTCTATTGATGTTGCTATGGGTAGGAAATTGATGGATCAGAATACCTACTTTCTTTTTTTTAGCATTTTTTTCATTTTTCAACATTAAAAATCCTATACTTCATGATTCATTCAACCCAACTCATTAAATCAACCTCACAAACAATTTGAGATAAAATTTTATTTTCAAAACGATACTTTTTTTTTTTTTTTTGCTAACGGAGGGTTCCCAACCCTTTGGGCTGGACTATTCCCTCCGGGCCCAGAGAGAAGCCGGGTAAAACCCCTGTGGCCCTCAGGTGGTAACACAAGTGGACTCAACCTTCGGTTCCTGAAGAGGGGGGAACCGGGGGTCGATACCAAGACCTCTAACTCCAGAAGAGGGAGGAACCGTGGTCCTGACCACTCGGCCAACCCCTTGGGGCTAATCAACCCAACTCATTAACTCAACCTCACAAACAATTTGAGATACAATTTTATTTTCAAAACGATACTTCCATCGATATATAATTTTCATGTCCCATCCACAAGTAGTCATTTCCTGTCCTTGAGGCCAAAGAGTGTGCAAACTGCTGCACCACAATTCCTTGTTGAAGCTATATACATGTAATATGCAGAACGGAAGGGAAGATGTGGGGCTGCGGGCGGGAAAGGATAGAAATGGAGAGCTAGGGAGAAAATTGGGCTTTCACCAAACTACAATCCGGAGGGAGAGATCTCGAGGAGAACTCAAAGAAAGCTTGGGGAAGATCCCAAAAGCACTCAAATTTCATTAATTATCAACCATCCTTTCCTAGCCAAAGAGGTTTTACATCATTAAATAGGAACAGAAATAACCCTAGGACTAATCTCGACCATCCAAACACATTTATGGCCATGATTAAAACATCCTACTAAAACAACTTAAAACATAATTAAAAGCTCTAAATAATATAAAAATAACAAAAAACAAATGGGCTGGAACCATTAGCCAGTCGACCCAGGGGGACCATGGGTCTGTCCTGCATCAAAGCTGTTTCCACTTGACAACAAATTAACAGGCAGATAAATCAATCAGAGCACATGTAAACTATGGGGCTACAAAGAACATAGATTTAACTATAGTTAAGTGGAAAAGTAGAGCTCACAACGAGTGCTGATAACTGATAAGGCTTCGATGACAATGATGACAGCAACAACGATATGATGATGAAATTAGAGCAGAATGAATAGAAGATAACAGGTTCACGCGAAAAAAACACACATTTATATGCACCATTGGAATGCAGAATCAAAATTCTGAAAACAACCAAATGCTCATGACATGATGAAGTCAATAGTGTCCACTAAACAATAAAAACAAAAAGGTTTCAAAAGAAAAGGAATGATGATGACAGCAACAATAATATATTTAGTACTATTCTCAATAGCAGAATAAAATTCATACACTTACAGCAGCAAATAGTTTCAAGAAGTCACTGAATCTTCTAAGTACTCCGCGGGCTGTAGTAATTCCCTCTGGTGATTGTAGACCAACCTGAACCCTGTAAAACTGTCCCTCAATTATGTTAAAACAGAAAATGCAAGAGGCATGCAACTAAATTACTGCAGCAAATAACTCAGAACATGACGCCCAGATAGTAGTTTCTGGCGTGATCCAAGTCAAGAAAAGAGCAGAGTGTAAGAAAAACCAATAATCCAAAGAGAAGCAAAAGATTTCAAATGCAATTCATCAAAGAGATGGATTGATTTGACAGCAAGAAGAAAGACTGGTCCACGGTAGTATGAATGAGAGAATCTCAAGTCCTGATATGTCTTAGTATCCACAGGAACAAAATCAGTCAATGTAGCAGCACATAAAGACTTGCACTCACCTGCAATCAGTCCAAAGACTCAATAGTAAAACTAGGTTTCAATCTAAGTTGAGCGGGTTTGACCTGGTACCTTCTTTTTTTTTTTTTTTAAATAACCTGGTACTTTTAGGGTCACAAGCATTGTTAAAAACATCTTTCTGAGGAAATTATCGTTTCTGGAAAATGTCAAGATATTTTCAAATTTGGGGTTTCCTCATGATGTTATCAGGAAAATGTTGAAGAAAATAACATAAATTTTAAATAATTAAAAAATCATAAGTAGATAAATAAAAAGAAAATAAATCTAGTACTATAAACATTTTTTTAGATTTTTCCCTGTTGTCTTTTATTCTAATTTTCATAATATCTTCACTTTCTAGTACTTTGAAAATATCGAGATATCATCAGAAAATATATTGTTTCAGGTCTACATAGCAACAACAGTATCACGATATTTGTTGCCAATATTTGGTGACTATGGTCACAATGCCATGTTGCCATGTCACAAATCTTTTTTTTTTATTGGATAACAGTAAATTTTATTTCACCAAAAAATAACAAGAAAGAGGACTACGCAGATAAACCACTTAATCATATCCAGAACTCAACGAAACAAGAAAAGAAGGAAAGAAAAAACACTAGCGGTCAAAAAGAATAGAAGTGCAAAAAACTCCCTCCGTAGCAAGAGCATTTGTGCCATGTCACAACTTTTGGAAATATTTTTAAAAAATCATGACACATGAATGGAGCAATAAATTCCACTATATTTTCAAAATATATGCAAAATTGAATATCTTGTGATAAAAATGGAACTGTAAAAATCATTTAAACATTAATTTTTAACAATTGAGTTTATTTTCTACATTTTTAGTTTTTTTTCCGCTCACGTACAAGCACACCCATGCATATACTAAACCCAAAGTCCCTCACCACAATACAACAAGGGATCAATTGCTGGCTGTTACTTGGGAGAAAGAGATGCCTAACACTGAGCTATTAGTGGATTAAATATTAATCTTTTTCATGAAATTTTCCTGTCAATATCCCAAGAAAATTCCAAAATTAGGAAATATCCCACTATCTTTCCAAAACAATATTCCTGAGAAGAAGATTTGAGATATAAACAGGTTGACAAGGACTAATGCATCATACTGGCTTTGGAAGTGCAGTTCTTTTTTAAAGCATTAAAAAGTACAACTAAAGCATGAGGGAAATTTTTTTGCCCTGAGAAGAAGATTTGAGATATTAACAGATTGACAAGGACTAATGCATCATACTGGCTTTGGAAGTGCAGTTTTTTTTTTTAAGTATTAAAAAGTACAACTAAAGCATAAGGGAATTTTGGGAAAATGATTTGACTAGTTCATCAAAAAATGCAATATTCAAATAATAATAATAATAATAAGAAGAAGAAGAAGAAGAAGAAGTTAGTATTTAAGGGGAATATAGCTGCATAAATTTTCTCCAGCATGTGTTTTCCAAGCCCCTAGATCCATTTTCCCTGACAAACTTTTTTCTTGAACGGTAAAATGAGATGTAAATTCCCTTAAATTTTCAAGAAAATGATTACTAAGTACCTTATTAAATTTTTTAAAAAAGGTGGACCAAATGGAAAGATTTATGCATCTACCCTTATTTTCCACAGTGCTCCAAAAGAAGAATGAAAATGAATTTCCCTCATCCTGATTCTTGAGTTGGACAATCTAAGGAATGCTTTATATACAGACAGGCCCTTGGACTTCTTTTGTTGATACCTTAACATCCAATCTCTTAAAGTTGTATCAATAGAAAAAGTTTAGAATGAAAGTCTCTCAATATGTCTTTCCATCCATAAATATTGCCTCTGATTGCTTCTTTCCATCAGTAAAGATTGTCCTTTGAGTTAAGTTTCTATGAGAACATGTATAGAGATACCTAGATGATTAACTAGACCATGGTTCCTAGTACAGGGACATTTTATCCTTGCACAAAAATAAGTTCCCATGATGTAAGTAGTAACTCTATTTCAAAATAAGAATATTAGGTGGTGTGTCACTGAGGTATTTGAACATGAATCCTGGTCCAGCAATGTGTGAAACAGACAATAAAGGGCAAGTCAAGTAGCGCTAAAACCACAAAAACATGTGGACAAAAATAAAATAAAGGAACAACAGAGAAAGAAAGAGAGGTAATCTCTTATAACTCTTGTTGCCTTTTAAGTTATTCATTTGTTACTGGTAAAAAAAGGCAAACAAGAGGCCTCTCATAATGCTGACCAGAGAAGTCAGTAAGAAAATGGGATCACCAAATTAATTAGGATGAAATAATGACAATCTTTATAAAGGATGGTGGACTGTAAAACAATACAACAAAAGAAGCAGAGCTAACGAGAAATAATTCAATTCAAACAAATTTCTCTTCCATTGAGTACCTCTAGCTCTTTTCAACCAATTTATGACAAGACATCTTGATTTATTGGCAAGTAGAAACAGATCTCTTTTTTGGATTAGAAAATGTAATATCTATCAAGTATAATTCAAAGTATGCAATATTGTGAGAAAATGCAAGGTCTCCCAAGGATAAAATTCAAACAAGAGGCATCGTTGTTATTGTTGCTGCTATCATCATCATCTTCATCATCGCATTTTATTGGTAACATAAAGCGACTTGAACGCACAATTATGTCCATCTGAATTGACTTAAGAATGAAAGGTATGCAGTTCACATAATTGGGCCTAGACGTCAAAAACTATAAAACAAAGTAAAAGAACATTGTCTCATAAGTGCAATAGATAGTATGACATGAGAGAATCAACTGAGACTAAGAAAATTGCAACGGCATCCGAAATACATGATTGCACTTAGCATATCTTAGTGTCGCACATCCATTCAAGAAGTCAAATAAAAATCCTCACCACAATGGGGTTAACCATGCTTCCATTTGAAGCTCTTGATTCGGGTCGTATAACCCAAGACGGAATTGTAACGCAGTAACTCCACCCAGTGCGAGGATCATGAGGCCAAACAGTATCTCTTCCATCCTGCATGGCACACAGAAAATGTCATAAAATCCTACAAACATAAATCCATTGATAGCTTGACTGCCAGAGATAGATAGAAATGGCAATGCACAGCCGCAATGGTACAAAGCATGGGATGGATGTCAAATTTTTTTCCCCATTCTTTCTTGGTGTGATAAAAACCAACTTGTAGAAACCAACAGAACTTTAAATATAAGAAAATATTTCTCAAGTATTTAGAGATGGATTCAAAACATGCCGTGCAAGTATGACATAAACAGTGATGATTTTTTGGTCTGCAACAGAGCATTATATGAAGGAAAGCGATACAGATATATATAAAATTAAAAAAAAAGGATCCAAATTCCTTGAAGATTGAATTATCCCCACCGAAAAAAAATCATTCAAAAAAAAATCCCCGACAATGTAGTTCTGCTTTTCCATTATCCATTCTTTAAATCTACTTAAGTATCTCAAATGCATACTCTAAACAGCAGATATCCTCCATTCCAAACAATCTACAGCACATCCCCATGCATCCCAGAACACAAACCTAATCAATATAGGTCAAAGAAGCTACAAAAGCTCATTTCTTCCATCTTCTCACATCAATTCAAATTCTTGTGCCTGCACCCAGTCAGGTATCACACATAAATTCATTTTTTTCCATCTTTCTCACACAAGTCAACAAAACTCCATTTATAAATGAGGGCTCATGCTTTTTGATAAGCTCACTTACCACTAACTCTCATCTCTTGACCGATTAAAGGGAAACAAAGCCAAAAAAAAATTAAAACTTCCACCAGACCAACTGCAGTAAGAGTTCCAAAATCCAAACAATTTACCACAAACACTAATTCACAGCCGATGAGATCTGGATTTGCATTTTTTTCAGAGATCCAAATCCCCCAAACACACAATCAACAGCGATTCAAATCAAATCCAAAAATGCCGATCTACCGATCAAACAACCTCAAATCAAACGCAAACTCACCTACTAAACAATCAAAAACTAAGATAAGAAGAATTCAAGGACTAGATGGCGATTCACGTACCCATTTCTTGGGAGGAGGGCTCCAATCCATGCCTAGGGGAAGAGGAGAGGTGCCGTCGTGGCGATGCTTTGGAGGGATCCTTTTCAGCATCATCTCTGTATCAAGAAGAGAAACTAGGGTTTTTTTTCCTCAGATCTTCCCGCTCCTCAATCTCTCCTCCTCTCTCCCTCGATCAAATCGATCCTCTTCTGTTCGATTGTAGTTGTACGAATCGAATTAAAGATGGAATCGAGGGGAGAAAGGAATGGAATTGGAAGATGATCGATCGAAGGCGGTGTTCGAGATTTGGGTTTTCTGCAACTGCATTTTTTTTCTCTCTCTCTCTCTCTCTGCTGTGTCTACTTGTCTGAGTCCGTGAGGCACATGTTAGAAGAGAGGAGATGCGCCGTGCGAGCAGGTGCGCATGTTAGAGACGGGTGGCTGCTATGGGGTCCGATCGATGGATGCTTTTGCTGTGGCCCTTTTCGGTTTTCTGAAAGCTGTGAAAGTCTCTTCTCTAGAGACCGAGAAGAGAGAGAGTGAGAGAGAGACCCACCTACCTGTCTTCGGAAGGGGGTTCTTTATATGTAGAGGCCAGGGAGGAACCATTGGATTCATCGATTGAGAGAAGAAAGATCACAATATTTTGTTTTTTAGTGTGGCCCATTCCAATGATCAATTAAAATCGATTTGTGGGGCCTACCTGTGATCAATTGAGGCTTAACTTGGCATCATCAAACTTTTGATTTTTTTTTCTTTTTTATGTTTGGGTTATTTATCAATTGGACGAGTGATGTTTTAAAAGGGATCGATTTCTGGATAGGCCGATGATGTTTGGGTGCAAATGCCACTCTATTATGAGTGCTTTGGCTAAAATTAATGCTGATCTTATCGATTTCTGGATACCTTGGCACTCGTAAAATAATTAAATTGTGAAGTGCTTAAATAAAAAGAGCTTTTATTGGCACCAGAAGTTATTCTCTCCCACCGCACTAGAAAAAAAAAAAAAAAATCTTTTCCTAACCCCCCCCCCCCCCCTAGGGTCTTCGCCTGCTATCGCCAGATCTCCCTCCCCACCGACAACTGGGAGGGGAGGAAGGGAGAGGAAGGGGGAGGGAAGGACGGAGGGGGAGGGGGCTGGCGGGGCTGCGTCTCTTAAGGAGATAGGGGGGCGGAAGTGGGTGGAGGGAGAGGGGGGAAGCCGGCCAGCATCTCGAAGGAGATGAGAGGGGGAGGGAAGGAGGGGTAGTTAAGGAATTTTTTTTTCCTTTTTTGCTCAGTGTGGGGATAGAAATAATTTCGATGCCAATAGAAGCTCTCTAAAAGAAAATGTGGGAATAAGACATGTTAGTTGTCCGGTTGGTAAAGTGCATGGCTTCTCACCCACGGTGCCAAGGATAACCATTGGCATTGGTAGAGCACGATATAAGGATCATATGGCAGAGTACACGTAGACTACCCCGGGGACAAAGTGGGATAGTGACATAGGATAGTTTATTGTTTCCTCTAGTGTAACAACACATAATAATGAATGGGTAGTGGGAATGCTTTGGTTAAAGTGGACGATTGAAGTAATTTTATTTGAGAATGTAGGGAAGCCTTGTTTCTCTTAGCTCTTTAGATTTTTAACATAAGACACTTGAGAAAGTGTTAAGCCTTCCATTGTCTAAATACAATAAAGCTTTGTCCCCAAGCTCTAGCTAGGCTGATAAGGAATGTGAGTTTCTTACATGGAGTAAGTAAATTTGAGTTTCCAATATAGCAAATATATATTACTTTGAGATATAATCGCCTATTAATGAAAGGCCAAAACATTTTTAATGGGTCTACTTTCAGGTCGTAAAATAGACTAATATAATAATAGATTAACCTTCTTTCGAATTAATTGATTTTAAAGGCCTCTTGCATCTTGTAGGTCAATCAGCTCCGCAAAATCACATGCATGGCCATTGTACACTAACATACACTTTAACAACAAAAACTAGAAATCCCAAGTATACAAAAATAGAGAAGTAAATTCTATTAGACATATAATTTGGATGTAATCCATTTAAACATGATATTTATTAGTAATAGTTGGTCATACATGAATTTCTCAATAAGTGGGCTGTCGGCTGGCCCTGTGCAGTGGCCACCATTTCAAGAGTTTGGACCATTGACTCATGGGTCCAGTGTCTTTTAAGGGCGGATATCAATTGATACCAATTCTATGTTTTTTTTTTTTTTTTTTTTTACCCCAGCTGAGGGAGCTGGGACCCAAGACAGTGCACCTGCATCCACATGGGAAAACAGGCCTCTCTAGTGGGAAAGAAACATGTACAAGCGAGAAGAAAGCTCACACAAGTGGAAAATGAGCCAACACAAGCCGGAAGAGGTGACGTACCCAGAGTTTAAACCCGGGTAGCCGGGTAAGATCTAACACTCTTTACCAATATGCTTGGCAAAGGGGGAAACTATGAATTTTTTTTTTTTTTTGTAAATTCATTTCAAGCTGCTCTCTTCAATTGGCTGCGATGGTGGGCCCCACTAAAATAAACAATCTTTGATCACATAACATAAAGTTGTTTCCACCTACAATGATGGCCCACTATGCAATACATGTGCCAAAATTGATTTGATATCTAGTCCATATAGTACAGATGTATGGGATCATTACTGTTCATTCGACATCAACATCGATCAGTTAGTTTTCTACAATCTTTGAATCCAATGGTTGGAAATGTCCAACTAATGTGATCTATGCTCCATCTGCCATAAGGTTCAACCATTCCAAGTACAGCTGCAACTTGGGCTGGTCGGGTTGGGAATTGGGCCAACTCAACTGTGACCCGAATAATATTTGGGTGAGCCCTATGGTGAGCAACCCAATTCGAAATCTCAATCTAGGTTAGCATTATATAAAACGCTGACATGTTAATATACTGTGACTATGTGTCAAGACCCAAGCCCCGAGCCTAGGTCCAACCATTTGGGGCTGGCTGCATTTGGCCCACCCTAGGCCAACCCAAGTATTAGTGAAGCTGCAGTTCTCTTCCTTGTCAAACTTGTTAGAGGCTCCGCCTGAAATAGGGCCTCTGTGGTTGTTTGTATTTTACGGAAAGGATATAAAATAAACTTTATATGTGAGAAACATATTATCGTATTTGTTTGGAAGCACCATTTTTGCATATGATAGTATTGAAAGATTTTCGATGTGTTTATATTTTTCACATTTTTCTCAAAATTTATGGAGACTTATTATATAAAGCTAAATGTACCTATGTTCATCTTTCATATGAGAACATTACAAGTTTGAATCATGAATTGGAAGCCTACAAAAATAGGTTTTACATAGTTGTCAAAGTCTCTGAAAATTTCAAATAGTTGAATGGTTCAGATCATGAATAAGGCCCGTGCGACGTCAAAAAGTAAAAGGCAGTCCACAAACACACGGCCCCGCCGATGTATTCTACTTGTGCAATTTTAAGTTGTTCATTTTTTTGGTAGACATAATGCCTGTGCCAATCCTACCAAAAAAAAATGTTTTGAGAATAGATAGCATTAAACCATGGGTACTTAACTCAGGTTGTGGATTTGAATGTTTCTGATGTGGGACCTGTGCAATCCTAGTATCCTTCCTTTTCTTTGGTGGGTGATATATTCGCCAAATTTTAACCGGATCGACCGCCTTGGCAACGGCCCACCGGATTTCACAGTAGACATCTTTGGTATGGATTTTGTCATGCAAACCAACAATTTTTCAGTTAGTGGATGTAGAAGACAGTGAGAATAAAATCCCCAAAATGTGGATCTTGGTCAACCCTTTTCTACAATACATGTGTGAAATAGTTAGCACCAAAATGGTAGCTACCCAAATTAATGCTCTTTCATCTTGCATCCCAAACAATGGCCATCGTTGGTGCTGATCCTATTACAAGAAAAACATCACTATGTTCCTTTTTCTCATCAAATGATGAACTTAAGGTGCAAGAAAAAGACTCCAAACATAAAGAACTTGAGAAAAAATTTCATGTGGCTCATTTTAATACTCCCTCATGTGACATATGATTCACATGGTGGTCATATACTACGCAAACTGCATTGTTACAAATTTTTAACAAATTTAGAAAAAAAATGGCAGAGAAGACAAATTTGTTGTTAAGATAGCCTTTAGGATATAGTAATTAAGATAATTAGAGGCTCTTTAGATTTTGAGAGGATATGGTAATGTATTTATCTTCTGTTTAATTTGATCACCTGTATACTCTTTAATAAAAAAAACGCGGTAGATTTTGTACAATCATCTCCAATTCAAACACTTACACTGATTGGATCAAACTCACAGCAGATTCTTATTTACAACTTCCATTTTCAATTTCATTCCTACCAGTGTAGTGTTTGGACAAAGCTATGAACAGCAACAAGCTCAAGGTGCAAAGTAGAGCTAAAAGCCAGTAGTAATTGTCTATCCTAGCTCGGTTCAAATCATCAGAAAACCAGCTCTGTTTCTGCCCATTTGAACTAGTAACCAACTCAACCATGGAGATTAGGACAACACTGAGAAAGCTACCAAACCCAAAGACACTAAGATATAGAGCTATCCCTGTAGTTCTCATCCTACTAGGCACCTGGTTGTAGAAGAACTCTTGCATCCCAACTACTGTAAACACATCAGAGACCCCCAGAAGAACATATTGAGGCATCAACCAAAAAATGCTTAATGGGACCGTCGTCTGAGAATGAACAATGCCCGATTCTCGGCTAACCTGGAGCCTCTTCGATTCGACGACTGCTGCCACAACCATGGCAATGATGGAAAGAAACATCCCTATACCCATCCTCTGTAGCACATTGATTCCTTTCTCTTGGCGGGTGATTACGCGCAAGACAGGAATTATCGCCCTGTCGTAAAATGGCATTAGAATTATGATGGAGATGGTGATTACACTCTGAAGAGTGGCTGGAGGGACCATGAATCTGTCTGTGATGTGCCTCTTCATTGTCATTCCTTGCTTTGTGAAGAAGGTGGATGGTTGTTGGAAGATCACTGCAAACATTAGGAGCATGGTCCATATGGGGAGAAGCCTCCTTACAGCTCTCACATCATCAAGATGATTGGTCTCTCTGCTGGGGTTCTTTATTAAGATTTCTGGGGTTTTGAAGTCATCTTTCAGTGGTGTTTCTTGTAGTCTACAAACAAGGGAAGCTTGCATTAGTATCATTGAAAAGATTGTGAGGCTTTTCATGATCAGGTGCAAATTCAAGTAGGGTCAGGCAATAGGGTAGTTGGTTCTGCCTTTTAGGACCACAGGTTGGCTTGGGCCTAAAATCTGATGGTAGATTAAAAAACAGGTCAAAATCTGAAGACATTTTTGTTCTGGCCTAACATTGCTTTCAGGCCTGTTTGTAAGTCATTTAGGTTGGAGCCAATCCCAATCCTTACCCAAGCTTAAATAAAACCAGGCCTGAGGTGTAATTACCCAATAGGCACAATAAAACAAGCCTTCCTACTTGTTCTGAGTTTTCACCTTTCATGGCCAATCCGAGTTGACTCGTTTCGAGTTTACCCGAGTCTGGCCAACTTTTCAAATTTTATTAATGAGGTCCAGTCCATCTCTAGAACAAAGGCCAATTATGATTAACTTGGGCTAGGCCAGAGCTTTAGATTTCTGGCCAATTAATAAATGGATTTTACAGAGGCCCGAGTCTCCGGGCCAATAAACATGACAAATCAAGTTCAGATAACTCTGACCCAGAATGAAAGTGGCCCATTGCCACCTCTACTTTGAAACACATACACAGACACACATTAGGGCAGGCTAGGAACTTGCAACTTCAGAAGTCAAACTGGGTATTGACCTATCACAAGTCCGGCCCAAGTTGTAACTGAGACCTGAGCACAAGCCCAGCTCACTTTCTGCTCAGGCTTCAGAATCCAGGCCTCAATCTGTGCCCTGACAAGCCCAGCCCAAATTAAGTTTTTAAGAGGGCCAGTACATTGGGCTCAGACTTGGTCTATTCCAAGTTGCCCCCCTAACAGACATATTAAGAGTGTGCACAAAATAATCAGATAAAGTAAGGGAACTAACTCACTGGAGCTCAATGGCATCAGACTCTTTCTGTGGCAAGCTGATTCTACCAGGCATCATCTTTCTTGAAGCAGCCTTGATGGACTGAATCATGGTTTCAACAGGCTTATCTACACGTTTGGACTGTTTGTGCACATACAAATGAGTCCCACTAGATAAAAATCCAACAGAAATGACCATTGCAATGGTAGGGATGGCAAATCCCCAACCCCAGCCAAAAGTGTCCTGGATGTATGACATGACTGTGACACCCAACAGGCTTCCAGTACAGACACCAAAGTACCACCACTGGAAGAAGAGGCTCTTCTTGTGACTGTTCTTCTCATCATGGTCAATGCAAGGCAACTCATCTTCTGGGTTTTCCAATTGGGCTGCTCCAAATGCTTGCAAACATGGGTTATATCCACCTTGTGCAAATGAAATCAAGTAGAGTGAGAAGAAGAGAGAGAATGAAGTGATGGCCTTGCCTACACTGGCCCATGTTGAGAGTAGTGCTGTTGAAGTCAATGCCACAAGACCCTGGTGAACAATATAATAAATGAAAATAAAAATTATGAAGTATTTGTAAAAAAAAAAAAAAAATTTGAAGCTATATAAATTTCAAGAAATATGGGTAATGGGTCTGACCATGGTTTTAAATAACATTGTATCAGCCAATGCTGAAATCTCTATGAATAATATTTCAGATTGTTTTTTCTAAAAAACTAATTCTAAAAATGTTAAGAATAAAAAAAAAAATTGTGCATCTTCTTTCTAAATTGCTTTTAGGTTATCATAGATGTAAACAAAACAACAGAATATAACACAAAGGCAATAGAGTTCCACTATACATTTTTGTTTTGGGCTGCACCCATTAAAAACCTGTATTAGTGATTGCCAACCTGACCTGAAACCAAACAGATAATTCAAGGTTTGGATTGACCCTGAATTGTGACCTTGATTCATTTATGAGTTGAGCCCATATTTGCCACTCAATCTGCCAACCAAACCCAAACTCCACCAAGTCCGAGTCATTGCATTATGACCCGCCAACTCAACCTGATCATGACCTGGGAAATAAGAATATGGGCCGGCCCCTTTAAGTCTGACTTGGGTCCAGATTGACAATTTAAACCCATCTAATAACTGGGTCAGGTTTGGTCTGCAGACTCTGCACCTACAAATGTTTCCCACACTGCTCAACTCACTCGAGCCGGGCTGAGCCGAACCCGACCCACTCACACCCCTAGCCCTAAGTCATAGCTCACAGCTAATTCACAATTTTCTGAGATCTCATGTGGGTCCCAGCTGATTTCATATTCTAATGACCCAAATCATTGAAATAATAATTGCAGCCCACCATTCATGTAACCTTCTTTTTATGCTTTAAAATGGAGTCATTCGGGTAACCTCAACCCAGCTATTGACTGACCTACAATTTAGCATGACTTTTTTACTACTTCATTGTAATTCTTTGTCGGCTCTTTTGAAGTTAACTGCAATGGGCCACAATTGTTGAATCATATAGATGATTGATGGATAATGGGTCCCAAATGAGTAGAAATTGGTGGTTGGGAGATATTCTTCTAAAAAATAGTCAAAATTAGAGATTAATTAAGTAACAAGTCTAAAATCTCACCACAACATAGAGCAAGGAAGAGACCAAGATGGTGGAATACTGGTCCCAATAAGAGTCTGCAAGGAAAGCCCCAACAAGGGGAAGCATGGAAGTGACCCCACCCCAGCTATTGACTGTCTTTGCTGCTGAGGATGTCCTCATACCCACAACTTCAGTAAGATAAGTCACAAGATTGGAAGCCACCCCTTTGTAGGCAAACCTTTCCACACCAGCTATCACTGACCAAAAACCACCTCATTAAACTGCTTTCTTACAACATGCAATCAAATTTCAGAGAGAGAGAGAGAGAGAGGTACAAGGTCTGGACTTTTTTTTTCAGGGTCCCAAATCCAAGCCAAGGGTCTAGAAGAATCTGATCCACTAAGATTTGGGTCCAGTGAACTGGATCTGGGTCTTGATAACTGATATAGTCTGAACTTTTTACAGGTTTTGATCAGGGTGCAAATAATTGTTCCAATTGAACCGCAACAGGCCCATTTGATTCTGTATTTGGCACATTAGAGGATTCTGACTTTGATTTGGGTTTGGACTCTGAAAGGCTCATTTGAATTGGGGTTAAACCCATTCAAAGTTCTAAAGGTGGAGTTGCTCTTTCATTAATTTCTAAAGGGTGAAGTTGGACTTCGGTTCTCAGATAGTACCTACATCCAGACCCAAATTTCAATTGGTTCAGGCTCAGATCCATCCCAAAATACTGCCTAAAATAAGGCCCAACTACAGCCCCTAAATCCATAGCAGTTAAACAATCCAACCCATTATTTGATATGTTGAATTACTAATCCTGACACTCAAAAGATTTCCTTGTTACCAACTTGCTTCCCCTCCCAATTCATACACTTGAGACCCTTGTTCATTGATCCAAACCACTGTTATGATAAGGCCCTCCATCTGTAGAGATGTTCCAAAAATCCTAGCCCCACACTAACTAGCTTATAAATGAACATGTAAGAAATAACAATACCATAACCGAAGAATGAGGGAATAGGATCTTCCAATCTTGGAGAACCTTGGTTGATATTCAGTAGTCCCACTTCTTCAATGGCTTGGATCAATAAACTATTGGCCCCAAGAAATTTCACATGTTTGTTATAAGGATACATATAGATGAGAGAGAGAGAAGGATGAAAAAAAAAATGATGTGTTACCTATGATGAGAACACATGACCTGCTTAATTTTGCTGATGATTTCTTTCCTCCTGTAGCCATGAGAGAGAGAGAGAGAGAGAGAGAGAGAGAGAGAGAGAGAGAGAGAGAGAGAGATATCCTTATAGATGAGAGAGAGAGAAGGATGAAAAAAAAAATGATGTGTTACCTATGATGAGAACACATGACCTGCTTAATTTTGCTGATGATTTCTTTCCTCCTGTAGCCATGAGAGAGAGAGAGAGAGAGAGAGAGAGAGAGAGAGAATTATGAATTGAGCATGGCCAGTAACAAGAGAGGAGAGGAAGGAGAGTTAAGAGAGCTCTTAATGCTTCATGTTCTCCCTCACCCCATTCACCTCAGATTCCACTAAAAACATCTCATCTCCCCATAGTTGCCTCCTGAGTGCTTTGCAAACTCATCCCACATTGGGATCATAGCCTTTTCTGTTTTGCAGTGGCCATGGCTAGGACTTCTTTTTTGGCGGGTTTCATCGTCCTTTTGAGACCACTACATATATATTAAGTATAAAAAACATTCCTCCTTGAGTAAGAATGTGAGATGATAGGGCCATGCATTGACATGATGGGGCACCTTGCTTTGAACATCCAATTCATCCAATATTAAATTTCCCACTTTTCCAATGATGTGGATACATTGTTGAAGCATTTTCTTCAATACAGGGATTGTGGGTGAGAGAGTAAGGATTCTTGGGTTAGTGGTGCATTTGAGATATGGCCTATCTACCATGTGATGAGTTGATCAGTGGTTTTGAATGGTCTAGATCAACGTTGCAAATATTGTGGATGCTCTTTGTGAAAAAAAAAAAAATCAAAATGACATGATTATATTTTTAAAAAAATCAAAATGACATGATTATATTTTCATAATGTCAGAACAAATGAAGATTTTGAATGATCTAGTTAATTATCTCTTGCTGATGTAATACCAGCAACAATGTTTACTCTATTGGATAAAAGCTACTTATGAAAAAAAATTAACTGGAGATGCTCTTATGAGAAATATCTCTCACCTTATTATGAGAAATAAGGTGGGGCCCTCACATTCATATCTCATGCCAACAACTTAAATGTGAGGGCTCCACCGTATCTCTCTATATCTCTCACCTTACTATGAGAGATAAGGTGGGGCCCTCACATTTATATCCAATGCCAACCACTTAAATGTGATGGCCCCACTGTATCTCTCATAGTAAGGTGGGAAATATCTCTTATAGGAACATCTCCCAAAATTAACAATAACATACTTATCTTTTATATCCATATATAATCACTAGGAAAATTATTCTATGCACGCCATGTGCATTGTTTGCACCTATAGTGGGGCCCACTTAATGGTCCATTCGACTGAATTTACACCCATGCGAATGGACTGGACCGGACCGTACCGTTGGATGGATTATACACCAATGCGAATGAACTGAAATTGTGGGCCATGGATGATAGGGTTGGGATGATCCAATGGGGGGATGATCGGATGGGGCTGATTTTTCGTACACAGGAGGGTCCCACCCAAATCTTCAGATCCCCCGGCCCCATCTCGAAGTGGGCCATCAGGTGGGCCCCACAAAGACATGCTCATAGAAGGCTGATTGATACTCACTACATTTAATAATAATTTAATAGTTTGTCCAGATCGTAAATCCAAAGAAGTTGGACACTTGCCTGCATCATCATCAGGAGGGTCCCGCGTGTAAGAAGGCTAGAGGATGGTGAAGGAGATCACGGGCCGAGGATCGTGATAATCCTGGCGGTTATTTTCTTGTAACGTATGTACACGTGACTTGTATCGGCCGTTCCCGTTTTCTACGATATAACGGCAGCAGAGCGAGAATGCCACGAAAGCTATGTAACAGTTTCCAACTTCCTTTTTAGGGAGGCAGTTGGCAAAATTGTTTTGTGCCCCATGTTGTTATTATTGTTATTTTTTCTTTATTTTCTTTTGGTAAATTAAATTCAAGGGGGGCTTGGCCCCCAAGGTAGTAGCCCACGTAAGTGGAAAGCCGACCACACAAATGTAGGAAGAATAGCATATCGGAGATCGATCTTCGGGTGATTAGGTCACTTACGAAGTTTTTTGCCAACCAACCGAGCAACCCGAAGTTGTCATGTGCCTGCAGGATTGAGACTTGAGTTGGATCAAGCTCAAGTCCACACAGCCATACCCAATCGAAAAAATGATATTTGAATTAAACTTGTTTGAATTGGAGTTAGGCTAGGTCTTGGTTTTTTGAAACCCATAAGGAATTCTAATAGAATTTAAGACGCATCTGTGCGGATGCTTTTTTGGATAAAAAAGCGTGGAAAGTAGAAATGTCTTTATGCAACAGAAAAGTTTCATGTTTGGCACCTTCGCTTTTCTATTGAGGAAAAACAGAAAATAAGTTAAGTTTTCAACTATTCCACAAAAAGCAATTGGGTTGGAAAGAGTTCTCTGCATAACACAAACAAGAAAATTAAAGAATTGTCTAAGCATAGCCACAAATAAATCATTTTTTTGTGCAATGAGAGAATTTTGTGCTAAGTGAGTTGCTATATTTATAGGGAATCTTACATTCTGACTCCTTACATGGGAAATTAAAATCGTATCTATCAATAAAAATCCATTTATTTATTTTCCTTCTTTTTAGGTAAAATGTGTTTAAATGAGAACGATTTCACAAAATCTTCTCATCTCACAAATGCACAGCTTCTCACAAAGTGGGCCTTTTAAGAGGCCCATCATGGCATCAGACCTAGTCCATATTAATCTAATGATGATATTGTTGTTTAAGATTTTGCCTAGTATCTTGGTCGGATTCAAGAACAAGATATCTTCAATCGGATCTGATGGAACCCTACCTAGCTCCAACCCATCACATGAAATGACTCAAAGCGAAAAAGAAAGAAAAAAAGGCAATTGTTTTTGCCTCTCGCCATCTGCATGCAACATTTGACGGTTACGGTGCGTGCTCGTTTCTGTGTGGCACCTCTCAGATCCTGCCACGTGTCAAAGTGGCTTTAGTCAGTATGAGACTCTCCCTCACGATTCCCACGTCACCTTCATAATCCACGCGAACGGCAGGCATCCCCACGGTAACGTGGCGAATAGAAATATTGGTCCACTCACGGTCAGAGTGAGGAAAAGCCGAATTCAACCTCGGAAGAAAAGACAAGGAGATCAAATAAAAAAAAAAGTGTTAAATTTAAAGGAGTATGTCCTCTTTTTTGCTTTTTTGCAAAAAAATAAAAAAATAAAAATTTAAAAGCTACTCTCTGATATCACTAAAACATGGCAAAAACAAATTTATTCTTTTTTCTTTTTTTTTTTTATGAAAAACCTAAATAAAAAAGATATTATCTTCGTGTTTGGATTGTGGAAGAACTTTACGTTGATTGTCAACATACGTAACGCAACCATCTTCTTTTATCCCAAGCAAAGCTTGGTAGTAAAAATCGACGAAGTTCAAAAAATATTCTCACATGGCCGCTAAACCACTTTTTGATTTACCCCTCACCAATCACTTCACTAATTAAGTAATTTTATCAAAGAATGAAAGGGGTACAATTCTGAAATGTGGCACGCCTATTGAAAATCCGAGCCGTTCAAAATGGACGCCCCCTCTGCGTATCAGATTTTTTTTTTCCTCAAATCTCATGGTGGGACCAGCTTAGCCCAGCCCATTTTCTACCAACGTATGGACGGTCCAGATTACTTAACCATGAAACCACATCAACATTTCAAACCCCTGATTGGTTTTTTTTTAGCCACAAATTAAATCATGTATCAGTGGACCATATCATGGATGATCAGAGACCCAAGAATATATTATTCCAATAATATTATGATCTTTGTTGAAATATATTGTGTTGTTATTGGAAAATTAATGCTTCATAAGATTGTCTCAAAATATCTCTGATCTCTCTTAAATCCTCACAGGAAGTGTGAGAAGGCAGTGGGCATGATGACAACAATTCCAGAAGATACAGAGGAAGAGGCAATCAATCATGCACTTCTAGAGGGGATCAGGATCAGTGGAAAACACATAAGAGTGTATTGGTAAATGTGAAATGTGAAATGTGAAATGTGAAATGACAATGACTGCCATTGCAGCTGTGTGGGAATATTTCCGAATTCCCCATAGCACCGGCTGGACGCTCCACCTCGGCCTCCTGCACCATCTCTTCCATCTCGGCAGGACCCAGTCTCGGACTCAATCAGCTCGGTCAAGTGCCCCCGCTTCATCCATCTCGGCATCAGTGCCAGACTTCTTAATACCTCGGTGGCAGTACCAGGGCACCGACCAAGATCACCAGCCTTGCAAGTAATCTCGGCCTCATCCATCTGTCCCATCATCCGACATTGGTCTCGGCTAGATTCTTCACTGCGGCCAGCACCAGCAGCGCCTTGATAAGAGTGCTAACAGCTATCTCCTATATAGACTACACTAATACGACCCACGTACGACAAGACAAGGGTGCAGCCCATATCCCTGATAGTTCGGCCCATATCTCTGACAGTCGGCGTCCACGGCTCCTAAGGCACCGACAGATGGGTCAAGTACCTGTCAAAGGTCCATCAAGAATCAGGGACTGTCTCCTCCTTCCTTCTATAAAAGAAGTTCCAAGACACAAGAGGAAGAGAGGAGGGCTGGTACGCCATCTCTTTCCTCAAAACTCCATCTTCTCCAGTCCAAGAACTGACTTAGGCATCGGAGGGCCTTGTGCTGCCAGCAGCCAAGGTCTCTTACGATAGCCATCTTCTTCTTCTCCTGTTCCAGGTATCAGGCGGGCAGCGGTTCATCATCAAATAGCTCCAGCTCCCCCTCCTTTGGATAAGTCCTTTCAGGCACCCTCCTACCTCAGTGAGTGAATTTTTGTGCACTTACAATTGGCGCCGTCTGTAGGGAAATGAGCAAAAAGCCATCTTTCCCAAACACCATGCCTCCCAATGCCAGGAATGGAAAAGAACCATCATCTTGGCTACGCGCCATATTCCGCCTAAGCGGCGAAGGACTACACCTCTGGTGACGAGCCAGCAGGTAGTGTCGCTCATCTCGGCTACGCGCCATATTCCGCCTACGCGGCGAAGGACTACACCTCTAGTGACGAGCCAGCAGGTCATGTCCCTCATCTCGGCTACGCCGACTACACCTCTGGTGACGAGCCAGCAGGTCCTTTCCCTCATCTCGGCTATGCGGACTACACCTCTGGTGATGAGCCAGCAGGTCCTATCCCTCATCTCGGCTACGCGCCAGATCTTGGTTTCGTGCATCTCGGCCACAAGGCTGGATCACGATCTCGTGCATCATGGCGGCAGCGCCAATTTCTCAGACATTCAGCCTCATGCTGATGTCGCCCTCGTGCTGACTACGTGCCCCACACAAGTTTGGCCACATGATGGTCACGGCTATACGCCCGGATCACTAAAAACTACCAGGCTCAGACTCAGATAGCAGCTCGACAGCGTCTCCCTTTATAGCTTCCGACCTCAAACAGTTAACGAACTTCATGAGGTCAGAAGCTTGGGGGCTATTGTGTGGGAATATTTCCGAATTCCCCATAGCACCAGCTGGACGCTCCACCTCCGCCTCCTGCACCATCTCTTCCATCTCGGCAGGACCCAGTCTCGGACTCAATCAGCTCGGTCAAGTGCCCCCGCTTCATCCAGCTCGGCATTAGTGCCAGACTTCTTAATACCTCGGTGGCAGCACCAGGGCAACGACCGAGATCAACAGCATTGCAAGTAATCACGGCCTCATCCATCTGTCTCATCGTCCGACATTGGTCTCAGCCAGATTCTTCACTGTGGCCAGCACCAGCAGCGCCTCGATAAGAGTACTGACAGCTATCTCCTATATAGACTACACTAATACGACCCACGTACGACAAGACAAGGGTGCCGCCCATATCCCTGACAGTGCAACCCATATCTCTGACAGTCGGCGTCCACAGCTCCTAAGGCACCGACAGATGGGTCAAGTACCTGTCAAAGGTCCATCAACAATCAGGGACTGTCTCCTCCTTCCTTCTATAAAAGAAGTTCCAAGACACAAGAGGAAGAGAGGAGGGTTGGTACGCCATCTCCTTCCTCAAAACTCCATCTTCTCCAGTCCAAGAACTGACTTAGGCATCAGAGGGCCTTGTGCTGCCAGCAGCCAGGGTCTCTGACGATAGCCATCTTCTTCTTCTCCTGTTTCAGGTATCAGGCGGGCAGTGGTTCATCATCAAATAGCTCTAGCTCCCCCTCCTTTGGATAAGTCCTTTCAGGCACCCTCCTACCTCAATGAGTGAATTTGTGTGCACTTACAGCAGCTTAATGGCCTATTGTTGTCAGAATTAGCAATTTATGAACGAAGGGTATCTCAATGGATATGTCAAGATTGTACAGGATATGCATGAAGTGGCTATAACCCCGAGGGGTAGCTCAGTTGGCCTAGGATTAGGGATGAAAGTGAGCCGGGCCGAGCCGGGCTTTGAGAGGCCCTAGGCTCGGCCCTAGTATTTTTCAGTAGGCCCTAGCTCGGCCTGAGCTCGAGAGGGCCTCAAAAACCCTGGCTCGGGCTCAACTCTTATTAATTTATGAGGCCCTAGGGCCGGCCCTTTGAGCCCGGCTCGATTGAGGCCCTAGGCTCAGCTCGTGAGCCCGACTCGTTTTATAATGATATAGCACTAGTTGAAAGAAAATATTTTCAGGAAAAAAAAATCCTGTAGGAATTCAAAGAAATCTGCATATGCAAACTAGAACAAAAAATGGTCAAATGCATGCATTCATCCCATATTCCCATTCCCATAATTTGGATTGCAGCAATAAAATTAACTAAAATAAGAAAGACTCACTAAAAGCAAAGGGAATCCAGTTCCAACACTCCATAATAGTTCAATATTAATGTAGATGAGTATTATCAAACTCCAACAATAATACAAATCAAATTAAACTCCAATAGCATCATAGAATAAAATAAAGTATTCGACTAGCATCATAAAATAAAGGTTTAGGGTTTATGGATTATTTAATGCTTAGATTTAGGGTTTAGGGTTCATGGATTATTTAGTGCTTAGGGTTTAGGGATTATTTATATTGGATGAAAATTAGGGTTTAAAATTTAGTGCTTAGGTTTAGGGTTTATGGATTATTTAGTGCTTAGGATTTAGTGTTTAGGGTTTAGGGATTATTTATATTGGATTAAAACTAAGGTTTAGGATTTATGGATTATGTTATATCATATATGTATTATACACTATATAGTGTACATATATATATATATATATAATATATGTATTAATATATTAGGCCCTAGGGCTTACGAGCCGGGCTTCATCAAGTCTGAGCTTGGCCTGTTTAAGTAAACGGGCCTCCTACTAGGCCCTAGCTCGGCTCTTTTGTCTTTTGAGCCGAGCTCAGGCCGAGCCTATGATGGGCCGTCCGCGTGCAGCCCACTTTCACCCCTACCTAGGACCACGATTTGCACCCTGAGATTATATGTTTGAAATTACACTACCACAGTAGGACTGCAGGAGAGTTTACCCAGCTTCCCTCTGCGCCCGGAGGGATTAGTCCAACCCAAATGATTGGGAAACCCTCCCATAGCAAAAAAAAAAGCATAAAGTGGTTGAAAAAAAAAAACTATACTTGTACAAGGCCCGCATTAATCTGTAATTTAATTATCTTAGTGTTGGGGTTTAGCTTAAAAAAAGCTGCATTGATCCTTAATTTAATTATCTTGGTCATTTATAATTTAATATCTGAAATTGAGCAAGAAGTTCTTTGGTTATGTTATTTGGAGATGCTTTGGTAAGAATTAGACAAATAATAAGCCTGCTAATTTAATAAGTTAAAACTTGGGAGAAAAGCTTTTAAGGTGAATCGTTTGAAGAGTAGCAAAATAAAGATAAGGGCCTGTTTGTTTGTATTAAGATGCAAAGGAATTCAGCACATAAGAATTTTTTTTTCAAGGGACTAAAAATGAAGATAAGCGGCTACGTATTCATTTTTCATCTTCTTTTGATTCTATTTTAATGAAATGAAAGGTTAATTGATGCTCATTTTTGGAAGTTCACCTTTCATCTTCATTTTTAACTACTAAAAAAACCCAATATATAAAATTCCAATTATTATATATAAAGCGAAGTAGATTCGATTTCCAATTTCACTGTCAATTTCAAATTTGATTTTGACTCTTCTCATGTTGACCTCCAACTAATATCACTCATTAATCCTCCTACTAATATTAGCCCTATTGATAACGTTCTTTTTACTAATCCAATGTTACAGAAACTCTTTCCTCTTCTCTCTGTGTTTCTATTCACGTCTCTACATTTTCCACCTTTAAACGCCACAAGCCCTTTCCTCTTCTCCATCTTCTCTAATAAATAACTCATTGATTTTTTTTTATTAGGGTTACACTTTAAACTATGTATATCGATTTTTTATTTTAAAGTAGTTGAAGTTTGATCCCCGCGACGTCAGGTTCCTCGACGAGCTAAGACTATAGATCTCAGCTCCGATGAGGTTCGACGGCCGGGGTGTCATGCCGAAGATCGACCGGCGGGAGGAGGTGGACTTACGGACGGTGACGTGGAGCTTTCTGTCGTCCCCGACCTCAGCTTCCGTCCGGAGAAGGGTTTTTAGGCTAATGTGAAAGGGTATTTTCGTCTCAACTAAAAGTTAGGCAGGAATGGAATGGCCATTCCTTTGCCTTCCCAGTGGAATGACCATTCCTCTACATAAAAGAATGGTAATTCCGGAGGTAATGGTCATTCCGGCACTTTTTGCTAACCAAACGCGGTAATGATCATTCCGTTGGAATAACTATTTCATTCTGACCTTCATTACAACAAACCAAACGCTACCTTACATTATAACTACCACTAATTACATTGCCCGTGCTCAACATGGGGGGCTTTCGCTAGTGTATTTTGATGCAAACTCAGCTATAGAAGACTAACTTGATAGCACAATTTGATATGGAATATATAATCTGAAAGCACCTGGAAAACAAACCTAAAGCTAAAATTTGAATTTAAAGCTAAAATTTGAATATCATAAATACAATACATGTAAGGTGGTCAAGTAGAGACAACATAATAGAGTTTTGTAATGTTATCGAGGACCACATAGACTTAAATACGTTTTCATAAAAATGACAGTTAGACATGCACTTAAGATTCTTGTTGAGATGCATATTCTAAGATAATTTTTACAAAAATATGATGATGACAAAATTAGAAATTGGCAGATAAGGAGGAACTTCCATTGATTACTCCACTATAGGGAGAAAAACAATGGCTCTAAGACAAAAGCCCTGACACCAACAAAAGTTTCTTGAGCTAAAAGAAGAAATAAAGAAGAACTTGAAGTTCTACAAATATTAGATTATGAAGTGATATAAAACGGGACAATAAAAAGAGAGATGATAATATAGATCCCTTAGTGTAATGCTTATAGACCCACCTTTGTTTGATCCAATTTGCTCAAGTGCATGCCCCATAATCCATATGTAGAAACAATAGCAAAAATTTGATTCAGTTTTGACTAATAATTATCATTGGATTGATCATCTAAACTATATGTATTTATATTTTCTACATGATCAATCCAACGGTATATGATTTTAGGATAATTTTACCTAACGGGGTCCATATGATGGGCAACTTTTATCAAACAAAGATGGGTCCCACATGGATTGATTCATGCAGAAAGCTGCAGATCATTTTGCTTATTAAGATGGACAAAAAAAAGAGTAATATTCCAGTCAACCCACATGGATGAGGCAAAAATCTAATAAGTGAAAATACAGCAGACCAATGAAGTTGGGGAACAAGAACTGAAGAGACACCAGACCCATGACGTGGGGAATCATGGAACTGCTTTATCTTCACCAGACAAATTTGAAAGAACATAATTACTGAAAACAAATGGCTCTAATTTCAACATCATTTTCTCCATATAGTTGTTTCTGATTCATAGCAGTCAAAATCATAATTACTGAAAAAAATGGCTCTAATTTCAACATCATTTTCTCCGTATAGTTGTTTCTGATTCATGGCAGCCAAAATCATAATTACTGAAAACAAATGGCTCCCTAACTTCTACAACATTTTCTCCATATAGTTGTTTCTGGTTCATGGCAGTCAAAATCAAAGAGGACAAGAAAGTCATCCAATCTCTCTCTCTCTCTCTAAGAAAGTCATCCAATTTCTCTCCCTCTCTCTCTATCTCTCTCTCTCTCTCACACACACACACCCAACACACACACACAACACACTCAACACACTCAACACAACACATTACAAGACCTACCTGAAGCATGACTGGTAACGTGTACGGTTACATCTAGATAATGGCATCTGAGGCAGACACCAATAAATCCAAGTTGAGTAGACAAAAGAAACTTCCTTTGCTTTCTCAGTGTGATGCTAACCACTTTCCCCCAAAAGACGAGTGGAGAGACAAGGGAAAAAAGAAAATGGTGCTTGCTATTAGCCCACAGAAAAATTCTTTTTCTACACAGTTTCTCTCCACACACATCATAATATTTTAAAATTTATATTTTTTTTTCCCCACACACCAGATATCTCCATTTTAGCCCCCTCTCCATCGTCCTCTTTCTTCTTCCCACACACATATCATTCTATTTCTCCCCACACACAAAATCGATCGAACTCTCTCTCCTTCTCCGGCGTCTCTGTTCCTCCGGCGTTCCCAGTCATCTACACCATCTCCTCTTCCAAAGGTTAATCTCTATCTCCACCATTTTCATTTCATTCTGTTTTGTTCGGACCTTACAGTCCGAACAACATTAGTTTGTTCGGACCTTACAGTCCGAACATATTGGAGAGTCTGCAACTTCCTAGTTGAGAAAAATTTCCCTAAAATGGCAAAAAATACGAACAAAACACATTGAAACGGACCTTTCCACTGCTGCTCTGATTGAAAGGCACGATTTCATTGTTCTTTTCTTCCTTCATTGCACTAGATAGATCTAATGAAAAAAGTTAACTACAAGAAGAAAGAAAGAAGAAGGAGATGGAGGAAAATGAGTTGGCTAAAAACACAAAATGGAGGAAGATGAGATGCCAAAACAACAATGAAGTGGAAAATAATGAGAAGTGGAGAACGAGATGTGGAGAAGATGACTTCTGTGTGGGAGTACAGGGAGGGAAGAAGAAGATCGACTGTGTGTGTGAAAAGAAGAGAGTTTTTGAGTTTTGGAGGGAGATTGGATATTTTGGTCATTTCATAAAGAATAAAAATGTAATTAAAAATTATTTAGATTCCTTGTGTGTAAAAAGAATAATTATGTGTGCCAATAGCAAGCCCCAAAAAAGTAAAAGCTTAGCATTGTATGATATTTTAAAGGGAGATACTCCTGTGAGAGATGCTCTCACGTTACTATAATAGATAGGGTGTTACTATAATAGATAGGGTGGGGGCCCTCACATCCATATCCAATGCCAACAACTTAAATGTGAGGGCCCCCACCCTATTTATCATAGGAAGGTGAGAGCATCTCTCATAGGAGTATCTCCCTATTTTAAAACATAAGCACGATAACACACGTACAAACAACCAGCAGTGGATGACACTATATCTATGCCCCCACATTCTTCCCTTCAAATATACAGTACAGATGAAATCTATGTTTGCAGAAACAAACACCATCCAAAACCCAATTCAATTGCCTAATGGTCCAAAGAGGCAAAGACTGTATAAAATTACACATAAAGAAGGAAATTTCATCAGCTGCTTAAAAAACATCTCAGTTTCACTCACTTTAAGACAACAAATAGAGCACAAGAGCCACACCAGATCACTTCCTCTACACACACAAAAGGAAAAATGGAAAATCAAAGAAAAAACCACTTCCAAATGGGCAGGCAACAGACCCATAGAGATCTTCACAGCCCTTCTTTTTTTTTTATGTAACATGGGTGTGCATCCTTAAATAACGAACAAGCCACCTGTTTTCTCCAAAGTAACAGTTTACCAGAATCAACAGCTATAAGCTTTTAACTGTACTATGTTGCCTCAGCTCCCAAATCTACCACCTGTTTCGTATCCTTTTGGTCTTTCTCCTCCGAGATGAAGTCTGAGCTATCATCTGCACCTGATAATCCTTCTTGGTCATCTCCAGCCAGATCTGATCTGAACAATTCACTTTCTTCCATATTTGCTAGCTTCTCTTTTGACTCCCCCTTGAGCAAATCCACCACCTCGAGCATTGTAGGTCTTTTCTCGGGACTATTTTGGGAACATGTTAGAGCCACGAGCAACACTCTCTTCAGCTCTTCCTCCACGTATTTGCCATTCAGCTTTGGGTCTGCCATTTCATCAAACTTCTTCTCACGAGCAAGCGGCAGTGCCCAGTCGGTGATGGGTCGCTTTATTGTTGGACTGATTTTCTCAATGGGCTTTCTGCCACTACATAGCTCAAGCAGCAAGATCCCAAAGCTATACACATCACAGCTCTCTGAAGCCTTCCCAAACATGGCATATTCAGGGGCAAGGTAGCCAAGGGTACCTTTGACCCTTGTGGTAACATGCGTAGCACCATCCGGTATGAGCTTTGCAAATCCAAAATCGGAAACTTGTGCCTGAAAATCTGCGTCCAACAACACATTGCTTGCTTTGATATCCCTATGGATTATATGGGGTGTTGCATGGTGGTGAAGGTATCTGGACAGAGAAGGCAATTGATTAGCATCCCTGAATGTTGAAGACTGAAGTATAAAAGGTAAGATTACTTGAATATGATACTTACACGATGCCCTCAGCAGATCCAATAGCAATTTTCATCCGCCTGCCCCAGTCAAGAAGGCAATCTTCTGAATGTTGCCCATGAAGATGTGAAAGTAGGCTCAAATTAGGCATATAGTCATACACTATAAGACGCTCCTGCCCTTCAGCACAGTATCCACGTAAACTAAGAAGGTTTTTGTGTCTGACTCTACCCAAAATTTCAACCTCTACCGCGAATTCCATTTCAGCTTTGTTGCTCCAGACCTTCAGCCTTTTAACAGCAATCTGCAAATTGCAGGCCATAACTATTAGAACTTGTTATGTGAATAATGTTTGTCATTAGAAAGAACATGTGATAAACCAAAGTATTTCCAAGTCCATTTCATGCTTCTGAATGATACCAAAATGACACTTCTTGAACTGGTTTCTGATATTGTAGTGACTTAATGCAATAGCTAAGACATGAAAAATAAGTATACCTTATACAAAATGCATCTAACAAGGCACAAACAGAATACACTTTGATAAAATAAAGAAAAATCTCTCTGTAACTGTTTTAATTTCATTCCAAAAGAGAGCCTCACAAGTCACAATAGAAATAGTTCGATGATTTTGGCTGTTTATATTAAAAGCTGGATAACTAACAAGAAGATAATGGATTGCTCAAGAATAAAAAACCTTTAAAGGAAAAAAAATGACAACTTCCAAGAAGTTTTTCTGTTGTTTTGTTTTTTTGAAATGATAACTTCATTAGAAAGAAAGGAAAGAAAGAGTGTAAGAGATATACTGCCTAGCACAAACAAAAGGCCACAACCCCAAATACACTAGAAAAAAAAAAAAGATAAATCATGCTCTATGAATATGCATAAAATGCCTACTGACTCTCTCTTTGGCCGATGAATAAGCCAGAGAATTAGCCTCTCTCTTGACATGCAAGAAAGAAGCACAAAGTGCTCTGGAGAGATATAAAACCTCCTCAAACACATCAGCTTGGCTCCAAGGAAAAAATACACTTCCCCAAAGCCCACCTAATGACACAAGGAATCTCCTTCCAAGAATAATCATTAAGACACATCATTTGTAATTGCATGTGCTCAAGCAGTACTAAACAGGTCGCAACATGTGTATAAGGAGTCCAAAGTACAGAGGCAGTGAAATATAGAAATAAATTCTTTTAGAGCCTGGTGGATTTCATCCAAATCCCTATGGAATCTGGTCGCAAGAGTAAAGCAAAACTTGTCATCATGTAAAGCTAAGTACATATTTATGTGTTGAGAATATTGAGAAATATGTACCATTCAAAAAATATTGAGAAATATGTGGGCTTATGTGCAGTTTGAACCATTGGGTTTATCTGTAACTTTTGGGAATTACTTTAGGATAGAGTTGTGATGGGATAAGGATTAGGTTTTCTGATTATGTTTCCTAGTTTGAGTAGATATCTTATGTTGTATCCTTATAAATAGCCACTGGCTATTCTTAATAAAATCACCTAAAAGAACTCATCTCAAATCATTCAGTCAGAATGTAGCCCTAGAATTTTAACTTGGCATCAGAGGTTAGGTTTTAGGGTTAGGTCTAGCTTTTAAGTCTTAATCTTTCCATTCATCCTTTTTGAGCATTCATTAGATCGTGAGTTCTAGTTCGTTCAAGCCAAAAGAGAGTACCAAAGGAGTGTGAAGCTGTTAAGCTTCCAAATCTGTGATCGATCTTCACTATAATCGATCAAGCAAGCAGTGTCGAGTGGGTCCGAGCAACTAGGAGGACAAAGATGATGAACTCTGATGGACAAAGGGTAGGCCAAAGAGGATGCGGATGGTAGTAAAAATATATTTGAAGAAGTGCAACATATCCGAGCATTTGGCTTAGGATAGATCAAAATAAAGAAACAGAATTCATGTAAGCGACCTCAACATAGTTGGGAAAAACTTTGATGATGATGAGAGATGTAGGAAAAGGGCAGATCTCTGTTTGGTAAAGAACAAAGAGGAGAGAGACTGCATCAAGAAGAAGGCTCTATAAGTGTCAGCGCAGTAAAAGAAACACATCATGGGACCAAAACTGCTGTCAGAGAAGGGAGAGAACGGGTAATTCATAGCTGGCTGCAGAACAACGAATGAGAAAAGAAAGGCAGCAGGTTGCTACCATGCCGTTGACATACATTCAGCAAAATGAAGGGGATCCCATCAATATCTGTTACTGCTCTGACTTAAAGATCTTCTTCAAAGCTTGGAGAGACAATGCAATCATAGATCATGTAATCACAACCGTGAGTCATAAATCCAACCCGTTGACTGGTGTTGGCACCTCTAGTCTCACACACATAACCAAGGATCAATCCTTGCGTCCTCAAGTCGCTGCATCACTCCTAAACTAGTAACCCAACATAGCAAAAAAACAGCCAATGGTATCTAAATCCAACTCTGAAGTCAAGTATACTGCAATGGAGCTTTGAACTTGTGAATTATTATGGTTACAGATTTTGCCATATGACTTGGGTTTCATATATAAAGGTCCTAAGGCATTATATTCTGATACTACTTCAGCACAACAGATGGTCTTCATCGACCTAGAAAAGCCTACGACAAGGAACCTAGAGATTTAATTTGGTGGGTTTTAAATAAAAGGAATGTTCCAAAAGGCTATATTGAAATTACTAAAGACATGTATAAAGGAGCAGTAAGGAGTGTGAGAACTACTTGTGGAGAGATAGGGGAGTACTTAGTGACCATACGTTTGCATCAAGGGTCAGCACTAAGCCCTATCTCTTTGCACTAATTATGGATGAATTAATTGCTCATATTCAAGAAGATGTACCTTGGTGCGTGTTATTTGCAAATGATATTATGTTGGTAGACGAATCAAGAGACGGTGTGAATGCAAATCTTGAGAGATTTTTAGAATCCAAAAGCTTTGAAATTACAAAGACAGAATATATGGTTTGTAACTTAAATGGGTATTTAACCACCTCCGATTCAAACAGGATTTGGGTTTGGTTTGGTCTAACCCTCTCAGCCGTCCTCCCGAGTTGAACTCGGTGCCTCTCTTATGAAACACCCCACATGATGATTTATGTCCTCATCACCACCATCTTCTTCAAGAGAGCCTTCTCATTTCCCATGAACAATTTGGGTCAGCAAGGGTACTTGATGACTTCGTAGAAATCCTTGTATTTGTATCCAATCCAAGTCACGTTAATGCCTCTCGCTTACAAGCTTAAAAATGGAAAAGGTTTAAAACACAATTCTTTCCACTATCTTGGCTCTATAATTATTAAGGATGGGGAGATTGATGAAGATGTCGAACACAGGATTAAAGCAGGATGGGTGAATGCTTTGTGGCCGGTGAATGCTTTACAGGACAGCGATTAGACCAACTATGACCTATGGAGTAAAATGTTGGTCAATCAAGAAGCAGCATATGCACAAAATGGATGTAGTAGTTATGAGAATGTTGAGGTGGATGTGTGGTAAAACTAGGAATGGTAGAATTAGAAATGAGCGTTGAGCATTTAGGGGTAACAACAATAGGAGATAGAATTAGAAAAACTCATTTGAGATGGTTTGGGCATGTCCAATGTAGGCTGGGAATGACATTGGTAAGGAAAAATTTGGCCATGAAGGTTGATGGCCCACCAAGGGGAATGGGTAGGCCAAAGAGAAAGTGGATGGAAGTAGTAAAAATAGATATGAAAAAGTGTAGCTTATCTGAGGATTTGACTAAAGATAGATTGGAATGAAGAAACACAATTCGTGTAGCCGAGCCCAAAATAGTTGGGACAAGGCTTTGATGATGATGACTTCAACACAACAGATAATTGAAAATCCAATTCTCCATGAACGTACAATTTTTTTTGAAATTGATGTTCATTTTGTCAGAGAAAAGATTGAAACCAAAGACACCAAAGAGAACAGTGTTCACACAAATGAACAGTTAGCATATTTCCTTACGAAAGCCGTATCAAGAGGGAAGTTATCATACTAGGGATCAATTCCTAGTCGACTTCATCATGTCGTCCACATCAACAATTTCTTTGATAGCCTTGAGTCTTGACTTGATTGTGCGGTCAAATCCGATTCGCACCTCCAATATTCAGTCAATCTAATGAGCAGAGCCGAAGGCCTATTGTGTACAATTGTCGATGCTGAAGTAGGTCACTACAGGTCCTCCGTCAAGCTACAACAAGGTTTGTCACTTCAGATCTTATGAACCAAGGAGGAAGCTTCATTCTTGTCTTTACTATGGCATCTTTATAAAGGTATGGATATGGTGCACTGAAGCATCATCCTAATGAGACTTACATGTGGCCACTCAAGCTGGGTTAGGCCTAGTGTTGGGTCCATTCATGATCGAGGCTAAATTGTAGAACCAGAGAGAGAGAGAGAGAGAGAGAGAGAGATTGAGGGCCAATTTTGTTTAGGCCCAATTCAGCCTGACCCATCCACACTCCATAGTTTTTTTAGGTTAGATTGAGTTCATTCCAGGTCAGAGGAGTCTGCATTCAACAATGGTGTCAAGCACAGTCACTAAGTCTCCATTCATCAGGACCCCAAACTTTAATCAATTTTCACCTGCACACTCGTAAAGAGGAGATCACGACATCAAGATAGTCAAATTCACATATTCATCAAGCCCCTCATACTTGCCTCGTTCGTCAAGTCGCACGATCCATATGATTCTAGATGTAGCAAAAGATGTGATCTAGGAAGCCACTGACTTTGACATACTCAAAAAGAGAGGGAAGTAACAGAGATGGACCTACAGATAAATGGAGACAACCAATAAAGCATAACGGAAGTTGTGGCAAGACATCAACCAAGAAAAAGGGATTATATTTATTGTGAACAAATTAGAGTGATTGAGTGATATGGCAGAAGATTATTCAGGACTTCAAATCTGCAATATCAAGTGTTTCTTATCATCATAAAAGTTAAGTTTATGAGATTATTCAACTCATAGAAATTAGAAGTTTATGAGATTATTCAACTTGGGTGAAAAACTTTATGAAGACTCAACAATTACTTGGCAGTGTAAATCCAGGTGATCATTATGGATGAGTGGTCATTTCTAGTTCATGTGAGAATGTCGTGTAGCATTCAAGCCCCAACCATGGATCAAATTAATCAGCAGTGTTGCTGAGTGTGTAGTTTGTGGACCACATGAAGTTTTCATCTCCTTCATCAGTCAAGTCTCAAGACAGATCGAAGATCCATCCACAAGTGTTGAAAGTCGCGCTGGATGAGTTCCTCACCAAACCAGTTCCAAAAGGAAGTGGAATATGGTGTTCAGTCCAAGCCATTATAGAATCTATATATTAGCTGAAGGGGGGTGTTAAGATTATTGAAAAAAAATCGGGTTTATTTGTAATTTGGATCATTGGGTTTATTTGTAGTTTTTGGGAGTTACTTAGGCTAGAGTTGTGATGAGATAAGGATTGGGTTTGCCGATTAAGTTTCCTATTTGAGTAGATATCTTAGGTTGTGCCCTTCTAAATAGCCATTGGCTATTCTTAATGAAATCACCTAAGAGAATTCTTCTCAAATCATTTGGTCACAATGTAGCCTAGAATTCAACTTTTATGGAAGGCAGAATCACCGTAATAAAATCAGCTCTTTTGAACCTTCCAATAGATTTCATGTCTATTTTTAAATGTCCTATGACCATGTTGAGATGAGGTGAAAAATTACTGAGGGACTACCTTTGGCAAGGCAAAGCAACCAACAAAAAGCATCATCCAGCAAATTGGTCTTCAGTGTGCAAATCTAAGAAAAAGGGTGGATTGGGCTTTAGATGTCTAAAACATATGAAATGGCTTTGGAGGATTGGTGACGGTAAAGAAGGATTATGGCAACAGATCATTGCAACAAAGTATGATGTGCACAAGAATGGATCGAATATTTCAAATCCCAAAGCTCAATATTCTACTATCAGAAAAAGGTTGTTTGTTCAACAAGGATTTGTCTATAAGCAATATTAGCTATCCAATGGGGCCAGGGGCAGCATCCCCTTCTTGTTAGACTCTTGGGCTGCAGATGGACCTTCGGTGTTTTAGTTCCCTAACTTATTCCCTTGTGCTAGCAACCTCTTCACTACAGTGCGTAACTATATGATGAGCACAGGAAATAAAGTGGTGCGGGGCCCAGTTTTCAGGAGGAACTTGACGGAAGTGAAAACAGAACGATTTTGAGGTCTATATTCAAGAAGGTAATATGGATAGAAGAATATGGAATGGGACCATGAATGGAGATTTCTTAGTCACACCTTTTTCCAAGGTGATCTCAAGTGCCGCCTCAGCCCATTCAAAGGTCGGTCATATTTCGACTCTAAAGGCTCCTTCAAGAGTAATAGCATTTGGTTGGACTGTAATCCTTGGTAGAATCCTTACCATGAATAACCTTCAGGAAAGAAAGAAGATTTTGGTGAATGGTTGCC
Source organism: Umbellularia californica (assembly GCA_028538565.1). Taxonomy (NCBI): domain Eukaryota; kingdom Viridiplantae; phylum Streptophyta; class Magnoliopsida; order Laurales; family Lauraceae; genus Umbellularia; species Umbellularia californica. The sequence continues at coordinate 93,883,611 of JAPQWN010000003.1, read as the reverse complement.
TCATCTGCTTAGCTGAAGCAGAAACAGTCAACCACCTGTCGCTTAATTGCAAGGATGCTCAAAAGCTATGGAGCTCCATCTTGACATGGTTTGACTGCAGTTGGCTAATGCCTACCAGTCTGAGCATTATGTTTGAAGCTTCGAGCCTTCTTATGGGTTCATTGAGGGGAAGAGTTATGTGGAAGCATTCCTTCTTAGCCATTATTTGAGTACTATGTTAGGTGCACAGGCACGTTGAGATGCATGAACTAGGAATAATTTAAAACAAATAATAAAATTGAAAATTCATGAGATGCTTAAATTAGAAATAAACTGAAACACATAATAATATATAAGACTGACCTAGATGGATGGGATATCATAAAAAGAGACTAAGAAAATAAAGAGCTTCATTCAATGCATGAAAAGAAAATAGGGACCTGGCATTCATGGGTTCAGTTTAGATAAATGGGCTAGGCAGGTGGGTGCAACAGTGAAGTGGTGCAGCAGTGAAGTGGTGTGATGGGGGAGGAGAAGGAGGAAAAGAAAAGGAACTCAAGATGTTTTGAGGGTACCTCTTCATTGATGGTCACCTTGTTAAAGGCTGAACTCCTCTATTTTACGACATCTCTATATCTACCATTTTGAGATGATGGTATGAGGTTGCATTTTCATCTATGCATAAGCCTCGTTGCCTTCCTAGATGGCAGCTGCCACCTTCAAGAATATGCAGGCCCAACTTCGACGGTAGTAGTGCAACTGGTAATCTGGGATTTGGCAAGAATGGGAGGGGTGATTCGAGATAGCATGGGTGGAATCATCCTGACCTTTTTCTTGACCAATGGGCCTTTTCTTGGTTAACAAAGCGGAGGTGGAAGCCATGTGAATAGGCCTTCATGAAACTCGCCGTCTAAACATTTCGAGATTATTAGTGGAAGGTGATTCTAGTTGTGTGTTAGATGAGCTTCGGGTGTATGGAAGATTGGAAGGTGTCTTGGATAATGGCAAACATGGTGGAGCCAGTGATGAACATAAGAAAAACATCGGAGGCTTCCTTCGTGCATGTGAAAAGAAGGACAAACTCCTATGTGGATCAAGTAGCTAAAGCAGGAGTTTCTCATCAAAATCTGGTTATCATCAATGAAGGAAGTATTCCTCCATTGGTGTGATTCATTGGTTTTTTAACCTTTGAATGTTTTTATTTTCTTTCGGTGCTGATAGTTTCTCAGTATACCACTCTTGTACTGATTAGCTCCTTTCAATAAAATTAGTTAATATTTAAAATAAAAAAAGAAGTGCAATAGTGGATCTTTTTTCTCTAAACTTCTGACTTGCTATTTACTTTGCATAGATTATGAATTTGAAGTAAATCAAGGAATGATCAACAAAACATCCAAAATAGAAGTAGAGGTGGCTTTAGCAAATAAAAAGAAAAAGAGGCCATCAATGGAATATCATATACCGATATAAATATGGGTTTTGAGATGAGATATTGGAGAAGGTTAACCAAGGTTAACCAAGATATTGGAATATCATAGCCTGAATGGAGAGAATGTTGGCCGATCAAGAAGCAACATATGCACAAAATGGATGTAGCAGAGATGAGAATATTGAGATGGATGTATGGTAAAACTAAGAAGGATAAAATTAGAAATGAGCTCTTTCGAGAGCATTTAGGAGTAACAACAATAGGAGATAAAATTAGAGAAACCCGTTTGAGATAGTTTGGGCATGTCCAACGTAGGCCAACAACATCGCCGGTAAGGAAAATTTTGGCCATGAAGGTTGATGCCCACCAAGGGAAAGGTGTACTGATGCAGGTCAGATCTATGATCAGCCAATCCATTGGGCCTAAGCCTATTTAGCCTATAAAGAGAATCTTCAAATTGTGCAAGACTTTTCCTATTTTTAGTATTAGCTGAATTTTAGGGATAATTATGAGATTAATTAGAAAGCTTATTTATTTTGATTTAGAGTTTATTTTGATAAGATTTGTTTCCAAGAATAGCCCTTTGGCTTGGAGTTTAGGCGCTATCCTCCCCCTTACCCGCGCTGCGTCTAGTACGCCAAAGAGGAGTGGTTGGTAGTAAAGTAAATATGGAGAAGTGTAACTTATCTGAGGGTTTGGCTCAAGATAGATTGGAATGGAAAACAAAATTCGTGTAGCTAACCCAACATAGTTGTGAAAAGACTTTGATGATGATGATGATATTTATATATGTAAATATATACTAAAATGCCCTTATAACAGTCACTTAACGGTAATAAAATGGGGATATGAAGGTAATTTGATAGCCTCATACCCATTACAAAATGCCCTAAAAACCAATACACACATACTTGGTTCATTTCTCCTCTATTTAATTATTAAAGTTATGTATTATACTTAATACATAAGCAAGAAGTGTTGCATTGTTGCTTTCTATCCCTTTTTTCTAGTTTTATTATTTTTATAATATTTTATATATTCTTGCTAGTGTTAAAGATGGTGTATTCCTGTTAATAAGGATACACTTTTTCCTAGAGTAACTTACAATGCCAACGAGTTCATAAAGGTATTTTGTATGTGCATGGAACTTCAATGATATGGGGCGATCCAAATATCTTTTTAATTAGATAATTAGAACTTTCAATTTTTTAAAAAAGAATGATAGTAATTTTTTTAAGTGCATTTATTTTTGTGAGTGAAATCCAACAACACTTAATAGTCATATATGTGTTAAATTGAAAGTAATAAAAGGTAGGGAAATGTAAATGGTTTAAATTTCTCAAAGATAAGACTGCTGATTCGGTACATGGAAGTTTTTGTGAAAAGTGTGAGATAGAACAAACTTTTTAACCATTTTCCTTCTTTGACAAAAAAAAAAAAAAAAAAAAAAAAACCCTTTACATCTAGAGCCCAAGTCACCAAAGCATGTATGATTTTGTCTAATACGAGAAAGTTTTTGGAGATAACTTCTATTCTCCAAACGTTTTCTTAGTGATCCCTTTGTAACAGAGGCTATACAAAATAACGCTTTGACTACACTCGATACTTGATAACAATGAAAAAAATAATGGTTTTCTTGTTTTGAGGCCCTAAACCCTACCTTGACCCTTGAGTGTAGGGTAAGGGCCTAGGTAGTGTCGGGCTGGCCCTAAATATATTGAGGGTAGGGTAAAGACAACCCTATGCCCGGCCCTTTGACACCCCTAATCCTAACCATTTGAGCAACGGCTGACAAGTTTCATCATCCAAATGAGTACAAAGTTGATGCAACGGTCCAGTCCATTCGGATGGGATCCAAACCCAGGATCAATGACTTATCGAGTGGGGGGGGGAGGGGGGGGCCGCTATTTTATGGTCTACTTGGATGGATCATAAGGTGGGCCCCACTAGGTATTTAGGAACATCCGGAGTTTGAAACCAAACTTCTCCCTCCTCAGTTCATTTGATTGCAGCAGATTTGGGGGGGGGGGGGTGGTTTGGTTATGGTCTACTTGGATGGATCATAAGGTGGGCCCCACTAGGTATTTAGGCACAATGCTCACCTTATCATGAGCACGATTTCCCCCTTCAAAATGGGGGAAATTCTACAAAACACCCCCTTCAAAAAGGGACATTTTTGCCCGTGTAACAACCAATGAAATAATGTTTAGGTGGAGACATATTATCTTTCTTTAAAGGAAATAATTTATTACCTTCTCCTACTTTTTCTCACCTTTCAAAAAGAAGATGCTAGAAAGTTTTTAGCCAAATCCTGTATGAGTTATACGAGCAAACAACTGGTCCCACCATGATTTATGTATCCAACTTCTTTCTTTTTCTCTTTGAATTGAATAAGAGGACCCACCAGGGAATTTTTAAGGCTAATAAAAGACAAGGCCATTAATTTTGAATGGATTAGATTTTTCCATAGGTGGTCCCCACTAATGTATTCTCTAAAAAGCCAACTTTGAAAATGGGGTTCTTTACAGGAGGGAGAGGGAAGTACGAAATTATAGTTGGAGTTTTTATTATTGAATTATTCCTTTAAAGGAGAAAGGTAGGAATGGGGCGCCATTTTCAAGAGAGAAAGTAGGGGATTGAAAGTCTTAAATTTCCTTTCTAGAGATCTAGACGGGAGAAAAATACGCAATGTTCTCATTCGTTGATGAGATGGGGCATTTTCCTTTAAAAAAGACCCGAGCGTTTCGTAGCGCTCCCCTATATATACACATCTATATAGATATTATATTGAATTGGACTTTCGAATTCGTACACAACATTGAACTCATAGAACTCGAATTGCGAGTCAATCGAATCGAAACACGAATTAAGTATACCTACCCCCATCAAATTTTCAGATTTAAGCGTTGAACTGCGAATTGCGAGCTCTAATTCAAACCGATCAAATTGCGACTCAGGTAACTATGGTTGAGATGTTGGAGTAAGATTGCATTTTCGTCCCCTCCCAGAGTTCATGACTTGCCTTCTTGGTCTCCACCTCCATGTGGATTACCTCAAGCTCAATTTTGATGGTAGTGCCTTGGGCAATCCAGGTCAATCATGCATTGGGGGAATTTTCGGAGATAGTGTTGGTGTCCATCTTTTGTCTTTCTCTGGCCATTCTAGTTTCTGCTCGGTGAATGAAGTTGAGCTGATTGCACTTTGGACAGGGCTTCGTGAAGTCATGAGGCTGGATATGCATAACCTAACTGTGGAGGGTGATTCTTTTTTTGTTATTAGATGGGCTTCCAGTTCTTCATAGCCTCCTTGGCACTGGGCGGATATAGCGGAGGAGGTTCTAAAGTTGTCCTCCAAGTTGGGGAACACCTTTTCTCTTGTGAAGCGGTCAGCTAATGACGTGAGTGATGGACGATGCTAAGGGTGGTGTGGGGAAACAAATTTTGATTATTGAGACTTTCTCCTCTCATGAGTGGCCATGTCTTGGGGTTTTTTTTTTTTTTTTTTGGTGGGGGGGTGTTCTCGGTATATGTCTCTTATGCTAGTTTGCTTCTAATAAAATTGTGTTACCATTAAAAAATGTGAGAGAGAGAGAGAGAGAGAGAGAGAGAGAGAGAATTACCTATGCCCAAAGCAGAAGGGTCAAGGAGGCTACTGAGTTTCAGGGATTTAAACCTTAGCCCATAAGCTACAAACTTGCAATGGTTTTGTAGAAGATGAAAGAGCAACAGACGAAAATAGATCAAGGAACAAATCAACTGGAACAAGAGAAGGTTGTTTAAGGGAGACAGAAGATTTTGGTAGAGAATAGAAGGGGATATGCTCTAGAAAGGTAACATCCCATGAAATACAGAGACAATTGACCTTGGGATCATAACATAGGACTCAATAACCCTTTTGTGTTGTCCCATAGCCCAAGAAGAAAAAAAGGTTGCAAAACAAACAGAGACAATTTGGTTTGTTCACGTTAGGTAGAGAATAGAAGGGGATATGCTCTAGAAAGGTAGCATACCTCGAAATACGAAGATGATTGACCTTGGGATCATAACATATGCCACGATAACCCTTTTGTGTTATCCGATAGCCCAGGAAAAATAAAGTCGCAGAACCGACAGAGACAATTTGGTTTGCTCGCGTTAGGTTAATAACACAAATCAGGTGGAACCAAAGACTTGAAGATGCATATAACTTTGTTTCCACTGGTGCTTCTCATAAAGGTAAGGCCAGCAAGGACTAAGGATGCAGTCCAATTTATAGTATCCCCGAACCCTATATCTTTGAAATGCCACAAGCAATACAGTAATTTGGTGGAGCATGTGAAAACGAAAGTGTATCCCGATCATGACAAAGAGGAGTTGGACAAGGAAGATCCAATTTATGATGACTTTGGTGGATGTCATGACAAAGAGGTAGTTGGTGATGGAGCGGAAGTATTAATCATTTCAGAAAAACCTATTTGCACCAAAGAAAGAAAAAAGGAGAAGGTGTGTGGTAGTCTATGATGCATAGATCTGGATATGGATATGAACACAGATACAGGGATTAGGGATACTTCTTTGCACTTTTGGTAATCTAAGACACGGATACAAATACTGCTATCCTAATTTTCTTCTTTAGAACATTTCTAAATTAATGAAATTATCATTATTTGCATTCCTTTCTAACATTGTTTAAGATGAAAAGTAACAAAATAAAAGAGCCATTTAAAGGAATGAACTTGTAAGCAAGATATGCTAAACCCTAGAAGTATTAGTGAACCATCGAATACTGATATGAGTGTTGTATCGGTACAACACGGATACACTGAGCATATTGATGCAGAACGGATGAGCCCACTTGTGGGATCACCAAAAATAGTTTTAGGAATTATTTTTTCTTTCCCTAATTACTTGTTATTAGATTTCTAATTTTATTTAAAGAGTATAATTAGGATAGGTTTCTAATTTGCTTACTTTCCTAGTTTGATTAGGTTTCTAAGCCCTAAAGTTTTCTTTTCCTATTTATATGCATTGGAATAGACTTAGATCTCAGACTTTTGATTATTGGAATGATATTGTAATAGATTTTATCTTCCGAGAGGTGCGTCCTCGTATCGTCTCTGCAAAGACCATTATCATGCTTCGGCACTTTTTTCACACCAGCCCCAACCCTAGGGCCTGCCATCACATATACAACTATTCGTGTATAATATGATATAGCGACAAAGGCAGTTGCAAGAATGTCATGTCCGAGGAAGCCCCCAACAAACTCCATCTCTCCATTGAAAAGCATCCTACCGCCTATCGCCTTTCATGGGTCAAGAAAGGCAATGGGGTAATCATTCACAACTGATGTTTGGTTTCCTTCCCAATTAGCAACACATTTTTATAATGTGTAGTGTTATGTGGTCCCCAAACTGGATGTATGCCACATATTATTGAGTCAGCAGACAGCAACGGCAATTTCACAGAAAAACCATTCACGATGGGTACCGAAATACATAAACTTTTTAGAAAGACAAAAACAAAATTGTGCTCAAACTCATGCGTGAATGGATGTTGTCCATACCAACTACAAATGATGGAGATGTCAACTTATTAACAAGGGTCGAGTTTTTTGAAGTCAAAGAGAACAATTTAATTTATGTGTAGATCAGGAAAAAAGAAAATGGGGATATACCGAGGGCGCTCACACCTATGATGCATGAGCATTTGAATATGTTTACCAAAGACTTGTTTGCGGGTTTACCTCCGATGTGAGACATTCAACATTGCATTAACTTAATTCTCGTAGTAACCCTTTCTAATCAGGTCGCCAATAGTATGAGCCCAGAAGAGCATGAGGATGAGGGAGAACTGGTTTGTGCTAAGTTGAAGAAAGAAAGAAAGAATTCCAGCGTGAATGTATCATAAGTTGAAGCAAAAGAAGAATGGGTCGTGAACAGTGCTACAGAAGATCAACCACGATGCCACCACATTGATCTTTAGTCTTGCATGAACATTTCCAATGTCTTCAATGTCAAAGGCCTCTCTACCTGTATCATGAAGATCAACTGGAAGACGACCCCAAGTCAAGTTCCTCTCAAGCGAGGGAGAATGATGTGGGTAGCAAGGATGATCAAGTGGATTGCATCCTGGCCCATACTGTGAAATTCATGGCGAAATTTGATCGAGAACAAAGGATCTAGACCCAAGTGCAGGCCCAACTAGCCCAGACCAGCAAAGTAGGGGGCCTACAGGCCCAAAACGAACAGCCTGGGCAGTTCGCTTGGGCCTAGCAGCGTCCATTTCCTTTCTTTCTTTCTTTCTTTTTTTCTTTTTTTTTTTTTTTTTTTTACTTTTAAGTATTTTAGAGAGTTCAGGGTCAGTTATCTCCGAAAATGGTTCAATTAATGTCAACTATGTCTGGAAACTGCTTGTGAAAAAGGGGAATCTGTTTTCTGGAAGGAGGCATAATCTAACAGTAGTGAAATCTAAGATTTCTGCACTTGCAGGATACTAAAAATGCAAGCAACGCTCCTCCATATTGATTTTCCAATTTCCATCCATTGTCAAGTCCCTTTAATAGGATTTTCTCAACCTATGTTTAGGGAACCGATATGGTGAAAAGGTTTACATCACCACCTCGTCTGCAATCTGCATCACTTATCTAAATTCTTGCAATTTAAAAAAAAAAAATCAACAGCATTTTTTTCTTTTTTCTTTTTTGACTAATCAGGTTGGATTGACCCAATTATTTGCTTGTAGGGAAAGCCAACCCATTTAATAGACGGGTCGAATTCAGACTGAACTTTCAGCCATTATCTATTGGTCTTCACCCAACCCAACAGATTGCCACCTCCAATCCAAGAGGAGTTGGAAGGGGAAAAACATGAAAAGAGAAAAAAGATATGACTAGCTAGCACGTCTTTAGTCAAATCAGGTTTGGGACAAATCTTGTCTATACCTGGATCTGATTAACTTTACGGTGTCGCACAAAATTTCAACTCAATGTCTAATACTTGGAACTAAGCTCTGACGCCAAGATACAAAAACAAATTCAGACATGAATGTGGTGAACAGGGATAAAATTTTGCACTTTCAGAAATTCAGAAGGTAACCTATCCATAACCTGACGTTTCATATTTAATATTATATTAGTTATTAGAACAGTTTAACACCGTGCAAGAAACTTGACATTTTTCATAGAAAGGTATTGTCTTTAAAATTTTCTAAATCAAAGAACGTACTACTATTTAAAATCTTTTCAAATGTTGAGAAGCAAGAAAATGAATAGCACTTTATGACATAATGGACCTTAGAATGGCAATGGATTGGGTTATATGAGTGACCCAAACCAACCTGCCTATCAGGGGCAGGTTTGACAGTGGTTTTCTGGAGTTCAGGAAGGTATTCAGGCAGGTATGGTTTTGTCGACTCAGACCAAGGTCGATTTTGAGGGGGGTCTAGGTTTCGGTTGGCCCACCACATTTGTAATTAATTTAGATGTGTTTTACCAAAAATACAATACACAAACTTGTCATCAAGCAAGCAGTTGCAGTAACCTTGTGATCAAGGGTTCCATTCTCCCTTTGCTCACATAGAAGTAAATGATAGTTTTTAACATTTCAAAACGAAAATAGTAACCACCATGAAACCCGACCTGTTCCGTACCCTTCACAAGGCAGACACTAAATGGTAACCTAAAAGGATTCATGCTTCAAACACAAAGACATAACATCCAACTCTGTGTCTCTGTGTGTGTGTGTGTGTGGGGGGGGGGGTCCTTGTCCTTTACTGCCAGAAGTTGCAGGAGCCCGGAGAGGAAGATAAAATTTAGGGATTGAAATCAATGGCATCAAGAATCATGAGCTTCACAATATTTTTTTTAATATGTAATTAGAAAATCTAATTAAAGGAAGAGAATGAGACACAAAAGAAGAAGGGGGGGGGGGGGGGGGGGTGGGGGGGGTGGGGGGGGGGGGAGTGGGTGGGTGGGGGGTCCTTGTCCTTTACTGCCAGAAGTTGCAGGAGCCCGGAGAGGAAGATAAAATTTAGGGATTGAAATCAATGGCATCAAGAATCATGAGCTTCACAATATTTTTTTTAATATGTAATTAGAAAATCTAATTAAAGAAAGAGAATGAGACACAAAAGAAGAAACCAAGGGTACAAGTGCATTAGACCTAACATAACCAAAATCCTAAAAAACTACAACGAAGAAAACCATTGACATCCCCAACATATGACCTTCCTAGGCCGACCTATTGGCTATGGCTACCTCATTAGTTGGTAGGAGAACATGCTGGAATTCTACCTTCAAAGATAAAGACAAGTGCTTGATTTCATTGATAAAATAATGAAGCTTCCAAGGATCCCCAACAACACCTGCACTTCAAGAAACTACATTAAACAAATAACCTTCAATTATCAAGCTCTCTTGGAACGAAGGCACGTACAATCTAAATTCTAAACACTTCTAAACCCGCCAAAAGCTAAGCTTCACTCGAAACTCTGAGCTTTGATTGAGTTAAATTTATCTGGCAGGACTTATGGATGCGTCAAACTTGATGGAATATAGTAGGTAGCCCACCCTACAGAAAGACAGTTAAACCCAAACAGCTCCCTAAACAACAAATAAATCCACCAAATTTCCAGAACCACTAACCACCAGGTCCATCAACTTTGCATTGTCCTCCTATCATGCTCAAAAGGGAAGCAAAAGAAATGGTGGGCTCTCAGGCTAAAAGTTATTAAAATGTCCCTAATAACTAGGCCCCTATCACCACATTCTTTTCTTTTTTTTTTTTTTTTTTTTTTTTTTTTTTTGTTAAGGCAAGTACCACCACCATCAATGGCGGGCCCAGGATTTTCATTTGGGTGGGGCGGACAATGGTCAATTGAAAACGTCAATCATTCTTTTGCTAGATTTTTTTTTTTCACATTAACAATAGAAAAGGAGAAAAAATATTGCATTTAAATAGATTAGCAGTTGATCTTTTTTTGTTATATTTCTCCATATCTAATATAAAGATAAAATCAATAGCATAGGTTAAGACGTAGTTTTAAACAAATTTTTCTTCTTATAAGGAACCCTACTATCAACACCAAACTCATAAATAAGCCTTTTCAATTTCTTAAGAAACTAGAGAACCCAAAAGAAAAAAAAAAAAGAGCAGATGATAAAACCAATAACAAAATAACAAAAAGAGACATCATCTAAGAAAAAAAGGTCAAGATCGCATAAAGGCATAGAAGAGCAGACAAGAGTATTTATCTTCCTTCTTTAGTCATAGAATGGAAATGAGCTGCGTGGTCTTACTCTCCTGTAGAGATGGAAAGAAAAAGTTGTTGTTTTTCCCTTCCACCAAAGAAGAAAAGAAAATGGTCGACGTGGGGCGATTGCTTTAGCTTTCGTGGGGCATGGCCCAACCCCAAATTTAATTCTTTGTGATTTCTAGATCTGACCTGGGGCGGAGATACATATGGATCCGCCCCTGACCACCACCCCACCCCTAACACACACACTCACCCACTTAGGTCCCTCCACATAAGTGCTACACTCAGTGATTGATCCCTAGTTGTTTTTGTGGAAGGAAGGCACCTCACCAAATGCGCTATCAGTGGATTGGCATTTTTTGTCTCATTTCTTGAACCATGATGTAGAACTAGTCTTTTGCCAGACTTTGTCTCTTTGGCTCACAAAGTTCATCCACATTCAGACAAAGGGGAAACCATAAAGAACTACAATAATTTTAAATAATATATGTGCGTGTATTCATAATTTCATATACATATAAATTGTTTACGATAGAATTCAAGACAGTTGTCTTATAAACAGAAACAACTTATCCCCAAGTTTTTGCATTGTGAAATAAAAAGAAAATTCTAAGAAAGCTATAATTCTAGCAATAAGTCATCTACACAAAAGAACAAAATACAGTAAAAAATAAACAGAAACTCCATACTTGTGATCCATCCCAGAGCTGTCCCCAATAGACGCTGCCAAATCCACCTTCCCCAAGCTTATTGTCATAGTTGAAGTTATTCGTCGCAGCATGCAATTCCTTCAAAGAGAACGTCCTCCATCCCTTATTCTCTTTCTCTTTCCTGCAAAATCATCAGGAAAAAAAAAAACCCATTCTAAGAAAAGCACACAAGCACACATTCTCCCAAACACATTCCTTCACAAAATCAATCCAACATAACATAGCCGCAACATCCGGGCATGTTTGGATGTACCCCAATTCCCAATTTCTTTGAATAATTCAGCCGGACAGGTTACTGAAATCTCTCTGTACTACCATTTCTATCAGTTATGTCCACCAAAGTAGCCATAATCTTCACAAAACTGCTCCCAGATTAATGGGTCTTCCCATTTAAGCGCCATCAATTCTACCAAATCCTCAAAAGGATACAATTTAGGATCAATCCAAACACACCCATAAATCCCCAATTCATAACCCATTGCAGATTTATTTATTTTTCAAATAAAAAAGGTCAAAACCCTATGCGCAAGTTAGAAGAAAGCCCTCTCTGGAGCAAGAGAGAGCAAAAAAAAAAAGCCAAAAGCTACAGAACCCTTAAATCCCCAAAACCCCAGCACACCCGCACGTTAGCAGAAGCACCCCAATGCGCAAGTTAGAGACACGCCCTCAAATCTTAAAAACCCAAATACAGACAAAGAGAGAGACAGAGAGAAAAAAAAAATCAAAACCCAATACGCAGAAGAATTCATCTCCCTATTGCTGAAGAAGCTCAGGCATGCGCACTCTAGCAACCTACGCACCATGCGCAAGTTAGAACGAATCCCTTTCGAAAACCAGCACAAACAGAAGGAAAGCAAACAAGACAAAAAAAAATCAGGAACAGCTACAAAAAGCTAAGAGAGAGAGATGGAGAGGAAAGAGAGGAGGGCATTCTCGTCATTTCACGGAGTTTCCATTACCGATCTGTGGGTTTTCCGCAGCAGAACTTGACGAAGAAGGCCATGTCAATAAAGCGATCCTGCTATGGCGAGACCCGAGAAGCAGTGGCAAACATGTAATTTCAGCACAATAGCAGCTCCATCCGAAGATATTCGATTTTGGGGGCGCGTTTGGATGACCCAAGTATTGGAAAATGCGATTTGGTTCCTGATGTCGCAGTCGATTAGAGAGAGAAGAAGATGATGAAGAAGAGAGAGAAAATGAAGAAGAAGAAGAAGAAGAGAAAGAGAGAGAGGAGAATTGCAATACACGGAACCAAAACGCAGCCTTTTTCGTGGTTTTTGCAATTTGAAATTGCGGGGACGTGGGCCAACGAGGCATGGAATGTGAGCTCATTGTTTCGGTGTTCCGCGGGCTAAGAGGATTGTTGGTGTCGCCACAGGCACACAAACAGATGATGTAGGGAAGCTTGCCCACGATACCATGTCTGGGAAAAGAAATTAAATTCTTTTAAAACGTAATTTTAAAAAAATGCCCCACTTTAAAAACGCCCATTTTACTATCCCTCTTTTTTTTTTATACATATGGGTCCCACCTTGAGTCAATTGACCGGTTTAGTATACACTACTCTCTCTCTCTCTCTCAAATAGTCAAAAGTACAAATTCAACACATGTAAGAAAAAGACGCCTTTTAGGGCCATTTTCTTGCAACTTACTAATAGTGTCAAATAAAATAAAGTTGATTTTGAATAAACAATAAAATATAAGTGCATAATAATGGTATTTTATTTTTAGTTGTTTGTTATATAATCTTTTTGACTTTTTGTATATGAAAATGGAGATTTTTTTTTTTTTTTGTATTTTAGTGGATAAAGGTAGTTGTTTTTATACCTTTTTTGAAAAAAGATTGAGAGAATTTTGAATTAAAGTTCTTTTGATGTGACATATTGTCTAAAAAATAGATGCTTTACTTGACTTTTATTATGTTAGTAAAGTGCCAAACTAGCCTAAGAGCCATTAAATTTTTGGGGCCATAGATGAAAGGATAGGATGATATCATGGAGTCTAAATTTTGAATATAGATGAGTCTTATATAGATCTTTATATTTAATAAACTTTCATGATCGCCATGCATACTAGTGGGTCTTATTAATAGGCGAGTTTTTCTCCCAGAGAAAGTCCAAGTTTGGGTGTCTTATAGGGCTGCCCTTTGCAAATAAAAGGGGTTAAATTGACGTTTTTATATCATGGCTTTGTTCAACTAATTATGTATTGGTTTCTCCATCAATATTTTAAACACAATAAATGAACGGGTTCTGGACCGTAAGGATGTAAAGAGGCTCTAAGCACCCAAATTATGCAGGACCAATTAAGAAATAAAAAGATTAAAAAAAAAAACTAAAACTTTAGCAATGTTTGTTTTGAATTTGGTGAAGTAAAATCTGTCGTGAAGTAAATTTTCGCTTGCAAAAACTTTACTTCATGCCTGTTTATTTGTCAAAATGAGTAAAAAAGTAAAGTTCAAGCTACCAAAACGCCAGTGGCGGAGAGAGGGGGGGGGGGGGGGGGGGGGTCAAAAAGGGGCAATTGCCCTTTATGAACTTCTTTAGTTGGTTTGAAAACATGGGTAGGTTTAAAGTTTTTTAAATGCATTTTGGATTCCACCCCCACTACTCAAAAGGAGATATTTTAAAAGGACTTGAGGGTAATTGTATCTTCGAGATTTTCTCACATAATTTAAGCAAACCATTCTTCCATGATTTAAGGAGAGATTACACTCAAATCTATAAAAATAAACTTTTCATTGATCCCCTCTTTCCTCCAAAAGTATCTCCTTCCCCTATTTGGTCATCTCTTCTCATTTTTGGATTCTCATTATATAACTCTTCCTTTTTTTTTCCCCTTTCCCATCATCCGGACAAAGAAAATTTTGTGTGGCTCCTGAGTGGGCTCCACTATCCATTGACTGAGTATCTTAGATATAGAATGAATTATCAACATTACAAAAAGAAGTTATCATTGCCATTATTCATATCAATGTCAAGAACTCAAATTGATTTCTTTTCCATTCCTAAAAAACCAAAAAATAGATGGACCCAAAAAAAGAAATTACCCTTTATCTCACATTAGCACTTAATAGATAAACAAGCCAAGGAAAAGACAAAATGGAGTATAATAACAACATAGGGGGAGCCACAATGTTCAACCACAAGTGTCTCACTGATGCTAAAATGAGAGGAATAGTCTCCATATCGGGCCCATGTCTTGATATTCACAGCCTCTAAAAGTAAAGTCCCTTTCGATCGATTTGACTATCCCAAACTTTATTCCAATAGGAGTTGGTCCTGCCATATTAAGCTTGTATTAAAAATCCGGAAGTAATCAAAATTTACGATTTGTGTTTGGATATTATTAAAATAAATTTATGGAAATAATAATCATTTTTAAATGATAAGTAAAACATCAATACATATAAAAATATTTTTTATTGGTACCATTTAAAAAAAACTTAGCTTTGTTGTTATTAATCAACTATCGCTTGACCCCCGAAAGAAAATTTTGGCTCCACCACTACGAAGAAACTGAACTTTACTTTCTTGGGCCCAAAAGTTTTACCTCGTAAAATATTAGTAAAGTGGCTACTTTACAATGCACTCTCTTTCTCTTTTACTTTACCTCTTGCAAAGCAAGCACAAATTTCAGTTCATCAGATACTATAATTAGACCTTTTATTTATGCCATTTTCCAGTAAATAAAACAAACATGCATAGACTCGAGTCCTAACAGGGGTCCATGGATTTTATATCCCATGACCTGAATAATCACCAATGCTGCAGATTGTGCTATGTATCTTAGTGTGTTAATACTAATAATAATAATAAAAATAACAATAATATATTAGCATTTGTGATATTATTTTCCATTTACCAACCCATGTTAGTGCCTTGGTGAATGATGAGAATTCATTGGCATGGTCAATTAGATAACTGTAGTAATAAATGTAGACCATTAAATCAGATAAGGAGCTTAAGCATGTAATTGACCTCTAAATCTGTCCCATGACTTGGGATATGAGACTAGTCTAGTCTTCTTCTTGCTATATTTAAAGTGATGGTAGCATTGGGGCTTTTAATATGTTATTAAGTATGAGGTAGGGCCTATAATTTGGAGGAAATTTGGGAGTGGGATGCATGTTTGCTGCTCATACAAGCTTCCTCCAATAAATATGTTTTCCTCATTTCTTTTTCACTGGCAGTTCAAACTGCTAATCTTCCCTCCTAACAAAGAAACAAAAAGGAGAAAACTGCAAAGACCCACCCACTGCAAATCTTCCCTACACTTTTCAAAAAATATATATATACAGTCAACTCCTCTTTTTGTCTTCTTTGGAAGTCAGGTTATTTTCAAATGTTAGGTCTTTTTACATGATTTTAAATCATCTTGCTATTTATCATGACTTTTCTCATTTGCTTGCAACATATTAAAACCATGATATTATTGAGAAATTATAATTTGCATTAAGAATGTAGTAAATCTTGTGGTGCTATTTAAAAATCAGCATATTTGTGGCATTGGTGCCAACCAAAGTTTTCAGAGGCATTTGGTGACTCTAAAAATAAGCTCTTATTTTGTGATTTTTACATACATATTAGAGCATTTGATAAACTTCTAATTATATGGGATATGTTCACCTACAAGTAAACTGTATATTGTAGATATGTTAGCTCGTGGGCAAGCGGAGACCCAGTTGGGCATGCCCCCTTGAAATTCCAAAGCCCACCTTTACTTTACTTTAATAGTTTTCTTTTTTTTTCAGATTTTGCATATTGGCACCCCGAGACTTATTTTTCGAGTGTCCCCCTAAGCCATATTTCATGGTTCCGCCCTCACTTGTGGGGTTCCACTCAGATGCATGCCTATCTACGTGACTAGGGCATATAGAAAGGTGTCCTTATGGATAAAGGTCATCCAGAACATCAACCTCGTTAGATAAACATAGCCCGGGATTTAACAACCTTAAATTCTAATGGGCCTTTTACCATAGATTATTTTTGGATTCAATCTAACAATGGGTGATGGGTCAATGAGTGTAAAGTTAGGCCTCGTGCTAGATCATGGAATGAAAAGAGTAAGAGAGGGGCTGGAGTGTTCTAAGGTGGGCCCAAGAGGGCCCCATAGAGCTGGACTGCACATGTAGTATTCTCATAGGAACGTAGTCCATGCAGCTTGTGGAGCCCACTTAGATGAATTTCCATTGGGATGATGGCAAATGCAAGAGGTCCTTATGGAAAAGAGAGCTGAAAAATCAGCCCCACCAAATTAATCTAGCCCTAACAGCCTTAAAGCTTAGCGGCATTATAACCGTGAATTTTTTTTTTAGATTCAATCCAATGGTGAGTTAAGGTTCAATGAGTGTAAAACTAGACATGATGCTAGATCATGCGATAACTAGATTATCAAAGGAGCTGAACTTCTATGGCCGCATAAAATTGGACTGATCAAGGTGGGCCCAAGTGAGCCCCATGCCGTCCACTAGTGGGAGAACATTTTTACATAAGTAGAATACATCCACACCATATCTATCATAAATAAAAAAGCATATTAATGCAAAGGCCACATCTCCAACGCTCTTGATTCGATATGATTGGATGGGCGGTGGACTTTTCCCACACTATCGATGTGGACGGTTAGGATCACCGATGCAATGTGGAATGTAGCAAGAAAAAAACAAACACACACACACTTAATAAAGGGCCCCACGGTGGAGGACCCATAAGTCAAGATCACACACAACTTTAGCATCATGGTGGCCCACAAAGACGCATGTGATAGCTACAAATCAATGTACAAAATTACATGGGGGAATGCTGATGTATACGATAACATGTTAAAAACCATGTTTGATATTGGGTCCCAAGTTTCAAGACTTTTTAAATTAGGGGCTAAGTTTTTCGGAAAATTTCCAATTGAGGAAATCTAACCATTTAAAGGTATTTTTTTTTAAATTTCTTTTAATTTGTTAAAATACCCAAATTACCCATCATTTAAAGCCACGTCTCTTCTGACGGCCACTATATGCCACCGTTCGCCGTGGGGATGTTGCGTGTCGTCGATCATTGCGAGGACACAGGTGAAAGAACATAGTAGAAAATAACAAAAGCGAAGGAGGCTTTTATTTTCATGAAGGACAATTTGTGTAATTTAAAAAATACAGAAAAAAGTCACTGGAAAGTCATTTTCAATGGTCGATTGTCCTTAAT
Source organism: Umbellularia californica (assembly GCA_028538565.1). Classification (NCBI taxonomy): domain Eukaryota; kingdom Viridiplantae; phylum Streptophyta; class Magnoliopsida; order Laurales; family Lauraceae; genus Umbellularia; species Umbellularia californica. The sequence continues at coordinate 93,866,060 of JAPQWN010000003.1, read as the reverse complement.
TGAAAATTTACTTAAAAAACTTAAGACATAATTTGATTAGTTTTAAAACTTGTGTCTTTTTTTTTTTTTTTAATAAGACAAAAACTTAAGATCTTATTTGGAATCTCCCCCGAAAAAAGCCCAAGCACAGTTTTTCATATGATTGAGCGGAGCACCGTATGTTTATCTAGTCCTTTGATATTATTATTCTTTCTTAGTTTCTTATGGAAAAGGATGCTTAGAAGGCAACCGACAGAAACATGCCATTGGCTAGCACTTGTATTGCTGGTTCCAAATCAATTGGCTAGCACTTGTATTGCTGGTTCCAAATCAATCACCTCAGCTAGAAAGGGTGTACTTCCCAACCAACCATTTTACTTTCAGTAGTCCACCCAATTACATCCCCATTGGCAAATTCCTGCATAGGTAAGATTGTCTAGAGTTTGTGTACAATCCCTTTTAGATTGTGTGTAAGCCACATTTTTCTCGTAAAAAAGGAAAAAATAAACTGATTTTTCGTAATAGAGTTGATTTCGTTCTTCCATGTGAGAAGTAGGAAGGTAAGATTTCTCTCTCATGAAAATGAGAATTTGTGGAGAACAAAATTCTCTCGGTGTACAAATACACCATAAAGTCCGTGGAACTTGGAATAAGGATGCAAATGGGTCGGACCTAGGGTTTAACTTTAACCATGGTGGATTTCCGTTTGGGTCCATTTTTTTAGGATGGATCTGGATCTAGATGTAACAAGGATCTTATACATAGGATCCGGGTCACTCTTGACATCAATTGAGAAAAATTGAAAAATGAAAAATTGGTTTCAGTTTTGAATTTAGAGCTGATACAAGATGTATGTAAAAGGGCCTTTAGATATTCAAGCGAGTCTCTCAAAATGGTAATATGATTCAAGCTCATTAGACTCTCCAACATCAATACAACTTTAGAACTTTGTACCCTAGAAAAGTATAAATATCTTTTAATGGAAGGTTGTGATTATCTCCAAATCTTCTTATTGAAACATATAGGAACATATAAGGATCCATATTTGAAAATTTTAGAAACTCTGCATCCTGTGCACATGGTTTTTAATTCAAATCCAAATTTCTCTTGAACCCAAGTACAGGTTCTAAATTCCACTCAGTAGTACTAATTAAGTTGAAGTAGGCTTATTTTGCCCAAAAGGTCCATATCATTGCGGGTTTGAACAAAATTGTGAAAAGATCAAAAAGCAGATTTGGGTCATGTTCCGTTTCGGATCCATAGTGTATTCAGATCCCTACAAAATAAGATCCACCTCAGTATCCATTTACCATGCTCAATCGAAAGGGGGTCGGTGGGTTCCTCGTCATAAAAATAATTATAAAAAAACACCTCATCTTAGGATCCATATGTGTCAGTCCTATGTTGCATATGGCTCCAATATCAAGCAGAAAGTAGGGATCCAGGTCCAGTATTGGATGTCAGGTAGGGCAGGTAACCAAAACCAAATTCATAAATTAAAAGAGGCCTTAGTGGCTGAATTGAGTGAGAATTACAACTTCCAGGGGCCTTTTTGGTTTATTTAATAGAATAGATAGGAATGGCGAGACTTCTATTTTTAAAAATTGATTGGAGTTGAAGAAACATATGTGACTTTTCAAAAATGTCCATCAAATTATTTTCCCTTAAATTGAAACTGAATAAGGGGAGGGGGAAATGAATATCTAGTCCCACCCTAGTAATTGAAATCCTAGAAAAGTGAGGATTGCATCTACATCGCTTCCTTTTCAATCCTTCAATGGAACTCATTTGATCTTAAATTCCTATGTATTATATGCAAACAAATACATAGAATTGTATCTAGATCCAAGTTCCCCAAATCCCATCATGTATGAAACCAGGAAGAAAAAACATATTTAGAACCAGAATCTTGTTTTTAATCTAGATTTAAGTTTCTGTTGATTCAAAAACCAAATTACATATCCTTCTTGAACCATATTTTTGGTTAATATCCATGGTTACAACCCAAACATAACCTGAAAGGGCTGAAGCAACCTACCCGAGCCGGACCCGAGTATAACCTAAGGGGATAAATCCGGCTAAGCCGGGCAGGGTATTGCCTAGCTCAAATTGCACAACAGTAATAAGCCCAGAGTCCAACTCAAGCCCAAGTGATATTACTACTACATATGTGTATTTGTAGTTCGACGCATGAGGCCCAAGCTCTGATCCAGCCTAAATTTCATTCATAAATCAGGCCCAAAACCGAGCTCGAAAATGCAAATCCTAATCGAGTTTTAATGTGGGCCGGGCCCTGGGCACTTAAGCTTCAGCCCACCCAAATTGCCACTTGCACCCCTAAAATATTCCTAATCCAGTATTCTTAATTCTTTAGAGTAGAGAAATTATTGGTCCTGACCTCATACAATATTGCCCAATTTTTTAGTGCCCCATTTTAGTACAAGTTGGTCCCAATGTGCAAAGGGTAACAGTTACATATCAATTTGATATTCTGACCACTAGTACCACAGTAGATAGTTAGATATTTTTCTTTTAAAATTTGATTGATGATAGTACTCAAATAGATGGTTAAGAAAGAAAACAACTGTCAGCCATATATAAATTAAATAAAGACAAAACAGCTGATGGCTGGAAATTCACAATCTGAAATAATTCTGGGGTTGCATAGCCCCACCATGTGAGGCCATCAAATCAGTGGATCACCTACCACTACCCTGATGGACCCCACAATATTATAAAAAATCTGGGCCGTTGGATATAGACTCTATATATTTAGGGCTTGTTTCTTTAGGAGTATTTCCGATAGGAATTCCTTTGTCGCTATTCCTTACAGCAATGTAGGTCATACCTTTTAAAATCTCGAATTCTCTATTTAAATGGTGAAAACCCATAATGCTAATGTTTCAAATATTGCTCTAGTGCTGTAACATTTCTAGCAATTAAGTAATCTAAATCCTAAACACCCACCAAATATTTTAAAACTCCATTTGAGGGGGGATACTATTGTAAGAATTACAAAGCCTCCAAAGACAAATAAAATCTCCAAATGCCTGAAAACAAATGGCCCTTGCTGAAGAAGCTCAGCATAGTTCAGTAATTCTTCTTAAAATGAGACAAATCAAGTTGATAGGTCATGGGTTGGTGGGGTGGGATCATGCTAGAAATCCTATTTATAGGATCTGGTCTTTGTTGAGCTGTGGAAAGAGTTGAGTAATGTGACTGTAACCCACTGAGCATTTTAGTAAGGATTCCTGACCTGCTTAGAAGTTGGTTGGTATGCCCACCAATCATTGCCACAGCAAGGTAGAAGACAAAGCATTAAAATCCTCATGGCCTTGAGCTAGAAGGATCTTTTTATGCTGCTGACTGCTGCTTCTATACCTCTTCTATCTAGAAGTGTACAAAGCTACATAAATTAATGCACACCTGTAGAGTATCAGTGCCAGTTATCATGGGGGGCAAAGCTCTCATGCAGTACCTGGCATATGCAAGTGGGTGGGGACTGCCCTTAAGAAATCCAATCCATTCATTGGTTCTGAGACCCAATGTGGGATATATATATATATATATATATATATATATATAAAATATTAGTCAAATCAACAATATGCACACCATTGGATTAACTAAATTCAGAACACATGACTCAACTTTATTAATTTTCTCTCTCTTTCCTTATGGAAATAGAAGTTGGGCACACATTTAAAATCAACAGGTCAATCTAACGGTAGGCCCCACAAAATACACTTTGAAGTTATATTTGCAATGAATAGGATGTGTGTAAAAAACGATGGACGGATTGGATTTGTTAAGGGTGGGCCCTACCCACTTGCATATGCCAAGCGCTGCATCTTAGTATGATGCATCATACTCAGATGCAGCGCCGCTGTATGGTAGATTTGCCCTATCATGGGTACATTATGCATTTTCTGATTTCCTATGCATTGAATGTGGCCCCCATTTTAGGATAACTGTGGCAGAAATTACATTATTAATGAGGATAGATGATTTTGTGAGCATGGGAGTTAACCCACATATCAGATGCTCCCTCACCCAACCAAATGAATAGATCATAGTTGAAATTTTACTTCAATCAGAGTAGCACAGATTGAACAATATCTGAAAAGTAGATTTACTATTGAATGAAAAACATATTTGAAATATAAGCTATACTAAAAATGTATATCAGTCTAAATGAAGTAAAATTTAGTTGACTGTTCAGGGAGGGCTTATGCTATGAATGACTTGGATTAATTAAAGTTGGATTCCTTTGTGTGGAAACTCTCATACAGCTATAAACATATGATCATTTCTTATTATAAAATATATCAGCTAAGATCATGTTCACTTTAGTCAAGGGCATGAAGATAGAAAATAATCTTTCATGTCAAAATCTATGAATAAACAATTGAGTGCATGATGATCCCACTATAATAACTAGCACGGAATGATTCTCTTTGTGATATCATACACAATAAATATGTCCTACTGTTTTTTCTAAGCTCTAACATGCAGGTGGTAGGGGATATTGGTGCAAATGAGAGTGCGTAAGTTCAAGTCTCCAATGTAATTGAAAAGGAAAAAAAAGGTCCCACTATATCTTCCAATCGTGGATTGGTCCCACTATGATTACTAGCATTTGGCCCTATATTGATCACCAATATTAGTCGGGCCCACCATAATTACTAATCAATGGGTCCCATTGTGGATCATGGTTTCTACTTGTCTCTCTTTATGCTCTTGTAGTCATATCATCTTGTTAAATCATTATAATTAAGTGGTCAAATACTTTAGTTCAGGGTCTTCAGAAATTTTGGGAAGATGGCCAAGCAACTCAGTTTGCACACTCTTACAATCTAGAAAATTTTTGTCCAATGCAAAAGAAATCTAACATTTCCAATTCTGATGATATTACATTCAGCCATAATCCAGACACTAATAATAAAATAATGCTATTATATAATGTAAAATTCTCAAAATTATTGCTGAATTAGTGCCCAATTAATTTCTTTTTTAAAATAAGAAATAACCCCATTAATGAAAAGGAAGAAGGAAGGAAAAAGTCCTTGAGATTTTGCCTTTACTTCAAATGTAATTTCAACAATCCAAACATGTTTATTATTCTATTATCTCTTGGCAAAACAAGCATTTGAATCAACCCAATGACAACAACAGTACAACACACACATTTGGTATCACAAATCAAGAACCCATGGAACACAGCTAAAGAGGTGAATATTAAAAATGCTGTCCAACTGTAAACAGTAATAATCATGAATGAGAACCCCACAAACTCAACACCAAGATGCAATCCCTTGCACTTGCAGTGCACCATCATTGAGCCTTTTCCTTTTGGATGTCTTTCGTTAGACTTGTATTCTAGCTTCTCAACCAGTGGTTTGTTCATTATCATCATCATTCAAAATGATGAGTGTTCAAGCCTTGAGGCTTTCAACACTGCTGTGATCTTGAGAATCTCATGTGAGCACTTGTAGATTTGTTGGATTTTTTTTTCATGTGAGCAATTGTAAACTATCATAATCTACAACAAACCTAAGCTATCATCCTAGAAATCATGCATGTTTGGCAACTTTACTTGTAGAGTAAAGTGAGATGAAGCCTTGAATCAAGCGAGAATAAAATAAAAGGGGGCCCATTTGGGTAATTCACTTGAAAAGTGAATTCAAGTGAAATGTCATCTTAAGAGACAAGAAATTTAGAGGGTCCAATAAAAAAAAAATACAAAATTTGGTGCTTTGCAAGTTTGCTCCTCCTTTGCTCCACCACTGTTTTTTAATCCTTGCTCCTACCCAGTGTGCTTCCTGTTCATGTGATGACATGCTGTCCCTGCTCTGCCTAGCACTGAGGGTGAGAGTGACATGCCATTTACCACTTTGCCTAGCTCATGTTTCAATAGAAAATTTTCCATTGCTCAAAACATTACAGTGGACATTTTCTTTTCTTTCTTTATTTCACGTCCCAATGACCCTTACATGGACTAGGGCACTTTTTTTTAAAAAAAGAAAAATAACAAGGTACCTTTTTGCAAGGGCATTAATTACTATGGAAAAATGAGAGCTTTTTACAGACATGCAAAACCATCATTTCCTGTAGATCTAAAACCAATTGCTTTAACCCCGAGTGATAGCTCAGTTCGCGTAGGACCACAGTTTGCACTCAGAGGTTGTGAGTTCAAAACCACACTATCACATTGGGACTACAGGGGAATTTTATCCGACTTTCTCTCCTGAGCCCGTAGGAATTAATCTAGCCCAAAGGGTTGGGACCCCTGCGTTATTAAAAAAAAAAAAAAAAAAAACCAATTGCTCGAATCCCTTCTTCGTTTCTTGAAAATCAACCAAACTTTACAACGAGAAGACCTGAATTATCAAACTCATTTATAAGATATGGAAACTGGTGCAGTAGGAAATATCTTTCTAATCTTTTGTCATACATACTGAAAATTCCAGGACACCAGTCCCCCCCCCATGGAAAGGATCATACGTGAAAACTTCTTTTATTCACCTCCTTCAAAGAGGCCAATTTGAGAATTTGTTGGTTGTGATGACCCAACAATCATCAGGTAATTACCCAAAAATCACCGTAGTCAACCTAACCATCAAATTGAGAAAATTCTAATCTATCATGATCAGTTCTTTTTTCCTTCTTCTTTTCCGGATTATCCATTTGCAGTCCGCTGAAGCTATAGTAGTACCAATGAGAACTGCTAAAGCAATTTTAAGGCCATTTGCCTTTACAGTCTCCATAGAAGGCCCCTGCTGCTTGGTAAAACAGTTACACCAACCACAATATCAGTGTTTGGTTGAATGAGCGAAAAGACCAGAAGTGTCTCCACATGGGAATTCAATCATCTGTTATAATTTCTTGGCCCAAATTTTGCACTGGATATGAGACTTCTGAACATCATCCACAAGCAAGCAGAAGTACAGAAGAAGCAATAACAAAAAAAGTAGCATCATCCTTTCTCAGCTAAAAAAAGTAACAAATTACAGGATAAAGTACACACCACATACCATAATAATTATTTGGGTGTGCTCTCACCAAATCTCACACCCTCAGTTATCCTAAGTTCAGTAAAAGAGATGAAAAGATAATTTAGAAATGTAACTGCAGTACATGAAAAGGAAAAAAAAAATGAAGGTATCAACTTCTTCAAATTAGAAGAAACTCTAACCACATTCAAAAAAATATCCTGCATTCAGTAAAAGAGATGAAAGACTTACCAAATGTAATTGCAAAATACAACTCACCACCAACCAAAAGAGAGAAGGAAATCAAAAAAAGGAAAACTGTATGTGGCTTATATCATGTTCTTCCGAAAACAGGTCACTAGATCATGGATTCCCACCGGTGACGAGCAATGAAGCACACCTCTAGTGAGAGAATCTTTGGTTAAATTGCAAGAGTACACAGCTAAAGAAATAATGGGTGTCTCATACATACAAATCCAGTTGTTGTCAAAAACACCACAGCACAAGGATTTCACCATTCTATCGGCTCTGACTGGTACTCTGTACACTAGGGTAGGGATGCAAAGCATCTCATATTTTTCACCCTAAATTATCACCGCTGAGGGCAAATACGCAATATCGACCTGTGCAGCAGAGTATCCAGACATCAGCTACACAATCTGTATTATTTAAAAAGGGCTTTATCTGGGAACTATAGAGATTCACTAGCTTATTAAGTATGTTTGCATCAAGATAGTAATAGACAAGCTCATGCTTAGATTTAGGTGTCATGATATAAAAAGCTCCCACAAGCACACGAACACAAGCAGAGAAGAAATCCTAGTATCTCTCTCTTAAGGGCGCTTGCCAAGAACATGAAATTATCATATTAGTCCCATGCTGCATGCATCATGGCCTATTTGCTATTGTTACCGGAAAGAAATCCCCCCGACATGGAGCAGTAAGAGTGCCCATGGGCCGGCCAGCCTGATCCCGAGCCTAGCCCGGCACTGCATCTGGCTGGATTTGGGCTCTATTTTTAAGCCTGAGTGGCTGTATTGGGAACTTTCAGGCCCAATCATCAAAACAGTCGGGCCTGGCCTTCTATGCATAAAGACACGGCCCGACATCATCCAACAAATGCGGGCACATCTTTTGCAAGGCCTGAGCCTGACTTTATGGCCCACGGGCTTTTGATCCAGGCCTGTATTTGAGGCCTAACAAATGGTCTAGTATTGAACAGCTCTGGCCTGGCCCATGAACACCCCTAGGGAGCAGGGTGAACTGCAATGTCTGACATTTTGACTGGCTATATTCAGAAATAAAATATAGGGAAATGCGCATTCTCTTCTTCAGTCACGGCTCAACAATCACAGGTTATATAGCAAATCTTGAGCGCTGATCTCTAAACACCAACATTTAGACTATATTTGTAAATAAAAGATGGGCAAAATGCACATTCTATTTTTCACTCAGCTGTGCCAAATCACAAACCATAGTAGATATTTTGTGCCATGATCCAAGTCCCGAATCAGTGTCCTTTGTGCAACTGAGCCATGTCAATCAATATCCATAGCATTCTTGCCATTGCTACCGCAGGACCAGAGCTTGATGGTACGGTCGTGTGCAACAGTTGCAATGTATTGCCCATCTGTAACACAGAAAAAGGAGTTAGCTGAAGTCACAAAACTAATTAATGCTCTCTCTCTTTCTCTCTCTCTCTATATATATATTTATATTTATTTATTCACACACACTGCATGTGCATGTGAAATATTCAAGTGAGACTGTCCACACACTGTTCTTAAATGTGATCCACCCTATTTTTTTAGGCCACCTGGGCCACCTATGAATGAGTTACAAGAAAAAAGAATGTAGGGCAAAACCAGTACACTCTGTTGAGCGCTCTGGTCCGTCACACCCCTGTTCCTTGTTTTTCTCTAAAACCTCCCCAAAATCTCATAAATTCTTCCCCTAAGATGTTTCTTAGATCACTAGAAAACCTCTAGGAAACATGAACAGCTTAAAAAATAAGGAATAAATTAGCCATTTAGCTGTCGCTAATTCCCCAGATGAATTGCTTGAATTGAGAGCCTTGATGAGTATCAAATTTTAAGATGCGCAACTAAATCCAAAGATTTACTTGATGGAATTCATTGTAAATATACGAATCTTCCTAGGGTTCATTATGAATCATAGGAGTTATATTCAAAATCACAGGATATAAATAAACTGCAAGTTATGATATTACTAGAGGACAAAACCTAATTGAAAAACAATATTCTAGAACAGACGCGCAGGAGGCATGTGTGCATAACATAATATTTGATGTTTTCTAGGAAAGAATAATAAACATGCAACAGAATAAAATCAATCAGCCTACTCGAATGTGGGAATGGACATGGTGACAACCATATGATGTTGAATGATTGATTTGAGTGAAGGTTGTCACCAGATAGCACTGTAAAAGAAATTACCACTTCATAGGTTGGAGTCAGGTCCATTCCTAAACTGAGCTGGCTTGAAGCCTTTGCTGAATAGTTGACAGGCTTGCAGTCTGGTTCACGGGGGTTACTAATTGTCCTAATCACTAAGTTCTGTTTGTCATCAGTTTAATTCATTCAAGAGATATACTGTGCTCATAGATTCAATTCCCTCAATTAACAAATCTAACTCATTTATTTCAAGTAGCTACTTTATACCTTATTGCATGTCTAAGTTCAATTCCTTCTTGGCCCAACTCTCAACCCATTCAATAAATTTGAGGAATACAAGCAAATCATCAAGTTATCCACAGTACAGTACAAGTCGATTTGATTTTCTCAATTCATGTGCATAGTAATTTCAGTGAATTCACCACAATGGTCTTTTTAAGTTGTGCTAAAGAAGATATTTTTAGAATTTATTATTGCATCTCACGAGGTAAAAGATTTACCTCCTGTAATATCCACACATGTGACTTTTGCTTCATGTCCTGCAAGGGTTTTAATTGGTTTGAAATCTCGAGCAGACCAGACCTAACACAAGGAATACACATAGATGAATAATACTGGAAGAAAAAAGAAAAAAAAAATGCATGAGAAACTAGGAATCATTTATCTTTAAGGGGCTGTTTGGACAACGGATTTCCAAGGGGATTTGATGAAAACCCACCAATGCACTACTGGACAAGACCATTTCCTTCTCTCCGATATCATCTTTTGAACTTGGAAGCAAGAGTTAGAAATCCAGGATCCCATTTGTTGATTTTCATCATCCAAGGAAATCCAGGCATTTCCAGATTTTATTTGACTATATGAATAAGAAAAAGATGACCTGCGTCATGGAGGAACCTGTGCACCCTGTCCTCCGCCTACCAGCCTACTACTACCTTAGGTGGTACATGGAGGAACCCTACACTAGAGGTGCAAGTTGGGCCAGGCCAAACCAACCCACATGCCTGACTGTCCAAAAGAGAAATTTGGATTGGGATTGTTCCAATGTCTTGCTTGGGCTGAATTCTAAAACCTGCATGTACTTCAAGTAAGGTTCGGATTTGGGCTTCAAGTACCCAAGTTTGAGTTTGGTACTCGATTTCAGTATAAACATACTGAAATAAGTATATTTATTGTAAATACATAGTATATATCGTAGTATAACGTAATATTTACAATGTATATACATGTATATTTGTTGTAAATACATATATACATACTATTGTAATATTTAAGAAATATATACATCTTCGAATTTTATACCTTTCAAAAAGCAAGCCAAACCCCAAAATTTTGGTTACCCAACTGACCCAAGTCAACCCAACTGAACACAAATTGTAGTTGGAGAAGGAATTTACAATTCGGCTCCGGTTCAGGTTGAATATGTTTGGGTTTCATTTTGGACGCTTCAGGCTCGGTTCCTTGCATACAGTTTGGGTTGGGGCACAGTTGAACAATACCCAATTCGATCCAACCAGCCTGAGTTGCAGTCCTACCCTGCACCACCATGTCCTCAGCTCATCAACCTTAAAAAGAGCCCAGTTTTGGGTCAGGCTGGAAAAGAGGCTGCTGCCAAAACTAGGCATGCAGTGATATGCCAGATGGTTGGTGAAAGTCCTTGATGAAAGCTTGGAATCCTCACCAGGTGGCTACAAATTGATTCCAGAGCTCAAGAGGAGTTTCAGGTTTCTCCATACTGTTGTGGCAGAGATGCTGTAGCTACCGAAATATCCTCTTATATTAAATGCTACAAGATGGTATAGATGGCATAAAGCTTAGAAGATGACTACAATGATTGTGTACTCCTTGTTAACAGAAGTGATTAATGCATATAATGTGTTATTGACCAGACAGTTGGGTTCAGTGTTTGGTTAGGAATTTATAAAAACCACCACCATCATCTTAGCCCTATCTCATTTTATATGGGGCTGGCACAGTGTGTTCTGCCCATTAAAAAAACATTTTGTCTACATGGACAAACTCATGGACAGAATTTGGGACAAACTGTCCACGTGGCACAACGTGATTGGGAAAATGCATCTCAACTTTTGAGAGAGCCCAATCACGTTGCGCCACGTGTACAGTTTGTCCCAAATTCTGTCCATAGAGTTTGTCCAAAGAGACTTTTTGTTAAAAAATACATAGATATCAGTCTACCTCAACAGGGTTATCAAATTATATCTGTACCCCTATTATAAAAGCGAAGAAATTGTGCTGCTTGCGAATTTCTCTACACCCCTCGCTGGTGGGCCCCACTTAGTTGGATGTATGCCAAGTGGACGGCAACAAAATGGATGGAGGTGGATCCACAAAAGCTAGACACCTCCTTCCGACATTCTCGACTCTTCCTCGTTTCAAAAATGGAGAGATTGCAAGGAACTGGTGGAATGGTCCTTGAGTCATATCATTGTTTATATCTTTTGATTTCCTTTCTTCATTCTGTTGTAAGTAAGGGCTTTGGCTGCATTCAATGTATTGGGATTTGTTGTGATGTTTATGGAGTTTCGATTTATAAAAAAACCCAAATTCCAACGACCAAGATAGCATCACAGAACCTGCCAAGGTAAACAAGCTCTGATTTCTCCTTTTTTATCATCACAATTTTGTGGTTGGGAAAGAAAGTGACCAGTGTCAAATTGGGATGACTGCTTATTGATCACATCTTCCAGAACAACATGCTCTTGGTATGCTCAAGTAGACCAGCAGATTCTCTATCCCAATAGGTCAGGAATTCAATATTTGTAACTCTTTAAATGCCTTGTTTCCCCTTGTCATCTGAAATACCCATTTGATCGAAACCTCTAAAATTACTGTTTTGGTGTTTGTACAGGGGAGGAATGGAATACTTCAAGGGTTTTGCATCTAGGTATGTTTTTCTTATTTCCTTTTCTTTACGATCCTGCAAGCCCTATTTATTTTCCCTTGTTTTAGTGTCAAGTATTGAGGCTGTTGAGCTTAAATTTAGTAAAAGTTTCATTCTTGAGAAGTGGGTTAGTGTTTGTCAGCTTTGGAGATGTGTTTTTATACTGAAATCCATTTCCATGTTGAGCCACTGTAGTAGTCTACTTATGTGGGATTGGAACCCATCATATTTGTGAGCTATAATTCAAAGAAAGACCATTGCTAGGAGGAGACAGACAAGTCCCTCGAATTTCTCAGGAGATATTTGTTTCATAATGTTTTGATTCGTGGATGGAACCCATCATGTTAGTGAACTGTAATTCTATTTAAACACGAGATTTAGATAAATCTTGCAATGTTGGCTCTTTATATGTTGCTAGAATCTTTCTTTCTTCCTTCTACTTCCAAGATGTTTATTTTCACTCTATAAATTTGCAGCTGCTTATAAATTTGTACGTTGATAATTGATGTTTTCATGACGCTCTTATTCAAAATTAATCTGGTAAGATGTTTATTGTGCAAGTGGTGAAGCCACTGCTGATTAATGCAGAGGAGATGAGAATGTCAGCATGATGGTGATTATTTGGAAGTGGGTGAGAGCAAAACCAATTCCATAAACTAGAATGAAAGTAACATATGTGTTCTTTGTCATAATAAATTTCAAGTAACTCAAGCTATCTGAGTGCATGATGAGTCAGCTACACTTGGTTTACCAACATGAGAATGGGCCTTAAATAAAGTTTCTAAGAAAATTGAGTGCGAGGCAACCTGATTGCAGGGATCAAAGGAAGGCCTTTAATGGCTTAGTAACAATGGTGGGGAGTTTGGCCTTCCAAGGGAGTGATCGATTGAATGCAGTACCCGGACCAGTTCCTTTTTATGTTTTGTTTAACTTGTTAATCATTAACGTTTTTATGTTTTGAGTTTGTTTTTTCAACCCGTCTCAGTTGATGCAGTACCGCTTTACGAGTGCTTATAATTCACCCTTCTTCACCACAAATTCTGGCGCCCCTGTTTGGAACACCTTAGCATTGACAGTTGAGTCAAGAGGTATTCATTCGTTAATTGGATATTGGGAACTTAATGTCTTCATGTTTATTTATTCTTCTACAAAGTATTTTATATGTATTTTCTCCCTCATCTTTCAATGTTTGATCGTTTAGATGTTTTCTTTTTATTGGAATTCAGATTTGGACACAGAGAGATGGAGTTTTCATCTTCTACTATGGATTTCATGAAGGTTATTGATCAGATAGTCTTATAAATGTGAGTTCCTCAAGTGTTTTGATGTTTTTGATCAGATTTGTAATAATCCAACGTTTGTGTTTTTTTTTCCTTGTAAAAACAGGGACGTGGATATCAAAGTGCTCATGGTTCTTGAGCTTAAGCTTCAGCAGAAGGAAAGTTAGATTTGTTTCGGGAATCTGAATCGATAGCATTGTTTGATGAGGATTTGCTTCAGCTAAATTAGCTGGGAGAATCAATAGTTAGTTTTTTTTTTTTTTTTTTCCTAAGAGACTTATCAAATTAGCTGGGAGAAGAAAGCAAATATGAAATGTGTTTCGCATGCTTAAATCGTCGTAGTTCTAGCTATTTGAGGCCTTTTTGCATCTCATCTACTATGCATATTGTTCGTTTGATTGGGAACTCAATATGGAACTCTAGCAGATCAAGTTGACTCTAAATATCTAAATAGTTTAGTTACATTTCTAAATTTGGTATGATTTGCTAATTATCTTTATATAAACGCATTTGGCAATGCAAATTGGCCTTTAATGTCGTTTTTAGAAAGTGGAGAAACCCAGTTAGGCTCTTAGCTTCAATTGACGAATTCTGTTGTGGATTTCATATGCATCTCTCTTGATAAGTGCAATTATTAAAAACAAAGAAGGATATAAGTAAGTACAGGTGGTGTCCTTATGAGTGACTAATTAGTTGTAGATCTAAGGGATACATAACAAATTTATGGTAGCTCTAAAGGAAACTCAAGGCTTTTGGTCTCTCTTTTTTTTTTTTTTTTTTTGGTTGGATTTGTTTGTCTTAAGAATTGGCAATTCAAATATAGCAGAAGGCTAGGGCATGAGAAAGGGTTTAAAATCCTAGAAGCCCCTACACGGTCCAGTTTTGGTGACATAAGAAATGGCATTGCTTAGGCATAAGGAAAACCAACCTAGGGTGGTGCATTTTCTATGCTCTCAATGTGATTAGATATTTATCTAAGGATGTAAAAACATCTTTTTGCCATCCGTTGGGGCAGGATAATAAAGATGCAGCTAAGTTTGCTAAATGAAAGTAGAACTGGGATCATTATTATTATTTCTTTTTTTTTTTTGTGGGGGGGGGGGGGGGGGGCGCGCGTTGTTGCATCTTAAAAACTATTTGGCTACTGGTACTAAGTTGCTTCTTGCAATTGCTCCATTATCAACAGTTAATTGAATTACTCGATTGTCTTTGAATCTCCAACACACTGCTCTCCCTCTTCATGATTGCTCTCATTCTCAAGGCATTTATTATTGTTTCAAGCTTTTCTTTTCCAATGTAAGCCTTTCTTTTCCAATGTTGCCCCATAAATGTGTATGTATATGAGATCATTGTTTTTTTTTTTTCCCTTTTCCTTCCTTTTCACTCGTAGATATTCTCATTTTCCTCAAATTTTCACACATGACAATATTTTTTTAATGGGGGTTTCATTGTTTTAAGTTTATTTTAACAATTTTGGGCCCCATCCTATGTAAAACCTGTTCTCTAAAATAATTTTAGATGGACCATGAAATGTTTGATTAAAAGCTTGATGTGATTTAAAAGGAAGAGCAGACGTTTCAAATAACCCCAAGCCACAAATTTCTGACTAAAAACTCTCTACTATAGCGCTGTAAGAATAATAGAGTTCACTAGCTAAACTAAAATCAAGATAAATAACTAACTTGAGGTATTAGATGATTAATTTTTCTTTTTTACTGATTCTTACATGTCAGGTGGCATTTCTTGTATTTTGTGAGTTGTTATTAATTGTGATGGACCATTGCTATACATTTGCAATACAGTATCTACACCCCTGATGCAGAAGGATACTCCAGTTAGTGAATTGTTTTAGGGTGAAGTGTCAGTTATACATAATTGAGCACTATGTTTTCCCCCTTTCTGATGGATATGTTTATTAATTTGAAGGTAGAGGTGACAACCCTGTCTAGAAGGAGGAACAATTCAAGGAGTAGGTATGAGATCAAATGCAACAACTAAAATTTGAAATTTCAACACCTAGCTTGGACATTAACACGTATTGCACGATTAAAGTAGGCATGAAACTGGGTGATCTCCAACGAGCTCAAGCCTAAGCAATTTTGAGAAGCATTGGTGAGGGTATGGCATTTTATCAAGACTACTATAGAGATTGGATAGTGATTATATTGATGATCACTCTTTTAGAAAGTTTCGCAGCTGGATTTATAGGTTCATTTTAAATTTTAATTTTGGAGCTAGATCTGTATGTTCATTTTAAAATTTTAGATTTGTGGTCATTGTGTTACTGAGAAAATTGTCTTTTGAGTAATCTGTTTCATACTATTAATTTGTCAAGCTACTGATTGTTGTGGTATATTGGTGTTCGTGTGATAAATTAGTGTTTGTATCTATATTTCTTATATGGGCACAAAGTTTGCTTAGCTGCCAACATGGCAAAATGATGCCTATCTTTACTTGAACTTCTTTCCTGCATTCTTCTGCATACAAGTGAATCATAGAAAGAGAGACCAAACAATTGTGATGCTCAATATATATTTTCCTGTTAGTATTAATCATCTTGCTTATCTCAGTTAGAGAAAGAGATGGACACCAAATGTGATGCTCAATAAATATCTTCCTAATAGTATTTTGTTGTTACTGTTATTATCCATCATGATCATCATCATTGAAACCTTATCCCAACAATCTGTATTTGGTTGTACTTATTGTTGTGGTTGTTTATTTTGTATTATATTTAGCATTAAGACTAAAGAATGAAATCTCATTTTAGTGATATTGTATTCTTTTGTTTCCTTTAGTTATCATTGCTTGTGACAGAAGTGAATAACACTAGCGATTCAGGTTTAATAAAAGTTAGCTTAGTCAGATATTTGCTTGCAAATTGTTGAAGAGCTACATGTTTGAACATTGCACGTGCCTTGCACGTGCAGGGCTACACTAGTGCCAAAGAAATTACTAAATCCCTAGTGCATCCCAGCATACCCAAAAACTTCTCCATGTGCCAAAGAAAAATCTATTTCTCAGGAAATACAATTAGCAGGATTCGAATGGAAATCCACCATTTCCTGCCCAACACCATGTGCCAAAACAGCATCCTACTAGTTGGTCTAAAATCTAAGACAAATACCTTCGCCGTAGTATCATATGATGCAGTTGCAAGAAAATATCCCTCCTGGGGCTCAAACTTGACTTGCGATATAAGGTGTGAGTGAGCTGGTATAATATACAAAGATTTCTTTTTCCTTAGATCCCAGATTCGACATGTATTATCTTCACTGCCAGTGGCCAAGTGGTAACCGTTGGGCGAGAAACTGATTCCAAGAACCTGAAAAACAGCCACAGATGCATGATTATTTTTCCTGGTAAGTCTGGTTCCTGCTTCAACTGTAAGAAATTTGAAACTAGACTCTCATGTTAGTTTTCAAAAATAAATCAGAGCAGTAGCTCATCCGCCATATACATGCGTAACATGCATGCTAATCATGGTTTCAAATAGACCGTTACACTATTACATAGCACTATCACCTTGTCTGAGCAAAATAGACAAACATGTATATTGCTAATGAACAACTGAAGAATTAATATTTGATGTCTACAATATCTTACAACGGTTAAGTATACAATTGGAAGTTATTTCTTATATCCATAGCAGGACCGCAAAAAGACTGGGCCAGGAGATGTCCTCTCCTTACCCTCAAAATATACATGCCTAGCCCAATATGGGTCAAAGCCCTTGGGACCTGCACAACATAGGCCCTTACACTATCCTTGTAGGCCAGGGCAAATCCTCAGGCTTAAAGAGATGAAAATAAAATTTTCAATAATTGTTTCTACACCAGCATAGGGCACAGAGTGCCAATTACACATTAACCCTCCTCCTTTATCGGGCTTGAGACAGGCAATGCTTATTTTTTAACTGCTTGGCCAATGAAGTTAAAGATATTTATTAGGTACAAATAATAAAGAAGTGTAGGAATGTAGATTCAATGAAGCATCATAAGAATTGCAATACAGAAGAAGCAACTGATTCAAACTGTACTGTTTGTTTGCATGAAATTGGAATACACAATAAGTAATTGATTCAAACGAGCTAGTTGGTTATCAAGGAATTGGAGTACATAGGAAGTGATTGATTCAATTGGGCCTATTTGTTTGCCTAGAATTGGAATACATACGAAGTCATTGTTAAATGGGCATGTTGCTCACAAAGAATTGGAATACATAGAAAGTAATTGATTCAAGTAGGCATCTTTGTTTGCATAGAATTGGAATTGTCAAATGGGTCTGTTCGCATGGAATTGGAATACATAGGAAGTAATTGGCACAAATAGTCATGTTTGTTAGCATGGAATTGGAATACATATGAAGTCATTGCCAAAAGTCTGTTAGGCAAGCTTGTTTGATGGAATAGGAATACTTATGAAGTTATTGATTCAAATAGGCCCGTTTCTTTGTATGGAGTTGGGCATGTTCATTAGTGTGGAATTCGGATACATAGGAAGTAATTGATTCAAATGACCATGTTAATTTGAATGGAATTGGAATACATAGGAATTAATTGTCAAATGGGTCTGTTTGTTTGCATAAATTGGATACATATGATATGTAGCTGAAAAATATCCATATTTACGTAATATAATAACTTCATACATTTACAAATATCGTTAATACAAACATTGTAAATTAAACCACATGTAAAGGTGTGAAAACGAGTATTTTTATAATTATGTAATACAAATTAATATATTTATATAAGTATATATATCATAATAACAAATACAAGAGGTCTGTGCCGAAGCTATCCCGGCCCTCAAATTGACGGGCCTACAAATATTTTATCCTACCCTACCCTCAGGCATTTTAAGAAAAAGAAAAGCCCTTATTCAGTAGGGTTGAGCCGGTCCAGGTAACTCCCTAAAGGGCCTGATTGACAGCCCAATTCCATAGCAATAATATATTATTCTCTTTGCAGCCAATAAAAGAGCCAGTAGACCACCCGCAAGTGATTTATTGGCTGCATCATTTGGTGGCCATATCAATGCCAATGGGACCTTTATTCAAAATCTGTGTCGTCAATTTACAGACCATCAAAATCATGGACCCCATTGTGGATGGCTTACAGCCCGAAAACCAAGTCAATCAGAAGATTTATGAACATACCAGTGGCAATCAAATATAGTTAAGAAAAAAAACATCAGTGGTTCACATTTTGTTGGTAAAATAAATGGAAAGACATATAATAAATGAGCTGCCATGGTAAAGTTCATAAGAGTTACATGTAATGCAATCTAACAAAAGGAGGCATCAATTTGCATAATGGGCATGAACTAGAGGGTGCACTAAAAATGCAACTAATATGATAACTAAGCTGATGATGTATAGGATCCTCATGTCTCCAAGTGTGAGAGGCTGGGGGCCTTTTGGTGATTAAGACTGTCAATCTGATTGATGCCATGATGGACCAATCATCACCTGAAAATTTCTAGCCATCAGCCATCGACTAATTTGACTTTCCCAAATAAGTCTTTTAACTACCTCTTACAGGATATTGTTTGAAGTTTTTGGTCAGTCCCACCTGGGACATCTTTGACATCAGGTCCAGTCAAGTTGGGCCCATCAAATCAACAGCAATGGCCAACCCAGTTACAACATGTTCTCATGCAAAATCATTACATATACACTGATGAAGGTTGCGCTCTGCTAACAGGTACCCCTCACAGCTTGCATTAGAGGCAAAAATCTAATCATGTTATGGGATCCACTTGGATGCATGCCAATAATGGGATAGTGAGATGGAAAGGTCCCATTGTGGATATGATTTTAGGCAAAACTCATATCATCACAACCATTGATTTAGTGGCCTCATATTTTGACAATTTCTAAGTTACATTTTTATGAAATCCAATTCAACAGATAGTATAATTAGAATTAATGTCAAATTAAGGTGAGCGCCAATTTATGGGGGTTGTGAGGGTGTTGGTTTAATCATGGGGTTCGCGGGTGGTAGAAAAGCTACCTCTCATGCAAGTCATGACATGTAGCTTTTAGCAGAAATAAATCCTGCTGGAGAAATAATTAAAGAAGTGTTTGATTGCCATACCGGTTTAACATGGCCTTCCAACGCAAGTATGCTTCTTCCAGTACGAAGATCCCAGACACGAGCAAGTGCATCTAACCCACATGATGCTGCTAAAGATCCATCACGGTGGAAGCAGATACCATAAACGCTTCTACTGTGGCCTTCTTGAAGGAGCAACTCATCCCCGGTATTAACATCCCATAGTCTCCATGTTTTGTCAAAGCTAGCAGTTCCTAAGTACTTCCCAGATGGATGAAATGCAACACGAGCAAGTCGATCCAAGTGACCATCAAATGATTTTATAAGTGCACCTTCGGCATTCCAGAGTTTTGCAGTCCGGTCCGCAGAGGCAGTCGCCAGATGGTTGTTTATAGGAGAAAATGCCACATCAGTTGCACGCTCGGTGTGACCTTTTAAGGTGGCAACTTTACTTACTTGAGGCATGCTCCATAATTTAATGGATCCACTCCAAGCACTTGGGAACAAAAATGAGAAAACCTCAAATGAAAACCATGCTTGCTTCACAATTCATATTTGATAGAACAAAAATCTAGTACTGTATCTTTTCAATTAGATATTTGAAACAGCATCTAAAGAATGCTACAGAAGTTAAAGCACTGATAAAGTCTGACATGAATGACAGTAAATATATTATTTGATTTGATCATACACACAGACCAAAACCTTTTAGTGATCCATATTATTTAAAACGATGGGAGGTGAGGTGCTCCAATATAACAAATATGGATAAAGTAACTGTTTATGAAGGACAAGATCACTCTGTCAAAAAAAAATATATACAAGGCTCAGCATAAATTTCATATTTCTACAGGTCAATCAAACCTGCGATATGAAATCAATAAAACAAATACATAAACAAACCTGAAACGAGATAGATAGACAAAAATACCTGGTGGCAAGCAGCTTCCCGTCATTGGAAAATGAACACCCTGAAAGTGGTCTGTCATCTCCAAATTCACTACAATTGAGAGTGAAATCCCCTGCCTGCTTCAAAACACAATCCATCTCAGCATCTAAATCTTCATCAGGATCATCCCTTCTCCTCCTCGCTCTTTCTAGCCTCGATGCAGCCCTCCAAATAGAATACTTTGCAATCTCGATCCGAGCTTCTAGAAGTGATTTCAAACCTTCAGTATAGAAAGGATATGATTGAGGACCTTCATCACCCTCTTCCACAGTAGTGGCTGCTGCAGCTTCCTCATCTTCATGAGCTTTCAGAAGCTTCTCCAGCTGCCCTTCAGCATCAAGCTTCACCATGATCATTCTCAGACGATCGCGTCTTTCCATCTCCCTCTCTCCAAAGAGAGTGATTGGCTCGCCAAGGCGGCGAAGACGGGCACGCACAGCCGAATCATTGGTGGGCACAGCCAATGCGTAAGCCCTGCGCTTAGTTAAGAGGTCCTGCATTGCCTTCTCATGCCGCTCTCGAACTATTCTGCTCTCCTCTGTGATCTCATACTCCAATGTTGAGGAGGGATCCACCGAACCCTCACGGTCCGAACCCGAGTCAGACCCATTGGCTTCACCACTTTTGGTCGGCAAGGGTGGTGGGCGCACCACCGGGGGACGGATGGGAAGCGGTGCAAGTGGGCGGATAACAGAGGGAGGAGGAGTTGGAATGGGTGCAATGGGAGGAACTCCAGGGAGAATTGGTGTCGCGAGAGGACGGACAATTGGGGGTGGAGGTATTGGAAGACTGGAGGCAACATTGGGTAGAGGAGGTTGAACAAGTGTCAAATTAGCAATGGAAGGTAGAGTCTGACCGGTGGGCACTGTCGCCGGAGCCTCCGGGATGGAAGTTGGGATCTGGGTTTCTTCCACCATGATGCTCTGTATATAGAAACAGGAGGAAAGATCTATTGTCAGTTCTCGGTCATGAATTTGACCTAAATTTATTATGAATGTTGAAATCACAGAATTCAGTGTCTAGGCTCCAGGATGGAAGTTGGGATCTGGGTTTCTTCGACCATGATGCTCTATCTATAGAAACAGGAGGGAAGATCTATTGTCAGTTCTCGGTTATGAATTTGACCTAAATTTATCATGAATGTTGAAATCACGAAATTCAGTGTAAACACCACTCCTTCAACCATGATTGTGTTACTTGCTTGGCATTTACAAGCTGTTGCATCTGATACCTATACAACCCACTACTTCTTTATCCAATAAAATGACAAGCTCCCATGTTATATACAGACACAATACAAGTCATGGTTGATGATAACAAAGATGCAGCACTGACAGATGACAAAAGACAAAAAGAAAGACACTATTTGCTCAAGATAGAATTCACAATGCTGCACTCACTTTTGATGAAGATCCATTTTGATCAGATAGATCTTCCAAAGACAAGATTTTTTTCTAATTTTTTATCAGAAACACGGACAGAGCTCTTCATGCAAGGAGGAAAAAGCAAGAGAGAAAGACAAGGGAGAGGAAGAGGAAGAGGAAGAGGAAGGAGGAACGTACCTGGAGGAGCTCTTGTGTCTGCTGCTGCTGTTTCTTCTTCTTCTTCTCTCTCTTTTCCACTTCTTCTTCTCTGCAACTGTCTTTCTGAAAGAGGCGAATCAAATGCCCCGCTCGAGGGTTTTCAAGGGTTCTTGTTTCTAGGGATGTCAAACGGGCCGGGCCGGGCCGGGCCGGGCCGCTCCAGCCTCGGCCCGCCGTGCTAGTGGGGCGGGCCCTAGTGGGCCTGGCGGGCCTGTTTATTTTATTTTATTTTATTTTTTTAAATTTATAATCGTATGGTCTAATAATATATCACTCCAAACTATGGGTGAGCCCAATTATAGAACTCTTAAAGCTGATCTCAGTTGATATATTAATCTAATTGAATCTACTGTTGGATAAGATTTGCCAAACAGAAAGGAAGAGTCTAAAATAACTAACTGCACTTCAGGAGTTGAGTGGTTTTTTTGGGCTTTGGCAATCTATAGATTCTACAAGGCTCAAACACACATGCGCATCTGACTAAAGCAGATTAACCAGGAAAACCCATTAATGTGGCTGTGTGTACTGAAAATGTCATGGTTCTGAACTTCAGATGATTCCACCACCCTAATATTTGCCAAATTGAAATCCGCATAAACATGGGGCCCATGGATATGCATGTTGGTGAAACTTTCATGGGCTCCTGTAATGATTAGTGTCACAAGAGGATTGCACGGTAGAGAAGAAAATTATTTTAATATTTTATATAATGTAATGTTTCGATTATTTGGTGTGAGATGTTTTTCTTTTAAAAAAAAAAGAGTTTTTTTATTAGCCCAATAATAATACATTATTCAGCACGGACCTATTCGATTTTCAGCCTGTGCACAAATTATATCTTATGGTCTAATAATAGAACTCTTAAAGCCGATCTTAGTTAATCAGACAAGCCTACATGATGATGATGTTGATGAAATCAAGACCATTCATTCATTTGCTTTAAACAACCTTGATAGCAGTATTGGCAAAAAATTACAAATGAGGGGGCTATTTGGCGTGTCTTAGACTAATGATCCAGATTAGAAAATGTCTATAGCCATCTACTAAGAATGAAAAGCTGAGATCATACTCCCATTACGAGAGCTCTACTTGTATGCTTGATAAATATGCTTTGGGTTGATTTGTTTGATGCAATTGAATTCCTAGGAAAGTCCTAAGACATTGTATTTCTTAAATGCGATAAATAAAATGTGAATATCCAAAAACGACCATCAAACAACCATTTCTTCAATGAAAATATAATAAGGAAAGATGGGAAATAAATAACCATAATTCAAGTCTCATAAAAGCCAAGGTCTTATCTACACTTCATCTTTTATCCTCGACTTCGCACCTGATATCCATCACCCTTCACCTCTTTAATAATACTTTATTGAGCTCATTTGACCATGAATTTTCATGTTTTATCATATGCAACTAACTCGACCTACTCATGTTCAAATAATTAATATTAATTCATCAAAAAATCTTTTTAAAAAACCTTATTCTCTCACCTAAATTTTTATTTATTATGGCTAGGGCTGTATATATATGGGTTGGTTAGGACCTAATATCTAATTGGACATATTCCAAAGAGATACCTGTGAGTCCAAGATGAGATCCATGGTCTGAGGCATAAGTGAAGAGACCAAACTATACTTAGAGCTGATTATGTTTTAATGGGATAATATATTTATAATAAAAGTAAAGGTAACATTATTTATATTTTTAAGATTACTATTATAAGTTTATAACTATTAACGGGGCCAGAGAAGAATATTAGAAAGTGATGTAATTTGGTCAATAAATTTAGGTTTGGTTTCAATTAGACCCAAGTTCCCAACCGATTTTCCAATCTTACTTGGCCAAACCAAGCCATCTAGTAATGTTTGGTAGGTGTCAAAATAAAAATGCACAAAAGAAGTTTGTGTTCTATTTGGGCCCAATTTCTATAGTGATTTTGTCACAATGGGCCCACAATGTTATATAATGATCGACATCCTTTGTGTATATATATTCTTTTTGGTAAATAAAACTTTGAATATTAAAAGAAAAAGAATAGAAGGGTTAGAGTATTTATAGACTTTGTAAAATTGAAAAAGGACACAAAATACCCCCTATATGACCGTTTTATGGCTGTTGGGAGGTTAAAATGAAGAATTTTGTAAAAAAGAAAGTCATTTTTGGGCGGGCCAAGCAGGCCGTGCCTGGCGGGCCGATCCCAACGGGCCTGGCGGGCTGCTGCCCCCAGCTCACGTGCCTGGCGGGCCCAGCCACCTCGGCCCAGCCCGGCCCGTGTGACCGGCAGTGCCGTTGACCAGACTAGGCCGAGCCACGGGCCGTGCCGGGCCAGCTCGGCCCATTTGACATCCCTATTGTTTCTCTATTCATTCAGCCCATTGTGACAGGTCTTCAGTAGTCCACCGTCCAATTTTGGATCTATAGAAATGGGTCCCACAATCCGATTGTAGGAAATTGAGTGTACCCCGCATGTCAAATCAAGCAGGGCATACACCAGCAAGGAATACAATCCCACTTTAAGCCCCCTTTTTTACTAGAATTCTTGATAGGAATTCGGGCTGTCATGGAATTCGGTGTTTCATTACTAGAATTTCTAGGCATTTGAAATTCCACAAAACTCAGCATTTGAAAAACCTCTCGTTTTTCAATGGTCTTCTTATAGAAATCCTCCCGTTTTCCGCGGTCATACACTCCCGATTTGATCGATTGATGTAGGTTTTGTGGTGAAGAAGTTTTCAATTAGGTATCATGTATTTAACTTTATGATAGGGCCCACTCCTATTTAAGTGAAAATGAGAATATAAAGAGAAGGGGGTGACATTCTATCTTGAACGGTCCGGATTGTTATTACGCGGGCTCCACAATAGACTTATGGAGACCCGTTACACGTTACACGGTTTGTGGGCAATATATGGCTAGGCACATATGTCTAAGATTGTGTTGTCATATTTTTTATCAACCGGGTAATCATAAAGTAGGAGCAACTCTTTTTAAGGAAAAATTTGAGAATATCACATATATCGAGAGAGCATTTATTTTAAGTAGATTAGATTTTTAATAGGTGGGTTACACTATGGAGACTCCAACTCGGGATTTCTCAAGTTAAAGCCTCCATGGAGCAAATAAGACCTGCATCCTTACTCATGTGAGCTTTTTCAGTTTTCACAATGAGCCACCTATGGTAGGAATTGGCTGTCTCCATTCACTCATTGATGTTGCACGCATTGTACAAAAATAATACAATCCAGACCATAAAAAATGTGGGCCTCCTTTGTCGGTAGCTATTATGATTTACTTTCTGCAATCTTGACTATCTGTGTTTATAGTAGAATTTGGATGGGCGTGCATCTCTAATGCCCATCTTGAGGACCATAATTTGGAGAGTTTGGGTGGATGCCCACCGGTGCTACAATCTTGTTCTTTGGAGAGGGAGGGAGAAGGAACTAATTAATTAATATTCATAGTATCAAAATCCCACACAATTTATTATACTTTAAAGAAGCATTTAGGCATCACAATCTATAAGAAATAAGAGGTAGGATTTATTGCTAGGTCTCAGTTATGAATTAGACCCAACTTTAGTACGAATGTCAACAACACGAAATTTGGTGTATTTGGGTTTTGGGAGTTGCAGCTTCTTTTTGTCGAGAGCTGTCAGGGATCGATTCTTGTGCATATTTGTGTGAAAGTAAGGTGCAAACACCACTCAATCATGATTGTGTTACTAGCATCCCATTTTTTAAGTTTTGGCATTTAGAAGTTGTTTCTTCTCATCCCTATATGACGCACTACTTGTCTACTTCATTATTGAATATAAAGAAAACTTCTCCAATTATATATAGACACAAATGAGTCATAGGATACATAATAAGGATAAGATTTAGATTTTTACAAGCGATATCTCTTTCTATGTGGCTGATTTTTCCCTTTGTGTGGAATGAAATGAAATATATATTTGATGATATTAAAGAAGTAGCACTGAAAAGTGACAAGTAGGATGACAAAGGAAGAGAAGGGAAACAAAAGAGAGAGGAGGAGGGAGGTACATACTCTTGTGCCTGCATTGCTTTCGCTTCTTCTTCCTCCTCTCCCCTCTTTTCTACTTGTATTCTACTTCATGGTCTTTGTGAAAGGGGCAAATCAAATGCCCCTCTCAAGGGTTTTTGTTCTTCTTTTTCTTTCAATCAGTGTGACTTGTTTAGTCCAGATTGAAACCATTACACAGGTCTTCACAAGTCCAGTGTTTAGTGATACATCCTTAAATTTCAAATCAATAGAAATGAGTTCCACAATCTGATTGAATAGGTGAACTAAAAAGTAATTAATGTCATTTCAGCGCCCAATCATCATTATCATCAAAGTCTTGTTCCAACTATGTTGGGGCTGACTAAACGAATAAAATCTAATCTTCATCCATGTTCGCTTATATATATATATATATATATGAGTTACGCTGCAAAACTCCTTAGGCATTTTTCACAAAAAAAGGCCAATCTTTTTGCCAAAGAAAGTGTGACACGTGCCATTAAAGATACACTTGTCCATATTCTCTCATAAATATTCTTCTATAAATGTGGATCTTTTATAGATTCTTTAAATCATTGTATATTAGATAGGGACAAACTCTCGTTTTGAGATATGAGAGTTTTTGAGAAGTTATATATATATATATGGGTAATATTCATATGCATCTATCCCTCACCATTTTTGGTGAGGGACACCCCAAAAGGGGAAGTTTCAAGTACAAAAGTGTACTTGATGTGAGGTACAAAAGTGTACTTGATGTGAGGTACCAAAAATGGTGAGGGATGGATGCATATGAAGACCACCCTATATATATATATATATATATATATATATATGCTCCTATGAGAGATATCTCTCACCTTATATGAGAGATAGGGGTGGGGGCCCTCATATTTATAATCCCTTTCATAACCCCTTAATTTGTGGTCCACGAGTTTAATGGCTTCACATGGAAAAAATATATAAAATAAATAAAAAATTTAACCCTCCATCCAACAACGGTCAAGTCCATTTGGATGGGTGCCAAACTTCGGGATTAGTGACTATTAGTAGGTATCTATTTACTAGAAAAGGATTTACGCGTCCGGGTCAATTGAAACTCTCTCTTATGAAAGGTTAGGTTGGAAAAATAATAAGGGTTGAGATTGGGGGATGAAGGAAATATGAAAGGGGTGTGTAAGTATCAAAGAAAATATCGGAAAGCATTGTTGGCTATGTTTGGACATCGCTCGTGTCTTGCATGTGCAGGGTTTAACTAGTATTAAATAAAACATGACTGGAGCACTACTTCAACTAGTATTAAATGAAAAATGACTGGAGCACTACTCCTTCATTTAGCAGGGGATTTTTTTCAATTAATAGTATAGTTACAACCATCAGATATTTGAGGTAAATTGATGTTGCCGCATCCATCTGGTTTGTACCCCCTGGACCTGTGGGTTGTAGTTGCCCCCACCACCCAAAATTTTTATTGATTTTGGAGCAAAGGATAGCGAATAAAATCTACTATCCATTCTTCTTTTTCCTTTGTACTGAGATTTTTTTTCTATTGTAAAACTTTTAAGAGTTATTTCTCCTCCCATGAGTAAAAAAGATTGTATTTATTTAATCATATATCTAAGCCGTCCATCATCTAATTCTACAATTAAGGCGTCCATCCTTGTTTTTACTATATGCCCAATGATGAGATTTCAAGATGGATTTCTCGTCTTAACAACGCACCCTTGACCTCCTTTTTTTCATAGTTGTGAGACCTATCTTGATTTAACCTTGCACTAGCTGAAGCACTGATCTAAATTTGGCCTTTTAAATCAACCCTATGGCATATATATAATGCAAACTTTTATTAAGCATTACACAATAGCCACCTGCAACCCACAAAATATAGAAATGATGCAAATAACTATGTTCTTATTATTGTCCTAAATCACTCGCAGTAACCGGACTTTTTTGATAGTAGACAAATCTTAAGCATTACATAAGAGACACATGAAACATGGATAACTGGGACATAAGTAAAACCACCACTGATGGTAGTAGCTTCAACGTTCTCACTTGGAGGCGGATATATTTTTAATTTCTGAGTCCAGGCACCACCACCATATCTTTGATATCCCTTATTGACGTTACCTCCACCATATCCTTGATGTCCCTGATTGATGTTACCACCATTATTTACTTGATTCCCCGAATTGGCATAACCTCCACCATATCCTTGAGTTCCCGCATTGACGTTTGCTCCACCATATCCTTGAAGTCCCAAATTGGCGTACCTCCAGTTCCTGCACAAATATTCCCTTGGACCTGGGGGTTGTTCCCTCCCACTCCATATTGGGTATTGCCCTGGAGCATCAACCATAAAATGGTCAGATAGTTGCAATATGAATCCATAAATAGGTGACACCTAATTGATAGTAAATATTTTCTCGTTCTTTTCCCAATTAAAGAAGGTACTTCATGGTATGTAAATGGGACCCATCTACCATTAGTCAGCCAAATCTACTAATAAGGTTTGCCGTGGCGGCAAAACTCGATCCATGCATCATTTTTATGGCTTTTGGACTGTAGGATAGTGAATGAAATCTATTCTCCATTCTTTGTTTTTTTTTTTTTTGTTTTTTGGTATATTGAGAGAGCTAAAAATTGTGGACAATGCTTTTGGGATTCAAAACCATTAAAAGCATTAGTGCGCAGGGGATGTTTTGGGATCCAAACACAGAAATTACTTGCACCATCATTGAATATAGACTTGGGAGAGAAACGGAGAGGAGGATACCTGGTAACTCATAATTTATAAATGGTCTTGAAGTTGCACGTAATTGGGAAGTTTGAAGCTAGCTTGTAGATCATAAGGCCTCCTATCCAATTATATATATATATATATATATATATATATATGGGAAGTGCTCCTATGAGAGACACTCTCACCAGCTTTATGAGAGATGGGTGGGGGCCCTCACTTCCATATCTACTCTCACTAACTTAAATACAAGGACCCCCAACTTAAATGTGAGGGCCCCCACCCATCTCTCACCAACTTGGTGAGAGTATCTCTCACTAGAGCACCTCCCATATATATAAGGAGCTGCTCCCCTACACTGCAGTGGACTTTATAATCAGCTG
Organism: Umbellularia californica; assembly: GCA_028538565.1. NCBI lineage: Eukaryota > Viridiplantae > Streptophyta > Magnoliopsida > Laurales > Lauraceae > Umbellularia > Umbellularia californica. The sequence goes on along the minus strand of JAPQWN010000003.1, from coordinate 93,836,754 downwards.
GAAACGTGTGGCCTGCTCTGGATCGTGTGAAGCTGCTTAAAGTAAAAATGCATTTGAGAAGCCCACCCAAATTTCATCCTGCTCCGGATCGTGTGGTCTGCTCTCTCGCCCCTTTTCCTCCTCACCTCTGCTGCTCCCCTCCTTCACTCGTCCCTTACCTGCAACAACAAGCAGCAGAAAGAAGAGAAAGAATAGAAAAGGGAAGGACAGAACCCCTCTTCCTCCTCACCTCTGCTGCTCCCCTCCTTCACTCGTCCCTTACCTGCAACAACAAGCAACAGCAAGATTTAAAATAAATAAATAAATATATATATATATAAAGAGAGAGAGAGACAAAGAAGAAAAAGAAAGAAGAGGAAGATGGCCCAGAAGGGGTGGGACCAACGTACCTGGACTATCCAAGGGCGAGCTTCCCCTCTCTCTCCTCCCTTTCCTTCCTCCCTCCTCTCCTCTGCTTTTTCCCTTCCTCCACTCGGTCTTCACCTGCAACAACCGCAGTAAATTTCAAAAGAGAGAGAGAGAGAGAGAGAGAGAGAGAGAGAGAGAGAACAGAAACTAGAAAGAGGAATAGAGATCCACTTACCTGGGCGACGGCAGACTCACGCGCTGCTTCTCCTTTCCTCTTCTTTATCCACCCAACCCTACTCTTCACTCTCCTCTGCCTAACCTGAAGCAACAAGAACAAAAAAAACGAAAGAGAGGGAGAGAGGGAAAGCAACAATGAAAAATGAAAAATGGGTGGAAGACCCAGCACCTGTAACCTAGCGCCCAAGGCGGGGCACTGAATGGCCATCTTCCTCTCGCCTGATCGATTTGCACTCGATCATGGGGGATAACAACAAAACTCGCATTACTTATAAAAAATAATTTTCAGGTTAGTTGATGCTGATCCAAGCCAGTCACTGGCCTCTATCGATGGAAGTCGAGAAAGCTCTGATGAAGAAATACAATGACTTACAGTGGTAATTTATTTCTTACTTTAAGAATATTTTATGATGTAACTTGATGCTTAATTTTTCAAACTGATCTCATGTTGCATGTCTATTGCAGCTCAATGACTGTAATGCAAAGAAGGTGCCATCTTTTGCGGTATTGAACACATCAAGACTGCCATCAAGAGTACTGTTATGGCAACCTTTTAGTTATTGTAGGTTTGATGAAGAATCACAATGAAGCCCACCTTTTGCTAATGTGTTTTAATATGTTTGAGATTGATCAAGACTAATGTTTCACCTAGTGGAGAAATTGTAGAATGTCACATGTTTCAAACATTTCAGTTTTGACTATGTGTTCTTGTAGTACTTTGATGAATGGATGGAAGTTGTATATTCATGTTTTCTGTTGTCATATGGAATGGATGGAATGGATGGAATTTGTCTTGTATGTTGTCTAGTGCAGGAATTTTCTTGCAGAGATGTTGTCTAGTCATCTGTTTCAGTTTCATGTAGTGCAGAAATGTTGCAGAAATGTTGTCTAGCATCTGTTTTAGTTTCATATAGTGCAGAAATGTTGCAGAAAATATTGCAGAACTGTTGTCTGGTCTTCTGTTTCAAACTCATATAGTGCAGAAATGTTGTCTAGTCTTCTGTTTCAAACTCATATAGTGCAGAAATTTGGGATAAATGTAGCAGAAATGTTGTGTAATCTTAGTCATTGCATGCACAGGGAGACTTTACAATTGGCATACTTCAAATCCGAAAAACCCAAAAAAATTTAATGGCACAACCCAAAAAAAAAAAACAATCTGAGTACCCCTGTTTAGTTGACGGGTTGACCCACTTCCCGATGGATTTTTTTGATGAAATTCAGGGTTCTCAAAGTATTTATGATGAACTTGAAATCTGCAATTTTCGGGTTAAAAAATATCGCGTTTGCCTCGTCTTCCAGTCGCGCACTTTTCCTACCCTATCGATAAAATCTGCAGAAACCAATCGAGTACCCCTGTTTAGGCGACTGGTTGACCCACTTCCCGATGGATTTTTTTGATGAAATTTGGGGTTCTCAAAGTCCATATGATGAACTTGAAATCTGCTATTTTCGGGTTAAAAAATATCGCGTTTGCCTCGTCTTCCAGTCGCGCACTTTTCCTACCCTGTCGATAAAATCTGCAGAAACCAATCCGAGTACCCCTGTTTAGGCGACTGGTTGACCCACTTCCCGAGGGATTGTTTTGATGAAATTTGGAGTTTTCAAAGTCCATATGATGAACTTGAAATATGATCTTTTCGGGTTAAAAAAGATCGTGTTTGCCTCGTCTTCTAGTAGCGCACTTTTCCTACCCTGTCGATAAAATCTGCAGAAACCAATCCTAGTACCCCTGTTTAGGCGACTGGTTAACCCACTTCCCGAGAGTTTTTTTTTTGCTGAAATTTGGGGCTTTCGGAGTCCACACTATGAACTAGGGCTGCACAAAAATAACCGTAACCCGCCAACCCGCCCGCTCCGCTCCGCCCCGCCCCGCTACAAGTGGATATACATCAAAACCGCCTTTAGGCGGGCGGGGCGGTTTCAATCCGTACTAATGAGCGGGCGGTTACGGTTTCACATTTGAGTAGGCGGCTTCAAACCGCCCCGCCCGCTCATTATTAAAAAAAAAAAAAAAAAAAAAAACCAAAACTCTTCACCTATTCTTCAAAGACTTCACGTATCTTTCAAAAAATATATGGTTGCTAAAAAAATGCTTCATATTCACAATTAGATTTTTGACTTTTGGACGTTAGATTATATAAGTGATTGTATTTTTTAATTTTGGTGATGTCTTTGGATTTTAATTTTACATTAATATACTTAGTTGAAATTTTTGTTTATTACTGATTATTGACTTTTATTAAAAATCATTTTTAATTTTTATTCTTTATGTTAAGCACTTTGAAACTTTAGTTACATTCTATTAAAAACAAAAAAAATAAAAAAGAGAGAGAGAGGTACAAATACCAAACCGCCCAACATGCCGCCCAAGTCGCCCGCTAAAAAGACAGCCCAAACCGCCTATACTTTGGGCAGTTACAGTTTCTACTTTTTACAAACCGCCATAAAACAAAACCGCCTAAACCGCCCAATAACCGCCCAAGCCGCCCGCCGTGCACCCCTACTATGAACTTAAAATCTGCTATTTTTCAGTAAATTACAATCAAGTTTGCGATGTTTTCAACTTGGGCACTTTTTCAACTCGGTTAAGAAAATCTGCACAAACCTTGTTGAGTACCCCTGTTTAGGGCACTGGTCAACCCACTTCCTGAGGTTTTTTTTTTTTTTTTTTTTCTGAAATTTAGGGCTTTCGAAGTCCACAATATGAACTTGTAATCTGCTATTTTTCATTAAATTACAATCATGTTTGAGATGTTTTCAACTCGGGCACATTTTCAACCCGGTTATGAAAATCTGCACAAACCTTCCTGAGTACCCCTGTTTAGGACACTTTTTAGCCCACTTCCCGAGGGTTTTTTTCCCTGAAATTTGGGGCTTTCTTTCGAAGTCCACACTATGAACTTATAATCTGCTATTTTTCATTAAATTACAATCATGTTTGCGATGTTTTCAACTCGGGCACTTTTTCAACTCGGTTAAGAAAATCTGCACAAACCTTATTGAGTACCCCTGTTTAGGGCACTGGTTAACCCACTTCCTGAGTGTTTTTTTTGCTGAAATTTGGGGCTTTCGAAGTCCACACTATGAACTTAAAATCTGCTATTTTTCAGTAAATTACAATCAAGTTTGCGATATTTTCAACTCGGGCACTTTTTCAACTCGGTTAAGAAAATCTGCACAAACCTTGTTGAGTACCCCTGTTTAGGGCACTGGTTAACCCACTTCCCGAGGGTTTTTTTTTGCTGAAATTTGGGAATTTCGAAGTCCACACTATGAACTTATAATCTGCTATTTTTCATTAAATTACAATCATGTTTGCGATGTTTTCAACTCGGGCACATTTTCAACCCGGTTAAGAAAATCTGCACAAACCTTGCTAAGTACCCCTGTTTATGACACTTTTTAGCCCACTTCCCGAGGGTTTTTTTCCCTGAAATTTGGGGCTTTCGAAGTCCACACTATGAACTTATAATCTGCTATTTTTCATTAAATTAAATCAAGTTTGCGATGTTTTCAACTCGGGCACATTTTCAACCCGGTGAAGAAAATTTGCACAAACCTTGCTGAGTACCCCCGTTTATGACACTTTTTACCCCACTTCCCGAGGGTTTTTTTTGCTGAAATTTGGGGCTTTCGAAGTCCACACTATGAACTTAAAATCTGTTATTTTTCATTAAATTACAATCACGTTTGTGATGTTTTCAACTCGGGCACATTTTCAACCCGGTGAAGAAAATCTGCACATTTTCAACTCGGGCACATTTTCCACCCGGTGAATAAAAATCTCCCATCTTATTCACTTTATTCATATAAAATATACAACTGAGAGATATGCAAGAGAGTTCAACTAAATAACAAAGAAGTAGAGGATAAGACTAAATGGGTAGTAGTGCTAATCCTTAACCAAACAGAACATGTAAACTAGTCCTAATCCTTAACGTACAGGGTGTTTTAGATGCAAATAAAACAACTAAACTTATTATCCAACTGGTGAGGATCATGGTTTTAATAACTTAGCTTTGGGCCCAACACATTTTGTTTACTTTGTTCAAAGAAGGATATATGGCTGGCAACTAAGACAGTTTACAATGAATGAATGTATAGATTTTGAGACAGTTCATGAATATTGAATGAATGTAGAGACAAAGCTCTAGTTCTTTGAGTTTGTGAAACATTTGCTTTGAGATGCTATCATTCTATATGAATGAACACAAAAACAGACATCAACATTGCTACTATTCAATTTAATAATACAAAACCTGAGATGGAACAACATGAAAATTAATGTTTTCAATTACTTTTTATTAAACACCACAACTGCCCAATGCTCAGAGGCAAAAAAAAAAAAAAAAAAAAAAAAGTCATATAGAACCATAAAGTAAATTAACAAAAACTTCTATTTACAGAACCATTGTATACACCAAAAGCTAGTTATCCAGTGAATACTTTCAAAACTCCCTCTTTTGCTCTCCATTTCTACTTCTCATAACCACTAATGGTCTTCGTCATTAACTTCAATCCAAATATGTCTTGGCTTCATTAAATCTCTTCCACTAATAAGCTCCATCAGACTAGCTGCATCATCCTAACAACCTCCTCCTACAAATACATTTGATAAGAATATCTAAGTGGGACAATGTGTTGTGCAGCTTAAAAGGAGCTTAATAAGGAACTTAGATGAGAATTAAAAGAATAGAAGAAAGAAAAAGAACTTTTGACACTTCTTTCCTCTTGTTTTCAACTTCTGTTTTCAAATAAAAACTCACAAAAAGCACAAATAAGATGAAATTCATTATTAGGATTTCATATTAAAGTTCCAACCTTGCAATGCAATAGAAGGAAGAGACTCTGCCCATGCAAAATCTTGGCAATACATCAGTTCATCCTCAATCCATCAACATTTATATCCAATCCAATGGAAACCATTACAAGATAACAAGCAAAACAAAGCTACTTCAAATTCCATTTCTCATCCATCTCTGTCCCATTTCGACAAAAAAAAACCCAAGTTACAAAATAGTGAAAAGAATAACTCTCGGGATTGAGGATGTGCGCAGCAAGGCAGCGAGGGAGAGAGATGTGCGCAGCAGTGAGGGAGGGCAGCGAGTGCAAATCGATCAGGCGAGAGGAAGATGGCCATTCAGTGCCCCGCCTTGGGCGCTAGGTTACAGGTGCTGGGTCTTCCGCCCATTTTTCATTTTTCATTGTTGCTTTCCCTCTCTCCCTCTCTTCCATTTTTTTGTTCTTGTTGCTTCAGGTTAGGTAGAGGAGAGTGAAGAGTAGGGTTGAGTGGATAAAGAAGAGGAAAGGAGAAGCAACACGTGAGTCTGCCGTCGCCTAAGTAAGTGGATCTCGATTCCTCTTTCTATTTTCTGTTTTCTCTCTCTCTCTCTCTCTCTTTTGAACTTTACTGCGGTTGTTGCAGGTGAAGACCGAGTGGAGGAAGGGAAAAAGCAAAGGAGAGGAGGGAGGAAGGAAAGGGAGGAGAGAGAGGGGAAGCTCGCCCTTGGATAGTCCAGGTACGCTGGTCCCACCCCTTCTGGGCCATCTTCCTCTTCTTTCTTCTTCTTCTTTGTCTCTCTCTCTCTCTATATATATATATTTTTGAATCTTGCTGCTGCAGGTAAGGGACGAGTGAAGGAGGAGAGCAGCAGAGGTGAGGAGGAAGAGGGGTTCGGCCCTTCCCTTTTCTATTATATCTCTTCTTTCTGCTGCTTGTTGTTGCAAGTAAGGGACGAGTGAAGGAGGGGAGCAACGGAGGTGAGGAGGAAGAGGGGCGAGAGAACAGGCCACACGATCCGGAGCAGGATGAAATTTGGGCGGGCTTCTCAAATGCATTTTTACTTTAAGCAGCTTCACACGATCCAGAGCAGGCCACACGTTTCCAGCTGATTATAAAGTCCACTGCAGTGTAGGGGAGCAGCTCCCATATATATATATATGGGGATATTCAAGTGCATCAATCCCTCACCACTGTGGTGAGGGACACCCCCTTTTTGAGAAGTTTTAAGTACAAAAGAGAAGTGTCGTTCTCTTTTGTACTTGAAACTTCCCAAAAAGGGGTCATGGTGAGGGATTGATGCACTTGAATATTCTCCATATATATATGAGTTGCTCTACAAAACTCATTGGGCATTTTTCACAAAAAAAAAGGGCCCATCTTTTTACTAATGAAAGTGTGGCACATGTAATTAAAGATACACTTATCCATTATCTCTCTTAAATATTGTTCTATAAATATGGATCTTTTATAGATTCTTTTAAATCATTCGTTATTAGATAGCAAAAACTCTCCTTTTGAGCTATGAGAGTTTTTGAGAGTTTATATATATATATATATATATATGTGTATATGCTTCTATGAGAGATATTTCTCACCCTATACGAGAGATACAGGATAAGGGTGGGGGCTCTCATATTTATAATCCCTTTCATAACCCCTTCATTTGTGGTCCATGAATCTAATGGCTTCAAATGGAAAAAAATAAATAAATAAAAGATTTAACCCTCCATCCAACAACAGTGGAGTCCACTTTGATGGGTGCCAAACTTGGGGATTAGTGACTATTAGGAGGTATCTATTAACTAGAATGGGTTTTACGCGTCCGGGTCAATTGAAAGCTAGCCCCCACACGCACAGGCGGTCGAGCCATCTCCTTTTGGGTTCAACCCATCCCTGCTCGACAACCCTACCAGGTGTGAAAGGCGAATATCTTTCTGCTTGGTCGTTGTTGGGGAAGGAGAGAAGCACCAAAGCAGCAGCAGCAGCAGCAGCACCAGCAGCACCATGGGCGGAAGCAGAAGCAGCATAGGAGATATAGCGTTCAAATCTCTTACAGCGGCACTTGGCCTCACTACAATCTATCTCACAGCTACTTTCTCTGTCAACGTCTACAGAGGCCTTGCCTGGCACAACGCCCAAACGGTACTCTCTCTCTCGCTCTCTCTAACTATTCTTGCTCTCTGTGTCTTTTACACGAATAGATTCCGTGCTTATTGAGAAATGGAAGCACCCCATCTCTTTATTTGATCATTTGTAAAGAACCCTTTTGTGATTTCAACTGTAATACCTGGGAGTTGAAGGATTGTGTGATTTTGGGGAGAGATTTTTGTGTCCTTTACCGAAACAGGTTCTGTGCTTTTCGGGACATGGAATGGTTTTAGGTCCAATTTCATTATCCAGTGAAGAACCCTTTATTGAATTCAACTGTAATACTCGTGACTGTTGGTGATTATGAGATTTGGGGAAGAAATCTCTGCGGGTTTTACACAAACAGGTTATGTACCATATGAGAAATTGAATGGTGTTTCTGCCCAGTCCCGTTTCTTTGTAGAGAACCATTAATGTGGTCTCACCTGTCAACTCGGGACTGTTGAAGATTACTTGATTTGGGGGAGAAACTTGTGCTTCTTTTATACAAACAGGCTATGTGTTTTGCGAGAAATGGAATGAATGATCTTTTTCACCATTACATTTTCTTGATCCCTTGCGAATAATGTCGAGTTATTGTTTTATCTTATTTGAAGCTTATGCAACTGGGGAACACTTGGACCTTCAAAGCATGCGCTTGGTTCTCTCCTTCCAATTTACCTGTGGAATGCCAAGGTACCATCCTGAAAAGAAGTTGGCCCCTCTCCCAAAAGTGGAGGAGGCTGCCATTCCTGGCAAGACCGCCAGAAGAGTGCGTATCTGAGAAAATGGACCAAATGAACCTTGACTGTTGGGCTATGAACATATAAATGATAAAAAAACTCCTTGTTCAAAATAGTATGCCGGGCAAGGCGAAATTCCTACTCTTCAATAGATCAATAGCTAATAGTTTCTATTGGAAGAGCGATTTGCAGATTGCAAGATAAAGACGTGGATGGTGATGAGAGCCAGATTGTTGGATCCATCTCGTCATTTGCTAGGTATACTTAACCCAAATATTTTAACAACTTTTCTAAAATCCAGTCTCAAAATCCATCAAAATTTCTTCTAAAGGAATCTACACCGATTTTTTCCTGAAGTGCTAAAATTATCCTTGACTTTTACTTCCTCATTGGTTTGAAACGAACAGCTAACTTTTGTCTTGAAGGGACTATCTCCCAACCATGTACCTCCCGAAATCTAATTCTCTCACCATTACCCATATGAGATCTAATTCTTTAATATCGTTGCTACCTTATCTTCTCCCTCCCCTTTACTCAGTGATATCTTTTCATACACATCAGTGTGTCCCTTTTTGTTCCATCCTTGGATCCCAACTCCTACTTTCCTCTTAATATGTTTTTGCTTTTATCACCTCTCTCCATAGTTGTCCCCCTTCTTCCCCATATCTCCACCTCCACTCTGGTAGGAGAGATGTATTCTTGTCCTTAATATTCCCAAACTGAAAGCCCGTCTTTAGTCACCAGCCTTCAAAATACTTCCTAGTTAATGAGATGGATCTTTTTATTTATTTTTATTTTTTTAGTTTCATTTTTATTACCTTTGTCATCCCTAAGAAAGTCCCTTTGGATTTTTTTTTTTTTTCCAAGCTTGTTGGCAACTGAGACAAGAATTCTAGACAAAGACATAAAGTAGACTAAAAGATCAAACAATCAATTTGACAAGAGTGATTCTAACTTGAAAAAACAGGTATGACTTCTCCCACTAGTTCTTATGCGAATCTTTCAACAATAGGATACCAAGTGGAAGGTGATGTTGATTTCACTCCTAGGAGGAGAACAAGAGACTTTATTGGTGGATGCAAAATTGTGTCTCTACCAATTAAATATCTATGTTTACCATTGCGTGCTAATCCTAGACAAAAGGATATGTGGAATCCATTGATAAAGAAAATGGAAGAGAAGTTGGCTATGCGGAACATAAAATATATATATGTTTGGGTCGGTTTTCTTTACATTAATCAAGTCATCGATGGATAACTTCTCTTTGTACTGTTCCTACGTCTCCTTGTACTAGATGGATTTACTAACAAGATTGAAAGATTATGAATAGACTTAATGTGGGAAGAAAATTGAGAAATAAAAAAGATTGTGTGGTGAACTAAGGGGAAGGAGTCTTCGGGTTTGAAGAACTAGACAGTAAAACTGGTGGTTACTAAAGCAAATTGTGGTGGAGGTTTGGGGAGGAAAGGGAAGTGTTGTGAGGAAAGATGTTGTAGAAGAATATGGGGAAGGATTGGGGTTGGTCCTAGTGTGAATTAATAGGGGTAAATCTTCTTGTTGCTGGGTGGCCATGAGTCTAGTGGGGGAGTTGGAGTCAGTGGGAAAGGATTTCTCAAAGGGCCTTCTGCTGCTTAGTAGAAGAGGTATCTATGGTGCTTTTTGGGAAGATGTGTCAGTGAAAGATGAGCCTTCTAGTTCTGCATCACTGTTTCCTAGTTTGTATAGAGTGTCTTTATGTAGAGGTGTTATCATTGGTCAGTGCTATGAGTTATTTGATGGGAAAATTGTTTGGGGTCTAGTTCTCTGAAGGTCCTTGTTCGAGGTTAAATCGGAGCTGCGTATAAGTGCTTGTCTATTATTAATTCTGTGTATGTGCTCAAGACAATTAGTATATTGATCTTTATGTCTGGTAGGGTCCACTTATCCTGGTCCATCTCTCTGATCCATGGTGCTAATCAGATAGGGGTGTAATTTGTTGATACATTATTCTTGAAGCATCTCCAGTTACAGTTTGATGTTTCTGGAACACAATAATCATTTGGTTGGAGGATTCTACACTAGAGTACTAGACCCCACTTCTGTTCACCTGAACAGTTAGCATCCAAAGGATATTGGTGACGCATCGTGGGTGGGTAAGAATAGCCAATAGGCTATTCTCCAAACCAAAGGCTTAGGGATAGGGATCCATGGGATCCAAACATCTTGGTCTCACACCACAAACAAATCACCAAGAGAAAAAACTCTAGGAAAAACTTATTAATCAATGAACTTGTTGATGAAAGAGATTACAATCCTTTTATATAGGCACTGCTTTCCTAATTCTATTATTGGAAACAATTCCAAGTGAAATCAAATTCTAAATCTTAATATAAGCTTTCTAATAAAATCAAATCTATATCCCTAAATTCTAGCTGCTCATTATTTATTTAATTGGAAAAACAGGAAAGACTCCTAAGCTTGCACGATCTCGAACTTTTGATTTCTTAGATGGGCTTCAGTGGGTTTAGGCCCAATGGGCTGGCCAATTATGGATCTGGCCTACATCAGTTCTCCCGCTCTTGGAGATAATTCGTCCTTGAGTTCTGTAAATGTCTTCTTGGGTCGAAGATCAATTGCGCAGACTTTCGATTCTCTTGTTGATGCTCACTCTCTTCATATTGGTTGAAAGCTTCACTCAATCTTTTGCTCCAAGAAGATTTCAGGCATTGCTTCTTTTGATGTCAAATTTTCCATGGAAGTGTGATCGAACCAATGGATGTTCCAATTGTAGAATTCGTACTATCCGACTGCAAACTTTGATTATATATTGTTCATCTCAAAGATAAAGTCAATGTAGGGAACTTCAATAGATAGATCTTCTTGTAAGACCACTGGAACAATTGATTTGCTCTCTGATGATCCAATGATCCAATTGGCCTTTCTGAAAGTGGCACGACGATCTTATTCATTGGATGCTCATTTTCCTTACTGGCCATTTCCAAGTTTTCAATGTTTGCCTCTAATACCTTTGTTGCTTGCATCTTTTGATCATCACTGTCCACAAAAAGAATTTTGGGACCCTTGTCTTCTAATTCTTCTGAAGCATTATCCATTTTAGAAGTGCTATATGATGTTTCATTTGACTTTTTCATGACGGCTTCTGTTCTTTGATCCTGCTTCTCAATTTCATCTTTGATTTTTGATACTTCCTTTTGTTCTATGTTTGGTTCATCAGTTGAATTGAGGATGTAGACGGAGATGTTGTTGTCGATTGCAATGGAACAATTATAACCAATTTTGCTTTCCACAAAAAGGGTTTGGGATGTCAGGAGTTTGGAATCTGGGGTTCGACAGGGTAGTGTGTAATGGTTTCAGTTTAGATGGATTGTGGAAACGGAATTAGGGTTTTGGTAGTTGAGATTGGATTTGGTGGGATGGGTTTCAGTGGTTTGGTTTGGGATTGAAGGCTTGTGACGAGTTCGGTTATTGTTAGGATTTTTTTATGGGGTTGTGGGGTGGATGATGATGATGATGAAATCAATGAAAGCAATTGGATTCGCGGGTTACCTCGATCGACCATCTGAAATGGATTTTCGCTTTGATACCAATTGACGCAATGTGGGTGAGGAAGAGTAGCCAAAGGCTTAGAGATAGGGATCCATGGGATCCAGACGTCTTGGTCTCACACCATACACAAACCACCGAGATTAAAAATACTCTAGGAGAAATCAATCTACCTGTTGATGAAAGAGATTACAATCCTTTATATAGGCACTGCTTTCCTAATTCTATTCTTGGAAACAATTCCAATTGAAATCAAATTCTAAATTCTAATATAAACTTTCTAATAAAATCAAATCTATAACCCTAAATTCTAGATACTCATTATTTATTTAATTGGAAAAATAGAAAAGACTTCTAAGCTCGCACAATCTTGAACTTTTGATTTGTTTAATGCGCTTCAGAGGGTTTGGGCCTAATGGGATGGCTGGTCATAGATTTGGCCTGCATCAATTGGTTGCCCAGTAATCATGGTACTTATGAGTTATGAATATTTTTTTGGAGATATTTCAGAAAGTGGGGGCATGACTTTCATCTAATCTTGTGTTTCAACTTTTTTCTGGAAACTATTTTGATCTAAACAGTCCAAATCCTTGGATCTTTCAGTCAAGGCCTAGATTCTTTGTTGTCTAGTTTGTTTTTTTGGGTATTATTGCGGGGAAGAAATTCTGATCAAAGGAAAAGATTGGATTTGCCTCGGTTTTTTTCCTCAATCTAGCATCACTTAGCCCAGCCACTCATGCCTACCTTTTCCTGGTTCTTTTTCTGCTGTTCTCCTTGAAGATGAAACCCTTTGATTGTCTTCTTCTCTCTAATCCCATTCGCTATCAAGATATTGTTAGTAATTGTGTTTATCTTACTGTGACCAGACCAAATGGTACATTTGTAGTTCTATTCAATTTTTGGCTGCTTCGACTACCACTCAATAGGTGTTGTACTCTGAATTCTCAGATATCTTCGAGGCACCACCTTGACTAAACTTTTTTATCTCTCTTTACAAAGCTCTCTTTTAGAACTTGGATCCAGATTGGTTTGGTGATTTTAATGATCGACACTCTAAGATTGGTTTCTGTATCTTTACTTGCTTGGTCTCTCATTTGGTGTAGAGACAAGAAAGGAACAGTGGTCTCTTGTTCCCCTGCCGAGCTGAGTATATGAGCAGTTTGGAACTTGTCTGGTTTCAATGGTTAATTGCTGATATGTGTGTTCATCTCAAACACCCTACCCCTCCTACTATGACAATAGGATTGCCATTCACATCTCATAGTGAAGTTTTTCAGTAACACGCTGAAGATATTGAAATAAACTGTCATTTTGTGCACAACATCTTCATCATGGCGCCATTTCTTTCTACTCTTTTTCATATGTAACTTGCTGATTTCTTCACTGCCTTAAGACTGTTGTTTGTTTTAGAAGTTTCATGGATAATCTCTCAATGATCACTCTCTCGGATCATGAGCTTGAGGAGGTTTTGTGAAGTAATGGATAAAGGTCCATACTCCCTAGGACAACTATATCTCATGGAGCATGAATTTGTTGTCACTTGTATGTATTCTATCTTTGGACACGTATGAAAAGCATATCATATCATTGTGGGAGTCAAAATGACACGATTTCATCACACTTTCTCCCTTTTTATTGCTTTATGTTTTTCTTTGGGGGGTAGGGTGTTTTTTTTATTTTTATTTTTTTTTGCGGGGGGTGGGGGTGGGGGTGTGGTTGTGAGTGACTGAGCCTGAGTTGACGAGTTGACTCAGTTAAAAAAAAAAAAGAAAAAAAAAAACGCAATTCTTGCAATTTATTGGGTTACATATCCTGGCCACCCTGGACACTTTGAGGTGAGAATGCCACAGATGGCAGTTAACCATCTGATTTAACTTGTGCTGCCCACTCCTGTTTGATCAAACCTGCCAATGTAACACAGAACCCTCTGCATGGAACTAAGCTCAAATTTTCTTCCGAACATAGTGCTATTCACATTTGTTTGATCATCTCGAGAAAACATAACTGTCCTTTGGACATGATCAAACCAACAGTTTATCAGTCTTATTTGGGTAAATCTTGGGCCAGTTTATATAGTTAGGGAGACATGATATGAGAGAGTTGCATCAAATGAAAGTGGGCCCAGCATAGGATATGTTAGGTTAGGCTGCCGTCAGCTCTGTACCGACTGCAACCTAGGATCATTTCTCCAACAGTAAATGATAAATTTTAGTCAACATCTATATTCACATTCCTTGTGAAATTTAAATACTTATTTCTCAAGGGTTTAAATATTCATTTGTGGCATTGTTATTTGCTCTTCTGTGATCACTATTCACTGCTTGGTGATTTTATGTTGGATTTATGTTGGCTGCCACTGTTTATTAGGTTCTCTTTAATCCGTTGTATGGTTTCTCACTATTTTTAATCTTTAGTCGTGCATTGTTATTTCCTATACAATCATTAATTAATGGTTTATATCCCTCTGATTACACACAGCTAGTCACTAATTAATGGTTATAGTGTTCTATGTTTATTTCTATCTATGATTGCTGGAGTGCAACCTAACTTAATGTGGCATTTATTTCTCCGCAGAAAGCTGACAAGCAAGAAGCCAATGACCAAAACTGATGAGGATGAGCTGTTGCCACCTTCAAATCTCAGATACATTTACTGTGTTTTTCTTTAGCTATTCCCATTTCTCCTAGAAGCTGAGATGACTGAAATTGGGTTATTTATTTTTAAAGAAAAAAAAAAGATTGAATATTTTTTGTGGGGTTATTATGAATTACTGTCTCAGCTTGCGTTGAGGTCTACATTGGATGCTGGCAGAAATTGTTGAAATTTCGTGCTATATTATACCTTGTTTGGTGGAGGATTTCATAAAATCGGTTGTAGTAGTCATGCAAAATTGTCAAGAATAACTTATTTTGTCTTGCCATTTTAGAAATTCCATCTCAACCAGATTTTCATGCCATGAAAGCGATTCTGTTCCCCTATTTTTCTATTTGTTCCTCTACCAAGCAGGCCTTTATAGCTTCAATTAAGTTGAAAGGTAAGATAAAATTAAACTAGAAAGCAACGACAAATGATTGCAGGTTGCCATTTTCATTATAATCATGAGATATGTACAACTGGATTGATGATCAATTAGATTGTGAATAAGACTCCAATCAGTGTCAAACTTGGTCCACCAAGTTGAGTGCTCTCGACATGTTAGAGTGCAGCCGACAGTGGAGAGGAAAAGGGCAAAATCCATTGAAAATGGAAGCAGAACTTTTTTTTTTCTCTGCAGACAAAGTTTCTATCTATTGTTTGGTGCAGCAGAACATTTCCTAGAGAGGAATGTGCTTCTTCCTCTTGTGCAAGACCACAAGAGCTGGCTCTCTCCCTCTTGCATCCAACTCTGTTTTATGAGGAGATTGCAGATATATTACTTCTACCTTAGATAATGAGAAACAGCAAAAATTGTTAACTTGGAGAAACATTACATCATTCTCCTCCATTGCCCCATTTTCATTTTCTGTGGAAAATATGGACAAAAACATATCCCAAGTTTTTCACTGGCTTATCCACCTTCACTTTTCTCACATCCAAACACGGGATGTGGGACAATGCCCTTCGTCACGGGCCCATCTGTGTAAGAGAGGTTCCTGCCTTATAGATGGGAGCTCCCGCAGCCTGCCTGCTGCTCGTAGGAGAATATTTTCTTTTTGGAAAAATCTCACCGGCTGAATTGAGACCCACCTTAACTTTGTGGTGAAAATGGAAAAAGGGGATTGGTTGCATTTCAATGAATAATGGGTGGCAAAGATCTTTCAAATTTCAGGTGTTCCAAAATTTTTAGACTAAGGTCAGGCCATGTGATCTTTAAATGACAAAAAGTTAGTTCCAAGTTAACTCAGTACCCATTTGGACGAGTCGGATAGAGTCTATCTTTGGCCAGACTCGCTCCACCATAGAATAAGATAAATAGAAATTCACTGTCAAATGAGCTCGACCAAAAGATTATCGAGAAGTGACCGGTGAAGGCCACAATGTAGATTCATGAGATGAGACTTTGGCTTTCAAAGGATTTAAATTATTATTAGGGTGATGGCTGAGTATTGATTTTCTATCTTCACTTGATTCTTGTCTTGAAATTCCGAGGGCAGGGACTCAATTACATACCTATCTCCTTGTTTTTTTTGGTGAGAGTATTGTTTTTTCTCTTTTTGTTAAAAAGGTGAGAGTATTGTTGATAGTCCTTGAGGACAAGGTATGGAAGATTGGTAGCCTTTTTCTCATCAATCTTAGGGATTCATTACTTGAAACAAACAGGGCCTAGACCATGCACGTTGCAAAGGAATAGCAGTATAGGGTCGTATCTGGGCTGGGTGTGGGCTAACAAAGGCTTGTTAAGGACCAGCCAGTTAAGTTTGGGTGGCTATTTACAAAGGTTGGATGCAGCCTGTGTGCTTAAAAATTCACATTGGTGTGCCTATGGTGGCCCTTTCCGGTATCACAAATATCAGTGATATTTTGAAACTTTATTTACCCAGTATGGCATTTCCCAATTATATCACCATTCAACCAAAGCATCACCAAAATTGTAAATATCAAGTTAATCTAAAGAAGAAGATGAAAAAAAGGGAAAAACCTATCAAAAGTTCTCAATGGTATTATTTCATTTTGTATTATTTCAAAAGTTTTAGAAATCTAAAAACTAAATTATGTCTTGCATTTCTCTATGAAAAAAACCAAATATAAAAAACCCCAACAATTTCCCAACACTATCACTCAATGATGTTTGGGACAATGGTCATTCGAGCCTCTTTTTTTCTCTTTTTTTAACAAATCCCTCAGGGTCCTGAGGGAAGCCGGGTAAACACCCCTGTGCCCCCAAGGTGGTAGAACTAGTGAACTCACTTCCTGATGAAGGGGAACCAGGGGTCGATACCAAGACCTTTAGTTTCGGAAGAGGGAGGAACTGTAGTTTACAAACCTTGTGTGTTTTTAGTCGAGCATTGTGGCAGGGGGTCATGGGGAGGCAATGGGTCGGGTTGGGTTAGTTCGGGCTTGGTCCAGCACTTAGGGTTACAAATAAAGTTTGAACCTGAATCTGTCTCATTTATTAATCAGGTGAAAACTCTCAACCTGCATCTTTAATTAACCCATAGGATTTGGATTGAGTCGGGAAGTCATAATGCAAGTAGTGAAATTGGATTAGGTTGACAGGTCAAATAACAAGAATATAGTCAATTCGTACCCAACCCATTTATCAATCACAAAAGTCATGTGAAGCCAAATTTTGAATTCATGGGTGGGATTGCACGGGTTAACTCAGAAATTGTCAGTCCTATTCATTCAGACTCACCCCAAGGACTCAGTAGGATGACCGTGGAGTCGAGTCAAATTCCCAAATTCTTATATTTTACTTCTTATTTCTTTTACGCTTTAACATGTGTCCCACTCGGCTATTGGGTGAGTGGCATAAGGTGTGGGTCTGCTCCGCATGCATAGTGTTTCGGTTTCTTCTAAGCGGAGATGACGTAAAATAAGCAGGAGCCCATCTACAGGCCCAAAAATACAGACCAAATGGCAGGCCCAATTCAAATACCAAGCCCTAGTGGAGTCTCACATCATTCCCCAAACATTGAATCAGTACCAATATTCCAAACTCCTCCCAGACGCCTCCGTTGCTTCTTCTGAAACCACCCCACAAAAAAAAAAAAAAGGGGCTGAAACAAGGAAGGAAGACTCTGATTCGATGGAAAGGGACGATGATTCTGATGCCCCAGAAGAGCTCACTGCCCAACAGGTCTATCTGGGTTTGAATTTGTTGAGAATCTCTTCTTGGAAGTTTAATTTGGTTGAGCCTGACTAACTGACTGGATTCATGTTCATTGATTGATGGTGCTTTGTAGGGCATTGAACAAGAGGAAGAGATTCGAAAGGTTCAAAAGCAAAATAAAATGAGGTATGTATGTGTGTGTGGAGCTTTTGGTTCTTCCACATTTTACCTTTCTGTTTATGTTTCAATTCGAGAATCAAAGGTCTCACTTGAATCTCCCTCTACAATAGTGTTGTTGAGATTCAACGGACAACATGAATTTTGTTTCGGCCAAATTGTTGAGATTCACAATTATATGTCATCTTTGGCCCACCCCTTTTCCTTGATGTGTTGTTGAGATTCATATCCATCCGCATCAACATTCCTACTGAAATTGCAACTCATATATTTTTGGTCTTTGTATTACTCATTTAAAGCCCCCTTGGACTAAAGCCTCCACTCATCTCTCAAGTTTTGCATTCACGCCATCTCTCGATTCGTCTACCAACACCATCATATGCAAACAACATACACCAATGCACCTCCTTTAAGTAGGACCAGTTAACTCATCCATAATCAATTCAAAATGATAACAGCTTAAAGTTGAAAACAAACACCCCCCCAACAAACCTATGGTCATTAGAAACTCTCTCGTCTCTCCACAAGTAGTTTTCACACTAGTTACTGCCCCCTCATAGGTGTCTTTAATGTTGTCAATATATCCTCTTGGGCAACAAATCATCCATTGTCAGCATACATCCTTAATTTTCCAACCAACCATCCAAAAAAAAAAAAAAAAGAGAAGAAAGAAACTCGGAGAAGCCTTAATCTTTCATATACCTGCACAAGGAGCGTGATTTGCAGAGCCACCCTCTTAGGCGGAAATGGAGGCCATTGAGAAAGAACCATATGTTGTCTCCTTTCAAACCCTTTTAGCAATCCTGACCTCCGGAATGAAAACATTGTTCAGAAGAGATAACATGGACATAAAATGAGATTTCCCAACCTCTGTCAGATTCCTTTTGAAAGTAGGGCGCCCATGAGACTTGGCTCTGTAAAAGTAATTGCTAACCAAATCTGATCCTTCCACAGCACACCCAAAGAGTGAGGGAACTGAGAGGCTAATGGAGCTGATTCCACCCGAGTATCCATCCAGAATTGTATATTCCTGCTGGTACCAACCCAGAATTAGATCATGGAATGAATATTCTCGCTATTTATCAGCTCAATTGATGACATCTAATTGTGATACTCGATGTGAATCATGTAATACTTCATGGTAATGGCATATTGGAAATGTTAATTGGGGATTATATCTTGTAGCCACTTGTAATCTCTATGGATTGGGAGTTTGGAGAATGAATAGAGTTTTCCGAAATCAAATTAGCTTGGTAGAGGATGTGATTAGTAAGGCTAAATGATAATTTGTATGTTGGACTGTCACCAGAAAGGTATTTGTGGGGATTCTTGCGTATTCCAATCTTGGAATTACTGTATTGCTGGCCATAAAAAAACTCAATCTGGTTGTATACCTTGGATGTCTCCTCTATTGAGTTTGCCAAGCTTGGTTTTCTATAATAGTTTTGCGAGGTGTACTATTCAGGTTGGAGTTGTTAGGGTGATATGGAATCATGAGTCTTATTTTTTAGTAATTGTTTGGGCACAGTGAATGTTGGCTTTAAGTTGTAGATAGCTTTGTAAAACGAATGCTAATTGTTTTATAATTGAAGGTGGTGCGGCCTGCGCTATTCAATGGGTGTCTTTAAGGGCTGATTTTACTTGGGGTTGGCTAATTGGATTGAGGAAGTTAGGCTGTTAGCATGTAAAGATCAGTTTATCTTTAAACAAACTATTCAGGGGGAAATGAGACAACAGATTGTTTGGTTAAAGAGTTTTCTTGTACCTCTCTATTGTATGACATTTGATCTCTTTTTCTCCTAGCTATTTTTAGTTCTGATCTTATTATGAAATTTATTCACCGTTTCAATAAAAAGCATTATTTGTAACACAAAATATCTATTTAAAGTGAGGCAAAAACCAGTAGGTTTGATGATGTGATAGAAATCAGTGTATAGTGTATAGGATTCTTTAAAGCAGGAGTACTTATTGATAACTTGGTTCTACCAGAATAGGATTTGAAAATTTGAATGTCCAAATTCTTAGATATCTGTATCAGGGCAAACCCCATCATGGCTGGTTTGGAGAATCCTGAGAACAACTCTACTGATGTACTTCTCTAATTGGTGCTGCATCGGGGGGCAGTATGCTCTCACTCTATGTACATATTTGTGATTCATTTTGTACATTCAGTTAAATTATATTTAATCAATTTGTTATTGCAAGTATCACGATTATCCCTCAAGCCATGAGGAGAACTGCTAAGCATGAGTTTAGTACAAGAATGGTACTTAGGTTTTTTAAGTTAAGGCTTTACTTTTTGTTTCATTGTTAAAATCTCCACACTACATAAATTGTGAACATAGATTCTACATGTCATGTGTGATTAAAGTTTCAATTTTCGGAAAAAAGTTATATAGGCTTTGGTTTCTATAGATTTTTCCCGAATATTTTATGATATCTTCTTTTTCTTTTATAGGGTTACTCAAGAAGGAAAGGAACGGCGAAGGCTCTGGACACAAAAAAACACACAACAGAGTTCCACAGGTGGTGGTGCCGTAGAAGTTAGTGAAAATAAACTACACCAAGAGACACAGGATACACTGGAAATGCTTCCAAATGATATAGTCGACCTACTTGCATCTCGTGAGAAGTATGCTATGCTTTTGTTTCCTTTTTGTGGTTTGATCTATGCCGTACCTTTTTTTTTTTATTTTTTTATTTTTTTTATTTTTTTATTTTTTAAGTATTGATTTTTGATGAAATTACTAATCACTTTGTCTCCTATCAAATTACTAGATCGGAATGGAAAAACAGAATTCGTGTAGCTGACCCCAACATAGTTAGGACAAGGCTTTGATGATGATGATGATGATTTGTCTCCTATCAAATAATTATTTGAGTTGGGTGCGATATTTTCGTTCTAGTGGTGCCCATGATCTGAATAATCCATTAACACGAAGGACATGAACTATGAAGCACGGACACGGATACGGGACACGGATACGATACGTGTCGGATACGCCGATACGTCATTTCTCAAAAAAGTAGGATACGATACGCCGGGGATACGTTTAATTTTATTTTTTTTAAATATTTTTTATATGACTTTGTAATAAAAAAACTAACATTATTTCAATCAAAATAGCCATAAAATATGCACTTTCATTGATTTCATCATCATCAATCATCATCAAACATTACATTCAATACTTCCAAGTTCAAAATCCAAGTTTCACCAATTACTACAGAAACATAAACATACAACCCAAACAAATAGACAACAAATCTACTTAAACTTCAATTGCTTGACCACCAGGTCCACCACCATCACCATCTTCACGAAAGAACACGGCCTCCAATTCTGGTTCATCAAGGGAGAGTTGTGCAATCTCAAGCTCTCCGGCATCCTCAAATGAATCAAAAGCATCTCCAGCAATATCCCACATCTTTGTTTCTCCTTTCATATATTGTGGAGTTCTTCTTGAAAGAAGGCGAAGATTGCTATGAATGAAAACCAAGTCTTCAGCACGTTTTGGTGTCATCTTATTCCTTCTCACTGAGTGCACAAAGGAATAAGTACTCCAATTCCTCTCTGCACATGATGACGAGGAAGGTTGCACAAGTAGCTTGAAAGCTAGAGTTTGAAGCAAAGGTGCACATGCACCATAGGTGACCCACCACCTTTTAGGATCCATGTCATAGCGATCACGAATGGAATCAATATCCGCAAAATCTCCTGACTTGCTAGAGAAATCAGCAAATTGTGTGATTACAATTTTGCGCTCCTCCAAATTAGGAAAATATTTTTTAAGGATTTTCATTCTTTCTCTAGCAACCTCCATATCTCTATGTGGAGCAACTCGACTAGGATCCTCATGAAGCCAATGCTCGCTATAGTACCTTGAATAGGAAAAAAAAAGAATTAAGGATAAGTTCAAGACTGGAAGTCAAGACTAAGAGGGAGAAAAAAAAGAGTTTAAGACTAAGAGGGAGAAAAAAAAGTTCAAGACTAGAAGTCACCTTGGATTTAGTGAATGAGCTAAGCAATGGAGAGGAGTGTTGTTCTTGTTCCAACGATCCACAAGAATTTTATGCACCACTTCATAAAAGGTAGATGCCTCATCAAGTCTCTTTCCTTCATGCCTATATATTGCACCCTTCACTTTTTCTATCATGGTATCCCACATGTCATACACCAAGTGAAGACAAGGCCTATCCGTGTCACAAACCCTTAGCATATCATATATAGGAGCCGTAAAAGAAAGTATGTAAGTCATTTTGTCCCACCAAAGGTCATCTAACACAAACTCTTTCACAGCCTTGGCTCTCTCCTTATCATCCTCTCTATAGGAATTCCACCTTTCACTAATAACCATAGCTTGAAGACTACCTTTTATGAGCTTGAATCTCTTAAGCATAACAAGGACCGAAGCAAAACGTGTACTTGCAACAGAAAGCAACTTCAAAGGGACAAATTCATTAAAAATAGCCAATCTCATGGAGTGATTCATGATAAAGTTCTTAACAAAAACAACATCCTCGGCCAAGTCCGTGATCCAACGACACTCTTCATATGTTAGTACATTGTTTTCAATATTCTTTGCCATACAAATGTTTTGCAAGGCAAGGTTGAGTGTATGAACCACACATGGTGTCCAAACAATATTTTCAAATTGTGCTTCAATGAGATGCCCTGCACCCGCACAATTCTTAGCATTATCAGTTATCACTTGAATCACATTTTGGGGACCAACCTCTTCTATTACTTCTTTCAACAGCCCATAAATGAAGTACTTATCTTTAATTTCACCGGTACAATCCACTGCTTTAAGGAACATAGGCCCACTTTCCGTCACCGCCATAAAATTAATCAAGGGCCTCCTTTGTGAGTCACTCCATCCATCACTCACAATGCTTACACCCTTTTCTTTCCATGTGCCTTTAATTGGTTGTAGCAATCTATCAACATGAGCCCTTTCTTGTTGGAGTAGACTTGTCCTTAGCTTATTATACCCCGGTGGCACATAGCCCGCAAGAGCATTGTTTGCGGCAAATTGGATACAACTCACATAATAAGGGCTCCTTGCTAGATGAAATGGTAAGCCCGATGCATAAAACATCCTAGCAATCTCCGCATCCATTTGGTCACGCAACTTCAAGTTAAATGACTTCCCAATAGCCGTATTAGTGTCACTTGTACTCCAACTTCCACTTCCACTCACCTTCCTTTTTTTGGATTCATAATCCACACTAGAAGTTGGCAATGGTACTTTCTTGGGTGCATTTTTCCTCAATCTCTCATTGCATTCGTCCTCTAACTTTTTCATCTCCGCAATATCACTGCTCTTAACTTTTGGACAGAATGCAACAGCATGACCGGGCTCATGTATCAAATGAGCCCTCACCCTTGTGTATGAGCTTTTCTTGGTTTGATGGCAAAAATTGCACTGCCATGACACATTTCCCCCTCCTTCACCAAGTTTTTGATGTTTTGTCACATACCTCCAAAGAGGGTTGTGAGCGTCTTCTAATTCAATAGCTGGAGAAGACGCACTAGCACTACCACCAGTACTAGAAGCCATTACAGTAAACTTCTGGAAACACCAAAAAATTGGCCCCATTAGGCCACCTAAAATCATGGCATCAAGAAAAAAAAAAAAAAAAAAAAAGAAACAGCAACAGCAATATAGCATAAAAAAAAAAAAAAAAAAAAAAACAGCAGCAGCATCATAGCATCAAGAAAAAATGGAAGAAAAGAAGCAGCAGTAGCAGAGCATATATCCAAATGATTTAAGGGGGAAGCAACAGTAGAAGCAGCAAATTAGATACAATACACAGCCACAGCCAACAAAAAAAAAAAAGCAGCAGCCACAGCCAATGAAAGCAAAGACAGAAGATCAACCAAAAAATAAAAAAATAAAACCTAAAATCCAAATGATTTAAGGGGGAAGCATATATTCAAAAAAGAAGCAACAGCAGCAGCATATAATAGTCTTGGAGCTAGCATACAATACACAGACACAGCACAGCCAACAAAAAAAAAAAAAAAAACAGAGCAAAGACACAGCCACAGCAGAAGCAGCAAACAAAAAAAAAAAAGGAAAATTGCAGCAGACACATCCAATCCAAAGCAAAGACAGAGATCAGCAAAAAAAAAAAAAAACCCCAAAAATCCAAATGATTGAAGGGGGAAGAAAAAAAAAACCCTACATTTGGGTAGCAGAATACCATCAACCCCAACAAAAATCAACAAAACAGATGAAGAGAAAGAAAGAAACAAAAGGAAACAAAGAAGAGAAAAGAACCTGAAGGTAGCAACAGTGGCTCGATTTGGGTGGTAGCAGCAGCAGCAGTGGTCGATTTGGGCAGCAGCAGCAGCAGTGCGACGGCAGCAGTAGGGCGACGGCAGCAGCAGGGCGACGGCGACGACCAGGCGAGGTGGAGGCGACGGCTTTCCCTTGCCCTCCCTTCTTCTTCTTCTTTTTTTTTTCCTTTCTCTCCCAGCCACAGCAGCACGACGATAGTAGCAGCAGAGCGACGACAGCAGCACGACGAAGGCGACGGCGAGGCGAGGCGTAGGCGTAGGCGACGGCGAGCCCTTCCTTCTCTTCTTCTTCTTCTTTTTCTTCTTCCTTTCTCTCCCAGCAGAGCCTAGGTCTTCGTTTTTTCGTTTTTTCCTTTCTTTCCCTCAACCCAGTGTTTTAAAACACTAAGAAACGTGTCCCGTGTGGGATACGTGCGTGTCCCGTGCGTGTCCCGCACGTGTCCCGCACGTATCCCACACGTGTCCGACATAAAAAAAAAAAAAAAAAATCTGGATACGTATTTAACGTATCCCGGACGTATCGGAGGCGTATCCGGGCGTATCCGTGTCCGATACGTCCGGGATACGGATACGGAACCCTTTTTTATGTGTCCGTGCTTCCTAGGACATGAATGACCTAGCTGTCAATTTGACTAATAGATCTTAGGTGTCCCCAGCCCACACCTTCCACCACTAAATTACATCCCAAAAAAAAAAAAAAAATCTAGGTTGTGTTTGTTTGTGTGGAATCCCATTTTCACGACCCCATTTTCTCATTCTTTTTTCCAATTCTTGTACTTGGTTCCACAATTCATGGGAAAAAATCCTGTACTCCTGCCATAAATGAGTCAACAGGCCTTCATGTTATCTTCTGCCAGTTCCGCCAGACCTACCTTTCATCATTTTTCGCAGTACAACTCAAGATGCATTAATGTGAGATGTGAGCTCAGGGTCTCCTCAGTTTCTTGCTTTTCCATTGAAACCATTTTGCAAAACACGTGTTCCCAGGATATCATTAGGGTCTGTGGCACCTAGATATACATGGACATGGCATGGATATGGGAAGAACACAGATTTTTATCAGGATATAGAACAACATGGATATGCCACTTAAGTTGCCAGGTATCATAGTTTAGGGCATGTAAATGAGTCTTCGGCACGAGTTATGGGAGATGGAGTGGAGCATTTAAAATTATATCCCCTTTATTGCCATTTTTGGCATGAAAGGGAAAAGTAGATCGTAATGCCATTTATCCTAAGCCATTGGCTCCTTCGCTACTCTTCCTCAACCACTGCTGCGTCAATAAAACAACCTGAAAGGGTTGCTGAACACACTATTTGTGAATTTTGTGTAAAGGCGAGTCAAGGTGTGGGCTGAAGCAGCACCCAGAATAGGTCCTTAATGCCCTGGAAATGTGAGAACCATAAATATCCGACTTGACATATTAGAGAAGAGATAAAAAGATGTGAGAACTTTGACTGACTGACTTGAGGAACAATGGTGTGCATTGGAGAATGTATTTTGAGATGGAGAGGTCAAAAGGCTTTTGAGGTCTAAACCTGAGAAGGATGGAAAAGGGGTAAGGGGTGCGAAGTCTAAACCAGAGGAAAAGAAAGGAAAGGGGGTGAAGTTTGAACTTGAAGGGATTTCACGAAGGGGTTTCTGGCAATATTGGATAGTAGGGTTTATAGTTTAGAAATCATAGTTTTTTTTAATCACCAGACATCAATGTAAATCATCATCATCAAAACTGTTCCTATTTATCTGGGGTTGTTATTTTAATTTTTACACTCAACCCTATTGAAGCTCATCATCTTTTGTAACTCCATCTATCAATTCTTTCTAATATCTCACTACTTTCTTCACTGTCTTCAATGGTCTGCCCCTTTAGGGCCCATTTGGATATCTTACAGAATAAAATATTTTCAAATTTTAATAGTGCAAGAAGAAAATATTACATTATAGAATTGTGTAGTATTACAATATTGTAATGTTTTGATGTTTGGGCGGTTTATGAAATATGCAGCAGATTTTAATTGAATTGTTTTGCAGTTCTTGTGGCGCAGCCAAGATCCGCGATCGAGCAAGTACTGCATCATGCTGTTTATAATAATATATGTTGAGAAAAGTCTCAGGATGACAAAGGCATTTTAAAGTTCTTGATTAGAGTAGGATTCGTTATCAGATTAATCACTTCAAAACATTTTATCGGCTCATCATTCGTCTCTTTGAATCCATGACCATCAATGAGGCCTGCCTTTGAAATCCAAAATACTCACATTCACTTTCCCACATTTGTTTTTCATAAGAAAACTTAAGTGTAATTAGTCTTATGACCTACCATAACATTGATCATTTCTACACTCATAACCAAACCAAACCAAGCCTTTTCCCACTAGGTGGGGTCGGCTATATGGATTTGATGATGCCTATCATTTCTACACTCATGATTTAAAAAAAAAAAAATCAAATCATATGCTTTGCACACCATCAATTTCACACTGGGAATAACTTTGATTGGAGTAAAACTTTCATTGATGATATAAAAAGATGGGACACCATGATCTCCACCACCATCATCGCAATCATTGTTATCATCAATTCATCATCACTATCATCTTTGTCATCATCATCATAACCACCGCCATCTCCATCACCACCACTGTCAGCTTCAACATCATATCATCAATGGGGCCATCCTTTGTAATCCAAACTACTCTAATTCACGCAACCACTTTGTTTTATCACTGAGGAAAATATCACTCTAGTTAGTCCTGTTTCCCACCCAAAGATTGATCACATCTATAACACATGGTTAAAATAAGATTTTTTTTATTTAAATCATATGCTTTACACGTCATCAATATAATGGTAGGAATAAATATTGTATAGCCTCAATAGGCATTCTGAAAATTGAAAATGCTCTGTTATACTCAATAGTTTGCAAAGGGGCACTCTTGCTTATACATTTAGGTCTGCTTGGTGTAGTTACAACTGTGATTGTTGTTGTTATTCATGTTAAATTATTGCTTGTGATACTTTTGTATATTGTATCCTCAATGACTTGGTAAAGGCTGGAACCGTGTGGTGATTTAATTTGCTTTAAATATAAGTTAAGTTCTTTGGAGCATCTTGTGATAATTGGTGTTTTGTGTATCCTCTATTTATATTTTTACCACAAAAAAAAAAAATATATATATATATATATAAATTTACTTTGTGGGGTTAGTCTCTCAGTAGAGAAATGCTTCTATGTGCAGACAAGTCCTCCATTTTGACTCTGAAGACGAGATTACCAACGACAAGCCAACCCCAAAGAAGAAAAAGTTCAGAAATTTTGGGTAGGTGACATCTTCCTTTGATTCTGGTCAAGTGCATGCCACCAAGATGTATGATGTCTGAACTCCTCCTGTCATAGATGAGCTGTAACTCAAATATCATTCTGATGTAGCATATTTCTTTCCTTCCACCATAATACTTGTGGAAAAAGTCATGTTAATGTTGGCTTGCTTTTGCAGCCATCCACTTTCTTTGTTTGAAGTCCTTTGATTTCACTGTGGTGTCTTTTGGGCCATGGTTTGCCCATGATAGAACCTGCCAGGAAAAGGTTTGGATCTTGTACACAAACATTTATGATAAGTTGATGGTTAGGGATGGGAGCAGGCCACTTGGCCTATGTGTCATATAACATTTTCCACTGTCTTGGCCTGGGACAGATAGAAGCCCACTTATGCCTTAGGGGATCATGCTTGGGCCTCCTGTTTTGACAGGCCCGAGCCTTATTATAGGCCCAAAAAGTAAATGCAGTAGGCATTGTCTTACCAGACCCAATCCAGGACCCTGCCTATTGACATCCAAATGACAATAGAATCAGCATCTGCCACAAGCATTTAATAAGCTCAATCTGATCTAGACCATCCATGTCATTGGCGCCCTTTGTGGATTGGTAGCCCGATAATTACATTGATTGGAAGATCCTAACCATCTCGTTTTGACCTTTGAATTTGGAATGTTTGCCAGTTCTTTTTAACCATCTCTCTTATGAGGCTAGAGATGGCCTGGGCAGGATCATTATGATTATTGGATTCTGCCATATCCACAAAGTTGCTGATGATTTCACATGCTTGTGAGCTTCCACATGTATGGTGGGTGAGTTCTCACAAGGTTGATGGAAGCATGTACTTTACTTTGAGAAGAAGGGAAAAGAGGCTACCAGTGTTACAATGTTTGCTTATTTTAAATTTCCAAGGGATTAATTGGCAGTTGATGCTTGTGCAGTGATAAACCTGTGATTTTGAAGGACATACCACCTGCGGAATGCTTGCACAACTCCATGGACTTCTTGAAGAAGAGAAAAATGAAAGTCCCTAGATCAGCTTCTGTATTGAAGAACTCCAACCAGGCACTGCGCCTTCTCTCCACCCATGGCTTACTAAGGAACAATTGAGCTGATGTATATCTATGGTGATTAAGCAATATTGTTAGTATGAATTTTTTCCATTCTCTGTTCTGTCCATGCTTCTGATAGCCTCTGAGAAATTTATCCCCATTAGTGTTCCAGCTTGCGTGTCTTTCGGGATTTCATGATTAAATCAGCTAGTGCTTTGCTTGTATTATGCAAATTTTTGTTAATTTAAGATATTACCTGTCACATCACCCTTTTCATTAAATGATCAAGTGACATTGTTCTTTATGTACAATGTTTTTTGGGGCTGACATGGACTGTGGTTATTGATGGCGGACTATTTCTTAGTGATATAAAAATAATTAGGAATGAGCATATTAGACGAGACTTATGAAAGCTACACTGACAGAAAATTATCAAAGAAGATATCTTGAGATGGTTTAGGCATGTATACAGAGGGCAAGAAATCAGCCTTTGTTTTAGGTATTGAAAGGTTACAAGCGCAATATTTCAGGAGTGAACATGAAGACATCGAATGCAGTAGTGAAGTTGAGACATGTTAGGCTGAAGTGACAGAGCTCGGCTGAACTTGCAAAGGTGACCTTAAATAGATGGTATACAGGAATATGTTGGAGATGAAGTTGATCTCTTGCTGGAAAATCGATGAGTTCAAGGTAAGCATAATCAGCCCCTTCCAAACATTAGGAAGGAAGGCCTTCTTGTGCTTTCCCAGGGTTGCAGGCTGCTGGATTAGGAATTCTTTTTGGACCACAAACAGAGAGGATGCTCAAAACAAATTAGTTCTTCCTGTTCAACCCAGTAACTCTACAATGACTTCAGCTTTCGAAGACCCAGAAGGTTTACTCACTGGATTTGATTATGATTTTGGGTTATTCCTAATAATTTCTTCAATATTTACCCAGGTACATTATCCCTCTAATGCAATTGAAATTGCAAACGATCCAGATGGCTACTTTATCTCCTCTACTCAATTGGAAAGTCTTCCATAGTATTTTTCACATTGTGGGAAAGCATTTTAGTGGTGATATTTTTACCAGACAGCTGCTTCATCATTTTCCAACCAGGTCATTTTTGTTGGTAAATTTACAACTCTCTGTCCCAACTGATTTTAGCTTTGATCACTTATAATGGATCCTATAAAATCCATCATGAAAAAACAACTTTTCTGTATAAGGTACCAAGCATCTCACTTGAACAAGCTCCATGGGACTGAGGTTCTATGAAGATAAAATGATGTTCTTTTGTGGTTAGAACCAAGTAGCCAGAAAGCCAGAATGACCATTTTTAGAGGGCAAAGTTATATCTTTAAATGGGATCTTTTGAGCACCTAAAATGCATTCCACATGGATGAGATGGCCATGCCAAAATGGATGTTTGGAGTTACCAAGAAGATATAATTAGAAAAGTACACAAGAAATAACATATGGGTATACTAAGATTGAAGTAGAATAAAGCAATGAAGGACATGGTAGATGAGAGTCACAACATTGCCTTAAATATGGTTGAGTAAACCTACAAAATTGACTCCTGTTATATAGGATGAGACTATGATGATAATGACCCATTTAACGGTTACTAATTATCATCATCATCATCAAATCCTTATCCCAACTATGATGGGGTACGCCTATTGTTATCAACATGTTAGCGGGTAGGGTACCAAGGTTTGGGCCTAGGTCGAAATAGTGAGATATCAACCATTAAAATAGGGCAGATTAGGATGGGTAGATGTGATTATTAGGACAAAAAAAAAAAAAAAAAAAGAGAAAGAAAAGAAAAACATGATGCACGATTTAAATAGACCCTGTCAGGTCCTACGATATCCCGGATAAGCTACCATGTCCTCAGTTTAGAACAATGTCATTAATTTTGGTTTTTCAGTGATTAATTTAGCCACAGTTAGTGGAGATGGATGTAAACTCCACCCCTCAAACAACCAAAAAAAAGTTTTATCAAATTAAATTAACGTTTAATTTGGGAGAGTTTTTGCCATGTCATATACCGAATTAGGGTTGCAAATGGATATCCGATTATTCGAAGTTTTTTGTTCTAAATAAAGTGGGTTTGTAACCTTCTTTTGGTTGCAGGAGAAATTCGGATATTGATCCGGATCGGGTTTGTGTTCCAACCTAAGGTTCCCGTTGCACGACAAGTTTATTTACATATAAAAATCTATATAGGTTTTAAGAGCTTACATAGCTTGAGTAACATTTATATTTGAGAGCCTACTTGACTTTAATCATGTACCATTTATCAGTCATACTTTTATATCCAAACAAGTTTATTGTTAATTCTTTTAGCCAATTATACCAGTGCGATAAACATTTTATTTAGGATTTGGATATGAAACTGGATTCCTTTCTTATTACAGAACCTGAAATCTTATGGAATCAGATCCCCTGTTTGGACCAAACAGGGGATCTGGATCCCGATACCAAGAATTAGGTCATTTGTGTCGGAACAGAACGGGAACCGAAAACCGTGTCCGGGTCTAGATCTACCATGGTTCCGTCCTAGATCCCACCCGCTTGCATTCCTATTCCAAACAGTTTTTCAACAATTGAGTAGCCATCCAAATTCCTTGGACCATCAGTCCAGAAGTGTATTTGAGAATGCCAAAAAAATCAAGGGGTTGGGATTTGGGAAAAACTTAGAAGTGTATTTGTAAATGCCACCAATTAGAGGTGTGTCTTTGTAAATCTAAACTATGTTTCACGTTTGAAATTTATGAGACTTGAAAAGATTGGTCCACACGGATAGAGTTTCCTTATGTTTTAATCTTATTATCAGTGGCTCAAAATCTGATAGTGATGGCAGGAGGGTCCATCTAATTTGACAGTTAGATTTGATTGATCAGGTGGAATCCATTTCCTTCACCCACAGCTTTGCAGACAGAAATTAAGACAAAGCTGTCCAGACCAACATGTACTGGGGCCATAACTACAGGTCAGATAGAGGTTGAATGAGAGTTGTGAAAGGACTGGAGAGAACACTCCTGCCATTGAAACATTGTTTCATGGTTTGCTAGTTAGGGTTCCTTTTCAGACAGTAGTACTACTGCCATTGAACTTTGAAGGCCCAATTGCTCAGCTACCCTAATTTGTCTCTTCATCAACAGAGGGCCCCACCTTGTGGAGAATTAACTGTGGGCCTACTCACTTATATGAAACCCAATGGTGGATGGTATCTGTGTGCCCTTAAAAGCCCTAATCTCAACTGTCCAACTTACAAGAGGAAATGGGTCAGGTTGGGTTAGATGTGGCTCTTGTTGACCTCCAAGGAAGATGGTTATAAGCCCAACATGAACCTGATCCATTGGAAACAACCAAATATTTTATAATAGAGTCAACCCAAACCCATCCTACCTAATCCATTTTTCAATAAAATTAATGGGATAATTTAAAAAATATATAAAATTTTTGACTCATTTTCAAATAGGTACGTTAAGATTTGAATATTTTTTAAAAATACAAAAGTTTTCCATAATTCTTTCAATCAAGTTCTCTCTATAAATCTTCTTTGAGAAATGATAAAAACATCCTTCCCTTAATATAGGTTTTTGTCTTTTGTTAACCTATTTCCTCTCTAAAATTAGCTATTTTGATTTTTTTTTTATCATAACAATTTAATGAAGTTAGTTTTTTAATCATTTGAAATCCCTTTTCTTAACCATCCATGCATAAAGGTAGTTGAAATGGGCCCCACTAGATCGTTTGGGCTGGACTTGGTCATTTAAGATTAAAGAGAAAATTTGAAGAATGACATAGGAGTATTTTTGCCATTTCTAAAAAAAAATAATTATGAAGAGGACTTGATCGAAAGAATTGTGGAAAACTTATATATATTTTGAAATATTCAAATCTTCATATACTTTTTTGAAAATGAGTCAAAAGTTTTACGTCTTATTGAAATTTATTCTAAAATTAATTGCTATGGACATCTTTATAAGAGGCTAATTTGGAAGGTATTTTCAGAAGGTGAATTTAAAGATGTGGAAGTCTCACATTCTCTACTTTGCAATGGTAATTTCAAAATTCCTGAGATATCCCAGTGAAGTGTTTAAACTATGATGAAACTTTTTTAGGGTGCTATGCACAGTCACAACCCCAAAAAACAAAAAAAAAAAATTTGTAAAAGGATGGTCCACCCCCATTATGCTTGATGCTTCAGTTTTAAAATCTAAGCAATTGGATAACACAAACCCAAAAAAGATCTAAGTGAATGAAACAGAAATGGTATCAGAAAAAGAAGTGAATTTAATGATGATGGTGATTCAATGCACAGGAAAAGAGAGTTGACTCTAGACCATGAAGTGAACAAGAAGCATCCATGCATTGATGCATCAATTCTGCACTAAATTTAGCAGTTGGCCAGTGGCCGTCCATCCTTTTCTTTGAACCAATTTTTCAAAGTTTGGACAGTTGATTATGCAGTGAAAGGTCAGGTTTGGAAACTTGATTGAACTAGTCCAGTAGAATGATAACATCAACTCCCACCGTCTTGATTGAAGTAGTCCTGTAGAATGATAACATTAACTCCCACCGTCTTGATTGAACTAGTCCACTAGTATGATAACATCAGCCTCTTTTTTTTTTTTTTTTTTTTTAGGGTTGGGATTGGAGGGTTCCCAACCCTTTGAGCTGAACTAATCCCTCTGGGCCTATGGCCCTAAGGTGGCAACACTAGTATACTCAACCTTTGATTCCTAAAGAAAGGGGAATCGGGGGTCAATACAAAGACCTCTAACTCCGAAAGAGGGAGGAACTGTGGTCCCGACCCCTCGCCCAACCTCTTGAGGTTAACTCCCAACTCTTACGTTAGTCGGGTACTATGTGTGTGGAACCCCAGGGATTAGTCATTCCTGATTCAAATTAGGTAAACCCCCAAGCGAGGACAAAGGTCCAAAGCCTCGGCTGGCGAGAGATGCCCTGAGTCATAAAATAAAATAAAATAAATCTCATCTAAATCCTACTTTATTCTTTCAACGTTTCACATCCGACCTTTCTAATATTCCCTTGTTGAACCCATTTAGCCATAAATTTTTAGGATTTCAACTCCATGTAAAACAAGAGGCCCCAGTTTCTATAAAAAAAAAAAAATCACACCAAAATACTTTAATTCAATTTCCAACCATGTTTTAAAAAAAAAAGTAAAAAAGTAACATCATTTCTCCACTAAAAGACAAAAAACTTCACTTTTCAATAAAAAACAGTAAAAAAGATTCCATCACAAACAACTAAAAATAAAATACCATCATAATCCACTTATATTTTATTATTTCTTCAAAATAACCTTTACTCCACTCAATTCCATTAGTAAATCCCCCAAACATGCCCAGAGATGATTTGAACAATTTGGATGTTTTGATGGTGGGTTTTTTTATTTTTTTATTTTTTAGAAAGATAGGGCCAGACCCAGCTGAATTAATTAGCAGGTCCAGTTATAGAGAGATTGCTATGAATTGAATGGGTGAATGACGTGGGGTTTGGGTCCCACCGCAAGCGTTGCATTGTCCAATCCAGCAGCAGCAGATGGGACTGATCGATTGCCATGACCTACTGCAACAGGGAATGTGTCAGTTTGGCTGTGGTCCTGTGGAAGACTATCAATGCAACGCGGGTACAGGGCTTGCCTGCCTCCTACGTCACGTGCATTGCATGCCCCCCAGCCCACCTGAACTTCACGTGCCTACCCTTTCGGACAGACCCATCTCTGAAGTCTCTTATGTTTTTAGGGACATCCAACAAACCCTCAGTAACAGAAGAGGCCCTCAATTTAAGGACTCTCTCTCTCTCTCTCTCTCTCTCTCTCTCTCTCTCTCTCTCTCTCTCTCCCCCTCCTGTTTTATGGGCTACAACTTTTGGGGTCCATTCCATGGATTGGGTCTTTATGTTTTGTTTTGTGCCCAACTCTTTTCTCATGGGGGACTAGTTGTTCACATTGTACAGAACAAATATGGTTAAAACACAGAGGAAGTTGAGAATTTGAATTGCCCAACTCTTCTGTAGCCTTCCCAAGGACAATCATTGTGTTTTTGTCGAGGGGCCAGTTTAATTACTGGAGTTTCTTTACTAGAATTTCTATAGTAGAATTTGAGATATGAATTTATCATATTGAGGATTTTTTTTTCTTTTTTGAACATAATGTGACATCTTGTCACTTGACAATAACAAATGTTATGCTTCATTTCGGGCATTTCAAAATTTCAACCACGTGAAATGTCTCAAATGACTTTTGAAAATTCAGAAACTCCAACCTCTTTCGTTTTTTGGTTGAATTGCTAGAAGCTCAAGTATAAGAGGGCATTTAGGAATTCCATCTTGTCTTAAGACCAGACACGATTTCATTGAGTTCCACTAAAGAAATAGGCCCTGAGGGTTTTGTTTCTTTACTAGAATTCCGAACAAAAATTTAAGATGTTGGGATTTTTGGGATATGATGTGTCATCTTTTCCTAGGATGTTGGGGTTTTTGGGACATGATTTGTCATTTTGTCCCTTGGCATTTGCAAATGTTTTGTTTCTTACCAAACATTTCAAAATTCCAGTTACTTGAAATTTCTCAAATGACCCTTGAGAATTCAGAAATTCCAACCTCTTTGATTTTTGGTGAAATTTCTAGATTCTCAAGTCCAAGGGAGCATTTAGGACTTCCACCCTACCTAGGATTTCAGAAATTCCCCGAACTGAAATTCCTTGAATTCTAGCAAAAAAAGGGACCCTAAAGGGCATGTTTCTTTACTAGAATTCAAGAAATTCGTGAATGGGGAATTTCTAAATTCCCAAATATGGTGGAATTCCAGGACACTCCTTTAAATTTGAGCATCCAGAAATTCCACCAAAATGCAAATGGGCTGGAGTTTATGAATTCTCAAGGATCATTTGAACCTTTCAAGTAATTGAAATTTTGAAATGTTTGACAAGAAATAAGGCATTTTTCAAGTGATTGAAATTTTGAAATGTTTGGTAAGCAATAAGGCATTTGCAAATGCCAGAGGATAAGATGTCACAAATTTCCCAAAAACCCCAACATCCTAAATTCCATTAAGGGATTCTAGGAAAAAAACAGTCCTTAAAAGTCCTAACAAGATAGATTCAAAGGAATTTGTCAAAAATGCTCTCAATTAACTGATGATTTCAATAGATAATGCTCCTCGTATTTACTAGATGTCTTGATTTCTAATTGTTGGAGTACTTGGGCCCAACGAGTAAACCTCCAATCCATGTTTGAGGTCCAAAACTTTTGTTGGGTTAGATCCAAACCTGTGATCAAGATCCAAACTTGAGATCCCTAGCATGTTAAGCCTATTTGTATTTCTTTCTCATATTATGAGAGTATTCTCCTATTGACTCCCATAATCTTGACCCTCCATAAGGCAGTACTCGCTAATTAAAGGCAGTAGGTCCCATGAAGAAGGCACCAATCCATTTTTCTTGCATGTTATACAATTGAATATATATATATATATATATATGGAGATGCTCCTATGAGAGTATATATACATCTATATAAAGTATTCTTATTCATTTATTTTGTCAATGAGTACACACTCATAAAGCCCTGATTCTAACTCTAAGGGCATATTTATGCATTGGAGTTTCAAAAAACAATACTGATTTTCCATACACTTCATTTTCCAACATTTGGTGCATGCAGTTTTTTGCGAGGGGAAGTGTCATTTTGGCCTAATGTTTTTCAAATCCATAAAATAAACTTTTTCTAGAGAAGGGGGAGGAGTTTTCTTCTTAATTCTTGACATCTGGGAAAGAGAGAAGGATAGGGGAGGGGTTTTAGGAAAGGATAAGCATTAGGCAGAAAAGTAAAAGAATAAGCATCAGGTAGAAAAGCAAAAGTCCGAAGATGCTACATAAATGAGCCTAGAATTTACTCACTCCAAATAGGAAGAGTCAATTCTCTTATTTTCAAGGGCTTGTTTGTGCAATGAGCCAATTTCATGCTCTGCAGATTTCTATCTTCAAGAGAGAGAAGAATCTCACATTCTTATCATTTTCACATAATATTGAAATCCTCTCTATCTAAGAAAACCATTTCATTTTTATTATATTTTAAGTAGGGAAAATGTATCTCACTAAATAAAAAAAACATGGATTTCATGAAAGATCAGAACAATTTTGTCTTTATTGCAGAATCCTCTCGTCACACAATAAAAACCATGCAGAATTTAAATTCCAACTCGACCTCCTCATCTATAGACACCCTTGGGCCCAAAATTGAGAATCCGACCCTTTACAGCCCTACTCACATCTCATCTCTTTGGATCAGCAAAACAGAAGCCCAAGTGGGTCCCACATGGCTAAGGACAGTCTACATTGCCTAAGTGCTGAGGAAGCACTTCATTACAAAAGAGAAAAAGGAGTCATGACTCATAAGACAGCGGCTGTGCCAATTGCACGTGCACACCCCTTTTCCTTGACATATCCACATTGATGTTTGTTTGATTTGGAGAAGGAAAGCACTACTTTTATCCATTCCTTGTAACTCACAATCACAAACAACCTTATTATTATTTTTTTAGCTTAGCTCCTTCATTCCTTCTTTTCCACTCCCACCTTCACAAAACCCAATCAAACAGCTTGGAGACATGCTATAATTAAAAGATGAGATGTTTCATGAGTGATGGGTCTCTGTCTATTTAGTTTCAAAGGAACTGATTCAATCAAACACCAAAATCAAAGACATCCCATGGACGATTGTGATAGGAGGTGACATGATGGGGGGGCATTGGGGCCACACAAAAAGGCAGAGGGGAATAGTATAATGCATTGGGAAGCTTTTGTGGGTGGCCTGAGAAACAGGGCATCTAATAATATTTATTCCCCTTGGTTTCAAGACTTGAGTTATTTTCTCATCACTGTATTTGGATGGTTGTGTTGGACAGTGCATGCATTCACATGCATGCATCATCAATCCCAATTGTCCAAATCATAGGTGCTGTTTTTGTGGTGGGCCAAATTTTGGATGGTTGGATGGTCTTATAAGTTTTCCATTTGGTGGACATGCTGAAAAGAAAAGATATAGAGAAGTCAACATTGGTCCAAGTTCATGAACCAATAATTTAGTATAGGTTCAGTGCACTGAAACTTGGGCAGATGAGCCGTTTTTGGCTAAGGTTGCGGTGCTTTCTGCATCACTCTCAGTCTCAGATTTAAAAAGTGTGGAAACCACCCTTTTAAAAAATCCAAACCCCATGTAAAAAATGATCTGAAATCGCTACATGGGTGTGAATTGACCACGGTGAGATTTGAGTGAGATTGGATCAAACAATAGTAGACTCTACATAAATTAGGTAAAAGGTAAGATTTCACATAAACCCTTATTCAACCATTTATAGATGAGGGCTGATGGAATAGACTGTTTCTTTATGGCCTTTAAAAAGAACTTCAGACACAATCTTAAATATTTGCAATTTGCAGAATATTTTTTTTTTTTTTAAACTTTCCAAAAACTTTGGAAATTATCACTATATACCTTTTAAACTGTTTTTTAGTGTAGACAACAAATTTTTATCACCCACTTTAGCCCATCTTGGAATCTTTGTAATGACCTCACCAATGACAAATCTAGTCTACTTATACTGTAATTTCCATTATGAAATAAGACTCAATTAAAACTCAAGCCAATCAGAGCGGGAATCGTATCGTCATTGGATTGATCAAATTTAGAAGCACTGTTCGTTCCATTAGAATAATGTGATCAATCTAGCGATGGGTCTCACTCCAATTGAAAGTAATTTTATTTTGTAGTGCCTCTATTAGATGGTTCTTTGTAGATTGTTCCAAAGAGGAGAAACTACCATAACTAGACTTACAGTTTACCCCAGTGAATATATCCTTTTAAAAAATCACAACTAGATCATCAATCTCTGGGCAAGAAAACCACAACACCCAAGAAATTCCAAGAGGCAGTTTGACTGACTGTCTTCATCTTGACAAATAAGGCTGGAGAGAATAACCACTATCAAGAAGGGGGAAAAAAAATAAAGGAAGAGCAGAATCCAAAGTCTCAGAATCAGTGTTCACCCCAGAAACCAATGGTCCAGTTTCTTTGAAATGGTCCACAGGCAGTGGTGATGCCACTCAAACATAGCAGTCATTAATTACAGAGGTGGCATGTAGGTGGTTGAAAGGGACCATGTCTCCTAGGCCAATGGCCAATCTAAGGAGACAGCATCCCATCCAGTCCCCCAAAAGCCCTGGACTGACGCAGATTTGTTGCCCAGCTGCACCCCAGACCGCATTCCATGGGCACCCATTTCCCTGTCTGTGTGTCCCATTCCCCTGTTGATTTCATGTCCCTTTCCCTTCCCCTTAAATAAAATCTCACACTCTGCACTCTCTCTTTTAAGTCCATACACATACCCTTTCTTCCAGTTCTAAGCTTTTTGTGGGGTGTTGGTTTTGAGTGGCTGTTTAGATATCACATTTGATTTGATTTGGATTGTGTTTTCAAAATTTTTTTTAGTGATGATGGAGTTACAATTGGCCCTGGCCCCTCCCAACCATCTGATCAAGGGGTTTGACCTCAACAGCCCTGAGGAGATTATGGGCCCTATGAGGTGGGCCTGCGATCGCGGGCTTTGCGGTGGAAAGCGCGATTTCGATGAGGCCTTCGACGGCCCAATCAAGACGCTGCCGCTCTTGTGGAAGCAGGATGATGGTGGTGATGAAGATGATGATGGGGCACAGATGGGCCTTGATGATGCACACTCTTTCAATCAGTGTAACAAGTAAGGTTTTTTTTTGTTTTTGAGTGTTTCTATTGAATTGGAATCCAAACCATTCATCTGGCTGGGCCATTGGGAATTTTTATGAATTTGATGATTTGAAACCGTTTAATTGAGTGAGAATTGGGGATTGGAAATGAACCCCAACACCTTTTCTCAATTGGCTAGAATTTTTGGTTGGACTATGGGCCATAATTCTCTACACCTCAAACATCACATGGGTGGGTGATCCTTTGATTGCTGATTGGAGATAATGTGATCATCAATTTTAACAGTGCTTCAATTAGCTAACAACACAATTCATTTGGGTTATGATTTGACCCATATACATACAAGATGGCTAGGTGATTGATGGTACCATTAAAAAAAAAAAATTGAATGTTTGTTGATGAATCTATAAATTATGGTAGCAGGAGAAGCATTGTTGGGTGGCCACCCATCAAAGCATCAAGGAAGCTTGGATATGGAGGTGGTTTGACTCAGAGGGAGGAAATGGATGAGAGCAAAGGAGGTTATGTGAAGGTGATGATGGAGGGGGTGGCAATTGGAAGGAAGGTTGATCTGACCGTCCATGATTCCTATCAGACTCTCACTCACACCTTGAACAACATGTTTGGAATATGTGAGTTGAGTCCTTCTCAATTAGTCAAGTGTTTATGTTCAATCCAAGACACTCCATTCCTGTTCCCTTCCCCTAACTATGCTCATGCTCATGTTCATGTTCATGTCCTTGTATTTTATGTTGTTCACAGATGAGAAAAGTGGCAAGGAGGATGGTGCCAAAAGCCCTGGTTACAAGCTTGCATATCAGGACAAAGAAGGAGATTGGATGCTTGTTGGGGATGTACCTTGGGGGTATGTATTCAGAAATATTAACAATCATAGGGTCCAAACAACAATAGAAAAAAAAAAAAATTTTTTTGGGGTGGGGGGAGACCTTATGGATGGAAATAATTGGGCCCGGATTTGTGGGGCACCTTTTGGATGGAAATTAGTGGGCCCTGATTTGTGGGGCACACTCACTGTCCATCTTTAAAGGGTTTGACAATCATAGGGTGAGTGAATCTAAATTGGAGGAAGTATGCACCCCAATTCAATAGTGTTTCAAAATGCAAATAAAATAATAAGGTATGTTATATTGGGCTTCGGACCAAATTCATTGACAAGTAGTATTTTAGTGATAAGCCAACTTGGTCTTTTAAATGTTTTGAAAACACACACAAAAAAATGTAGGGCCAGCCAATCACACCCCCAAATTGTAGAAAACCCCAGGTTTTAAAGAATTTTGTGATTTTTTTCTCATGCCCCCACAAGTTTTCAAAAAAACCCTTAGATGTTTTAAAAATTATATGTAATTTTTTATATGTGGCCCTCCCAAGATTTTATTTCTACATAGTAGTCCCCCAAGGAAGAATTCCTGGGTCCGCCCCTGAGAGTCCAGATCCTCTGCCACATGCCACAGCTATACACAGAACCATGTAACAAATTCTTGAAACTCCATCGTGGGCCTCGCATAGAGATAATCCAAACTATTCAAGATGAATCTCATCCCCTTACAAACCCTCGAATTTCAGTTCAAAAGGAGTGTATTCCACCTGAGCACATGTCGGAAACGTGACTAAGCGTGACGTGGCATGGTTATTGATGTGGTCTTAACATAGTTTCCGGGAATGGGATTCATCTTGGATGACCTAGATTATCTATATGTGGGCTCCACAATGGATTTTCAAGAATTCATTATCATTTCCCGTGTAATAGCTGCGACAGAGGATCCATATTCATAATTTAGACGAGTGAAATGATGGGTCCCACTAAAGGTATGTAGTTTTTTTTTTAAAAAAAGATACCACATTTGTTTGGTCCACCGTTGCCCGCTTGATGAGTAGCCTCTCTTTGTTATTGGGCCGGAATGGCTGAGCCCAGTTGAGGGTCTGTAGGGCCCTTGCACGTGTGCCATTTGGCACGTGCTACTACTTTAAAGAAATGTGGTTTGAAATACATAAAGCTAGGGGTTGGGCTGATCTAATGCATTGGTTGAACCTAAACCTTACTCAGTGATTGGGTTGGAAATATCAACCCCAGCCAAATATAGAAGTTAAAACGATCAACCTAAATCTAGCATTATTGGGTTGAGTTTGGATTGATTGGTAGGTTAAAGCGCAGTAGGTCAGGTGGAGTTCAGACCCAGTTAATTGGTTGAATACAAGTGTGGACTGGCCCTAAACCTGGCCCTTTATCATTCAGGTCGAACCACAACCATCAATACTTACTAGGTTAGGTTCAAGTTGGGCTGGCAGGTCAGGTTGGAATATGACCCTTGCTTAAACAAGAGCTTTAGAG
Source organism: Umbellularia californica (assembly GCA_028538565.1). Classification (NCBI taxonomy): domain Eukaryota; kingdom Viridiplantae; phylum Streptophyta; class Magnoliopsida; order Laurales; family Lauraceae; genus Umbellularia; species Umbellularia californica. The sequence continues at coordinate 93,795,245 of JAPQWN010000003.1, read as the reverse complement.
CTCATTTTGACTTGCCTGAACCAGGTTTTTTTTTTTTTTTTTGGGTAAATAACCATGATTAGTTAAATTGATAGATTATCAAGTTGAGTGAGCAAAACAAGGCTGACCTCTATTGGAATATTCAGTCAACTCGATAACGCTTCGAGTCTGAGTTTCGAGTTTTCCAATTTTCTCTGCCCATTTGTTTCATGTAATTGAATTTCTAGGAACTTTTCGAAATGTATTTTTAAAAATGGTTAAAATTAAAAAACCAAAGGTGAAGATCAAAAAGAGTCACCGTCAAATAATCTCCCTTTTACTTGAAAATGAATCCAACAGATACGAGAAATGAATATCCATCCGTCACCCTTTAATTCTAATCCTAGGAAGGTTGTTGTCCATTTGCATTACCATCTCATATCCTTCACCCTCAACAGCTACACCTCTTCAATATTCCTTGTTTGTATTTGAAAATTGGAACCCATTTTAACATGAATATCTAGAAATTCAATTCACAATCAAACAAATGGGCCCAATACATTTGCACAAAGATTTATTGGCCTCTTCAAAACCATTAATCTATCTTGTGATTTGCTAAAAAGGATTTTGTGTACCACATAATTTTATTTTCAAATTTAGACTCGGTAAATTTTTATCAGCTGTCTCAAGCCCTGAATAAAAGATGAGGTTTGTGTTAGGTAGGTTGACAACGAGTGTAAAATTTTTTTCACCACCGAAAATTAGTTGGGAGAAGGCTTTTGATGATAATTGCGATGACAAATTTTGATTCGGCAACTGATGAAAGTATTGGATGTTATTGCAGAACATTCGTCCAAACGGTACGGCGCCTCAAGATACAGAAGAGGAATGATTGATGCGAGGAAAGTGAGCAAGAGAGAATGATGGAGTACCATATATATCTCCCTTGTATCTCTGTGTTTTCAATTGCAGGACTAGAGTACCTCATAGTAATTGTTGTGTGTATGTGTGTTATACGTACATACATATGTAATGGACATAAGTAGCTCTTTGAAATATCATCCCCCTATGCTTGTTTGAGATGCTATATTTGGAAGTCTTTCCTATAATCTGTTTTTTCCTCCCCTCTGAATAGTTATAGATTGAAACATAGGCTAATGTTGGAAGGATAGGCTACAGCTTGAGTTAGGACAAGCCCCATCATGCATGTCTATGCCCAATACCTATTTGGGCTCAGCATGATCAAGATCATGCATGGCTACAGCTTGAGTTAGGACAATAACTATTTGTATGCCAATTGTAAACATTCTATACTTCAAAGCTGAATGCTAGTTGGAGTTAAAAAAAAAAAAAAGCTCAAATCTCCCTTCTCCTTGAGTCACAACAGCAACCTATTTCATGTCAGTTTAATGTTAGTGTAGACATGCAAATTTGACAAGAAGAAAAGAAATAGGAATAAGAATCCCCAGAAGCATGAAAAATGGATTTTGCGGAAAGCTAAGAATTCCATGGAAAATGAAGAATCCTCTAGGCCAAAGATCATCAGAAAAGAAAAAAAGTCTAGGACTCCTTTGGGCATGGGCATTTTTGCATGGGCCCACAATATCTAATACATGAAATAAAGGACCACACTGAATAATATTTAAAGAAGAAAGAAAAAAAATAGTATTATATGTGTTGGGAAACTTGGATCAAGATAACTAATATTAGATTTTAAGTTGGAGGTGTAAGTGTAACCTATTTAATAAAAATCCCAAACCCACAAATACAAAAGTGAGAAAAGGATCACAAGAAGAAAAGTTAAGCCATAACAAAGAAGTTTTATTATTCATATTATATACAGTTCATTCTATACAAACCAACGTTGAATACATACAAATCAAGCAACATAGGAACATGTGTTTGGATTATCAATGCAAGTCTAGGTTAACAGGACTTTAGGGGGTATTTGGATAATGCATAACATAATATCAACCGGTTTGTAAAATCTCATTATTATAGAATAAAATAGTATCATATATAATATTATATCACTTATGGTGTTTGGCAATTCCTATATATTTTAATATACCTTTGAGATGTCTTGCAGTTTACAAAAGCTTCACTGAATCAAATCCAGAAACAAGAAATGGAGAGAGAAATGGGGATGATTGACACTACGGAAACCCACAAATTAGTAATCACACTAGAGTGAATTGATATTGGTAATCTTGGTAGGGCCCATCTAACGTTAGAAAATCATTAGAGTAAATATTAAAAACCATGTGTGAATTATAGTCAACTATATATCTAGTTCATCATAAAATCCATGTGTGAATTATCTTAGATTTGATAGAATTTTCATCATAAAATCCATATGTGAACTATAGTTAATTATCTAGTTCAGTTGTGAGGACTTTTATCTTCTTTCTTTGATGTTTAGAATCAATCACACAGAAGTTTATCTTCATATATTATGTCTGATGTGTATTTCATTTTATGGAATGGATCTATGATCTTAATTTGGCACCTTTTTTCCTTGTCCAAACTCACTCTTACAAAGTAAATTTTGATTAGTTGTTTTGTGCCATATGTTAACAGGAGATAGTGCTTGTCTTTATTTTATATACCATCTTAATCTTTTGGCTGCATGGTCTACAAAATCAACAGAAAATCTGAAATCCTAACATAATATCCATTAAACTTTTTTACCTATCTGGTCAGTAACTTGGACTTTTTTTTATTGATTATCATTAATGAGTTTTACAACTATAGTTTTAACCATAATAACTGCAGCATACTAGGGATAAAAAGGGGCCAGAAGGGCCTAAATTGGGAAAACAAGAAAAATGTGTTTCATTACATCCATTCACAAAAATCCAGCCTTCTAGAGTAGATTTCCTACGTACAATGAAAATGCTTTCTGATGGAGAAGCACATTTCACAGTGGAAAATGTTTTACTGAACATTCAATGGAAAATGAAGCTATAGAAGATGAACTCTTCTGATTCCATTTCCCACAGAAAATGAAATCACTATTGACATAAAATGACATGGAAAACCCACGCACACAAACATGCCTGTTTAGGGTTTCATACCTTGGCTTTTCATTATATACATTACTAAGAGCCACATGGGATTTTGATTTTCAGAAGAACTATAAGGTTAAACACTAATATTATAGCATTTTGATTTCCAAACTGGGATATCTTTTACTTTCAAAAAAAGAAAAAAAAAAATAAATCAAACAGGTTCAAACCAAATCCGAACTAGACAGTTGGGTTAGGTTTGGCTAAGCCCAGGGGCGTACCCAAGCACAACCACGTGGGTGCGGCCGCACCCGTTAACCATGGTGTGTTTCAAAAAATTGATGGAAAATTGTGGGTCCACCCTCAAAATCCACATTAAAATCTTGTATTTGCCGTCAAAACCAAACTACCTATTAAGGTTCGCACCCCTCAAACGAAAATCCTGGCTCCGCCACTGGCTAAGCCAATACCTTAACCCGGCCATATTTGCATGCCTATCGGAGGGGTTAGGGTAGATGGAAGGGTCAACTGAAAAATCAGCCCCATGAAATTATCCTAGCGTTTGATTAACTACCTAGAATTTAATGGACTTATAACGCTAGATTTTCATTTTTAGTTTCAATTCAACGGTGAGCAAAGCTTCAACGGGTGCAGATTAGACCGGGTGCCAAATCATGGAAGATTAACAGTGTGAAAGAGGATGCGATAACCAAAGTACAGGCCCTTTGTTGTGGTCTGGATCTGTTTGTGGCCTTTAGTGTTTTTTTTTTTTTGGCTCATTTTTTGCTAGATGGATGAATGTTACACAATTTGTGAGACAATCTACCTGCCCATGGATCAATCCCAAGGCAGTTGCATGAGAGGAGGCGCCCTTGCCACTGGGGTGTCTCATGTTTCTCCTTTTATGGCCTTTAGTTTGGACTCGGGTACGGGTACAAGCTCCCTAATCAGGACCAAAGTCGGGTACATCAGACCCGGATACTTGATAAGCCTGACCCAAATCCGAACCCTTTTCATCCCAACAGGGAACCTGACCGACAAGGCAAGGAGCCAGCAAGTTTGTGAAGTCAAGTAGTACCATTTCAACAACCCAACATGATTTTGCCAAATCTATATGAGTGTGGTCATGATGCTCTAGTTGTCTGACAATGGCTTTGGCAAGTTCAAACATGCTGGGATAGCTTATGTGGCCATGAAGCCAGCCTTACTCCACTCTATTGAATCATGGGCTATTCTGACACTGAAGGGGACAAAGCCACAACTTGCAGTTCAACTTACCTAACATGCCCAACTCAATTGGGACCATTGAACAAGTGGGCCTCATTTTGGATAGATAATGTACCAACATCATACCTTGCTTAGAATTTATGGTAAGTGTTTTTTCATGTTTGAACTTTCAGATCATGTGCAATATGTGAAGTGAAATGCCCTTTCTATCCAAGTATCTGCACCATACATGCTAGTGGCTGAAGCTGAACTAGTGGGTTGTAACTGGGTGAACTCTCTTTATCATTTCCTTTCTTTTCTCCTGCATTGGTTAAACTAGAAGGTGAATTTTTTTTTATTTTTTTTTTATCGGTAACGGTAAAATATATTAAAGACTTAAGAAAGATACAATAAAGATGGAAAGAAAAAACATGCAAAGGTATTAGAGCTAAATACCAACATAAAACAACAAATTACAAAGGAGCAAGCAAAGCTATCTCTTTTTCAACCCCCAACTTAGCCAAAGCATCCGCCATGCCATTCCCCGACCGAAGCATATGATGAAAGTCAATATTCAAAGATGATGACAAAGTCTTGATTTCATTGAAAAGAAATTGAAATTTCCATGGACCCTTCTCCAAACAAGACATCCAAGAAATCGCATTTAAGGAGTCACTTTCCGCCACTATGCTATGAAAATTATTTGAGACATAGATCCTTAAAGCTTCCAATATAGCTAACACTTCCGCTTCATTAGAATCTTTGATACCTATATACTTTGAGAACATAAACAATACCTCTCCCTTGTAGTTCCTCAAGATGCCACTTATACCTGCAGGACCTAGTTTTCCTCTTGCCGCACCATCAACATTAAATTTAAGAACATTAGGAGGAGGGGGAGACCAAGTGACTAAATGTTTCTTCTTAACACATCTGCTTCCCAAGCAAGCTTCCCAATTACTTAAGATATTATCCAAGGTCAAGTGCTCTAACTCTTTTTTGATACTTGCCCATTTAGCTATTTTGAGGACAATCATAAAAACAATATCCTCCCTGTCCTTTGACTTGCCATTGAAGATTCTATTGTTTCTTTCCTTCCAAATCGACCAATGAATAGAGAAAGGAATCAACCTCCATAGGATTAAGCCCACCCCTTTAAAAGGACCCAACCTCCAAGCCTCCATCCATTCACTCAAAGCCCTTGGCAAACACCATGAAATTCCACATTTTTTGAAAAAAAATTGCCAGATGCAAGAGGCAAACTCACAATGCAAGAACAAGTGGTTGATAGATTCTTCTTCCTTGCCACAAAAGACACAAGTGTCTCAAATGGCTTCAGACATTATCTTTCGTTTTCTTAGATTGTCCACCGTTGAAGTCTTTCCTGCAACTGCCAACCAAAGGAAGACCTCAACCCTTGGTGGGGCCAAACCACACCAAACTTGAGATAGATGAAAATGACTCCCCAAGACCGTGGAAGAAACACCATAGAAAGATCTAACAGAAAAACTCCCTAAAGGACAGGGCTTCCAAATGCGTATGTCTTCCTCACCCCTGCAAATAAAGACGTTAGCAAGAATGCTTAACAAGGACTCATACTCCGAAACCTCAAACTGACGCAACCCTCTCCTAAAAGACACAAACCAAGACACTTTTGAACCAACCCAAAAATAACAATCTTTGACAGATGACTCTTTATTACATACAACTCTAAACAATCTAGGAAAAAGAGACCAGAACTTCCCTATCCCAACCCAATCATCATACCAAAAACGAACATTCTTACCCTCCCCAACTCTAAAGCCTACACTCTTATTGAAGATTTCCCCCCTAACATTGGACACCTCCCTAAAACAAGAAATGACTCTCCATAAACTTGACAGCCTATACTTTGGGATACATTTAGGGACCCACCCCCACTCATCCTCACCATACTTGGATACAATAATCTTTTTCCAAAAAGCATCTTTTTCTACTCCAAACCTCCACCACCACTTAGCTAGCAAAGCCCAATGTTTAAGCTCCAGATTCCCAATGCCTAAACCTCCACAAGATTTAGATTTGACCACTTCACTCATTTCATGAGATGTTTCTTCTTTTTATCGCCTTTACCTTCCCAAAGAAAGTTTCTTCTGACACGATCCAATCTGTTTCTCACTGATGCTGGCATTTTGAATAACGACATGTAATAAACTGGGATATTTGACAAGGAAGCTTTGATGAGAGTTATCCTTCCCCCTAAAGATAAGTAGCACCTTTTCCACCTACTTAACTTCTTTTCAACTTTTTCTATGATAGGGTCCCATATTGCTTTCGATTGTAGATTAGCTCCAATTACCACCCAAGATATTGGATCGGCAAATGACCAACCTTGCAATGAAGTTTGATAGCTAAAAGCCTTAAGACCTCTTTAGAACAATTCACTCCCACCAAAATGCTTTTATGAAGATTAACTTTCAAACCCGAGGCCAATTCAAAACATCTCGAAATTCTTTTAATTAACACAATCTCGTCCCAATTAGAAGAGCTGAAAAGAATTGTATCATCTGCAAACTGTAAATGAGTAACGGCTTCCCCATCTATCCCCACTTTAAAACCCCCAATAATCTCAAAGTCTTTGGCTTTCAATAAGAGAGCACTCATAGCTTCAACAACCATCGTAAAAAGAAAAGGTGATAATGGGTCTCCTTGTCTTAGGCCTCTTGAAGCCTTAAACAAATGGGAAGGCGAGCCATTAACTAAGACTGAGAATGAACAAGAAGAAATGCACTCGTTGATCCATGAATCCACTTTGTAATATATTAGGCCTCACAATAGGTGCGGATGTTGGATAGTTCTAGGTGGGAATAATTTTTCTCTCCATCGCAGAATCTTCTTGTCACACAAATGCACCTTTAAGAGTACCACATATTCGCATGTTTGAGAAAGAGAACAAAGGTCAAAGGCCAAGTTTTGAACATATAGTGTGGATTATCATCTTTCACTCTAGCCTTTCTTGGGTGATAGAGGTTGGTCAAATTATTATCTTCATTTAAAAGTAGGCTCAAAATTTGGTTCCACGAGCTTTTCACTTCTTTGCTGGACAAAAGTCCTTTGTTTTCCTAAATTGAGACCTGCTCATACCAAGATTCAGAAAAAAAAAGCAGGGCAAACATATGGCTGTAAATTGGGAGTTCTTACGAGGGTTTTTGGTTCTTTTAAAAAGGCCAAGATTTTTTAAGGCCACCAATTTGAGGGCTGGACTTGGACAATACTAGGCCCGGGCGCGGCCCTTTTTTTTTCCATTAACTTCGGCATGATTCTTATGTGATTCTTAGATTAATTATTTATATGATTTTCACGTGATTTTCATGTAAATAAGTCACGCATGATTCTTATGTGTTTTTGTTTTCTTTCTCAATGCCTTATCTAACTACAGTTGCTCTATATGTGGATTTATTTGAGTATGTGTATGTAGGTTCTTTTAGCATGATTCTTATGTGATTCCTATGCGTTCTTCGTAGCGTAGACCACCTCTCTTTAGTTATTGGGTATAATGTTCATATTCAGATTCAACTCTAATGTCCCACCTGGGCTATAAGCTTGAAAAACAAGTGCTATAAAATTCTAATGGCATGATGAAATTACGAGACAATTTTTTCTTTTTTCTTTTTTTGTTTGAATAGGGTCCACTTTTTTTTTTATTATTTTGTACTCAATTCATGAGAATTCAGTGCAATGCATTCTATCAAATCTAAGATAAAGGAGCGTTAATGTCGAGTTTACACTTAGTGCCCAATGGCATTAGAGAAACAAAAAAAATGAAAAATCTGATTTTCTCCTGTTGAGGCCATTGGCCTGACCTTGGTCCTACCCTGGCCCGCAACGGCCGGGTAAGTACCGAGGCAATGCGGGCCCTCCAAGAGCTTTCGCCCACCCCGGGCCAAGCCAGCATATGTTAAGGGTAGGGTTTGGAGAACCCCAAGCCCACCAGGCACAGCCCTTTTGACTGCCCCAAGCACCCAAGATGTAAATCTCAAGATAAAATTATTTGAAATCTGACACTGAGGTTGGGCTTTGGTAAAATTAGTCAACTTCAGAGACTTCTTTCTATGCTTGGAATAAATGGGGCACATGTGAAGAAAGAACCTAGTAGGTGCGGATTTAGTACAGTTATTACAATCATTTTTTCCTAAAATCCACAAGGAAGAGACACAGAAAATGCAACTGTTTGTGTACTGTTTTGTTGCCATTCTTATCATTGGATCTTTCTTATCCTGCTCTTTTATCAATAGTGCTGTATCTTTCTTGTATTGACATTACACTAGATAATCATATATATATCATTATCAATAGTCTATAGTGCTGTTGAGCAGTCTAACTGACTTTTACCAGAAAAAATTGACTCTTTCAATCCTTTAATAATACAATTATTATATCCTTTTAAGGGGTGCTCATGGACCACATCTGCACAAGCCAACATAAGCCCAGCCCACATTGGGTTGAGTTTAGGAGGCTTTTATGCACTAGCATAATTTTATGGCCGAATTACTAAATGAGCCAACCATGACTGCACTTCTTAAAGGCCCAGCCCAGTCCTTTACATTTAAAGGCCACAGCGTTAGTTTCAGGCCCATACGATGAACCTAGGCCTAGAATTAGGTCTGATAGCTAAATGGGCTTGAGCTTAGCTGTAGATCTTTCACAAGGAGGAGACATTTGTGCAGGGAAGTTTCTCTGTGAAAATAGAACTCCTGTTTCGTCTCCCAGAAAAATTTCCTCCTTTGTTGCAGATCAAAACTCTGCAGAAAACAAAAGTTTTTTAAGGCCCTCTTTGTTTGCATCACAATACATGGAATTCATGTCATAAGTGGTTACAAATGAATATCAAATAACCTTTCCTTTTATGAAAATAGAATCAAAGGAAGACGGTAAATGAATTACTAGGGTGATGGCTGGTTATTTAATTCTCATTTTTCTTTGATTTTATTTACCTAAAAGGAAACGCTTTTTGTGCCCATTTTTGATAAATTGACGTATGATCTTCATTTTTAACTGCTGACGGCATAAGTCCTATGCATTCAATTCCACACGAGACATTTTCCAATTTTTTTTTTTTAGATAGCAGCAGTGCAAAAAAGAAAAAAAAAAAAAAAAGATGTTTAGTTCTACTATTATCATACAAACTTCAAATTATTGGGGAAGATCACAATTAACCAAACTCTTCTGTGTTCAACTTTCATAGTTTGCTAAACGGATTTTGACATTGGAAGCAAAAGATTTGCATACATCTTTCCATGCAATAGGCTTGGCAGTCAGATGCAATCATCTTCCACTGATTTATCTGATTTCAGTCATCACTGAGAATGCGGATTTAAATAGGGATATGCCTTAAAGTAAACGAATAGAACTCAAAAGGCAGAACCCACAGATGGGATAGGCCACCAAAGATGATGATGATGATGATGATGATGAACTGATTCCAGGCCAGTCAGCACATCTTTCACTGATTGTTCTTCCCTTCTGTTCAAGCTTTTTCTGTGCATAGCACACACTATCTAGTCACAAAGTTTAAAGGTCAGATATTTTCAATCTGGGACCACAATCTACATTCATGTCCTTTCTAGGCTATGAATGTGTGCAATCATTTTCTCATGTTTCTGTTTACTTAGTTATGCCAACCTTTTTCCCACAGTAGTTGCATTTCTCTAATACTGTGAAAAACCACTTCACCATCATCTTCATCTCTACAAATCCCTATAAATAACCCACCTCTGAAAATCATAATCACTAAAAATGTCTGATGATGGAACAGAGAAAAACTGCTCTTTTGATAAGTTTAGCAGTAAAGATTACCTTGGGTTCAGAAGATTTGTACCAAATCCAGTACCCATTGATGGGTTTAAGCTGCTGATATCAACATAACATGGAGATAAATGCATCATAGTTGTTGATGGCGGCAGTGTTTTCATGATGATGATGACAATGACAGACCACGACGATGATAGTAACACAATGAGCATAAGTGATATGCCAGTCAGATCCAGTTGCACACAGAATTTAGGCCAAAATAAGGAAAATAATAAGTAGAACTCACAAACCCAACCCAAGTTGAAGGCCTTCACGATATAATGATGACAAAAATGATGATGAATATAGAGACAATTATTGAGGCCCTAGAGCTGCTTTCAAAGCCAATCTCATGGCCTCAGTTTCTGTGCAATGGCCGAAGTGTACAATTGTTTGAGCAAAAATAATGCTCTTCTTACAACATATATAAAAATCATTTCTTGAATTACCAAAGAATTATTCATTAAATCTCAAACTTTACAAGATTGTTGGTAAGGGAGATGAGATCTTTGGTTCTAAAGTATAAAACCAACATGGGGCCCATGAACTCCAGGCCACATCACGGGAAAAAATTAATCATGGCCTTCATGAAGCCACAAGGGCATGAAAAAATAATCCGAACATCACAAGGCAGGACCTGCCTGGTAATTAGAGGTTGTCCTTCAGCCATCTTAGAGCTCCATTAGCAGCGGACCTGTATGTTCAGGAGTCAGATGTTCCATCTTAATGAAGCCAACTTCAATGTTAAAAAATAAGCATTAACATAATGCGGACATTTTATCGAGATTTAAATGATGTGCAGTCCCACATGCAGGTGGCTACAATATAAAGATTATAAAACTAACAGCTAGTCTAACAAGAAGGTTCTTGATATGTGGTCGCCAGTCCACTTAACCAAAGCATCTTATGAATAATTCCCATTAGTAAAGTGGATCAAGATCGGCTTAAAGTGGTCCTACAATAAATTTCCAAATAAATTGATAAATGTAGTGAAATAAAAGGAGATCCAAATCAGCCCCTAATATTCAGTTCGTCCACACCATCGGCAGCTTGCTTCTTGGGGATGTTTTCAACACATTCTTTCGTTTAGTTGAGTGATAATCCAATGGGATTGGTTGCTATCATGAGATGTGTCCTTATTTATATCCCTTGATTATAGGGACCGGTTTTGGAAAGAGGATATTATTGAGATAAGAAGCCAAGTTGGAATCCACAAGGCCTAACACAACTCCCTTGTAAGGAAAATCACTCACTTCCTTTTATTTATTTATTTTTTCTTTTTTCAAGTTGAGTTGTAATCCAAAAGGATTAGTTGCTATCATGAGATGTTTCCTTCTTATTTATATCCCTTGATTATAGGGGCCGGTTCTAGAAAGAGGATATTATTGAGATAAGAAGCCAAGTTGGAATCCACAAGGCCTAACACAACTCCCTTGTAAGGAAAATTACTCACTTCCTTTTATTTATTTATTTTTTCTTTTTCAAGTTGATTTGTTTATTTCTTTAACTACATGTAGTTAGGATCTTTAAGGAGTGCTGAATGGTTGAGATCTATTTGAGGGTTTAGTGTTGCAAATAGTATATATACTCTTGTAGGGGATGGTCAAAGGATGCTTGGTTATATATTTTTATGAAATTTGAATAAAGTTGAGTTGTTTGCACTTTTATTTCTCCTCCTCTTGGTTGAGCATCTACCATTGGATTGAAGATCTCTACGGTAGATTACATGGATTTTCTATTTGATTAAAGATTGGAATTTATTAGGCCCATAATCAATCGGACTTTGGCTTCCCTGACCGCATCAGAGGGTCTTCTTGAGAGTATCCAAGAAGAGCCCATGGAAGTGTGCAAGTGTAATATTGCATTACAAAATTATAGAATAATTATAAAATCTATATCCGTTATGCAAGATAGACAATGACTATTATCATGTACTATGTCCACATTGCTGTTTTGGCATAATTAAGCGGTAACTATGTATAAGATTTTAACTTAGCAAATGGCTTGGGCTATTCAAATTATGAACATCATTTCAGAAGTACTATCAGCTTGATGACCTCATGATTTTCTAATAGATGGGTTAGCAACAAATCAAATTCATGGTAATTCACATCCATCTATAACATATAAGAGAAGGAACAAATACCCAGCAAAATCTTTCAACTTCTGCCATAAGTCACTCTCTTCACCAGACTGCTGCTCTGTCTCATTATCCATGCCCTTCTGACTTTCCACACTTTTAACTACAAAGAAATGAAAAGAAAAGAAACAAAAGTGCTTCATGTTCCAGGTTTTTAGACAACGAATTACATTGAAGTAGCTGACCCATTATAAATTCTCTTTTAACAAGTAGACATGCGATCCACGTATTGATATTTCATATCAAATGACTGCAGAAGAAACTAGAATAAGTATAGACCATTCTAGAATCCCAGCACAAAAAGTTAGTTGACCAATAATTTTGTTTCCCGACAATAATGCTTACTCTGCGGCTTTGTCTTAGGGCGTGTCCGTCTCTGGCTGCCAGTAGAGTCATTCAATGATGCAAGGTCCTCAAGCAATTCACGCTCCCTTCCACTAGAAGCACAACAGGAGTCAACAGATGGCATGTAGAATAAAATTTGAATCAAGCAATCATTTTAACTTACAAATGAACAATACCATTAAGTAAAATGAGAGTAACAGGAGTGGGAAAACCTGAAATTGTTATTTGAGTGGAACCCTCAGATGCTTATTCCATTAACTTCAAAAAACTTTCTAATTTCTTTATATCAGTAAATTAAAATAAGTGTCAAAGTAGGGTTTACCATTGTCTATGTATTTTTAATCTCTTGTAAGAGTAAGAAATGCACATTCACGTGGGCCCAACAAACCAAGCTCAAGTGATCACCCTTCCCAAATTTAATCGGAAACTCGTTAATTTTCCTCAAAATCATCAACATCAACCCTTAGGAGTATTGTCGTCAGAATTCTATGATCTGTAATCCAAATCCTACAATATGTATCAAATATTAGGGAAAACAATTCGTAATTATGCAATGAATCCCAATTATAAGTGAATCTTAGGATTTAGGTGTAAATCTTACAATTTGATACTTGTTTCATCAAATATTACAATTCAAGCAATTCGTTTGATCGAGAATAGCTACAGGCAAGAGGTTAATATTAATAATATATTTCCTTATTTCCATTCTTTCATTCTTTCATTTTTATTTTTCTTAGTGTTTCTATTTTCAAAAGTTTAGAGAGCATTTAGATGTAACATCAATAGATTATAAAATAAGAGAAACCCATTTGAGATGGTTTGGACATGTCAGACATGGGCAAGCAATGGAATCAGTGAGGAAAAGTTTTTCTATACAGTTTTATGGCCTACCAAGAGGGAAGGATACGCCAAAGAGGACGTGAATTGAAGTAGTAACAATAGCTATGAAGAAGTGCAACCTATCTGAGGATTTGACTCAGAATAGATCGAAATGGAGACACATAATTCATATAGCCAACCCCAACATAGTTGGGACAAGGCTTTGATGGAGATGATGATGTAGTGGTTAACGAAACCTCGTAAGAATATTTTGCAATTTTGGGGATGTTTTAGAGATGAATAAGAAACAAGCATTCAATTGTTTCTATAGGGTTCTGTCTTGAATCAGTTTTTTTTTATAATTATTTTCATTTTTTTCATCATTACCACTTTTCTAACTTCACGAGTCAGGACACATCTTAACATGTGAGATTGATGATTTGGACTTAATTTTTATTTTTGAATGAATAAGAAACAAACATTCCACTAAAGCATTCAATTGTTTATATAGGGTTTTGTCTTCTTTTTTTTTTTTTATATATAATGGAGGGTGTCCCAGCCCTTTGGGCTGGAATAATCCCTGCAGGCCTAGGGGGAGCCGAGTAAATCCCTTGTGGCCCTAGTATAGGGTTTTGTCTTGAATCAGTTTTTTTTACTTATTTTCATTTTTTTTTTTCTTCATTACCACTTTTCTAACTTCAGGAAACATCTCTACATGTGAGGTTGATGGTTTGGACTTAATTTTTATTTTTGAATTTAAAGATAATAAAAAAATTATTGCAACTATTTTTTTTTTTTTTTTTTTTTTGCGTAGTAACATTGATATCTTAAACATATTTACCTATTACATCGTCTATGATTTATTAACACATTTCAATAATGTTGTTTGTATGATTTTATCAAAGTCTTATTTGGTAAATAAGTTGCTATGGATTGAAAATGGATGGATAATGAAAAATTACACTTTTTTACTTTTAAAAGTTGTAAGTACTTTTCTTTTTCTTTTTTTAATAATTAAGTACTTTTCATTTTTATAAGAAAAATAAAAAAATCCTATGATTCACAATCACAAGAGGATTCAATTCATTCCCTCAAGCAATTTGCGATGCAATTCAATTTTCAGAATAATGCTCAGGAGTAGTTAAAACTCGATTGGAAACTATCAACCAATCACATTCTAACCAAAATTAATCAACAGATCTTCTGAGCACCAGCCAACCAGAGGAACTTATGCCTAGGGAAAGGGCCATCAGCAAGATATCTGATTTCTGAATGCATGCAAGAATTTGCAGTGGAATGAGGCCTAACGGGCTACAAAAGTTTGAGGGCCTACAAATATGAATGAAAAAGCAAGCTTAGCCCTGATTGAGCTGGGCCTGAACATCACCAAGCCAGCACAAGCTCACTTGAAGCCACTGAGTCAAGGTCAAGATCAGCTCGAGCACCTAGCTAAATTATGCTCAGATTTGGTTTGACTATGGATATCAAGCTTGAGCTACAGAGAAGAATTGGGTGATGCTAGTGGATATGGAGATTTTGGGAGGACGAGAATCTGTGGAGAAGAGTGGTTAAGGCCAAACATGCAGGTGAAAATAAGGAATGTGATACTAGTAAGGTGCAAAAAGGGGGTTAGGACTAGTGGGCATGGAAAGTTCCACCAATGACCAAACCATTTTATTTTTTTAATTTAGTCGTGAGTTGGCCAAGTTTCAATGGCCAAATCCACAGAGTCATCTAGGAAACGAACTTTCACCATGTGTCATTAACAAATTTACCATTAGAATGTTTCTTACCAAGACATAAGGAGAAAAAAAAATTCTTCTTTGTGTAGAACTTGTACCAAAAGACAATCGGCCAGAACATAAAATAAGCCCAAAGCTATAAATAACAAAAAAGATGATCAATAGAAGTAATGCAATACATAAACCACCAGGGTAATATGGCAAAAACCATTAAACGAAACGTTCACCTTATACGGCTTGGAATGGTCACTTTAATGGTGAACAAATGGTCACCACGTATTGATGGTTTATTAAGCTTAGGGACGCCTCGTTTTGCTAAAACAAGCACATCGCCAGGTTGAGTGCCAGATGGAATCTGCAGTTCAGTTATTCCATCCACTGTCTTCACCTGTTTAAGGACAATTTCTACTATTAGAATAATCAATTGACTGATAGAATGTACAAAATCACTAGCCAAACCAGGGGAAATTGGAATTCACATCAGTGACTTTCCAATGACTAAGCCATATGTATAACACTAAAGAGTAACGACCTCAAATTAAAAAGAAGCATGAATTGCTTATCCAAAGTATTGCTAATGTACTGTAAACAGTTCATATTGTGCATTGGGGCCCTTAAGTTTCAAGGTCAGCATACAGTTCTCTTTAGCTCTTCTACTTGGGAGGAGATCATAGTGTTAAAAAGAATTCCGAGATGCTTTGAATTTGCATTTTGGTTAGAATGTGATTGGTTGATAGTTTCCAATCGAGTTTGCATTTTGGTGGGGTTGAATTGTCCCAAAGAGGTCACAAAAAACAATAGAAACTGTCAGAAGAGGATGTTACAATCCAGCAGTGAGTGGAACTACTAACAGGATCAAAGTAGGGCCATTGCTAGCTTAAAAGGTGTGGGCAGTGTAAGAAGCAAGGGAGAGGACAGATGAGTCAAAAGTGGCCTAAGGTGGGCCACTACACGTTATAGGAATCATAGTTTTGAAAATTGGAATTGTATCGCAAATCGTTCATACCCATGAATCGAATCGCAAATCGTAGGTTTTTTGTTTTTTAATAAAAATAAATAATAATTAAAAATTAAAAGGAAAAGGAAAAAAGTAGCTATTTATAAGCATCCATTTTCCCATATATAGCAGTACAAATACAATGACATATAAGTCTATCATACAATTATATCAAGAACATCATAACGTATTAATAAATAATAAATGATATGTGTAAATAGTTAAATAAGTTTAAGGTATCAATCTATATTTATTTTTTGTAATATTTAAATCAAAATATTAAAGTAAAAGTAAAATCAAAATCATCAATCTTACACAATATAGGATATCTCTTGAAGTTTAGAAAGCGTTCATCAAGAAAAAAACCAAAAAAGATTGAAAAAGACAAAGATATAAGCAAGCTCCATATGTACAGTCAACGCTTTTATTCGTTTCTAAAACCTCCCCTAAGTCACAAATATTCTTAAGAGGATTCATTAACTAATAAATAACCTTTTAAAATTAAAAACACTATCTAAAAGAAAGAATAAAGAAAGAAAAAAGGTAAGAAAATTGTTAATATTAACTTATGGGTTGTAGTTATTATTGCTCAGTTGAATCAATTGAATCGCAAGATTTGATGAAACGAGTATCGAATCATAAGATTCACAAGTGAATCCTAAGATTCCTCAGTAAATGGAATTCGTTGCATAGATACGAATCGTTTTCCTTAGGATTCAGAATACGAATCGAGATTCAAGATGCGAATGTAGGATTCTGATAACTATGATAGAAATAGCTCATTTTTCTTAACCAAGCTACATCATTAATGACATCATTTTCCTATAAAACTATAAGATCACGTTCCTATAAGGGAGAAGTTCATTGAGTAATAAAATTTCGCCATTGAGTTTTTCGCTCGGTTGTGTATTTGTGGTATGAGACCAAGACAATTTGGATCCCTATGGATCCCTATCCCTAAGCTTCAGCTTGGAGAGTAGTCCTCAGCTATTCTTCTCTACCCTTGTTGCATCACAGACCTCAGGTCTTGCCTAACTGATCTCTATGGACAATATTGGTCAACACAGTATCGATCAAGAGCCACAAAAGGTAGAGGAAGAACAAGAACATTGGAAGCTTGAATGCTGGATTTTCAACCCAAGAGGACATTTACAAAACTCGAGGTCGATTTTTCTCCAAGAGAGGGAGAACTGATGCAAGCCAAAACTAAAATGGGCCCAACCCAAAAGTCTATGCTTGAAGGCCTAAGCCCAATAAGGCCCAATGAAGAAGAATCATAAAACGTGTTTTTCAGCTTTAACTTCCTATTTTGCAATTATCTAGAGGATTTTATAGGTTTCCCTGATTTTTAGTAGTTGCCAAGATTTAAAACTAAATTAGGACTTTCTATTTTGATTGAGAATTAATTTCCAAGTTGAGGCATAGACTAAACTATATAAAGAGAAATAATACTCTCAGTCAAGCATGGAAAATTGAATAGAATTCTGAGTTTTCTCTTTGATGTGTTTTCTTCTGTTTTTGGTGTGAGACCTAGATGACCTAACCTACGCCTTTTGGCTTGGCGAATAGTCCTTGGCTATTCTTCCCTATCCGCGCAGCGCTGCAGCATCTGCCCTCAATGGAAGGCTTCCCTGGCAGCCCACAGAATAGCAGCATGAAAGACTATGTGGTCTAATTTGTAGGTTAACAGGGCTCCATGCATAGGAAGGGCCAACTACAAAAAATAAAATAAAAAATAAAAAACACAACAGTATACTCCCGCAGTATCCACATCATCAAGTCTTATGGAAGCATATGAAAAAATGATGATGTAGCCATTGGAGAAGGTGACATTTCAATGATTTGCACAAACCTAGTAGGAGATAATTTGCCTTGTTAGAACAAAAGCTGATGGTTATGGACTCATTCTTTACTGATCACTGAAATTTTTGGGATTCGTTAAGAAGAACCAATAAGCCAAATTTTGAGTTTTGAGTCATTTACTTTTTCTTATTAAACAAAAATACCTTTTAAGTGGGCAGAAAAAGAACAATAGGCATATACAAAGAAGTAAAACGATTCACCTTAACAACAGCACCCAAGATGGCATCAATATAGCTTATTGTAACTGTTGAACAGAGGTTTATCCCATCCCTTTGTATCTCCGGTATCTCTTCAACATCAAGGTACACATACAGATCTCCTGGAGGTCCCCTGCTCAAGACAGGACCAAAATGACTAAGTTGATTACTACCTATAGACTCACAGAAAATATCTTGTACAATGAGTACTACATATACAATATATTTCAAATCCGGACCACTAGAAAGAGATATACAAAGAATCTCAAGCTCTTTAATCTTGGAAGGTAGGGTCTGTAGGAACTGAAACATGACTGTAATATGATTTTTCATGCAATGTAAGAGAAATCACCACAAACAAATTATTCTCATTAATAACATTCACTTAGATTATAGGCAGAAGGTGAACTGATTACTTCTATAACACATCAAATACATAGAATGAAAAATAAAAGATAAAAAATTTTATCAGCATACCCTTTTGGACCAGCATCACCCTCCCCACGAACTCGAAGAGTACTGCCTTTGCTTACCCCAGGAGGTATTTTGACTTTAATATCTTTCTTAATACGCAGGCGCCCTTCACCAGCACATTTTCGACAAAACTCAGAAATTACTTCACCTTCTCCCCCACAATTTGGACAGATAGACACCTAGAAAATAACAAATATAAGAATTAGCAACCACAAACAAAGAGAATCTGGATTCTCTGCAAGGAAAACTCCCTAGAGATCAGTGTAATTGCCCAAGTGGGGCCTCCCTTAAAATCCAAACTCGTCAAATTTTCAGATTTCCATGTGTTGGCACTGGGAAATTTTACTCTAATCAGATTTGGGCCCATTATCAGATTCATCACATGTAACACGTGATTTCCCTCTCCGGGTTTTCATTTTTTTCATGTTTAATTGCATGTTTTACTGATGCTGAGCCCACTCAAATTGGAGAGGATTTTGGCCTAGAACCGATACATGGGGATTAGAAATTTTAACTGTTTGGATTAAGGTGCACCCCAACTGGGTTCAGTCCACCCGGATTCCGCTAAGAATCTGGGCTCGCAGATGGAATGCCTTGTGCAAAAGGCATGAATGAATATAGCATTTGTTGGAAAGATGCAGTCTAATAACAAGAATTTAGGAAAGTAAAAGATAATAATCAGGAACAGTGAATTCAGTATAACTAAAGGCCTAAATTAGTGATTGACTTAGGGATGAAGACCTTAAATCACAACCTTAACAGACTAAATTACAATTAGCAGAAGAGAAAATTGATTATGGTAGAAAAAAATTTATGGAAGTTCTCTTACCACATTCTGTGGTCAGACAGGGTAATTTGTAACCATTAATGACATAATTACAAGATAGAAATTCAACTAATTATGGTTTCTTGGTTGGGGCTAAAATGCATTGCTAGATCTAATAGATACAAATAATCTTCTAAATAGTGCTAGAGTCGCACACTGCAGGTGTAAATAACAAGAATATTCCTGTTCATGAATTGTGATATGGTGGTATGAAGTATCACCTCTGGTGGATCTTTGCCCGATGGATCTCTACACTACTCTATGAACTAATGTCGAGAGGTTTGTAGTATCAAATTGCCAAGTAGAAAACACACAAGATTTTCAATCAATAACTAAAAACACAAGGAAGACTGATTTCCCCAGAAGAGTGCCGCCAAACAAAGTGATAGATGACCTTGACGAGTTTGGAGCATTTGTGGAAGATGATATTCAAGGATGATTGGAGCATTGGAAAACACTATCAAGATAAAATGGCGCGACACAGAAGTGACCCCAAATTTTTAAGGAATCATTGAGGCCAGGTAATTCCACTAAAGGCAAAGGACAAAGAGTGGTGTTTGCCTTTTGCAGATGATTTTGAGATGGCAATCCACTTTTTTGCATTTTCAGGATATTAGAGATGAGCCCATAAACAGCCTGTACTGTTTCTGTTCATCCAATTCCAGCCATGACAATGAAAAGGAAGCGTTAATTTATATGATGAACTATCACAAACCTGAGAAAATAGACCGAATGGTGTTTGCTCGGTTCGCATAACTTGACCCCTGCCTCCGCAAGTTGAGCATACCCTCATCTTGGACCCCATCTTTGCTCCAGTACCGGTGCAGGCATCACAAGTTTCCAAATGAGAAAGCTCAAATTCCTTTTCCACCCCAAATATAGCCTCAGAAAACTCCAGAATCATGTCATAACTGAAAGACGTTGGTGGATGTCAATTTAATAGTCTTTTTAATCAGAAACAATCAAAAACTTAGATAACCATAAACAACAATATTTCAGTACATATTATCTGGATTAGAACTATATTATCATAAACTGTACCAGAAGACAGAATAAAAAGTGCTTGCTCAGAGCAGTATGAGCTATAAAGATGGCTTGGACAAATAAATTCAAAACTGCATAAGTGCATCAATCCATGCATGTAAAAGTAAACATCGGTATATAAATTTCAGAATAAAATTACAGAAATTAGGAAGTCTGGTAACAATAACTGCGTAGCAATCCATGGGAAAACACTAAAACCACAGCACAACCAGACACATATTGCTACCGAATCAAGCATAATGAACAAAGTGAAGTGATCCCTGCCTTTCTTATTATTGTATTGTATTCAGAAGTAACAACCTTGTTATATTAGAGTTTTTCTCACTTCCCAAAATTGTTTTCACAAATAATCAACATATTATTCTAGAGTTTCTTCAATATTTAGGAGAAAGAAATGTGCAAAAGCATTACGCATCTACTAAATCAACACCACTGATTTCTTTTTTCTTTCTTTCTCTCTTTTTTATTTGTTTATCCTAACCTTATTTTTAAGTCGCTAATGGCTGATAGCTCCCCATTCTGACCAGGGCTCAAACCTAGATAACCTGCCCCCTCCAGAGGACTTCAAAGGCCCTTTACAGCTGAGCTACCAGCGCAGGACAATATCTCTGATTCTATATTTCTAAGAACAGAGGCGATGTCAATGATAAAAAAAATCTATAGAGCACACAGGGAAATGGTGTACATAGTGCTCAATAATGTCAAATTTCAGTGACTAGTGAATGAAGCATATTTCAAATTAAGAAATGATCAAGTCAAACCAGTTTTGGTCGGTAGCACAGCCCATGTTGTGGAGACCATTTCATCCTCTCTCATGCATGGCGGATGGTTGGATAAAATTATCAAAATCATGTTCAGTGCAAGCCTAAGAGGGTTTCCATCATGACTGTAGGCTGTAACAAATAACATTCCACCATATGCTAGATGCATATCATTGATAAATGACGTAAAAAATATTAAAACCTTCCAGCCAAAGCTCATAGCTCACCGTATATCATCACCCTTAACCACAGTAGCACGCCTACGTGCTCTGAATCCACTTTGGTCCATGCCAGAGAAGCCACCCATACTTGCCCCAAAGAAAGTCTCAAATAGGTCAAAAGGATTAGTCTGCCAAGAAAAAAAAAAACCGCAGTTAGAGGAAATGACTTCTAGTCTTCTACTCCCCACTTCTGTTTGGAAAACAAGAGGTTTTGTTCCTGAAAAGTTGTAGTTTTTATCTGTTTGAAATGTAGATTTTCACCACCAAGAGAACATTTGAATTGTAGTTTTACCAATGGAAAATTGATCGCTACAACCTGAGGAACATTTCGCCAGCATAATCTCTTGACTAAAAACCAGCAGCTTTCAGAACATTAAAGGGATACAAAGATAAGCATCAACCCTTAACCCTTACATCAAAAATAAAAATAAATTTGATCTATTATATCAATAAATTTAGTCATTGATCCGAAAAAGAAAATCATTCACTTGAACCATTAACTTCATATACAAACATTTATACAAGCATGCAGGCTTAATATTAAGGAAATAAAATCAAAAGGAATATCAAGAATTGTCTGCAATACCGTATAAGCAGCACCCGAACCCCCTACTGAGCTCTTGACTCCAGCTTCACCATATTGATCGTATAAAGACCTTTTTTTATCATCTGACAGCACCTGCAACAAGGTACTTCAGGAAAAAGAAGAAGAAGAAGTGCAGAAGTGAGACTAAGAGAGCTTTACATATAAATGTATGTTTGACTGCTTGGAAGGTTTCAATGGGAGGAACATATGAGACAAGACAGCCACACATAGTTTGCACATGAAGGAACTATGCAAGACTTTAGTCGAAAGTCCCTTTAAATTGCGATTTTGTGTTTATTAAAGTTTGGATAGACAAGTTATTTTTCCTATTAATTAGGACTCTGTTCGGTAATATGTTTAGAGTCAAGTCTGTAGCAGCCATTAATCATCAATGACGAGTCCTAGTTGCATCATGTTTAGAAAGATTTCCCAATATGGCATGGTTTAGGTTGTTTTCAATTATGAGGAAGTGGCCATAGTTTTCAAAATCGGAATCGTATCGCAAATCGTTCATATCCATGTATCGAATCGAATCGCGAATCGTAGGATTTTTTTTATTTTTACTCATAAAAATAATTAAAAATTAAAAGAAAATGACAAAAGTAATTAATCATAACCATCCATTTTTCCATTTATAGCAGTACAAATATAATAACAAGTCAGTTTATCATACAATCATATCAAGAACATCATGACACACACACACAAATATATATATATGAAATAAATGATGTGTAAATAGTTAAATAAGTTTAAAGTATCAATATATAATTTCTTATTATCTTTAAATTAAAATATAAAAATAAAATAAAATCCAACCATTAATCTTACACGGTAGGATATCTCTTAAAGTTAAGAAAATGTTCATGAAGAAATAAAACCCAAATAGATAAAAAAAAGAAGATATAAACAAGCATCATACGTACAGTTGAATGCTTTAGTTAAATGCATGTTCTTTATTCATTTTTAAAACCTTATCAAAGCTGTAAAAAAATCTTACGAGGTTTCATTAACTACTAAAGAACCTTTTGAAAATACAAGCGATAAAAGAAAGAGAGAA
The DNA here is from genome assembly GCA_028538565.1 of Umbellularia californica. Classification (NCBI taxonomy): domain Eukaryota; kingdom Viridiplantae; phylum Streptophyta; class Magnoliopsida; order Laurales; family Lauraceae; genus Umbellularia; species Umbellularia californica. The sequence continues at coordinate 93,772,169 of JAPQWN010000003.1, read as the reverse complement.
TAAAGAAAGAAAAAGAGTAAAAGATTATTAATATTAGCTTATTGGTTATAGTCATTCTCGCTTAGTCGAATCGCTTGAATTGTAAGATTCAATGAAATGAGTATCGAATCGTAGGATTCACACCTGAATCCTAGGATTCATTTGTAAATGGGATTCATTATATAGATACGAATCGTTTTCCTTAAGATTCGGGATACGAATCGTAGGATTCTAATAACTATGGTCAAATGTTTTGTAGTAGGATTCTCAAATACCACAAGGATGCAGCTAGGGGAAGAGACCCACGCATGCATTCTAAAGCAAGGTGTAGACTGAAGTGCAACTCCAAGGCCCTCATCCCACAGACCATGTGTCCTTAGTCCTTGTAGACAGAGAGATCTCCTTATCTATTTCAGTCCTAATTTACAAAGATTAGGACTGAAGTACATATGTTGAGGTAAAAAAATTAACACACACAGCAATGTAGGCAAGAACATTGAATCAGGATAAGCAAATAAACAACAGTGTTTAGTCGCACATTTGAAAAAGAGTTCAGCAAAAGTATGACGAAGGTAGGACCCTTTATATGTGAACTTAGTGGGCTCAAATATCAAGAGGATGACAAATAAAGTTCACATGCAAAGGCTAATAATCAACCATAATTAGATATTCTCCAAAACACAAGCATGCTAATCATATGTATCAACTGAAACACCCAACATGAAGCCCACGACAAACACTGAAATAAGCCCACAGAGATGTGTAGCCAGTTTAAAGTAATGTTTATCGATGGAAGATTTCAAATTATTGACACTTATGAATATATAATATATCCCAAAGCCCATTCTTTTATGGTTCACTTTTAGGATTGCCTACAATCTAGACCTCTGTGTATCATCCTGAAAATATGACCTATCATCTTTCTTTTTATTCCTGTTGCTTAAATGACTGCAAACGCATTGTTGTCTAAGAAGGCTTGTGCATGTACAATAGAAACAGTTTCTGTTTGAAACGCAGAACTGAACCGTTATACACATGTATTAAGGGCAAGGCCGATGGAGGTGTGGAAGTAGTCAAGCAACATGTTACATAGTGGTGCAAGAGAGAACTCACAAAGTCAGCCCCACATATATGGATAAGGCTTTGACATCATGAACTGCCAATGGGCTAACCTACTAGAGTTAATAAAAGTGATGATCCACGCTCCACAGAAAATCTCCTAATTTGCTTGATAAGATCATCTACTTGATGTAACCCATCAATGTCCAAATTGCTGAGAACATACATATGTTGTAAGGCAAAGATGGGCTGCGCGGTAGATGTTGGTGTTTCGAATTTGCAATGCATCATGCTATAGCCTATAGGATGGTATGAACATATGCTAAATCCAGATTGTGGGAGCATTTCTTTTATGGAGTTTGTTAGTGTCATCTTTTGGACAGAACATACACAGCATACCTAGCACATGAGCATAAGTATGCAATATAACCCTCAATCACTGGCTAGACATTAATTACTGACTAGACATGAAAATGTTATAGCAAGAGTCACGAACAACTTCTTTAGTCAGGCTATTAGTATAATCTGATAACAGCAACTTCTGGGATAGTCCTATCCGGGAGGTTGCCCATCCTTTTTTTTTTTTTGCTATCGGAGGGTTCTCAACCCTTTGGGCTGGACTAATCCCTCCAGGCCCAGAGGGAAGCCGGGTAAACACCCCTGTGGCCCCAAGGTGGTAGAAATAGTGGACCCAACCTTCGATTCCTGAAGAAGGGGGAACCGTGGGTCAATATCAAGACCTCTAGCTCCGGAAGAGGGAGGAACCGTGGTCCTGACCATTCGGCCAACCATTGGATGATCCACATGCTTGAAAAATAATTTTAAGTGGCAATTACAAAAACTGCTCACAAACCACAAATAAAAACAAAATATAAATGGAGAAATGTAACGCCCAACTCATTGGCACATAAACAGGGTTCAAAAACTCCAACTCGAGGGGTAACTCAGCCCCCTCGAGTTGATTCATCCGAGTCGACTCGCTGAGTCCAGCTTTGGCTTTTTTGCCTTTTTTTTGGGTAAAAGGGTTTTGGTCCTTTACACACGCACGCGCGCAGAGAGAGGGAGGGGGAAGGTGGTGGTTTAGGGTGGAGAAAAGGAAGCAAAGGGTTGCAGAAAACCATAAAGGACTAAATCAGCCCAGGATCTCTTTAAGTTGAGACTGAGAAAGAGTGGAAAGAAAGAGAGAGGTACTGAGAGCGAGAATGGAGACTAGTGAGAAACAGGGAGAGAAGAAGGGAGTTGCCAAAAAAAAAAAAAAAAACAACAGAGAGAAAAGGAAGGTGGGGAGGGGGGAAAGATGCATACTGCTGGGACTGAAGGGAGGGGCTAAGAGAGTAAAATGTCCCTTCTCTTCTCCGATTCACGTTTTTTTTCCAAGATTACAGAAATATTCAACTTTCCCTTCCTCAACTCCAACTAGGGAAGCTATAAAACGAGGAACAATTAGTGGAAAAATAAGGGTTTAAAACCTATGATGCACAGATATGGCATGGATACGGCAAGGACACGCCATAGACACGGCAGAGGCACAGATTTTACACATAGAAAGTGAAGTATCAGATACGATACGACACAATTTGTTGCCCATTTTGAAGTGTATCCATGCATCATAGTTTAAAACCTATTTCCACCTCTTTCATGTCGACTCAGCCCTTGTTGTGACTCGGACAGTGCCGAGTCCAAGTCAAGTTGGCCGAGTCAACTCAGACTTGCCCGACTTTTCAATCTCTACACATAAGTGCCTCTCTGAGAAATTCTCTCCCACAGACGACTTCCTGTGTAAAAACCCTCCCCCACCTTTACTGCTGGAGGGCCCACTCTGCATTAGCGGATGGGATTATTTTCACGCATAGTGTTTGGAGCGGATGTCCGCAGGACAAAATTTTGTAGTGCCTTTCTATGTTAACTGGACATTTGGACTTGAGCAACAGCAACATCTTTTTGACACTACAAGTGCAAATGCCTTACCAAGTTAACCTGGGTGTGTAAGCATTTGCATTTTTGAAGGAAGAAAAACCTACATTTTCTCCTGGTTTTTTAAGAATGAAAATAAATGGCATTGGTAGACATTTCGTTTTAATCTTCGTTCCCTTTAAATTTGTGTCTTCTAATCTGGTCTTCCGCCTTACCTTGTCTGCGAATCATTTTAAGATTTCACTATATCCGCTTTTTCTCCTCTTTTCAGCAGCCTTAACTTCTAAATCTGGACGCTCTTACTAAGTATTGCAATCACTTGTTTTTCCTTATAATCTTTTCCACGTTACTTTTCTGCAACTTGTTTTAAGATTTCACTCTATCCTCTTTTTCTCTTCTTTTCAGCAGCCTTACCTTCTAAATCTGGATGCTATTACTACTATTGCAATCCCTTTTTTTTCCTTCTAATTTTCTCCAACTTATTTATCTGAAACTCATTTTAAGATTTCACTCTATCTGTTTTTCTCTTCCTTTCAGCAGCCATTACTTCTAAATCTGGACACTCTTACTATTATTGGGATCACTTGTTTTTCCTTCCAATTTTCCCCACCTTTCCTAATCTGCAACACTTTTTAAGATTGCAGAAAACTGAACTGAACTAACTTTCAAACATCTTACCCAATACCTTCCAACAACTTTAAGATTGAGAAAGTCTGAGCAAGCATGCACCTCTCTATCACAATCATTGGTAGGGACATATACACCCAGAAAAATGATAAAAGGAAACTGAAAGAAACATTCATAGGGACCATGTAAAGAACATATTAATGTGAATCTGGATAACATATTTTATACAAGGCTGATTGAAAATGTATCAGTGCCTTTCTCCCTGCACCTACAGAAAGGTCCACTTCTCCAGCACAAATTAATGGAAAACCTATGTTGCAGACATCCAGATTCTTTCAGCATTGTGAAAAACCCACAGCATGCAAAGACTATTTGAGTCCACCCTTGGACGTGCATATACAACTGATTCATTTAGATTTATAGGTTTTTCGGTATTCTTTAGCGAAGAGGGTCTGAAAGGTCTCTAACAATGTTTTGGGGTGAGTTTTGAACATGGTTTAAAATCTCGGTCTCAATCGCGGTATCGGCCAGGCCGAAAAACCGATATGATATCGGTATCGGTCGCGGATATCGGTCCGTCACGGTCATCGCGGTGTGAATTTTTTTTAATCCAAAAAAATTCGCAAAAATATCCAAAAAATCCAAAATATTAGAAAATGCAGGAAAACAATATTTTTTCCATTAGTAACAATAATAGATCAAAATATCGGACACCTTAAGTTATAAGTCCTATCTGTGTCGCAGTTCGCTGTCTTCTCCAGTATTTCATATAATGCAACCATTATTGATGCTCATGATCAATTTATTAGTATAAAATATAAAAAAATAAAGATAACATATCAATAAGCCTTTGGTAGATCTAAATCATGTTTATGACTATGAGTAGATGTAGATCTATCATCTACACACTATTAATAAGCCTTTGGTATCACAAATATTCTAACAAGTAACAACAATTATTTTTAGAAAAAATAAAGATTTAATAAAACCATTTTCAAAACTCTAAATATATAGATCTAGTATAAAAGTATGTAGATCAATCATTTACACACCATACAATGATCATGAATCATTAAAAGAACATATTTATGATGAAATACCCTAAAAATGATATATTATAATTCAAATATTAAAAAATCCGAAAAAAAAATGAAAAAAAAAAATCAAAATCACGTGTATGAGTAGATCTAGCATGAAAGCATGTAGATCTAACTTCTAAATGAAGAACACAACACAAGTGACAAACCCAATGATTTCTATGCTTCATCTAAAAATAAAAAATAAAAACACATAATAAAATGCTTTAAGTTGATTTTCTCTTACCTTAAATAATATTTTCTTCAAGAAATAGATGTGGGATTTGAAAATATGCAAGAGGGATGTGTGATGGAGTATGGTTGTTGCTATGGGTAGTAAGGAGATGAGAAGAGAGGAGAAGAAGATGAAGATGGGGAAAAAATAGAAAAATTAGGGTTTTATCACCTTTTATGAGATCTTGGCCGATATATTGAAAATATCGGCCGAGATCTCGAAAAAACCGAGATGAACTTCATCTTTGCCGATATCGGCTGATATTTTGGCGATATATGGCCCGAGATACTGATACCAATATCTCGGGGCCATATCGGATTGGTATCGGCCGATTTTTAAAATCATGTTTTTGAAGATCAAAGCCGACCTTTTTTCAAGATCCAATGATACAAAGGTCCAGGTTACTATTCCTAAGGACATGAACTATGACCATGAATCCAAATGAGCCCACAGACTACTGAAATTCATTAAAAACAATTACAGTATAATGTGAGTCCCTAAATTCCATAATTATAGAAAAAAATCATTTTTTAGATTTTCAAATTATTTAACACAATTTAAGAAATTTTATGTTCTGGGTGGGGTGGTCTGACTTGGCTAAATCCCATGCAATTCGGCACTTTCTCTCGACTCGAGGGCGGTCAAGTCAAACCTCAGGTTCCCAAGTCCAAGTTACAAAACTTTGCTTCTTTTAATGAGTTCAAAAATATAGTTTTTTTTAATGGAAACACAGTCCACCATCGTCAAAAAAGGAAAAGGGAATGGAGTTATAACGTATCACTTTCTTGTAAGGCTAGACAGAAAATCCGGTATCACCGCTAAACCGTCCGAACCGGGAGGTTCGGATCTGTTTTATAGTAGATCGGTTCGGTCAACGGTTTGAAAATCATAAAAACTGCTTAGATCAGTCGATTATAGGTTTGAACCCCAGGTTCACCGCCTAAACCAAACCGACCGGTATATTATGTAATTTGAGTATCTGACTATTTAGATTTTAGGGTTTCATTTGGCTGGCATTCGACAACTCATGCGCCTCTTCTGGGGGTGTCATCATTTTGAAATTTTCAATTTCTGATTTTCAAAAAATAAAATAAAATAAAATAAACGGTTTAACAGACAGAACCAAACCAACTAAGCCCTCTCCATCGGTCGGATCGGATTGGTTAATTAAAAAACCGATAGGTTCGGTTAGGTGGTTGGTTTTAATGCTAAACCGATCGAAACCGCCGATGTGCAGCCCTACTTTCTAGTAATTTACCCCTGAACACATTGATTTGCTAACCTGAAAGTTTCATAATTTTTAAAGAGACCATTGATTGTATGAGTTTAGTGTAAGCACTAAAGAAATGACAAAAATTTCTACATGTTGGCATGTCACCTTGAATCAGTTTAGGACCTTCCAGAATTTCTGCTTGAAAATTGAAGGTCAAAAGGAATAAAAGAGTAAAGATTAGACAAAAGGGTCAACAAAATTTAGGAAACACCAGATATGGATAGATCACTTCGAATTTTTCTTTTTCTTTTTAAGTTCTGCTCAGAGGTTCTTGACAATGATTCCTTACAAACCCTGGACACATTCCGCCTCCCACAACTCAAGGATCCTCTCTAGCATATCAAACAAGCTGCCAGTTACTTGATATTAAGCACTGTAAAAATTTCAAACAGTTTGAAACTTGCACTGAAGGTATATGCACAAAAAAATAAGGATAGCAGGAACCACTTATGCTGATTCTTTTTTGGCCTCTTTACTATTTAATACACCCTGAGGACCATGTTCCTTGTAGCACCTATTGAAAGGAACAAGTATGTAACTAGCATATTCACCCAAGATTCCTGCTAAAATGTAGTTTAAAATGCTTAATGGCTTTAATGAAAGTCTTTTTAGGGAGATAAATGATTTTAAAAAAGTTAATGTGCCGCGCAAGAGAGAGAGAGAGAGAGTCATTTGACAATAAAAGGAATCAAGAAAGTGAGTACATCCAACAGTTCTAGATGTATTTGGATATATTTTTTTTATAACCGAGGGTATCTCCCGCCCAATTCAACCCAGGAGCCTTTAGCCCTAAGCCCAAGGGGCACTCAATTCTAGACAGCCGAGAACTAGTCCCTAGGGGCACATGCAAACCCTCCTATCCACATGCACCGAGTAAAACTATGGGAAGTGGCCAACAAAGGTAGGTGTCGAACATAAGACCTCTCTGCTTCCTGAGGCACAGAGTCCTTGGCTAACCGATAGATGTATTTGGATTTTGTGGACTTTTTTTTACAAATTCCTCAAAACTAGGGATGTAAATGGGTCAGTTCTGGACCCAGAACTAGTAATGAGAAGGTGGAACCAAACCTGGACCCGATTCGGAACCGGTTTCCTAGTTCCGGATCCAAAACCGTTGATGAGAAGTTGGAACCGAAACCGGTCCCAATTCCGTATATAGTCCGGGTTCGGGTCTAGGTAAAGAAAAAAAAAAAAACACATAGCTTTTAGTAGGGATTCTTGAAAATTGAGGTAATATGTCAAGTCCCGGGTCCCCGGGGCAGAACCAAAGTGGAACCAGACTCAAACCCATTTAGGTCACGGGTCCCAAAAATAAGGACCCAGACTCGTTTATTACTCAGGGCCTAAATAAGACCCAAACCAGGTTTTTAACAGGTCAAAACCTCCGGGTAATCGGAGAATCAAGGACCCATTTACATCCCCAATCCATGAAGAATTAAAGAAAGAAATTGTACCTCATAGCCATTTTTAGCTATATAAAGAAGATGAACGGTTAGGATCATGAAGTCCATAAAGAGTTAGATAAGAAATTTGACTTCTTCGCCGTTCTTAGCCATATAAAAAATAGAACAGCTTGGATCTTGAAATAGAAGCCTCCGGGAATAAAAAAAAATTAAAGGTTTTTTATAGGCTCCACAGAAGTACCATGTGAAACACCGTCCACGAGCAGTGCCAATGCCTCTTGCATCAGGTGGTGCAAAACAGTTCACTAGGGGGCAGCTGTGCAAATGAAGCTATGAAAATGGACTTATTTACGCACCATTTTCACAGCTGCTTTACGTATGTGAATATTTACATATGCAAACAAACATGATGATGCATAAATGTTACGCATGTGAATCATTTACTTATGCAGAAAAACGACCCCTTGAGCATTTTTTTCATTTTGAAAGATAAATGGGTTTAATAAATTTAGAGAGAGAGAGACTAATTTGAATCAAGAAAACATATCATTACAGTTTTAAGCATACCTCATATGCCGCACTTATCTCCTTAAATTTTTCAGTTGCTCCAGGTTGCTTGTTCACATCAGGGTGGTACTTCAACAAAAAACATAACTTGAAGTCAGCATTACCACATAAAAAATAGATGCACAAAGACCAAAGAGTAAGATAAGTATTTCACGGTTGATACAAAACATAGGTAGAAGAAGAACAAGAAACTATTTTCTTTTGGGCCCTGATTTCTTGAACGGCAGGCTAAAATACTTCTTTGCAATGTAACCATCCATTATAGAAGAACCGCTACATTAAAAATTACAGAGTAGTGTAGGTATGCATTAACATCAAAGGGAGAATGACCAAAACAAGGGTTCACAATATTGTCCTTGAAGATATTGCATACATCTACATTTATCTTACTTGTCAACTATAAAGTGCCAAGTATCTCAATGTGGGATCTATAGGGTCCCAAAGACTTAGTCAATCCTTTATAAATTCCAAACTCAGAATATTTATAGCAAAAGAGGAAAAACACAGAAAGAAACCAAAATGTAGCGAATCAATTATGAGCTTCCTTCTAATGCATTATTTTGGGCAAAATAAAATTTCTAAGACCTTAACCAAACATTTCTGTACGTTTCTCTTTCTGTGTATGCATGTGTTTGCACACGCAGCCTTCAAATTCCAAGGATCTCATTTATCAATGACCGCAGCCACCTCAGAATCTAAAGTAACTGCCCACATTTGTTTCCATTTGCTTTATTTCATTGGTAAATGCCTTATGCACTGGATATTTTGGTGGTACACCTTAAATGCAAGAGGACATCCTGGGGCCCATTTTCCTGGATGATAGATGAGATCCTAAACTTGATATTTGTTTCTAAATGGCAGATTATCTAGCAATAAAGGATTTCTTATAGGGATGAAAACTGGCCCCCCAGGTACCCAAAGAACCCAAATTGAAAAAACCCGTTGCAGTGAATATGTTGAACCCATTTTAAATTCCAGTCTGGATTCGGGTCTATGGCATAGAACAAAATAAAATTGGGTTTGGGTTAGGATCCATCAATTTGATAACTAAGGACCCATGTAACCAATGCCACAGATATATATAATAAACGTTTTAGATGTATATAATGTATATTATGTAAATTACATCAGTATACAAGTAATTAGGGCTTGACCTGGGTGAGGATCAAAGCCCTTTTTTTGTCAATAATCCAAGTCAGGGTTTGGGTCTCTAATTTGAATTCAGGTACAGGTACAAGTTATGCGAATCAACCTGGACCAATTCAGGTCTGAGTTCAGGTACAGGTCCTTACTAGTGATCAGGGTGCAACATGGACCCAACCCATTTTCATCTCTAGTCCAAAAGGCCATTGATGTCCACAGTCCACACACTCATGGCTATTGCAGCATCTCGGTCTTGGCCTTTATTCCAAATGGACGTGTCATGTGAGAACACTTTCTTTCATGGGGATTTAAAACAAGAGGTCTACATGCGTATACCTCTGGGGCTTACTATTACTTTTGAGAACAGTGTTTGTCAATTGCAACGATCTATTTATGGCTGAAGCAAGCTTCAATTGCATGGTTTGAGAAAATTCACCATAATCTCCTTCAAGCCCAATTTCAACAAAGCAAATAGGATTTATCTATGTTCCATTATTGCACCCTCCATGGCATCGCTATCTTACTCGTCTACATAGATGACATCATCATCACTGAGACTAATCCTGCTAACATACTTTGGCTCTAAGAATCTCTTCATTTTTCCTCTCATATGAAGGATTTAGTAGGACCACTCACATGTTTCCTAGGTCTTGAGGTCCATAAAACAAATAACAGGCTATTTATCAATCAATACACAAACACGCAAGACCTCATTGCACTAGCCCGATTACAAGACACTCCCATGGACACTCACTTAGAGTTCAATGTGAAATATTGACAAGATGATGGCAATATCCTTCCTAATGCCACCATGTATAGGAAGCTTGTTTGGAGTTTAGTTTATTTGACATTTAATTTACTAGACCTGAAATTTCTCATTCTTTTTTAACATCACGAGTCAGTTCATTACCCAGACTCAACATTTCTCATGATGTTAAAATGGTGACTCAGTTCATCACCCAGCTTCTTAGTGGTCGATCTGATAATTAGGTATTTGTTAGGGTCCAGGACCCTAACTTGCCCACACATAAGAGGATAAGGGCTTCCTCTTGCTTTTGTAGAGTTTTTGGAGAGAATTATTCAACTGCGTTAATGATAATCCAACATGACATTAAGTAGAGGAAGTAGATAGACTTGCCAAGTCAACAATATTTATTAGCAACTAATCAAATAAAATCTCCTATTAATGTCCTTAGCAAATCTCCTAATTAGATGAGCATCCATCCCATTTATTACAAAAGATGATGACAAAGATTTATTACCAAAGATAATAATCTCCTAATGATGCATCTGTGGGCCTGGACATAACTATCCCATCCCCATCCCCCCCCCCCCCCCCCCCCAAGCATGGCCATTTCCTCATGGGAGCCTATCATGTGTCAAAGTTGCTAGCCAGTAATCCCAAAACCAATTGGTGATAGGAAACTATACATACAACTACTTAACACACCCCCTTGAGCGGGACACCTCCCGGATCCGAAGTACACACCTGCACAAGACTACAACGTGGCATGGGACCTTCTTGCCCTGCGCACTTGCGCCCGCACAAACACACAATGAGGCATGGTGCATTTTTGCTTGGCATGGATTCGAACCCGAAACGTGTTGGCTCTGATACCATCTCAAAGTTGCTGGCCAGTAATCCCAAAACCAATTGGAGATAGGAAACTGCACAAAGAACTATTTAACATCACGATACACCTCAATAAGGGCCTCTTCTCCTTCAATTGTTCCTCCACGGTTTTTATAACTTCTTAATCTCCGTAGATTCCTTGATCAAGTAAGATATGCATCATCTTGCAGCGACAATCGGGTGTGAACCGAAAAATGCCTAGTCGTTAAAGGTGCAGCAAACTAACTACTTTGATAGATTCCACCCTTGCAACTGGCTAAGTTTTTCTTATAGGCATCGGGCTAGCCAGATGGCCTCCTATAGTGTGGAAGATTAAAAATCAATATCTTTTGCTCAATCTCGTCTTGTAGCCCTTCAATGAATGAGCCCATCAAAGCTTGATCGGACCACCCTTCACTCAGATGGCAATGCGCTTGAATTGATCTTGATAACTTTACACAATTTCAATTCCTTGTTATAACTTGGGTAGCATCCCATTTAGATTTTCATAGTTTGTTGTTCCAAATGGACCGACATTGCCTTTGCCATCTTCTTCCATGTGAGATCAATGTTGACATGATTGTACCATTGAAACCATGTAGCACCATCCATGTGAAATGAGGAATACGAAAGCTTTCTCATTCTCAGCCATTTGATGGTAGCAGAAAAATTGCTCAAATTTGTAAATAAATTCCAATCACCCATGCCCATCGAAGCAAGGGAAATTGATCTAAGCATATCGGAGTTAGATCTTCCCATCACCTTGTCCGCCTGTCATATCTCCAGTAGCAGATTGCTCCCCAATATTCGTTGTAAGATCTGCAACGTGAGGCATTTTAGAACTTTTGTTAGTTCTGATCAAACCTAAAATTCATTTGATCCCAAGCTTCTTCCATGTTTTCCACGTGTTTCTCCATTGGATTTATCTCAATTGATTGATTCCATTTTCGTCCTTAGCATCCACTAGGAAAGGTGGCTCTGCCACCAATTTTTAGTTTTTGGGACACCCTAACTTGCACACAGATAAGAGGGTAAGGACTTCTTCTTGCTTTCGCAGATTTTTTTGAGAGAATTATTCAACTGCTTTATTGAAAATCCAACATTACATTAACCAAAGAAAGTGTATAGACTTACCAAGACAACAAGATTTCTTGGAAACTAATCAAGTAAAATCTCCCTAATAAACCTCCCTAGCAAATCTCCTAATTAGATGGGCATCCATTCCATTTATTACAAAAGATGATGGCAGCAATTTATAACAAAATATAATAATCTCCTAATAATGCATATGTGGGCTCAGACCTGAAAGTACTAATCTCCTAGCCATTCAACTGATGTATCTGTTTTGTTCTTTTTCCCCCTTTATATGTTGTTTGAGAATAATTAGAATATAAAATTATGATGCATTTTGATTTTTTTCTTTTTTACTTTTTTATTATCCCCTTTTTACCCTACACTTAAAGGGGTTATACAGTACAAAAGATTTTCAATAAAAAAGAGCTACCCTTGTTGCATGAGGATTGGTGTCAAAATCTTTTCCTTCCCTCTAGTGAAATATGTGTTGAGTCATGAGTGCGCTACTTCATCCCTTGCTTCCTAGCATGTACCACTGTCCTTAAATATTTTATTAAGACATCATGGATAAAGGTGAGATAAGTCATAGCTACTCTTTCGGTCATTTACTTCCTCTCTTTTTTCCTTTCTTATCCTATTATTAAACATAAACATAGTTCTAAAAGTCGAAATCGTATTGCTAATCATTCATACCCATGAATTGAATCGAATCGAATTGTAAATCATATTGCAAATCATAGGACTTTTTATTTTTCTAATAAAATAAAAAATAATTAAAAATTAAAAAAAAAAGAAACATAAAAAGTAGTTATTCATTATCCACCCACCTAGGAGTTGGTGGAGTGGCATAAGGCGTGGGTTTGCTCCCCGTGTCTTGTGTTCGAAACTTGCCCCAGATTTTCCTAGTTTGCAGTTGTATGGGTTTAGCGGGCCCGGGCGCCACTTAGGGGAATAGTTTTGTTGGGTCAAAGATATCAGGGACACCCACGTTATAATAAAAAAAATTAAATTTATTTATAATCCATCAATTTCCCCTTTCATAACAGTATAAATACAATGACAAATAAGTCTATCACACAACCATAACGAGAACATCATGATATCTATTAATATATAATAAATGATATGTGTAAATAGTTAAATAAGTTTAAGGTATCAATATATATTTATTTTTGTTATCTTTAAATCAAAATATAAAAGTAAAAATAAAATTCAAACCATAGATCTTACACAGTAGGATATGTCTTGAAGTTAAGAATGTGTTCAGTAGGAAAAAAAAAAAAAACAAAGAAGATTTAAAAAAGAAGAAGAAGATATAAATAAGCCCCATATTTACAATTGAACGCTTTAATTAAATGCATGTTCTTTATTCATCTCCAAAACCTCTCCAAAGCCGCAAAAATTCTTAAAAGGTTTCTTTAACTATTAAATAACCTTTTAAAAGCAAAAACGCTAAAAGAAAAAAGGGTAAAAGATTATTAATATTAAAGCATCGGTTGTAGCTATCCTCAATCAGCCGAACTGCTTGAATCGTTAAATTTGATGAAATGAGTATTGACCAGTAAGATTCACACCTAAATCTTAAAATTCATCTGTAAATCGGATCCGTTGCATAGATACGAATCGTTTTCCTGAAGATTCAGGATACGAATCGTAGGATTCTTATAACGAAGAACATAATATGAAAACAATTAATATAAATGAGAATCATGTAGCGAAAGGCAAGCCTTTCAACCCTACTTATTTAAATCATCTACAATTTTCATACATGGGGTTCAATGTGAGTATGAAAGCTCACAGATATCCCCGATCACCACATTGGACAATCAGCCCCCATGGGACTAAACATTATAGTTGTTCTAAAGTACATACCGGAACCAACCCAACACCCCAAACACCCCCCCTCCACCCCAAAAACCTCCTCCTCAAAAATAAAAATAAACTAAAATAAAAGATGTCCAAAATTTTGATTTTTTTAATTTAACAAGATGCATAACACTTTTTTTGTTTTGATCAGTAGCACAACCTCATGGTTGCAACAATGAACACCCTCCAATTGTGCTACAGGCTGAAATAAGGTTCATAAGACTTTTTTTTTTAAGATGGAAAGAGCATTGGGGTCTTTCAACTCTCCTAATCGAATGGGAGGACTTTAATGAGCTATATTGTATAAATTTCCTTTAATATGTACTTAAATGCTTGTTACTGATTTTTTTTTTTTTTTTTATTTTAATTTGTGACTTGGATGCCATGGACATATTTGCCAAGTGGATTTTTCTTTTTCTTTTTTATTTTGTTTTTGAAGAATAATGGTAATTATAGTAAAGATAAAAGGAGGTGCTATAAATGGTATAAAAGCCATATAACTACACAAAAGTTACACAAAATAATAAGAAAATCTACAATGCGCTAAAGGAGGACCACAATACAAGGAAAATCTGTCAACTTCAGCCTTCACCAAAGAATTTTCCGTACTTAGCCTCTCTGAACACATGGCAAACAAGAAACAGAGCGAAGCACATAAGTTCTAGTCCCCATATGTAGCTCAGTTGATTAGGGACATGGGTATGTATGTGACAGTGCATGAGTTTGAGTCCTCAATGTAGCCAAAACATTTAAAAAAAAAAAAAGAAGGCTCTAATCTCTAGACGGAAGTCAAGATTTGCAAGACATCCACAAGACAACAGTACAGGACACACTTTCCACAATGAGGATGCCAAAAAAAGTTAAAGGAAGAAAAGATCCTTAAAGCCCACCAAATCACCCACATCTCAGCTTCATTCAATTCCTTGATGCTAGTCAATCCCGGGAAACCAAAACTTGAAACTCCCCTCTATCTTTGTATATCATGCCACAATAATACTCTGTCGAAGTTGTTATTTGTAGCACACTATATATCCAATCATATATATATATATGTGTGTGTGTGTGTGTGTGTTTTTCTAGGCATTGTTTAGCTTTCTTCTATCTTCACCTTTTCTATATATTTCTAAAACTTTTCTTCTTCCAATGCATCTATTGCAAAACGAACTGCCAGAATGTCCCAATTTAGGCCAAACAAGACGATGTTTGGAACAGAATCGACAACTATGCAGATGAACAAGAGATCCCACCAATTGGAACAATTCCCTTTCTATTGCAATTCTAGATGGTAAGTGATATTGAAATCTTAGGATGGCAACTTAGAATATTATTTCAATTAGGAATCCATCACGTAAGCCTATTTGATAAAGCTTCTTACAGATTAGGATGCCATTTCCTATTTGAGAGAGGCCTTTTAAAACTCTTCTTTTTTTTCTTTTTTTGCTTTTTTTTAATTGTCTCTAATTCTATAAACTAGGGTAGTCATATTGGCTAATTCTTCTCAGAAGTGAAGTCATGCTTTGGTTGATAAATGGCACTATTCGCTCTGATCTGTGGAGCTCTACAAATGCAATGAACACTTCATTTCTTTGGTTTCCTTAACTTGTCATTTTTAATGATGAATATTTTATGGGTTTATCTAACGGAGTCATGTAATGAGGTTCCTAATATGTTCAATCATTTTCAAATACTTCTAACTCAATATAGCATGTCCACTATGGTATTTCACTTTGGTAAATCCAATTATCCAACCAATATCTATCTGGAGAATTTAGGCCACATCAGCAAAATTACGTAATTAGTGGATTCTTTTTTTTTTTTTTTTTGAACAGTAAGTTGTGGATATAACTCTTCACTATTTCAATCTTGAATAAGTGTTAAAATAACCTTTTCTATAGTTTTTTTTCCTTTTTTTTAAATTGCAATAAAAATATTCTTTCATTTTCCAAATAACCCCTTGCGTTCAAACCCCGGTCTTAATGATGATATGGGGAATGCCCTGCAATATTATTTTATTTTTGTATAGTTTATTACAATATCATTTTGAGCTCATTTATTTAATGGGTATTGCGTTCCTAGGATTTCTAAGCAGTATCTTTCTATCAAAGAGACAAAAGGAGAATGGATTGAAGGTAAAGACCAACAAGGGCCATCACATTTCGCCTCAAGAAATGATAATTCGCCCATCACCCTAGTACATTAATTCCTAGGAAAATGATGGTCCCATCTAGATCACAACCTTAGAGAGTACATTCTCCCCCTTCAATACTGCTTTGAGGAAAAAAACCACTATTAATTCAATAAGGGCCCTTATGATAATTATGTGACTAAGTAATCAAATGAAATGAAATTTATCCATTGCATGTGTGAGTATGTGAGTGTGTGTGTGTGTGTATATATATATATATATAATCTAGTCTCTACTTGGAGATAGATCATCGTCACATCTTTCCGTTCTTTCCCTATTTATCCAGATTCCATTTCTTTCTATTTTCCCATCCTGTTTACTACCCATTATCATCAGTATTCATACTATGATAGTCTAATGTTAGAAGTTGAGTTGTGGGTAGATAAACAAGGGGAGCAAGAGGTATGTAAGAAAAACCCCATCTATAAAAAATTAATGAGAATTGCTCTTTAAGCTCAGGAGGAACTAAAAGACTCAGATTGCCACAAGCCAAACATCTTCCTTCTTCTTCTACATTTTCCCCTTTTCCTTTCAATTTCAAGTTGTTACAACTGCAATACCATAGCTTCCAGTCTCCAAAACCACCCAAACATTTTAACATTCTAATACCCACTTATATCACAGCCTGTGAAAAACCCAATTACAGAAAGACAGAAACATTGCAATTTCAAGAAACCCAAAACTCAAATCATTGCAATTTTAAAGCATTCTACCAACAACTCAAGACTACTCAACATTCAATTGGTCTTTCAATTCAAGAAATATAGAGAGAGGTATAGAGATTGATTATCAATGCAGATTGCAGACCTGGCGAGCGAGCCTCCGGTACGCCGCCTTGATCTCCTTGCTGTTCGCCGACTTGGAAACGCCGAGCGTCGAGTAGTAATCCGCCGAAGCAAAGATTACATGCGAATACACTCCACCAACGGAACTCCCCCTGTTCTTCCTCCTGCTCCTCTTGCCGCCATCGAATTCGGAGGCGGCGGCGGCGGAGGCGGGGGCGAGAAAGAGCGAAGGAGAGCTCAGGAACCTCTGCCCGCCGGTGACGAAAACGGCGCCTGCGCCACTCAGGTGCTGGAGCTCGGAGCTGTTACAGCAGATGTAACGGTTGGAAGGGACGAAGGAGAGGGGAGAGATTGAAAGCGCCATGGAATCTCCGTATCGGGAGATTCGTAGCGTTTCGGACAAGGGGGGAAGAGGGAGGGGAACAGAATGGAGAAAATCGAGCGTTGTCTTGAGGTGATTGTAGCGTTTCGGGAAAGGGAGGGGTGAGAAGAGGCGAGTCGGGTGGTAACGGTATCGATATTGTGTTTGTAGCGTTTCGGAGATGGAAGGGGATGAGAAGAGAGAGAGAGGGTTGGGAGAGGGAGAGGCAAAAAAGTGAGTGTGTGGAGAGTGGTTTTTTATTTCTCTTCTTCTTCTTTCTATTTTTGTATTTTTTTTAATTTCCTTTTTAGTAGAGAGAGAGAGAGAGAGATGGTGTCTGCCCTTGGAGGAATTATCCTATACAGGGGACAGATAAGAGAGGTGGGAAATCTGGAATGTGGGTCCCACCACTCTTCTGGGCCCACCATTGGGTGGGGTCCACCTCTTCTTAGTTTTTGATGGGTCCAACTTTTGTGGTGGATGGGGTGAGCTTGGGACCTCTTTTCTTAGGGCCAGTAAGAATTCGGTTAGAAAAAATAAGGGAAATTTTTAAATATGGTCTTAAGTTTCTGTCTTATTTTTAAAAAAAGACATAAGTTTTGAAACTTTTCAAATTAATCATTAAGCTTTCCAGTAAATTTTTAATTAAGGACATCAGGCCATTTAAAGGTATTTTTTTGTCGCTTTTTCCCTCAATATTTTGAAAATACCCAAATTAACTTTCATTTAAAGCCATGACATGGTTTCGGCAGCCACTACATACAACCAATCACTGTGGGAACACTTAGTGTCTTGATCACTATGAGGACGCCGGCGAGGGAAATGAGGATAATATAGAAGAAGTGAGAAAGAGTTTTATTACAATGAAGGGTAATTTGCGCATTTTAAAAAAAATGAAAAAAGTTGCAGAAAATAACTTTAAATAGATGGATATCCTTAATTTAAAACTTCCTGAAAATTTAGGGACTAATTTGAAAAGGTTTGAAACTTGTGTCCTATTTTGAAATAAGGTCGAAACTTATGGACTTTTTTGAAATTCTCTCGAAAAAACAATGGCTTTAGCAGCGGTTTTTTTATTCCCTCATTGGTGTGTGAGGAATAATTTAAAGTAATTTTCGTCATTAAAGAAAGGACTAGTGTTCATGTTATTAAACAGCGTTATTTAGTCTCTTAATTCTTTTTGCTACATTTTCTAACCGGCTAAACTACAGCTTGTTGTTCCCTCATCACTCAGTGCTTTCGAGGAAAGCACAATTAATTAAAAATGAAAATTCAGTTTCCAAGCTTAGAGTTTCTTAATTTAAGGACATTTTGAGGAAGGCACGACCGATTGTAATTAAAATCTCGGCTCCTACATTTGAAATGTTAATAAAGAAGTATGTGGCTTCTCTATGGAAATGTAAAATTGATATTTTTTACAATTCAAACTATTGATCTAATTGGCTACAATCCCACATGTGGCTTCAATGCAACTTAAATATTGACCATGTCATGGATTGCTTCAAAAAGCAATTTTGGTTATCTAGCCTACAAACTGGGCTTGAGTAATTTTTATTTTTATTTTGCTATCGGAGGGTTCCCAATCCTTTGGGCTGGATTAATCCCTCCGGACCCAGAGAGAATCTGGATAAACTCCCCTTTAGCCCCAGTGTGGTAGTGCAGTTTCAAATCTACAACCTCCGAGCTTGAATATCTGAAAGTGCAAAATTACACATCACCAAATGAGTTGGGAGACCATATTGTGCCCCATTACTTGAAGAATAAAGGATGGTTTTGGGTCATTCACATGGACCATCTACACTATTGTATATCTTATATAGCGCACACTTTGACTGTAAGACAAATTACACATAGGCCTATTTTTTTATTAGAAATTATGCTAAGAATTTGTTATATTAAGTTTTTTTTATATGATGTGACATTTTATCGCCTGACATTTGCAAATGTCATGTTTATTCACAAGCATTTTAAAGTTTCAACCACCTAAAAGGTCTTTAATTACCTTTGATATTCTACAAATTCCAGCCACTTCGCTTTTGGATGGGGTTTTTTTTCGGATGCTCAAGTACAAAGGAGTATTTGGGAATTCGTAGAATTCCATGAATTCTAGTAAATAAATAGGCCCTTACTCAAAATCTTGAAATACAAAATAATCTATGGCGAACGTTATAAACCCCTCCTAACATCAGTATAATTGTGGACATCCTAAGTGGAAGTGGTTTTATCTAAACTTCTCAGAAAAAGTGGTGATGGTCGTCGATGTTGCTAGGAACAACGCATCATGTCCATGCAAAGCACATGAGGGTTTTTATTTTTTAAGGGGAGGGATAGTGATCCTCTACTTCTACAAGAGCTCATTCTCAAAGTGCAAGTGTTGTTCCTCGTTGATAGCTTCTTCATTTTTTTTCATGATGATCACAGTATTCTTAATTACTTTTCCATGCCATCAAAACACCAAATTCTAACTTTCTTTCACAAGCCCACCAAAAAAAAATATTAAGAAATAAAGTGAGAACCCAAAAATATTTTAGCATCTTATTATAAAAATATAAACTCTAAACAGTCACAATCCATCCCATAGTTGTAGCTCAGCTATTTAAGGACACGTGGTTTGCGTGAGTGCGTCGTTCAAATACTTGCAAAGCTGTGTGTGTGTATATATATATATATATAAAAAAGAGAGAGAGAGAGAGAGAGAGAGAGAAGAAAAAGAATTTAGATGCAAGAGACTACAAAAGAAGCGTAGAATATCAGAAGGTCCAATGTGGCCAAGGGGGACCTGCGTATACAAATTTTGGGCAGTCATCCCATCTGAACCTAGGCATGCTTCCAAGATACACATAAAATCTTTAATCCGCTTCTAAAACCCACATGAAAAGTTATGGATCCACCCCAAAAACCCACACAGAAATCTTGGGTTTGCACCCAAAACCCAATTAATTATTCGGGTCCACCCCCTCTCAAATGAAAATCATGAGCAAGCTGCTACATGTGGCACTCATTACAAGGTAAAAGTAAGATGAATTAAAAGAGCTCGAGTTTTCACTTCTACGGTGTGTCAAAGTACATCATTTACCATGTTCAAGTAAACTACTATTTATGAACCTATTGAACCGACTAAATCCTAATCCATGCTCCCCCTGCCTTTCTCGTTCCTTGTGCTCTCTTCTCCTACGTGGCCAATATTATGGCATATTTGTCTTTCATTTCTCTTCCATGTTCATCTCCATCCTCGTCTCCTATTCTCTGGTTCCATCTCTCGTGCCTCTTATCTTTTTTTCCATCTCTAACCCCTCTTGACCCTCTCTTTAAGCATCGTTGTAGCTTGATCGAGATCTACAGAAGACCTCTTCATTGATTGTGTTATAATTCCCTTGGAGACGTGCAGCGGCATTCACAGTTCGATTGTTGTTCATCTGAAGTTTGCCTCCTCTACTTGAACTACAAAGCTTTCGTGGTCTTACGCGATCTACCAAGTTATGTCCATCGAGGTTAATAGCATTTCTTTTTCTCTCTTTGTCTCTATTTTTTCCACTTTTTTCTTCTTTTTTTTAATTTTCCTTTTTCTCTTTTTTAGACCTAGCCATTTGATCTAAGGTGTGACCAAAATGGTCGGGCTATTTATTTTTATGAGATGCTTGGCCATGAGCCAGGGTCTAACTTATCCTAAGTAAGCTGAATTCCACTTGGGCTTGTGAAGGCATGTCAAGTTTAGACTAGATCAAAGGTAGGTTCAACCCGTCTGAGTTTCATTCCTATCATGCTTCAAGCAATCTTATTATTATTATTTGCTGTTGTTGCTGCTGCTGCTGTTGTTTCTGCTATTGTTGTTGCCATTGATGACGTTGATTTTGTTGCCCGAATCCAAAGCACTAACATCAAACTCTTCCTCCATGAATGGTAATATGCCCAGGTACCACACTCACCATAGTGCTGTCCTCCATTGACTTAGCTTGCCCGTTAAAGATTTGTAGGAATTTATTAGCTCATTGATCTAATCATTTTCTTTGCATTGCTCGATTCCACAACAAATGTCACTTTGATCATCATGATATATATTTTTGGGATTTTTACCATATGGTTGCCCTACCACCTAACATTTGTTTGTTAAACGGCTCCATTTTAAATAAAAAAAATCATGTAGAACCGTTTGTGCAATATTCTAAGGCCATCAGATATCGTACTATGTGATATCCTACATGCATAGAATATCGCACAATTTCCCTTCATTCATGATTTTTTTAGTCCCCCTTTATTGTTAAAAATCTTGATGATAACTTTTGAAATTTTAACCATAGATGGGCAAATGTAAAGTCTTAGAGCATCCATACAATCAAAATCTCTATATTTATTATTATTATTTAAAAAACATCATAGTGTTAAGCATGTGACATCCACCAAGGAAGATTTTATCCAACATTTTAGACCATACAAAATGGGCTGCATTTGAAATTTTTTTGAGACACACCACACCTCGAAATGTAGTGTCATTCAACCATGTATCTTCCACAACCTGTTACTCAGAGTTGGCAACCTTCATTGTGATCTCCATCCAAATGCATGCAAATTAATAGTAGGGGATTGATAGGTCTTGTGAAGGATTGATGGATGGAGTGTACATTGCTATAATCTGATAATCACAATCATCCGATTAGAGGGGGTTCTACATTGGACAGTCATATATGAACTTGAAAAAAGGTAGGGTAAACTTTGAGGTCCACAATCAAGTGGTTAAAATCATAGCATCATGCTACTTATAACAGGGTATTCCCTTTTGCTACTCTAGTGATTTGTATGCATGCATATATGGGCCTCATCTCATGTTCAGTTTCACTTCATAGCCAAATATTTAAATATTCTTGCAGTGTATGTGGAAACTAAATCTTTACACAAGATCTTTCTCTTACCTAAAACTATACAATTAGATGGCCCCATGTCCAAGTTCATAACCAAAGATTACTACTAATTACTCTCCCAGATCTCTCCCTTGCCTATAATTATACAATTAGATGGCCCCATGTCCAAGTTCATAACCAAAGATTGCTATTAATTACTGTCCTAGATCTTCATCTTACCTATAATTATACAATTAGATGGCTCCATGTCCAAGTTCATAACCAAAGATTACTACTAGTTACTCTCCTAGATCTTTCTATTACCTAAAATTATACAATTAGATGGCCTCATGTCCAAGTTAAGTTCATGGATTATGGATACACTGCATCTTTTCTTTTTACCCATAATTACACAATAGTAGGGTAAGCAAAAAATCTAAACATGATTAATGTCCACTTAACTATAGCCAACTCATTCTTGGTGGCACCGCGTCACAAAATTTAGAGCAGCATTGATGACATTGTTATCAGCAAAAAGACTTTACATGGCATGTTGTTGGACTAGATTACTTAGATGAAGTTATATAAAAAAATCAGATTCAATGGACATTTTTTTTTTTATCGTTGAATCTTAAATAATCATACTAATGGTTAAAATATTTAAATTGTTTGATTATTATCATCTTATTGATTTGATTTTTGGTGGATGGCTAATCTAATTGACCCTCTTTGTATCTAATGGGCTAATGCCCTATAAATACACTACATGTTGTGGCACATTCAACCTAAAATAATCGGATTCATAAACAACAAGGATTTACCACTACTCACCATCTTAATACATATCTAAACATTATTTACCATTGAATCTAACAACAAAGATTTTTCAGTATTTAAAGCCATTAAACTTGATAATCTTTCTTTTTTTGATCTTTTAAGAATGGTATGATGGAACTGGTATTATGCATGCACTTATCCACATACAGCTATGTATATCCATTTGTCATTGTCTCCGACCACATACGAGCAGGCCAAACCCTAGGTTGTTTTATCTTTTCTGGTCGGTGGCATTGAAAAGTAAAACTTATATATGACCCCTTCTATTTTACTGAGAATTATAAATAAAGGATATCTTCTTTATTTTTTCATAAATAACCACTATTGTTAATTCAAAAATCTTGATCAACTACTTTATCTCTCAATTAACTTCGCTTTCTATTTGTTTGATGAAATCCCATATACTTTACTATAAAAGAATGAAACGTATAGGCATTAAATTAAATTTAATAATATTTTTAACCAATCTTTTAGTAGCCATGGTTGTCAATTTCATTTTGGTCCCTCTTCTCTACTCTCTTTGCTCTTCTTCTTCATGGCACTTGGATTCTTTGTGAGGAAATTTTTTGAAGAAATTAGAATTTTGCTGAAACTCTATATCTCGGCTGAAATTATTTGTAATTTAGACCGAAAGTTTAGTTAGGGTTTTCGTTCTAGGTGATGGTTCGAAACAAAAAAGTTTCGGTAATTTTGGTCAAAACAAAACGAGATTAACAACTATGTTGTTAACTTTGTGACAAGGCTAGGGATGTAAATGAGTTCCCGATTTTTCAATTACTCGGAGCTTCTGACTTGTTAAAAACCGGGTTTGGGTCCATATTTAGGTCCTGCTAAATAAATGGGTCCGGGTCCTTTTTTTGGGCCCATGACCTAAACGGGTCCGGTTATTGTTCTACATTGGTTCTGGCCTGTGGGCCCGGGACCCGACACATTACCTCAATTTTTTAGAATCTCTCATTAAAATTAGTTTTTTCTCTCATACCATTCTTTACCTAGACCCAGACCCAAAACCGCCCTGTGTATGGTTCTGGTTTTGGTTCGACCTTCGCTTTAACGGTTTCGGGTCCAGGTTCGAAGCCGACCTTTTTATATCCCTAGGCAATGCACCTCCCTTCAATAGAAATTAATAGAGATCATCAATTCCTAGCTATAGTATGGTGAGGACCTTACATAAGTGTGTGTGTGTGTGGGTAAGTATAAAAGAGAAAAATGCATATATCTGCACAACATATCTCAAGTTCAACATAAGTTACACTTTATCTAAGAAAATTGCTATTTTTCCCAAAAAAAACAAAAAACAGTGAAATTCATAAAAGCTTAAAAAATAAGTATTTTCCTAATCCAACAGTGCCGCTCAGTCGCTCACCTCACCGGCAAGCCTTTTTAGTTCTCAAAGTAACAATCAAGGATCAAATTCTAATCTTTATTATTTAGTTAACTGATCAATTAAATGTAAAGAAAAACAAAGTAGCTACTTCCTAATAGTTAGCCGAACAATTAATAAAGATCAATTCCCAACTATAATTAGACTTCATCTACGAAAATCACTATTTCTCAGGAAAAAAAATAAAAAGGGGATTTTGGCCGTAGGTCCCTCGTCATTTGGTTTTAAAGGCTAAGGTCCATGACATCTTTCCGTAATGGTGGCAGTCCTCCCATGAAAATGACGCAGCAACAAAGACCAAAATGCCCCTGTACACGTCGGCCCCTGTACACGTTGGCAAAAACGCTCATCTTCTTCTTCTTCCATTCCTAAAAAGAAGATGTACAATACAACTTCTTCTGAACAAAACTAAAAGCCCAATTTCTTTTCGTCCTTATCTGATTTTATCTATTCTTTATGTTCAAATCTATGTAGACAATGGCTAGAACAAAGTCCTCACTTACCTCAAGCCAAAGGAAAAAAGCAATCGACAATACAACCAAAGTAATAACAAGGTCAATCAAGAAACAGATAGGGTTTTCTCAGTTTTAAATCATTTTATCTCACTTTCAAATCTATCAAATAAAAAAGGACTTCAAATCAGTTTACTTCTTTCAAACTCGGTCCAGACTCAGATAAATTTGTTTTACAACTCAAAGAAGTTCTTCAAAACTCAGATAAATTTATCTGAGCTTTGCAAGAGGTTAAGATAAGTTTTCAGAAAACTCAGATAAATTTGATATTTCTCTAAGTTTGCTGTTAATTTATCTGACCGGACAAATTTGCTTTGGTCTAGACTCAGATAAATTTGTCTGAGTTTTCTGAGAGGTTAAGATAAGTTTCAGAAAACTCAGATAAATTCTGAGTTTGCTGTTATTTTATCTGCTCAGTCAAATTTGTGTTCGTCCAGACTCAGATAAATTTATTCGCAACTCAAAGAAGTTCTTCAAAACTCAGATAAATTTATCTGAGTTTTGCAAGAGGTTAAGATAAGTTTTCAGAAAACTCAGATAAATTTGATCTTTCTCTGAGTTTGCTGTTAATTTATCTGACCGGACAAATTTGCTTTGGTCTAGACTCAGATAAATTTGTTTACAACTCAGAAAGGTTGTTCAAAACTCAGATAAATTTGTCTGAGTTTTCTGAGAGGTTAAGATAAGTTTCAGAAAACTCAGATAAATTCTGAGTTTGATGTTATTTTATCTGCTCAGTCAAATTTGTATTCGTCCAGACTCAGATAAATTTATTCGCAATTCAAAGAAGTTCTTCAAAACTCAGATAAATTTATCTGAGTTTTGCAAGAGGTTAAGATAAGTTTTCAGAAAACTCAGATAAATTTGATCTTTCTCTGAGTTTGCTGTTAATTTATCTGACCGGACAAATTTGCTTTAGTCTAGACTCAGATAAATTTGTTTACAACTCAGAAAGGTTGTTCAAAACTCAGATAAATTTGTCTGAGTTTTCTGAGAGGTTAAGATAAGTTTCAGAAAACTCAGATAAATTTGCTGTTTTTCTGAGTTTGCTGTCATTTTATCTGAGTTTTTGTATATGTTATCTAATTTTGGCATAAAGTTATCTGACTTTAAAATAAAGTTATCTCTATATTTATATGAATTTATCTGTCTTTTTGTGTTTATCTGTACTTTGTAGCAACGTCAGAACAAGAAGAAGAAGACGATGATGAGCTAGAGCTATAAACAAGGAGAAGATTGTATGACAACTGTACAAATAGCTATAAGGGCAGATCAGTCATAACAAAGTATGACGTGTCACGCAAGGGACCACCGCCCAAATTAATCCCATGCGCAGGGGACCTTAGGCATTAAACAATTGTGCTCTGTACTAGAGACTTTATAGCCCAGTAATCAGGGATGTATTGCTAATTTACCCAAATAAAAAAGAGACGCAATAAACTTATCGAAGATCGAAAATGACAGTTTTTCATCTAATAATAATGCCGCTTGCCTCACTAGCAAGTTTTTTCTTCAGCGATCAAAACATCCACAACGATGACGAATGATCAAGTTTTGATCTTTCTAAAAGTATAAACTAATCAGCCTAGTGGAAGTAGCTGCTTATTTGTAGTTAGGAAGAAATATAGGTGTCTAATGCAAATTTTCCATGGAGACGTCCCTGGAAGAGTGTCTATATATATGGATGGATCTCCCAAGATGAAACGGAAAAAAGGCAAAAAGAAGAAGCTTTGTCAATCTCTCTTTCTTTCATTCGTAGAGAGAAAGGAAGAAAGGGGGGAAAGGGTAGAAGAAGGAGGAGAAGAAGAAGGAACTATAGATTCGAGGCTTGCAGAGAAGGAGAAGGAAGAAGGAGGAGAAGAAGAAGAAGGAAAGGATTGAGAGGATTGGTGGGTTTGTGGAGATTGTTGTTGCATGGAAAAAGAAAGGAGGAGTAGGAGGAGAGATAGAGAACAATAGGAGGAAGAAGGGAGGGCGTGTAGAGATCGCCTGGACAACAGAGGAGGATCAGTGGAAACCATGTCTGCCATAGTGTGTGGAAAGAGATCTTTTTTTGAAGACGTCCACTCCCCACCTCCCTCCTCCGTCTCCAAGAGGCTCCGCTGCACTGCCGGCTCATCCCCGGTCCGCCTCTCGCCGCCCCGTCCCGCCGTCTCGTATTCCTCATCTGATTCTTCTTCTGCCATCGCCCATCTCATCGCCCTTTTCCCAGACATGGATCAACAGGTCCCACCCCCGTTGGATTTTCTCTCTCTCTCTCTTTATCACCATCATCTTCTTCATGGTTGAATTGTCTATAGATATTTATATATGTATGTATTTGATGTTGGGTTGATTGATTTGGGTGATTTGGTGGAATAGGAAATCTGGGTTTTTTATTTCCTTCTTTTTTTCTTCTCATTGAATTGTTTATGGATTATATTTATGTTGGATTCATTTGGATGGATGGAAACTTGGGATTTTTTTGGATGTTTTGGTTGATTTGTTTAGGGTTTTTTCCCCTCTTCTTATTGAAATTGAAATGTTTTCTATATGATTTTAATGTTGGATTCATTGGGATGAATTGCAAATTGGGGGTTTGGATGTTTTGGTGGAATAGGAAATCTGGGTTTTTATATTTCCTTCTTTTTTTCTTCTCATTGAATTGTTTGTAGATTATATTTATGGTGGATTCATTTGGATGGATGGAAATTGGGATTTTTTTGGATGTTTTGGTTGATTTGTTTAGGGTTTTTTACCCTCTTCTTATTGAAATTGAAATGTTTCTATATGATTCTAATGTTGGATTCATTGGGATGAATTGCAAATTGGGGGTTTGGATGTTTTGGTGGAATAGGCAACAATATTTGGATGGATGTTTTTTTTTTTTGCAAACCTCATACCAAGAGAAAGATGCCAGAGCTGGAGAGGAAATCAAATCCCATGTGGCTTGGGTGGGGTGGGGTTGTGGTGGACAGCAAAAAGAGAGGAATTTTTCACTTGTATTATTTAAACATGCCCTCTGATTTGGGGGTACAATGGTAGGAAGCATTATGTGGTTGAGGCTATCTCACAAATGCATAGTAGAACTGAAACCATTTTTACTCCTAAGACATTCAGGCTGTTTTTTATTTGGGGCTTGTCCATATGCTAGTTTTGATTGGAGAATTTGGTGGACCAAATTATTCCATTGGCAAGTCAGAGTTTCCTCTGTAACTTTCTGAAGTAGTTCATAAGTTTTTGAAGAGAGATGTACTGCAAAAACTTTTGCTTAGTTCTATTAAACCCATGATTCTCCTTTGAGTAGTTATTTGTTCTTTCAAATAATGATGCATTCAGTATGCTGATGATGAGATTATATCTTATATATCACTGTCAGTGATTATGATTTGTTCGATTCTTTAAATGGGTTAACTAATCATTTTGTAATTGCTCAGCTTCTTGAGAGAGCACTTGAAGCATGTGGCAACGATTTGGATTCTGCCATCAAAAGTTTGAATGAACTTCGTTTAGGTTCTGCTGACAACAAGCCTGATTCTATGGGGACAAATGATCAACTCCCATCTCAAGGTACATTTGCTAATATGTATAAATTGTTCCAAGTATGGTGTCAAAATATCTTTTGGCTGTTTTCAGGCTTTATATTTCCAGAATGTTGTTACTTTGAACCTGCAAATATTCCCTCCCTCCTCTGAAAGATAATGAAAGATTGTATTATTATGGAGATAACCATAAAAATGCCTTTCAACAAAAAAAAAAAAAATGTAGATTACTATTAAAAAGTTTGCAAATGAACTTTCTATCAAGGTGACATTATTAGATGTCCAAAGAGTGACCTTGTCATGTGAGTCTTGCCTCAGGTCTTCCTCATTAGACCTTCTAGAAGCAGCATATTCACCTTCATGCACTTGTATTCTCTAGTGGTTATGTTTTTAAGATTCTAAGAAAATTATCTTAATATTATAACTGAGCCAATTTGTTTTCTTTTCTGCTGGACAGCCTATAGCAGTTCTGGCCTTTGTTAGGTTGATCCCCACTCTGGATATTGGCTTCTATTGCATGTCCTTTTGGCTTCAGTAAAGTTTGTTGTTACTTTCCATAAAAAAGAAGAAAAGCCTGAGTAGATTTGGATGATTGGGGAATACATATAAAGGAATCGAAACTTGGTTCATTGTTTGAATCATCCTCATCATTATTGCCTTTTGCAACTGCGTTGGGGTTGGCTGCATGAATTCTATTTCTCCAATCCGGTCTATCCTAGGCTAAATCCTTAGATAGGCTGCACTTCTTCATATCCAACCTTAACACTTACATGATCCATGTCCTCTTCGGCCTACCCTTGGTATTAGAAAGACTTTTCCTTGGTTCATTGTTTGAATCAAGGTTAATAGCGACTGATATGCAATATATCTTTTTTGCTATTATGTAAATGGCGGTGCTTTCATCTGTAGGCTGCTGTAGTGGCCGATGGATATGGACCGATACATATCTGTATAAGCCGATACATCGTGTCCAACTGACAGCTGGTACAAACCCCTTCAAAAGTCATTTTTAGGGCTTCTTTATCCATTCTACAGCCATAACAAGTATCCTCCACCGTTCTTTCACCTTTGAAACATAAAAACCAACAAAAATAGAAGAAATTACCGGATCAAAGTTGATATGCAATGTTATCAAGGGAGGACCTTTAGGCATGATTTTTTTATTTTTTATTTTTAAATTTTTTCTTCTTTCACTCTTTTTTTTCGTTAATCATGTTGAATCATTGTTATGCATCACATGAGTAAAAACTTCCTACTCTTGAGCATTATTTGAGCTATTTTAAGTATTTTTTTGTTTTGTTTATTTTTGATTTCTTGAGGTTTTTTTAACAAAAACTGTCTTTCATTATTACATACAAACCTAATCACTTGAAGATGCCTTTCAACTGGTAGAGATATGTTTCCATAGATCAATGCCAAATGGTTTGATTTTTGGGAATTTTTCAAAATATATTTTTTCTCCCAATGGCCAATCAAATCTTATCCAACTGCCTTCTAATATGTAGATCTATGCTTCCTAGTTCCTATAGATCAATCCCAAATGGTTGGTGTTTTTTAATTTTTTTATTTTTTTAGTTTTTGGGGATTTGTTAAAAAATATTTTTTTTTCAACATGGCCAACAAAATCACATCCAATGTGTTGTTACTTGTAGCTTTGATGTTTTCCATAGATTAATCCCAAATGGATTTTTATTAGTTTCTAATTTATATAGCTGACCAACATGAATATGTGGACAAATAGATCAATATTGTTATTTATAAACATATAGTGGTATAGGATGTCTATGCAGAGGGGTTTGCCACACCCCCATTTTAGTTACTAATGAAGAAAATGTTAAATTTTAACATTTTTCAATATTCTAGCTTTTTTGGATTTTTTAACCTTATTTTTAATTCACACTGCTATGCTGAATATATATCGCCAGGGGCGGAATTAGGGTGTGGCAGAGGACGACCCCCCCACACACCCCCCCCCCCCCCCCCCCTTCCAAAAAAAAACCCCTCTTCCCTCCCTCTCCCTCTCAATTTTCAAATAGGCCTTAGTATTAGTGGAAATCTCTGCAGTTTTTTTCCACTGAAATCATTATTTTGAATCAATGACCAGGCCTAGCATGAAACCCCCAAATCCCTCCCTCTTCCCTTTCCTCTTTGGGTAATATATTTTGCACAGTTCCTTATTGTATTATTTCTCTCGTTGAATGAGTTTTCTTGTTGACAATAGGGAAAAGCAAATGTAGATGATATTTGGGTTGGGTCTCACCTTTTGAGTTTCTGAGTCCTTTGTAATCTCTCATGAGTTGACACCATTGATCATCAAATTATGTTATAGTAGGCTGATATGTATCTTCTTTCCCATTTTATATTTGCTAGAGTATTGTTATAATGATAATCTATCACTGGAGAGTCAAAGCGTCAAGTGGGTTGAAATTAGTAGATTATAAGCAGAACATAACAATTGCAACTTCAGTGAATTTGAGAGTGGGGAAGATGAGTCTATGAAACTTCAAAATAATTTGGTGTGGTAGTTTTGATAGATTTCAGTACTTCGAATCAACTATTAGCAAAGCAAAGGGCTGAAAACTTTAAATTGGAAGTGGCAAATAGGACCAGTTGGGTGGACAAGAGTTACGTAAATGGATCCTTGTGTGATCGTCAAGTGTCACTATGATCAAAGGGGCGCATTTACAACATGACAGTTAAACCTGCCATGCTATAGGAAGCTGAATGTAGTTGGATGTAGCAATAAGGATCCGTGCTGTGTGGGCAAAGAGACAAGCAAATAGGTGGTTGTGTGATCGTTAAGTGCCATTATGGGGTTTGCTGCTATAATTCGGTAGTTAAACCTGCCATGCTACATTGAGCTGAATGTCGGGCACTATAGAAATAAGAAGCAAAAGTACATGTTGCAGAGATGCACATGTTATTAGGAGAAAAAGTAGAATAAAATAATGAAGTAGGAGGAAACCCACATGTAGCTCAAATAAAAATGAAGTTAGTAAATGTTATTTGGAATGATACGGTAGTTATCAAAAGAATTTTTGGAATGATACGGTCACATGACACAGATGCAGTAGGCACAAAACAACCCTGTAAGATTTATTGAAGGGTTATATGTTAAAAGAATTAGGAACAGAGAGAGACCAATAAATATTTGTAATGAAACAGTGAGAAAAGCTCTCTCTTTTTTTTTTTTTTTCTTATTTAGTCTGGTGTTTCCCTTTGGTTGTGTTTTGGCTGTTGTGTAGCTTATTGGTATCTCTCTCCTGTACTGTCTAGCACTCTAGCTAATTTTAATGAAAGCTATCATTAAAAAAAAGTAACGAGACAAGCCGTGATGGATTGTGGAGTTTAAAAAAAAAAATTGTTGCAAATAAGCTTTAGTGGATAAGTAGAACTCACAAAGCCAAGGCCATCTCTATGGATAATGCTTCGATGATGATGGTGACGGGTAATGATTGTTCATCTTTTAAGATCTAATGCAATGCCTAAATGAAAACTTTATCAATGCAACTTCTTGTATTATATATTTGTGGGTAGGCTACCATTGCCCTTTTTTTTTTTTTTTCCCCTTCTCTCCTCTCCCGAGTCTTCCTTTATCTGAACTTATTGGGGAACTGTTATTTTTCTGAGTAAAGTTAAACTACCTTCTGTCCTTACCTTTTCTTTGGTTGTTGACCTTTAATGCCATTCGGGAAGATTACCTAATGCGGAATAGAGGGAAGATGCGGGGCGGGCAAGATAACAGACGAAGAGGCAGGGGCAAGATAGATTGGGCCTTACCAAACTCTGATTCGGAGGCATTAGTAACTGGGCTCTCACCAAACTCCAAAACGGGAGGCATTAGAGATCTCAAAGAGAGAACTAGAAGAAAACTCAATTTCATTAATCATCAATCATAACTAATTAGCCAAAGAGGCATTTCATCATTATATAGGAAAAGAAATAACCCTAGTACTAATCTGAACCATCCAAACACACTGATAGCCAGGATGAAAACATCCTACTAGAATAACACAAATAAAGCTCTAAATAATAGAAAAATAACATAAAATAAATGGGTTGGGCCTAAAGGCTTGATCAAGACGGATGGGTTGGGCCCATTGGTGGGTTGACCCATGGGGACCATGGGTGCCTGTCCTACATCATTACATTGACTCTCAAACTTTTGCCTCATGTGTCAGAATGATGAGGAATTTCCTCGCCACGTTCTCTTTCATTGTACGGTGATTTGGGAGCATAAAGCTAACTTTCTGTCAAAATAGTTGGTTGCTATAATTGAAGTTTCAGGAGTTCTTATGTTTACCATTTTTCGCTTGATGTTGGTCCTGCTCAGCGGGAGCATAAAGCTCAAATTGAATGCCTGGTGGAAAGTAGATGCATTGTTTTCTCAGTTGCTAAGGGATCTCTCTCTCACCCCACAAAGCGTCCAAACAAACAATCACAAATTGAAGATAAAGTAGAAGCAAACCACAAAATATATTGAGATTCTCTGTACTGTAGGCAATGTCACCAATATTGTTCTTGGGAAATTTTCATTTTGGGAAAATGTTCGAATATTTTCGAACTTAGGTTTTTTTTGCGGGATAGTATTGGGGAAATCTCACAAAAAATAATTAGTTTAAAATAATAATAATAAATAAATAAAAATAAATTGAACATTTTTATAGATTTTCCCCCTCTTCTATATTATTCTAATGTTACTGTGCTTTTCTTGTGATATTCTCATCATTGATGATATTTTGTAAATACCATGATATTATTGTGAAAGTACCCTTCCAGGTAAATATTGTGATTTATCCTTTCTGTAGAACAGAGGTGCCATATTTGTAATTTTCAGTGGAGGAGGAATTTTTATTTTCTTTAAAGATCTGTTGGTATTTTGTACAAAATGCAGTTTCATTTGCATATAATTTTTTATTCTTTAAGTTTGCTCTAGGGAAGTGATTCATCTAGTGATTTCCTTCTTTTTTTAAATAATGGGTAGCTGGTGTGGTTCTTTGGGTAATGGTTGTGTATTTAGGACAAACATTTATAGCTCATGGTTCATCTAGTGATTTCTTCTTCTTTTTCTTTTTCTTTTTTTCAAATAATGGGTAGATGGTATGTTCTTTGGGTAATGCTTGTGTATTTAGAACAAACATTTATAGGTCATGGTTGGTTTGGCAATATGTCAGGTGGAGACCCTGCTTCAGAGGATGTAGCTGCCCAGAACAACCTCCCCACTAATGGTTCTGAATGGGTGGATTTGTTTGTAAGTGAAATGATGAATGCTTCTGATATGGATGATGCTAAAGCTCGTGCTTCAAGGATATTGGAGGTTTTGGAGAAATCTATTGCGTCCCGTGCTGGTGTGGAGGCAGCAGAAGGCTTTCAAAAGGTATTATTAGGCAATCTCATAGAACCTCATCTGGATCCAGCATATGTATGAAAACAGTCACTGGGTAACTTGAGAAATGGTGTCAGTCTTGCCCTTGCTTTATCCTTGACATTATTTTGCATATGGATAATTGGGTATGCAAATTTTATACGAAGCGATCGTTTTCCAAGTCCTTTCTTTTATGATTGGGCTTGCGGAATGATATTTTTAAATCTACAGGTCCAGCATATGGCATAGTTGTAGAACTTGGACAAGCTGGTTGAGCATTGTAATTTGTGATGGACTCAGTGGTCGCCAAGTTGGTGACTGGTGCCAAGCTTTAAAACCATAGTGTATTTATAGAAAGAGTCATTGATTTACCCAAGGAATGGTATGTGGCAGTGGCACCTTTATTATTCTAGTAATTGGATTTGCAAATTGCGTCAATGCTGACATCTTCTAAGTCCATCTTATGTCTAGGGCTGTCAATGGGCCACACCCACATAGGTAGGCTCCAGGTTTGATACAGACACTGGAGCCTGGATTCGGTCCAAAGTTTGGGAAACTTCATGCTTATTAAGAGAATTTTAAAGAGAGAAAACATAATGCTTTTTTCTTCTTTGACCACCACCTCTCTCTCTCTCTCTCTCTCTCTCTCTCTCTCTCTCTCTCTCTCAAAGAAAAACAAGAAACATAAAGCAACCCTTCTCTCCCTGGCAGACTGCTTTCACATAATGTGTGTATAATAGCCGATATTTAGCTTCTATAAACATATGCAAATATATATGAGCAGACTTATTATGGTCTGAACTCTGATGGACGTAGTTCCTAGGGCCTGACCTGCCTTGTTAATCGGGATATGGAATCTTAACATGGATCTGGCTCTGGCCCATCAGACTTGTATCCTATGACGCATGGAGACTTCAAAGTGGGCAATGTATTGTGTCATATCGTATATAATACTTCACTTTTTACGTGTAAAATCTGTGTCCTTGCCGTGTCTGGGCATCATAGCTTATATCCATGTTACCCTGTTCAATAGACTCAGATATGTGCCGGGCTCCAGCAGGGTTTCAAGCTTATGACTGCTGTACCTCCCTTGAAACTAGTTGGAAAGTAGTCTGTTGGTTGGCTCACCTACAAAGTAGAAAAAATCTGACTCATTCGGAAACTTTAGTCATTATGAATTAACTCTGGTTTGAATACGACTCTGATTGTTATCATTGTTGATTGAGACAGGCAGGCTCCAAGGTAGTGCTGTACTCTACAATTTCATGCTTGAAACTCCATACGTGTCTAAATAATAATGCTACTAAAATGCTCATATGTGTACTGTACTATTTCATTGGCCAGATCTTTATTTTCATAGTTCTGGATAATGCCAATCCAGGAGGGGTCCTTGAGACGATTTGTCCAGATGTTTCTGTCTGTAGGCACATTCATCAATTTCAGAACCTTGTCTATCCATGCCTTTTGGCATTTTGGTTCTGTTTTTGTGCTGCTATGGGATGCAAGGGGGTCTTTGTTGTGCGAAAATTCCCAGATTGCAAATGAAGGCATACTGTGGATATTATTTTTAGTTCCAAGTATGTTGCAGTCTTCATGATTAGTCAAAAAAAGAAAAAGAAAGTATATAGTGGTCTTCACTGATTGTCTGCTTGGCATGAGTTTCTGGTGTTTGTGTGCCTGACATTTGTGGCATATTTTTACCAATCAGCCTTATTCTAATGCATATATTGTTCAGTTGCACTCCTTTGGCATCTTATTTTGATGTTGAATTCAAGTCTCTTTATATTTAAAATGGTGGAATGTGTTTTATTAGGAAAACATGATGCTGAAAGAGCAAGTTGACTTGCTTATTCGAGAAAACAATATTCTCAAAAGAGCAGTGACAATCCAGCATGAGCGTCAGAAAGAGTATGATGAAAGGAGCCAGGAGTTGCAGCAACTGAAGCAGCTTGTGTCACAGTATCAGGAACAATTGAGAACACTCGAAGTATGCATTTCATGTTGTTGCATGGATGAAATCTTACAGCTTCTCTTTTCATTGTCTTTGAATCAATGTAGTTCACTTTCCTCAACTTTTTCTTGTTTCATTGTGCTGCAGGTGAATAACTATGCCCTAACAATGCATCTTAGACAGGCCCAGCAGAGCAACTCAATCCCGGGCCGTTTCCACCCAGATGTTTTCTAAGGTTTTGCCATCTGCTGTGTGGACTGAAAGTATGTCCCCTTCTTTAAACTTTAAGCATCTTTATCAATTATGTAATAAATTAACATTGAGACAGGATCCTTTTTTTATTTTCTATATTCTTGTTGTTAAAGGAAATTACAACATTGAACTGCATTTAGCTGCGTATGTTGTATGTTTGTATGGGGTATCTGCCCAATAAGTTACATTAGTTTGATTGTTAAGTTGGTGTTGTAGTTGTCATTGAATGGGAGCTTGGAAAGGCTAATGAGCAACCTGTTTTGTCTTCAATGGGTTATGAAGGCTGGCCTCATTACCAGGGCTGACCATGGAAATGTGGGGGGCCATAAAGGGTGACCAATTTATGGTCCCCCCATTGAGTAATTCGGTCTACATGCATGTGCATAAAAGCAAACATATATGCATCCACAAGAAAAAAGGGACATCATGGTCCTTCCTCTTCCGAGAACTAAGTTATCCAATTCTACACGCATGCTCATCTTCCCTAGCCTTTACATGGTGTGGGGGCATGCTAACTGCTAAACTTTACATGGTCAATAGGAGGTCATTGGTAGCCTTCCATGTAATATTTCCATTTGGCCCCCTCTACTTATCGGACCCACTCTACATGGTGTATCATGTATTAAATTTGCCATTACATTGCATTGGGCCTGTACTTGTTCCTGTTTTTTTCTAATGGGACTGGTGAAGAAACTGACCTGACTGTAAATACCTGGTTCAAATTGCCCATTTGGACACCACAGCAGGGCTAGTCAAATCAGAACCCTACATGATAAAAATCATCCTACAGTCCCAATCTGTAGCTCAGCTGGTTGTCCGAGTGATTGAACTTCGAATCCCCTATATATAGTGGGTAAAATGTCATATGCATCTTATGTATTTGCATTGTTGCATTGGGAGATCTGTTTCTTTTTTTAAATTTAATCTAATTTTATTTATGTTGATCTGAACCTAAGCCTCATACCCACCCAATCTGGGAGATGAGGTTGGGGCATGGGGGTGACTGGTGAGGACCGAGGATTCATCAAGTATGCTCTATGTAATCTGCCCTGGGCTTCATATGGAACATAAAGTACTCAGCTTCTGACCCAATAGTAGTGGGCTCATGAGTAATACTCGGATCAATGGGCCTTGAATTGGATCATATTGAGAATAGAAGTGGGACTTTCAAAACTGCATTGCCTTTTAATAACTATCTGCTCTGAAAATGGAAAAATGATCCAAGTTCTAGGTTACAGTTAGCAACCAAATATCCGGGGAAAATATTTTAACCCTCGTTTGACAATTTTATATGTTTGTAGATTTGGGCTATTTTGAGATTTCGTTATTTGTGTGGATTCTTAGGTCCCAACAGGATGAGGAAATCCTCGGGGTAAATCTGCAGATTCCTCGCTAGTTTAACAAATGCGACCTAAGGAATATTCATTGTTCCATAAGTAGTGAGGAATTCTCAACCTTGCAGATTCC
The DNA here is from genome assembly GCA_028538565.1 of Umbellularia californica. Classification (NCBI taxonomy): domain Eukaryota; kingdom Viridiplantae; phylum Streptophyta; class Magnoliopsida; order Laurales; family Lauraceae; genus Umbellularia; species Umbellularia californica. The sequence goes on along the minus strand of JAPQWN010000003.1, from coordinate 93,734,886 downwards.
ATTCCTCAACCTTGCAGATTCCTCACTTGTTAAAAATCTCCAAAATATCCTGAAATCAGAAAGAAAAAAAAATGGTCAAAATTGCTGCCAGTTCATATCTGTACCCATTTAATTGGTTTGATTTGGACTGGAGTGCCCACAGCACTGGTTCTACCCGGCGAGCACCTAGATTTCTGTTGGGCATTTTCAGGCTGGTATCGGTTTCAAACTGGAATCGAGGCCAATGTTAAAACAAATTAGTGGGTCATGAATTTGGGTTGGATAGGATTGCCTGCAGGAGTTTGATCACAGAACATTCAAGTTCTAGATGTTGGTCAAAATAAACTTGTTCAGGAGATAAATTGAAACTGCCACATCTGGAATTGCACCATTTAAGAATAAAAGAACCTGATAGAGAATTACCACCTTCTCATTATTCAATCAGTTTCATCTAACAAAAAAAAAAAAAAAAAAAATTTCCTTGAATGGCTGTTCAACAAACTTGAAAAGGGGAATATATCTACAGCAGCAAGGATAGAGGCTGGAGTTGAACTGCACCATGGAGAAACAGCTATTAAGTAGAGCAAAGCAACAGTTTTGATCTTAGGCTCCCTAACTGGGATTTATGTCCCTCCATTCCCTGGCCGCGACTTCGCCTCAAGACCGCGGTTTGATATTGCTGTCTTATAAAGAACACTTGCAACTTCAGCAAAATGAGTATACCACAGGGAAGACTGACAAGTCTAGAAAAGTACAAAGCCCAATTTATTTACCATGAAAAGAGATTAAATATATTACAGATTAAAAAATGTTAATAACACGACAGCATATGGATCTCAGCTCATTTATAAGCAGGAGGGAAAACAAGATCTAGTTCCCTCACAAGACTACTAAGCACAAATTCGACGACGGTGTTACCCCCAACACATTTCAACAATGGGATGAACATGCTACTGAGAAAACAAAGGAAGAAGAAGAAAAACAGAGGAATGAACAAGATCCAAACTCCAAATAAAGCTACTTCACTATGCCGATGTTGCCATCTCTTGATGATGCTTAATAGCATTGACTGCCAAATTAAAATTCCTGGAAAAAGAATTGAAAAAAAAGAACTGATGACCGTAAGAAGACAAGATAAAAGGGAAGAAAGGACCTGCATAACATGCAGCCACAAGTTAAAGAACCTCTGTTTCTTTGCTTGCTTGGATACTACATAAACCAAAAGATTGCATTACCTATGTCAATAAATATATTATTTTTAGTTATATCACATTCAGGCATGATGAGCCATAGCTGCAGCAGAAGAAACACCACATGCATGTTATATTCTTATTTGCTCAGTTTCCTTGATTGGTAATCATGTCTAAATTGTCCTCTACACAATAAAGAACAGGTCCCATTCAATGCTGCCGGAAGCTATTAGCATACATGAAATCATGCAGTTAACATGTAGTTCTGGTACTTTCCAAATGGTCTTGAAGGAAAGGCTCTTTGACCGAAAGAGCAAGGTTGATGATCAAGGATGAAGATCTACATGTGAATACCAATTTTTACATCATATGTGTGGATTAATTTGGCAGTAAATTGATGGACAACGATACAAAAAATGCATCCATAAAGACTATCGAAATTATACAATATAAAATGAGTACGATTTCTCCATTCCAGTCTATCATGAGCCAATGCAATATAAAATAGATCTTATTGAAATCATACAAAAGATACATTTATCATGTAGTAGTAACAAGAGCAATGACTGGGTTTCCAGTTGGAGTTGCATTCTACTAATGTACTATGAGCCCTGATTTATTGTTTATGGACATTTTCCTGGCAGAAACCAAGACAATTTCCCTGACGCATGTGCTTGCAGCTCATGTAAAAACTCAGACAAGAAAGTAAGTAAATGGTAAAGTTAGAATTTCAGAGATAGGCTTTAGAGTCAAATGGTTGAAAATTAGCAGATCAAAGACAGAATATAAAGGGTGCAAGTTAAGTGTATCAAATGGCAGCGAAGGAGCTAGCTAATATTGGGGAGAAAAAGGAGCTTAGTGCCACAATGTAATAGATTCCCAAATCTAAGAATAAAGTTAACAATTTGAGTAGGAAAAGCAAATATTATCAACACGAGGGGGGGGCCAAATGGACAAAAGTTAGTGGACCTTCCTGCTATCCTCGGGTATACAATGATTAAAGGGGCATTTTCTACATCCATAGTTAGATTTCCTTTGTCGTATGTAAATTCTTTTTTGGATGGGGGCAACGAAGAAATAAAAAGAAGCTAAATTACATGCCTCTGAGATGCATATGCTAAAATGGACGTGCGGAGTTACAAGAAAGGAAAGTTTTGAGCATTGTCACATTAAAAAAAGAAAGAAAAAAAAAAGCCTGAATTGAAACAAGAAAAAAAATCAAAGATATCTGTTTGAGATGGTCTGGTTGCATACAAAAGATCCTGCAGGAAGTGTTGTAGGGCTAGAAGTTCAAGCCTCAAGGTACAAGGGGATCGGGAGGCTGGTAATGAAGAAAATGATGCAGAGAGGAAGATATGATGGACTGGAGAGTTACAATAAACTTTAAATAGTATTAAGTGGAAAGAGAATTCACAGAGCTGGCCCCAAATAGATGTGAGACTTCAATGATGACAAGAACAATGATGATGATTGGATTCATATGATGATATGGATGGAGACTCATACAGAATTTCAGCATCCACTTTTAGTTGTTTAATGGAACAGTGGTGGGCATGTATTAAACTTCAAAAGGAATTATATTGTGTGCCTTAAACAAGTCCTCCATGGAGGAGGGTGGTCATTCCATTTTTAATTTTCAGTAATGGGTCAGAAAGAATGGATCACTGATATTGGTAGGGATTAGCAGAAAAACAATTTAGAAGAGTTAATATTCCAATTCAGAGTATGTGTAATGAGTATAGATATCATGTGGAAAATTTCTCCTTGGTATCTTTCCTTCTACTAAGATAAACCCCAAACCCCATCCCCCGCCACCTTCATTTCTGTTTTTTTTAATCTTAATTGTCTTGTCTTTCTTCCTCCTACGTTTTTCTTCTCCGAAACCTATCCCCTATTCTCAATCTTATCTTTCGTTACCTTGTACATTGTTGATATGACTTTTAGTTGCTGATATTTTTTACCTAGCGGTTTGGCTTCAATAATTCTCTCATTATTCAACCAAATGAATGCCAATAGTGCATCCTATTAAATCCAGCACAATTTATTCATGGCTGCTGGCTACTGCTGTCTCATTATCAGCTTTATGCACTGATGGATTATTTCTGTTAAGTAGATTGGTCTTATGCTTCCTTACGGCTTAAGCCTTTGGGATGTATTGGTAGTTGGACTTGACATGGTATCAGGGCCAGGCCATGCCTTGAGGTTGTACCCCAAGGAGGCATTGCTCTCCCACGTTGCGTGGATAGGCATGTGGGTTGCGAGGTCGTACCGCCAGGAGGCATTGCTCTCCCACATTGCGTGGGTAGGCATGTGGGTTGCGAATTGGAACGACGTCTCGTTTGAGGGGTTGTTAAGTAGATTGATCTTCCACTTCCTAACAGCTTAAGCTTTACGATGGATTGGCTAGTCTATCAAAAATCAATTCATCTGATTGAAAAAGTTATTGCCATTGTTTGAAAAAAAAATTCGGTCTCACATGGCATTAAAGATGGTTCAACACTTATGCATACGACTACCCTGGTAATTGATTACAACACTATATTCACTACACGCTGGATTACTACCATATGCGTACTCACTGACTGGCTGACAAGAAGCATATTAGAGGTTTATAGAGACTGCAGTTTAGGTTGTTATTAACACGAACATCATCATTTAAACACCTCTGAAACCTGCTCATTTAAGGTATTGACCAATTGATTTGATATCCTCATCTGATTGCTGCCAAAAATTATTTGGTTGCCAATGAAGTGGATATACTGCTGTCGGTCATGTTTTCTGCAATACTACTCACAGATTGCAGTCATGCTGCAATGGTTTGATCTGTAGTTTTTGATAATCAACACATTAATTCCTCGTTTAGTTGAGACTTTCTGGGATAGGTCCTACTATAAGGAATATTATAGGCAGATTTGCGTTAAAAACAGTCTAGGTTTTCAACCCACCCTGCATCACAAATACTCTTGTTTCTCTCTCTAAAGTGGGCAGATTGAGTTTATAATCAGGTTACTGGTTGCAACTATAAAATTGCTATTGGCTGCTAAAACTCCCACATATCATGATTCATTGAATGGTTTTTCTGAAAACACCCGCGAGGCCACGGCCAAGTAAAAGAACTCCTCAGTACTTCATTCAGAAGTAAAAGTTTATTCTTACATTTGAAACTCTCCAATTGCAATTTAAGAGCATAATAATGATGCACATCTTCTTTTTCCATGTGGATAAGCCATACCTAAACAGGAAGTTTTATTGGCGAGGCTCCACAAGGATGTACACTGTCTTTCCATTTAGCTTACATTCTCCCTACAAGAAATGCAACCAAAATTCTCAAGTTCAGACTGTTCACAACATAGGCTTCACTGCAACATGAAATATCATATTAAAATGATTACATCTAAATTGTAAAGCATCATGACCTACGATACCCTGATACTTATACAAGCCCAACGTATCCGTATCGGACTGATACGATACTTGTATTGGTACCCGATATTGCAGCGATACTTATAGGGTACAAGTTTAACGTATCGTACTTACCATGTCCTTTATTTCAAATAATTATTTTAATTTTGTTACTTCTCAACATAAAAAAAAAAAAAAAAAGCAGCAGCTAGAAAAGCGAGTAAACAATGATGAATTCGTTGATTCAAAAGTGATATAACTAAAAACTTAGGACACCCATATCCGTATCCGTGTCCTATATTTTGAAAAGTGAGGAGTCGTGTCCCTAATCCTCTTATTAATGTCTGTGTCGATACCCGTATCTGGGGCATCATATAGACTATATAACAAAACAGTAAGCTGGAAGAGGATGTTTCGAACAAGATTAGCACATGATATGAGCAGAAGTAAACAGATTGTTGTGTAATCATTGACATGCTATAATGTGGAGTTACAAAGAAACAGGCCATCTAATAGCGATGAGAGGAGAAGTAGAACTCATATTGCCTTCCTGAAATGGATTGGATAAGACTGATCAAAAGCAAAGGAGACTGGATAAGGCTTCAATGATGGTGACAGTGATGATGATGATCCGTAAGGCCCTATTATAATCAAATTTAAAATCCTTAACTTTCTAATTTGATAGTTTCTGCTAGTAGTTGCATCGAATACAAATAATACAAATTTGATGCTTTCTATCATTGAAGCTCTATTATGAATGCTAACATGCAGTCCATATTGGTAACCTGTTGGATCAATCGCATCCTTTTGGGCTTGATTAGATGGTCAATCAGACCCATCAAGGGGCTGATTTGGACCCCCATAAAATTAAGTATATTTAACCTCAAAGTTGTCACTCATTTTAACTCCATGTTGACCATCCAAAGTTAGATTTGAGTCCTTTTTTCTTGGTTGGGCCCCAGTTGAGATGGATCAAGAGACACTTAGGTCAATCATATTAATCCGAGTAATCAAGGGCTTGACAATTACAGGATCCATTAAATCCAGGCCATTCGCTCCAGCATCCGAGTAATCAAGGGCTTGACATTTACAGCATCCATTAAATCCAGGCCATTGGCTCCAGCATCAATTCATGCTTATCATCTATCCTATGATATTCAACATGAAGAATAAATTAGAAAGAGTTCTAACAGCTAAAGGAAAGGCATTCACCTAAGCTGCTGTTGGAAACAAGGTTGGAGAGACAGGTTACATTTTTTTTTTTTTTGGCAAAAGGTTACATTGGTGTTAGAATATAAAGAATGAGGAGATTTTATTATTAAGCCTTATCCTTACCAACTTCTGGTATCTAGATAATTGAAAAAATAAAATAAACTTCAAAAAGAAAACTAAATAAACACTTCCTATGTACATAATAGAAAAAAAAGTAACTTGACAAAGTACGCGACATTTGGGCATTTGATTCTTCAAAATTATTTGTCAAAGAGAATTCTTCAAAGTTCCATAACTGCCCAAAGATGTACTTTATTCCAAGCCAATATGGGATGAACCAATGGTTTATCCCATTAGGTCTTGTGATTGAGACTAGGCAGCGGCAATGTGTTGACAAAAAAAAATGTACTTTATTCCAATGTTGGAAATCAGGATAGTAAAGAGATCAGCTGTTTGCAAGTTGATCTCACTTCTAACAGAGAAAAAAAAATCCTATCTTTTACATAAAGTAGTTTTTATGACAATGTCGATAGAACTCCCATTGTCAACAAACAAATTAAAATGGTATAACATGTAATCCATGCATTTTGAAGCAAAAGTTAAGATCATGCAGTCAACAATGACTTTAACCAATATTATGTCTTGTGCATAGAGGCAGATGGAATGAGGACTTGATTATGATGAGAGATTAACATGAAAAAAATATTAATGAACACAACTAGCAAAATTATTTTGTCCCTAATGAACATGATAAAATCCGCTGGGATTAATAGTAATATAAATGTCTCATAGTAGTGGCAGGTAGTGATGGGAACAAGATATGGTCCTGCAGCAGGACCAAAGTTCAAGAGAAGGAATGATTTCTAGCCTTCAAAGGTAGAAGGTCCTTCAAAGATATAAATGGATCATGGTAGTGGCATGTACCTAAGGTCATGTTATTTCCTTGCTGTTTTAAGAGCTAGAAAAGTCTTCCTTAAAATTGTTCTCAGAGCTAGAAAAATCTTTCACAAAATAATCTACTATTGGTAGAATTTCCAAAAGTCTAAATAGATTTTGAAAACAAGAAAAAGAAAATTAAAAAAAAAAAATGATATCAGCCCTCAAGAGCCAGGAGCAAAATGCAGCCATAGAAGAAAGTGAAGAAACAACATGTTATATTTCAAAATGTGAATTAGGAATTTATCAATATCTGTGGTGGAAGGATTGCAAAATACCTGGATTTGAGAGTAACGAGTGTAAAGAAAATTCAAAACTTATAACCATATCAGCATACCTTAAGTTCAGGCAACCCGATAAGACATGCACATTCAACCACTTCAGCCCCCACACGTTCTGGCAAAAAATCAAAGCCCAAGCAAACATAGAATCTTAGTGAGAGCTGAAATCTATTAACTGAATAAAAGGACAATGCAATGGAACAAAAATTGGAAAACTTGGATGACCTAAAATGAAATAATCCCACTCAGGGGCAGACATAAGTGTCAGCACGTGGTTGCCGTCGCACCCGCATGATTCGAGAAAACCCTTAGATAATATCTTAAAAATCCGATTTTATTATTTAATGTCTTCACTTGACCATATACCGCACTACCCAAATGAAAATACTGGGTCCGCCACTGATCCCACTGAACAAGCAAAACTAAAAAACTGTAAGAGCAGAAACAATTCCTATCATTTGGCTTAATCTAGGCACTGTTCTACACAAACAAGCTCTATTAGTTAAAATTTTAACTATAAGATTTTAAGTAACTCTTCGTGCAATGTTTTTTTTTTTTACTAAAGAAACCCCTTATTATTGCTTCTCATGACTACATGAGAGATACAGGGTGACATTGGAAGTTGAGATTATGTATTGAATTTAGAGGTCCAACTGTGTTACTCCATATATAACATACATAGGAAAGTCAACAGACTGAGCATAGGTTTGTTTCGATATTTTTCAGGCTTGCAATCAGGCTTAGGTCGAGCAGTTGAGCCAAACCTCACAGATCTAGGCCAATCTTTGACATTATTAATTGTGTATCGACTTAAACCGCTTTTGATATGCTTTCTTTAAACTACTGGAAAGATGAAAATATTTTTTTGCAATTTTTTTATTAGTTATGAAAACTTATTTCGTTGAAAGAAGAATAATTTATGAGAAAGTAGAAAATAAGAAACCATATGGTCAAAAAGATGCATACCACATTCATGCAGAAGTGAAACCCCGAAATTCTTTTTGAAAGAACTACAGAATATCACAATATTTTTGTGATTATTTAAGAACTTAATAAGTTCATATTAATTTTTTAATATTGATTATGTTATTTTTAGCAAGAACTTTTATTATTATAAATCTCTAATAATTATCTTGATAGTAGAAATTTCCAATAATGAGATTTTTGACAAGAGACCGTGGTATTGTGGAAGGTACTCACTATTACAAGCTTGAGGTTGAGGGTTCAAGTAGTTTTACCAATAAATAAATAAAAACCAAGATTCTGACAATGCTTATGAAAATAAGCTGTTTATTTTATATATAACAGCTGCAGATTATTTTGACATAAAAACAACAACAGAGAATTACAAATGCATATCGGGAACTTGACTACCTGATCAAGACCAACAATAGTTTGTAATACATCAAATGCCTGTAATTGACTGTCGTTGGCCATAAACAACAATTACAAACTCACCTAGAAGTTTTATTGCTGCGCACAGAGTCCCCCCAGTAGCAACCAAATCATCAATGACTACTGCACGCTCCCCTGGCTGAACAGCTTCAACATCCATCTCCAAGCAATCAGTTCCATATTCCAGCACATATTCTTCAGAAATAACTCTGCCTATACATTTGGGTACTCACAGTGTCAACAGAAGAGATAATTTGTTTAAGGTTCTATCCTTAAATTGATAAATTTCAAAATACCAGCAAGACTCTAGAGAAGAATAGAACTCAACACATACATATTGAAATTTTAATTGCCAACAAAACAGGTAAGAAAGCAACAAAAGCCCAAACTTATACCAACATTTTCTCTTTTCAGTTTGTCACTGCTCAACTTGGTAATACAGCTTTACAGCATAAAGGATTTCTCAGCATATCTTTCATTAAAAAAATTCAATTATCTCTCAAAAAGGAAAGAAAAAAGTTATTACTTTTCCTTATCCTGCGAAATTCTAGCTTTTTTTTGCTAATCCCCCTTTCAGGTGTATCATGAGTTATTGATAATGAACAGAGACACTCCTTTGTACCATATCATTCACACAAATAAACAAGCCATAAAAACAATGTGTTCATTAGAATTTTTTGGTGGATAAAGTATATTGTCTTTCATTCTTTGCATGACGGAAGAAAGACAATTTCAGCCACACTAAATTGTATGAATTCATACTAAAGGAGCAGATTCTTTTTCCAAGAAAATGTAAAAAAGAGAAATGCGCGGGCTATATTCAGTTATTCACAATATCGTAGCAAATTGTTTATTTACATGATAAGAGAAAAATTCTATGTGCATGCACAGGTCACATGACACTGCTTATTCAGTAAACATATCCAAGTTGATTTTCTAGGACACACAAACATGAAAACTGTAACTAAGGAAGTCGTTATCACCTGCCCAAAATTAACCTACATTTCATAAGAGTACATACCAAGGGCCATAAAGCTTAGGGTTTGTGTTGCAAAGATCAATGTGCTGTGTCCCAAATCCAATACCAAATTTAGGCCATGACTTCCCTGATAAGATGGTTCCCACAGGCCACAACCCCCCTTAATCACGCGAATCAATCAAGAATACCATACTGGCCCGGCCCTTATTGAATTCCGATTAAATGGGATAATCCAAAACAAAATTACCAACTTAATGTATTTTATGTGGAACTGAGAATAAATGTACCAATCACAACCAAGGAGGATAATGATGACAAAATATACATGTAGAAGTTTATCGAAGAATTACTTAAAAAGCATTGTTCGATGTTGTTCTGTCAATGTACATGCACATGCTGTGTATGAGTTTGTTAAGAGATACTAAATTTGAAGTGAAAATAAAAAGCCTTAGAAGTTCTAAACTATTAACCACAGTAATGGAGTGAATACCTGGCAATTTTCTAGGCTTCCGTAATGGTACAAACTTTGCACCAATGGCTAACGCAATTGAAGGACCAAATATGAATCCTCGAGCTTCAATTCCTAGAATAAAATTTGGATTAGTGCTTCCAAACCATGTACAAGCCGATATAAACTAAGAAATGCACAGATAAGTTAATGAAATAAGCACTAGATGACTTATGTAATAACCATATAAGTGTGAGAGAGAGAGAGAGGGAACAGATTTAGCAGAGCAAATTACAATGTGATTTCCATTGGATTCCAAATCACCTTTGTTCTCTTATCAGGAAATTTTTGTTAAGATAAGGCTGACTTTTATGGCCTAAAAACAAAAAGAATCAAGTCCTTAAAACTGAAGATTTTACACATAAAAAGTGACTATAAGTTGCCCATTTTAAAGTATCCATGCATCATAGCCCTGGTGGGGTGGCAGCTGCTACTGTTCAATTGTCTCAAATTTAATGTTGATGGAGCTGCTATATGTGGCATTTTGAAAGACTAGTATTCTAAAATTTCTATAGACAGGGCCGAATGAAGCTTTTGAAAGACTAGTAATTTTTCCTGTTCTCTGTTTCCTCCATATTCAAATAATTCTCCTGTACTATCCTTTATTTTCTGCTTGCACCTAGCTCTGTATTTCACTTGTTTTACAATAAAAAAATAAACTTCTTGTTGCTGCCAATAAATAATAATAACAACAATAGAATCTTCCAATAACCATAAAGCAAGGACAGGAGATGCTAATAAAACCTCTGTTACACATGCACTGAAAGGTCCAATTCCAAAAGTAGCCCAGAGATCTTGCAAAGAAAATTCAAACTATAGTCCATACGCGTAAACTTCCAACTATTTATATTTAAAAAAAAAAGACAGTAGATATTAAGGAGGACCCAAGTGTTAGCACGCGGGTGCGGTCCCACACTTGATCATTGCCCGCACCACCCAAATGAAAATTCTGGATCCGCCAACTGGATATTCTAATAAACACCTCTCACATGCAGTAAAAAGACCCAGTTCAAATGGCAGATATTTCCTAAATCAGGGCCACCTCTCAGATGGGCCCACCATGTTCATGTAACAGCCCAACCACTCATCAGGGTGGGTGAACATATGGAACAAAAAGACAGCCTCAACTCCGGGGCAGTTCATTTGATATAGCTTGACCCACTGATGGACAGCATGGATCTTCCCAACATGGATTTAGCAGATAGCTCATATCAAGACCCTGACCAATCCCACCAAAACCTTGAGGTGTTACCAGTTAGCTATCAAGATTCAAGACCCTCACCAATCATACCAAAACCTTGACGCCTTAGTAGTGAGTTGTTTCTACTCGCATTCGAACTCAAGACGGATTGGCTCTGATGCCATATTAAAAAACCAGAATACTTATAGCAGAGGCAGCAGAATTTTTGTTCAAGTAGGCAGAGGAAATACTTTTGAACACATGAACCACCAAACCAAATACATCCCCTCCAAACCGAAAACAACCCCACAAAAACGTATTGCTTGGAAACTTGAATCACCCCCAAATGACCCACTATGCTCCCAACCGTCCATCACCCTGGCCCAGTGCATCCGTACAGTGTGTCCCAGCTGATGGACGGCGTGGGTCTTTTAACATGTCCAAACTGGTTTTTCATGCTAATCAAAACAGAGTAAGCCTTAAGAACCCAAAAACAACCAAATTTCCTCATCCACCCCTCCAAACAGAGAGCACCCCAACTCCCAAAAACCAAACAAATCACTAAATTCCACCACCACCCAAAGTCCCAAACACGACAGTAACTTGGAGAAACGCAAACAAACTGAAAATTGCAAGGACTATAACCGTTGGAGAGAGAGAGAGAGAGAGAGAGAGAGAGAGCCAGAGGTATTTATCACATACCTGCAACTACAGAGATTCCCATGTCCCTGTATCGATCGATGAAGATGTCAACAGCATCCTTAAATGCCTTGGGGTGAAGAAGAAGTGTTGTGATGTCTTGGAACATGATTCCTACCAACATTTCCATGGAAAATGAGATTCACACACACACATATATATAGAGAGAGAGACAGTGGAAAGGCCGAAAAGGGAAGGCTTGGGACCTGGTTTGGGGAAGTGGGGGACGACTCGGATTGCAGCAGAGATTGCCTGGAGGCGTGGGTCTCTCTCATCTTCCTCGCTTGCAAACATTCTGCTGTTTGGATGGATTCCCGTATATTTTCTTCAACTCTCTCTCTCTCTCTCTCTGGTTTTTGCTTATCTATGACTATGATTCCTCACGATGATTTCACTAGAAAGATTGGTCTTGTAGTGTGAAATATTATAATATGAATGATGATAGCATGGGGTATATATATCGATAGATAGATAGATACGAGAGTTCTTGTTTTCCCCGAACTCAAAAATCCAACAACTCTCCTGGAGGAACTGTAACTGTGGAGAACTGTAACTGTGGAATGACGCTAACGCCCTTTTGAGAAATGACCAAGCTCTAGCTTTGTTTGTTTGTGCCACGCCATGATTTCCATAAACAGATTTCCTCCTCCCTGTCCTCCCTCACTCTTTCTTGGAAAATCCAAGTTTCTCTACCAAAGAAAATTTGCTTTTTCATGAAAAAAAAAAGAAGTCAAGACTAAACCATGGAAAGTGGATTGAATTGGAAATTAAAAGGAAACGCTTTTGCGTGAACCTTTAGCAATAGATAGTCCCACCTTTGTGATGATAGTTAAGCTAATTCGCACAATTTTTATAGACTAAAATGTCCTTTAATGGTATGATATCACATATGATATTTTTGTTATTTTACAACCTTTTAATTTACATGATATCGTACAAAAGTTCCTCCCTTATTAAGTTAAAAAAGGAGTATGTCCGCGTGATATCATACAATTTAATACTTTATATGATATTGCACAGTTAAAGGCATTTTAGTACATAAGAATTGCACTATTATAACTTTCATCACCAGGTACAGTTATCGATGGCTTAAGGTTGTTGTATGGCCAAAACCCATTAAAACGTTTTTTCTCTCGGTCAAAAAATGCTCTCATTGCAAAGTATTCCAAGGTTTCTTATTTGAAGCAAGAATTCTAATGCTTAGGGCCGTCTATTATTCCAAATGTTGGATCTATGATAATTTTGTATGGTAAAAGTGTCATTTAGAATGCAACGGAGAGAATTCTCCTACTTCAAAATAGGTCATTTGGAATTCTTGTTAGATAATACATGTATTACTATTGCTATAATTTTTGAACAAAATGATTTTTCGTCGAAAATGCTTGCAATTAGCCAAATCCTATAGGGTACAACCAAAAGATAGAACTTTATATTGGGTCCTTTTTAAAAGAATTGCCTCTATCCTCATAGGACCCTCTTAAATATTACAAAAGGACGAGTGAGATTGACGAATGCAATTAATTAGATCATTCAAACCCTCAATTTTAAAGCCTTAAATCTCAATAATTTTGTAATTACAATCAATTCAATGTCATTTATAGCTAATTTATAGGAGATGCTGGTGAAAGGAGCCCATCCCCACTTTCAACGAAACAAAAAAATACTATTTTGGCCTATCCCCGAATGCTACCTATATAAAATGCCATGTAAGTTAATTGCACCATCTCAATTGCTTCATTGGAATTAAAAATATATATAAAGAGGGCATTTTAGACATGTGGCTGTCGGGAATAGGCCAAAACAGTATTTCCCTGTGTCATTGAAAAAGGGGATTGAAACTTTGAAGAGAGATCTAGGATCTCATCTTCCCTTGTTTTAGGATACGTTTGGTTAATGTCATGTTAGTGAAACAAATAGGAAAGGGGAAGACTTTTTTTTTTTAATAGTTTGGTGTACGACTACCTTGTAAAAAATGACAAAAGTGGTTAATTTTCTACATGACCATGAAAGCTCATTTCCTACACAGATGAGTTGGAATCTTATTTCGATCATTTTCTTTGTGAAACAAAATTTCATATTTACAAGAGAGCCCCCTGGTTTCTCAATTCAGACCCTTGGAGCAAGCCTTCCTCCCCACCAACTCAAATGAAAAATGTGATTAAACACTCACCCCCAACCCCCAAATGATGAAATCACTATTAAATTGGTCCCAAGAGACATGACATTATTAATCATGATCTTAAGAATCATTTCAATTCAATGCCCCCATTCACTCAATGTAAGAATTAATTTCATTCAGCTGTCTCTGGAGTGGACTAAGTAGGGTGGGCCCCACACAGTGGATATTATTATTAATCAAAAAATTTTGAACAGATTTGGGATTTTGGGGAAAAAAAGGAAGAGGGGGGCAGTTGGGTAATTGGAGGGGGTCAGGTCATTTCCTTTGTCTGTTAGCTTTGTGTGTTTTTGGGGGCAGCAGGGGTGGGTGAGAAGGGATAATAAGTAATAAATGTGACTGGGACAAAGAGAATCGAAGGCAGAGCAGATCCCGGATTTTGTGTGGGCCCCACCCTGTCTCGCCTGACCTCCTGACGTGGCACGCTCCACCTTCGGGTTCCAATCGGGTCCTTCTCAGCCATAGTCCGAATCTCCGCCGGACATGGGACACGATCCGAGGACAGGTATGGTGCTGATGTACCACCATTGAGTAATTAAATAAGAGTAATCAACCCTTCATTACTTTTATTTTTATTATTTTTATTTTATTTTTGCCCCGTATACGGGTGTTCATGACTAAGACATATCTAGGCCCGGCCGGACTTAAGAAATACTGACCCAAGCCCCGCTCAACCCCGACACGAGGCCGTAAAATTCCGCCCATTTATCACTTTTGTGGGCATTTGAGTAGTTATTTGGACTAATTAAATTAGATTACATGCGTTTCTTATGTTGGTCGGGGTGGGCTTTGGGCTTTCCGTCACTTAATCCAAGCTCGGCCCAATTATCAAACGTATCCAAGCTTCGCCCAAAGCAGGTTGAGCCTAGATCGGGCTCGATCTGGCCTAGCCCTTTATCACCCTTACGCGCATGTGAAAATGGTGGCATATCGAGAGTTTGAACATAAGAGATCTAAGAGAGAAGTGTCGCTAGTTACCTTATCTTTTTCGTAGTCAACCCTTGGTTTGATGATGTATTGTACTATTAATATGAGTGGGATCTTGAACGTTGAGTTAGGGTTGGATCCGGTGTTGGACATTTTGGTTAAATGATCTATCAACGTTCGAGTAAGATTAGAGCAATCAGATGTATGGGCTGTCCTTGTAGGTATTTCATGGAGCATTATGGATGATCTAATCTGTATTAGACCTTTAAAGAAGATGATAACAATTTTTTACATATCATTTTTGCGAAGCCAACTTCCTTTAAAAATCAGATTCATTGCATGTTGTTTGTTCTCCGCTTTAAGGCCATTGAAAGATGAACTATTCATTTCGTGTAATCATCTTTCTTTAGTTGGGTGAGTCTCAAAATCTTCTTACATCTATTACAAAGATGAGCTCTACAAACGCTAAACATACGCCCTACTTTAAAAAAGAAAAAAGCAAAGAGATGCTTGGGTAGAAGCAATGTAAGATCTAAATATATTATTGGAGCAAGGAAAGGTAGGTTGGAGACTCATGTAGATGATGTAGGTGGTAACAAGAAAATTGAGATATTCTCATGTCATTATCAAATTTTTGTCTTATATATTTAAAAGGTGCTAATGAAGCCTCAAATGAGTTAGCTTAACAAGATCTAAAGAGATTTCTCAAATGTTTGCTTGAACAGCTTTCCTATTGTCATTATCGATTTTTTGAACACTAATGGAGTTTTTGTAATCTTATACTATATGTCTCTTGTCTTTTTATTACATTTCTTTTTAGCTTAACAAGATCTATATAGATTTCTATTTAGGTTGGTTGGAGGGTTCATGTATTGTCATTTTCATATTTCTTGGCCTTTTGTTACATTTCTTTTGTATATATCTCCTATATTTGATTTTAATAAAGCAGGCTTCTCCAGCCAATGAGGAGAAAACCACTAAAATCCTCAACAAGAAGGACAAAAAGTATGGCAAAATTAAGTTAGCTTGGTATCACTTTTATTTCTTAGAAAATGTCATTCTCCTCATTGGCAAGTACTTTTTTATGCCTTGTAATTGTTTCAACAAGTGAGGGCTTTTCTCTGGCCATGTGGAGGTCTTCTCTCACTAGGCAAATTTAGGTACTGTTTGAGAATGGGGGAAAAATGAGGGGGAGGAAAAAAAAAGGGAAAAAATGGAGGGAAAATGAAAAATGAGGGTGTTTGGGAAGGGGGGAGGGAAAGTGGGGGAGAGGAAAATGGAAGGAAAAAGAGTGTGGGGCCCACTCAAAAAATTTCCCCCAAAAATAGGAGTAAAATTGAGAGCAAAAGAGGGAAATTTGTGGGAAATTATTAAACTGTCATTTTTGTTCAATTGAAACTTTTATAAAATGGTAAAATGGTCTTTGTCTCTCTACCTCACAAACAAACAAAATTATACTTTTTCACTTTTCTTCCCCCTACATTTTAACTTCCCAAACAAGAGGAGGTAAAATTAATTTTCCCTCCTCTTCATTTTCTTTCTCCCTCAAATTTTTCCTCTCCTCCCCTTCCCTCCCCTCCCCTTCATTTTCCTCCCCCCTCAAATTTTCTCTCTATACTAAAGGGCTATTCTCTCCCTCAAATGGGGTCTTTCATGGGTCCAACCTGCTTGGCTAGATTTTAAAAAAAGCAATGGGTTTACTTTTTGTTAGTATAACCTCCTTTGAAGCTTGATGACTAGATGGACTTTGAAGCTTGGAGATTTTATGGGTCAAAGCTATCAAATGACATGGACAAACCCTATGACTTTTTTCTTTTTAATAAAAAAACCTTGTGACTAAGGAGTTCGAAAAACACCACTGAGCTTAGATGGGCAACCTCAATGGAAGAAATACATAAGGATGCAAATGGGTTGGTTTCGGGCTAAAACCATAATAGACCTAGAACCTAAATCGTTTTGTAAAGGCATTTCCAATTCTAGATCCAGTTCCTGCTCAAAACCAAATTTTCTAGTTCTGAACCGTATTTGGATAACAGGACTGCGTTCACTTTTTGGACCTATTCTAACTTTTATTTTTATTTTAAATAGGGATATCATTCAACCCAAAAATCTAAAAAGGGACATCATTCAAGCTAATAAGAGTACATCAAGTCTACCTTCCATAAATTATACATCTCAACATCTTAAAAATTAAGGTCAAGAACTATGTTCTAAAAATGAATATCCACAAACCGGGTGCACGAGTTATCTAAATTAGGTTTCAAATCCGAACCCATTTTTGAGTTAGAACCTAATAGAGGTTCCAAATCCCAGCTTTACAAGTCGGACTCTCCGTACGATCGGATATCCTTTTGTATCCCTAGGAATATTTATTAATTATATGATTAATTTGCATACACCTTTGGAGCAAACCAAATGTTTTTAGCATAAATCAATTTAATGCTATGCATAATTTTAATTAGAACGATTTGGATGCAAAAAAGATGAGTTTGACAAAGGCAACAAAAACAATTCACAACTAAAGGTGGATGGGCAAATCTAAAGGGCATTTCCCATCCAAGGACTGATTTGCAAGCTAATGATTGGAGGCATGGGATGACAGTAAAAGTATGTCAGTAGTGGAAATAATATGGACAATGCGGAGAGATTTTTTCCCGTGGACGTCCTCATCATCATTGGGGTGCCATTGAATTCATTGGGTCTCTGTCTTTTTGGAGTTTGGACAGGTCCAAAACTGCATGCAATGGAGAATTACAAAGAGGAAGTGCAAATTCTGCTTCAACATTTCCATTTCAAGTAAAACTGATCTTCAAATGGTCTCACTATCTCTATCCAAGTCACTGGTAAGTGACAGCCATGGTCTCATGATTAGGATTATGGCCAATTGGCCATATCTACTGCTGAGGGACCCACTATTTAATAAACCATCACCTACCAACTTGGTGATTGGATGGTTAATCAGAGCAGACCTTTAAAAGAAAATAGCACTAAAATATTAATCATAGATGAAGTCTTACCCTATCTTTATACTAGTACTTCATCATTTGCGGCTCTCAAGTACAAGTACAGAAAAATGATTTTTTGCATAGTGCTGGATAACTATTAAGAAATTGTTGTTCTATGGTATGAGGTTTGTTTTAACAACTATTTTTTTTTAATTGGTCAAAGTCAATTGTCCAACAATCAAAGGGTGCCCACTGATTAGAATCAACACATTGTTGTGAAAGTTCACCAATTGGATGATTATAGTAACCATCCAAGCTCTTTGCTGTTTGGTAATATAATTATATTGTGAAGTAAAGAGGAGGGTTTTTTTTTTACCCCAGCAGTAGTGACTGGGACCTTTTTTTATTATTATTATATAGAGCCCGGTACATCCGGAAAGGAAGCCCACAAAGTGAGAAGAAAGCCCAGCACATCCGGGAAGAAAACGCACCAAAGTGGGAAGAAAGCCCGTATATATACATACGGTGACCTCCTCAATAAGAACTCAACTCCTTACCAGTGGAGTAAGGAGCGGTTAATGAAGTGAAGAGAACTGTTGTAGTCAAGAGTGAATGGAAAGAGAAGAGTCAAATAAAAAAGTCTTTACATTACAAAGGATACCTTTTCTCTTTATAATTTTTTTTTAAAAGTTACTCTTTCATTACCATTAAATGACAAAACTTCTTTTTTTATAAAAAAAAATAAGAATTACTATTTTGTTCTACTAAATGACAAAAAATCCTCTTATTTTATTTTCTCTTAATTTGACTCATCACTTTACAAAACCGTATAAGTAAATTACCCAAACATCAAGGTTATTAGAAGAGCTAATGAGTCAACCTTAAGCTTAAGTTAAATGGGTCAGGCTTCAGTATGATCCATGAGGTGTTAATGTTCCACATAAATAAACACAAACTTGGCCTTCATACAAGTCTTAAGGTGGATTCCACAGTTTGGGCCCTAACCCACATCCCTCCCAATTTTTTATAATAAGTTAGGTTTCCCCAACCTGCAACATGGGGCAAGTCAACTCAAGTACTCAACCTTACCTGCATTGATCTACACAACCCTCTGATTAGGTGGTTTAACCCAATTATAATCCCAACAAGTAGTGGGGAGCAAATTCAAGCCTTTATGCCAACCCTACCAACTCCTAAGGTGGCCACGTTAACCCTAATCTGACCTGGTTTCCTGAATGTCAGAAAAACTTGACCCGTCACTGACTCCTATATTATGCACGTTAGATTCTGTAGGTCATATGGGAGTTGAGTTTGGGTTAAGTCTTGCTACCCTAGGTCTGATGTAAAGAATTCATACCCACTCTAGTTTGGCAAAAACTAAGATTCCAACTTGAAACACCCCTGTAACAAGCATGTCCCAAATTTCAACACCACCAATCAATATGGCTTACACCGTCCACTTACTTCCCTTTGATCACATGCTCAATCCACAGTGGGGCGGTCCAGTGGCAGACTCAGAATTTTTATTTGAGCGGTGCGGGACCAAACAGGAAATTGGCTTTTTTTGGAACAAACTCCAAATTTGCTTGTGTGTTTTGGGGGTGGCTGAGTGATTTTTATGTAGATTTTCAAAGCGGAGTTAGAATTTTCATTATAGTTTTAGAAGTGGACGGAGGTTCAACAGATGCGTCCGCCCCCACATGGATGTATGTGGGTCCACCCTGGACTGGGCCCACACCATACAATCCCAATTCCCTTTCCTTCCTTCCAATTTGAGGAGCATCAACATTGGGTGCACCCAAGGACTACATCCCATCTTGTATAAGTACAAGTTGAAAAACAAAGGCAGGGTGTTGGTTGCGTCTCCTGTTTGCTGGTTGGCCACAGCTCTGCCTCTGGTACAGCTCTTAAAAGCCAGTACAAGGACATGAGCACTGGTTAAGATATGCAAGATTTGAAAAAGATTGTACTGCCCCCCCAAAAAACAAAAGACCATTTAACAAACCACATCTATTGCAATAGATTATAGTTCCCCACACAACACACCAAATCTACCCCCACCCCCACTTTTTTTAAATATATGTATTCAGGTGGGCCCCACCCCTACCAACATCTCCATCACTCCCCCTTCTCCCCCCTCAAGCAGATAAGCACCCAAAAGCTCAAGTTTATCTTGTGGGGCCCACCCAAGATACTTTTGTTATTTTTGGAGATGTTAGGATATGAGCACACCAGGCACATCACATGTTTTGGAGGGGGACTTGTTACAATGTGTGCATCTGTGTGTGTGTGTGTGAGAGAGAGAGAGAGAGAGAGAGGGTGGGAAGGGGGGGCTATAATTGGTGGGCCACCAAATGAACGTGGTGGTGACTATTCATGTGCATGCGCGACCACTGCTGGAAAAGATTGTGCTGATTTTATTGTACGTTGATGGGCCCCACTCATCTGTGGGTGTTAGATTTTCTTCTGCCCATGGGTGGCATTAAATGGATGGCTATCAGTGACCCAAATCTTCAACAGAAAAAAAAAAAAAAAAAAAGTGGGGAACATGATGCAGTAATGTCTGATGAGACCCATCCACCAGATCTCAGTAGTGGGCCCCACTGCTCTTAGGGATGGGACCCCTTATGGCCCTTTTCCAGTGGACTGCTCAGATCTAGTGTGGGGCCCACTTTAATTCATGGTTGAGATCCAAATCAGTTCAAATTTTTTTTTTTTCATCTCATGGGGTATTTGTCAGTGGGCCATGTTTGACTTTAAATAGAGTTGGGTCCACCCTTAAATTGGCATCGCCTAGGTTAATGTAGACTTTTTAGCTATCCCTATTGGCTATTGTTGAAGATCTTGGGTGACAGGGCAACTCTTTGGGGTACTAAAAAGTTGGATTGGTCATTATTAGGTATTTTGTTACTGATGATGTGTTGAGACTTGACATAGATGATTCTAAAATAAGAAAAATCAAAAGACTAACTTCTATTGAGAACTAAATTTTCATTTATTACATAAAATAAACTTGTGTCATTTCATTGTATTATTAAATTGCTATCTTCTTAAGAGTTGTTAAGATTCCCCAAGAGCTGTATGAGGTCATCAAATTAGGATAGGAAGTCAGGGCTCATATTTTAAATATTGGCAAATGTGTTGATACATAAAAGTCTTTTTTTCTTTTTGGCTATATTAGGGATTAGAACTCACTCACTCCACTTATATACTTAGTTCCATAGGCTAAGACGCTAAACTATAGCAATGAATAAGTTGATACCTATTGGTGTGATGTTCCATTCACATAAAAATCGGCTATTGACCTATTAGTTTTCTAGAGGAGAAGTCTTAGCACCAGTTTTTCAATTACTTAACTTAGGGATCCAAACAATTCGGTCGGGGGCCGCAACACATTGGATCCGAAATCGAAACCATTTGTAAAGGACGGTTTCGACTCCTCCAACTCGGAACTTATTTTGTTGGCTCCAGATCCAGTTCCAACAAGAGGATCAAGATCCGGTTCTAACTAGAGGACCAAGCTCCAGTTTCACAACTAGTTCTAACTTTTTTTCCCTTTTTTTTTTAATTTTTACTTAAAATAATGATATCATTCAACTCATAAACAAAGCATCAGGTCTACTACTTCTAAGTTAAAAAGAAAAAAATGTCCAACCAAAGTTGATTTTGAGCTATAATTTGTAATATTAAAAACTTATATGCTGGGTCTTGGGTCTTTGTATGTACCCAGACTGGATCTTTTTATTAATTAGGACCAAATTGAGTATGAATTTAAACATAAAATACGTTTTAAATTCAGTTTTTAACGACTTGGAACTTTCAAACAATTAGATAATCGAATACCCATTTGCATCCCTAACTTTACCACATTGGCATTTATACCGTTAAATTTGGAGAATTTGAAGGGAAAAAAAGAATTTAAATTGGTTAAATCGGTAAAACTCAAATATTCAAATAATGAATTTGAAATACTCTATGGACAACAACTACTAATAAAGATTTTCATTTGAAAATTCTCCGAGGGCTTATTTATTTATATTAAAATATATAGAAACCAAATATATTGGGGTGATAAATTCTTAAAAATAAAAATAAAAAAGAAGATGCTATTTGATGCTAATATTTGAAAATTTCACATTTAATTATTACATGTATTTTAATGCAAATAACTAGATGTGAACACAAGCATCTTGTATGTACTGGTTCTCCTTTTTCTTTTCACTGTTCAAAAAGCGCCTGATCCCATGCTTGAACCTATAAGTGCAAATGTGCAATCCAAGGTGGGCCATCCCTAGATCTTTCTTGTCACTTTTTTTTGCCATTTCTCCAATTCCAATGTTATCAAAGGATTGCACCCAAGATCTCTTTCTTTTTGGGGTGTACCCAAGTCAAACCCCCCCCAAACACCTTCTCTCTCCATATGCCTTTTGATGATCAAAAGAATCAAAGGCAGTGAGTGAGAGTGAGCCTCTAGTTCTAGCCTTTTCATGTGGGACCCACATTGGATGGGAGGGGTGCACCTCCCACTTTCCTAGGCTCACGGGTCAGGCCCTCATGCACCCTTTTTATCCACACCCCCCCAAAAAAATTCCTGTCCTCCTAACATGGTCCCTTGGGGCCAACTGCCAAGCAGAATCCAAAGGAGTGAATCTTCTTTTGTCACTTTTTTCCCCAATTCCATATCCGGGCCACGTGCGGCGCACGCGAGTGGATCCGAAAAGACAAAATACACTGCCTACCATCGGATCCGAAGATGATGGCTTGGGTGAGACGTCCATTCCATGTGGGGGTAGTACCACACGCGAGGGGTGAATTCTCTTCGGGACAGATCCGTAAATCCTATCAACAAAAGCCAAATCCGAACCGCTCCGACATCACAGTAGCCTAAATTCGAATTCGGTGGGAATTGGATTCGGTTTTGAATTGATGATGTGTAAAACACGTGAAATCAAGCTTTGCGAAAAAGTGAGCTGCTGCTAAACTTCGTAGGAATGCGTGTAGAAGTGATGGTCAAAACAATCATTTCTAAGATTTATTTAACACAATTTCAAGCATTGAAAGATTGTTTTGGTATCATTTGTTACCAAGCTATCAATGAAAACTTGAAATGCCAGGCACTTGGGGGATGGCTACTTTTCTTCTTGAACTTGTTGTTCTTATTAATCACATATGAAATTTGCATTCAAATATACCAATTCGTGTAGCTTGAAGCTAATAGGAAGACTCTCTAGAATATTATTAAGATTCTATTCAAATATACCAATTCGTGTAGCTTGAAGCTAATAGGAAGACTCTCTAGAATATTATTAAGATTCTAACATTGCATCGATGCTTACATATTGCTTAATCAAGTATGGGGTGGAGTGGAAGCTATTAGGTATATATCAAAAGGAACACTCAATTGAACAAAAGGAGCTAGCTACAATGATTTCTCATATAAATTCTTTTGAACTAAGCCTACCTAAGCTGCCAAGCTATGAGCTGATTCTATTTAGGAACTAGTTTGGAAGCTTTCAAATCAATCTAGAAACCAATTATTGGCCCCCATCTACTAGATTTGGAAAAAAAAGTGTATCTTACTAAAAAAGTTTATACGCAACTACCTTATAGCAAGATTGTAACACCTTTGTCTTCCCTTGTCTATTTGTCTGTCCTTTCCACTAGATACCAGTCTACAGTGGGCCCTAAATTGAGTTGGCACAATAATAGGCACGCGCCTCATTTGCGGCAGAATTAGAAAAGAATAATATGCGGTTTTGATTGACTTTAGTGGATCTTCGTAAATTGGCCAACCGCAAATTGATGGGATAAGGCTTTTGGCGTTGACGCTGTGGAAAAATAATGGCTACAACACATGGGCTGCTATCAATTAATTAAAGATAACTTCAAAAGGGATGAGAATAGGACGGAAGCATACGATGGTAGAAGAGCCCTGCTATTTTGAAAAATAAAAGAAGAAAAGATTGTATAAATTAAAATTTGTGAATCTACACTTTTGGGGCTTTTAGAATGCTTCATATGTGAAAAAATATATAAAAAATGGTGAAAATGGAGATAGTTTACATCATATTTTTTGTCCATGAAAATGGAGTTTCAATAAATCATAGTTTTTCTCCATAATGATGGCAAAATATTTACCAAGTCTGGTATGAGTCATTGCCTAATTAATCTGGTGTATGTTGGGGCATGGGGTTTATGACTTGGCTTCAACTTAGGTTTAGAACCCTGTTTGAAAATATGCAACCACATGGCCTGTAGATATGGGGATTTCTAACCGCTTCTAGAAAAGGGATTCCTCATTGAGGATTTGTATGGTTGAGGATTTCACATCCAAATCCATGCATATAGTTGAGAAAATTTAGTTTTGGTCTGTGAATCTACAAAAATAAGGATTTTCAAATCCTACGGGAGAGAAGTTTGGATTTGAACATCTTAAATGTAAGTTTTTTATGATTTCGTGAAAAGCTATTGAGAAATCCCCAAGAATTTGGTATCCAAACAAGACCAAAAGGAACCAAGAGTCCTTGGCCTAAAAACCCAAAAGGTTGACAACAAAAGAAAGAGCTGCCATGATCTTTTAATATTGGCTAACCATCATGGCAATTCATACGGATTCTTACATGGGCTGGCTTGGAAAAACATACATTTCAAAATGGTCCAAATCCAAAACCATGTGCAACCAACCTAATCCTGCATATATCTGAAACATGGGTCCACATAGCTCGAAGTAACCTTACATCTCATTAGACTCTGCAGCCTAGATAGCTTAGAAATGGTGATGTTCATGTATTGGCCTGTCTTTGGGCTTCTATATGTACCCTTTACAGCTCACAAAAGGTTAGATTCAAAGTATTGGGGTTTCCTTCTTAAGTAGTACATGTGAGTGAGCATGTGCAACGCACCTGATGCTGCCTTGAACCTGTTAAATTACAGGGCTATAAAGGAATACTTCTCACATATTTGATATTTTCCATTTATCATGACAGAAGTTTGATTGTTATATGCAAATTCATACCATATTTGCCATAAAAAGATTATAGTAGATAAAGAGGATTCCAACATTAGATTCTGCATGAGGAAAAGTGTCCAAGTTCAAGTGATTGTTCCAGGGCCCATTACTTCATCAAACAAGAAAAAAAGTAGCAATCACATTCCCAAGTATCTCAAAATGTTTGTAGAGCATGTTATTTTGATACTTTATGGTCAAAACTGAAACCCTTACTTTGTTATTTCAGTTTTTGGAATGATATTCAATTTTATGTAATCTTTTTTTTTTTTTAGAGGAAAAGAGCTTTACTAAAATTTAGAAAAAGGGCTGTGAGGGGTTGGACCCAAAACGCGGCAAGGAATATTGGGTCGGGTCTTAATTTTAGAGCTGCGGGGTCTTGCATGGGTCCAGATTCTAAGGCCCACAACCCATCAAACTTAATTTGTAAATTATGTTTCTTATCAAAGCAAAGGTTGTTTGACGGACCCTTTCAGATCTGTACCTTTAATTATCCAATTTTAAGTTTTAACCCCTTCGAACGGAAGGTAAGACATAGAAATCTTACGAATCTAATGGCCCGATTAAACAAACAGGCCCTAAATAAAACGGCATAATGTTCCCTTAGATCATGATTTTTTAGACACTAGAAGTGTCCATGGGCCATGTTAGGGTCACCCCAAGTTCGAGTCATTTGTTAACTTAAGGCGTCTACACCCCAACCAGTAAATTAAATGATACATAGTTTTGGCCCATCACAGCCATTAGTGGCCATAGGCCCAGGTGCATGTGAACCCAACAGCAGCGGCTTGTAAATCTTGGCCAGACCAACTTATTTTATATCTCTTGTTTATAAATCATGCAAACCTGACCTGCAGGCCTCTAACTACATCAAGCTATGGTGAGTTCGGAGTCATGATAAAGACAAGCCAGCCAAAATACTAGAGAACTAGAGATAGAAGAAAAGGCCCATTTGATAGACTTGAAGGAAACTACTCTGATAATAAGACTGTTAGGCCATGTCTCCCCCAAATGCTCTTATGCATTGGAAGAACTCTAAATTCCAATTAGATCATGTGAACAACCTTAAATGCTGACGATGAGGGAAAAGTTTTCCGAGGAAATCCATTTCCCATACCCCCCCAGGAAACCCATTTTCAGCATTAGCAATGAAAATGTTCATGAGGCAGGAAAGCGTTTCTGTCAAATTAATCCACACCAAACGCATGAAAAATGGGTTTTTCCGTGGAAAACCGTCCACTTTTCTCCGAAAAATGTTACACAAACATGTCCTAAGTATGGATCCATTAATAGGAGCGGTCTTATAAATAGGCCTGCATTATTATCTAGAAAAAGAACTTGATATGGTGAAATATTCTTCTTGAACAAGAGGCAATAGTTCCCCAGTAACTTTATCACAGAATGGGGATTCTGATGTCTCATTACATCATCGCTCCTAGCTGGGAGACTTAACAGACAAAATTTTATATCTGACAGTCTTTCCCCTCTCAGTGTGAGTCCCTCTCACTTGAGTCATTTGCCTTTTACGCATGCGATATGTAGATCTTATACATACAACTGTTACCTATGTGAAATACATTATCAGGATGATTTTCTCCAGCACTATGTCCGATGTGGTCCATTTGGATCAGTGCCATCGTCACAGCAGAAGCTGGTGAAATTCAGGGGGTCCTGCCTTTGGGGACAGTGAGGATGGGTTCTCCTGAAGGTGTTGTGGCAAGAGAAAATTTTCACATTTTCACATGGAGTACATCCAACAGTTTAGATGTGTTCGGATGTTTCGGACTTGTTTCACGTAATTCTCAAAACCCACAAAGATATTTAAGATATGGAACTTAACGTCTTGATCGTTACCATTAACATGAAAACACTAAACCGCTCGGACGATGAAACCGGGCCCATATAAATGTAGAAAATTAGATCAATATGTTTGGTTTTCTTTTTAAACTTTTCCCAAATTACTCAAAGTCTAAACAAATTGAACAGTTTTAATTACAAACATAGGCCCCACAAGAATGACAAAAAGAGTGCGGTTGATGGGATTTGATCCCATTACCAAATGCAACCACCATGTGAGATCGTATAGGCACCTTTTTGTAAGTGGGAGATGTGAAAGCAAGTTTCACACCTATTTTTGACTTTATGTGAGAAAATGACCTTATTTATATACATTTTCACACGTCATTTATGCATCACATGCATAATTAAGTGCAAGCAAACATGATGATGCATAACCATTACCTATGACTGCAAAAAGATGACCCAACTATTCAGCTGCTCAAAACAAAGCCCTCACATTGTACATGATGCCCCAAATTTTACTCTAATAAAAGCTAGTCCCACAAGAAAATTGATCATACGATGAATAAAATAGAGACTCGACCAATTCAGACTCTTTCTCCTCTTTCGAGCCTAGGTCTAGCCGTCTAGCACATGTTGTGACATGATATGGTGGAGGTAATAACACTAAAAATCCTGTATTAGTCCCCTTGACTACTACCAAGTTCATATTTTGCAACTGAATCCATGGGGATTCCTCACCAGTTTTTCTTAAAGTCGTGGAAAACCTACATTTGGCAGCTTCAAATTTCCAATATTTGGATTAGTGAAAATCCCCATTTTGAGGATTTTTATGCCCAATCCTACTCCATAGGATTAGGAAATATATCCTCATTTTTGGGGATTTAGACATTGATATCAATTTTTATTAGCCATACATATCCATACACACCGATATCGATATTAAATCCTCAGTTGTACAATTCCTCAATTAGAAAATTCCTATTTAGAAGAAGTGAGGAATCCTCAAATATGCAAATTGCTCACTTGTTATGAAATGTGCCCTTAAATTTTCATCCATATATAATAAGCAATAAAGGGCGAAATTAACTACATTTTCTCATAAACAAGAGGATGGTGGCCCAAATCCAGTGCATCACTATAAAATTGATGTTTTCCTACCATATCTAGTTAGTCTTAGGATAGAGGATGTGGACTACAACCTTGAAATCAGGGAGTTAGTACTTAGTACAATATTTTAGGTTTGATATCTTAAGTTTCATGAATGTAGTTCAATTAAAAAAAAAAAAAAAACCATGAAAGGTCCACTCAAAAGATCATATCTATGTTCACCTAGATGATATTAATCTATGAAGTCACAAATTCAAAGATAAGGATCTAACTCTTATAAAGTCAATGAGCTTTTCTCGTTGCCTAGAGACTTTGTTTCACAGGTTAGGTAATTAAATGACAGCTCCAAGGGGCCAACCTCATATATAATGGTTTAAAACTTGGTTTCAATTGTTACAAGGAAAAACAACAAAATACAGTAAATTAATATTTTGGTTTTCATCCAGAGGTTAGACACTATAAGGGTGCAATTGTTTGCATCAGATACATAAGGATTGAATACATTGTATTTAATAGTCAAAGGAGCTTAACTCCAAGGGGTTAGCAGAGTGGTCAAGACTACGGTTCCTCCCTCTTTCGGAGCCAGAGGTCTTGGTATCGACCCCCGATTCCCCCTTCTTTAGGAATCGAGGATTAAGTCTACTAGTGCTATTACTTAGGGGCCATAGGGTGTTTACTCGGCTTCCCTTTGTGCCAGGAGGAAGGATATGAGCTAAGGGGTGAAGGATATAAGATAGTAAAGTAGATGGGGCATTGACTTTCCTATTATTTGAATTAACGTTACTAGATGGTCTTTTTTTTTTTTTTTTTTTTTTTTTTATATTCACCTTCAATTCTTCCTTTTAATATCTTATAGAAATATAAAGTCTTACAAGTCTTACGAATTCAATTACATGAAACGAAGAGGCCCTAAACACACGTTTGTCAAATACCCATTGAAATCCTAAGGTCATGTTCTATGTGGTAAAACCTCGTAAGTGGAGAAAACCAATTGCTGTTGAAAAACCAGCTTGCCTTTATGCTGTCGGCAAGGAAATTTGGGGACCATTTTATAAGATTTCCTCTACTAATTATGAAAAGCAAAAACCTCAAAAAATGTAGTGGAAGTAGTGAAGCATATTTTTCTCCATTTAAACATTGGATACTTCCTACATCTACATCTCTAGTTTTAAACTATAGTGCAATCAAAAGAGAAGGATATAAGATAGCAAAGTAGATGGGGCCTTGACTTTCCTATGATTTGAATTAACGTTACTAGATGGTCTTTTTTTTTTTTTTTTTTGATATATTCACCTTTGATTCTTCCTTTTAATATCTTATAGAAATATAAAGTCTTAAAAGTCTTACGAATTCAATTACATGAAACGAAAAGGCCCTAAACACACGTTTGTCAAATCCCCATTGAAATCCTAAGGTCATGTTCTATGTGGTAAAACCTCGTAAGTGGAGAAAACCAACTGCTGTTGAAAAACCAGCTTGCCTTTATGTTGTCGGCAAGGAAATTTGGGGACCATTTTATAAGATTTCCTCTACTAATTGCGAAAAGCAAAAACCTCAAAAAATGTAGTGGAAGTAGTGAAGCATATTTTTCTCCATTTAAACATTGGATACTTCCTGCATCTTTAGTTTTAAACTAGAGTGCAATCAAAGGTGAAGGATATAAGATAGCAGCAAAGTAGATGGGGCATTGACTTTCCTATGATTTGAATTAACGTTATTAGATGGTCTTTTTTTTTTTTTATATTCACCTTTGATTCTTCCTTTTAATATCTTATAGAAATATAAAGTCTTAAAAGTCTTACGAATTCAATTACATGAAATGAAGAGGCCCTAAACACACGTTTGTCAAATCCCCATTGAAATCCTAAGGTCATGTTCTATGTGGTAACACCTCGTAAGTGGAGAAAACCAATTGCTGTTGAAAAACCAGCTTGCCTTTATGTTGTCGGCAAGGAAATTTGGGGACCATTTTATAAGATTTCCTCTACTAATTGCGAAAAGCAAAAACCTCAAAAAATGTAGTGGAAGTAGTGAAGCATATTTTTCTCCATTTAAACATTGGATACTTCCTACATCTCTAGTTTTAAACTAGAGTGCAATCAATGATGAAGTTCCTCTGTTTTTATATTTTTCTTTAGAGCAAGTTTGTGTAACGCATTTTTTGTGGAATGAAGGAAAAGATGTTCCATTTCATCTGCTGATTTCATTTTTATTGTTTGGTGATGGCAGTTTGCAATGAAGAAAAGTAAACGTTTAGGTTTGATTTTTCGCAAATTCATGAAAATTTAGAATTCTTTTCCTAAAGACCTCCCTTAATCAGAAGCACTTTCGTGCAGATTTGAGGAAAATTGCACCATTTTTGAGGATTTTCCTCGCAAAAACGTATTTGCACCAAATGATATAAAAAAAAAAACTTTTCTATGGAAATTTCTTTTGCTTTTCCCTGACATTTATTTGGAAAGGTGGTTTCACAAATGTAACCTAAATCTTTCCACCGAATGTGGAATGTGGTAGCTTTAGTTTTACTTTTCCAACATATGCTACCTATGTATTTATTGAGAAGGGCTTTTTTTGAGGGTCAAAGAGAGTGGGTTAAAGGTGGAACACCAAATCCTCCGGGAGTGAGTAATCATTTCCTATAAGAATCTTGATGGTTTATTTCGTTCTTTTTTCATTTTTTTTTGAAGCGGTAAAAAATTTCATTAAGATTAAAAGGGATACAAAGCACAACAAAGACAAAATTAGAGGGAGGAGAAGAGGTAAAAGAGATGTCTTAACCTCAACCTCAATTACATTATCACACCCACCGAAAGAATCAACCTATCAACCCCTTTCTTAGCTAACACATCCGCCATGGAATTGGTGGATCTAATCTAATGATGAAAAGTAACATGAATATTAGCCGATAACTCCCTAATTTTATTAAAGTGAAATTGAAATTTTCAAGGATTGACCTTCTCATTGGACACCCAACTACTTGCATTAGAAGAATCACTTTCCATAAGAAGTGCTCCATCATATCTTGTAGGGAACAACCTAAGACCTTCTAGAATAACTAGCACCTCCTTTTCATTGGAGTTGCACACACCTACATGCTTGGTGAAAAAAGTAACACCTCACCCTTGCCATTATGAAGCACTCCTCCAATCCTCGTAGGAACCAGCTTTCCCATAGAAGCGCCGTCCACGCTAAACTTTAAAACCTCATATGAAGGGAACACCGCTAAGTTGATCTCCTCTCCTTTAAAGGAAGATACACCATGCAAGCTCCCCAACTTGAAAGGATATCCTCAAGGGTAAACTTGGAGAACTCCCCAATTTTGATGGTTCCTTTTAGCATTCATGCACTCATTACATCTTAGCTATTTGACATAAAGTTTATTTCTTAGGGTCTGTTCGGTTGCAAGTATTTCTACCTGAAATTCACCTGAGAAACTGATAACTTTTTGGGAATTCCAGATAGAATGCAATAGTTGTCTGTGGGATATCTGAATTCCCTCTTTTATTGATATTTTAAAAAGAGAAATTGTTGAATTAGGCAACGGAAAAGTCACTTTGGCCAGCTAAATTCTCTTAATTTTGGAATTCCGAATGCTTGGGACCCATTAGCCTTGTATAGTTCTACTTGATGGGGGGTAGCATTTGGAATTCTCCAAAATCCTCCAGCAAAGGTATCCCAAAATGCTTGCAACCCAACATGCCCTTAATTAAAAATAACAAATTAGATCTTAACATTGCAATTTAATGGGCTTTGAATTCTTCTATTAAAGAAGTTTTAGTTCAAGGCCCAGCATAATAACATAATATTTCAATGCTAAAGATGCAAACTGGTATTAAGTAACCTAGGGAAGTTCTTCTTTCAATGGAGTTTTAACTCACTTTATTAAAAACAGATGCAGTCTGAGACTATGGTTGGAAATGATTCTTCAAACCTAGCTAGGGACCCATGCTATAAACATGGCCACAGGTCCAATATTTGGACTGTTTTTTAAAGTTAGGATCATGGTTCGATTCCATTTGGACTCCAAATAAAATTCAGGTGTGGGTTTGGGTCCAATGCCACACACACACATACACACACATATATATACATTATATATATATATATGGGCCAGCTCTCCTAAGCTCAAACTTAGGAAAAGGTAAGCTCAAGTATGTGGTGAAGCCCACCTGGGGACCCACATGGGGATGGAGATGGGGGGATTTCAAGGACTCCCCTAGGTAGCGTTTGGTTCGCTGGAATGGTTTTAAATAGGAATGGAATGAAGAGCGGAATGAGTTTGGAATGGAATGAGGCAGGAATAGTCATTTCCATTCCAGCGTTTAGTACGTTGAGGAATCAATCTAGTAATAGAACTTTGGATTCGTGTTCTTGCGTTTGGTATACTGGAATGATGTCCGGAATGGAATAAAATTTATATAAAACTGACTAAAATACCCTTGTTAGAATTTTGGAATGGAATGGCCTTGTTAATATTAATATTAATTATATTAATAATATAATATTAATATATATTATTATTAATTATATTAATAATATACATTAATATAATATTATTAATAATATTATAATATTAATTATTATTATAATTATATTAAATATAATAATTATATAATAATTATAAAAATTAAAAATAATTATATTATAATATAATATTATAATATTATTAATATTATAATTATTATATTATTATAAAATACCCTTGTTTGGGGCATTTCGGTCTCAACCAAAAAACATAAAGGAATGGAATGGCCATTCCTCTGTCTTCCCAGTGGAATGGTCATTCCTCTACTTAAAGGAATGGTGATTCAGGAGGTAATGGTCATTCCGCCACTTTTGTGCGAACCAAACGCTATAATGATCATTTCGTTGGAATGACCATTTCATTCCGACCTTCATTACAGCGAACCAAATGATACCTAGGATCTTCCTCGCTGTAAAAAAATCAGCCCCAACCATGATTTCTTTCATTTCCATATGGGCCAAAAAGTTTAATGTTCAATGTCCATTTGGATCGATATATAGTCGATCCAACAGTCCAATAAATTCGGATATGACCGAAAGTTGGTGGACATGTGCAATTTAGGGGGGTCATTTGTTTGGTCCACTTGGATGGACCAAAGGTGGGCCCGAGACTTCAAGGACTCCCTAGGACCCTCTTTTCTGCAAGAAATCAGCTCCAACCGTGATTTCTATCATCTCCATCTGGGCTCCAAAAGTTTAATCATATTGCATATAACTAGTTGGGCCTTAATCTCAATCTAGATCTAGGCAATTCATTTTTTCTGGATCCATGTTCGGGTGCTTCTTATTAATCGGGGTGTAGGTACGGATTAGCAATGGCAAATGGTTCAGATTAATGAGGCATATCTACGAGTTGAGGCCCAACATGTACCCGACCCGTTTGTGAAATGGGTCGAGTAGCAACTAGCAACCATAGTGGGTATGCTTGACCCAACCCAACTCATATAAGCAGTTTTTGGATAAATGAGGAGTTGAGTAAAGTAAAGTAAATTTCACATGAGTGAATTGGATGAGGAAGTGGGTTAAAGTTAAGGTAAAGTACTTCACTTCACTCTATTTGGATGCTTGGTGTGAAGTTAAGGTTTGGAACTTTTACCCAAGGAAATGGGATATACATGTGGCTTGCACATCTATGGGCTAGATTCATCCAAAAATGGTAGAGTTGAGATTTTAAAAAGTTAGACTCATTTAACTTCACTTCACTCTATTTTTTGCCCATCCAAACAAGCGGCACAAACCCAATCCATTTCAGATAGTAATGCTACGTTTCAGTTAAATTGCAGGCCAGAAAGCCCAACATAAATTTGGCTCATACCATATAAAATAAACCGTTCTTTTTTTTTTTTTTTTTTTTGCTAACAGAGGATTCCCAATCCTTTGGGCTGGACTAATCCCTCCGAGTCCAGAGAAAAGCTGGGTAAAACCCTTGTGGTCCCCAGGTGGTCGCACTAGTGGACTCAACC
Organism: Umbellularia californica; assembly: GCA_028538565.1. Lineage (NCBI taxonomy): Eukaryota > Viridiplantae > Streptophyta > Magnoliopsida > Laurales > Lauraceae > Umbellularia > Umbellularia californica. Next base: position 93,701,174 of record JAPQWN010000003.1, on the reverse strand, counting down.
TTCGCTTCCTGAAGAAGGGAGAACAAGGGATAGATGCCAGGACCTCTAGCTCCGGAAGAGAGGGGAATTGTGGTCCTGACCACTCGGCCAACCTCTTGGGGTTAAATAAACCATTCTCATTACACCACCAAATTGTTTAAATGAGTTTATGCATACAGGTTGGCTTTGAACTAACCCATTAAGGCAAGGTTGTGTGGATTAAACAAACAACGAGCCATTTTTACTATGGGTCAGGTTCTACAACCCATGACCGACCAGTATATATTTCTGGGTTAGGGCCAGATTTTGCCAGCTTACTGCAGATCCAGTAAGAAGGCCCTGATTCGGGTGTCACTATAAATCTTTTGGATCTTGTTACAGGCACAAATGGACCGTAACGATTTCGCGGGCCTTATATCTGATCCACCAACAAGAGGCCTTATCATACTGGTAGGATTTTATCTCCATCACCATGTTGAGTTTGTCAATCCAGGGCTGGGTTAAGCAACAAAGGCCCAAGCCATTTAGCTACTTAGATCTTCGCTTTAATTTTCGAATATGTGAGCCCAACTCGGGCCGTTTTATACGGGCTTAAATTTTAAGCCTGGTGTGACCAATGGTTCACAGTATTAACCCTAATCAAGGCCCAATCAAATCTTCATAAGTTTATCTGCCAAAAATGTGATTTACCATGTATTATCATTTCAACCGTCACTTCGCTTCATCTTCATCTATCTTGGGTTGCCTAACTATCTCTCATTAGGCAGTGAAGATCATCAAGACCGCGCGCAAGAGAGATTTGATCATCAATAATACAAAAAGAACAATTATTATGTAATTATACTAGTTTAATTAGACAGTAGCTTAGTGGGCCTATGTAGGTTGGCCTGGACAAAGACTTTTGGGCTTTGCAAAAGCCCAGGTGCCATCCGTTTTATTAGATGGGCTTATTTTAGGCCAAATCTGAAGAGCAGACTGCAGACCTGCAGACCAATAACTATGTTAAGCAGTAAGTTGAGCTGAAGGTAGAGAGGACAAATGGCCAATGGCTTGGGTTCAGGTCTGGGCACAGATCTGGGCCCAACTCTGGTCCAGGTTATAGAAATAATAACCATGCCCAAATTTAAATTAAAGACCCAAACTCATAGCTGGATTGTACAGGCACTGCCCCAAATATCACTTCAACCCAATCTTAGAACTTCGGTTCGAATGCCCCGTTTCTATAGGCACTGGCCCAAATATCAATTTAAATCTATGCTATCACTTCGGTTCGAATGCCCTATTTCTATAGGCATTGGCCCAAATATCACTTCGACCCAAATGATTTACACCGTTGAAATGTGATCAGTCCCACTGTCCAAGTGTAAATCACTCTTCTTGGAGTGAAATGGTAGCTTTAAAAATGTAGCAACTGTTTGCTTCACATAATGGGTGATTATTTTGATGGCTCTCTCCATCTGCACCTGCCTTAGAGGCCCAGAAGCTGATTGAGTTGATGACTTTGGGTAACAAACCCCCGGGAAGAAGTAACCAGAAGCAGGGGGCTTGCCCTGAATTGTGAAGGATTTTATGGTGTATGAAACAAAACCTTCTTGAAAGAGAAGAAAATGACAAGTGGATAATGGCCTTTTAGCATAGCAACTTCTTTCTCGTAATTAATTCTCTGCTATTTTTATATCTAAACTAGTGCAGCAGACCTACGCCCAACGCAGGCCATGATAAAAAAATTTAATTAAATTTTTAATTAATTAAAAATATTTATAAGTATTTAAAATGACCTGAAATATTGTGAAATTTTAAAAAAAGGGAAAGATTTTAGGGAAATAATAAGTAAATAGTAGATATTCTAGGATATTGATTTTATTTTATTTGTGCTTAAGCATAAATTGATTGTTGCTTTCAAAACTAAATGTGAATTTTGAAACCAATCGGCTTCCATGATGGGCCCCACAAATTACTCATACCGAATATTGAAAGGAGAATAAGGAGAAAAATGTAGTAAATATAGACTATGAAAGTGGCCCCCTTTAATTGTGAGTTTGGAAAGAAAAAAATCGGCTTTCGCAATAGGGCCCTTGGCTTTATTTAGATAATTTAGTAAATATAATTATGATAACGAAAAGATTTTAATAAAGATGGAAACTCGTGAGATTTTAAGGGAATATCAAGTAAATATTAGATATTTTAGAAGCTTGATTTGATTATATTTGTGCTTAGGCATGAATTGAGTGTCAATATTAAATGTGGATTTTGAAATTCATTGGCTTCCATAATAGGCCCCATATATTAATCATACTGATATTGAAACTAAAATAAGGAGAAAAATGTAGTAATTACAACTTATGAATGTGGCCCGGTTAATTTTTAGTTTGGAAAGGAAGAAAATCTAGCTTTCACAATGTGACCCATATATTATTCAAACTTTGAAAAAAAAAGACAAAAAAATTGGCTTTGATGGTGGGCACCACAGATTAATAAAAAACAATATAGATGAAGTTGACTATGATCTATAAGTGGGCCTTAAATCTTTATAATTTGGATCTGGTATGAGGGTCCCCCAAATTAATCCATATTAAAATTTAATACATACATATCTACCTATCATAAAAGTTATTACCAACTTGATCTTTATATTTCTCATTAATTTGTAGGGCCCACTATCAAAGCCAAATAACCTTTCTTCTTCTTTTTTCTATTTTTATCTGTTTAGTAATCTGTGAGACCCATTGAATGTAACGTGTGTATAAGGAGAGAAATCATGTGATAAGGTAGAGATTTTAGGGGTAGACGGAGAATTTTCGGGAATTAATTAAGAGAAATCGTGTGTAGAAAGAGAGATTCCGAGGGAAGTAAATGAAATTGATTAAAGAGGCATGGAGAGAGATTTCAGGAGAAATAAATGGAATAGATTAGAGAGAGGTGATGTTATGAGGTAGTAGAATTAGGGGTGATGTTAGAAAGTTTAAAATTGAATGGGAGGAATTTTAGGGGCCCACTATCAAAGCCAAATAACCTTTCTTCTTCTTTTTTCTCTTTTTTTTATTTAGTAATATGTGGGACCCATTGAATGTAACGTGTATATAAGGAGAGAAATTTTTGTATAAAAGGTAATTATATTAAAAGAGAAAAGAGAGGAAACAGAGCAGAGAAGCCTCCTGAAGAGAAGGAGGAGAACAAGACAACCACAAAAACGGGGCCAAAACTATAAAAGAATCATGCAGAGGAGGAGGAATTCACAGGAATTCTCAAAAAATTGAAGAGGGAGCTGAGCTGCGGGCTGTGGAAGGGTTTTGATATTTTCCTCAGGGAGAAGCAGAGAAAGTCGAGGAGATGGGCTGAGATCTGATTGAGGGAAGGTTGGTGATTCTCAAAAACTGCTGCATTCCTTGCCTTCCATAGGGTATAGAGAACAGATAGGAAGGTCGATGCCATGAATTTCTTCCCGGTTGTTTCATTTCCTCTGGGAAGGGAGTTCCAAATTACGGGGGCCAAGAAGGCGAAGGGTTGCTGAGCGCTAGCTGAGAGGAGCAATCAATTCCAGAGAGACTGAGCTATGGAGCAAGAGAAGAAGAGATGACTGACTGAGTTTCACCGTTGTGGTAGAGGTTGCATCTAGAGGCTAAAAAGAAACCAAGGTGTTGTAGACGAGAGTCTGTAGGGGTTCAGTTGAGCATTAGACGCCATCCAAAGCAGCTAACTCTGGGGAGGGAGATATCATTCCAAATCAGGGGAGGCCATTGGAGAATGATGCCTTTCATTCTGATAGCATTCTAGGGTATGTGCAGAGTTAGCAGGCCACCAGGAGCCTCCTTCCAGAAGAGTTGGTCTCTTACAATAGGGTTGGGAGAAAGAAGAGATGTTGTAGAGGATAGCAGGTCATGGACTGCTGATGGCAGGGATGAAGGGAAATGCCAAGAGTTTGAGTGGAAGAAGGAAGCTAGCCGTCGCTCTGTAGGAAATTGCAAATTGAGAAAGACTGCTGGGAGGGGCTTGTCTCCACTCCAAGTGTCGTGCCATATATTGATGTCCCTGCCATTTGCAAAAGTCCAGGCACTACCTTGATGGATGAAATGAGCGAGGCAATGAATTCTTCTCCAGATACAGAATCCATAGTTAGAGTTTATGGGATTCCAGATGTTGTTGTCTTTGAAGTAGTTGTTCTTGAACCAAGTACTCCAGATGGTGTTCATTGTGGTTGCCAGCCAGCCTAGCTTGATAAGAGAAGCATTGTTCACGTCAGAGATCCTTTGATGCCGAGGCCTCCTTCATTCTTTGGGAGGGTTAGTTGAGACCAATTCACATAGTTGATCTTAGGGGAGGGGGCATTGCCTGATCAAAGAATGTTTCTCATCAGGCGCTCAATATCTTTGCAAATGGAGACTAGGAGGGGAAGGATGGAGGCTATGTGAATTGGAATACTAGAAAGGACATGCTTGATGAAGATGAGACGACCTGCAAATGAGAGAGTTTTGGCTTTCCATGCGATCAGCCTTGCGTTAATGGAGTCCAGCAGGGGAAGGAAGTGAGTTCGTTTTGGAGAGCCAAAGACAAATGGGGTATAAGGAGAGAAATCATGTGATAAGGTAGAGATTTTAGGGGTAGAGGGAGAGTTTTTGGAGATTAATTAAGAGAAATCGTGTGTAGAAAGAGAGATTCCAAGGGAAGTAAATGAAATTGATTAGAGAGGCATAGAGAGAGATTTTAGGGGAAATAAATGGAATAAATTAGAGAGAGGTAACGTTAGGAGGTAGTAGAATTAGAGGTGATGTTAGAAAGTTTATAATGGCTTTTTAGCATAGCGACTTCTTTCTCGTAATTAATTCTCTGCTATTTTTATATCTAAATGGAGAAAGCAATGTAGGGGAAATAATTTTGAAATCTTTTTATTTTTCAGACTAAGATCTGTGAAAATTAAATGATTAAACATCGCTTTTTAAAATTAAAAAAATAATTTCACCTCATAAAAGGGGTTTTTTCCTCCAGCACCCCTTTAGCTTGTAGTTTTTTAAGTCAAGGCAAAATCCCTTTTGTTCATGAGAGAGAGAGAGAGAGAGAGAGAGAGAGAGAGAGAGAGATTTTAGCAGCCATATAAGGCTCAAGTTTTCTAATTTGCATTTTATTCCAAAACTTTTGGTCATCACTACATCAGAAAGGAAAAGAGAAGAACAATATAGAACCCATATGATAGTCTTGAAAGTTGCATGCCCCTGCACAAGCACAACAGTCATCAATCCTGTTCATTATGAGGTCCCAAATGAAATTCAAATCCCACTTGTACAACCTTATTTCTTCAGTAAAAGAATTGAATTATTTACTTCTAAAACCTTTCAGATAGGTTTTTTTTAGATCTTGCACAATCCATGAAACCTCTCCTCACCAAAAGCCACACCCCAAAAAAGAGTTTATCTTGCTCCTTATTTACCATCTTCTCCTCAACCCCTTAGACTCCAACACCCTCAATTGGTGCTGTCCTGAGTTGAAATGCTAGTCTAGGCTTATAGACTCTTTGTGGGGGCTCCCCTTTGTTCCATAGACAAGTGGGGGTGGAAAAGATGACTTGGTATGGGGGTTTGGAGCTATGGCACTGGTTACATTATCCTGAGGCCACCCATTCATGGGTACCAACTTTCCAACTTGGCTTTCAAAATTTTCAATAGTACCTACAATGTAGGATCAGCCAAGGCCTTTTTCTCCCTACACCATCATGGAGTTTGTTATGTTTTCTTTGATGAAATGACATGTCAATAAGCACTCCACCCACCCTAATGAGAAAAAAAAAGAAAATATCCCAAATATTCTCTTCCTTTCACCCCACCATCCAATAGAACACACTTTAAGATTATGCTACACTTTATAAATAATGTGTGATAAAAAAAATATCAATAGTTGGAAGACAAGAGAATCCAATTTTGCATTTAGTGAGTGGGTCACTTTGGTGAGGCCCACTTTAAAAGGTAGGTCCCACTATACAAAGGCCTTGGACAGCACTTCTTTTCCTAGAAAAGATTCTAATCATTTGAGATATCAATTATGAAGATGAGGGTACAGTTGGCAAATTCCTATACAGTTTCTAGAAATTCTTAGAAAACGAGCTTATTGGCAAGGATTGAGAACAATATTTTAAAACTCGAATCCAAGGTTAACAGCTTGATTGGATGGGTTAATTAAAATTAGTTTGATGCATGGCTTAACTAGTTTTGACCTTAATGTCGTAAATTTAATAAACAAAAGTAATTAATAAATTACGAACGCCAATTTTAACCGGCCAAGACTGCAAGTTCATGTCAATTTGATCGTAGTTTTTATTAGGGTCTACTTGGTTAGAGGAACTCTAGGGAGACTAGAAATCAAAATCCCTGTTTCATCACATTGGTTCTCCGTTGCGATGCATCAAAATGGACAGGGATCTCATAAAAAAGTTCTTTTGATATGGACCAAACCTGGCCATTTTCAAGAACAATAGCTAAGGGTTTGATACTAGCACTTGGCTCTGGATCCATCATGCTGATGCTTATGATTTTGATATGAAAGTTAGTGTCCAGGAGAATTATGAATTCACTCAAGTGGTTTTCAAAATGCACAATTACGTTCCAACATTGTGGAAGTTAAGTACTTACAATTTCAAAGACCGAAAGTGACTCTTAAGAAAGATGTTTTTTCAAAGAATTCTAACATTCAAATAGAAAAATTCAACTGCTTTTGAAGACATAATCTAACACTCCAGTAAAAATCTTTCCACACTTGCAATTATCGCCAGAAATATCTTCAAGTAAATAGGCCCTTAGTTTAGATGGTTTTGTCCAGTTCTTGAATGTGTATATGTTGGGCAAAATCATTCTAGCAGTGTGAATCCATGCAGATTCAACTAGCTACTCATCCTCTTTTTTTTTTAAACAGGCTAGTCAGAAAGTGAAGGATCAAAAGTGAAGGAATTTTAAGATAAATGAACTTCAATAATTTATAAACCCTTGAAGATCTTATATGTTTCACTCTCCACCCCCTTTTCTAATAAATCTTCTAAATGAATTAAGGATTACCCAAAGCTTGTTTATATACATTAGATTCTGTTCTTTTCATTCAACATCACTGAATTCACGGCTAGGATGGATTGCAAAGATAGATACCTTCAGCTGCCTTGTTTATGGTGGGCCTTTGCTGTTAAAGTGTTCATATCTGCCCCTACATGTGCCTCAACAGCAAGAATAGAACAACTTTGGTGGTCCCAATGGGACTACTACTACTACTAAAGTGCGCTTACATATATTATTATTGCTGGAAGGACCTTGATGGGATTGCACTCAAATATGCTCTTGACCATCTTTCTTTTCATTTTGACCATCAACAAAAGATATACAGTCAAAATGTTCTGATACTTGTAAATGGAATACAAAAAAATATGCTGAAGCTACTGCCACTCAATCCAAACTTCAGATGCTAGAGACCCCAGTAAGAAAATTAATATCCTAGCATCTCATATCACATGCAGTTTGCGGCATGGAAGGAAGGACTTGTGGGAATCTAAACAAACACCTAGACCCCAAGGCAATCAAAACTAGCAATTAGGGAATGAGAAATATATATAGTTTAATATAAATAAAAGATAACAGTTTTCAGAACAGATGAACTTCTTCTAAGCTGACATGTGGGCTCTCTTGTGCCCCTATGATCAATCTGAGCCCTTTATATTTGTTATCCTTCCTCGTCGGTCTTTCAACCGAATTAGGATTGACTTAACTTTGGTACTCATTCACGTTGTGTATGCTCTTCAATCAATCATGCAAAATTTGACATCCATCCCAATTTATCCGGTGGCTAAGATTTGAACAACTTTAAAGCTTGGAAGCACAAAGCAAATGCTTCTAATGAGAAATAATCGAGCAAAGTCCATGCAACTCCTTGATCAGCTGCATAGTGTGGGAGCCATCTCTGTGTCCACAATTCATCACTATTATCGAAACCTTGTCCTAACTATATTGGGGTTAGTTATACGAATTTTGTTCCCTACACTTGATAGAGCTCTGAGTTGAAAAATATTGACTGACATGCCAAGTGGGAACAGCACTGCCAAACTTGGGTGAGTCAGGTTTTTGAACTATGGTGGGGCTAATGGCCACTTGATCATTCTAAGTAGTTGGTACCTCAGGCCACTAGTGAATATTGGTGGAAGTGTGGCCTTTGGGTTGATGGCACAGTTTAAAGGAGCATTTCCATTTAGTGAACATCATGGGATTCATCTCATTGAGATGTGATTGTTACAAATCATACACACAATTATGTGCATGACTTTCTATTGTTGATGAGGAAATTGATTTGTCCAGGGAAAATCTTCAAAAATACATGGTGTAATTACAAAAGGCTTGAATGGATTGGTAAATACTGAAAGGAACCTAAGTTTTGAGGCGACTTTCAAATAGGTTGGTATTGACTAATTATAATGTCATCACAAATGATGTTATATAAAAATGCAAAATAGTTAGATGTCCTTAACACTCTGCAAAATTCCAAGTTGATATCTCCAAATAATGAGTTTTTTTTTACTAAATAAACTTCAAATGCGCCCAATCCAACCCATCTATTTCCATCAAATGGGATTAATAGCACCACCCAACTCATCATAGTTCATTTCCCCATTGTTATCACCCATAACACATCTACAATTTGAAACTCCTTCAAAGAAGGATTTTTGGTTTTCACAAATCCAACCCTTCTAGACTCTAAATTCAGGACGCCATCGGTGCGCGCACACACAACACACACACATGGTCTATCTCACCTTCATTTGATGTTGTCTAATCAAAATTGGCCCGACCCTGCCTTAGATTCTATCAAAACTTTAAAAATCAAAGTCTTATTGTTTGATTATTTTGCCTAAATTGATTCCTTAACCCTTATCAAATCCAGCTGCAAAACATAACTTGAAACAATTTGCGTTCCATGCCCTCATCATCCGTGAAAGAAAAGTAGAAATGAGATGAAAGATAAAAGAATCGGCCATACTGCACCTTTGGGTACCATTGTCATTAGGAAGATGCCTCAATGTAAGGGTTTTTTTTTTTTTAAATAATATAGTGCCGGTGTATGACGTGAAGATGACGTGAATACGAAACTTAAGAGATTGTGGGAGACTTTAAAATTTAAGGATTTTAAAATAAGTCATATGAAGAAAGAATATATGAATTGTAACTTTGGTGGAGGTGGGCAAATAACTGAAACTCCAATGGGAATTGAAGCTCAATGACCTTTATCAACTCGACCTACAAAAACATAACTTGAAACAATTTGCATTCCATGCCCTCATCATCCAGGAAAGAAAAGTAGAAAAGGAGATGAAAGATGAAAGAATCGGCCGCAGTGAACCTTTGGGTACCATTGTCATTAGGGAGATGCCTCGATGTAAGTGGTTTCTTTTTTTTTTTTTTTTAAATAATATAGTGCCGGTGGATGATGTGAAAGATGACGTGAATACGAAACTTAAGAGATTGTTGGAGACTTCAAATTTTAAGGATTTTAAAATAAGTAATATGAAGAAAGAATATATGAATTGTAACTTTGGAGGGGGTGGAAAAGAACTGAAACTCCAATGGGAATTGAAGCTCAATAGATATCATAAAGAGATTCATTTTGATAAATTGGCTTAATAATTGGTTTGGATAGAGAGATTGGGGAAGATGTTGAACACCAGATAAGAGAGGGATAATTAAGGTGGAGACTAATTTCTAAAGTGTGTTGTGATCGTGGTGCCAGCAAGATTGATGGGAAGATCTTACATTGCATCGATTAAATCGGTTATGACTTATGGAGTATAATGTTGACCAATCAAGAAGCAACACATGCACAAAATGAGTATAGTAACCAGAACAAATATGAGGATATTGAGATGGATTTGTGGTAAAACTAGGAACAACAGAATTGATATAGGCATTTTCAAGAGCATTTAGAGGTAACATTAATGGGTGATAAATTAAGAAAGTCTTGTTTACAATGGTTTTGATATATGCAATGAGGTCAAGTTTTTTTTCTCTCGAATCAAAATAATATTCATTATTTTAAGCGGTTCTTTTGGGCATCATTGAAAGAATAAATGAAGATAGAATTGGAGATCAAATTTGACCAACTGAGATATCTGGTAAAAGTATTTGATTATTTCTTCATTCGAAATGGGCCCTTATTCTATTTCTATTTCTATTTCTATATTCTTTCTAGATCCAAGGACTAATCAATAGATCCATAGGCTCCATACCTTGTTATAGAACTCATGCTTCATAGAAATATCGGACCAGATAAAGTCGGCGAATGCCGAATAAAGCGGGTTCACTAACAATTCACATATGAAAAGTGTTGAAAATGACGCTATTGAGGAAAATTCTCTCTATGCATGTTATTGGCCTACCAAAGAAAATAGGTGAGCCGAAGAGGAGATGGATGAAAGTAGATAAAAGTGGCAATGATAGATTTGAGGAAGCACAACCTATCTCACACATGATAGATGAGAATGGAGAAATAAGATTCATTTAGCCAACCCAGCATACTTGGGACAAGACTTTAATCATGATAATGTCACTAAGACGATGAAGATAAACCTTGAATAAATTTGAAGAAATAGAAAAGTGAAGGTACTAAGGTTGATGGAAGCCTAAGCACAAAACTGATGAATTATAGAGGATGGATAATGTTGGAGAAAATTAGGAGGTGTCTTGTAACCATATTAAGTTAACAGGAAGAAATAATTTAAAAGTGTAGTAAACATTGTACAATTCCATCCGAATCAACCCACACATTTCCAACAATATTCAACACACAAGGCCAAGCATATGATGAACAAGCCAATTTTCTTTTTGTTGGTTCAAGGCATAGGAAAGGTACTCTACTCCCATGTTTTTGTCTTCCATCACCTGATTTATAGCTTTCTACCCATCATCAGTGGGTCCCAAATTTAGACACTGTAGATTGGCCCCCACAGTCTTGATACTGATAGCCTTTCCATCCCAAAAGAAAAATCAAAAGAATTGGCAGTGCAGCACTCAGTCTCACTCACCCTCCAGTGATACTACAGAGATACAGTTTCCTCAAAGCAAGTGGTGAGAGAGAGAGAGAGAGAGAGAGAGAGAGAGAGAGAGAGCATCATCAAAAGAAAGAAAAGAAAAAAAAAAAGAGCTTTTGAGAGAGAGAGAGAGAGAGAGAGAGAGGATGGTGGGAAAAGTGATGTTTGTACATGCTGGTATGATGGTGGTGGTGATGATGACCATCATCATCCCTCCAATCCCAAACATATCCTCTCACAGTCACCACCACCTCCACCATCACAAAAAAATCCCTCTTTGCTTCTTTCACTTCACTTCTCTTTCTCTCCCTCTTTGATTCCTTGTCATGATGCTTTAGCTCATCTCAGTCCTTTCTTCTTTATTTGGGCAATCTCAGAACCAGCAAAAGCTTCTTCTGAGGTTGATGAGGAGAAGAGAAAGGCGGGAGAGAGAGATGGCTAACAAGTGTGGGTGCTGGGCGGCCCTCAAGCGCGGAGTGAAAGGAGCATGCAGCTCTTCTTCATCAACAGACTCTCCCAATACCATCCCTCGAACCAGTCTCGTCTACGACGCAGGTCTGTCAGCTTTTTGGTTGTTCTTCACTCTCAGACATGGCTTTTTCTTTGATCTTGTGGTGTGGGTTTCGACACCCACTTGCTATATCGGTCGGATTCGTTCTTAAAATGCGAGTTTTAAGATTTCTTTTGGTTTTTCTGATGTGGGTTTTGTATAAAGTTGCTTTCTTGATCGAATTCGTTCTGTGGAATGATTTTGGTTTGGATTTTGCTGATATGGGTTTGTGCGGCGCACTTGCTTTCTTCGGTCGAATTCTTTCGGTGGAATGATTTCGGTTTGGTCTTTTCTAAGATGGGTTTCATACCCAGTTGCTTTCTTGGTCTAAGTCTTTTGGTGGAATGATTTTAGTTTGGTTTCTTTCCTGATATGGGTTTCATATCCAGTTGCTTTCTGGGTCGAATTCTTTCGGCAGAATGATTTTGGTTTGGTTTTTTCTGATATGGGTTTCATGCCTTTCCTCGGTAGAAGTGTTTTTTTTGGTAGGAATGATTTTGGTCTGGTTTTTTATGATATGAGTTTCATGCCCACTTGCTTTCTTGGTAAAATTATTCTATTTGTTTGTTTGGATTTTTCTTCTTTGTTTTTCTGATACAAGCTTCATACCGAAGTTGCTTTCTTTGGATCATGTTCTTTAGGTAGAATGATTGTAATTTGGCCTTTTTTTTTTCTGATATGGGTCTCATTCCCACCTGCTATTTTTGGCTGAATTCGTTGAGATTTCAACAAAGGTAAAGGAAATGGGAATCTTCATTTTCTCCTTGTCTATAAATTTCTATATATTCAATGAGTATGTTGCAATGCATTAGATGCTAGGTTATTTGGATATCTTTTCACTGGCTTCTTACTAAAAGATTTCAAATTTTTATTTATTTTGGAACCTCAAAGAATTTGTTTGTTCTTAATCAAGTGGGTTTCAGCAATTGGAGAGAATTTGGATATCTAACACTTGGTTTCACTCTCTGCAGTGACTGAGACCAGATATTTGAATGCTAGCAACAGGGAGCTTGCTGTTCCTCAAGATGCTCAGGCCTCAACAGATGTTGTCATCGATCCGCCTGGGCCCGAGAAGAAAGATGTTCCTCAGCTACTTCAGTTCACTTTTCAGGAGCTCAAATCTGCTACTGGGAACTTCAGACCTGATAGCATTCTTGGGGAAGGCGGATTCGGGTATGTTTTCAAAGGGTGGATTGAAGAGAATGGTACTGCCCCTGCCAGACCAGGAACAGGTGTTACTGTGGCAGTCAAAAGCCTGAAGCCGGATGGTCTTCAAGGCCACAGGGAGTGGGTGGTCAGTAGATTGTCTGTTTTGTTATTTGGGTGTTTGGAGCTTGAGATGGTTGAATAGTGAGCAGTTTTCATGTTCCTTATTTTCCTAAAATGCAGGCAGAAGTTGACTTTCTTGGGCAGCTCCACCACCCCAATCTTGTTAAGCTTATTGGATACTGCATTGAGGACGATAGGCGGCTTCTTGTGTATGAATTCATGCAGCGAGGAAGCCTTGAAAACCATTTGTTCAGAAGTGCGCATATTACCTCTTCTTTGTTTTTGGTTCATCTTGCAATTAAATTTCTGGTAGAGTAGGTTTATTGAGTATAAAGTCTATGAAGTTTTGAAAAATTGGTGGGCCTCTCTTTTATTGTTCCTTCTGAAATTCCCACCCTTAAACAATTTTGGATACATGCTTATAATGATTTTGGGGTGGGGAGGGAAGAGACCAAATTTATCTAATTTGATTTTTGATATCCATGCTGCCCTGCCCTATGGATGATAACCATAAATTCTCTTACCTATCATTTTCTGGTAAAAGAGAAGGAAAAAAACACTCTTCTTTGGGTGTCTTATGTACATTGGCCATCGATCCATTGTGAGACTAAAATTTGTACCTTTTCAATCTCATTTTTATATATGATTTGTTGTACCTTTTCAATCTCATTTTTATATATGATTTGCTGAAGGGTGATTATTTTTCTGGATCACCTTTTGGTATGCCAGTCTCTTCTCCATTTTTTTTTTTTTTGCTGAAAGTCTCTTCACAGTTTTTTATCTTGGGTGTTTTATAATTGGTTGCATCTTTCTTTAGATAGTCAGAATGATATAACGATTTAATGATTTCTTTTCTCATTGGGTTAAACTTTAAACAATAGCATTTTAGGTTTACCCATTTCTTGTATCTATGTTTCCAGCATCATGCATGTTCTGTTGTCCATGTGAAGAAATCTGGTCTGTAGATGAAAGTAGTTATATTTGCTAAATTGAACCTTTTTCTTCCACAAAAGAGGGGACGTAGGCAGTCTTCAATTTTAAGAATCCAAGTGAAAAAGCCAGTGCCTGAGGAAAGAAAGGAGAAACTGTAATGTATATAAGGCTTGATCTTTTGTGGCAGTACACATTACTATGATAAAAACAACTATTGAACTTCATCTGCAGGACTCGTTTCTTAAAATTCCAGCAATGGTGGTAGATACAGTTATAATTCCAAAGGGCTGTGCTATAGGCAGGGAGTGGCAAGAAATGGAACTGCCACCTAATCTATCCAAACTCTGCAAAGCTCAGGAGTGTGGGTGATCGTATTGTTTCCTAAAACCCTGACATGAATGGAAAGAAATACCAACTTATCAATTGGAAAAACGCCATGAAGCTTGAAAGGTGCGTGCGTGTGCTGGGTTTGGTATCAAGAGATTGTGGGACAAGAATTGAGTGTTCTTAAGCTTATGTGGATGGAGATTGTTAGAGAACCTGAATGCTTTATTGACAAAGAACATCAAAACAAATAGGAGGATCAGCATCAAGAGTGCATTTGGGCAAGGAAAAAACATGATAAGAGTACTGAGTACCGACCTGTGTTGGAGTTGGTTGTTGTTGCTGTTGCTATAATTATTATCAATATAATGAAAGGAGAATGGAGAATGGCAAGAATGAGATGGCCTGTCAGGGTGATAGACACCTCTTCTTGTTGATGATTCTTTCCATGTACAGTGATTACATAAACAATACAATTTTAGGGACACTAATTGAAATCAATTAACCTAATTACAATCAAAGATTAAAAAGAGATAATTATCTAGCATCCTCCCTGATATTACGCCAATATAAATTCCATCTTTATGGATCTCTGCAAAACCACATGTCTTCCAACAGTCCCTCAGGTTGGAGCATTACCACATGCCCAACTTGGTAACAAAACCAGTACGAGATTTTGTCCTCCAGCATTAGTAGGCAAAACCAGTACAAGATTTTGTCCTCCAGCATTAGTAGGGGAATCCACAAAATGGTTTGGGACTAAACATATTCAGGAGCAATTTGTTTGAGGGAAACTTTCTGTTGCACAAAATGGCAATCCACTTTGACATGCTTGGTTCTTGTTTGGAAGATTTGATTGCTAGCAATATGAATAGTTGCTTGGTTAGCATAATGAGGACTCATGGCAGAGGGACAAGAAAAACCCATTTCTTGTAGGAGTAAACATATAGACAGCATTTCACATGTGGCAAGAGCCATATCCTTATATTTTCCTTCAGCATTGGATTGTGCCACAAGTCTTTGTTTTCTGATCAATCAAATGTTTTAAGAGGATGGATGCCATTGAAAACAAAGGTTTGTATTTGATTAATCAAATAAATAGTTGTAACCAAGTATATATAAAAAAAGCTAATGTGGTAGGCATATCAGCCGCCTCATAGTGGAAAAATGTGCAGAAATGTGGAATCTGATGAAACAAAAAATTATTTTGGTCAGTTTTCAAAGGGATTTGTTCTCCAAACTTTAAGATTTAAACCAGAGGAAGAAATCAGTGGCTGAGTAGACAGAAGATTATTTCTCCTCCAAGGTGTGACTCGGACGAGCCAAAGGATGTTGTAGTCTACATGTTTTATCATGTCTTAGATTGGACATACAACATCTCTTAGCTTTTCAAAACTTTGAGACTATTGATGGGGTGGTGCAACATGCATTAAAAGTGGAAGAGATAGCCAACTGTCAAGCTCAACAACTTGCATTTTTTAAGGGGATTGATCAATCGTCTTTGTTGCCGAGTACAAGTAGACAAGTCAAAAATCAAGTCAAGATATGGGATCAAGTTTCCAATCTAGTAATGAGCCAATAACGAACAATTCGCATGTGTGTTATTTCAATGCCCACAACGGAAGGTTCACTTGCCATTTCAATTCCCACACCGACCTCCAAAAGCTTCAGTACATGTGAAAGAAGAACAAGAGGTTGAAGAGCATGATGAGGCAGAATGTGAGTAGTTAACCATAGAAATAGAAAGAAGAAGAGAAGTTAGAGCAAGTTGATGTCTATGGCAACTCCATTGGGGAAGTTCTGATAAGCCAAATAGTGTTACTAAAGGAACCGACGCGAATTGTCGAGAAGACTTGGTTGCTAAATAACATCTTTAATCTGATAGGCATTATTAAGATTGGTGGTTATTAGTAAGATTCACTCGCTGAAATGGGCTTCAGTGAGGGTGATGGTG
Source organism: Umbellularia californica (assembly GCA_028538565.1). Classification (NCBI taxonomy): domain Eukaryota; kingdom Viridiplantae; phylum Streptophyta; class Magnoliopsida; order Laurales; family Lauraceae; genus Umbellularia; species Umbellularia californica. The sequence goes on along the minus strand of JAPQWN010000003.1, from coordinate 93,685,124 downwards.
GTGGTGGTGTGCTTGTCCATGTATGTGCCCTAATTTATAAGGAGTGCCTTCTCTGGACATTACTCTTCTAAATGAAACCAGAGAAAGTAGGATGGTGGTAATGTGGCTCGTCTTTCATGTTTGGCTGGAGCCAACTGAACCAGTAGAAGAGGCATTTTCTGGGGCAGCAATCACTCAAAAGTACTTATTGTTGAAACCTGCATCTTCAAGGTATCTACCTTACCTTTGTTTTATGTGCCAGAAGCTTGTGGAAATGATGGATGGTTTCTCTATCCATGCTGAATATGCTTCATATTTGGGTCTAGCAGCTCTCTGGAGGTTTTCCAAGAAGGGTTGGCGAAGAACTTAGTAGTTAGAAGAACATATGAAAAAAAGGGAAATAGTCATTTTTTAAAATATTCTTATGGCTTCTCTTTTTCAATTGGTGGTTTTATGGTTGTTTTTCGTTCTTCTTTTAATACAATTATTATTACTATTAAGAAAATGGTGGTTATTATTAAGATCACTTGCTGAAAAGGGCTTCAGTAAGGGTGAGCTTTTTTGTGGTACCTTACATACCAAAGATAATAAGGGATTGGAAAGAGGTGATATAGGGGGGAATCAATGCTTGGTTGAAAAATGATGTCGGAGTATACCAGCTTCCATGTTTGGAAGTTGAATATCGATGAAGAAACTGAAGGAATACTAGGTCTTTCTATTGTAGTTGGGTGCTTGGAGGTGAATTAGAAAAAATAAGAAATTAATTTTGTATGACTTTCTTTGAGGTGATTGGAATGAGGCAGAAATAAAGGCATGGATAGAAGGATTGAGAATTTGATCCTTGATCTATTTGGGTAGTCTTTTCATAATGAGAAACTTAAGAAAATTAGTTTCTTAGACCCTTAATTTAAAAAATGAGATGCGATTTTCTGTTTGTTTGACTCCACCATGCAGAAAGAGGCCAAACTAGATGGCTGATCGACTAACCAAGGAAGGAATTCTTTGGGCCATTATTTTTGTATGGGAATGCTTCTTCCTTAAATTAAGAATGTGTATAATTTATCATTTTTTTTAAGTATCTTTTATCGATTAAGCAACAGTTAATAACCTGTGCTAATTGCAGATGTATAGGTGGGACTGCAGAGGGGACCACAAAAGCTAAAATAGTAGTCCCATTTGTATGCTAAGCCATAATTTTAAATTAATATAATTGCATAACTATAAATGGATAGGAGATGCTTGTTCAAATTCACTGTAATTTCATTTGCAATGATTAGGTCTAAACTGTAGCCTTGACTGGATTCTCCAGAATAATAAACCCGTCAACCCACACAAGGGGAACGGCAGTTATTCTTCTCTTGTGCAATTATCTCTATGATTGAAAATTATATTAATTTACAATTATGGCTTAGTATACACAAGGAACTGTTGTTTTAGCTTTTGTGGTCCCCCCTGCAGTCCCGACCTCTAGTGTTGGGAAAGTCCCACATCCAACATCGCCCACGTAATGGGTGTGATAGAGCTTTATAGACCTATTTGGGCCTTCCACCTACCAGCTTAAGCTTTTAGGTTGGTACATGGAAACTTACATGGTTTCAGAGACAGTTCCTGTCGTTCTTATATAGCCCACGTGGCAGGCCTGTCCATGAAATATGTTGGGTGGATAGGCCTGCACGTGAGGGGAGTGTTGGGAAAGTGATGAAAGTTCCACATCCCACATCGCCCAAGCAATGGGTTTGATAGAGCTTCATATACTTGTTTGGGCCTTCCACATACCAGGTTAAGCTTTTAGGTTGGTACATGGTATCTTACATACAGTTGATGCATTTCAAGGAATGATTCGATTAACCCACTTGACAACCCAGGTCAACCTGTCATAAGCACCTGAATAATAATAATTTGCGGAAAAAAAAATGATAGAAAATATCAATTCTTGCTGTTATTTTCTCCATTAAGCGGTATGTACTAATTCAAATTAGCTAGGGTTCTGTAGCATAAATACATAAAAGATGATTGATGGTACTGCACAGCTTTCTAGCATTATCTAATTTTTTTTTACAGGGATCAGTATCTTCAAATATCATGCTGATTTTTTTTTCCTAACTGTTGTAGGGGCTTTACCTCTTCCATGGTCCAGCAGGTTAAAGATTGCTCTTGGTGCCGCTAAAGGACTGGCCTTTCTCCATGGTGGAACTGAACCTGTCATTTACAGGGACTTCAAGACATCCAACATTCTGCTAGATTCGGTATGTGCCAAAATCTCCTACTTTCACTATCATGATTGGTATCCTTCTGCCTTTACAATATGAAGCTTCCTTTTCTAGGAATTTAATGCAAAGCTTTCGGATTTTGGGCTGGCAAAAGCTGGGCCCCAGGGGGACAAAACACATGTTTCTACTAGGGTAGTCGGGACATATGGTTATGCTGCACCAGAGTATGTGATGACAGGTATGTGGTCATTTTTATGATGAGTGAAATGATACCCTCGCGAAGTAGTAACTCTAAGAAGTTCAGTTGAGTGTCATTGCTACATTTCAGAATATAAGGTCGCACTGCTGATCTTTAAAATAATAATAATAATAATAATAATAATAATAATAATAATAGGTCACACTGTTGGCATCGTGATTTCAGTTTCTGGTGTCCACAGAAAGAGGGAAACTGTTAAAGTAGTGGTATTGAGTTGGTTCTTGAAAAGCTAGGAAATACCTCAAAAAGGTGCTCCTTGCAGTGGTAATTGTAACTTACAAAGAATGTTCATGTGGTGCATGCTCGTACAGGAATCGGGAGAAATGTATATGCATGTGTACTTCTGCATGTATTGAGCCCAAAATAGGACTGGCATGGTTTATATAATAAGGACTCCCATTGTTTAACGAAATTGGCATGTCTTGATTTGTCTGTACCTGTTGATATTTAGAAGAAAAAAAAAAGATACATGATTTTCAATTTTTGGTGATATATCTTATTACATGACATTAGGCCCAATATTCGACTTACAGACTATATATCTGTAATGGGCTGGTATTTAACACCTTGTGTGGTGGACACATGATCTCTCTTTCTGACTCCAGCAATGTCAATGCCCTAAGTTACAGTTCGGGAAAAAAAGAGTTCTTAAAAGAAGAAAAAACTCATTGAACAGCAACTCTTATGCTTTATCAAATGAGAAGTTGAGCATGCATTTTGTCTGCACATTGCATGCTTTCCTCAATAATGAACTTTAACCAGGGTAACACAGTTCACACTGTTCCAAACATACCATCCTACCATGCCAAATATGTTATTCCTACGCCACATTACCCTCTGGAATAATTATTGCTGGAGTGCATACTTATAGAGCCATAGATGTCTGATAATCCTACACTCATTGTCTCCATGTGGCCCTGCTACTGTGCCACACAAGTTGGCCCTGCTACTGTGCCACACAAGTTGTACATCTGATGGCACCCCATATGTCACTTGGCTCTAATCCAAGCAGACAATCATCAGGCTAGTAAGTTCTGAATTGTCAGTATGGATGTTTGAGGCATTTGATCAGGAAAACCATAATTTCCATAGAGGGCCCATAATATTGACAGGGCAGCCTTCTTTCTTGGGCAGTTCATTTGACAGTGGGACTGGCACATCTTTCACACGTTTGCTGAGTGCGTTGGAAATGGGCATGGGAAGATTGTGTTTGATTTTCAGCCACACGTTAGTAGATAAGTTGTTTTGGATTTTCGCAGTTCAGTGTTAGCATTCACATCTCATTTTCTCAACTATCTAGTGGACCTGAACTCCAAAAGATTTAAACATATTTTGGAGTTTAGTTTGGTTGTCTGTTGAAAAATCTAAATTTGTAATGAATTTATCTTTTACAGTTTCTAAGTCCCACCTGCCTTTCCTCCTTTAAAACAAAACAAAGTGGGGTTTTGTTAATTGTGAAAAAATAGGAGGGCAAAAACAGTAGTTGATAGCTATAGTAGTTGTGGTTAGCTACAGTATGCTATTAAGTTGTGTTAGTGTACACCTTTATATACTCATGTAGTCATCTCGTGTAATTAGGTGATGGTTACAGTTATAGGCATGCATACTAGTATGGTTATTTATAGTAGTATGGTTTACATGCATCTCCCCTTCTACCATATGCTCTGTACTTTCTCTTCTACTCGCTTTCTTAGCAAAAAATAGAAAAAGAGGGACTGCAGAATTTTTCAAATCTTGAAAGAAAAAGAAGCCATCTGCTCTAGTGGTTCATTAAATTCAATGGAAAGTTCTAATGTGGGTTTGCAGAGTAGTAGTGGTTGCAAGAGCAACCATGCTTGAGTTGATTCGATCTTTTTTTTCTTGTGTTGTTATTATTTTGGTTGTGGTTGGGTGGGGAGTGGTTGTACCATAGTCTTGCACATGTTCGTAACAACATTAGTATTTCCTGTCAGTTCTGTCCTTGGAATGTTTGTGCATGATCGTGAAAAAACCGGAAGAAAGGAAGCATATCTCTCTCTCTCTCTCTCTCTCTCTCTCTCTCTCTCTATATATATATATATATATATATATATACATACATACATATAATCTCTGAAGATTCTTCTTAAAAAGCATCATTTGCAATCCTGGTTCCTTCTAATGCAGGGCATTTGACATCTAAGAGTGATGTCTACAGTTTTGGAGTTGTATTACTTGAGATTTTAACTGGTCGAAGATCGATGGATAAGAACCGGCCTAGTGGGGAACAAAATCTTGTTGCATGGGCCAGACCATACTTGGGAGATAAACGAAAGCTGTTCCAGATTGTAGACCCACGATTACAGCTCAACTATTCCATTAAGGGAGTGCAGAAGGTTGCTCAGTTAGCGTACTACTGCCTCAGCAGGGACCCCAAATCTCGTCCCTCAATGGATGAAGTCGTGAAGGGTCTCACACCATTGCAAGATCTCAACGATCTTGCTATATATTCTTACCACTCTCGTTCATCTCAACAAGGTCGGCGCAAGAAGAAAGCAGATGGTAATCGGCAGCTGTCCCAAACACAATCCAAAAGCATCAGGGATTCTCCATTAAATACAGGTAAACATCATTGTATATAATTCGTGTTGGGTCTATGCTGTAAGTGAAGGAATTGTTTGTCCCTTCATCCATTTTCTCAATGGGCTGGTCTTTAACTTATTTGTGGGTGGGCTGGTCTTTAACTTATTTGTGGGCGTAAATTTTCTCGACCGGGAATGGGGGTGTTTAAGAACTATCTGCAGAATTCAGACCTTTGCTCAAGGGTCTGCGTGTTTCAAAGATCAGCCAACCAATGAGTATGAAATGGACATAAAGGAGGATGTTATAAAGCTCGCACCGTTGGTTGAGTGATGGAGAAAATTTTTGGAAGGTACATCATTTAATTTTCCTCCAGTTTTAAGAAACCATGAAATGTAATGATTCTGTTGATCAAGTTGGGATTGATTTTATTGCACCTGCTACTGTCATGATTGAGATAACATGTGCATTAGATGAAGTCTTTGATTTTCTAACAGTTGCTGCCATTCCTTGAATCCAATCACTAGAATGTTATGTGTGATTTCTTCCCTTTGCTCAATCGATCTTCAGATGTGTGTTTCAGTTAATTTACGGTGTTCTAAACTAATCTAAGCATCGTTATTCGCAGGCCCATTTGTTAATGAAAGACATTGGCTTTGATTTCTTGTTTCAGTGTTTTTAAAAGATAATTCTAGATCTTTTGGTTTGCATGCAAATATCAGTTCTATGAAGAAGGATCTATTTTTTCATGAATGAGGAGATTCATTGGAAAGTAGAAACATGATTCAATGGGAAATGAAGCACCGCATAAGGTTGTCAACAGGTTGGTTCCAGTCCGGGTCCATGGTGGACCCACAACCATTAATGAAAAGGTGGAACCGGAACCGTTAATGAGAAGATGGAATCGGAACTGTATATGGGATGGGTCTAAGTAGGGAGTGATAAGGGAAAAATCTAGTTTTTAGAAGAGATTCTCGAAAATAAAGGTAATATGTCTGGTTTTAGGTCCATGGGTCGGAACTAAAGTGGAACTGGGCCCGGACTCATTTACTTATCGGGTCTAAATAAGGACCCAAACCCAGTTTTTTCGGGTTAGAATTTTCGGGTAATCAGAGAATCGGGGACTCATTTACATCCCTACATAAGAGCATGCTTCTTTCAAGACAATCTTGATGTTGCCACATCCATCAATGGGTGAAGTCTGTTTGTCCGAAGTGGGGGACATCAATTGCAGAATCGGGATCCTGTGAGGCTTTTCACCCACGGTGATCGTCAGTGGACCAATTACGGTGTGCCACATCACCATGGGATGCGGGTATGATTGCCTTTACTATAAAAGTTTTTGTTTGCATGGCTGTTTGTCGAAACTCTTATATGCGGGTAAGGATTGTTGGTTGGTTGGGGTGTGACCATGTGGGTTAGGGTACATTGGGCTTGGATTAAGGTGGACGACTTTTGGGGTTTTGGATTTGAATGGAGGTTCTGATTTGGGTTTGAGTGGGATTTTGGTTAGGGCTTAGACTAGGTTAGGGTTTTTGTTTAATTAAGTGTAGAGATTTGAATAATAATATTGAGGATTTAAGCGATTTTATATGGGGATTTGATTTTGTGGGTTTTTAATTCCCCAACCCACTCCAAATTGATTTATACAGATTGGGCCAGGTTGACCTGTTTATATGCTTGTGGTAGTAGTATTCTTGTCTGGAAAACAATCCCAGTTACTAAATTGTTTCAGTTTGGGTTTCAACCTAATAAAACACCACCTCTTCCCCAGATGTCCAGGGATCGACTTTGGTCTCCCGCCGCCCATTATATGTATGAGTTTTACTCCTTGCGTGTGCTGGTTCTCTCTTTGCGGGTGCGAATCTCTTATGGTCTCAGCCCTTTATCTAGGATATACAAAAAAAAAAAAAAAAAAAAAAAAAAAACCACCACCAGTTTCCACCCCTAGCTTAACTTTCACACCCATTTCCAATAAAATCAGTCACCCATATCTTAGTACATGACCTTAAAGCTCAACAGAAACGAAGTTTGATCGCCAAATATGTAAAGGATTTTTTTTTTTTTTTTTTTTTTGCTATTGGAGGGTTCCTAACCTTATGGGCTGGACTAATCCCTCCGGGCTCAGAGGGATGCCGGGTAAACTCTCCTCAGCCTCAGTGTGGTAATGCAGTTTCAAACTTACAATTTTCGGGTGCAAACCGTGGTCCTAGGTCAATTGAGCTGCCCCTTGGGGTTCAGGTTTTGGCCGTTGTTGATGCAAAGTTTGTGTTTCAGTCCAAAGAATCTATTACAACTCTATTCTCACCACTTTCCTATCCTATTATGTTATATTATTTACATCTAAAACACTCCAAAAGCATACTAAAAATCAAAATTTGCATTTTTTTCCCCTTCTGTTATTAGTGAAAAAGTGCCAAAACAAACTTATATATTAGTGTAGTGTAGTACCAATATTTCAGCTGTAACAGAAGGTTTTGGTTTTGGCCCCCACAAACACCTGAAATGTGTTAAAAAACCATGCCCTAGTTTCTAATAGAAAAAAATAACGAAACCAACAAGTGGTAGCTGAGTGCCAAGGACTTCGCACTTTAGGAAGTAGAGAGGTTTTGTGTTCAACCTTATCTTTATTGGCCACTTCCAAAAATTTTACCGGGTGCATGTGGATAGAAGGATTTGAAAACCTTGATAGTAAGTTATTACACCAAATCAAGTCAACTCCAAAGTGCCTCCTGTATTCAAAACTTGTTCTTTCTTATAATCCATTAGATTTATATATAATCTCTTATTGTGAGCCCACTAATCCAGAATTGACAAAAGGTGGCCTAAAACTTTTATAGCTGTCTCCCAAAAATAAATAATACACAAGTGAATAACCAAATGTGAAGAAAGGTGTCACAAGCAATCCACCATTATTGCAAGTTTTAACAATGGCTAATTGCTAGTCCATTTCACACTCCTTTCTTCCTTGTGGGGCCCAATTGACCTGCTGCTTTTGCTTCCTTGTGGCTCTCCACAAAGATAGCAATTATACTTTACACCCTTTCTCTTTTAAGCTGACACAGCTTGTCGGGACAAGGCTAGGATGTTCATCATGATAGAAGGGCCCACTTATGATGGCAGAGATCTGCAGTCTGCTGTTATAATTAGAGGGCCATTCCTGTAAGCCCACATAAATTAGTAGGCCCAGTGGCCCACCATATTAGGTTATGTATTCGAATTTTAGGGTTTATAGCCACTTTGTGCAAAATTGTCAAAAGATGGGTATATTTTTTATCTAAACCCTTTCATGACCCAACTTCGGCGGAACTGCACTAGGTGATGACCTATTGTGTTTTCTTTATCATATACTATTGATTTGTTGCCACAAACTAAAATCAGCTTGGAGAGCGGTTGAACTCATTGGAGCCAACCCATCCATAATTAAACATCTTACCCTTGTTCTAGCACTTGGCCAGAATTTCACTACAAGACCCCAATGGGTAGCTGAGTTGGCCTAGGACCACAATTTGCATCCGAAGGTTGTAGGTTCAAAACTGCACTACTACACTAGGTTACAGGGGAGTTTACCTGGCTTTTTTCTGGGCCCGAAGGGATTAGTCCAGCCCAAAGGGTTGGGAATTCTCTGATAGCCTATTGGGGCCCACTGTGAGACACCACTGGTAATGGGACAAGGGTGGATTGAAAGATCCAAGTGGGGTCAACTTATATATCAAATTTGAAGTCAATCTAATACCTCTAACCCCTTCATCCATGGCTCACAAGTTTAACAGCTTTATAACAAAGGAGAAAAATTGACCTTCAATCCAACGGTCAAATTCATCCGAATCCATGCAAATTCATGGGAGTTAGTGCTTATAAGGGGGTTATGAATGAGTGGTCACTTTAGATGGTTCATAAGATGGGCCCCAGTGGGCGTTCCGAACTGTGCGGACTGTAAGGACGGTCCTTACAGGACCGCCTCCCATATATATATATATATATATATATATATACATATATTTATTTATATATAAGGCATTGAAGTAAGGTATAAGAATCTGAGACTGAATTGCAAATTTGCAATTACCTTTCTAGAAAGTGATCGATTACAGGTTGGGCCTTCACAGTAATCTATGGGGCTGCACTTAGAGGATTCTGATTCATCAACCAACTAAAGTGAGGTTTCTTCTTCTTTGGTGAGATTCTTCTAGTGCATGAGCGCCCATTTGCCCTCCTTGTATTGAATTCCTAAAAATTTAGGGTAAAGTAGGTTAGAAAAAAAAGAGGAATATTAAAGAGGTAGGGGGGTAAAGAATGGGAAATGTTCACCTAAGAGCATCCAACTTGAGGGCCCTACTTAGATGTTAATCTATCTAACAATGGGAGTGGAGCAAATTGAGAAGTCTCTTAATGGACAAAAGGGTTACAAAAATCAGCCCCATAAATCAGGCCCATTGGATTATCCTATCCCTTAATTTAACAGCCTTAAAGTTTAGTCGCATCTTAACCATAGATTTTTTTAGTCTCAATCCAATGGTGAATGAAGGTTCAATGACCATAATGTAAATAAAATTTCGCCAATAGTAAATATAAGGAAGAACATAACAGCTATTCTGAGTGGCTTGAATTTTAGATGTGGGCTTGAGTAATAAACTTACAGCTTGGTTGTAAATGAATTAGTTCATGCAACTTGATCAAATGAACTTACTCTATCCAATTTTTGAATCAAGCTACCAAATTACAAATCATATACTCAAGAAGGGAACCATGTAAAATGTGGTGCATAATCCACAATTGTCTTCATATGTATGGGAAGTACTGTTCCATCTCTCCTGACTGTGAAACATTGATAAAGTTGTACTATGTCTTAACCTTTGTGCCAAAGTATCTTTGTTACCATCCATGGAGTTGTCCTATGTGTGGCTTTTGTGCCAAAGAATCTTTGTTTCCGAGCAGCTGATGTATGGGTTTTGGTTTGTGTTTCCTTTTGTTCTATACAACTGGTATGGATCAAATGCGATACAAGTGGAGTCCATAATGTGCTAATTTTGCTTTTGCCTTTATTCTGTTGTTCTTAAACTTGATTTGCTCTATACTCCTCTTGAAAAGTTCTAACTGGACATTGTTTATGGAACTTGTTCAATAGGCACTACTGTCAAAACAGAAATTGATTTGAACATTTTTTAGGCGTTTTTTTTCACAAATAGTTAAAGACAAGAAATGAAGACATATTGAAAAGTGCCCTTTTTTCATGATACAATTTTCCTAAAGAAGAAGAAGAACCTAAAGAAGAAGAAGAAGAAAAAAAGGGGACCTTTAGTGCTATATATAATTAGAGAATTTTGCACCTTTTGGTACTGGCATCAAAATTCTGCTCTCCACTTCCTAAAATCAACAAGATATCTTCTTGATGTGAACAAAATAGCATAAAAATTAGGGTAGCTTTTGCAGAAATTAAGTCCATCACAAAGATTTGCAAATACGAAATAAGAATCCTTTATAAGAAAATAACCATCTCCAATAATCTTACCTTTGAGAAATTAAAAAAAAAAAAAAAGTTAGCAGAATTGCCAACAACATTTTAGGGTGTGTTTGTGTATCTGCCGCATTTCATCTTTGACAACTCTTCCGTTCCTGCCCAAGAGATGTGACTTGCATTTTCCACCTATTATAGAAAATTAAATAAAAAGGTCTCGTTTCCTCGTTGAAACATTGCTCCACCAAACATCCTCGCATCGATCATCTAGGATTTCAAGCGCTTTTTACAATTTTATTTCTGCCATGTAGGGCTCGCACAAATACACCCTCAAGCTTTGACCTAGAGAAATCCTTGATTAAAGGAGTTAAACTTCACACTAAAACACATTTATTGAAAATCTGACCCTCTAAATAAACCCCCTCCATACGCATGGATTATCCTCATATTTTACTTTAATAAAAGTTGGTTCATGATCCGATCATTTGATAAAAGATCTTATCTTATATGAGAGAGAGAGAGAGATGGATATGTGGGCCCCACTGCAGAGCTCCGGATCACCTCAAAATCAATGCCTCAGGGGATACTGGACTCCTTGCATCATCCTGTGGGTCCTAATATTATGTGGCGTTATAGGTGAGTGCTTCAATTTCATACTACGTGTATGGGCAAGAGTCAAGACTTCAAAACAGGTGCCCTTTTCTTCTAGAAAAGATGCTTTGGTAGGTGTTGTAGGATGGAACCCGTGCACTCATGTTTGCCAATCGAATCAACACCCTTGGTTTAAAAGAGGGTTCAACCGACTCTCTCTCTCTCTCTCTCTATTATTAAAGTGTTACCTCTTGAAATGGGAATAAGGAACCTTTAATCACAATCACATGGCCCACAAAGTAGAGATTATTGATTTTTTTTTTTTTTTTTGTGGACATCCTACCAGCTATAAGTTCCCCAACTGTATTTGAAAAAATGTCCAAGTGGGCCTGTTTCTTTCATGAAATTGACTCTATAACAATTTTTAAAAGGCGTATTTTTTAAAAGGGTAAAGCAACAGAATCGAAAATTCAAGGGGTTGTTTGTCTTTCACGCATGTGTGAAATATGAAAATGGGATTGATGTGCTTGGAATTTTACATTTGTGAAAACATATTAGCATATTTATTTGGAAGCATCATTTTCACCTGAGTAAATAATTTAGGGACACATTTTTTTTAATTAAGTTCAATTTATAGAGTCGAGATCATTTTGCTTACACTGAAAATCATGTTTGCCACTCTTAACACCTTTTTTTGCCAGAATAATTCCTACGGGCCAGGAGAGAAAGCCAGGTAAAATTCTCCTATAGCCTCAGTGTGGTAGTGCAGTTTCGAACCCACAACCTCCTGGTGCAAACCGTGGTCCTAGGCCAACTGAGCTACCCCTCGGGGTTCCACTCTCAACACCTTACCAATGCATTAACTAGAATGTATGAACAAGTAATTAATAAAAAAAAAAAGAAATTAGTGTTTTATGAACACATGCATAATCTGTACATATTTTTTCTCCAAGATGCACCATGTCAGATGAGTGATAAAAAGGAAAAGGATTAACGAATTCCATTTATACTACTCACTACAAGCCATGGGTAGACTAAACAGGCATGCAAAGAAGCAACTAGAAATGGAAAGAATCAAGCAGAAAAGACAAGATGAACATGAACGCAACAACCACTAATTCCATTCAATAAAATATATTGTTTCATTACAAACATGTAGAGTTCATTAGATGACGATGATGACGTAGAATCAGTGAAAGGACCTACTTTGATAAGAGAAAGTCTATGTGGACCAACTTTGGTCCCCATTTTGGGACCGATCCACGTGGGAGGAGTCAAAATATTTATAAAAAAATGCCTTTTGCCTGCCTCTCATTTGCTGCCTGCCTCTCTTTTTCCCCTCCCTCGTGGATCGGTCCCAAAATCAGGACCAAAGTCGGTCCACATAAACTTTCTCCTTTGATAATGTCTCTCGATATGAAGAGGGCAAATTGGAAGTCTCCTTATGTCAAAGGAGTAGCCCAAAAATTGCCCCACGAAATAACCCAGCCCTTGATTAATTGTCTTAAAATTTTATGACGTTTTAACCATAGATTTATTTTAGACTCAATTAATTTTTTTTTTTTTTTTTTTCTATCAGAAGGTTCACAATCCTTTGAGTTGGACTAATTCCTCTAGACCCAGAAGGAAGCCAGGTAAACTCTCCTGTGACCCTAGTGTGATAGTGCATCAAACCTACAACTTTCAGGTGCAAACCGTGTTCATAGGCCAACTAAGCTACCCATTAGAGTTAGACTAATCCCTTCGGGCCCAGAGGGAAGCCAAGTAAACTCTTCTGTGACCCTAGTGTCATAGTGCACCGAACCTACAACCTCCAGATGCAAACCGTGTTCATAGGCCAACTGAACTACCTCTTAGAGTTAGACTCAAGATCTGAGTAGGTTCAATGAGTCTCTTTTATCATGGGCTGACATGAGCAAACAATTATTTATCAGTATTTGTATTCTCCTTTCCATAAGCAGTAAGATCTTTTCTTTGTGTGTGGAAGTCAAAATACCCTTTACGTTTTGTATAGCTTTGATGATGGATGCATTTTGGAGTTATGTTTGATTCGGACGAAGCAGGTGCCTTTCTTCGGGCTTGAAAAGGTGGGCCCACCTTCCTCCCCTTTTGATCGATTTGGCTAAGACTGAATCTACTTGTCGGCGAGGGCCCCACAAACAAAAGATCACAACGATAGCACAGATGAGTAGTACAACCACGCACATGCAGCCACGTGGATACGTGAGAGTGGGGCGGGCCTTTGCACTTTCACCATGCGCACGTTAGTTTCATCCGATCCACTCATCCACAGTCACAGCCAATGATGCTAAGTGTATACAATACGACATGATACATTATATATTTTGAAGAATCCGTGAACCATACATAGTTCACAACATTACAAACTCAAAGCCTGTATTGTGTTAGATGCCCCTGTAAATCCCACAATATGGGTTTGACCATTTTGCACCTACAAAAGCCCAAGTCTTTAATCAAGTTCCATAAAAATGGTTGGTCAGCTTTCCTTTTAGGTCTTTGACCTAATAGACTACCCTATGGTGGCACTCACTAAACTCATAAAAATACACGCCAAACAAATTCGAGGTTGTTTTGAATCGAAGACATGGTGAGCAAATCCATATCTTATGCCACTTCACTAACTCTCACGTAAGTGTGTGTCAGCAGGCAAAGTCAAGTTCGTAGGGCCAATTTTTATGAAAAAAGCAAGTATTGCAGAGATGATTTTCAGCACTATGGTAAAACCTAAATTTGATTTCACAAAAGTGCAAAAATGGACAAGTTGTTTGTGGTCACTTTGAAAATAAACTCCCATGGAGGGTAAGAAAAATACCCTTTTCCATGAAATAGAAAAATTTCTACCGAACCAATATTTTCCGTCATATACTTGTCGTTAAGCTTAAATATCAACCGTCAATTTCATGGCCTTTTATCGGACAAATAAAAATGCCAAATATATAGGGATGTAAATGGGTCATCGATTTTCCAATTAACTGGAGGTTCCGACTCGTTAAAAACAGAGTCTATGTCCTTGTTTAGGCCCCAATAAGTAAATGGATCCGGGTTCGATTCCACCTTGGTTCAGACCCGGGGACCCGAAACCCGACATATCACCTCATTTTTGGAAAATATCTCTTAAAAATAATGTTTTTTTTAATATAATTCTCTACCTAAACCAGACCCGGATCTAGACCCGTCCCATATTTTTCTGGTTCCGGTTCTAGAGCCAAGAATCTAGTTCCGAAATAGTTCTCAATCCGGATCCGGATCCGGATCCGGTTCCACCTTTTCCTTAACGGTTCTAATTCCGGATCTACCATGGGCATTGTCCCGGACCCCAACAACCCTACAAACTTATCTAAACTTCCCTTTTAAGTACACAGTCTTCAAACCTATCCTGCATGTGAAAATAATAATTGCAGCTATGCAGTTACAACCGAACTAACAATATATAAGCAGGCCAAGATTCCCTCCCGTTTCTCTCTCTCTCTCTCTCTCATTTGCTTGTTAAATGGCCTGACAGAGATTCCTTGGAAAATGAAGTAATCCATGAAACAAACACAAACACATGGAATGCACTGAAGATGGCTCTCTTCTTCAACAACGCTGCTGCCGTTTCCTACACTTCTTCCCAGGTATTCTTCTTCCCCCCACTCTCTTTCTTGCATTCTGATTAGGTTTACAATCTTCAAATTCCATGAAACTGTTTGTCTTCGCATCGATTCCTTGTATTTCCTTCTTTTCCGGTTTGGATTTGGGGAAAAGACGAGTTGAGAGAGTAGTTGGATGCTGTGATTTGGAAATTGGTTTCTGTTGTGTGGAAATCTTTGAGGATTAGGAGTTTGATGGTTGGAGCGATGGTTTTAGCGAAATCAAGTGTTTGGGATCTTCTGTAAATCGTTTAGGGATAGCGTGAAATCGGTGAACAGTGAGTATTTATGGTTTTGAATGAGCTTATGCTCATGAAATGATTAAATTAGTCTGCAAGAATTTGGTTATGAGAATCTTAGTCTGTTAGTTTAATTCTTTAAGCCGGCCTCTGATCGGATTCGGCTAAGTCGATGATGATAATGATGATGATGAAGATTTGAGGACTATGATGGTAATCATGGCCAGAAACTTACTAGTATATGATTGTGAGTGGAATCTGGTTTGTTGTGTATGTTATGTTTATGTAAGAGTGCTTAGTGAGGGGTTTTTTTCATAATTGAGGTGCTAGGAGTGTTTGTTATTGATGATTGAAGAGTCTTGTTATCTTGTTCTGATTTTAGGGTCACATCATGCTATGAGGACAGTCAAGTGTTGGGCCTACCATTGATTGATACAGTACATTCACATCACACGCTTCGTGATAATAGGCGCTGTGAGTGATCTAAACCATTGGATTCGGAATGTGTTAAAGACTTCCCTATGAATTTCAAACACAATCGGTCCAACGGTGTAGATCACTCTATGTTAGGCGAGGGATTAGGGCTAGTGGCTATACTGGGTTGGGGGGGTTATATGAATCAGTTGGGACAGCCATGGATGGGCAGGCTCCACCTATGCAGAAAAGGTGTTTAGGGTAGTGGGTGCGATTATTTTTCTTTGTTGTCAATGTTAGACAGTGATTCTCTAGCTTGTGAGAGAGTAATTCTTGATTTGCTTGTTTGGTGCTTGTGATCCAAATCTTGTGTGGAGATCATTAAACCGGACGAGTGTGGAGTTAGTCTTTCCTTCCTCTGTTAGTTCATCATGAGGGTTGCACTCTTTAACTTTTGTAGGGAATAAACTATTCAATCTTGAAATCATATTGGATGTATTTCAATATAGATATGGTGGAAAGGGTGGAAGTTTGTTTATGTACTGTGGTTCCTATAATAGATGCGTCCTCAGATGCATATCAAATGAATGGTTATCTTTTCCACCAAAATTCTCAATTTGGGGTTTGGTGGCTTCCATGCAATGCTTTGAGAAAAAGACTGATGACAGTCAGATCGATCTGGTCCAGTGATAGGGTTTATCACTGTGTCCTTACCATTAATGGATTAACAAATAAGAATAAAATAGGTAACTTAATAAAACTAAAGAAAAGAATGCAAAAATAGTGTACAGTGCTGGGATTGTTATTGAAGATTACTTTGGTCCATTCCCTATCAACTGAGAGCTCACTGGATGCACAAGTAGGATCAGAGAGATATGGACATAATCTATCAGGACTACCTATTGGCTGTTGGAAATAATTTTGAAGCTTGCGGCGACCACAAACAAAATTAGATTTTGGCCTTAATATTTAAGATTGAGATTCACACGTCAACTTACAAAAGTAACTCAATTCTGGAACTCAGGATTTTCAGGCCTTTAACATGCAAGATCAAGACACGTGGTACAACCAAGAAAAAAAGACACTAAATACAAAATCTGAGTTTCTTCAAGTGACAAACTTCAGTTCCATAACTTCCATTACTGTATCATTTTCCCTCCTTTTTCTGAAGTCCCTTCTTTCCTTTTCCTGTTGTCTTTACATGTTAGTAACTAGCCACAAAACCTCATCACCCTCTATCTACTTCACATAGGAATGAACTTCCTCCCTTCCTCCCTCCCAACTGATCTAAACCTTGCACCTTCTAATTGTGCTACATGTTTTCCTACAGCTCTTTCTTTGCAACAAGGTATCAGACCCCATTTCAGTCAGTTGAAAACTAGTTATATGGGCATTATCTGTTTGATTTTTTTTTTTTTTGAGATCTGAAAAAAGTTTAGAAATTCCTAAAATATTGGAGAACATTAATTTTTTTTATCATAAATTGACTAACCGATTTTACGCATGTATTGGAACTTCTGCTCTATAAGACATTGTTCCATCCTAACCCCGAGGGGTAGCTCAGTTGGCCTAGGACCACGGTTTGCTCGCGAAGGTTGAGGATTCGAAACTGCGCTACTACACTGGGGCCACCGGGGGGGGATTTACCCGGCTCCCCCTGGGCCCGTAGGGATTAGTCCGGCCCAAAGGGCTGGAACACCCTCCATTATCAAAAAAAAAAGAAGAAGACATTGCTCCATCCTAACTGATTTTACCCCTTTTTCCTTTTTTTTTTTTTTTCAAAATAGGCGATAAAGCGTTAAAACATAGCAATTTTTTTGAAGTTTCTTTTTCTAGAAAATGGGGAGGGGGAGATCGATCACCAAGGTCAATAGTTCCCAGTGACCTTTTCCAAGATTTCTGGGAGGATATCCATCAGAATGTGATGGATTTCATCAATGAGTTCTAGGACCAGGACCTCCTTCCTAAAAGCATGGGTGTCCTCATTGCTCTCATTCCAAGGAATGTTGGAGCACAAAAATCAAAGATTTCAAACTGATTAGTCTCATTGGTAGTGCATATGAATCCTGGCCGAAGTCTTATCTGCTAGATTGAGAGAGGTGCTTCATTCATTGATTTCTTTCACTCAAGGAGCTTTCGTCAATGGGAGACAGATGCCCAACAGGGTTTGAGTTGCCAGTGGATGTGTAGATTCAAAGGTACAAGGACAAGAAATGGGGACTCATTTGCAAGATAGACCTACAAAAAGAGTACAATAGGGTTGATTGGGGCTTCTCCAATAAATTATCCCTTGGATGGGCTTTGGCATTAAATGGAGGAATTAGATTAGAGAATGTGAGGGTTCAGTATCTCTTTCCGGTGATGGTCAATGGCTCCCTATTAGATTCTTTCAGGCTTACAAGGGTCTTAAATGAGACCCCTGTCCCTGTTCCTCTTCACCATGGTTGGGGAGTTTCTCAGCAAAATGCTAGAGAAAGCAAAGCAAGTTGACCTTTTGAGGTTTCAATTGCGGAGGGGACTAGATCTCTGTCACTCACCTTCTATTTGCTAATGACACATTGGTTTTCTGTGAGGTGGATAAGTTTCAAATTCAAAACATTAATGCAGTGATGAGGTGTTTCAAAGCTATCTCGAGGCTGAGAATTAACGTTACAAAACCTAAGCTGATTGGAGTGCGATCTAGCCATTCAGTTCTCAAGAATTTGCCAAAATCATGGGCTGCAAAACAGTAATTCTTTCGGTGTCTTATTTAGATCTTTCCTTTGTGTTGGCAGAGAGTCCAACACATTGCACGACCCAATGATGGAGCGTATCAAAAGGAGACTGTCTGTTTGGAAATCAAAATAGTTTTCATTTTGGAGGCCGAGTCACTCTGTTGAAATCAGCCTTATCTGGCCTTCCTGTCTATTTCATGTCTTTGTATCAGTGCTTGATATCTGTAATTAAGAGAATTGAAAGAATTCAAAGGGATTTTTTTTGGCAAGCCATGGATGAGAATAAGAAATATTATTTAGTTCGATGGGATGTGGTTTGCATGCCATGATGGATTAGGCATCGCATTTCTAAAGCAAGGCCAGCAAAGCCATTCAGATTCTTCAACTCTTGCATCAGTTCTGTTTAAAATAAAATAAAATAAAATAAAAAAACTCTTGCAGCAGTCCTCTATGCCTCATTTTGAAATGTATATCATAGTGTGGTCTGGGACTTCCTCTGTTTATCTGAATGTTAAGTCATTTTATTCCAGCCTTCTCTACGGGGATGCTGCCAGCCACATTCTGGCTCACGTTTGGTCCATGCGGGCTCCTATGGAAGTGATCATTTTTACATGGGTATCTATTTAGGACAGCATTTTGACCATGGAACACTGTGCAGGTCCTGTGCACTGCAGTCTCAGTTAACCATCTCCTTCTAAGCTGTGCCATGGCTAGAGAAGTTAGGAATGTTGTATTATCTTTGTTTGGTATCTCCTGGGTGCTCTCCAAAGATATGTGCAGTCTCTCCAAAGATATAACACTGCACATTGGTCGTTAGCAATTTGGCTTTCGATTTCATCAAGGCAAGACTCTAGATGCTCTCCCTTGCGGTGATTATTTGGTCCTATGGAAGAAGAGGAACAGTAGATATTTCGACAATAAACAAAGTACTGTTAAGGACTTAATCTCTCTTATCAGAAGTGGATCATCTCCTGGACATTAGCTATGGGTCAGCTTGTGGATGTGTCGGCAGAAACCCTAAGGTAGTGTTGGATTCAGGTGATAGATGATATTGTTGCCCATTCCCAAACCCGAGCCCTATGGTCTCCTTCTAAGGCAGGGTGGTGGTCCTGGTGGAAGCTCAATTTTGATGCCCCCACCCCAAGGAAATCCTGGCTTTACAAACACTGGCCTTACGGCCTTCCTAGGGACTGCTCAGTAGATATGTTTTTTAACTTATCAGGTCTGGGCGGTCGTAGGAACATATAGATAAAGCTGAATTTCTTTATTTGATTGAGAGTTCAAGATCCTTGCACGCAGAGCCTCTATCCTTTGGTGGTGGAAGTTGATTCCACTTGCACAATCGGATGTGCTGAAGGGGAGAGCCATGGCCGTTGGAAGTTTGGCCTGTAGATTGAAGTGAAATACCTCATGCATAGCCATCAAGTATCCTTTTCTTGGTTTCAAGAGCAGCTAACTTGGAAGCAGATTCTCCAGCAAGGGATGTTGTTTCACGTTCCACCCTGTGATGCGAGATAAGGATGCAGGTACGGACACGGATACTGGGATTAGGGGATACGAGACTAGCTATTGAAAATCTAAGACAGGGATACAGACATGGCTGTCTTAATTTTTCCTTTAAAACACTTTTGAATTAATAAAAATTATCGTTGTTTATGTTCCTTTCTGACATTTTTTATGTTTAGAAGTAAGAAAATTAGAAGAACCATATGAAATAATAGACCTAGTAGGATATGCTAAACTTCTACCCTAGAAGTATCGATGCAGTATCAAGTACCAATAGAGTGTTGTATCGGTCCGACACGGATATGCTAGGCTTGTACAAGTTTCCAATTCCAGGCATGGCAAGTTCTACCGTGGTGTTTGATTTATAAGTTACTCATGCATCTGACCCTTTGTGTGTGTGTGTGTTGCTTCTTGGTGCTGTTGCTTGCTAATGAATCATCCGGTTGTTTGTCAGGGTCCTATCTTTTCTGTTTTCTACAAAGTTCTGCTTGGCTGCTGATTTTAACTTTTGAAATTTTGACTAATTTCTTTTTTTTTTTAGGGTGCCCTCTTCCTTAATTTTATGAATTTCCATAACCTTATCAGCCAATACAGAACTATAACAGCGATACATATATGGTGTTCCAATATAGAAGCTAATTCTTTTTCCTGTATCAGAAAATACAATATCACATACATGTCAGCCGATACAATACATGATATTTGAAACCATGGTGGCTACGCATTTTACTTTAAATGTGGCAATCATTAAATGTTACACACTACCTTATTCTTTTAAAAGGTCACTGATTGTATTTAAAAAGAAGAAGAAGAAGCTAGAGAAGCACAGTTTGATCCTCCAGGAGTTATAATGCATCCTAAATTCCTAATATTGTAAGACAGCACCCAACTTCAAGCCATGAAAGGACCGGATGCTAAATCCATTAAACAACCTTAACATTCAAAAGCAAGTGGCTCGCTGTCTGTGTGACGTGCATGATACAAACAGCTGTTATTATCCTTCTATTTCCTACCTAGTGATCAACAATCAAAATTTTGTTCTGTATGGCAATCCATGGATTGTCGACGCAATGACTTTTGGGGACCTGGTATGGACCACTAGCAATTTCTGCTTGCTAACAGGCCAGGCAATTGGAAAAATGATTTCTGTGAAATTCCACTCTCTTACCCACCCCGTTTATGGCAATATAATTATTTTGGAGAAGAAGCATCATTGATAGTGTTTGATCCCACCAATTATAGGAAAACAACACTTACCTTTTATCTTTCTGCAGTTTTGCTGTCGAAAGTTGAACAAGAAGCATCGAGCATTAATTGTTCTGAATGCTCAAGACAAGAAGAAGCCTATTCTTCGTCCCTCGAGATCAGTTCTGAGGCCAAATATTGGTAGCAATGGAAATGGAGCAACTGAGCCTGCAAGGATTCTTTTGGAGAGACTGTTTGCACAGACTCAGAAACTGGAAGCACAGATGAGTAAAGATCCTTCTCTTTCTGAGGACGTTAGTATCAACCTTGAAAGTTTGGAGTTGGACCTTCAAAATGCCCTGACAACCTTGAGAAAAAAGGAAGAGGAACTTCAAAATGCAGAGATGGCAGTTTTGTTGGAACGTGCTGAATTAGACCGTGCAAAGCAAGACCTAGATCGGCGACAGGAGGAGATCTCTGCTGCATACGCTAAATATGAAAAGATGGAAGGAGAACTAAAGCAGGCTAATGATGATCTAGTTTCTCAGGCTAGGCAGATTCAAGACCTGAAGTTATTGGTCGAAGAGAGGGACAGGGACATTGCTAGTGGAAAATTGATTCTTTTGCTCAAAGAAGAAGAACTAAATAAACTAAGAAATGAACTGATGAAGAAGCATGAAGAGGCAAAAAGGATGTCTTCCGAGCTGGAGTCTAGAGAGCTGCTTTTTAATGAAGCGAATGCTGTGATCAAGAAACAAGAAACCGTGATTCAAGAGCTCCAAAGATCAGTTGGAGAGAAGGAGCATGAGTTGAAAGTGTCCATGCAGCTGCGGAAAGCCGAAGAAGAGAGACTAAAGGTTGCCGAGACCAACTTAGAAAAGCGGACTGTGGAATGGTTGTTGCAACAAGAAGAGTTACAGAAACTGGCAAAAGAAGCATCAAAACATATGAACGAAACTGAAGAGACTTTGAAGGACTTTAAAAGGTTAAGGGAACTTCTAACTGATGTAAGGTCTGAGCTGGTTTCTTCTCAGAAAGTTCTTACTTCCTCTCGCAGAAAGATGGAGGATCAAGAGCAACAGCTGGAGAAGCAACTGACTGAAATCAGTGAACTAAAAGTTGTAGTGACATCATACACAGAAAGTTTGAAAGAAGCCCATTTGGAAGTTGAGGCAGTGGGAACCAAGCTAAGAGTTGAACAGGCTCGAAACAAAGAACTTGAAGAGCAGTTATCTGTGGAGCAGGATCTTGTTATAACTTTAGAGCAGAAGTTAAATGGGGAGCGATCTTCTTTGGAAAAGGCAACCCAAGATATATCATTGCTTCAGGAGGAGCTAGAGCAGAAAACCCATGAGTTTGATGAAGCCCAAAACCTTCTTGAGGTGAAAGAGTCTGAATTAGTGGAAGCCAGAATGCAAATCCAGCATCTGAAATATGTACAGACATCTCTTCAACTCATCCTAGAAGAGAAAGATTCAGATCTTTCAAATGCACAGATCAGATTGGTGGATTTAAACAATGAGGTAGAGGAGTTGAAGAATCTCATGAGCAGCAAAGAGAATCAGCTCGTCCAAGCAACTGAAAGGCTACAGGAGAAGGAAGAGCGTATGCAGACAATGCGGCATGAGCTGGATGACACGAAAGGCAAGTTCTCAGAAGCCCGAAGTGTAGTGGAAAGAATTGCCAAACTCACAAACCAACTGGTCATTTCTGCAAAGGATGATAACGGAAACGTTACTGCAGTGCAAGTGCTGGACAAACCAGTGCATGACTTTGTGCGGAAACAGTTGGAGACGGAGCTTGAGTCGATGACAGAAAGCTTGAGAACGAAAGAAATGGAACTAATGGCAGTGAAGAGAGCTCTGTCTGTGAAAGATGAGGAGCTCAAAATGGTTCTCGACAAACTGGACGCAAGAGAGAGGGAAATGAAGGAGATGAAAGAGAAGTGGAAAGATGCTGACATCCTAAAAGAAATGTCTGCACTTGTTGAGGAAAAATTCGAGGGCAAGAGTATAGGGGATTTGGCAATTGAAAAGCTTCAACTTGAGGCTGCTCAACTGGAAGTCGAAGCTGCGACAAGTGCACTGCGTAACCTTGCAGAATTGAGTGGGGAGCTTCTGAAAGAGACGAAAATTGCATTGCATTTTGATGATGTCAATGTTGATGTCTTTCAGAAGGCTGAAACTGGCACTGATCTGAGGACGAGCAACTGTATTGAAGCAGCCCAAAAGGAAGCTACCCGACTTGCGGCTTTGACAGAGCAATTAGTGAAAGAGGCTGGTATTGCCAACGTCACAGCATGAGGTGTGCAATAATGATCCTTCTGTAGATATCTAACAGATTGCTTTGTGCTTTAGGGTGATGCTAGAAGAGTGGTTCTTTTGAAAAGAAAATACTAATATAGTTTCTGCCTTGAAATATCCTGTCTGTAGCTTATGCCCATTCAAGTTTTACTGTATCAATACCACCATGGAATGAGAAATCTCACAATTGTCCTCAAGTTTGTAGCTATTTTTAGATTCTTTTTTTCTTTTTCTTTTTTTCTTTCTGGGTTTATTTCCTTTTTAATCTCCATCTCAAAACTGTTGATTCTTTGTGCAAGTTGATTGTGTATGTGATCTTGATGGATAATATTCTTAGCCACAAAGTTTGAGCAAATACTGAGAGCCTGATCAAAACAAAGCTACAACAGAGGGACTCCTCTTTTTTTTTCCCTCTTTGCAATTGCATATCATAAAATATGATAGATTTTTAACTTACTTGATTTGCATATTTCGTCTCTCATTACAAGTAGACATCAATCTCCATTGGCATTTAATATTTATAATGCCCATGAAATTGCATTTGCGTAATCAATCTCAAGAGTCAAATTTGCTCTAGAAAGATGTTTTGAAGTTTGTTAGCACTTGTATCAGTCTCTGAGATTTTTAACTCATTAGAATCTTTCATCCTATAAAACGGGGGGAGTACACCAAAATGAATCTATGCAGCCCAGCCCAACCCTAGTGCTAAACATTGAGATTTTAACTCTTTAGACTTTTTGGTATATCATTCTGGGAATGTTTTATTCTAAAGTGAATGAAGTAACACTTGTTTGACAAACATTTTGTGAGAGAGAAAATTTGAAGTGATAGATAAAGGTGGAAGGGAGATAGAGAGGGAGAGATTCTATAAATGTGCAGAAACGGAGAGAATGCTTCCCAAACGAGTTTTTCTTCCTTCATTCTCAGAATGAAACATTTCCAGAAAGATTCTAAACAGGCCCTCATCTTACCCTAAAATGAGATATTTTGCTAATCCAGCCTCAAAAACTACCCTTATCTGAAAATTATCCAACTTTACTTATCTTCTACCTTCTGAAATGGGAATCCAACCCCCACAACACATTAGACCAACAACTTCCACCTTGTTTCCAGCTCCAAGTGTTACTTGGTATTATTATTCTAGTAATTACTTGGTATTATTCTTCTCCTAAACTTTTGGTATTATTGTTCTCTTTAAACCTTCTAAGTCTTCCCTGAACCTCTAGCTCAATGCCTAATTCACAGTGATCACTGCAGTCATCATCCCTAAACCAGGAGGGCAAAAGGATGCCAAAAAGTGCATCTGATCCAAAATGAGATTTTTCAGCTGATGCGCAAAATAGCCCTAAACCCCATCCAGATTTAGACATGTACCGCCTGTGATAATCAAGTGCCACAAGCCAAGACAAAAAATTGGAATTTATAGAATTGGGTCCCTGCAGGCTTGGCCCTTATATTCTGAAATGGGATTCATACTCTTTTGGAAAAAAAAAAAAAAAGTGTTACATCTCAGAAAAAAAAAAGATTTAATGAACAGCCCAAAACAAAACCAAGAAGTTTTTGGTACTTTTTTTGAAAAAAATAGATTTAATGAACAGCCCACGACCAAAAACAAGAAGTTTTTGGTTATCTCCAACAGCTTAGAATTTAAGAAAGCTAAGACCAGATTTGCACTGCCTGCAAACAATAGAACAGTGGGGACCTTTTTACCCTCCAAAAACTCCTCTCCACTTGGGAGCATGATACACACATTTTTTATTATATTCAACAGAAATTTTCATCATAACTTGTACTCCACATAAATTCTTATCATAGGGTTAGAAGAGGAAACTCTAAAGCTGAAGCCACCAATCTTCCTTGGTTAGGGGTTCAAGGATTGGTACACCCTCCTCTGCATATATATATATATATATATATATATATATATATATATATATATATATTCTCCCTCACCATTGTGGTGAGGGACACCCCCTTTTTGGAAAGTTTCAAGTACAAAAGAGAGGTACAAAAGAAAAGTACACTTCTCTTTTGCACTTGAAACTTTTCCAAAAAGGGGTGTCCCCTCACCACAAATGGTGAGGGATGGATGTATTTAAATATTCTCCACATATATATATTATATATATATATATAGGAATGGGGACCCTCACATTTAAGTTGTTGGCATTGGATATGAATATGAAGGCCTCACCCCATCTCTCTTATAAGGTGAGAGATATCTCTCGTACGAGCATCTCCCTATATATGTGTACACACATACTCTGAAGGCACCTCACTCCCAAATTATGGGTAGAGGAGTGGATGACAATGATTATCAACTACCAAAATCAATGAACATCAGAGCAACACCATGCAGCAACTGAGCTTTAATAAAGACATCAACACGTCTGAGGAACTGAAAATAATATGCAAATCACACCTACAACCTTTTTTGTCACTGAAAAGACTGGGCGCAGGAAGTATGACCAAGAGCAAGAGCAGGTCAATCACCATTATGGTAACAGAACTTAATCCTCAGTTTCTCCAATATTGAAAGACAACAAAACCAAAGAACTGAAAACCAACCAAGGAAAGAAACAACCAGTCATGGTTAACAGCTTCAGCAGACTGAACTGGTTCTAATCATATACATAATTGAAGAACATTAATGTCATGTCCACATCCATACCCCTATATGATAAAAAAATAACAGTAATAACTTCTGAATATATTTACAGCAAAGTAGAGATAATGTATGTACACTTATAAACAACCCCATCACGCAAGCAGGAGAGAAGCTTTTTCATAGACTAAACTGCATTTCCACAATTCAAACTTTCATGCAACTCATCTACCACATGTGATGTAGATGCACACCAGTCCATAAAGCCAAATCCTGAGCCATATTATGAATAGTATTAGCCCAGAAACCATCATAGTCTGAAGACCGGAAGATTTGATTTCAACAGTTGAATTTTAAATGGCTGACAATTTTAATTTTCACCAGTCATATAAAGCCACAATAAATTGTTAGGAATGACTTGCAGGCTAGTTCGACCGAGAATCAGGTTTGTACTTTGGACAGTCTGCATTCACATGCATGTAAGTATAGGAAAGTTGCAACAAAGCTGCATTGTAGGATATGCGGGTTGTAGTCTGCCACTTGAAAAGCTATCTATCTAGCAGTACCTACACCTTCTCTAAAAATATTTGCGACAGATGGAGGTAGCCAAGCAGGATTACTACCAGTTTGACCATCTTGCTCTAGACTGTCACCTTGCACCAGAGCACCACCACCTCTTTTCCTTCTTGGCATTGACTTCACTGTCGTCCTTGGCTTTGACCTTCTCATGCTACCCATGAAAACACCCAATTTCAGCGCTGCAAACAACCCCAATGCTATCACCAGAGGCCTAACCGACCAATGGAAGTCCTCAAGGTGCTGGTACTTCTTCACCAGGCCATGACAATTATTAAAACAGACCACTTCCACTTCAGCTGGATCCGCTAAGCAGCATAATTCATCTCCAAAAACCAATTTGCTGGGGAATCTGACAACAAGGCACCCATTTGGCAGAACCTGCCATATCCTTCCAGTCATCCACTCCCCTCCTCTTTTACGGGGCCACTCGAACCGAGGACTAAATACATTCACCTTCACTCTCACAAATTGACCCACACAATAAGATTCTGCCATCTG
Organism: Umbellularia californica; assembly: GCA_028538565.1. Classification (NCBI taxonomy): domain Eukaryota; kingdom Viridiplantae; phylum Streptophyta; class Magnoliopsida; order Laurales; family Lauraceae; genus Umbellularia; species Umbellularia californica. The sequence continues at coordinate 93,658,396 of JAPQWN010000003.1, read as the reverse complement.
AAGCTCTGAACAACTCCCTCTCCAAAGAGTTTCCATCCCTATAAAACCAACAGTTACTCGGCCATCACGATCTATTGAATGAAGAATGCCTACAGGAGAGTGCTGCCTATCTTCCTCCCTCACTCGTACCCAGTCCCCAGCTGCAAATCCAGATGTCACCCTCTCCAATGTTGAGGAACTGACCCTCAAAGGATTGTGAATCCCATGGACCCTCACCAAAACAAAGCTACCCCTATCAACATCACTTTCCAACCCAACTACTGTTCCTTCTGGGATGAACATGGTTTCTGGTTTGCAGGAGTTTGCAGGTTTTCTAGAACGAACAGTGTCACCCACTTGAAGTTGGTCTTTTGAGAGAAACCACTCGGTGTAAGCAGCCCTGCTCGGTTTCTCCAAATTACTGTTTCTGAGACTTGTCCAGTCCTCATCATCATAAACTGTATTCTTGCAACTGCAAGGAGCATGCATCATAATTTTAGGTGGCAGAAAGGAGCAACAGTTTGGCTACTAATGATAAAATAAAATAAAAAAAGGGTAAAATAAAACAATGGTGCTGAGAAAGTGAAGTTCTCTTTTCTCCACTCCATTGCCCATAAAGAAAATAAGTCCTCTTTCTTTTCTTGTCTGAAAAGGAATGAAGAAGAAATTGATTCGTTCCAATTAATTGTCATTAATACTTTTTTCTAGTACAAATAGCTTGCTCCCACTTCTGAAAGAGGAGCATGCTGCACTTTTTCAAAAAAAAAATGTAAATGGGGCACACAATTTATGTTTTTTTGTGTGTGGGGTGTGGAGGCTAAGAGTCGGTTCCTGATTTTTCCTTTTTAGGTATGCAAAAATGAGTATGTTCCAACTGCGCTGCAGGCACATAACATATTTCAACAGTTACCAAATAATTCCATTCTTAAGAGCTTCACAAATAGTTGGGAACTTAATATTTAAAAGAATTTTGTGACTATTAAACAAATTAAAATATGAGCATAATGCGAATAACTAAGGATAGCATGGAAAATGGTGACACTGTTGGGGAATCTCAGGCCACATTTGTAGAGACTAAGAACAAAAAAGGTACATGCCATCACATATGGGATGACTGACACTTTAAAGCATAGTACAAAAAAGCTATCATAAATTACCAGCAGGAAAAAAAAAAGGGTAGAATCCAGCCAGAGTGTAGTGTGTGTCATTTGACCTTTGACGTACTGAAGGAATGACCTTCCAAGCTAGGGATGTAAATGGTCCGATTCGGTACAGATACATGATGGACCCAGGCCTGGACTCGACCTGTTTTAAAGCATGCATCTGGACCTAGGTACAACTCCAATCGAACCTACTGGACTCAGCCCTGACTGCAGGCCCAACCCAAAATCTGTATTTAACAGAAATGGAACCCACAATCTGTCGGAAGAGTGGAACCTGACTACAACAAAAAAGCCTCTGCCAACTGAGCTGTTTTCTGTAATTAGTCAAAACAATGTTATAAGATAGCATTGATATAAATTTGTTATTATATTTATATAATATATAATGTAGTATACCTCTCAATTAGATAACTAGACATTTGGGTATGTAGCATAGTGGGACCCGATTCTCAATCATCTCCAGAAAGAAAGTCCACACCTGGAATTTTTAGGTCAAAATCAGAGGTTCATTGGCATCCCTATAATTTCAACTCTCATCTCCAATCATTAAAATTTCGTGACTTAAAACAAATATAAACACAATCACAGAAATATAGTGGGGAAAATCAGTACCTAAATCAAAATGATGAGCCCTTTTGTTTAAAAAAAAAAAAGATGCACTACTTTCACCGTTCAGATAAAATCTGGCCACTTCGCCTATTCGGACAATCTAGATTGAAATAGCTGAACAAGGGCCGAATAGGTCTGTAAATCTAGACCCAAATTTTATCGACGTTATCACTTAAAAAAACACATTCACGTAATCACAATAATTATACTAGGAAAATTAGTGCCTGGATCAAAATAAGGAGCCCTTTTTATTAAAATCTAGTGCTGTTATCACTATTTTGACAAAAACTGGCCGCTTCAGCTTTTGGACCAAAGTGATTGAACAAAATCAAAATCTGGACGGAATTTTTACAAGGTTGTTCAGTTCAATCATCTGACTGAACTGAACAATTTTTTTTTATTTTTTGAATGGAACAAACTTAAGAAAACAATTTCAGGAACCGAAATTGACTACTAAGCCTTCATCAAGAATTATGAAGTCCATGTAAAAGTGACCTTAAACTTTAAAAGAAATGACTACGATCCTTCAGTAATATCAATCATAAATATGATTGACAATTATTACGAGTTGACAAAAGATAATGGCATTATTGCATAAAACTTAAAATACCTAAACGCAAACACAAATTAATGCATCAGTTACCAAATGCATTTCTAACATAACTACATAAGCAAGCAATGGGCTAGTAGCTTTGTATTGACAGGACTTACCTTTTAAAGACCTGTAAAACATCTGCTATTAATGGTCGATTCCGTAAGTCATACTCAAAGCATCCACTAATAACCTTTTCCATGGCAGGAGGCAAGCCACTTGGAATAATCGGTTTTTCTTGTTTTATTACAACTACCTGATAAATTTCTTGAGCTGATTTCCCACACCAAGGTTGTATGCCACTCAACATTTCCACAATGCTGCACCCAAATCCCCATGAATCCGTCTCAAAAGAAATGGGACCTCTTATTTCTGGTTGCCATTGCTCTGGAGCCATGTAGTTTGGTGTGCCAAGTCTTATAGCCACATCTGAACTTGGCAAAGGAATTCCGAAAAGTAGCAATGGGATCCCAAAATCACCGAGAATCGCTTGATCATGCTCGTTGAGCAGAAAGTTAGAAGGCTTCAGATTAAGAACAAGGATTCCCCTCGCATGAAGTTCTAAAACTCCCTGAGCCAATTCAGTCCCATACCTGTGGGGATTAAATGTACAGTAAGCAGTGTGTATATGCATAATGGTCGTCTAATACATCTTAAAAAGAATTTCAGAATTTCAGGTGTTTCACATCTCTGTCATGAGCTAGAACATTTATAATCTGCAAAGCTACTGCAACATCATTTCTATGTAAAAGGAAAAACATACAAGAAAGTATTTCCATACATGTTTTAGAAAACTATATTTTTCCATACAAGCAGAAAATACATCACCTCAAAAAATCAGCCAATGCGAGCTTGCCTCCCTTAAGAAGAGCCATTTTGTCCCCTATGGACCCTTCATAAAACTTCATTGCAATGCACATCTGCAAATACACCAAAAAGAAAGCGAACTTAGTAAAAAAAAAATTCTATTTAATATAAAGATTCAGAGGAGAAATTTGAAATTCTATGTGAGAGAAGCCAGGGTATCATGCTTTCATGGCCGAGGTGGCAGTGCACATGTTAAGATCTTAGCCATCCTCAAGGTGGGACCATCATTGTAGATTCTCTAGACCAAAAGTAAGCCAGACCATTCAATGGGTAGGCCAAAGTGCACAAAACAAGTGGAAAACTGGAAAAACATAAAATTAAAAAAAATTAAAAAAATAAAAAAAAAACCTTACATTCAATGCACACGTGAGGTTGCCCGATGAGTAAACCAAGCTATTTTTGGCGTAAATGACACACAAGTTGGACCATTGACTCATGCCTCAATGTGGTAATCAGCATTAGTACCATCACCATCATCTCTTTGTGGGCTATACTTTTCCACATCTCTGCATGTAAGACTTGTTCTCTACCAATCTAAATGTTAAATGTCATTTTGGACTTCTTCATTCTAAGTCTTCCCCTCCATCTCCTAATTCATTATTCTAGAGACATTTTAATGTACTCCTTTCTAATTCTATGATTCATAGTTTATGTTTAATGTTTAATGTTCATTGTAAAAAAAAAAAAAATGTTTAATGTTTAATGTACTCCTTTCTAACTCTATGACTTATAGTTACTCCACACATCTATGCTAGCATGGACATCTACACGGTTGTCTCACTTGCAAATTTGACAAGACAAAAATCATGTGCATGAAGAAAATCTCAAAAATCAGAAAACAATATCTATAAAGAAGCCATAAAACCCATCAAAGTGAAATGTAAGACTTGCCTTTCCACCTATTTCTGAGATGCCATGTAAAAAGCAAACGTTTCGTAAGCCTTGGCACTTCGAGAATACGTCTTCGAACTTTGCCAAAAAGGCCTGCATCTGGTTCTCTCTAATAGGATATAACATCTTGATAGCAACTTCATGATACTCATCATAATCATCACCAGACTGATGTTGAGTTGCAATCCAAACATCCCCAAAAGGCCCCCGTCCAATCCTGTGGCTTAGTTTCAACACCCCAGGATCAATCCAAGGGTTAACCCTATCTGGTGTAGCTACAACAGTTTTAACGCGATCAGGATCTCGATCATAAAGCTCATATTCAAAAGCTGTGGCAGCAACCTCTCCAGCCATAGCACCTATTTGGCAATAGTAACAACAAACTATAAAATTGTTATAGGGAACTACATAGGCCAAGTATTCCAGTCTTTATGCAGCAATGAGCCAGTGCTAAAATGAACATGAAACATAACAAAAAAGATGCCAGAATCATCCAGAGTTACTGTTTTTTCAAGCAATCATGACATGTGCATATAAGATAAGAAATATATTATAAATGAATTTCAGAAACATTCAGGATTCAGTAATTTCTGGGGGAGTCATATAAATCCTTAAGTTTAAGTTCATATATGACTAGTGTATACAATTTAAGCTATTTTTTAACCATTCAAAAAAAAATTAATTTAAGCTATCTTTTAAAGGGCACTCTGGTTTTTTACTTCTTCTGATGACCCTATAGCCCTAGTGCCATCTTTTATTAAAGAATCTTTTTTTTTTCCAATAATGTTTTCCTTCTTTTCCACTAAAATCCACACATGATGTAAAATCACTACTAAAGAGAAAAAAAAAAAGTAGTGAATCCCCACAAAGGGATTCTCCCCTTTTTAGAATTCTCCTCATTTCTTCACCAAGCACAGATTCCCCCACCCCACCCACCTTTCAATTTCTCCCCATCCAAACTGACCCTTAAAAAAAAAAAACACCCAAACATCAGAACAGTTTTTTTCCCTAAAATAAAGATCAAAACCACCAAATAAGCCTCACCCAAACAAAACCCATCACACCCAAACATCCTCTAAGAAATTCTCCCCAACCCCACAACAACAACAACAACAACAACAACCAAAAAAAAAAACCAACATAACCCCACTTACAAACACAGAGAGAACAGATCTGATTACTGTTTGGGTTCAAAATCCGCCCTTTGATTCCTCGAAAACTCAGGAAAAAGTGATGATAACCGTACAAATTACAAGGAAAAATAGTGTTTCAACCTGAAGAGAGATCAGAAAAATGGATAGAGAGTATGAAAGAACAGAAAAGATACCTCCTTTCTTCTTCTGTTCTTGTGGGTGGGGTTGAGAAGAATGAAAGAATCGCCTCGAATCCGCAGATGAAGAAGAAGAAAGAAGAGTGTAATGCGTCCAAGTAACCACGTTTCACCCAATGTTGCGGTCATACATCACAGTTTATTTTATAGAGGAGTTGGAGGAATGGGAATAGGAGAGAGATGGAAGCTCTGCCTGACGCGCGGCATGGGGACACGGGGGGGCCTCTCTCTCTCTCTCCTGATAAGAAATCTAGTGTTTGACTTCATGTGGGGCCCCACATAATGCATGGTCAAGATTGAGTGGAGTAATGGGGCCCACAAAACATGCACTTTGCAAAATTGTATTTCATTTTTATTTATTATATATATATAAATGATAAAGATATGGGAGGGCCCCCACCTTTCACTAGATTGCTAATTATTACTATATTAAAGGTAAGCTTGTTAAAGCTAATTTTGACCGGAATTAATGATTTTGTTGGAGAGTTATATTATTCCTTTTATATAAAGGACCCGCGTTCTCCCCCACTTCCGCATACAACCAACTTCATTAAGTTCATTTCAACCCAACTTATCTTACTATTGATTTTTATGTATATTAGTGAAATAGGCATGCGCCCAACGCATGCTATAATTTAAATATTATCAAATTTTCTAAATATAAATATTTCTGAATATTTAAATAAATTATAATGAATATTAATATATAATTCATTATAAAGATGGAAACTCATTAGATAACTTTTAGGTAGCTTGAAATATTTAGGAAAAGATCAAGTAAATAGTAAATATTTTAGGACCTTGATTTGATTATATTTGTGCTTAGCCATAAATTGAGTGCCATTTCAGAATTAATTATGGATTTTGAAATTAATTGGCTTCCACAATGGGCCCATAGATTAATTAATCTTACCAAATATCCAAAGAAAAATGTCTATAATTGGCTCTACAAATTAATCTTATTGAATATTGAAAGGAAAATAAGGAGAAAAAAGTAGCAGAATACAGACTATGAAAGTGGCCATCGCTCTGGTATCAAAAAAGCTCTTCGTGTGTCGGTAACAAAAAAAAAAAAAAAAACAGTGCCCCCATCGTAAATTGTGAGTTTGGAAAGAAAGAAGACTTTGATTTCATAATGGGACTCATAGATTTATTTGGTTAAATTAGTAAATATAAATGATAATAAAAAATCGCGATTAAGATGGAGACTCATGAGAGAAAATTTATTTGGTTATATTCGTAAATATAACTGATTATATATTAAGTGTGAATTTTAAAATTAACTGGTTTCCACAATGGCCCCCACGGATTAACCATACCAAATATTGAAAGAAAAATAGAAAAAAACGTAGCAAAATACTGCCTAAGAAAGTGCTCCAAATTTCTGCAACTTGGATATGACATGAGGGTCCCATAAATTGATATGCAACAACATGTAATACATACATGTTCACCAATCACCAAAATCATAGCTAAAGAGCCTTTATTATATTTTTTTTTTGTTAGTTTAATAATACGTGGGGCTCATTCGAGGTAACTAAAGAGAAGTTAGTATTGTATGCTATGTTTTAGGGATATATATTATTACATTATTATGGGGCCTTCCTAAAATATATTTCCATCTCTCTCTCTCCAAATTTAATCTTAAAATACTTTAAAAGGATTCTTTCCCTTGACTCTCATGATTTAATTCATCACGTATGCTTTAATCTAGTTCGTTTTATCACATGTGATCTGATTTCCGTTTTAAATTGGTTTAGTTCCAACCTTATTATAAATAATGTATGAAGCGAATTGAATCCAATTGAGAAATCTCGAGTTGATTTTAACTCTTACCCAATTTATTTCGACCACTCTTAAATTTGTTGTGTGCCTTTTGTACCTTCCCATTTTAAAGAACTATACTATTGAACTTTCTAATTGATTTTGACTCTTCATTTTCTTCCATGTAAATTTTGATCGTTTAATGTAAATAATGGGTGTGCGAAATATTTTGCTATTAAATTGGTTGCTTATTGCACCTAAGCAATATAGAGTGGCATATAGATCTCACACGCATGGTATTGAATCTTGATCATCGTTGAATAAATTTTGAGATTTCACTCATATATCACTTACCCTCGGAAAGATACTTTGTGCCCCATTTTATTAAGAAACCCGTGCACAACATATAAAATATGAGAACTAGGGTTGTAAACGGGCCAGTTTCTGTCTGGATCCATAGTGGGCCTAGAACCAGAATTGTTAAGGAAAAGGTGGAACCAGATCCTGACCAAGAACCGTTTCGGAACCGGCTTCTTATCACTAGAACCAGAACCATATATGAGATGGGTTCAGATTCGGGTTTAGGTAGAAAAATATATTAGAAAAATATGATTTTTAGGAGAGATTTTCAAAAAATGAGGTAATATGTCTGGTCTCGGGTCCACGGGTCCAAACCAAGGTGGACCCAGACCCATTTACTTATCGAGGCCTAAATAAAGACTTAGACCCAGTTTGACTCGGTTTTTAACGGTTCAGAACCTCAGAGTAATCGGAGGAACTGCACAAGTAATTTTCATAAGGGGCCCTCTCTCTCTCTCCCTTCCTTTGTTGGTGTCGTATCTCGAACCCATGATCTAATCCTATAAACAACCCCTGATCTAATGCTATAAACCCAAGGTTTTAAACAATCAAGACAGGTTAGAGATCGGCAACTACACCAATAGCTTTCATTATATCATAAAATATATACACCTGCACCCCATCAAGAAAACTAATTTTACCAATTTCTGGATGCAACCTTCATCACGAACTTGTTTTTCCTCCCCCATATCATCAGCAGAGGCAATCGCCACCAATAATAACTTTGGGAGAACGTGCAGAAAATGGTATTTTATTCTTAATGAGCTCTTCAAATGTGGTGACACAACACGGAAGGCAAATACATACAAGCACAGTGCCCCCTCTAATCTCAATCCGATCAAACTTGTTGTCACTTGGGCTACCCATTGGTGAAATTATAAGTATCTAAGGCACATCTTATTGGAACTTGAAACTTTTATTGTAGCCTCTTGTTGAAGGAACTTTGTTGTTTCTTAGTAAAAAAAAAGCGCCTTTTGTATATACCCTCCTAAGATTTGTAGGATTTGTAATTAGGGTCACAGGGTTTTAGTATTTGCTAACAGCCCCTGTAGTTTCATTTTAATACCTTCCTTGTCCTAAAATCAATTGTCTTCCAACCACCATAGGTTTTTAGAGCGAACACTTTTGCCATCTCTTTTGTCCTTATATACATAATTTCAAAAGTATGGCCTTAATTTTTTTCATGAAGCATGTAATATTAACAATTATTTAATGCGAGAGAATAACCTCATATAATTAGTTTTTTTTATCAATACAGGGTTCATTTCATTAAATCTGAATTAATCATGACGACAATCTATACTTGTACTCATAACCAATTATGATTTATCTAATCCATACAGAACCTACTGTTGGGTTGATGAATGCTTCAAAATACATAATTATGCTTCATGTTTAAAGTGTAAAAGAAATATTGGGCGAACGAGCAAATGTAAAAAAATATTGTTAATTTTTAGGATTTGCGAGGAGGGTGTTTGGCTCTATGTAAAAGAAATAGTATGGGGAGAGGCAAATGTAAAATATATATATATATATATTATTTTTAGAATTTGCAGTGGGAGGGGGATGAATTTAAACTTTTCTCATATATGGGTGGAAGCTTCAGTCCCTATGCCCATGGACCTAGATCTACCATTGGTCATGTGCATGAGAGGGTTATTGAGAGAAATCATTGGGTCTTGAGATAAAGTAATGATATTTTTATAAATAATAATATATTTATTTTTGTTTAATGGATTTAAGGGCAAAGTTATTATTTATATAAAAATCTAACACAAATCTCATTGTGGTTGCCCATTCTTGTTAGTAATATTGATTTTTGGAACAAGAAAGGTATTAAAAAGAAAAGACAGGGGCCTATCTACAAATACTAAAATCTCAAGCGGCCTATTTACAAATACTGCAAACCTTGGGGGGTATATACAAAAAGCTAAAACAAAGAGAGGTTGGTCAGATGCGCGCGGGCACCACTTGCTAGTCTAGTATGATTTGATTTACTTTTTGAACTAGCAAACTGGCCAGCACCAAACGCATGCCATAAGAAAGATTTATATTTTTTACTAGTCGAGCCCTGCACGTGCAATGCACATGCAAGGAACATACTCTTTCAGTATGATAATCTGAGAAAATAAAGTCATTGAAAAACTCAATATTAACTATCCCAATGGAAAATGACCAGTTTACATATAGCTCATTTTTTTTGGCAAATTAAGTAATTTACAATTACTCATTGTTCTTATGAAATTTAGTAAAACCTTCAAAGAAAAAACGTAAGAAGAAGATGGAATAACAAGATATATGGAAGGGAACTAATTTTAAAAAAAAAGTTGAACACCAATATTTTCTGGCCATACATGATTAGGCAAAACACTCACCAATTTCAATATAGATCGATAGTCCGGCCTATTTCCCATTAAAATTTGTCTAAAACCTAGCGCCAAATACATACCAAATTCAATGAAACAAAATACTAACAAACCAAAACAGTACCCAACTCATAGCTTTAAATGAATCAACAACAAATTACAAGGATTCCAAGCAATCTCTGGCATTCTCATCTCTTCCTTTGACAAGCAAATGTGTCTTTACAGGCATTGGGATTGAAGTTGAAATTTTCTACACATGAAAATCTCAACTGAAATTTCTCATTTGAGTTCTTGCAGCGAATGAATAAATTCTTCAAACACAACCCTTTTCATGATTATTTGAGCTAAGCATTTCAATATCGAAATATAATAATACTATGTGGGGTCCATAGATCTGTAGTTCTCTTTGATTTTTTTATATATATAATATAATATAATAATACTAAGTGGGGCCACGGATGTGTAGAGAAAAAGCATGACAAGTTCTTTTACAAACGAGGGTCCACAAATGTGTAGTTCTCTTTTATTATATATATAATATAATAATACTAAATGGGGCCTACAGATGTGTAGATGTAGAGTAAAAGCAAGACAAGTTCTTCTACTAAGTGGGGCTCATAGATGTATAGTTCTCGTTTTATTATATATATATATCTAATGTAATAATACTAAGTTGGGCCCACAGATGTGTAGAGAAAAATCATGACAAGTTCTTCCACTAAGTGGTATAATATAAAAATACTAAGTGAGTCCCACAGATATGTAGATGTAGAGAAAAAGCTTGACAAGTTATTTTACGAAGTGGGGCCCATAGATGTGTAGCTCTCTTTGATTTTATACATATATAATATAATAATACGAAGTGGGGCCCACAGATATATAGTTCTCTTGTATTATATATATAATATAATAATACTAAGTGGAGCCCACTGCTGTCTAGATGTAGAGAAAAAGTATGACAAGTTCTTCTACTAAGTGGGGCCACAGACGTGTAGTTCTTTTTTATTTTATATATGTATAATATAATATAATAATACTAAGTGAGGCCCACAGATGTGTAGAGAAAAAGCATTACAAGTTCTTCTCTTTTATTGGGGCCCACATATGTGTAGTTCTCTTTTATTTTATATATATATAATATCATAATACTAAGTGGGGCCCATAGATGTGTAGAGAAAAAGCATGACACTTTTTTCTCTTTTATAATAAGGGCATAGATATTATATGATTATTATTATAATATAATAAGAATATATTATAATATTTTGGGGGGGGCTACAAAGGTGTAGTGAAAAAGTATGCAACTTCTCTTCTCTTTTATAGTAAGGGTATAGATTTTATATTATTATTATTATTATTATATAATATATTATTATATAATTTTATATTATAATATTTGGGGGTGGGCCCCACAAAGGTGTAGTGAAAAAGTAGACAATTTCTCCTCTTTTATAATAGTAATAGAAATAGATAATAGATAATATATATAAGATATAAGATGTATAAGATATAAGATAAGATAAGATAAAATTGTAGATAGATTATAATATTTGGGGGTGGGCCCCACAAAGGTGTAGTGAAAAAGTTTGTAATTTCTCATAATAATTTATTATTATATTATATTATACTATTTGGGGGTAGGCCCCACAATGGTGTAATGAAAAAGTTTGCATTATAATATTTGGGGTTGGGCCCCACAAAGGTGTAGTGAAATAGTTTGCAATTTCTCATAATAATATATTAATATATTATATTATAATATTTGGGGGTGGGCCCACAATGGTGTAGTGAAAAACAGTTTGCAACTTTCCCTCTTTTATAATAGCAGTAGATAGTAGATAGTAGATATTTGGAGGTGGGCCCCACAAAGGTGTAGTGAAAAGTTTGCAATTTCTCAAAATAATATATTATTATATTATATTATAATATTTGGGGGTGGGTCCCACAATGGTGTAGTGAAAAAGTTTACAATTTCTCATAATAATATATTATTATTTTATATTATACAATTTGGGGTTAGGCCCCACAATGGTGTAGTGAAAAAGTTTGCATTATAATATTTGGGATTGGGCCCCACAAAAGTGTAGCGAAAAAGTTTGCAATTTCTCATAATAATATATTATTATATTATATTATAATATTTGGGGGTGGGCCCCATAATGGTGTAGTGAAAAAAGTTCGCAACTTTTCCTTTTTTAAAATAGTAGTAGATTGTAGATAGATAGATAGTAGATAGTAGATATTTGGGGGTGGGCCCCACAATGGTGCAGTGAAAAAGTTTGCATTATAATATTTTGGAGTGGGCCTCATAAAGGTGTAGTGAAAAAGTTTGCAATTTCTCAAAATAATATATTATTATATTATATTATAATATTTGGGGGTGGGCCCCACAATGGTGTAATGAAAAAGTTTGTATGAGATAGACAGATAATAAGGGTATAGATATTATATTATATTATTATAATATAATAATAATATATTATAATATTTCTTATAATATTTTGGGTGGGCCCCACCATGGTGTAGTGAAAATAACATGCAACATTGCCTCTTTTATAATAGTATATTATATTATAATATTTGGGGGTGGGCCCCATAATGGTGTAGTGAAAAAAGTTCGCAACTTTTCCTTTTTTAAAATAGTAGTAGATAGTAGATAGATAGATAGATAGTAGATAGTAGATATTTGGGGATGGGCTCCACAATGGTGCAGTGAAAAAGTTTGCATTATAATATTTTGGAGTGGGCCCCATAAAGGTGTAGTGAAAAAGTTTGCAATTTTTCAAAATAATATATTATTATATTATATTATAATATTTGGGGGTGGGCCCCACAATGGTGTAATGAAAAAGTTTGTATGAGATAAACAGATAATAAGGGTATAGATATTATATTATATTATTATAATATAATAATAATATATTGTAATATTTCTTATAATATTTTGGGTGGGCCCCACCATGGTGTAGTGAAAATAACATGCAACATTGCCTCTTTTATAATAGTATATACTAGTGGAGCCCTGCACGTGCAATGCACGTGCACCGAACACACAGTTTTACTAATAAAATCTTTAAAAAATAAAGTTCTTAAAAAATTCAGTAGAAGCTTCAATACATTTAAAAATAAATTTTCAACAAAAAATGAGTGATTGTAAATTACAAGGCCTGTGCAATGTCCAAATACAACTGACACTACTTTTTTTCCAAACATTTGAAAATAATAAAATAATAATATAGTGAGAAAAATGAGATCTCAAAAGACAATCGATATGGAGTTTATATAACTTTTTGAGGATATAAATCACATATTTCTATATATTTTATCATGAATGTGTACAAAGAAATTTCAATTTACTTTATTTGACCCGTCAGGTAAACCTATCAGTTTCCTGGTAGACTTGACCTGTTAAAGTTGGAGTCCAATTAAAAGCATAGTCAAATTGATAGCTTGCAGTTTTATAAAAAAATAAAAATAAAAACTAAGAACCAGATGAGCTTACTCTTCTAACCAATTACCGTGAATATTATATGTTCACTACAAAATCAAATTTTATTAAGGAAAAAAATTAATTATATCTTACCTAAGGACATTAGAATAACAAAACTAAGATGGTGGTTTTAGTCTTAACTTATAAAGAAGAATAACATCTCACACCAACCATCAAGAATAATGAAGTAATCCGGCTTGTCCTCGAGCGACAGGGATCAACAATGGTGGAACTATGATATGAACTCTGATAGGTAAGATTTGCAGAGCACCTGTTGATCAATATTAGTATTTAACATGTGCTTTGTTTTATTTTATAAGACGGACCACTATCAGGTAAATAGAGGCAATACCTCTCCAAGAGTCAGCATCTTCTTTTGCTTAATACAAAGTGCTATATTTTATACCCTGTAAGAAAAAGATAATACATAGTAATCATAGAAGTTCAGTTAAATGGAAGCTCACAAATTGAGATATCCATAGGGGAAAAACTACCAAAAAATTAAAAACACAAAGACAAATCTGTCAAAAGAATTGGACCTTCCTCTTAAGAAATACATAAGAATGTAATACAGGTATTCTATATCAACTCTTCTGCTCTATTCTATAAAAAGGATGGGAGTGCTAATTAAAGTAAGAAAAATTCGAAACGAATAAAGACAAACTGAATTTGTTGCAGCTCAGCATCAAATGCTTATTTTAGTAGTTTACACTTAAAACGACCACTTCATTTATTGACTCTGAAGTTAGTAATAACGCTAGCATAATAAGCAGTTTCTATGAGATTCTCGTTTTCCCTTTAAAGAAAGGCATGATGTTTCATTGAAATATATGAAAAGAAGAAGAACAAGAAGAAGCTTGCAATGATGAAAGAAATAAATGTATTAGAAAATGACCAATGTTCTTCAATTTAAGCCTCATGAGTAAGAGCAATAATAAATAAATATATTCATGCCCTTGAAATGCCCTTTTATAATAAAAAAAATTCACGAAAGTTGTATATTAAGAAACTAAAAATTGTACTGATGGAACAACAACAATTTTACGATAGTAATCTATAAGACCTACCACTAAATTGCATTTATGGAATTATCTTTAACAATCACTAATATGAAAAGAGAACCAATATTTAGTAGTAGTTATCACATTATCCAACTTGTGTTTACTCTTCCAACAGGAGTATAAATCAAGATCAATACAACTATTATGTCAGATTGAAAACTCAATTATTTTCTCTAAATAAAATACAAACACATGAAGCAAAAGCGAAAATAATATTTAATTTTTTTTAATGGTAACTTTCATTAAAAGAGAGAAAAAACAGGGCGGACATAAAAGGAGTTTAAGTTTGTGCATTTCACTTTCTTATTTATGATATGTTTTTAGTTGCTACTTTTTTCTAAAAGAGAAAAAGAAAAAACTAAACATAAAGCAATAATGCAAACGGAGTACCTGTATATATGGGATGTGCTTATAAGTTTTGGAGGTCCCTATACCTTTTTCAAAGGCTATAATATATAATATACAGCTGAACGAACATCAAATTACAAATACTTAAGGTTCGCACAAACGATTAAAGGGTTAATATTTAAAAAATAAATGACAAAGGGTTACATCCATACAAAGAAAATAATCTCATATCTTCTGGAAACCTTCCGGAGCCCTCTAATGTTCTTAACTTTCAAATTTCAAATACAAATACCACTCAAGTATCTTTTAGTTCTACCAAAAAATAAAAATAAAAATAAAAAAATAAATAGAAACTATTTGCACAATTAGCATTGTTTTAGGTAAAAAAAAAAAAACAGAGAGAGTGTTAATTCTCTTGTGTGTAGTCAATTTGGTATTTGAATTATAACACAACCACCAATGGCCACCAGCAACAATAACAAAAGTAGCAAGCTAGTTAATGCCTTTTGTCGTGACTTTTAAATTGATAGTGAAGTATTTAGAGTGCCCACAAAATTGTAAATATTGAACATCAAAAGGTTGTAAGTAAAATAAACTTGATTACTTTTCTTTTGATCCATTATAAAATACACTATTCATTTTCTCATTTATTTTCATCCCATCTTATTTCAAGGTTTATCACTGAAAAAGCACATGGCATTTAAGTTTTCAGAGTTAAAAGGCAGTATGTACACCATGAACCACATAATGAAGTAAATAATACAAAGTTAAAATCTTTTGTCTTTCCCACCTTGCCTTAGTTTATTAACCGGGGTGAACAAAATAGTGCCAAGAAAGACTAAAAACACTTTCTGAATAATAAATTTTGAAATATTTTTCCTTCGAAATGATTATTTAACTGCACCCTATCTCACAATTAATTTTACAAATGACAAACAAATGATTAAAATTTGGAAATTAGTGAACAAAATGGTTCAATGAGAACCACGAATGAATGCTTATTGGTCTGATCCGACTCTTGATGGGTTTGGAGGGTGACGATTGAAGAGGCATTGGTCTAGAACGTAAGAATTTAACTAACATAAACTAAAACACGAAAAAGAAACAAAATAAAATGTCAGATTCTTATACAAATATGGATTAAGTTTTTGGCCTTTTGAATATTAGCACCTTTATTGCTTAAAAAAAGCCCTTCCCCTTCGACTCTATGGAGAACAAAAACAAATTCTAACAGATAATGGAAAGCTTTTCCATGCCTCATAGCATCGTTCTTTTAGTTATTGTCTACTTTGTTTTCTCAACCGGGACACTTTCTGTTTGAGTTTTCCATTTTCATATCTCACAAAACAAAATAGTATCAATTTTACATTTTAAATTCTATGCACAAATTCATATTCCAAACATAGAGTGAGAACTAAATACAAAGTTCTACTATAAAGAAATACAAAACACGCACAATTTGGAAGCCTATAGTTAAGATTCAAGAAATAGAACAGACATATAATTAAAACTATCAAAGCACGAAGGCTATCAATGGGCCTAACTTTGGCCTAAACAAGAATGAGAAAGAAAAAACTAACTCTTCATTATCATTTTCTTAACTCTAATTGCACCCATTTTTCTTAGAATGAAGATTTTATTGCAACATTAAAAAAAATTAAAGAAGAAGACATAATCAAACAATAATAATTTCAGTAGACAGTGCTCACTTACATGTATGAAAACTCCCTCCATGCCAAAAGAAGCTAAGAGTCAATGAATGATCTTTTAAAATTTCATGTTCTTCCTTACACAATTATTCACAGAGGAAAAATCTCAATCCCACAAAATTCCCTATATTGAAAATCTTGTAGTATCTGAATAAGAAGAATGTTAAAAGAAAATTGAAAAAAGAAGAGGGAAAAAAACAACGTTTGAGATATTGATTTGAGATAAATTCCAATCTTATCCACATTTTCCTTTCCTTTTCTCCACCACCTTAAAAAAAAAAAAACAAAGAAATCGAAAAAAAATTAATCAATTTATTGGAATGTATTAAAACGAAATTTTATTACGTTTAAAATATCAGCATCTACTCAATATAAGAGATTAAAAAAATTATTAGGATCTCGTGTGCCAAGTTTGGTCTGTATCCGAGTTCATTTGGGTATAGTTGGGAGGTAGTTAGTAATTTTCCAGAAAATTTAGGGGTCTTTTTTGTAATTTTAGAGTTTTTGAAATTATGGTACTGTTGGGTAGATATTTTTAAATCCTAAACTTTAGTCTTCTAGATTATCTTGATCTGGATCCTTAAAACCCCTCTAAATCCAAGCCTGGCCCAAAGTCTATTTTAGACAAATTGGCAAATTCCCATTATGTCCCCATCTTTATCTATATATAAAATACATATACATAATAAATATATATAAGGGTGGGCCCCACAACTTGAATTTTATTGGGCATGGAAAAAAGTACATCATCTTTCTCTTTTTTTTAGACACTTTATAAGAGTAGAAGTTGGGAAATTCCCATTATGTCCCCATCTTTATCCATATATAAAATGCATATATAATAAATATATATAAGGGTGGGCCCCACAACTTGCATTTGATTGGCTATGTGTGTAGCGAAAGAAGGACATCATCTTTCTCTCTTTTATAAGAGTAAGAGTAGATGGATAGATAGATATAGTAGATAGAAATATAATAATAATATATTATTAAATTCCTTATAATATTTTGGGTGGGCCCCACCATGGTGTAGTGAAAAAAATGCAACATTGCCTCTTTTATAATAGTAGATAGAAATTGAAGCACCAGGGAATGCTTGGAAAAGATGATTCAAGATATTTTGATATATTACCTATTAGTTTAGGGGGGTGTTTGGAAACTATATAATTTTAAAGATTTTGATATATTATCTCCTAAAAATTATGTGTTTGGATAACTTATAAGGTATCCTACAATATTTCACTTTCTTACAAAAATCTTCATATTAAAATATTCAATTATATGCCCTATAATGCCCTATAAAACAATCTTTCGTTAAGAAAATTGTCCAAAATTTTTATAAATACGAGTTGAAGTTTTTAAGCAAATACTACCATGGTTGCCCACTACAATTTTTTTTTTTTTTTTTTTATATCTTTGATGGTTTTTATAGGAGTCTTACTATGACTTAGATGGGCCCTTCCATGTTTATAAATTTTATGAGTCCTATAGCCTTGTCGTAATTACATAGCTCATTTGTTGATTATTAATATTAAGTAGTCCTATAAATATCGTATTTGGGCGACTTCCACTTGATTACCCACATTAGGTGGGTCCAATACTGCCAACATTAGGTGGGTCTCGTATTCATTACCAATAATGGATTGTGTGATTGTAATCATAGTCATTATAAATGTTTAGTTCCCCCTAAGTGATTACTATAATTAGCTTTGTTAATATGACTATTAACATCAAATGAGTTCCACATTAATTTTTCATATATGGATTCATCAATGATGTCTAACACTTCATAGGGTACGCTTATATAAACACCATTAGATGTATTACGTTGTGGTTTTCAATATGTAGACCCACAATGATTAAACAACATTACACGTTGTTTTTAACACTTCCTCCAATAATTTTCTAATTAGATGGGTCATATCCTGATTATCAATATTAAATCACTCTTGTGTGAGTACTAAAATTTTATAAATTGCTAGATACTTTTTTAATGAGATGTGCCATCACAATCTGGCACCTAGCTAAATGGACTGTAAAGCGCAAGAGCACAAGAGAAAATCATCAAAAAATTAGATTAATAGAGAAATATGTTTTTTTAACATATTGATCAACTCAAATCAATTTTGACACGTGAGTGCATATTGGAATGGAAAGAAAAAGGAGAAGAAGAAGGAAAAAAAGTTAATTTGGTACAAGAGAAGTCTGATCAGGCGTGTATATATTTCTGACTTGGATCAAGAAAATGCATCTAATGTTAGAACTTACTATGATTTTCAAATTGGAGATTTGGGGGTGGATGATGAAAGTTGAACTCTCTACATTTACATATGATCACCACCACCCCTCATTAGTCTAAAAATCTTAGCACCCTCATTAGTCTAAAAAAACTTAACTGCCCTCTTTTTCACAATACTATAGAGTGAAATCTTGATGCTGACTTTTCAAATCCAACCACTGGATGAAACCAACAATACCAATCCCAACTGAATTAATTCAAATGTAATGATTTAACCCATATGTAATGTGACCTTGAATTTCATCTCAATGAGGTACGACACAGCTAACTATCATCCTTTTTTCTAAAACAAAAAACAATGGATTTCATCAACCTATATAAAAATAAGTTTACTTACAATTATTTTAGTTAATTGAGATTTTTGAATTAATAGAATGGTTTTAAAAAATAATTTAGTTGTTCAGTTACAAAAAAATAAAAAAAGAGGGACTTCATAAAGCGAAGAAAGCTCAAACCTATGTGTGTGTGTATATATAAATATATGAGCCTGCCCCACTCCGCTAAGCACCGATGCTCATAATTAATAAGGTGAGCACATTTCTTCGTGGTGTCCACATGTGGATCCCCCACCTACTTGTGTATTGCGATAGAGGCTTACATCATCATTCTAACCACTTGATCAATTACCAACAAATTTCAATGTAAGAAATGAATATACAATCGAGCCAACGGTTTGGTCTATTCGGATGGGTGCCAAATCTGGGATTGATGACTAACATGGGGTCCTTGTTTTACGTTCAACTTGGATGAATTATAAGGTAGGTTCCACTGGGTGTTAAAGTAAGAAGTTGAGCACCGGTGCTCAGCGAAGGTCTATCCCTCACCAAAAATGGTAAGGGATAGATGCATATGAAGATTCCTCATATATATATATATATATATTTCGGTCATTTAAAATTTCAAACATTACTACTTTTTTTTACACAATAGGGCTTACATGTCTATTAGATACTAAGTTTCTTTCCCTGTGTGAAATCTTTGGTGCACATAAGTTATAAATTTTAACTATTGGATTGGATAAATACAATTTTATCATATATTTTCTTTCACAATGCTGAACTCAGCCGTTAAAATTAAGTTGATGTACGGATGAATGATTAGATTGACATTTCAAATCCAAGTTCCTGAGTTTCATGGGAAAATGTTGTTTTATTAAGAAAATATGATTAATCTGTAATTTATCCGTAATTCATTTCCAAAAATTCTCCCATCCCAAAGGTTACTTTGGGAGTGAATCAAAGAGACAGATTAGAGTAATTCCTCATTAGGTAACCCCAAAAAAGAGAAATCCTCACAAAATCTTACAATGTACCTTGATGATTTGCAAATCAAAATCCTGAAGTGTCCAAATTTAAGAACTTGGCATGATTTGCAAATCGGAGATCTAGGATAGGGGTGAAAATTTGGGCGGGCGGCCCAAGCCCAAGACGGGTGCCAAGTCAACAGGCTGGCCCGGCCCGGCACGGTTTAAATCCGTGCCGTGCTGGGCCAGGTCCCCAAGGCCCACGAGCGGCCCGGCCCGGCCCGAGGAATAGACAGGCACGGCCCTGCCCGAGCCCAACGGCTCTATTTTGTGAAAATTCGCTCCCCCCCCCCCCCCCCCAACAACAAAAGGTCTCCACCTGATTTACCAAGTACATTATACATTGTAACATCCCCAGAACCCATCACAATTCGATAGAAGAATACAACTCTCCAATGAGAGCGAAGAAATTGCACTAGAGTGGCACATGGGTCCAACCAATTGCACCATTATTAGAGCCTTTTAATACACATACAATCAGCTGTATTTTGCATTAGAGTGGCATCCACAGGAATACTCATAACTGAGTTGATACCATCATCATTGGACTTTTTTTTTTTTTTTTTTTTCATCCAAATGGAGTTGGGCATTTTCTATTCATCCTTGTCTAGACCCCACAATGTAAATGTCATGACCCTTCTAACAATAACTAAAATTTTATGTGTTGATATTAGCAGCCTTCAGTTGATTTGTTTTGTTTGCGATGATGGGAAGTATGACCTATTTGTTTTGACACTTTGTGAGGTGGTTGGTCACCAATGGATTGGCCGTTGAGCTTTTGCTAGTAGGATTCTTACAATGGAAAAACCTGGCTTGGGTTATTTTACTGTTCAATTTCCGATTTGGTTTCTTTCATCTATAGGACAATTAGTCATTTCTGTTTACCAGTTAGTTTTTGGTTCATGACTTCTCATTTGAAATCCTGTTTAGAAGGAAAAATGAAAAATGCATAGTTTGAGATTAACCCATTCATGGAACAAGCCAAGTGATGAACATCCCTCAAAATATCAGATTTTAAAAAATTCCAAGTAAGTTCTCTTTACAAAACCATAAACAACAGCTCATTCTAAAATACTGTATAAAACAAGAAAACCGCGTGCTTAGTTTGTATTGCTACTTCCAAGATCCAACTGATAGTCCCTTAATTTCTTTATTTTAATGAAATTGGTCCAAGACCAAGAGTGAAGAGTCTAAATGTCTTAGTATCTAAGGCTTAAAAGAAAGTTAAAAAAAAAAAAAAAAAAAAAAAGGAAGGGGCATATGTGGGCCTCCCACGGGTTGCACGGCCCAGGCCCGATGAGGGCCCGGCCCAGCACGGCACGACCGGAGCCGTGCCTTGGGCTGACCCCAGAGGCCCTGGGCCAGGCACGGCACGGCCCGCAATTTATCATGGGCCGTGCCAGCCCGGCCCGAGGCACGGCTGGGACCTGCTTCACTGGGATTTTCACACCTAATCTAGGGTGGTCAATGAAAATTAAATGAAAATCTTAATGAGCCCGGATCCCAATATAGAGATATTATTTGGTTCGACTATAATTAGTCAATTGTGTAAAATCTCTTTCTTGATTTTCTTTTCATTTTAAAGAGATATTGTTTCGTCCAATCGGATTAGCCAACTGCATAAAATATCTACCTTGATTTTTTTTCATTTAAGAAGGGATTTAGACGGTACATTAACTCGCATGAGGTTTTACACACTCGCTAATTTTGATCGAACAAAACAGTATCTCCCAATTTCTACGAAACAAGGATCTTCACATATAGGTTTCCATGAAGAGCATCACACAAAAAACTAAACTTTTAATTTTCCAAGATCACATTTTTAACGGTTTGGATGATCACAAACTGGACCTTCACAATTCCCAATCAGTGTGGCCCACCTGACACGAATCTAATTCCTCTACTCCCAACCGCTGAACCCTCCAAAAAGGAAGGGAGATTTTGCAGTACAAATCAAAAGCCACAGCCCAAGCCAAGAGCCTCCTCGTTTGACTCACTCTCATTCTGACGCATTCGCGAGGGTTTCTGCCTTGCAGCAGACGACGACGACATCGAGAGAAATCGATCGATCGAGAGAGAAAGAAATGGCGACTTCGATTTCGATGAAGAATCCGATTCTTCCGATCTCTGATTCTTCAAGGTCTGGCGATGAAAGCGTCTTCAAGGGCTCTGCCATGACCAAGAGAGGCGCTTACGCCGCCATCTTCTACATGATCTGTGCTGGTATTTCTCTCTCGTTCTCTCGCTCTATATCCATCCATCTCAAGATTTGAACTTTAGGGTTTTTTTCTGCTTTGAATTTGGATTCGACCCGGTTTTGTTTTTGTTGGATTCGTGTGTTTCGTTGTGAAATAGAAAGGAAAGATTTCTACTTTGGGGGAGATGGATTTTGGGGTATGTAGGAAGCTTTCATGGGTATGTATTTGCACTTCATTTTCTCTGAAAGTTTCATTTCGCTTTGCGAGGGAGGGCTTAGGAAGTAGAGTCAAATTCACAATATTCATCTAAGGACATGGGATCTCTCCTATGAATGAGAGTTGTTAGGGTTTTAGAGACATCATCGTTGTCGTAGCATTATTTCGACGATGTAGACTGCAACAACACCCGCCTGATGCTATATTTCACGTGTTAATAGGTTACTTCCACAGGGCCTCCTATGAATGAGAGTTGTTGGGGTTTTAGGGCCATATTAACATTATTTCCGACGATGTTGATCTCAGGATTTACGATTCGATACTCGAATTCTTATGATTCAAACGATTTGGCCGAACCAGAATAGCTATGACTAATAATTAGTTAATATTGGTAATCTTTTACCGTTTTTTAGCGTTTCTTACTTTTAGAATGTTATATAGTACTTAACAAAAACCTTTTAAGAATGTTTGTGGCTTTGGGGAGGTTTTAGAAATAAATAAAGATCATGGATTTGATTAAAACTTTCAACTGTATACATGGGGCTTGTCTATAGCCTTTTTTTTTTCCCCCTTCGTGAACGCTTTCTTAACTTTAGGAGATATCCTCATCGTAAGATTGATGGTTTGGATTTTATTTTTACTTTTATATTTTGACTTAAAGATAACAAAAATATATATATATATATATATATATGATTCCTTAAACTTATTTAACTATTTACTGATATCATTTATTATATATTAATATGTTATGATGTTCTTGATACGATTTTATGATAGAATTATTTGTCATTGCATTTATACTCCTATGAATTGGAAGATAGATGGATTATGAATAACTACCTTTTTTCTTTTCCTTTTTTAAAAATTAATTATTTTTCATTTTTATTAGAAAAATAAACAAATCTTACGATTCGTGATACGATGTCGATTCGATTCGATTCATGGGCATGAACAATTTGTGATACGATTCTGTTTTTCGGAACTATGGGCTGCCACCCCTTTATGTACGGACATGATCCCATGTGCCACTTCCTATTTTTAGGGATTCTAGAAGTCTTTAATGAATAGGTCATGATTACCCAATATTAAGGATCCTTTGAGGAGCAACTAGAATGACAGATCTCCAGGTCTCGTGGACCCAAGTAATTAATCTCAGTTTTGTGAAATCTGGACATGAAGTTTCAAAAATCCACCTTTGCATAATTTCTTTCTTCTAGTTAAGCGAATCTTATTTCCAAATTTCTACTGTCCTGAATGGTTTATATCTGTTTGTGTGTGTTTTCTATCAAATATCACCAACTTCAGCTGATTTGATTCTTTGACTGTGCTTGCTTTCCTGAATAAATTCATTGTAAATTCCTTATAAGATACTTCCTAATGTTACCAATGAATGAATATTTTTTCACGTGCTTCCCTTTCCTCCATCTATGTTCTGGTTGAAGCCCGGCTAAATCAGCCTTGGCATCAAATTCTATACATTCATTCATACAGCATCTGATTGCCTTAAGAGCTTAACCTAAACCTTTGTTCCGGGAATTCACAGAAGCAAACCTTTTCAACTTCTGACTCCCTCCTTGACTTCATCAGGACCACGAGTCACAATCTCTGAATTCTAATCCTAAAGAAGTGGAAATCTGTAACTTAAAAAACAGATGATAAGCAGATAGACTTACAATCCTCTAGATCCCGACTGCTAGAAAAATGAAATTGTTGATGAAAGAAGCGTCGGAAGGCTAGATTTGATAGGAAGCATCTAATTTAGACACTCATGATTGACAGATTATGCACACGATGTTTGATTATAATAGCAGTCATCTCATTAGCTCTGTATTTCTGGGATTTGTTTTGTGGGTGCACGTGTATTGTATTTATTTTTAGTGCCCTAAAAAAGGTACATTTTTATTATACCTTTTTTAATGATTCTAGTTTAACCGCTTCAGGGCTCTTTTTGTAACATCCTTATTATGCCACTCTTCATGATCTCTTACTAATGTTTCAACTCATGCCACACAGTACTTCTGGTCATGTTTAACAAAGCGGCACTTTCTTCTTATAGTTTCCCATGTGCAAATGTGATCACTCTTTTTCAGGTAGCCTCTTTGCTTAATTATATTTTCTAGATGTATTTTTCCTTTTCAATTTTCGTAGTTTTCTTTTGAAAATTATGTCGTAATGCTGTTTCATTTACCTGTATTTACATTTCTGAATGAAATTGCATCTACACGCTGTTTCTTTGTGTTTATATCTATTCTTGATTCTAGGTTCCTGACTAAGATGCGGATTAGAATGAAAGGATTGGACTTAGATTCTTTGGATGAAAACATTTAATCTGCATGTCAAATATCAGGTTTGTTTTGAATGTACCACAGATTGAGCCTAATTCCTCAATTTCGATAACTTTTGATAAGTGAAAGAACTGCTCAATTATTGACTGGCCAATTCTTATGAACTGAAACATAAAGGTTTGCTTAGCGCATCCTCTGGCCTATGGCTGGGATCGCTTAGTATCTGTTGTAAACATGGAAATCCATAGCTGTGTGGACGTGATGGATAATCCAGATTTATGAGTGGCCCATTTCCATCATTATTCTTCTGGACTACCAAATTACTGACCATTGATTGCATGATTGTGATTATCTATTCAACATGGATCTTGATATGGGTGATCCAAGTGGGGCCACCAATAGCAGTTGATCATTGAAACACCCCCCCCCCCCCCCCTCCCCCAAAAAAAAAAAAAAAAAATATATATATATATATATATAATAATAATAATAATGTCGATTTGATGGCTAGGATCGATCAATTAAAGTGAACCGATCGATGTGGTAATCCAACTTGGGTCCCACATAAGGGTGGCTTATATGATTGAAAATAATCCATTATAATAACATCATTGTTTATTTTTGCATATAATTCGATTTTATTGTTATTTCTGTCTGGTCAAAGGAAATTTTGAGGGGCACAATCAATCCAACACAATTTTAAGTCGAACAATTTAAATGGGAAAATTCTCATTCATTAGCAAATTTGTTTATACAATCTACTTAGAATTGAAAATTTAAAGTGTACACTTGTAACAGACACATGCACAGAATGTTGTTTAGCATTGGGAGTCACAAGACATGGGCCTTGTAGTTTAATTTTATTCATACAAAAATTCCTGTAAAATTGAAAGAAAGCTTACACTTGTAGACATAGAGAAGGGAGAGTGCAACGAGGGTTTCCTAGCGAAGGGGTAAATGATTTGAGTTTAAGAAAGACGTAAATAAGAATGAGTCTACTCACTAGATTGTAGCAAATATATGCCCTCCAAAAACATAGTTTCTAATTATAAAATGATTGCACCCCAAAATGCTTTCTAAATTGGTTTAGAACTAAAGAAAGGAAAATCAATGTTGAAGCAATGATACCCTCCAAAAACATAGTTTTTAATTACAAAAATGATTTCTGTCAGTAATTATAAAAAAAATACCACTGAAATTACTATGGGGACCGTATACTCTTAACATATCCTACTCCCAAGTCCCAAAATATATTACATTGGTTTAAAACTATAAAACAATGAAAATCTCAATGCAGTTAGACCTCTAGATAGTTAAGAATATCTACATTGCCTCCCTCCCCATCCTCATTTTCCTCATAAATTTGAAATCCACTAGAATCTTGTTATTGTTATGTCTCAATTTTGAGGTTCACCTAATATGGTATGATGATTGATGAGATTGGATTTAGAATTAAAATTAATATGAAATTGAAACACATCATTCATATCGATAAATATTGCAATCTAGTGGGAAAATCAATAATTGATCTAAGACGGGCTTACAGTCCTACTATAAAAGTCCTTCTCAGATGCAGGGGTAGGATCCCAATGGAAGATAGAACTCCCAAAATACTTAAGAAAGGTCTAGTTTTGTAGATCTCGCGTTTCTTGCGAGTATCTGGGCAAGGGTTGAGTGAGATGGTCTAATGGGAAAACTTTGGGTTGAGATTTAGTGACAAGGGTTGTTAATTTGATGGTTGGGTTGTTAAATGGTGGAGATCTAGGGTGTAAAAATTTATGGTTAGTGCAGGAAGATTGCTTGTAGGAAAAATAATAGAAAAAGAGTGGAGGATACCTTTAATTGGGCTCTCACCAAACTCCGATCCGGACGCGTTACGTCCTTTGAGCAAGGGGAAACCCAAGAGACTCATTTTTACATAAGATAGCATGAAAAAAAAAGAAGACAATACGGTATTTTATTACCTAGTCCTAAAGTGACGACATCATCACAAAAGAAAACCAAAAGAAATAAGAATGTAAGCGGCGGGGGGGGGGGGGGGCTTACGGGATTCGTGCGCACAAAAGAAAACCAAAAGAAATAAGAATGTAAGGGAGAGGGGGGGCTGACGCATGGGATCGTGATTCGTGCGCCTCAAAACCCATTTCTTTTTGGAAGTTGTGGCCCCGTGTCTTTTATTCTCTTCTTAAAGAAACATCGAAATCCAACTGTTGGATGTCATCGCGATGGTAATCCAAAGGTGGATTTCTAAGATCTTGGCGAGCAGAGTCAGGATATGCATCATCCATCCATATCATAGCTTGATATGCCACCCTACACTTCCTCCTTTGGTAGATCTTGAAAGAAATGGGGAGTTAGGGTTGATGTCCCCACCAGGAAAGATGTACAAGTAATCATCATATCTGTAGAAGAGGCTTCTTTGGTGAGCTGTCTATTATCAAAACGATTAAATGACTGTTAAAATTTCTCGGAAGATGGAGGTGTCATTGCCTAGCTTCCATTTGCTTCTGCTTCAGTCGGCTCAACTTGTGATCTTTGGCCTGCATGTATTATGCATCTGTTCTTGTATTCTTGATTTGGAAGACATGTTCCTTAAGATTGCATCATATGTGTAGCTCAGTGCATAGACCTATGAAGGGCTTTCTCTTTCTTTCCCGGGTAAGAAAACATTAAAAGGAAGTACAGTGAGAAATACATGGTCAATCCTCAGTGAAGGGCTCTTGTTGATTCCACCTTCTCGAACCCCATTTTGCTAAATATTTATCTGCTACATCGCTGACACCTTAAGCATAGGGATGAGAGATGTTTGAAGAGAACTTGGTCTCAGATTTCCTTAAGTTGTAAGAAAGATGCTGTGGATCATTGGCTGAATTTTCTATGTAATCATCACATTTTCATTTGTGTATCACCAATCTAAAGGTTCTTTCTCTTATCTAACCACATTGAAAGTCCTTACTCCTTAATCCTTGTAAATGTTAGACGGCATTTAAAGGCACTAGCAATTTAAATTTAATCCTTGTTTAAGTGCTTCCACTTCTGGAAATTTTTTTTATCGTGATTCAATAATTAAATCTAGCATCTCTTCCCATGTTCCTCAATATTTTAATAAAATTCGTTACCATTCAGAAAAAAAAAGTTTTTATGTCAATTAGGGTGTGTTTATGCAATGAGAGGAATCTGCAGTGGAGAGGAAAAATGTTCTGGTATTCTGTGCAGCCCCCTTTTTTGGTTGTTTGGTGCGACATTTTTTCCTCGTGGAGAAGGAAAATAAATGATCTGATTTTCATTGATTGAGAGGATTTCAATTTCCTATGTTAGTGGTAGGAATGCAGGATTCCTCTCTCCCACAGAAATGAAAATCCACAAAGGGCAGATTCCTCTTGCTGCACAAACGCGCCCTTAAGATTTCTTCTGGTACTTTCGTTAGGATTCCAGCTGATATTGTCTCTCACCATGCATTATTGTTATTCTGGCATTTTATTCTCAAAGCAACTGATTTACATTTGTGGCAGATGATTTGTTCAACTTCGATTCTCTATGCCATGAGACGCTGGAAGATGATTTCTTTCACAGTGGGTGAATCACGGAGTGTTTCTGACAACTCTGCAACCCTTGTATCGGTTGAGACATTAGTTCATACCTTGCCTCTTGCATTATCATATTTACTTTACATGGTATGTTCATAATTATGTGATGTTTATAAATTAAGTAGCTTACGGCAACCTTCATTCCAATTATAGTTAATTTCCCTAACAATCTTTTTTCCTCTGGTGGAAGCTGGCTTCAATGGAATCTATACGGGGAGTTAATGTTCCAATGTACACCACCCTAAGACGCACTACTGTGGTATTTACAATGATTGTCGAATACCTTCTGACAGGGCAAAAGTATACATCTCCTGTTGTTGGCAGGTAGGCGTTCTTTTCTTAATGTTTTCTGGTAAAACTTTAACAGCATTGAAGACATATTGATCTGTAGTTGGAGCTTGGAACCTACAAGATATCTTCACTTTGTGTCCATAGTTGACGGACATTTTTATCATCATTGATTTATTTATTCTTTCCATAGTTAAGAGTACTGGGATAAGGTGGGGGTAAGACCAGCGTTGTTATATGGATCAGAGTGTTAGGCAGTAAAGCATAATCATGTTAAGAAGATGGAAGTTGCGGAGATGAGAATGCTAAGATGGATGTGCGGGATCACAAGAAGAGATAGGATTAGGAATGAGGAGATTAAGGGCAAAGTAGGAATAGCACCGATTGAAGATAAAATGAGAGAAAATCGACTAAAATAGTTCGGCCATGTTAGAAGGCGTCCAACGGAGGCACCTATTAAAAGGTGTGAAAGCATGGAGATTGCCAGGAGTAGGAGAGGGAGACCCAAGAGAAGTTGGAAAGAAACTATTAAACATGACCTTACCTACATGGATCTAATGGAGGACATGGTCCGAAACAGATTTGATTGGCGTCGTTAAATCCATATAGCCGACCCCACCTAGTGGGAAAAGGCTTGGTTTGGTTTGGGTTGGTTTATAGTTTAGCGTATTGGGATGCTAATAGAGCCTCTCGAATATATGGGACGTCAAAGTGAAGCAAGCATGTAGATACCTGATTTACATGCAACATACTAGTGCATTTGTACAACTAAGTGCTCTAGTAGGCAAGTTGGTCATGTAGTTCATCAGAACCATGGTTCCTATTGAACTTTCATTTTATCTTAAACTACAGCTGAATGATTTATTTAAATCAGCTCATGAAGTCTCAAGTCAGTATATATGCATATACAGTATTATATTAAAAATGAGACCTTATTTTTCTGATTATTTTCTCTGTGGCCAAAACCAAGGGTTTCATCAGTGTGGGGTTGATTGTATTTGGAGCATTTATTGCGGGATCTCGTGACTTGTCATATGACTCCTATGGCTACGCTGTTGTTTGCATATCCAACATCACAACCGCAATATACCTTGCCACTATTTCCCGTATTGGTAGTGTCTCCACCCTTTTATTTTTGCCATGTTTCATCTTGTATTGAGGTATTATGTTTGTTTCGTTTATCTTCTTTTACCTTTTAATTTACAGGGAAATCTAGTGGTCTCAATAGCTTTGGTCTAATGTGGTGCAATGGTAATGTTGTCATTCTTTTATAGTTTGAGCAAATAATATTATTGTTGATGAAAATTCGAGTTTTGACACATTTGTTGTTCTCAGTTGATGGCAATGGTGATTTCTGTTATTTATATTATCGTGCATCTGTCTCTAGGATTGATTTGTGGACCAATTCTGCTATTTTGGACATTTATCCGCGGAGATCTGGAGATGACTATGAATTTTCCTCATTTATATTCTCCTGGTTTTCAGGTATGAGATTATAATCTGATCTCTCTCTCAATTTGGATCTGGTATCAATGTTGTTGTTGTTTTATTTTTTGGTTGGGGCAGGTTTGGTGGTGTTATGGGGATAAGGTGAGCCCCAAGTTGCCTCTCACCTATTTTAGGGATCATTGCTGTGTCTGCGTATATATATCCATTCGATGACTTTTTTTTTGGGGGGGTACCGTATTTCTTTCGCATTTGGGAATGCCTCTGACCAGGGTAGCTCAGTGGTAAAGTGTGGCCTAATAGATTTTATTGCTGTTGGATGTAAGGGCCTTCACCACAATGATAGATCAACGCATGCTAGGGATCTGGATTGTTCAAGGTGCTTTAGCATAGGGTTTCTCCTGTTCGAACAGGAGTTTGAAACCAAACTACTACTTAGGAGGATCGATGGGATTATTTATATGCGATCCTTCTGGATCAAGTTTTCCATTTATTTATTGACTCCAGCAGCCTGTGCAAGAGAAAGAAGGAAAAAGAAGGGGTGAACAGCATGGCTACTCTCTTATCGAGAATATTTTCATGTATCACTGTCATAGTCATCAAGTTTGTTTTTGTCAATGTTGCTGTTATTGTTGTCATTGCTCTTGTTCACACTTTCATTGGCCTGTGCATATCTAGTAATATAGCACTGTTCTTGTTCATGCTTGCATTAGCCCGTGCACAACCAGTATCCTATTATAGCGGGTGTTTTTTTTTTTTTTATCTTGAACTTGGTATTCTGCCTTCTATTTGAAGGATCAGATAGGATCCATTTCATGCATCCTAGACTTCGGTAAAAGATGTTGTATTTACTCTTATCTCATCCATGTCCGTATTAGGTAGAAGTAGAGCATGTATTGTAATTGATACCTTTACTATTTCTAAAATTAGTATTATTGTTGGCTAATTAATTGCACATTTGATTCTTTTGCAGGCAGTGATGCTGCTTTCCTGTATACTGGCATTTTTCTTAAACTACAGTGTATTTTTGAACACAACTCTAAATTCTGCTCTCACACAGACAATGTGTGGTAACCTAAAGGTTTGCACTCTCACCTGTTGATCATTTTTCTGTTCACTTGTTCATGTACGAGGCTGATCTTTGTGCTTATTGTTGTAGGATCTATTTACTGTTGGACTTGGCTGGCTATTGTTTGGTGGGTTACCATTTGATCTGGTGAGTGTGGAAACTTCTTAATTTTAATCTACCACTGCTATGTGCTGCTACAGTCGTATGTTTTTTTTTTTTTTTTATTCTTTTGGTTGTGATGCATCTGGATTCATACTATGGGGCCAATTGTTTGGGAAACTAGATACGATGTTTGTAAGTGATCACATGGGACTCATTGCTCATATGAACTAAATGAGCTATTATGCTCATTTCCCTACACCCATAAATTGGCATTGTCCCAATTTGATACTCATCGGACTTGTATATTTACTCTCTCGGTTTTGAGACATGAGACTCTTTTTTCACACTTCTTCAACCATTTATTTTAAGGCCTTAAAATCCACACCAAAAGGAAGTTGATCAGGCTGATCTTTGGCATACCCATTAGTGATGCAATGGTCTTCCATTCCCCCAACACTTTGATTGGTGTTTGACTGAGGTGGACTCTACAAAGCATTATATAAGCATTGCAGGAGATTGTGTGCTTGTATTTTTGTTAGGGGTAGACTGGAAGAAGGTCCCAATAAAATCATCCTAGCCCCTTGATTTATGGCCTTGAAGTTTCAAACCCTAGAAAAGTGTTCTCCCTAAATCCCATGGTTTATATCAATTGATGAGTGTCAAATTGGGGTGGGCTTCATACATGGAAGGTTTATATATGTGGGCCCATTAAGTTCTTTAGTAAATAAGAAACCATTTCTCTTTTGAAATTTCTCGTGTCTACTTTATAGGAGTCTAATGTTTGTTCTACAAGTATACCAAACAAAAATGAAAGCATGGAAAAGTGTAGAGGGTTTGGATGTGGTTACATTCTTTCATTCTAGAAGATCGTATTTTTTCCTCCTCTACTTTAGGAGCCCTCAAAGCAATTGATCACTAGAACTTGGTCTCTCTGCGGAATATTAGGAGAATTGTACACATCCTGATGCATCAGAACTGAATACTTGTTTTGGTGTTTTATCTATGGATCTCTTTTGCTTTAACTTGTGCTGTTTAATCCTTTGGTACCAGCTGAATGTTGTTGGGCAGACGCTCGGATTCATCGGCTCTGGTTTGTATGCATACTGTAAACTCAAAGGGAAGTAAATTTTCCCATTTTATATATTTGGGTGGTCCCAAAAGGGTTAAGACTGGTTGAATTGGGAGCAAGCGGCATGTCATATATTTGAATTTTTGATGATAAGTAGCTTTTATCCATTCACTTGGTGTTTTTTATCATATCAAATTTAAGTGGTAAATTGCATTTGCATTCCATTAGAGAATTGAGAACACAGTAAAGGCGCACAGCTGCAACAGAGTGGTGAAGTTCTAGCCTAGAACATTGGCTTATCTGTGGTTCGGTGTGGTATCAACTATTTCAAACCAGACTGAAAGTGTGCTTGTTCTGGAGAAGCACAGCCGCATCGCAAAATATATGTTATTATGCTAACCGTTGCACCATTGACATTGTGCCAGAGTCCCAAAGGGTTTGGATCCTTGGAACTCAGCTGCCTTTAAGTGGTTTACATGTAGCTCTGTTTCCTTTGTTTTTGGTTGGTAAAAAGAGTTCCAAACATTAGATGCAGGTGATTCAGGTTATCCAGCCACTTGAATCTTGATTTTGTGACAACCGAGTTGCCTGTATTCAGTTGATAAAGGTCTAAATGGGCCCAATAGACTTATATAATTTTACTAAATTAACGGAAAATGAGTACCTAATGCATGGGTGTGATCATTGGCAGGAAGTTCTTCTTTCTTATGATATACATTTACTTAAAAAATCACATTGATTTGGTGATTATATAACCTTCTGGATAAGGCCTTTCCAAAAATAGATTGTATGGGTGTTTTTCGGTGCCCTCCTTTTTTTTTTTTTTTGCTTATGTTTTTGTGGCTATCCATCTGTGCGACCACGGTTTGCATCAGGTTCGAAACTGCACTACCACACTGGCTACAGGGAAATTTTACCTGACTTTCTTTTTTAGGCCCGTAGGAATTATTTTGGTCCAAAGGATGGTTAACCCTGCATTATAAAAAATAAAATGAAAAATGTGTGTACTGCCCATGGGATCCATTAGTATACCTGACATAACAGCCTATG
This sequence comes from Umbellularia californica, assembly GCA_028538565.1. Lineage (NCBI taxonomy): Eukaryota > Viridiplantae > Streptophyta > Magnoliopsida > Laurales > Lauraceae > Umbellularia > Umbellularia californica. Next base: position 93,624,952 of record JAPQWN010000003.1, on the reverse strand, counting down.
AATGTATAAGAAAGATCACATGGCCTTATGCCACGGGGTTTCATAATACAGTGGAAAACCTATTAGTATAATATTGTGAAATAAAGAACGGGGGCCTCTGATGAGCACCGATGCTCTTGATTTTGAGAGCATGAGGTATATAGTTAACCAAACACTTACTAAAGTTTGTAGCACTGCGGCCACTATAGTACATTTAGAGAGAGAGAGAGTAATCCTATCTAAATTCATTTTTATCAATATGGGGCACACTGCATCAATTCAAATTGGTCCCAATGCAGATCAACACCTGTACATACAATTGGTTATAATTCACCATATCCATGCACGACTCAGAGTTATCAAAATATAACCCATTCGAAATTGGGATAAAATAATGGTATTTTTATTAAACAATGATATACTCATTTTGCTTAATGATGTAAGGGCAAAGTTGCCATTTCTTTAAAAATCTAACACAAACCTCTTGCTAGTTGTCCATTATAATATATTGAAGCGGAGGGTTTTGAAGTTAATTTTGACCATAACTTATGATTTTGATTAGAAGTTACACATGTTCTATAACTAACTCACTTTTTTCCTCCCACTTTTAACATCTAATTTTATTATAACCATTCAAGTCTTCACACTTTTCACTATCCGCAACAACTTCATTTCCAATTCAAATGTAATTCTCCTCTTTTCTTCCTACTCCACTTCTCCTATCCCATTTTTGTTGTCCAGACTTTTGAATTGAGAAAAGAGGTACTCTCGTAATCTTCTCTTTTATTTTCTCTTTAAAAGTGCATGATGTATCTATAGCAAATGATTGTCACCAAGTGTTCGAGGATGATTTTGCGTGATCTAAATTTTTTTTAATAGATTTTAGAATATATTTTGTAGTTGCCAGTGAGCATGCCCGTGTTTAGCACGGGTTATTATGCTAGTTTTTGTTAGGATTATAGATTTTGAAGACTTGGAACGGCATTAAAATGAAAAAGTATGGGGCATATACAAATACTGAAATACAAGGGCCAATTGTAAACTATCCTTTTTGCACTGCCTCCTCTGCCTGAGTATGCTTTGCCTTCGTCCTCTGCCCAGGCATATGCTTCACTTTCATCCTACGTCCAAGTAGGCTCATGACCATACCCTGCCAGGGCCAGAGTCGATACATGGCACCATTGGTTACAAGGGATGCATGGCACCATTGGTTACAAGGGATGCTATGAGCATTTGGGCTATCCCACATCCTCAAGGATTTACATGAATGGCATGATGCTTTTGATCCACTTCTTTCCTACTGGACTTATTAGGGTCTACTTGTATTCGTGCAATATTCACAGCCAAATTGAGAAAAATGTGAGCAAACTAATAATTTATCATGACTTTAATATAAGAAAACCTTCTTCTAAGAGACATCTCGAGGCTTGCGTGAGAGGTAGATTTTTTTTACCTCCCATGTGCGGCCCTTATCAATTCAATTCCTCGGATATTGGCACTCGCTCTAATTTCACAGTAATCCAAATTATACTTACCATTAGATTGGATTTCATAAAAAGAGCGACTTAAGAAACTATTATGTTATGAGGCCCCTGAATCTATGATTGTGATGATTTGAATGACATGATTTTTGCCCAAAATTATATCCATAATGAGACATTTCCATCACACTATGCCCAAGTGGGTCCCATGAGGGGATTACAGCATTGTCCCACATGCAAGCCATGAGACGTGTCATAGATTATTTTAAAGAATCCAAACTTGTTATGCTTGTGGTGTATTTAATCTTCACTAAAGTTCATTTTGGGACTGTTTGTTTTTTATATGCATAAATAGCACACGTGTGTTACTTATATAAATGGTATACATGGGAATTCCAATGTTTGTCAAAATCACCATTTTTAGATGTGAATAGCTGTACGTCCAACAGTTAGATTTATTCTGATTTTAAGGACAGTTTTCACAAATTTCTCGAAATTCATGAATAATTAATATATGATATTTAACCTCTCATCCATTTTTAGCATATAAGAGGATTAACGGTTTGGATTATGAATTGGCAGCTCACAAAAGTCCAAAATATTAGATCTAACGGGTTGGACTTATTTACAAACTTCTCAAAATCCATGCAAAATTAAGATGTGAAATTTGACGTTCTTGCAGTTTTGATCGCGAATTAGGTGCCATAAAACATTTAAGAAGATGAACAATTTTGATCGCAAATTAGGTGCCATGGGAATAACAAAATTAAAGTCATGTTTTAATGGGCCCATAGAAACATTTCTTTCCCCGAAGCACAAGTGTACCAGCGTGTCTTAGTTCAGGTGCCACGAAACATTTGCATGGGGTTTTGGGTGGGGTGGGTTCGAATATTTAGATATGAAAATAGATTTATTTACACACCATTTTCACACATAATATATGCGTATGAATCATTTACATATGAATACAAATATGATGATGCGTAAATGTTACGCATGAAAAGGACAACTGCATTGATCAAGGTGATATTCATAATCGAATTAGAAAATCTTGATCTCATTGCTTTCAAGGGCATATTTATTTGCATGAGGAGAGGACTAGAGTAAAGTAAAGAAGGTTAGAAGTAAAAAAAAAAAAGGCACTAAGAGACAAATAACTACTTTTGAAAGCACTAAATGACAAAAAAAACTATAGCTCGTAGAGTAGCAACTTTTTTAGTTCTCTTTTTTTAGTGTGAATCAAACAGTCAACATAGTCTTTTACAAAAAGAAAAAAAAAAAAAAAAAAAAAGGTCAACATAGTAAGTGGGCCTGGATTCGGCCCAACCCTAACCCATTTGCATTCCTAGATGCATCTCTTAGGTATAAATACATACATGCATGCATGTACTTGCGAAAGTCCCTGAAAACATGAGGACTGAGGAATGAAGAGGAACAATTTAGAAACTGGGATTTTGGGGAAAGAGAACAGAGAGAAGATTGCCTTTGCTGTCTCCACAAGCAGACAAAGGCATTGGCCCAAATTGCCCTACATGATTGAAACATACCCACCTCTCCCCTGCTTTGAACTGGATGCTACTTTCACGGAGGAATTGATGGGCTCCCTCCCATCAAATCTGAAACATGTCCCCGGCACTTGGCCGTTCATTCTATCAGGTGGGGCCCACTCGGTCAACTGCCCATCAGTCTCCCCTTTACAGCTCCAAGAAATTTGGATTGACCCTGCAATATGTTTGACTCAACTCAGGGCTTGATCCTTGACGGAATTAACCGATGAATCTGACTGCAAACGCACGGGAGAGGACTGAGGGATGAAACCTAGGTTGGTTGGGCTATCCTTTTATTCCAAATAATTATGTTGATTGGGGCGCCGATCCCTGGTAAATTAGGAGTCAGATTTGGCCGTTTTGCTTGTCAACCCTAGATTGATGAAACAAGGCAATGCCAATGATGAAGATAATGGGATTGACCCATGTTATATACTTCAGGGTTGGGTTTGGGACTTTTGGGTTGGTATTAACTTGATTAATGGATGTGGGTGAGCTTAGATTGGTCTCCACACTTTCTAGTGCATAGTTGGCCCACCAATTCCCCGGACCAGCCAACCCAACGTGATAAGGGTAGGACCCCCCTGCATGGGCAATTCATAGCTGGGAATGAACCTCTTTAAATCTTTCAAGAACTAAAAAGGCTCTTCAATCTTTCTGTGGGAATTTTTGTAGCAAGACTCATAATTATGCATCCCATGCGCAAGGGAAAGATGCTTTTGGAATGTTGAAGTGTGAAAGATAATCTATTTAAGTTTTTATCACACAGACATGGTTCTGGACCAACAACCAAAAGAGCCTTTTAAATGAGAAAAAGGGGCAGCAAACCATTAACAAGAAAGAGGCTGAAAAGGCTTTCATTTTCTTCTAATGTTTGGTGAAAAAGAAGAGGGGTTGTTAGATTTGTAAAGAAGTATATACTTTAATGTTTTTTTATTTTTTATTTTTATTTTTTTGTGTTTTTGGCAGATCAGTGTAATTGTATTTGTTGTTTGTAATTTGGAAAAGTAGATAAGCAAGGGCGATTTGATAGAAAAATCGACTCTTAATTTGCAATCGATTAAAATTTTGACCTCTACAATTAATTTTAATCGACTCTCCTAATTAAATATGCAATTTGACTTTGACTCAAATTTAAACTCTAGATTTGATTCTCATCCATGGACCTCACTCCTTGATTGTGTCAAAGTGATGGATGTTGTTACTATTTATTGATAGGTGTAAAATGGAGGGCTGATATTGAGACAAAGCTGTGGTGTGGGAAATCTTATAAAATGGGCGCCTAGATTGATGCATATCATGTGTCATGTTTGATGAAAAGCCCATGGCCATTGATGCATGCAAGGCTAGAGGGGTCCCTGTTTTATGGTCCACTCAGATGGATCACTAGATGGGCACCACTAGATATTTAGATACACAGTGCTCACATGAAGTTTTCCCTATATATAGAGCAAGGCTCTCCTAAGTTCAAGCTTATAATAAAATCTTATAAGTTCATGTTTGTGGGGCCAACCTTTGGTTCATCCAAATGGATCAAACACATGACCCCTTTAAATTGCACATGTCTAGCAACTTTCGGTCATATCCAAATTTACTGGACCGTTGGATCGACTATGTATCAATATGAATGGACTATTGACCATTAAACTTTTGGGCCCATATGGAAATGATAAAAATCACGATTGGGGCTAATTTTTTGCATTGAGGAAAATCAAAGGGAGTCCTTGAAATCCCCTCATCCCCATTCCCATGTGGGTCCCCAGGTGGGTCCCACCACACACTTGAGCTTAAAAGAGCTGGTCTCTCATATATATATATATATATATATATATATATATATACGCTATTATCTATGCCTAATATATTACTTCAACATTATGTATTTATATTGGTTGTCATATTGTAGTGGCTATATTATTACTTGTAAAGTGTAGAAATGCATGTGCTCAGTGCGGGTGACTATGCTAGTGACTCAATTATTCGAAGTGCTTATATGATGAAGCAACCTTGTATTGTCCTAAGGCCATGCAAATTAAAATATCATTTTAAGGATTACGAAGGAAATAGATGGTAATGAAGAATTGATGAGTCCCAATGGAGTTTTCTTTTTTTTTTTTTCTAATTTTTTTTTTTTGTAATCATATCGAGGCAGTGAATTTTCAAATGATGGAATACTTTTAGCCTTCTAACAAGTATTCGGAATAGATATTCACAGTAAATTGTGGAGAAGAGTAATGCATAAATTTTTTCCCATTAATAGAAAGTTCTATTAATTTTTGGACCTTTTATGGGGTCTGACTTTTCTGCAAAGAAAATATATTATTGAATAGAAATTCTTGGTCAAATGGGCTTCACCGCATAATTATTAAAGGAGCTCTGGTTGAAGGATCGAGGTAAGGGTTGAAAGATTATAGGGTAGCCATATGAATGAGACCTCGACATTCCTAGGACTTGAATTACTAGACGTGATCGAAGGCTATTCAATCCCCATTTTTCTTGATTTAATTTTCATTAAATAGGGAGGAGATTCGATTGTCATTTTTTGATATTCACCTTTGACAATTACATGAGATAAGTAGGCCCTTAATGGGAGTTGTCAAAGTTCAAGAGCACTTAATTACGTCTCATTAGTAGAGAATATTTGTTATTAACAATGGAAAAGATTTTTCTTAATTAAAATTTTGTTACATCTCTTGATTGATTTGAAATAAGACTGGTCGCCAAGCAATTAATATTGGTTTGGAAGTTGTTTCTCAATGTTGTGGCAGAAGAAGAAGTTGTCTGGTTGATGATCTTGGTGGGCCTTTAAGGTATTGATATTCATGATGGTCCATTTATAGGCATGCAGGTCTTTTGTCTCCTTGATAAGACATGGGCTCTGAATCATGTATTTAGTTGATGGATTTCATTCCATTTATGTATCAGGGCTCCAATTTCTTTGATGGGTCATGAGCTTTACCTTGATGGACCATGGACCTTAGTCTACACCCTTTAATGGATCATGATTCATGACCCTTGCTTTGATGGGTCTTTGTACATTTGTGTCTCAACTTAATGGACTTCAAAGGGCCTGAAATCTCTTGATAAGATGGGCCTTGTGGGAATTTTTTGTTGGGCTGTTGGTTTTTTTTGCTTGGAATCTGATTCTTAACAATTTGAAAAACTATCATTTTTTAAAATCTTAGGTTTTTATTAAGATATAATTGAAGAATCTTTCTAAATAAATTTAAAAAAAAAGTATAAAATAGTAAAGGAAAAACATAATTTCTTAAAACTCAAGAATATACAGGATGATCCTTAGAAAATATCATGATAATAAAAGGTATATCAGATTCTACCATTCTCTCACAAAGATATTCTGATATTTTCAAATGATCAAGATTTTCTTAAATTGACAAGGTCCAATCATGGAATCAGTTCATCTGTTTACTAGGTGACCACATTTGATCACTCTCCAAGATGGTTTCCAATCAAATGATCATCCCAACCATTAAATGAATGGCTACATAAACACGGGTCACTATCATCATCATCATTATTGAAGCCTTATTCCATCTAGATCAGTCACTATATTTATTGTCATCATCTCTCATTGATACAAATTTGCTCTAGTTAGCTCATGGGAACAGAGGTTAAAACCAAATTTATAAATTGTAAAGTGCAGAATGCTAGAGAGAGAGAGAGAGAGAGAGAGAGAACCAAATAGACGATCCTGATTCATGCTAAGAAATGTGTTAGTTTTGAGAGAACCAAATACATGGCCCTGATCGGTGATAAGAAATGTGTAACTGCCAGATTGAGAGAGGGGGGGAGGGAGACCTAGGATCTGGTGATGTGAGAGAATGGTTTAGGAGGCATGGGAAGGAATATGTAATGGATGGTGGCACGCCATCTGAGCCTCTCAAATCATGTGCCCAACAGAACCCACTTCATAAATCACACAACTAAGTCCTTCCTAACCCAAATTTTTTGAAAAAACAAAAGACCCCCAACTTTGTATTCAACAAGTGGTGTATTACGCACCCTCCAAAACAAGGAGAAGGTCCCACATAAAAAAGGAAAAAAACAACACAAATGCATATTATCAAAACAAATGGCAGCAGCCCAATGCTGTCCCCCTTATGCACCCCAATGCAGACCTCTTTCAGCGCCGTTGTCTCCGCTTTGGGTTGGGCCAATGCCTCACACACACAACAAGAGAGAATTAGAATAGACTGTGTGTGTGTGAGAGAGAGAGAGAGGGAGACCAGAGAGAGAGAGAGAGAGAGGGAGACCTTTTAACTACGTACCATTACCGAAACTTCTTTCAAGAGAATCCCTTTGCTGACATTCTGCACTCCTGTTCCCAAGATTCCCACTCCCACCCTCTTCTTCCCTTTTCCCACTCTCTAACAAGAAGGAATGATCATGGTGGGCCATGATCATGTATATATATACTTTTACACTTGTATTTTAAATGGTTGGAATTTAGTGATTGTGCAGCAACTGAGGGACCCATGAATGATTCTGGGCAGGTTTGATTTTGTCCACTTGAAATCCAGGGACTTTAGAAATCATATGGCTTTTTTTTTTTTTTTTTTTGGATGAAGCCTTGAAAATGTTGACAGATTTTTCTGAATTCAAAGTGACATTGGAAGTGGGGATTTCTCTAATCTTTAAAAAGAGGAACATGGTATTTCTCTGATTTCTATGTTGAGGGGAATGACCAATTTTTACTCATGTGAGTCACATCACAAGTTGCAACAGTATGCTGACCTTACATATTTGGCTTTTCAGAGAGATTTTGCAGCAATATCTAAGAAGCAAATTCCTTATTAGATGGAAATGGTCCCAAATTTTACTTCATGTGGGGCCCATCTTTACTCGACGGACTGGATTGGTCGGTTTGCGGGTTACCATTCTCATCTTATTATGATCCAATCCATTGCACTTAAAACAGAGCATACAAACTGCCAAAGTTTCATCTAATTTCAATCAGAGTGATAGTCGCTGTTGGATTGATCATGTGTGACGGTGATGTCACTCTGATTAAGAAACTTGGTGGTAATACGATTACGATGGGATCCATCATCGTAAAATGGGAATCACAGCCAACAAAATTGTTGGTCAACCCTAACCAGCAGAGTCAAATCCAGACTCGTCGTACATTGGATAAAATCTATACCATCACCAGATTGGAACCTCTAAACCATTGATCTACATCTTTCAAAATGATTGACATCTAGTGAGGATAGGTGGGGAGCACCTTAGACTAACTTCATGGTCCATGTACATCATGGTGAGCCCCTTGTCCAGTACAAATTGGCAATGGATCAGTCCTCAATAGTAGGATAACTGAACACAAGAAAATCATAGTATAAAGTAGTATTCTAAAATTAGAATCCACAGTACAAATTTATTCTCATGTAAGCATGCAAATGAAAGGTGATACATACATAAAAATATATCTGTATATAGAAATGCATGTATGGTACAAAGGACCAAAAGTGCTTGTTTGGTTGGTTTTATGGTGGGGGGTGAAGAAGAGAATATTTCAGGTGCATGCGCAAGAGAGGGGTCTCTTGAATTTATGAGTAGAAGCTAAGCATGACACACGCTAAAGTAAGCTGCTCCCCTTCTCATCATTCCACTCACCTTCATCCTTCTCATCCCGAGGCAAACCTTCCCTTATACATACTCTCTCCCTCTCCAGTCTTTCTTTCAATCCAAACTCCTCCCTCTTCTCTCCTCTAATCTTCCCTCCTCTTCTTCACTGTCCTACCTTACCACCTCTTCCTCCTCCTGCTGCTGCTGCCTTTTTCTTCTTCTTCTATTACTACTACTAGTACTACTTCTACTACTACTTCTTCTAATGCTTAAATATTGTATCATTTGTTTCTAAGCTGCTAGTGTTCATGCTCATCAATGTAAACATCCTCACTCCATGCTCCTTGTGTCTTTCTATAATTACCAACCCAAACAAGATGACTAGCCCAATACTATTAGCACAAGTTATAGTATTTCTTGCTTTGTTAGTAGTTTTTATGCTTATCTAAGTATAACAACTTCACCCAATCTTCCTCATCTTATTCTCTCCCGAACCCAAATGAGGAAACATGGCCATATGTAATAAAATGAGTTTCACTCACAAAAATGAGAATATAAGCCTGCATGCCAGAAAATGTGTGAATCATCTTATTCTTCTTGTTCTGCTGCTGCTATTACTAAATCCATGTCATCTGCTCACTTAGTTTCTAGTGTTTGGAATCATCGATGTGAAACATCCTCAATCTGTCTTTCTCATGTTCCTCTATCACCAACCCAAATAAGTAGAAGAGCCCACATGGTTGGAGATGGATGAATTGCTTCATATATAATGATTTGTGTTCCATGGCCCCATAAGACTCTGGCACTTTATACCATCCACAGTCGATAGTGCCAGGCAACCCCCCATAAGTTGGGGTCCATCGAATCCCAGTCTTGTATCATTAAAATCAATGATCATAATTATGTGGTCCACTTCATCACTATCATCTCCTTTTATCTTCTATTATATATATACATATGGTATATTGATGTTGAATGAATAATACTTCTCTCTCCCTTTGGAACAAGTTTTTCCTGTAAAGGATACTTGGGGCACAATAGCAGGAAGCGATGTTGGTGAGGTTCAATCCCAGGACGGATTTACGCTTAATCGTAAAACGATCTCAGATTGAGCCGCGCCAATATCACCTTCTCTACTGCACTCTCCCCATGTTCTCTTCTCCTCCTCCTTCACATTTTCCTATTGCAGGAATCTTAATCTGTAATTAATGGTCTATGGTCTAGGTAGTCCATTCAATTCTAATGTGATAGGCCATGAGAGAGTAACCTCACTAGTCATGCAAACTTAATCATCTGATTATTTATATGTCAATGACATTAATGGAAGAAGTAGCATCATTCTATCCATATGATTTGCTTCAAGTGGTCCATCCAATCAAACCCATGAAGCATCTGACCATGGATCAAGCAAGCTTGCCGAAGATCAAGTGGCCCCCACGTGGTAAATTAATCAGTGCATTGCACATTGAGGTAAGGGTTAGATTCTTCCTTTTCTATTTGCATGGATGTTAACAATATTGGCATGAGTCTTTTATGCTTATAGCCTTGTTCTTTCCTTTTGCTTCTTTTGACTTGTCAACAAAAGAAAATGAGCTTTCTACATATCTAGCTAGGGTCTTTTTGCTACATGAGTTTCTTACTATAGAGGATGCACACTTTTAGCTTTTTATTTTTATCCTTGTTCATCACAGAAAAAATAAGCAATATTGCTATTTTGTAGATAAGAGGCTGCCAACCTCCATTTTTAGGGTTTGCTACTATTGCAGTTACATGTTCCAAGGCACACAGCAAAACATGTATGTAAGTGAGTAATGCCTATTATGGTCCCATTCCATCCTTTTGTTTTTAAACATATGTTAATGACACTAGCAATGTTGTAAAGATCAATGGTAATCCACTGACCAATAGTCCTGATACTTCATTGGGACCCATGCAAGTGCCCCATCATTGTTCTCAATTTATATATGTACAACTACTACCATAAATGGATAATCTTATCCATCGACATAGTGCCAGCTAAAATGATTGATTATGATGTTTGGTTTAACCATTCATGTGTTTAATTTGCACTAGATTAACAGATAAGATGAGTTTAGTTGCCCAACTGTTCATGTCCATCAAAAGTAAGGTGGGATGGCCAAACAACAGGAATATAGCGATCAAATTGCATTTGGGAAGTGGCCTTTTCAAGTTGGACTATTCCATCAATGAATAAAGTGTCCATCTTTTGGACTGTTTTCACTTTTCACCCAATATGGAGGTGTTGCATAGATTGATCTAAGTTTTAATGTTTGAACAATATTGGGGTTTTACTTCCAGACTCTGGGCCCATTTGGATCTTCGGAAATGAAAGGTCAGGTAACTCGGTTTACACATAAATGAGAGTTCATGCATTTGGATAACATGACTTTTCTGAACTTAACAATTGGTTTAATGTTCTTTCACCAATGCCAATTACATATAAATAAGTCAAAGGTAATTAGATTTACAGGTAAACTTCTTATAAGGCAAGCGAGTTCCAAGGATCCACACTGGGCCTAAAGTCTGCTTGATAGGGGAAGCCTAATGTTGCATATTCAAAATCACTGTTTTATATGTCAAAATAGTGAAGCCCCTTAGGCACAAAATATTGTAAGTTTTGTCATTGTGTCACCTTCTCCTCATCATCATAATCACCACCATTGCCACTGCCATTTTAGCCTTATCCCATGAAATCTGATTTTGAATAGCTCAACACATTTGAAAATTATCTCCAAATTGTAACATTTAGTAAAGCAAAATATGTTTGGCTGAAAACACTAAAGTCATTCTAATTAAGGAGAATGGACTGCCATACTTGTTTTGACTTTACTCTGATCATGTGAGATATACACACCTAAAACAGTATATTTAAAACTCATCAGACCAATTCAAGGCTCAACCCAAGTCAATATCTGTCAGTCAAGTTTCTGATTTGAATAACCCAAGTCAATTTCTATCAGTCAAGTTTCTGATTTTAGTCACATTCATATGCAAAAGAAAGACATAATATAAAAAATTATTCAAGACCATATCAATCTTAAGTTGATCCATCTATTAGTCAAATTGACTCGGTTAATTAGTCAAAATCTTGAACTACGATTAGAACACTTGAATTGATTTTTATCGTTTATTATCTCTCACTATGTATTAGTCCCAAGCTTTGATGAGATGAAGAACTCGTGTCAATCGATAAATCGGTCACTGAAACTCTTGAATCAAATTTATGGTCTTCTCCAACAAAAGTGGGTGACACTCAACCTACCCAGCATCGTGGGAAAAAGATTCTAGATGATGATTAAAACATTTGAAGAGAGGTAAAAGAAGGTATGATGAAGCCTAAGATTAAAACCATGGACTCATCATTCTCATATCATATTTTGGGTACTACTTACTGATGTTGATATTGCAGTGACAGGTATAACCAACTCTTCACATGAAACAGGCTTATAGTCTCTGATACCACATTGAAAGGTATTACTGTGTAATGCTACCACAAAACCGTAGCTGAGGCCTCCAATGCACATCAGATGATTCCATCAAGAAGAAAATATATCCAATGGACATTCAAACTTTGGCCCCCACTGTTGATGGACGATGGCCTATTAATCATTCAAGTGAGATGATCATAACAACATAACCATTCAACGAGTGGACATGAAATGGACCTTTTAGAGGGCAAAATTGTTAATGGTGCAGATTCGACAGGGGAGATTCGATGGCTATGATTATCTAATCAGTGTAATCACACAGATCAATTTCAACAGCAACAAATAAATTTACACAGATTTCTCCATGAGAGGCTAATATGATAGTGTAGCCTATCCATGGGGTCAGAAGTAGGTACATGTACTGGTTTGGTATAATAAGTAGAATGGTTTTGCATTTGCTGAATTTCTTGATAAGATATTTGTACTCCATTTACATATGGCTGGATCCGACAGGAATGTGCACTTGGAGTGATACACTACAGTTAGTTTACAGGGAGAGTCTAGGATTTCCAGGGCTTTCAAGTGGAGATGTCAATGGGCCTTTTATTATTTGGTTATCCAAAAGATCCCAGCAGGAAAAATCCAGGTACGTGTCCTTTCATAGGCCTGCTTAATTATCGGGTTTTGTTTGTTAATATTATATTATCATCAAAGTCTTGTCCCAACAATATTGGGGTCTTCGAAATATTATATGTGATTTCAAAATTTGTTACGAATATATTGAATTAATAATATTATTGTATATAGTAATAAGGCTAGCTCTATCGAAGTGCGGGTGGGTACTTTACATTAACCATGTTGGATTTAGACCCGACTTGGAACAGGCCCTGGTGGTAATAGGTACCCATTTATTGAGATTCAAAAAATAAAATAGGGCCGGCTTCTTAATTTGGAGAAAATCATTTTTTTGGTGGAGTTTTGGGTCTCCTAGGTGGACCCAAATATTTTCGGGTTTGGGCCTAGGTTTAGGTCTGAATCAATGTAGTTCTGACCTGTGGACTCAAACCTGAAATAGGTACGTATAACAAAGTTGAAAATTTTGTAACCTGGACTTGACTTGTCCAGCTCTAAAATATTGACCTGGAGAGAGTCAACACTCAACACGAGGGTCATGTTTTTACCAAAATTTTTTTTAATTAATTAATTAAAAATAGATCAAACGCATAAAATTCAGATATACATGTATTAATGATAGCAAATTCAAATTAGTCAATTTATCACATTCAAATCAATCATTTTTAAATTGCTACTTGACTTAAGCCGAATTCACCCGATATTTTACTCATCTTTTATTAAAACAAGGTGAATATGCACAGTCAAGAGACAACGCGCCGAGTTTTTCAACCTTAATGTATAACATACATATCCCCCCTTCGAGACAATCCGTGGGCCCCACATGATCAGTCTAACCATCCCCCCCCCCCGCCCCACACCAATATATATATATATATATATCTCACAGATCTCAAGAGTTACACCAAGTAGATGGATTGGACCATTGTATGGAATAAAATAAAATTGTGCATTTTAACACCATTAAATTTGAGGGAATATGCGGGGTGGCCCATCTAGATCTTTTGATCCCCCACCTGGGCAAGGTTCGTGGAAGCCTAATGGGCTCCACTTGTAGTCTCAGATGGTCTCCGTGCGAGACATGCACACACACATATATAATTACAATAGTGGGTCCCACTCCATATCATCATTATTCTTGATTCATAAAGTCTAATGGTTCTAATTACCAACAAAGAAAAAGACTTAACGGTTGTATAAGGCATCATTTTTTATTTCAATCCAATAGTGGTCCCATTGATCAGATCCATGTAAAACCAATGAGATCCGTGACATTAAAATAGGTGTGATGGGTGATAAGCTTGGATGGATCACAGGGGCTTCCGCTTAAATATCCCTTTTTTCAACCCTTTTTTTTTTTTTTTGTCATGAGGCCCACCTTGAGACTAATCTTGAGTCAATTTAGTCTTTACACACACCCGAACCCCCCCCCCCCCCCCCCTCCCACTATGGTCACAAGTCCAAAGCTGACACTAATCTAACTTTTCCCACTATTGGATTGAAATCATATGAAAATGATGCCCCTAAAACCACTAGATTTTAGGGTAAAGGATCAACAAGGTTAGGATGATTATGGAGTTAGAATTTTCCACATAAATTAGTCTCATATAGATCTTTCCATCCAATGGACTGCTATAATCATCATTCATTCCAAGGAGCCAACTAGGAGGGATGTTTTTCTCCTCAAAAACAGTCAGGCAATTTTTAGCACTGCCCATGTATGTGTGCAGGAAACTTATCATATGTGCATTGTGCGCATTGCGCACACCCGTAGTGGGGCCCACCTGATGGCCCATCCGACTGGACCACACAAACACCCCTATAGGTCCGTGTATTCTAGTCCTACACCCATGCAAATGAGAGGTGCTCATGGAATGCTTCATGCCTGCCCCAGGCATTAGATCAAAACTCTCTCTCTCTCTCTCTCTCTCTCTCTCTCTCTCTCTATCTATATATATATATATATATATATGTGTGTGTGTGTGTCATCTAGTGCATAACTTGTACACTGGATGACTGTGTGCAACTTGATGTGGGGCCCCACATAGGACTGGGACATGGGGGGATCAAAAAGTCTCCCTATATAGGCCTCTCCTCTTTGAAAAAAAGAAAAAAGAAAAGAAAAGAAAAGAAAAGGCCTTCACCAATCATCCCATCATCCTCATCCGGTGCCCGCACTTTTAACGGTGTATAGTCCATTCAGATAGGTGCAAACTTGGTGGGACCCATTAACTACAAGGGGAACTTTTGGTCCACTTGAATGGACCCCAAGTGGGCCCCATCACGGTGCACAGAAACTTGAGCACCGGGCGCACATGATAATTGATCTCTCTCTCTATATATATGTGTGTGTGTGTGTAAAATAAAGAGAGAGAAGTGGTCTAGTGAGATGGCAAGCTAACTTTATAGGGCCCACCTGGATGGTGCTCCTCACACATTTTACCATTGTGGGGGGTGGTACCCTATGACAAATCCAATCCCCCACAAAGTCACTAAAATGCCCTCTAATTAATAATAAGCATCCTTTTTATGCTTTTCAAGTTCGTTGGTGTTTGTGATTCTAATAAAGCGAAGGTACAAGCTATTTTGGAGGCTTCGTGTTGCTTTTTGAAGAACTTCCATGGTGATCTCACCGTGGAGAGTGATTCATTTATTGCAATTGCTTGGACCGCTAGAATCAAAAGCTACATGTGGGACCTTCAATTCCTCTTTAATGAAATTCTGACTTTAGCTGTTGCCAAAAGGCAAAGGAGAATCGATATGCAAGGATTGTTGCGCTCACGGGTGCTAAAGAAGTAGTTAAGGCTATTAATGGCGAACCAGATTAGACAATCAACCCAATTATTGATGATATCAAGAAGTTAGCTTTAACTTTTGGTTATGTTGAATTTTATTTTACTCCTAGATCTTTTAATTCAACAGCTCATTTGTTGGATAAACTGTGTTTCTTTAGTAATCAAGATATAAACAATAGATGGGATTTATCGTTCTCAGGGGCAAGTATTTGTTCTTGGGGGGTTTGTAGGATTGTCCCTGAGTCTGGCTTTTGTTTTGGTGTTTCTTGCTTCTTAATGAAATTTCTCCTTTTTACCAAAAAAAAAAAAAAAAAAAACTAATGTCATTTCGTCATGTGTTGAGATCTGTAAATTGTATGACCAATGCTTTAGCTAAGCAAGGGGTTAAGAGGACTTCTCCTTGGGAGGGTTCAATAATGTGACTATTGTGGGTGAGAGGTACAATGCTCTTTTACCTTTTCTATTTTTTTTTGCTTTCTCTTTGTAATCTCCTTTTGATGAAAGCATTCGTTACCGATAAAAAGAAGTAATAATCAACGTCGGACTGATTTTCATGAAAAATATAACTTGAGAAATCATTGAAATTTAATCCAACGGTGATTATTATTCAAGTTATTATAAAATTAGGGTGTGTGCTAATTTATGGGGTTAATGAGTGTAATGGGGTTGAATTTATTATGGGGTGTCTTACATGATGGTAAGAAGGTTACCTCTCACAAATTTGGATGAGAGGTAACCTTTTTACTACCATATGGGACACCCCATAACAAATCCAACATCTTTTCACTCACTAACTCTCATGAATTAGCACTCACCCCAATTCAACATTAGTCTGAATAATAATAAATGCTTGATTAAATCTCAAGGAAAATGCGACTTCAAAACTTGTTGGAATTTACTCCGACAATAATTATTATTCAGATTTTTGCCGGGTGAGTGCTAACGAATGGGAGGTTAGTGAGTGTGAGGGGTTGGATTTGTCACGGGGTGTCCTATGTGGTAATAAAAAGGTTCTCTCTCGTACAAATCCGTGCAAGGTACCTCATAGTAAAAACATAGCCCATATGTGTTGAGAGAGAGAGAGAGAGAGAGAGAGAGAGAGAGAGAGAGTGCACTCTCGAGAGCTTGGAATGAGTCTTAGTGAAAGTTGTGTAACTTCACAATGGGGCCCATGTATTGAAAGTTTGAACCGCTTTAGGTGAATTCCCTCGGCTTGTATTGAATGTCTCCAAATTATATTTAGTAGTTGGTATCACTATAAGATGAAAGATATGATCAATAACATTTGCAAACTGGGTTGTACGTCCCATGGGTAAAGAGATCACTCCATGTCTCCGTCCTCTTTCTTTTGGGAAGAGTTTGAAGCAATATGGCATGGGCATCCCCTTAAGCACCTGGCCTTGAATGACAATCCTCTTGGAGAGACCTACCAATATTCGAACTCTCTTGAACACAACTCCCTTGGGCGCCCATGAAAGTTGGGCTTCTTGGACTTTTCAGATTCCTATGACTAGTCATTAATCATTTTTGGTTTCGGACAGACCACCATAGCCCAATATGTATTGGGCGTACTTGAATCCTCTATCAAATCGAGGATTGTGAATGTCATCACACCCTTTTCTATAAATACATAGGCTCAACAATGAGGTTGGTTACTTGAAAGTTTTCTCTGTCTAGCCTTGGAGGTTTTGGGTGTTAAATATCTATAATTAGTTTATCCCACCTGACTTCAAAGTTTCTAACTACATTATCTGTATTATCAGGTGGTGGTTTGAGCCCTTTTGTGTCATGCCACCAACATCTTGTTTCATGGGAACCCCATATCGATCCACTAATGCAACAAATTGGGAGACTAACCATATCCCAGACTATTGTGTACTACACATCTTTTATCTTTTTTCATATTATTTTATCCATAGTTTTTCTATTTTGTGATTAATTGATCCTAATAATAAAACTGACTAAAGAATATAAAAAAAAAAAAAACGGTTAGCAGTTAGAAGTTAAGAAATGTCCACATGGTTAGTAATCCAAATTTATTTAGTGGGTGTTTGTTTTCGTCTCGAGGGTATTACTGGATTGGGGATTTCTTACTTTATTAAGCTTGATTCTTTTTTGTTTTAGATGTTTTTGGGTTGATTTGTTGGTTTATTCAAGTGTACAATATGTAGTTAGTAAGTGAGGATCAATTGGGTACATGGTTAGGAAATTTGGGTTGTTCTGCACTGGAATGTTTGTCATCTTAGGCTTTGATCTGCATATGTAAGTGGGTTTACTTTAGTTGTGTGGGCATTTTTTACCAATTGTGCGCGCATCGATTTATTTTAGCAATTCCGGCATTGTTTGATTGATTTTTCTATTGTCATAATGTATAAGCCCTTGTATTTATCTTATATCCCACCAATTCTGCTTTGCCTGTTCAGAAAAAAAAGGAATAAAAGGTTTGCAACGACTAGACTAGTGACACTTTACATACTTGATTTTGAGTATTATCTTGAGAGTAGAAGACCTTTCTAAGGTAATCTTGGTGCACTACCTTGATAAAAAATTATAGGAGTTACAGATTTGAAACTTTCAATGCCTCTTTGATATCAATATCCTTAAGGCTGGAGGGGTTGTTTTATAACATTGAAATTAAACTGTTAGCATTGACACCCATGGGGTTGAACGGCAGTGCTATAAGGTTTCCATTTGAAAAGTAGTGGCTTGTTTTAACCAGACAATCTACTTAGTACACTCAACCTGATGCATGGCTTGTTTGAAACACATATGCGTTTTTGTGGAGACAGGGTTGGTAAGCATGGTAAGACTTGCATATTATACTATTGGGAAACCTTGTATTCGGATAGCATAGGATATGCAGCTTGTCCTGCATGCATTAGTGGTTGGCAGTCTTTATATTATTCTATATTGATTTGTTGGATATCCTTCTTAATCAGCACTGTTAAAATGGTTTCATGAAAGGCGTGCTAGGATGGGCTTACTGTCAACTACAGTTTGACACCGCAATAATATCATGATATTGCTCAGTTGGAGCTTCTACAGCCTTTGCTTACTCATGTTTCGTCCAATATATCCAAAGTACATTTCTGCTGTTGAGTGCTGACGCACAATGCCTTTCTTTGACCTTGCAAACTCAATCCCAAGAAAATATCTTAATTTACCAATCAACATTCGCATATGTGCAATCAAGTTTCATGGTTTTGAATTCTTCAGTGTTTTAACATTTATCATCTACTGATCTATAAGTTTATGATGAACCCAATGGGTCATACCTTAATGCCAAATGTCATGTATTCGAGTTGTCGGTCAAAGTGAAAGAATGGACCATAGTTACACAAACTGATGTACCAGGTTGAGTGGTGCAGGTTTCTTATCATTGTTGGCTATAGTATCTCATTGCACCCTCTGTACATTCTATGCTTTTCAATTATATATTATTAATATCATGGATTTTGCATCTAATCAGCTTTTTTAATAACTCTTTATGCTATATAGAAATGGATAATGAAATATGCGGCGAAGATGTTGAATGCATTAATGTCGGTACATCTTCTGGAAAAAAGCGTGGTAGAAGGAAAAAAAAGAATACCACATGGTCGGAGTCTGCTGATGAATACTTAGCTGATATATTGATAGAACAAATCAATCTCGGGCGAAATGATGGAACTGGGTGGACTACGGAAGGGTGGAGGGAGATTGAACGAAAGATGAAAGAAAAATATGGCAGTGAATGTGTTAAAGATAAAATCAGAAATCGCTTAAGAACGATAAAACATCATTACAATCATATCAAGACTCTCATGGGATTAAGTGGTTTTAGTTGGGATGACGTTACAAAAAGGGTTACTGCAAGTGACCAAGTGTGGGATGATTATGTCAAGGTGAGTAATTATAAATATATCTTAATATTATATTAAAAATTGTTTACTCAATAATTGTTGCTTTATTTTAATCACATTTGTCTAATTTAGGCACACTCTGACTATGATTACTATCAAGGAAGAAGCGTGGTCAACTATGAAAAGTTTGCTATTATATATGGAGATTCAATCGCTGATGGAAGAGATGTGTTGTTGACTAACCAACGTCCACCACATCCGATGGAAGCCCCCCAGGCAAACATCCATGATGTGGCGGGGGAATCAAGTAGCTCTGATAAGATGGATGAAGCTGTCTCTGAAGCACCAGCGTCAAAAAACGCTCAACTGGTAGTTCTCGACGCAATGTGCAAGATGAAACTAAAAGCGATTACGATCTTACACATGCAATTAAGGATATAAACACTACTTTGATCTACCTTGCTGACAAGATGGCTCAATCAGGGCCAAGCCAAGCTGACATTGTTGCTGCCATCAAAGAGTTGGATTTAGACCTTACTTTAGAAGTAAGGGCTCTTAGGCTATTGAAGGATCCACAAGTGGCTAGTTAATTTCTTGCATTTTCAACAAAGGATCGACGCCGTGCATGGCTCTTGGTGGAGCTAAGTGGCTCTATTTAGGATCGTTGGTTTGCTGAGCTTGCTTTTTTGTGGCTTTGAGTTTGCCTTTTTATCATGGGACTAAGTTTGTTTTTTTTTTTTTTCATGGGACTCAGTTTGCTTTTTTGTCATGTTATAATTTGAAATGACTCTATGTTATTAGTGTTGTTTCCTTTATGATGAATGTTATAATGTACTCATTTTGCCATTTTTCTTATTGTGATCCATGAATTATGTAGATTAATCATGTTGATATATAGTGTGGATTATTATGCTATGTTAGTTTTTCTATTCTAATATTTGTCAATCAATTTTCTAGCAGTGCAAAAGTAATGGATATAAATAAGAAGATCATATTTTTACACGCAGTAGCAATGACAATGATTACAGTTTTACTTTTATGGGACCATCACTGTAAACAAAAGAGGATAAAAAAGAGGAAGCGAGTACATGACTTGTCTCTGTCTGGCCATGAGTTTACTCAGTACCTCATTAGGAGTAATCCTCGTAATTCCTATGATTTACTACGCATGAGGACTGATGTGTTTTTAGAATTATGTGATTTACTAAAGAGAGAAAGG
The DNA here is from genome assembly GCA_028538565.1 of Umbellularia californica. Classification (NCBI taxonomy): domain Eukaryota; kingdom Viridiplantae; phylum Streptophyta; class Magnoliopsida; order Laurales; family Lauraceae; genus Umbellularia; species Umbellularia californica. Next base: position 93,604,421 of record JAPQWN010000003.1, on the reverse strand, counting down.
CTACTACATGCAACTAAAAGAGTTTCTGTAGAAGAACAGGTGGCCATCTTTCTAGCTACTGTAGGTCATAGTCAGAGAAATCGAGTAATGCAAATTCAATTTCAGCACTCGGGCCAAACAATTAGCAAGTATTTCAATGCTGTTCTAGACGCACTTTTATATATCTGCCCAGATTATATAAAGCTTCCTGGACCAGAAATGTCTACTCCAGCTCAGATTGCACTGAATCCAGTATTTTACCCTTTTTTCAAGGTACATAAATAATTTATACGGTAGTATCTTTTATTCCCTATGATGAATGTTTAAATTGTTATTGATGATAAATGTTTTTGCTATATTGGGATAGGACTGCATCGGTGCCATTGATGGCACTTATGTTCCAGCATGGGTATCAATTAAAGATCAACAACGATATCGATGTAGAAAAGGTTTTATTGCATAGAATATTATGGCAATAGTTGGTTTTGACATGATGTTCCAGTTTGTATGTGCTGGTTTTGAAGGATCAGCCAACGATCAAAAAGTTTTATCCGATGTTCTACAAAATAGGAGACTCTACAATCTTCAAGTTCCTGAAGGTAAATTTTTATTTCAAGATGTAAATTTGAAAGTTATTATAATTTTTGAAAACTAGTTAAACATGTTGCAATCTTCTGATAATTGTCACATTGAATCTTTATAGTAAAGTATTTTCTTATTGATGCTGGATATGGTAATAGGCGAGGTTTTATTGGACCATGTCGTGGGACCCGATATCATCTAAAGGAATTTGGAGCTCAAGCATTGGCTCCCAGGATAACTAGTGAGCTTTTTAATCTTCGCCATGCAAAGCTGAGAAATGTTATTGAAAGGACATTTGGCCTGTGGAAGGAACGGTTTCCAATTTTGACACATATACCTCGTAATTATCCTATCAAGACACAGGTAAAGATTGTAAATGCATGTGCTGTATTACACAACTTTATCATGAAGAGAAGTCCTAGTACGGATGAATTATATTAACGTCATCGTCATGAAAGAATATTCATTGAAGATGAAGATAATGATGATCGTCAAGATGAAGGTCAGGATGAAGTGAACAATGAAGAATTTGATAGTCAATATGCTTATCGCTTACAAGATGCAATAGCATTAGAGATGTGGGATGCTAATGCTAATAGAAGAGCTCGATGAACCAACATGTAGGAATTCTCTCCTTTTTTGCACATGGAAGGATATTCATTTTGAAAATGTGACGTCTGTTAATTTTGTAAAGGGCATATGGTAAATTCTTTTTTGAAACACCATGACTTCATTGATAGAAATGATGGGTTACTTTATTTATATGAGATTGAAACACCATAAAAATTTTTATGGTTTGGGCTTTTTTGTTTATATGGATTTAAAAAGTATATATAGAAATGATCAAAAAGTTACTATTTTTGGTATATAGTGGAGATGCATTAGAATATTTTAATTGTATATCTTGTGCAGTTGGTCCCACTTTATTGACTAATCATGGAGGGATTTAACTGGTGACATGTGTTTTTTTCATTTTTTTATTATAGCAACACTTCATTTTTGCTTTTCCATGTTTTCATGGTTTGACAATCATCCAAACATTTACAGGAACAAAAGGTGATGACCATTTTTTAGTGCTCCTAACTATTGCTACTATCAATATAATTTACAAAAATAAAAATTTATTATTTTCACATGTAATTCAAACAAATGTGGTAAAATGATTCACATGCGTAAATGATATGAAAGTGACAACAGTAGACAAACGTTGTAAACTGAAACGCATGTGTAAAGCTTACATATATGAAATTTACATATGGAACATTTCCATATGTAAACTGCATTTACGCATCTCATGTGTAAAAGGCAAACGCCCCCTAAGCAATGAAAAGAATTGGGAAGCAAAATACAAAAACACTAAAAAAGAAGTAGGTACCTGATATGATAACCCGAGAGAAGATGAACGGCCTTGAATACTGAGGACAATTGTTAGAATTGCACACGCAATAACGAAGGATCTTGAGACCGAAGCATTATCTGCGACACAAGACGATAAATCGTTGAAATTACAGGAGAAATGCAAGTACTAGAAAAGATCATATGGGTTTTTCTGGGTTTCTTCTCTCGAATCGGAATCGAAATCGATAATGAAAATACATACGGAAACCAGATGGCCCGCTGTTCATCTTTGAGTCAAAGGAAGCAACCACAAGCTCCTGCTCTTGAGAAAATCAGAGAGTTTTTTTTTTTTTTTAGCTATCTGACTTATCTCATGGGAAGGAGACCATCTAAACCCATCCATTTATGTGGCCATATCAGAGAGATTGAGACAGAGAGAGAGAGATTACATAGAAAGAGATAATGAGAGAGAGATTGGAGAAAGGGGGAGAGACATGAGAGGGGAGAAAGAGATGGGGGTGAGAGATGCATACCTTGGCACAGTAGTCTCTTTTACACTAAAGAGAGGAGAGTTGTTCCGGAATGGGAAGGAAGACGAGACGTCTTGCTTTTGTGTTGGAGAGGGAATATTGAGAGGAAGTGGGGTTTGTGCGTTTCGAACCTAGGATAGTTTGACGGAACGAATGAACACCATACCGGGCGCCTTTTTGAGTGGGGTTTCTTTACATACCATTTCCATATGGGATTCCTTTTACCATCCATGAAGGTGTGAAAAATTAGGTCCGAAAATGAGTATAGTTTCACATCATTTTCATATGAAATTTACATACGTGGTGCGTAAAATAGTGCAAACAAACGTAATGGTACATAACATTCACACATGTGCATCATTTACATATGTAAATGGCTGCAAACAAACGACCCCTTAGGATAATCATGACAAGGTTATATATGATTCATAATGAGCCACCCAATTTAGCTCATAACTTGTGTTCTAGATCTACACCTTATCACATAAGATAAGGTCTTTTGCCCAATTACAGAATAGCTCAGTGGTATAGGCATTTCACTTTTTAAGGTCGAGGTCCCCTAGGTTAGACCCATAATATCGTACAACTCATCTAATGTTAAAAAAAAAAAAAAAAACACATATAAGATCTTTTTCGCCTCACTTGGAAAGAAGGGAAGAATTAGTAGATACAAAGAACTTCTACTCATCAAATTGTTGTCCAGGGGTGAGATCAATCCTTAACTTTATAATTCCATGTATTTTGCGGCTTGCCCTATATTTGAATTTTGGGGTGGAATCAATTGATCACTCTTTGTTCCAGTTTCCTCAAGCAGTCTGATTTGGCTGATCTTTTATAATGTAAACTATGTGGTGCAGGTATCTGCTCTTCTCATTCAAAGAAGTAGAAGCGAGAACGATCTTCAAGATGGTAACTTGGGCCAGAGATAAAGTGGTTTGAAAAAACCCTGGTGTCCTTGGTTGCTCTTAAAGTAGTGAAAACAATTAGAAAATGCATTGGTCGATCTATTGAGTCTGTAACTCTATATATTTTGAAAGTGTATAGTTCTTTTGTCGTCGCAGATTTTTGCTATATTCTTAAAAAATCTTATGGTTAGACACAATCTTGCCCTTAGGTCCTACATGGACATGCAAGGGTGGACACTGGGGCTGGCAGGGGGCCATGTCCCCCCTATACTTCATAAGTTTCTCTAAGAAGCTTGCTCTGGCCCTTCCATGGTGTGGCCATTCATTAATAGACCCCCCATCCCACACACACGCGCGCACGCACGCACACACATTGTTTATGGCTCTTTTAATATGGTTTGACTCTTAGAAAAAAAAAGGAATAAAAAAATTACTGATTTTAAGAAAAACTTGAAATGAAAAATGGAAATGAAAAGAAAGGAAAGGAAATGAAGAAAAGAAGAACAAATAAACAAGGCTTAATAGAGTTGGAGAAGAGATTTTTTTAATATTCATTCTAACAATCTACACTTGCTCCAAATCTTACGATCCAAGAGAGGAAGAAGAGAAATCACATCTCGTAGAAACTTTTAAGTTTTGTTTGTGCAAGCAACGTTTCAACGGAAAAGGGTTAAAATCTAGAGCTTTCTTCTTCTTATTTGGTGCAGCAGCGAAAATGCAGAGAATTTTGGGATTTTATATTATCTTTCCTTGTTAGAGAGGTTCCGAAAATCCCAACTACCCCCCGTTGAAAACCAAAGATGCAGAACAGGAAACTTGTGGCTTTGCACAGAGAAGTTTGCAATGGAAAGAGGAGGAGACAAGGCACCGGTATACGTTTGGTGCAGCGACAAAATATCATGATTTTCCCCTCAGTTTGTGCTTCAATTCCACAATGGCGTGAATCCGTGCTTCCCACGTAGGGTGGTAGGAAATCAATTCTACGGACCGTTTCCTGTTCCACGGTGTTTACCCAACAAACTTTAAGGCATGAATAAAGCAGAACAGGAAACTTGTGGCTTTGCACAGAGAAGTTTGCAATGGAAAGAGGAGGAGACAAGGCGCCGATATACATTTGGTGCAGCGACAAAATATCCTGATTTTCCCCTCCTTTTGTGCTTCAATTCCACAATGGCGTGAATCCGTGCTTCCCATGTAGGGTGGTAGGAAACCAATTCTACGGACCGTTTCCTGTTCCACGGCGTTTACCCAACAAACTTTAATGCATGAATAAAGAAGAAGAATGACAAATCCACTTTCTCTTTTATAAATTATCTTACATTGCAATTTTTTTTAATAGTCTTTTTTTGTCTTTGGCTCCCCCTAAATAAAATTCCTGATTCCGCCCCCATGGATATGTTGTGGTTTGATAATTTCCTAGACTGGATACATAAGTTGATTAATCCTTTATAGGCTGCTTTGTTGGTTTGGAATGAAAGTTTCTTTTAAAGAAGGCAATAAACTTGTCTAACAACAAAGAAAAAGGAATCTTTGATAAGTACATCAAGATCATAGGAAATGTGTATGGACAGGTAATTATAAGCATAACAAAGGCATCTAACTTTACTGTGGAAGTTGGTTTACTGCAAAGGATACACGTGGATCTCCCTATCTATTTTCCTTGGTTATTGATAACTTGATAGCAAATATCCAAGGTGGAGTTTGTTCCATGGTGTATGGTATATGAAGATAAGTTAGCACTAATCAGTCAAACAAGAAGGCATATGAACAATAAGTTACAACTTAGGAAAAGTTTTCGAGTAAAAAGGTTAAAACATAGAAGATCAAAGACAAAATATTTAGAGGTCTGATTTTATTGGATCAAAGAATTTAAAGATGGTCAAAACCGAAAACAACCTAAGTACTATAGTGCGACCAATTTTGAAATTTAATAGTAAACCATAGAATAGAGTTAATAAATGGTTTTAGTTATTAGATATAATAAATAGAATGGTGAAAAAGGTATAATCTTCCAAGTTGCTAACCGATACATCTAAAATGCCGACTCGGATTCAAAGTATATGCCCATACAAGACGTTTCATGGGGCCTTTTTGTCTTGCACACGTACAACCGCATATAAGACGCAATTAAGACCTTTTTTCTACTATGCGCGGATTCGAACTCGAGACATGTTGGCTCTGATATCATCTCAAGTTGCTAACTAATGCACTCAAAATATCTAAGCGTTAAAGGCATTAAAAGTTGCTAATAAAGCATTATGCGATCTACCACTCAAATTAAATGGAAATTTTCAAAGATAGTAGTTAGAGTAACCTAAAAGGTAAACATTAAAGAAACATAACGTGAATGTGCTAAAGCTCATTTGATCAACGGCATATGCTAAGAAGGATGTAAGCTGTGAAAACATTTTAAAGGCTACATTCTCATGAAATTCATTCCAACTTCATTGAGGACAATTTAGCTGCTCATATCTTGTCTCTTACGCTTCTGCAAAAATCTCAGTGTCGTTTCTTTTTTTCTCTCTCATGAATAAATTAAAATTAAGCATCCTTTTTTGTCTACACATTTATCCAAATATTATGATTTTTTTCATTAAACGTTATAATGAACACTTACAAAAAAAATCGTCACCGATCTGATCTAGTGGACCATTACTGCCGACATATTCAAATTACACTATCTTACTATAAAAAAAAAAAAAAAAAAAACAAAAACTTGATGCCTAACACTATGAAAACATTCTATATCATCCTCCAAACAAATATAAAATAAACTCCCAAATGGCAGCTCAGTTGGCCTAGCACTATGGTTTGCATCCGGAGATTGTGGCTTCGAAACTGCACTACCACACTGAGACTATAGAGGAGTTTACATGGCTTTCCTCTAGGCCAGAGGGATTAGTCCAGCCCAAATACAAATATAAAATAAAAGGCAAATATATGAAGAACAAAGTATTCATTTTGATTGTTCTATCATTATTCATTACTACTAGGTCAATTTTTTTATTTCTAGAGATGGCTATATGTGGGACCCAAACCCTAGCCAATGGGACCACAAGAGAGTGCAGTTCTTTTCAAGCAGGTCCACTCCAGACCACCATTCACTTATCAGCTTCTCTCATTATATACCTCTAAACCCAACCGACTCTCTAAAACGGGCTGAGACTGGAGAGATTCTATAAAACCCTAGAGTTTCCTCCATCAGAGATCTCTCCAAGGAACGGAATCCTTCGTTTCTAGGGTTTCTAATCTCTCTCTTCTTCTTCCCTCTCTCTCTCTCTGATTTGTGCAGAAGAAGAATCCGAAGACAATGTGGAACAACAGCGGCATGGCGCCGCCGGGGACCGGAGGGTCTAGCAGCATGGCTCCGCCGGGGACCGGCGGATCGTCGGCGTTGCCGCCGCCGATGCAGCCATCGTACAGCATACCGCTCTCCCCGGCGGAGCTGGAGGCGCGGCTGGAGGAGAGGGCACGCAAGTGGATGCAGCTGAATTCCAAGCGCTACGGCGACAAGCGCAAGTTCGGATTTGTCGAGGCGCAGAAGGAGGACATGCCTCCCGAGCACGTCCGCAAGATCATCAGGTCTGGTTCTTCAGTGTTTTCGCCTTCAAATTCACCTCTCCCTTGTGTTTGTGTGTGCGCTCTTTAAATTACTCGAATTTGTGCGATTCGGAGTTTCAACTCGTTGTTGTCCAATCTGATCAAATCCTGATTCTAGGTCAGAAACTCGCCAATGCTTGATTTATTTGATGTGATATAAATTTCAGATGATTTTAGGGTTTGAAAGATGAAAGACAGTTTCCCATAGTTATGACAGAAATAATTTTGACTCCCAACAGTTTTTATGCTGGTATAAGCTAATTCCAATGGATAAGAAATAGAAATCTCTGCAGTTTTACTTAGAGATATTTAAGCAGTTGAAAAGTAGACATGAGCGAACTGAGAATCTTAGCACTGTATGGCCTTCAGAATAAGGGCCAAAACCAGTTCAGTTTGTACTTTGAAGGTCGAGCTGTGGCTCAGAATTTGAGAAGTGGTACCAATCTCATTTTGGTATTCGACACCATGTAAGAATAAATTTAGTTACTTCAATCAGCTGAATTGTAGAACATTAGAGCAGCCAATTGAGAAACATGGACATTAAGAACTACTAATATTTATATTATTTGGGGCTAGGTCTTCAGGTAATTGGTTAAACGAGTACCTATTTCTAATACGTAGATGTGTTTTTTTTTTTATATTTGTGACTTTCCTAAATACTTGGATTTTATGTTTGTTCATCTCAATAGGGCAAATGTGGGTTCCGTTTTCAATGCCACCCGGTGGTGGACCCAGGATTTTCATTTGGGTGGGGCTAAAACTTTGCTAGACTTAATATTAAAAATATATATATCTTTGTTAGAATTTGTTAGACTTTTTCACATTACCAAATAGCACCTGTAAGTTTTTCATCAGAAAATGTTCAACTCGTGGAACTCAACTAGATGCATGATAATTATTGAAGATTAGGTAATGAAGAGGTTAGGAATTAGGATGTTAATCAGAAATACCAAAAAAAATTAGATGGATAAAAAATGATTCTAACCTTAATTTTAGATACGCAAACTCACTTTATCATTTTCACTAAATTTATATGTCAAAATCAATGCCCAATGGAGATTGCTGCAAGTTCAAGGTGAGTGGGTGTGTGAGAAAAATCTGAATACAAGAAAAAACTGAGAGGGGTAAGAAGAGATGATAACGGGAATGGATTTGATCAGCTTTGGATTTGTAAATACGCTTAGATTTGATAATTTAGGGCTTAGGGTTTGGATTAGGATTTGGGGATTTAGGGTTTGGAATTAGGATTTGGAGATTAAGAGTTCAGATTTAGGTATAGAGTGATTAGGAAGGATTATACTACATATGTTTGGCAAAAGAAGATGCGGTAGTCTATACAACATAGTAACTGGCGACAAGGAGATTGATTGACAATTGGCATGAATGGATTTCGAAAGAAAAGGTTGAAGAAGAGGGAGTGCTGTGTTGCCGTGATGTTTTCTTCTTCTTTTTTATCTCTTTTTTTTTTACCAACGAAGCTTTACATATGTGGGGCTATCTTTAGACATATGTGGAGCGACAAGTTTAGAGGCATTCTCTAAGGCCCATTCAACTCTATGGGGATTTCAATTTCGACCCGGGGCAAATGCCAAGATTGCTCCAACATAGGTCCACCCCTGCTCCAAGGGCCCATTCAAACTCCATTGTTCTACCAAAAAAAAAACTTAATGGGGATGGTCCCCCCAGGTCATTCCAACCTAGGTCTGCCCTTGAATTGCCGCCAGTGCCACCAAAAGGCATGAATAATTGTTCACAACAACACAATTGGGAGTTTGTTTATTTTATCAAAAAGAGCCTCTAGACTGTGTAGTCCATGTTTCATATATATAACTGCTGAGGATACCCTTACGGAATATATTTTATTGTTGTCTATGTTGGATGTGATTGTTTATGTTTATGGAATTTTCCTTTTGGTTGGTTCCACCAGTTAAGTGGTCACTTATGTTTTTTTTTTTTTTTTTGGTCTTGTCTTCTACAGAGACCATGGAGATATGTCATCAAAAAAATTTCGTCATGACAAGCGTGTGTATCTTGGAGCCCTAAAATTTATCCCTCATGCAGTATACAAGCTTCTTGAGAACATGCCAATGCCTTGGGAGCAGGCAATAATCTTCTGCCCTTCTGATTATCTATGAACATATTTGAACCAATTTTCATATATGCATTTTTCATCTTTTGCGTCTTTTTTGGTTCAATAATTATGAGGTCTGATATGGTTATAGGTACGGGATGTGAAGATTTTGTATCATATAACTGGAGCAATTACTTTTGTCAATGAAATACCATGGGTAGTGGAACCTATCTACTTAGCACAGGTATGTCGTTTATCAATTTATCATGTGTTGCATACTAATTACAGCAAAACCATCTAGAGATGCCAATACAAACTTTTGAACAAAAAGAACTAAATAGTTGTGCCCAAATACTGAGAAAAACAAATAAATAATCAGCTCCTAGGGTGTGCTTCTCCATGGAGTTGATGTGAGAAGTTCACAGTTCTTTCCGTATTATTATTATTATTATTATTGGTATTGTTATTGTTGCTGTTGTTGTTGTTATTATTATTATTATTATTTTTCTCATGTGGCATGATGGGATGAAATGAATTTTTCAGTGGGGCACAATGTGGATCATGATGCGAAGGGAAAAAAGGGATCGACGGCATTTTAAAAGAATGCGATTTCCACCTTTTGATGATGAGGAGCCTCCCTTGGACTATGCGGACAATCTACTTGATGTGGACCCATTGGAGCCCATACAACTGGAAATGGATGAAGAAGAAGATTCTGCTGTATATACATGGTTCTACGACCATAAACCTCTTGTAAAAACAAAGCTGATAAATGGTCCTAGTTACAGGAGATGGCATTTGTCGCTTCCTATCATGGCAACTCTTCATCGGCTTGCAGGGCAGCTGCTCTCTGATCTGATTGACCGAAACTACTTCTACCTGTTTGACATGGAATCATTCTTCACTGCTAAAGCATTGAACATGTGCATACCCGGTAATCATTGTTATTATTTGTCATATCTATCCTAAACTTATTAGAATGAATCATATCTCTGTCTATAACATTATTGCTTGGAACACATCTTTGGCTTTGTGCTTTAAGTCAAGCCAGGAGCTAGATAATTGCACTTTGGCTGGCCTTTTAGACCAACAGGTTCCAAGAATTGATGGACCCCAATACACCCGTATTAGAATGGAGGATGTAGTTACATGGTTTTTACTTGCAAGCAGGGCAACCAACAATACCAGCTAATTTATGAAAATTTGAAATTATCAAACATGATGGTAGTGGCTTCTACATGCTGAAAGCTAAGTCACCAATATGTTATCCTGTTTTGCTGTTGCAGGAGGTCCCAAATTTGAGCCTCTGTATCGTGACATGGAGAAAGGAGATGAGGACTGGAATGAATTCAATGACATCAATAAACTCATCATACGTTCACCGCTTAGGACAGAGTATCGGATTGCCTTCCCTCATCTCTACAACAATAGGCCCAGGAAAGTAAGGCTCGGGGTATACCACACTCCTATGATAATGTATATAAAAACCGAGGATCCTGACTTACCTGCTTTCTACTATGATCCTTTGATACATCCCATAACCTCAGCTAGCAAAGTTGACCGGCGGGAGAAGAAAGTTTATGAAGAGGAGGAAGAAGATGATTTTGAGATGCCAGTTGGAGTGGAACCTTTGCTGCATAGCACTCAACTTTATACCGACACTACTGCGGCAGGTGTATCACTCTTGTTTGCACCACGCCCATTCAACATGAGATCTGGTCGGATGCGACGGGCTGAAGATATTCCTCTCGTGTCAGAATGGTACAAAGAGCACTGGTAAGCTCCATTTGATTGAATCTTTTTGTTGGCTGTTTGCATTTACCTCAATGCGTACTCTAGACTTTTAAATGATGTTGTGGCTTTTCATTGCATTGCAGTCCTCCATCATACCCGGTTAAAGTCCGTGTCAGCTACCAGAAACTATTGAAGTGTTTTGTACTCAATGAGCTTCATCACAGGCCTCCAAAGGCACAGAAAAAGAAGCACTTATTCCGATCGCTCCAAGCAACTAAGTTTTTCCAAACTACAGAATTGGATTGGGCTGAAGCAGGTCTTCAAGTTTGCAAGCAAGGATACAACATGTTGAATTTGTTGATTCACAGGAAGAATCTTAATTATCTTCACCTTGATTATAATTTTAATTTGAAACCTGTTAAGACACTAACGACAAAGGAGCGCAAGAAATCACGTTTTGGAAATGCTTTTCATCTATGCCGTGAAATTTTGCGACTTACAAAGCTTGTTGTGGATGCTAACATCCAGTTCCGCCTTGGAAATGTGGACGCATTTCAGTTAGCAGATGGTTTGCAGTATACCTTCTCGCATGTGGGCCAATTGACTGGTATGTACCGCTATAAATATCGGCTTATGCGCCAGATCAGAATGTGTAAAGACTTGAAGCACTTAATTTACTACCGATTCAATACTGGCCCGGTGGGAAAGGGACCTGGATGTGGCTTCTGGGCACCAATGTGGAGAGTTTGGTTATTTTTCCTTCGTGGTATTGTCCCATTGCTGGAAAGGTGGCTTGGGAATTTACTTGCACGACAGTTTGAAGGGCGCCACTCAAAAGGAGTTGCCAAGACTGTTACTAAGCAGCGTGTGGAAAGCCATTTTGACTTGGAACTCCGTGCTGCTGTCATGCATGATGTTCTTGATGCCATGCCAGGTGACTACCTTTTTTAATTTTTAGACTACATTCTGTTGCATATCTTATTCTACATGAGTTTGTTGCTAGTTGCTTCATTTTATGATTACCTGAGTTTGTTGCTTGCTTATGTCCTTTTTTGCTTGAGGATACCTGTATGATTTTAATGCCACAATCTTTTGTGAGTTGGACGACATTTTAAATCTCTATTTTCTTCTAAGAAGAATAAACTAGAATATTTATCTTTGCTCCATCCCACTGCAGAGGGAATTAAGCAGAACAAGGCAAGGACCATTTTGCAGCATCTTAGTGAAGCATGGCGCTGTTGGAAAGCGAACATCCCTTGGAAGGTATAGTTATGATTTATGATACTTACTTGCTTTAAATACTTAAGAGTACTTTTCCATATCCTGTCCCTGCCAGAAGTTCTCACTTTTAAGAATCTACAGGTTCCTGGCCTGCCGGTCCCCATTGAGAACATGATTCTTCGTTATGTTAAGTCAAAAGCTGATTGGTGGACAAATGTTGCTCACTACAATCGTGAGCGTATAAGAAGAGGCGCAACTGTTGACAAGACAGTCTGTCGGAAGAATCTGGGAAGATTGACTCGTTTATGGTTGAAGGCAGAGCAGGCATGTATCTTTGTCAATAGTATAGTTGTTGCCGTTGGTTATTTCCTTTGCATAAGAAGGTTTCTCCCCCTTCCCAACAAGGGTTCCCCTGTTCTAATATAAGCCATCATCTATTTCTTGTAGGAACGGCAACATAATTACTTGAAAGATGGTCCTTATGTCACCCCAGAAGAAGCAGTGGCCATATACACCACGACTGTGCACTGGCTGGAATCACGAAAATTTTCTCCTATACCGTTTCCTCCACTATCATACAAGCATGATACAAAGCTTCTTATCCTTGCACTTGAAAGGCTTAAGGAGTCTTATAGTGTGGCAGTGCGGCTGAACCAACTACAGAGGGAAGAATTGGGTCTCATTGAACAAGCATATGACAATCCACATGAGGCATTGTCACGTATAAAGCGTCATCTGCTGACACAACGTGCATTTAAAGAAGTAAGTTAATTTTGAAGTTCAGAAAAATTGTTTTAGGTTCTGCCTTTCATTCTTGTTGATTGTATAATGGTAACTGATGATAACTCTGTGACAGGTTGGCATCGAGTTCATGGATTTGTATAGCTATCTTATTCCTGTATACGAAATTGAACCTCTTGAGAAAATTACCGATGCATACCTTGATCAGTATTTATGGTATGAAGGAGACAAGCGCCATCTCTTCCCCAATTGGATTAAGCCTGCAGATTCGGAGCCGCCTCCACTATTGGTTTACAAATGGTGTCAAGGAATAAACAACCTGCAAGGTATTTGGGACACTAGTGATGGGCAGTGTGTCGTGATGCTTCAGACAAAATTTGAGAAGTTCTTTGAAAAGATTGACTTGACAATGTTAAACAGGTAAGTGAAGTTTTTATCTTGATTATATTGAAGCAAGTAAAATTGCTTATTGTTGCAGAATGTGAATCTCAAACTCTTTACTTTTGCAGGCTTCTACGGTTGGTTCTTGACCACAATATCGCTGATTATGTCACTGCTAAGAACAATGTTGTTTTGTCGTACAAGGACATGAGTCACACGAATTCTTATGGTCTAATTCGAGGCCTTCAGTTTGCGTCATTTGTCGTTCAATATTATGGGCTGGTTTTGGATCTTTTGCTACTTGGTTTGACCCGAGCCAGTGAAATTGCTGGTCCACCTCAGATGCCTAATGAGTTCATTACATATTGGGACACTAAGGTGGAGACAAGGCATCCAATTCGATTGTATTCTAGATATATAGACAGAGTTCACATATTGTTCCGTTTCACACATGAAGAGGCACGTGACCTCATTCAACGCTACCTTACTGAACATCCTGACCCAAACAATGAAAATATGGTTGGATATAATAATAAGAAGTGTTGGCCAAGAGATGCGAGGATGAGGCTTATGAAACATGATGGTATTGTCCCTTTCCGTATTATTTTGTAAAATTGTAAGTTCTACTCCTTCTATGGTGCTTAATATTTCTTTCCATTGCTCTGTAGTTAACCTTGGGAGAAGTGTTTTCTGGGACATGAAGAACCGACTTCCTCGGAGTATCACGACATTGGAGTGGGAAAACAGCTTTGTTTCTGTTTACAGCAAGGACAATCCTAATTTGCTTTTCAGCATGTAAGTATATTTGGCTACATTTCTGTCCTTTTTTGTTGAATTCTAGGCACTGCTGATGACCTTATTGGAGTTGGCACAGCTTATTTGTCTCTCTTATCTTAATTTTTTGTTTTGTATGATTTTGTGACCTGTGTTAGAAAAGGCATAGGAGGCTTATGCATTTAGGCAAGGCCCTTACTTAAACACCAAGGCTTAATGAGGCATGCTTCAGTCCTAGCCCTCATGCAAAAGCTCTTTACAGTTTACACACTCATGCTCATACAGTCATACTGTTTTTGACTTATTGAAAAATAAATAAATAAGTTCAAGGATTCCAAAATCTCGAATTTAACCTCAACATTCGGTTTGTTTTTTCCCCCCTTCTTATCTCTCTCTCTCTCCCTTCTTTTTTTTTTGTCTGGTTTGTTTAGTATTAATCAATCGTCATTGATTTCCTAATTACCACTTCTACTTGAATATATGTTCTGTTCTTTTGGTTTTCTCGATTCCCATTGATTGGTATTTGTCCAAACTCTTCATCATCATCATCTAGGCCTAATCCTTCTTTCTGAGGTCAGCTTGGAGGTTGTAATTCTCTGCATACTGAGCCTAATTAAAAATGAGACACACCATTTCTCTTATATATTATTTTCAGAATTTCTACTATTATACTTATCATGGCATGTCTACTTTTTCATTGCTTAATTGTGTTGTTACTTAATAATCAGATTCATTGGACTTCTAATCTGGATAGATTTTCTTGAAGCCGTTTTCTCCAGACCAGTCACCTTTTTGGTTGCTTTGCAGTTTCTTCCAATCATGAAAATTATGAGTAGGCATTTTTTTTTGCTTCTGATACTTACACATCTTTTGGCATTTAGGTGTGGCTTTGAAGTTCGGATACTGCCGAAGATAAGAATGACTCAAGAGGCATTCAGCAACACCAAGGACGGAGTTTGGAACCTGCAGAATGAGCAGACCAAGGAGCGGACAGCAATAGCCTTTTTACGTGTTGACGATGAACACATGAAGGTGTTTGAGAACCGTGTGAGGCAGATTCTTATGTCATCCGGATCAACAACTTTTACTAAGATCGTCAACAAATGGAATACGGCTCTTATAGGTAATCTTCACCAACTACTTTCTGTAGTTAACTGATAGTGCGTTTTGGAAAACTAATACACATACCATTCCAGGTTCTGTGACATCATGCTGAATAACTATTTCCTTGCAGGTCTTATGACATATTTTCGTGAAGCAACTGTGCATACTCAAGAGCTGTTGGATTTGCTCGTCAAGTGTGAAAATAAAATTCAGACACGTATCAAGATTGGGTTAAACTCAAAGATGCCTAGCAGGTGATTTTTTTTTATCCCAAAATCATTATTTTTCACATGAAGAACCATTCATTTTGTGTAATAATGTTCTGAGTTCCTCTCTGTACACCAGATTCCCTCCTGTCATTTTTTACACTCCGAAGGAAATTGGAGGCCTTGGTATGCTATCAATGGGACACATATTGATACCACAGAGTGACCTCCGATACAGTCAGCAGACAGATGTTGGGGTAACACATTTTCGGAGTGGTATGAGTCATGAAGAGGATCAGCTCATCCCAAATCTTTATAGATACATACAGGTTAGAAGCTCATACACTGGAATGTAATGCAATTCTTTTTAAATATCTATCTGGCTATCTATTGTTACTATAACATGTTGTCATGTTCGTTTGCAGCCATGGGAGAGTGAATTCATAGATTCACAGCGTGTTTGGGCCGAATATGCATTGAAGAGGCAGGAAGCACAGTCCCAAAATAGGCGTCTAACCCTTGAGGACCTTGAGGTGACTTGGTTGATTATATTTCCGAAATTATGTCGCCATTGATCATACATGTGTATCTTTTAATTCTCTCAAAAAAAATGTCTTTCTATAATTATATCACTTTGATATAAAAAAAATCTCATGCTTATATACTTGAGTATCTTTATTGTCTAATTTTCTTGTTACCCATAATTATCTTTGGAGGATATTCTCTTAAACAATATTGATAGGAATGGGAGTCACATCACATTTTATATATGGAATAAATTTTACACATGTACCGTTTACATTCATGGAGTTGATCACCTTTAGCGCATGCTTGATAAACTTATCTTGTTATTTCGCAGGATTCATGGGACAGGGGGATACCTCGTATTAACACACTCTTTCAAAAGGACAGGCATACTCTAGCTTATGACAAAGGGTGGAGAGTACGGACTGATTTTAAGCAGTATCAAGTTCTGAAGCAAAATCCCTTTTGGTGGACACACCAGCGGCATGATGGCAAGTTGTGGAACTTGAATAATTATCGGACAGATGTAATCCAAGCACTTGGAGGCGTTGAGGGAATTCTTGAACACACCTTATTTAAAGGAACATAGTGAGTTACTTTAACAATTTTATGCATTTGAATATATTTTATTCTCTGAGAGCCTTTGACTTCCTAAAAGTTAATGCATGCCTTCTGAGAGACACAAGTGGTTGTTTCATGCAAAGATTGGCCTTGAGGATTTAAACGCAATGTGTAACCCTCAGGTGACATGTCATTTTTCCATGATTTACACAGGAAAATGGCAATGACCTAAGGGTGAATGAAGAGTTATTGATAAATATATTCAAGTAATCATCAATTTCCCTACCTTTGATGGGAAATACTTTCTCAACCTCAAGTCACACAAATGTGCGGGAAAATTTTATGCTCTTCACTCCATTGTTGATTTTCTCCTTGTCACTCTTCCTAATCCATCATTTTCCTAGGTTAATCATATGAAAATGTCAAATGTCCCCTCAGCCATATATTGTCATGATAGTGTGATCCATTTGTTATATGAAACTTGACACTCTGAATCAAGAAATCAGTGAAGAACTACATGTTTTATAGGCTAAAAATGCTTATGTTTTGACTCTTTATAATCTGAGCAGCATTTGGAAGTCCTTTGGTACTTGTATTTTTTCTTACACTTAAGTATAACTGTAACATTTGCTCTTAATTTTTTTTCTTGTAAATTCATGGATATGCTTCATGTATAAGAGTGTTAAATCAGCCAAAAGGAAAATATATGAATGTTTATAATTTGAGCTGCATTTGGAAGTCCTTATTTTTTTTATTGTACAATTGAAATAGTATTTGTGAGGTGTGATATGACTCATGCCGCTTTCTATTTCAGTTTTCCTACTTGGGAAGGTCTATTTTGGGAGAAGGCATCTGGTTTTGAGGAGTCTATGAAATACAAGAAGTTGACTAATGCTCAGCGATCTGGGCTGAATCAAATTCCAAACCGTAGGTTTACTCTTTGGTGGTCTCCTACTATTAACCGTGCCAATGTTTATGTAGGCTTCCAAGTGCAATTAGATTTGACAGGGATATTCATGCACGGGAAAATCCCAACCTTGAAGATATCACTGATTCAGATCTTCCGTGCTCATCTTTGGCAGAAGGTCCATGAGAGTGTTGTTATGGACCTTTGCCAGGTTTTGGACCAAGAACTGGATGCATTGGAAATTGAGACTGTCCAGAAAGAAACCATACATCCCAGGAAGAGTTATAAGATGAACAGCTCGTGTGCCGATGTTCTTCTCTTTGCTGCACATAGATGGCCCATGTCCAAACCTAGTCTTGTTGCCGAGTCAAAGGATGTATTTGATCAGAAAGCAAGCAATAAATACTGGATAGATGTGCAACTCCGCTGGGGAGACTATGATTCTCATGATATTGAGCGCTACACTAGGGCCAAGTTTATGGACTATACCACAGACAACATGTCCATATATCCATCTCCTACTGGTTTGTTTTCTTTCCTCGCCTTTGCACAAGTTGGCTCTCTTATCGTCTAGGACTGATTGTCATTTTGTTTCTTCTCCAGGAGTGATGATTGGGATTGATCTGGCATACAACTTGCATTCTGCTTTTGGAAATTGGTTTCCTGGGTCAAAGCCCTTACTTGCTCAAGCAATGAATAAAATCATGAAGGTATATCAATTATTATGTTTCCACTATTCTTTGTTATTCATACATCATGAGGACTATGCAGGCCCATGAACAGATTTCTCAGCAAAATGGAGTTTTATGGGGATGCCTCATGTAAATTATAAAGGTGAAACATTTTAACATCTTGACAATCTGCAGTAAGAAACTCTGCAAAACCATTTTACCAAGGTGTTTTGTTCAGACTTCAGAGGCCCATAGTTAAAAGCTTCCAGGGTCTGCAATCCCCGGACATTTCAGCCTAATGCAGGTCCTTAGTTTTTTGCTTTAAAATATATGAAATGGAAATGGCTAATGCTCTCGCATGCATGTGCTGCAGTCAAATCCAGCTCTGTATGTGCTGAGGGAGCGTATAAGAAAAGGTTTGCAGCTGTATTCATCTGAGCCTACAGAACCATATCTCTCATCTCAGAATTATGGTGAGATCTTCAGCAATCAAATAATATGGTTTGTCGACGACACGAATGTCTATCGTGTTACAATCCACAAAACATTCGAAGGGAATCTCACAACAAAACCCATAAATGGTGCCATCTTTATATTCAATCCACGGACAGGACAGCTCTTTTTGAAGGTTTGTTTATTTTGTTTTTGATTTTGTTTTTCTTTTTTTTTTTTTTTTAAGTTCTATTGCCTCGTATCCTTGCCACTGATCTATCAGTGACAGAGAGAGTTGGTTTATTTTATGACAATCTATGCTTGGAACAATTGACATTTGGATTTCCTAACACAATGCATTTGATTTCTTGTAGGTCATCCATACAAGTGTTTGGGCAGGGCAAAAGCGTCTTGGTCAGCTGGCTAAGTGGAAAACAGCAGAAGAAGTGGCTGCACTAGTGCGGTCATTGCCCGTTGAGGAGCAGCCAAAGCAGATCATTGTGACACGCAAAGGAATGTTGGATCCTTTAGAGGTCCATTTACTCGACTTTCCAAACATTGTAATCAAGGGAAGTGAGCTGCAGCTACCTTTCCAGGCATGCTTGAAAATTGAGAAGTTTGGAGATTTGATTCTGAAGGCCACAGAACCCCAGATGGTTCTTTTCAATATCTATGATGATTGGTTGAAAAGTATATCATCCTATACTGCTTTCTCTCGGCTTATCTTGATTTTACGTGCACTCCATGTGAACAATGAGAAGGCGAAAATGTTACTAAAGCCCGACAAGTCAATTGTCACTGAACCACATCACATCTGGCCTACTCTGACTGATGATCAATGGATGAAGGTAGATTTCCTTTTGTGGTCTTGTCTTTTTTTCCCCTGATGTTACTTTCATCAAGTTTGAACCTAGGTGGCAGATTTGATCGGCCAGTGATGGTGCAAGTTATTCTGTTTTTGTTACATGATATTCGATTTTTGTTTCTATATTATTTTCCACTCAATGAATTCTTTTTTACCATCTAAAGGATGGTGGCTAATGTCTCCTTCAATGTAGGTTGAGGTTGCTCTGAGAGATCTGATACTATCAGATTATGCCAAGAAGAATAATGTGAACACATCAGCACTAACCCAGTCTGAAATCCGTGACATAATACTTGGGGCTGAGATAACACCACCTTCACAGCAAAGGCAACAGATAGCAGAAATTGAGAAGCAGGTTTGTCTATTGCAAAGGCAGTCGCTTTGGAGGGTTTTTATTTATTTATTTGAACTATTTTTTTTTTTGGTTTAATCCTGTTTAATCGCCCTCAAACTGTCATGTTCAGGCAAAAGAAGCTAGCCAACTCACAGCTGTGACGACAAGGACAACAAATGTGCACGGGGATGAACTCATTGTCACCACGACAAGCCCCTACGAGCAAGCAGCATTTGGCTCTAAAACTGATTGGCGTGTAAGAGCAATCTCAGCTACAAATCTCCATCTCAGAGTTAATCACATTTATGTGAACACGGAAGATATCAAGGTAATTAAATGTGAATCTTTGTTCTTTACATCTTTTGAACTTGAGAATGACTTGGATAAACTGATCTTGAAAGTATTCTGATTACAGGAGACGGGTTACACATACATCATGCCAAAGAACATTTTGAAGAAGTTTATTTGCATAGCAGATCTTCGGACTCAAATTTCAGGGTACCTTTATGGCATAAGCCCCCCAGACAACCCCCAAGTGAAGGAAATCCGCTGTATAGCTATGCCACCTCAATGGGGTACTCATCAGCAAGTCCATCTTCCATCTGCACTCCCTGAGCACGACTTCTTGAATGATCTAGAGCCATTGGGATGGATGCATACTCAACCAAATGAGCTCCCTCAGTTATCACCTCAGGTGAGCTCTCTCTGAGGGCTTATGTAAACTTCATATCAATGCTTAGTTAGCCTGGTGCCTAGCATTAGGTGCAGACCTTTAATTGCGCCTCACGATGTTCTTTCTTTTGTATTTTGCAGGATCTCACTTGCCATGCCCGGATTCTGGAGAACAACAAGCAATGGGATGGTGAGAGGTGCATCATTCTAACATGCAGTTTCACCCCCGGCTCCTGCTCCCTGACTGCTTACAAGCTGACTCCAACTGGTTATGAGTGGGGTCGTGTCAACAAGGACACAGGAAGTAATCCACATGGTTACCTGCCAACTCACTATGAGAAGGTCCAAATGCTTCTCAGTGACCGCTTCCTGGGATTCTACATGGTAATATATTGCTCATTCAAATCTGTCTATTTTCTTTTCTAGTTTGAACTGACTATCCCAAGCCAACCCACTTTTCACTGCTGATATTATGTTCTTCAATGAGTAACTGATTGCTTTTGTTTTATCTACTCAGATTCCAGATAGTGGTCCCTGGAATTACAACTTCATGGGAGTGAAGCATACAGTGAGTATGAAGTATGGTATGAAGCTAGGAACACCCAGAGACTACTATCATGAGGACCATAGGCCAACTCATTTTCTCGAGTTCAGTAACTTGGAGGAGGGTGAGACTGCTGAGGGAGACCGGGAGGACACATTTGCTTAGCAAGGAAGACCAACATGCCATGTGCCATGAATGCAAAGGCGGTGATGTCTTCTGTGTAGTATATAATACCCATGTTTGTATTGAGCTACTGTGACTAGAGAATCCATCCATGCTGTATTTGCTTCCTGTTGAGTTCATCAAAGATTTTGCTGCAAGGCATATTTTGATATGGGTTTTAGTGGGAATAGAACACACGAGAGATCTGTAAGAAGTGCCTCACATGTGAGGAGGCCTGTTTCCCTGCAATGTATATTTGGTTGGGTCTTTTGAAATGAAGCCATGCTGAAGGTCAGGCGTCAGGGGAAATTGAGTTCCCACAAATATTACAAGTGCACCATTGAGGTTGGTCATACTCATATTATGCAGGGTACCCCAAAAAAAAAGTTAAGGTCATGTGCAAGTTTACTACGGTATGTGCCAGGCTGAACCCAGATAAAAGGTAGCAGCACCAGTCAAAAATTACTACGAGCCAGACACCTGCCCTATCCCACCTTGCTGGGAGGGTATATGAGGACATGAGATACATATAGTTCAATTTTAATTGATCGGCAATGAGCCAAATATGCTACAATTGCCTTGATTTTAGCCTATTATGATCCCATTCCATACTTTTTTGTTTTAAGAGTTTTATTACTGACAACATCAGTTTTGGTTAACACTATGGTAGTCTACAGACCAGTAGTACTCACTTCATTGCTTGTAAAGTTGGGACCCATGCAAGTGTCCCATCATCAATCTCAATTGATGTGCAACTATCTCCATGAATGGATGAGATCTAGTGCCTGCTAAAATGACAGTATATGATATTTTGTTTTAACTATTGGTCTTGTTTGCACTGGGTCAACGGATAAGATCATTCCATCATGAGTATGGGGGGTCTGACTGCTCACTTTGAGCAACAGTAAGCTGTGAAGGGCAAGTTTTGTTTGGGAGTGGCTTTCAAGTTCAACTGTTTGGTCAGTGAAGAAAAGTGTGTCCACTTTAGATTGTTTTCACCAAATATGAAGTTGCAGAGATAGATTTATATTCTAATGTTTGCTAAAATGAGGTTTTACTTCTAACCCTAAAGGCCCATTTGGATCTTGTTTTGTTCTTTGCCAACGCCAAAGGCAATTAGATTTACTAGTAACAAGGCAATCGAATTCCAAGAGAAAGGGCCTAAAGCTAAGGGAACTTTAATGTTGCACATTCAATATCACTATTTTTTGTCCCCTCATATTAAGTGTAAGATTTTAGACCGCATCCTCATAATCATCAGGACCATAGATCGTGAGAAATTTACGAAAACGTCCAGACTGTTAAATCTTCATTTCCGGACTTTTACCAGCCCCATTGTCACTATCTGAACCATTAATCCTCTTTAGAAGTTCATTTTCATCTACGGGGTCGAATTTCAAGTGTCGATTGAATATGGGTCTTTAAATATCTTCGAAAAACATATCAACTGTTGGATGAGTGCATTTTTTCTCCAAACTCTTTAATCATCTGGGCCTCTAATGCAAGATCACCTTCATCATAAGGCCAAAAACGGCTAGTGACTCAGATTTCATCCATTGATTAAAATCTATGAAAAACCATGAAAGATGTGAACCATTAGATACAATCAGATTCATATTTGAAGAGGTGTGAAAATGGCAAACAATGAATTGCGCTTCACATGAGTCACTTACATATGTATGCCATTTTCACATCACATGTGAAAATGACAAACAAGAAACAACCCCTCGAGAAAAACTCAAACAGAGCTAACCCACTGCACTTTTTTATGACCAATATACCATATGGTAAATTATCTAAAAGGACATCTATATCAAAAGTCTCTCCTTCCCCCACTTCTTTCTACACTCACCCACCCTCACCCCACCCCAGCCACCACCACACACCGCCAGACAGAGCAAAAGAGAGGGAGGGAGGGAGAGGAAGAGCGAAAGAGAGGGAGACGATGTGTAGAAAGTAATTCTGGTAATTTTTTAATTTAAATGGGCAGAGAGATGCATTAAGTGGAAAGAAAAATTATGTGTGCATTTAGCAGTTCTCAAAACCCAAATTACCTTCACTTGGGTTGAACGGTAAAAAGATAATTTAGCCCCTTAAAACTTTGATGAGTCTAAGATCATTTGAGTGGCTTGATGTTTACTATCTCCTAAACCACATCCAATCCTTTTCACCACCATGCCTTACCTGGTCATCATGCATTCAGGTGGGCCCCACAAATTCTAGCAACTAACGATTCATAGAAAGGCCTCAGTTTCTTCAAATGAAAGTAGTTCCCACTGGGCTACCCCCAAAATCTCTAAAAGCAACTAGAATGCAAACTAGAATGCAGGGAGTTTCCATTAAATAAATTCTTGTCACATGATATCACTCCCGCCCACACTTTTTTCTTTTTGACCCTTTCTTCTTTTTTTTCTGGGCTCTGAAAGATACTAACCCACACATACACCAAGGAAAAAGGAAAAAGGAAAAAGGAAAAAACCATGTTTTTGGATTTTGCCCAATCAGTATGAATTTTCAGTTTTACATATCCACAAGAGGGGAAGAAAAGGATTCATAAGACTCAAAAATGTTTCAAACTATTGACTCAGAATACTTCCTGCCAAAAGCTCAATCAATGCACACACCTTAAAAGATACAACGCTAAGGTTTCAAATGAATCCAATCCACGAAGCCAAAAACATAAAACATTGAGAAACTGCCAGAGTATGACTATCCCATACACATGCATACAGCTGTGAAGTTCACTGTGCCATGTGCAAACAATTCAAGCATTACAAACTATGGCCCTCACTGTATATGAGGCACACAACCCAAAAACCTTTATTATCCAACAATCCTAGTCCCAGATTAAAAAGACTGTCATCTTCTGACCTTTTGAACTGTCCTAACCATTCATTCTAAGGACACCAATGGGATGTTCATAGTGATTCTTAGGGTTATGCCCCATCCATCATGGACCACAATTTGGCAGCTTGAATCTTGAACACGTACAACGTCATACACAGAGTGCACACACATGGATAAGCATATACTGGCATGTCAAATAACGCCTCAGATATAAACCATACCATCATAATGCAGAAAAATATACTCAAAATGTCTTCCATCAGCACAATGCAAAAGACAATCTTCACCTAAAACAAGATGGCAGAGTCACCCCATGGCAAACAAATGCGAGCACCACATAGATAACAACCAAGATGAGGACTATCAATGCAACCCTGTGAAACAAAGAAATCCCTCTGGTTAGCATTTACTTTTCCAATGAACATTAAATGCCAAGAGGTAAAAAATCATTTGTGACAATTTCAATCCATTCATAATTGAAAGGTGAATTCAATGACAATAACAGATCGAAAAAAGGTTTCCTTTTCAATCTGTTAATGAAATTCCACCAATTGCCTACCCTGATTTAGTTCATCTGGTAATCTCAACAAAATTAGGCATACGAGAAGGTATTGAGAAATTTCAGAAAAGAAAAACACAGACAATAAACTAATTTACTGAACTGCACAAAAGACATACTGCTACAGATTGATATTGTCTACTCATGGTTTAAAATCTCGGTCTCGGTCGCGGTATCGGCCGGGCCGAAAAACCGATATGATATCGGTATCGGTCGCGGATATCGGTCCGTCGCGGTCATCGCGGTGTGAATTTTTTTTTTAATCCAAAAAAATTTGCAAAAATATCCAAAAAATCCAGAATATTAGAAAATGCTAGAATACAATACTTTTTTCCATTAGTAATAACAATAAATCAAAATCTCGGTCACCTTAAGTTATAAGTCCTGTCTGTGTCACAGTTCGCTATCTTTTTTAGTATTTCATATAATGCAACCATTATTAATGCTCATGATCAATTTATTAGTGTAAAATATAAGAAAATAAAGATAACATATCAATCATCATTTAATGCTAATTCAATCATCAAATATCATGTTTATGAGTCTATGACTATGAGTAGATGTAGATTTATCATCCACACACTATTAATAAGCCTTTGGTATCACAAATATTCTAACAAGTTACAAGTAACAACAATTATTTTTAAGAAATTTTTTTTAATAAAATCATTTTCAAAATTCAAAATACATAGATCTAGCATAAAAGTTTGTAAATCAATCATTTATACACCATACAATGATCATGAATCATTAAAAGAACATAGTTATGATGAAATCCCAAAAAAATGATATATAATAATTCAAATATCAAAAAATCCGAAAATAAAAAAAAATTGGAAAAAAAAGTTCAAAATCATGTGTATGAGTAGATCTAGCATGAAAGTATGTAGATCTAACTTCTAAATGAAAAACATAAATAAATGACAAACCTAATGATTTCTATACTTCATCTAAAAAATTAAAAAAAAAAAAAAAACCACACGATAAAATGCTTTGGGTTGATTTTCTCATACCTTAGATAATATTTTCTTCAAAAAATTAATGTGGGATTTTGAAATGTTGAAGAGGGAGTGGCTGGGCTGTGGCTGCTGCTATGGTTGGAGAAGAGAAGAGAAGAAGAGGAAGATGGGGAAAAAGTAGAAAAAATTAGGGTTTTTTTCCATTATATATCATCTCGGCCGATATTTTGAAAATATCGGCCGAGATATCGGTTAGGGCCGAGATGATATCATCTCGGCCGATATCTCGGGATTTTGAAGGGATATATGACCGAGACCGATATCTCACTGAGATATCGGCTCGGTCTCGGCCGATACCGAGTCATATCGGCCGATATGACTCGGTATCGGCCGATATTTTATACCAGGTCTACTACATTGGTTCATCTGTCCATCTTTAGATAGACTTTTGAGGTATACACATGGCTGTTCACACAACTACACCATGCAATGTGACACCCTCTGATGCCCATACACATCCAACCCATGCAAAAGGTGATGGACCTAGAGTGTCATTGAACTGGCCCAAAAATCAAACAGAACCATTGGTCTGCTACGCCACAAAAGTATGAAATAGATGACAGAAATCTTTAAAAAACCACATGATTACATGTGTTGGCCGGCTAATATATTTAAGTGACTGATTTCTGAACCCTGTGTGTCTGAGAGAGAGAGAGAGAGAGAGAGAGAGAGAGAGAGAGAGAGAGAGAGGAATGTTCATGTGTATCCATCCGTCACCATAGCATGAGGGACGCCTACATAATTGGAAATATTCATGTGTAGAAAAGGAAAAGCCATGTATATTCATATGCAGAAGAGGAATGTTCATGTGCAAAGGAAAGCCACTTCAAAAGGAGATTCATTAGAGTCAGTACATAATTTCACAAATCTCTATTGGTTGTACGTTTTTTGGGACACTTTTATTTGTAAGGACAAAGAAAACAATCCCACTGGTCTCATATCCTAAATTGATGACTTGGAGAGAATCAAAGAATATACATGGGCACAAGGCGTACATGAATTTTTGGTAAAGAGTTTATGTGAAAGTTCAAATAAAGCATCAGGATATATCAATGGAGTTTCCCCATTGGGTCTCTTTTGGCTTTATTTGCTCATCCCCTCTGTTTTGGGGCTTTTTGAGTCAGTATATATCTATATAATAAGGGAGAGCAGTATTTGAATCCTTGGACATTTTGGACCCTTGGATTTATGTACATATTTTTGTACATAAATCCTAGGGCTGAGAAGGGATTCGAGAGCTTGGTAATTTTGTAATTATTTGAAAACAAAGGGGCAGTAACTTTTTACTAAGGACAAGAGGATACGGGAGTGCCATTGATTTTCTGTGAAATTACGAAACCTACCATTATCTTTTCCCAGAGGATATGGGAGTGTCCTTGGTTTTCTGTGAAATTACGAAACGTGCCATTATCTTTTCAAAACTTCCTTACAAGTAAAGATATGATTAAATACATGGCTATGATTGCAATTGAGTGATTGAACGGTGTGGAATTTGGGCCCACAACTTACTAGTTTGCCCCTTCACATATATATGTTGTTTTTCACGGATTATGGAATCTGGGCTAACTTGGATTATTTTGGTAGCAGATGCAAACGTGGCTTGCATGCAATTAAACTAGACTGCTTATAGTAGTGGGCCACTTCTGGTATTCAATGGTGGTTAAACAAGGGTCCAGTTGGCTGGGCTGTTTTACCTAAAAAAATAAAATCCGGCTGGGCTTGATTTGAAGCTGATTGATCCAATAGGCCACAAAGAAAATTTGAGTTAAATTTGTTAAATTATGGGCGGTGTTAGTTGTTAGGTGGTCAAAAGAAGAGTAATTAGATTTAGTTGTGCTCAGAGCGTGGTACGCTGTGCCTTCAGGCACGGGCAATGACTAGTCTCTTATATTGTACAGTTCTTTTGAGCAATCAATACATCGTCATCATTTTTTTTTTTTGAAGGGATATATCAATGGATGTAAGTGTCCCTCACCCTATGGTGAGGGATGGATGCACATGAACATTCCTTATATATATATATATTTATATATTTATATATATATGGAGGATCTTCATGTGCATCTATCCCTCGCCATTTTTGGTAAGGGACACCCCTTTTGGGGGTGTTTTAAGTACAAGAAGGGTTTGTACCTCCCTCTTGTACTTAAAACACCCCCAAAAGGGGCGTCCCTCACCAAAAATGGTGAGGGATAGATGCATATGAATATTTCCCTATATATATATATATATATATATATATATGGGAGATGCTCCTATGAGTGTGAGGGCCCCACCCTATCTCTCATAGTAAAGGGGAGAGATGCTCTCATAGGAGCATCTCCTTATATAAAAATAAGTGCTAGAAAACTCCCAGAGTTTTTTTTTTTTCTTTTTAAACGCCCATTCTAGTGGGGCCCGCTATTATACTACAAGGAATGCCATTGGATGGAAAAATATGGATAAGATCTACTTATATTTAGAATTTCAACTTCATTGGATCATCCGAACACCTTTAACTATGGCTGTGAAAAGATTGGATCGGCTCAAGATGGGCTCCATGGCCTAAAAAAGTAGGGGAGCAAAAGGGAGAATAAATATATATATATAGGGAGATGCTTCTATGAGAGCATCTCTCACCTTACTATGAGAGATAAGGTGGGGGCCCTCACATTTAAGTTGTTGGCATTGGATGTGGATGTGAGGGCCCCCACCTTATCTCTCATAGTAAGGTAAGAGATGCTCTCATAGGAACACCTTCCATATATATATATATATATATATATATATATATATATATATAATTATCCCATGCACCAAGTGCACATAATGCACACCTTGAGTGGGGCCCACCTTGTGGACCAAAAAACAACCCACCCCTTATAGTATACAAGCCCGCAAGGTTTGGATATATCGAATGGATTGGACCGTTAGATCGACTGCACACCCATCCAAATGGACTGAACTTGTGAGCCGTAAATGATGGGGTTAGGACAATCAGATATCATCAATAAACTCCCTTGCATTCTTTCGTTATGCATTAGATGGAAAAAAAAAAAAAAAAAAACCCTCTTCTCCTCAATTGATGTGATTGAATTGAGCAAGTCTTTGTCCTCGAGTGAAAACTCCCTATCCAGTTTCCAAACCATCAAAAGGGTAGGAATCATTATCTACATACATAAAGAGGGCCTTTGATGCAAGCCCTAGTAGTTAGGGCTTGCGTAAAAAGTGCTTGAAGCACAATGGGTGCCGAAGCACATGTCCAAAGACACAACAAGTCTCCGAGGAGACAATGATAACGAGGACGCACCTCAATAGGAAAACCCAATTTTCATTAATCAACTCTAAAAATCATCTTCTACAATGCCATATAAATAGGAAAACAATGTTTGAAGACTGGTTATAGTGGGCTTTACCGAGGAATTGGTCAAAGAGGAAGAGTTTGATCTAGGATATGATAAAGCACCAAGCCCAAATGGCTATGGCTTTCTTCGGGCTCTTTTGGAAGGCACAATAGAAGATGTTTTGGAGTTTGTCGAAATTTCCATGACAAAGCTTGTCTAACAAAGCTGGTTCTGAAAAGGGAACAATGGGTATCAAAGATTTTCAACCAATCAGTCGCATAGGGAGCATCTACAAGATTTTAGCAAAGTCATTAGCTACAAGGATGCAAGAATTTCTTCCCAAAGGTCATTTTGCTGCCCGAGGAGCCTTTGTGAATGGCCATAAGATCTTGATAGGTTCTCATTGTAAACAAGTGACTGGATTATAATTTATACATGTGAAAAAAAGTAGAGGTCCGACTCTAATATACAAGTTGGACTAGGAAGGCTTATGATAATGTTGATTGGGTTTCTCCATATGTTGCAAAGGATGGGGTTCTGGGTTAGGTAGCAAAGGTGGATTAAGGAAAATGTGGCTATGCCACCTCCTCTATATCAATTAACGGAAACGCCAAAGGTTTCTTTATTGGCAAGGGACTTGAAATAAGGACAGCCACTCTCTCTTCTTTGTTTAGTCAATTAGGTGCAAAAGCATAATGATTGAAGTGCCTAAATGCACAAACCTCATTCACGCTTCAAGTGCTCACCCTTGAGCCCAAAGGTTGCTCGCAATTTAAGGAAGACAGCCTAAGTTTATCCATGGCAAAACAGAGATCACATTTTGAATATCAAGGCAATTAGTTATGAGATGTTTTCAAAGCGACTCAGAATCAATTTTTCCAGAAGTTAGTTGCTACAGGTAAAGGCTGGAGAAGCAGTATGCATACTAGTATACTTAATGGGTTGCAAAATGGACAAATTCTTGTTTTCTTAAAGCAGCATTTTCTAACCTCCCAATCTACTTTATGTCTCTCTCTGAATGTCCGCTGGTAATCATCAGGGGCACTAAAAACATTCAATAGGGTTTCCAATGGCAAGGCACAAAAAAGAAGAGTATCACCAGGTGGAATAGGTAATGGAGCACATACCTAAAGCTAAAGAGGGTTTGGCAGAAGGCTAATCAACACTCATGAACTATGTCTTGTTGGGTAAATAACCATGGAAATAAGGTGACAACTTCAAAGACCCATGAAAAGGTATGTCCTAATGTCTGAAAATGGCATGTCTAGGAATTGCTGCAGATTTTCAAGGTCTCTACCCACCATTCTGACATATGACGGAGCATCTCATCAGTCAGAGACTTCTATGGTGAACACTCAATTCAAAGTGGTAATGGCAACCGAGTATTATTTTAGATTGATACACCATGTGAGTGTGTAACAGATCTTGGCTAGCAGGTTCCCTACCATATTTCAATGCGCCTAGGATAAGAAAGGAAAGGTGAGAGATATGAAAGCCGAAACTGTGAGAGACCATTGCTCCAAAGAAACTTGACAAAAGAAAGAGTTTGGAATTTCAGTCCATGTTGAAGTTTATATGATTCGAGTATATCTCAACAGAGGTGGATAAGAGGCTATGGATGGGCCCTGGATGTGTATGTTTCAACTGCTCCCACTTCAATTCTAAGAGAGGAGGAAAGCCACAACCCACTTGCTAGGTGGTGGAGGATTCCAAGTCTAAATGAAAGTGGTAGATTTTGGCTCAACAACAATCATAGAAAGTATCCAAACCAAGGATGATCCAGGAAAGAATAATAGGATAATAAATGAATGCCCTGTGTCTAGCAAATGCAAAATAAGTGGATCATATCCTTCTGTGACGTCCTTTTGCTTAAGCTATATGGCACACAATACTCTCATGGTTCATTGTAGTTGGGATTTACTTGTGGCTCAATTGCACGGCTGTCATAGGCATGGAAGTTTGGAGTCAAAGATGGGCTATTTTAGTGGCAGTCATTTGGCCAATTGAAAAGAATGGAACAGCCGCAAATGATTCAAAAGTAGGTCTTTGAGATGTATACGGTAGCAGCCAAGCTAAAATTTTATGTCGCCGCCCTAGGGCCTCATTCTTGACAGTTGACACTCTCCCAAGATTTTTGGACATCAAGCACCGAGTGAAACTAACCTGAGGTGGAAAACACATCAAGCATCTCTTAAGAGGCTGGCCAAACCCAAGGTTGCAGCTGCCACCAAATGGTTCATTCAAGCTCAACTTTGATGGTATATTTTGGGAAATACAATCCTTGAAAAACTACAGCGACTGGTTCGGGACAATTATGCCTTAGTGTTTGCTGAAGGGGGTTCAAAATGCCAACACAATTTAGCTAATGGCCATCCAGGTAAAGCTTCTCAAGCCTAGAAACCTCAAGCTCCATCAATAGCTCGTGGATCCCTAGTGACTTGTGAACCTAACAATGGCAATAGCATCGTGCGTGCCCTCTGGAGAAAATAGGAAATCCATTTTGAACAAATCCCAGAAATAAAAAATAAAATAAAATAAAATAAAACCCAATTTAATTGGAGTTTTAGTAAATGGGGAAACTAAGTCATGCGGTGCTGAAGTTTTTAGGGGCCCAATTAAAGGTTCTCTTAGCCTAGAAAGTGACTCCTCAAACACAACCAATTCAGTCAGTAGGTAAAGGCCCATGGAGGCAAAAGTTTCTAATTTGATGAAATTAAGGAGTTCTATAAGGAGTTCTACAGGTTTGCTTCTATAGTGTCCTGTCACACTTAAGAAGAGCCAAGTATGTCGTGGTCCCATGGACCTACTGGATAAGCAAGGAACTGATAGAGTTGCATTGTCCACTATTATGACTTGTTTTTCTTTTCCCTTTTTTTTTTTTTTTTTTTTTTCTGGGACAATAACATCCCCATGTACTGCTCACCTTATCTTTCTTTGTTTATAATAAATCTAGCATGTTACTTCTAGAAGGGGGAAAGACTATCCTAAGCAAAGAGGAAAACCCCAAGTGAATATACTTAAAAAAACCACACTTAAGAAAGGACATGACACATGACTCTGAGTGTCTTGTAGATGACAAACTTGAAATGGAAGAGAGATTGAAGACGGAGTCACTCGTTTCCATTTTGGAAAGGTAAAAAGGATTAAATCCACAATTTGATCTAAATTTGGAGCTAGAAGAAGATAGTAATGGAAGTCAAGAACTTGAGATGGAAGTTCAAGTCTCTCCTCAATGCAGCACCTAGAAATAGTTTGGCAAATTTTAAGATATATGAAGTCTTCTTCAAGGAAAAAGGGTTGCTTTATTCAAAGCATGGACACTTAAACGGCCACTGGATGGATAAAAGGTCAATCTAAAGCTATTGTATATTATAGGGGGGGGGACCTTTTGATATTAAAAAGTAAAAGGTAAATGTGTTGTCGCTTGTTTGAGTGCAGAAACTAAATAAAAAGTAATAGCTCCTGGTCATTTGAAGTTATGTGGTTAAGGACGCTGTTTAAAAATTTCAAAGCTTACACTGAGCTTCCCATGCTTGGTACAAACAACAAAGCAACACTACATATCATGGAAAACCCGACCTTACACGAGACGAAAACAAAGAGTTAATTCTCAATAATAAGAGAAAAGACAATGTCAATTATCATCCACCTGGGGTATGTGTGATGTTTAGTAATGAAGATCTATAAAAGGAGGCAGAAGAATAGGCACATAATTGACCAGTGGGCCTGCTCATTGGGCCAGGCCCATCGTTGACTGATCCCTTTGACCTAGCCCATGGCCAGCAAACCCACTAGCTCAACAATATCTACTTTCTTAAAATAGCAGATTTTCAAGAAATTTTTCCTAGATCTACATTCTTAGTTTCGTAAATCCCCAAGAAAATTTTCTAGATCTACATTCTTAGTTTACAAAATCCTAAGAGGCTTCCTAGATTTAGCAAATAGTTGGTTTGCATGTAATCATTAATCAATACGAGACAAGAAAGAAAATCCTATTCAAAAGAAAAAAGATCCCATGTAATCATCGCATGGAGAATAAAGGAAATTCAATCTAGGATCCCTAATAGGCGGGATTGTCATCCCATCCTTCTATAAATTCCCTCGTATTCTCTCCTTTATAAATTTCATGAAAATGTGTCTTCTCCCTCAATATGCCATTTCTTATTCAACATGATTCCTCCATTTCTGATGACTCCCATGGTCTGCCACTGGTGATGACTCCAAAGGCTCAGTGACTCCAACTTTCTAATCCTCCATTTATGAGCCATGGAAGGATCAGCTTGCAGATGTACTTACAAATGGAGAAAGTAGAAATAAAATTGGGGGATTGCTAGACAAGCTAATTAAATGAAGAATCTGAGGATGATCACACCTCATCTCACTACCATAAAGACAATTTAAATAATACAAGTTAACATAATAGCCAAGAAGACCCATATTATTGTTTGTCAGTGTATGTGTCATCCAAGGATCGGCTAGAAAATTTACGTAGAAGTGGAGTAAAAAGAAATGGACATCAAACATTATGGGACGAGGTAAGTTAACAAAATGGCCACCACCAGCACCACCAGGGTTTTATCCACTTGCATATATTCCAACTATTGATGCTTAAAGTTCAGAAATACCAAAATGCGACTATATTGTCTATTAGTGCAAATGAGCAAATGCAATTAGTAAGAAAGTGTAGTGAAGAAATAAATAAATAGAAGTGTTTAGAGTTCTATCCACATACGTAAGCTTGACATTTCTCCACCAAACTGTACTCCTGAAACGGCGAGCTTGCTTTTTGAAACGAATTGTATTTCCTTGCATGTTTGCAGTTTTGTCAACCAGCAATTCCAATCGATCACCTCTTTCCAGAACCTTATCAATATTCTCTATCATGACATTACGCACCTATCAATCATAAAACAACTCAGATGTAGTGCAATAATTACTCTTCACCAGAAATTGATAAGCCATTCAAAATCTAAATGAAATGCCAAACCAAAGAAGATAAAGTTGGGTTGGCAATTAAGCTTTTACATTCATGCAAATTTTTTGCGCATCATTACTGGGAATATGGGAAGTTTAAAGGCCAGTGATCCACCAAGGACAGAGACCTTATGTTATCCAAGATAGAAATTAGGAGAGGAACAACAATATATTGAATTTGCATCCCACTATGGCCTCCAATAGAAATGTTTAGTGCACAGATTTTGAAAAAACTCCAAAGAGGTGTGAAAATCACAAAGAGGCACTATTAATTGAGACAGAGCCAATCATCAATCTTGAATGATTATGTAGAAATATCTATTAGGTAGCAGCACATTGTACACCAAGACATGTAGAATCAAATAATACATGTGGATGTGATTATGGAATTGAAAATGAATACATTCCCATGAACTTCAAAAATGAAAAAAAAAAAAAAAAAATCATTAGTATCTTATTTTTGTTCTTTACATTCACCAGTCAGCTACATTGTGCAGCCCCAATGTTTGGAACACGCAACACAATATCAATTTGATTTTCCCTCACCCTGTCTAAAGTTTATGAGAAAGTGCCCACTCATACACTATAAATGTACAAACAAAACAAAAGAAGGATAACTTGACAAAATAATTAATCTTAAATACACTGGTGTTTGCATTCCTTCAAACCTACACAAGACAACAAGAAGGACGAATTATCAAGGGTTTATGGTCCGAATATCATTTGCCGAATGAACCACAATTTACTGAACTATGTTACCCAGTTCCTATAGCCTTGGTTGCAAAAACACATACATAGGATGTCACTCCAGCTTCAAATCTCTTTCCCATTCACCCTACTGCTTCTGAGACTCTTAATGCTACTATCGCTTACTACATCTACCATCATGATGTTCAGAATAAAGTTGGTATAATTTATACTATCCGTAATTTTATCAGTCAATGGCTTTCTTCATGTGTGTATGTGTATTCTATGTTTTTGAGGAAACAATGTTAAATAGATCAAAAATAACACAAGGATTCATGAGGAACTCAATTAGATCAAAATAAAATAAAATAAAATAACGAAAAATAAGTCAACACCAAAAGACCAGGAGATGAATGAAAGCAGTAACAAAATAAATCCTCTTTTTAGTATTTATTAATCGCCAGATTTATATTTTACCTGACTCATTTCACCTCTCAAGCGATTTATCCTATCTGCATTTGGATCATTTGAATAATACTCAATTTGTTGGCTAAGAACCCTTGAAAATTCATCGTTCATGGCATAAGCAAGTGCTGTATGAACAGAACGGCCATATGTCTTGACAAATCTTCCATGTATATCCTCAAGAAATGCAAATGGAATTCTCCCTACATATAAAACTCATGTAGTTAATAAAAATGAATGACATCTTCGAATACTAAAGCAACGAAACAGTGAATCCAAAATATAGTGAATATACGAGTAGTAAAAGAACTATGAAAAGCAATCTAACAAATCAAGTGGATTCCAATAGACAAGGAAATGCTCGATATGATACAAACGATGAAAACGAAGAGGCATCAACATTTTAAATATAGAAATTGAGTCTGATTCTAAATAACAATGGCAATGTAGTTATAAGAAACCAAGTTTTGGAATGAAAAAGGAAGTGGTTGATACTTGATAAGCCTAGGAAACAAAGTTGTTTCAGTCCTAAAAGCGTAAAACTAATTTAAAGAAATTTTGAGTGCGATCAATCGATCGATTTATTTTGAGCAGCTACAGATCACATGTAACATATTGTTCTTGTTCATGGACTCAAAATCACTACAAATACAAAATCTCAGTGATCATACCTATCTACATCAATATTGTAAAAAAAATATTGATACAGCTGTCATAAATCAACACATTCAAGCATGTATAGTCCTTATCACAGTAGTAGAACCCTAAATAGATGCGATAAGACTTCAATGATAATGACAGCAAGGAAGAGAATAAAAAAAAAAAAAAAAGCAATCTTTGTTCGAAAACGTATGAAATCATGAAGGAATGATTCCACATAGAGTAAGATCAAGCAACAAGAATAACCATCTGATCATCATCTCTCAAATTGACGGTCAAAACAAAAACCACACATCCACAATCGCTCCATCCCCACCAGATCAACGATCCGGATCACTCAAAACACCATCAGAACTCAAAAAAACCGCAGATTGCAACAGAAACTCAAAATCAAGTGACTATAAAAAACAAAAAACGACCACTGCCGAAATTCAACTTCAAGATCCCTGATTTCTCACGAATCAGCCCTAGATATCGCGAATTCAAGAAATCTTGAAAATCGAATCTCAGATTCCAACAACAACAGATCGAGAAGAGAGAGAGAGAGAGAGAGAGAGAGAGAGAGGGATCTCACTTCCGGCGGAGTCGTCTGCCATGCAGAGGACGGTAAGGCCGTCGGTCCTCTTGACGTGGAAGATGTAGCGGTCCTGAGAGTAGGACACGTTGCTGTCGTTCGTGCCGGGGATCTTCTCGAGGATCTGTCGCGCGATGGCGCTGGCGTTCGTTTGAGTGGCGCTGAATTCCGCCAAGACGACGGATCCCCTCGCCACCAGAGCATAGAGGATCGCCATGGAAGAAACCAGAAGGAGATGGAAGGAATGGACGGTTGGAATGGATTTGAGATGAAAATGAAGGGTGGATTCTGGCTGGAAAGCCTAAGTCCCTCTCGCTCTCTCTCCGCTTCCCTCTCTCTCTCTCTCTCTCTCTCCCTCTATATATATTCTGTACTCGGCGGGGACGAATTTGGGAGCTGGAAATTTCTAAATTTTCTGTCTTTCTGTTTGCAGCGTTTGTTAACAGCTATCTTTTAATGCTGAGTCTATCCTCTGGGGCTCTGACCTGGAGAAATGCCTTAATTGTGAAACTCTAGTGGGCCCATCTATTAAAATCTGAACCACTCAAATGTAAATATTCTTCGAGCGTAGAAGGATTTGAATATAATTAAATTTTAATTGAAAAAGGATATTGCCCGGAGAGAGGCCCTTAAATTTTAGATTCACTATTGAGAGATCAGAGTTTAATTATTTGCCTGCTCTGCTATTTCAGGCCGTACGATATAAGGTATCAAACATGTAATATCTTATGGCCATCCAATATCACACGTGCAATATTACAAGCCGTGACTATAAGGATGTAAATGGGTCCTGATTCTCCGATTATCTTAAAGTTCTGACCCATTAAAAATTGAGTATGGGATAAGTAAATGGGTCTGAATCCGGTTCCACTTTGGTTCAGACCCGTGGACCCGAAACCCAATGTATTACCTCAATTTTCAAAAATCTCTCATAAAAATCATATCTTTTTTAATATCATTCCCTATTTAGACCTGGACCCGAATCTAAACCCGTCTCATATATGGTTCCGGTTCCGGAGCCAAAAAAACCGGTCCCAAAATAGTTCTGGGTCCGGATCTGATTTCACATTTTCCTTTAACGGTTCCAAAACTGACCCATTTACAACACTCACGACAGTTCGGCGGGAATTATATGAATTTAAACTAATTATGGGGCAAATATGAAATGTAAGAACATTTATACAGTCAATATCTTTGTAAAAAAGAGCCATACGGTCAATTTCCCTTTTCAAAAAGTAGGTCCCTCCGTAGATATTTATTGGCTCTACGGTGTGGACGTTTTTTAAATGTGGTCCCACCATCAAGATGTCTGGGCCTGGCACTTCTGCTCGTGTGGTGACACGCATGCACCAAATCTATTCTCGTTAATAAAAATCCGGATAAGATTTGTTAACAATCTTGTTTCGGATTTGTTAAGAACCGTTTTTTAAGGGATCCGATCCTTGATTCGAGGTTAGAAAGGGTTTGTAGCTTCGAGTCTTTGGGATGTTTGTAGGGCCCACTAGTTTGTGATCGGCACCGTTGGTGTGGTGGGGCACATGGAAGATGGGCCCACACCCACATTGTGTTCGTCTGTTCGCCGAAAAGTAGTCGTCCTAGTCGAAACCTCTTATTTTGTTTGGAAGATTTTGCCGGGAAGACGAATTTTCTGCCCTCCTGCTTTCTAATAATATCATAGCCATTCACGTGGCAGACAAAAGCACTGGACAGGTCATTCAAAGAGAAAACAGCGACGGGTATAAGCCATATGCATAAAGCCATGACCAGCGGACAAGCAGGCGGGTACAACATTTTGAAACACAAGTGGAAAAATGGACCATGCTTTATCGGAGGGTCCAGAATCCAGATCATTGAATAATGATTTTTTTTTCCTTCCATAGGAGGGTTCCACCCTTTTGGCTGGATTTATTCCTCTGGCCCAGACGAAAACCGAATAAACACCTTTGTAGGCCCAAGGTGGTAGCACTAGTAGACTCAGCTCTTCAATTCTTGAAGAATAGGAAATCGACAGTCAATACCAAGACTTTCAGTTCAAGAAGAGGGAGGAACCGCCGTCCTGACCACTCAGCCAACCCCTTAGTATTATCTTTGAATCTTGGTTGAATGTCTCAATTATTAATCATAGGTTCAATTTTGTAGTGGGACCAATTTATATACATCCATCTTATAAATTTGAAAATACTATTATTTTAAATTTATTATATTTTTAATAGGTGGGTCCACTGATAATTTTCACTCAATATAGGAAGTTTTATGCGCTTCATACATGCATGAGGGATCCTCATTTTTTCTGTACGATTACCTGTACACATTGAAAGTCCCCTCTTGTTACAGAAAGAAATAATTTTACCTACATGTTTTTCGTACTTATCGCCCTTCAATCCACTGATAACTTTATGTACAGTGTTTGGAGAACTTCAAATACTCACGCATTGTTCGGCCCTCCTTGCAATTTTATTTTTTTACATATGGCCCACCGGCATCCCACATATGAACTGCGTCCGGTTTTCTATCGACAACGAGACTCCAGAGTCCATATTGGATGCGTGGAGACTGGAGAGTCGGCTACGCGAGATTTGAGAGCTACTAGCCATCGTCACAATATCTTTGATGGCGACCACGCCCTTTTAAAAGCAGGTTATTGCATGCGGGGGCTAGGGGTGGCAATTTTGCCCCGCCCCACCCTGCCCCGCCCCGCCCTATACGGGGTTTTCCCGCCTCGATCCTTATGTGGAGCGGGGACGGCGAATAAAACTGTACCCCGGAGGCGGGGTGGGGCGGGGATGGGTTTGCCCTTTTCCCTGTCCCGTGTCTCGCCCCGTACCTCACCCGCCATTAAATAAGTTTATATATATGTATATATATGTGTATGTATATATGTATATATATATATGTGTGTATATATATGTATATGTATGTGTGTGTGCATATATATATGGAAGGTCTTCATATGCATCCATCCCTCACCATTTTTTGTGAGGGACACCCCAAAAGAGAGAGTTTCAAGTACAAAAGTGTGCTTTTGTACCTCACATCAAGTATACTTTTGTACTTGAAACTTCCCCTTTTGGGGTGTCCCTCACCAAAAATGGTGAGGGATGGATGCATATGAATATTACCCTATATATATATATATATATATATATATATATATGTATATGTATGTATATGTGTGTTTATATATGTATATGTATGTGTGTGTGTGTATATATATATGTATATGTGTGTAACAATCTTGAATATATTAATATATTTTAAATAAGGTAAAACATTACAAGAAATGAAGCTTGGTCTAATAGTAATGCAAACCTCTAGTTGCTCCTCCACCCAAGTTCGAATCACAAGTCTTATACATTTAAAATTTTTACATTTGAAGGGCGGGGCGGGATACCCACGGAGCAATCGGGGTATGGCGGGGCGGGGACGGGGCATATTAATTATTCCAAAGGTCGGGGCGAGACAAGTTCGGGGCGGGGGCAGAAAACCCCAATTCCGTCCCCGATCCGCTCCGTTGCCATCCCTAGCAGGGGCGGATTCAGAAAATGGAACTACGTGCTTCAAATGTAAATTATTAAAAAAAAATTTAACAATTTAGAGGTTAAAATAAAAAATTACAAAAAATTTAGTAATAAAAAATAAAATTTTGAAAACTTAAGAGGGGCCACCCTGGGCCTACATGTAAGTCCGCCCCTAATTGCGTGCATCCCTTGAGCAAACATGTGCGTGCCACCTATAAGTATGGTGCTATCAAACAAGAGTCCAATTCCTTGAACCGTGGCAAATGTGGATAGCATGAAGTAACATCTCCATTACTTATCAAACATGCTTGTATTATTCACTGATTCATAGGTTCGGATAAAAAAAGCAAGACAGGTGCTTTTCAACTAATGCATGTAAATGATCTTGGTCCATAATCCATATGTAGCAAATAAGGGCATACACGTCATTGATCAAGTTGACCAATGCACATAAAATAAAGGACAATTTTGAAAGTATTATAAAAAAAAAAAATTTAGCTTCTTATTTTCAAAAGAGTAGATGAAGATGTCAATATTATAAAAGGTTATTAAGTTTTTCACGTTTCTTTCATTCAAGTCTTTGTCATAAAAAAAAGTAATGGCAAAATTTTCTTTATTTCATTTTTTCAATCGTTTTTAACAAATCATTTAAAAGATGATCAAGTCTAACCCAAATGACCTAATAGGACCCACTTAAGTTGTCCTAATAGGGCCCACTTAAGCTATCTTTATGCAAAAATGGTTAAAAAATAAGGGTTTATATGGATTTCAAATGATTGATAATCTAGTTTCATTAAGTGATTATGATTTAACCCCAAGGGGTTGGAAGAGTGGTCAGGACCACGGTTCCTCTCTTTTTCGGAGCTAGAGGTCTTTGTATGGACCCCCGGTTCCCCCTTTTTTCAGGAATCGAATGTTAAGTCCACTAGCGCTATCACCTTGGGGCCACGGGGGTGTTTACCCAGCTTCCCCGCCGGACCCGGAGGGATTAGTCCACTAGTGCTACCACATTGGGGCCACATGGTTGTTTTCCCGGCTTCTCTCTGGCCCGGAGGGATTAGTCAGCTCAAAGGATTGGGAACCCTCCAATAGTAAAAAGAAAACAGAAAAGATTATGATCAACCTTAATACTATTTCTGACATTCTCTTGGACAACTAAACCATCAAAAAAAAGGTACCTTGCATCAATATTTGATTGCTACGGCTCACTTATAAAGTAATTTTAGACAAAAGAAGGTCACCACCGGTGTTTTTAGATGAAAGAATGTTAAGAAAAGGCAAAAGGCAAAATTTTGTCATGAGAGTATTTTTGTCATCTTATAAAAAATAATGGAGAGGACTTGATTCAAAATCAATATGAAAAACTTTTCTACGTTTTTTGAAATATTCAAATCATCATGTACTTTTTTGGGATAATAGCAGATTACCTACTTGTACATTGCCTGTATTTCAGAGTACTCCCCTGTAGTTTGGTATTTTGTACTAAACCTCCCTGTAGTTTAAATGACAATGCAACTAGAGACGGCCGTGACGGAAAATATGGAATGACGGATTTACCCCTCCATATATAAATCGTGTCTTGCCCTTTTCAATCATTTTAGCTTTTTTTGCTTTCAGTTAGGGTTCTTCGTGGGAGAGGCGATTTTGGGAGAAACCGCTTAGGGTTTTTCGTTGGCGTGGCGGTTTTGGGAGAAACCCCGGAGCTCTTCACCTGCAAGTACCTCAACACGCTCCGTCTCAACGACAGCGAGCTTTCTGGCAATATCCCCTACCAACTCTCCCGCCTCAACCGCCTCAAGAAGCTCTCCGTCGCCAACAACTGCCTCTTCGGCTCTATACCAGCCTTCCTCTCCGATTCGAACCGTCAGACTTTGAGGGCAACGACCTCTGCGGTGGCCCGCTCGGATTGAACTGCGGCGGCGGGCTGCGCAAGACCAGCCTCATCATCATCATCGCCGCCGGGGTCTTCGGCGCTGCGGTTTCACTGCTGCTGGGATTCGCTCTCTGGTCGTGGTGCTTCTTCCGATCCAGCTGCAAGGGGCGGGTGGCTTGGGCCGATGGAGACAGCAGCTGGGCGGATAAGCTTAGAGCTTACAAGCTCATCCAGGTTACTTTGTTCCAGAAGCCGATTGTAAAGATCAAGCTGGCAGATTTAATGGCAGCTACGAATAATTTCGACCCTGATAACATCATCTTCTCCAGTAGGACAGGGACTTCTTACCGGGCAATTCTACACGATGGGTCTACGCTAGCGATCAAGCGGCTCCACACCTGTAAGATCTCAGAGAAACAATTCTGCTCGGAGATGAACAGATTGGGGCAGCAGCTTCGGCACCCTAATTTGGTGCCTTTGTTGGGTTACTGTGTTGCTGGGGAGGAGAAGCTGTTGGTTTACAAGCACATGCCCAATGGGACTCTCTCTTATGTATTGCACAAGGGCGATCATGTCATGGGTTCCAAGGAATGTGATCAATTGGATTGGCAGACAAGGCTTATGATTGGCATTGGTGCCGCCCGTGGGTTTGCTTGGCTGCACCATAGCTTCCAGCTGCCATACCTTCACCAGAACATAAGCTCCAATGCCATTCTCCTTGATGAAGACTTTGAATCCCGAATCACGGATTTTGGCCTGGCAAGGCTCATGAACTCAGCAGATACCAATGTTGGAAGTACTCTCATAAATGGGGACTTTGGAGATTTTGGATATGTCGCGCTAGATTATTCGAGCACTCTGGTTGCATCCCTAAAAGGAGATGTTTATGGGTTTGGGGTGGTTCTGCTGGAATTGGCTACTGGGCAGAAGCCTCTTGAAGTTAACATTGGCGAGGAAGGATTTAAGGGGAACTTGGTGGAATGGGTTGGTCAGCTCTCTGGCACTGGTTGGATGAAGGATGCCATTGATAAGTCTCTTTGTGGAAGGGGACATGATGATGATATTCTAGAATTTTTGCAAACCAATTCTAACTGTTGCAAGTATGGCCTATAGGCCATTTATACATATACGCCGTCAGTACTAACAGAATCCGTCACTTTTGCATGTTAATATAAACTACAGGGAGGTTTAGTACAAAATACCAAACTATAGGGTGGTAGTTTAAAATACAGGAAAAGTTCAGGTAGGTAATCTGCTATTATCCCTACTTTTTTTAAATGAACCAACAATTTTATACTATTTTCATATTCTTTTTTCTAAAATTTAAATTTAGTGGAATTGACTAATTGGCTCTTGATCATGAAATATCAGAGCGCGGCCCATCAGAAATTAGAGTTATCAAAGGACCAAGTGAAATTGGGAAGTAGGTCCGACACAAGGGTAAGATGTCTTTACTTTACCCTTGACATTTGTAGGCCAGGCTCAAGGTGGGCTAAAGTGCTTGGAGGGCGTAGGCACTACCTAGGTCCTTATTGTACCCTTGCGGCCAAGGTCGAAATATAAAGGGTAAAAGAGAACATATTGTTTTTTTTATTTTTTTCCAACATTGTCATTGGACACCAAGTCTCAATAGGATGTAAACTCTCCTCTATCACTATGTGGGCCTGACAATGTAATGCAATAAAAACAACACGATAGGGTACAACAATATTTTTCCTAGTTGATTGGCTATGGAGTAAATTTGTTTATTAGGTAATAAATACAATACAGCAACATA
Source organism: Umbellularia californica (assembly GCA_028538565.1). Taxonomy (NCBI): domain Eukaryota; kingdom Viridiplantae; phylum Streptophyta; class Magnoliopsida; order Laurales; family Lauraceae; genus Umbellularia; species Umbellularia californica. Next base: position 93,561,306 of record JAPQWN010000003.1, on the reverse strand, counting down.
GAAAAGTAAATTCAATAAAACATTATGGGATTTTGAAAACATAGTGTCCAAACTACTTATTCTACTGTACTGTGCAATGCAAAATCCTTGCATTAGACAAGATGCCAGTTGGATAGAGATCCAAGACACAAAAGCCCAATTATCCAATAATTAAGAGTGGCAGCATTTGGTTGCATGCTTTCTTAAAAATAGCTTCCCAAAATCTATCTTTCTTATTGGCATTTTACAAGTACTTCCCTCTCAATTTTAGTAATTACTACTTTATATGAGTAATTTACAAATACACCCCTCCATCTTAATTATATAAAGGGGAAATTTAAAAAAGGTATAAAATTTCTGGCTCATTTTTGTAAATGTACATGAAGATTTGAGTATTTCATGAAAGTATAAAAGTTTTCCACAATTTCTCAATCAAGTCATCTCCATAATAAAATTTTGAGAAATAACAAAAACACCCTTATATTGTTTTTCAAAATTTTCCTTTAATAAATCATTTAAGAGAAATGATCAAGTTCAACCCAAATGACCTAGTGGCTCCCAATTGTACTACCCTTGTATGTGGTTGTCGATGGTTATAAAAGGGGGATTCCAAATGGCTAAAAAACTAGCTTTATTAAATGGTCGTGATCATCAGAATAAAAGTGACTAGTTTTAGGGAGGAAAGAGGTTAATAAAAGAGAATTTTATCTAAAAAAGGACCCTAGATGGCCACTAATCAAAAAAGGTATCAATAATATATATGGCATGGAAGTGGTATTCCCGCCAAAATTTTTATTTTTTTTGCATTTTTTTAACAAGCGACGACGTCGTTGTATAGAGTCACACATATTTTTTTGCCACTAGTTTCTGTTAAGCAACGACGTCGTCACTGACCATTGCAATTGAAAAAAAAAATTGATGTTTGTATGATTTTGATGTGCGAACACACTATAAGATCCAGAGGAATTACAAGCTTCTATCTTGTGATAAATTTCCATAACATATAAAGGAAAAAAGACCATAGGGCAAAAGGAAGAAAAAATACAATGGCTTTGGATATAAAAAAGCAAGCCCAAATAATGGCAAAAAAAAGCTAAACTGCTCCCAATACTTTGACTAGAAAGAGAGTGTTGCAAAACAAAACACTCTAAACTAAAAGGAACGTAGAACGGGAACAACTACACAACCAACTGACATTTTAAAGAAAGAACTCCACAACACCTGTCATCCAGAAAAACTCATAACAGTGGAACTAAGAGCATCAACAGGAACGAGAAAAGCAAAGCAAGGCCTTTCAACCATAAAACTGCACAAGACAAAAAGGAAGAAGAATAAGCAAAAGAGGCGCTGCTCAAAGAGCCACTATGGGAGCAGAAATAGCGAATCAATCACCCTAACCAAAGGCTCTCAATATAGGGCAAAATATATATTTTACAATCGCTTAATAAACAGTGGAAAGCTTGATGCTACAATCCAAAAGGTTGGAAAACGACCGTTGGGACCACCTTGAATACCTTTTGAGGAAGGTAGAGACCAATCCACAAGGGGAAAAGGAAAAAGCGATGGAGGAAGAAGGCGAAAATGGGGAAGTGGAGTTTAAACCGCTGGAAAGCTTGATGCTACAATCCAATAAGTTGGTAAACGACATTTGGGATCACATTAACTGTCTTTTGAGGAAGGATGAGACGAAACAGCCAAGGGAAAGGAGAAAAGCGGCTGAGGAAGAAGGAGAAAATGGGGAAGTGGGGTTTCAGGGGAGTTTTATAGGTTGAATGTGCAACGTCATCGTCGCACGTTTCAATCATTAATAAAAAAAAACGGAAGTGGTCCCTTCCGTGCCATATATACTATTGGTACCTCTTCTGGTTAGTGCCCATGTAGGGTCCCTTTTTAGGTAAAATTATCTTAATAAAAAGACAAAAACCAATCATAACAAAAGAGTATTTTTGTCATTTCTAAAAACATTATTATGGAGAGGGCTCGATTGAAATAATTGCGGAATACTTTTATACTTTTATGAAATATTCAAATCTTCATTTTTTTTTTTTTTTGAAATCGAGCTAAAAGGTTTATACTTTTTTTTTTTCTAATTTTCCTTATATAAAACACATGTTAGATACACCCTTCTATTTTTTTATTAATCAGAAAAGTTTCTTTTTTCTATAAATTTACAATACACACCTTTAGTTTCCTAAAATTGCATAGACATCAATTCTAAAAAAAAACTACAAGTAAGCTCCTCTCGTATAATTGCATTGACACCTTTTTTTTCGCGCTTGTTTGTCTGCGTTAGGGGAGGAATAAAAGAGTAGTGGGATGTTATGTTAGGATAAAGTTAAAGAGGAGTGGGTTGAAATAAATTAATAGATAAATTACTTTTGATTTATTTGGAGGATTGATGTAAGGTAAATGGATTTAAATTTGCATTTGGTTGGATGAAGAGAATAGGGAATGGGTTAACTCTACCCCCACTTTATTATGGTATATCGAAGTAACTGTGGGAGAGAAGAGGTATAATAATTGGAGTAACCAATAGCTGGACAAACTTATTTACTTTAATTGTCTGGGCTAATATGAATAAACACTTCACAAGGTAAAGAATCCAACCGTTGAAATTTATTTCAACTCTCCTTTCTTTTACTCTTTTGCAAAAAAAAAAAAAAAAAAAAAAAGGGAAAATCAATAAACTTACTATTGATTTTCATAACAATCAAAGACACTCCACCATGAGAGAGATGCTTTGGCTCCTTTCAAAGTTATAAAGGACTGGCCTGGGATGGCTCTAGTGGTATAGGGAGGGTTAGGCTGGTTGAGATATATTCGGGTTTGAATAAACTTTAGAACCCCTCGGGTCTCAACCTGAGATGGGTTGTAACTTGTAAGTGGCCAACTTGGGGCTCAACCTATCTCAAACATGTGAGGCCGAGCCCGCCCATTTATTAGTGAAATAGGTTTGATCTGTTTAATACTAGCATTCAAACACATAAGTTAAATAAAAAATAAAAAACTAAAATATGCAACAATCTTAAATATAAACACAATTATACAAATAAAAACACATTCAGGTATATCGTGCTTCATGCTTTCTCTCCTCTAATAGGCCCTGCTTAGATGCAAGTTTATCAATGGAAGGATGGCAAATGGAAAGATATCCTTGGAACAAGGGTTAAAATATGAGCTCCATCAAATTTATCAAAGCCCTTGCTTTTTTTTCTTTTTTTTTTTTTTTTTTTCTAATGAAGGGTTTCCAACCATTTGAGCTGGACTATTCCCTCTGGGCTCATAGAGAAGCCAGGTAAAACCCATGTGGCTCCTAGGTGGTAGCACAAGTGGACTCAAACTTCAGTTCCTGAAGGGGGGGAAGGGAACCGGGTTCAATACCAATATAAACACAATTATACAAATAACCATAAAACAAATAAAAACATATTCATGTAGATTGTGCTTCAAGTTTTCTCTCCTCTAATGGGGCCCACTTAGATGTAAGTTTATCAATGAAAAGAAGGCAGATGGAAAGGTAAGGAATAAGGGATGTAAAATATGAGCTCCATCAAATTATCAAAGCCCTTGATTTTTTTTTTTTTGCTAATGGAGGGTTACTAACCATTCGAGTTGGACTATTTCCTCTGGGTCCAAAGAAAAGCCGAGCAAAACCCCTGTGGCCCCTGGTCGGTAGCAAGAGTGGACTCAACCTTGGGTTCATGAAGAGGGAAAAATTGGAGGTCGATACCAAGACCTCTAGCTCTGAACGAGGGAGGAACCATGATCTTGACTACTCTCAGCCAACACCTTGGGGGATTGAAGAGATTTAAAATCTAATGAAATCTTACCTGCATATTTTTCTTGACATTCAATTTAGTGGTGTGTAAATGTTCAATAAGTGTAAAATTGGGCCGAAAACCGGGTTGTGAGACGATAAATTTATAAGAGGGATTGCATTAATGAAAGGTGGGTGGGCCACGTGGGCCCCACAGTGTGCCAGAATGCACGGCACTTCTTCCTATAAATGCATGGAGTGGGAGAAAGAGAGACGCAGTTGCCGAACACAAACAGTAATCTTGGAGAAGAAGCCGCGCCATGTTCAGCCTCCGAATCCACTCGATCGAGGACCGTCTTCGTCCCGAAGGCAGCAAAGCGGATCCCCGAATCCGCGAGAGCAGAGGCATCGTCCATCTCTACCGTCCAATCTCCGGCCATCCCGATCCCCTTCCGGCGGGGCGGACCACCCAATTATTTGTCCTCGCAGTCCCCAGCCGCATGACCACCGAAGACTTCCTCTTCTTCTGTGCCTCGCATGTCGACCACCTCGCAGAAATCGAGCTCATCAGGTGGGTGCACTAGATTGATCATCCTTCCGAACAAACCCTAATCTCTTTACAGCCACTCCCCCTTGCCCAGAAAAATCTGGGGTTCATTTCATTTACAGAGTTATGCGGTTTGTTTGATGGGATCTTGACAGTAATTTAGGGTTTTGAGTTGATGGGGGCTGCAGATAAAGCTCTGTAATTGGGTGGTAGGAGCTGTATCCAACGAAATTATCAAAGTCCAATTTCAAATGAACCAAAGATTCAATATTTGGGCCCTGCTTGCTTGCATTAAAATACATAGGAATTGAATACATTGGGTGAATTCCAAAAAAATGAGCATCAAATAGCATCTTCTTTTTGAATTTGATGCTTGTTTTTGAAAGTTCACTTTTAATGTTCATTTTTAACCACTCTATCTATTCAATTCGTATATGTTATAGAATATGCATGAATTGTAAGTCTTTTATTTCTAAAAATGGTTAAGATTGAAGAAACAAGAGTGAATTTTGGAAGATTACCAAATGAAAATGGACCCAGAGGAGATGGGAATTGAATACCCAGCCACCACCCTACTGATTCAAATCCTAGAAAAGCGAGGGTTGCATTATCTTCATCTCCATCTTATATAATTCACTCCTCCCCTCTTTAATAATCCTAGGTGGAGCTCATTTGACCATGAATACACTACTAAATTCCCATGCAAACAAACAGGCCATCTACGAACACCACGCTTACATGAGGTTAAAATACTACTACTACTCATTATCATCAAAGCCTTGTTGTCCCAACTATGTTGGGGTCGGCTACATGATTTTTCTCTCTCCCTTCAGATATATTCCGAGCCAAATCCTCATATAGGGATAAATTCGCTATAATTCCGATATAGGATTCATAATGACACGATTTATGTGTGTTTATAGAAATATACTCCCTCATGCTTAGGATGTTGAAATTCTATCCTCCAATAGGTCTTTTCTTCTAATTAGTGAATTTTCAGAAATGATGCAGTGGATGACCGCTATAGCATATTGATTAAGCTAGATAACCAGAAGGGCGCTGACAGCTTCTATCGCAACTTCAATGGAAGGCGTTTCTCATCCAGTGAGGTGTGCTTTCGCGGCTTGTTCTTGATTCAAAATGGTCAAGTTTGAATTCCAAATTCCAATTGATGACTTTGTTATTTATAATTGATTGCTTTACAGGCAGAGATTTGCCATATTCTCTTTATAGACAGTGTTGAATACACGGAATTGAGTGAGATTGCGAGTACCCCTCCAATAGGAAACACGGAGTTACCTATGTGTCCTGTTTGCCTAGGTCAGTCATTTGTTCTTATTGTACCAGTTAATGAGAACGGAAACTCTTGGTTGAGTGCCTTCATATGTGTCATGTATCTCAGTTCTTTATAAGCGGCAGGATATGAATGAATATTTGGTTTGGTTGCATGCAGAACTTGTTTGTAATTGTTTTGGATGATATCAAATGAGTAATGTTTGGTATTGAATCAAATTTTTTTCATCCACTACTGTGCTTCGTAAAGATGTTGTCCAAGTTCTCAGCACCTTTTTGCATGCATATTCAATTTTGGACAGGGTTTAGGCACATTTCAGCCAGTTTCAGTGGATAAAAATTCTGCTGGAAGCTTCTTCATTTATTGTTGTTTTGTTGCAATAGAAGTCCTGTCAGAGGGGTTTTTCATTTTTTTGGACAAAAAAACTCCAGTGACAAGGCATGTTACATGTATCCTTGATTTGGTGAAATTTCAGGTTCCTTTTGACATGTTAGGATTATCATCTGGCTGATCCAATTATCTCTCTCAAGCCCAAAGGCCATAAACCTTTGTTCAGAATTTGAACTTGCACTAAAAAAGCCTCAGTGTCCCACTTACTCTAGACCTGCCTTATTTTTCTTTTTATTGCTTTGGATTCTTTTCCTCTGACATGTAAATATCTTTCTTTCTTTTTTCAACTGTTTAGAGAGACTGGACCAAGACACTAGTGGCATTTTGACAACCCTTTGCGATCACTCTTTTCAGTGTTCATGCATTTCAAAATGGACTGATTCATCTTGTCCTGTAAGTATGTCTATTTCTCTACTAGAGTTTTTTGTATATGCGTTCTTGATGCATGTACTTCACTTTTTTATTTGTTCTTTACGTAGTGAGAATATTTATAAATTTCTTTGTTTATTTGTTTTTTACGTAGTGAGCATTTATATAATTTTCTTTGTGCATTTCTTCTGTAAGTGCATACATACATACAGACGTACATTTATGTATTCCAATGAAAACCTTTACATGGACTACCATGCACAACTCCTTGTGGGTCCTCCTGTCTATCATCAATCCAATCCCTTTGCACTCACTACCCGACATGAACTCCCACTAGCCCTGCTTTGACACTCATGACCAGCATTCACTATTGGTCCCTTTGCTTACGACATCCATCAAGGAGGTGTTCAGGACCTCCTGCTGCAAAACATGTTTGAGCCTTGGTTAGAGCAAGGAGCATCATTTAGTAGAGCTCTTAAAGAAAGTAGGTTAGATACGGCAGATTAGGATTGCCGAAAGAGTGACTTATTTACAGGTGTGGTAAAGTAAAATAAATATTGATGTCATATCAAGGTAAAAGGTGAGGTAAAGTAAGGTTAGATGAAGTATGTGGTAAAGCAAAATTTGGAGAGAGAGTTATACAGTAGCTGTTTTCTTTATTGACTTTACTTTACTATACTTTACCAGGGTTTTATGTGATAAAAGAAGAGTAACTCATGGTAAAAACATGAAAGCTAAACTTTACTTCACCACTTTATTTTTTATCTAGACGTGGTGAATCACATATAAATTAAAATATTTAATAAAAAATATCCTTATAATGTAATTTACTTTAATCATAGTACCTTCCAAACAACTCAATTTAAAATCTGTAATATTCTTAAAAAATCGCCAAACAATAAAAATATTATACTATTATAATATTGTATTATTGTATTCTATACTATTCTATTCTTGCAATATTTAAATTTGTAAATATTTTATTCCGCAGACATCCAAACGGGCCCTAAGAAGTAAGAACTCAAGTCATGTTGGTGGTTCCCAACCAAGTTTAAACCAGCCAAGACCACAATATTTTCTAGGAAACTATCTAGGAGAAAAAAAGGTCATCAAAACTTTCAAATGGTTTTTCCCCCGGAATTTCTTATTGAGAAGGTAGAAAACAATTGTCCTTATACCAAACAAGAAAAAAGAAATTGTGATAAATTGCCAAAGAGCCTGTAAAATCAATTTCTACCAGACCCTGTAGAACTCAACCCAAAACGTGTGGTACTTTTGACTGTATAACTGCTGAAGTGATACATTAATTGTATGGTACCGGTGTGCCCCACTGGATCAAAGATGGAACACAAAAGGGATGGTGTTTGGATGAAAGAGATGTGACAAGAGAGGGAAAGATGTGTCTGTCCTTCCGATTCCATGTAAACTTCCATATAGTTGGACTCTGTTAGAGCAATAAAATGTAGCTTCTATTTTGAGGAGCATTCTTACTAATATAATTTTACATTTATGAAATAACCTCATTTGATTAATTCAGTGATAAGATTAGGGTGAAACAGGGAATACATGATATGATATACTGCCAATGGAAAACTTATCGTATCTAATGATGAGCACTTTTAGGAGCATTTAGGGATATCATTAATGGATGATATGAATTAAGAGAGACTCGTTTGGGATGGTTTGAAAATGTCCAATGTAGGCCAACAACCATGCAATTTGATGGCCTAGCCCCTTAAGGAAAAGGGGTAGTATGAAGAGGACATAGGTGGAACTAGTAAGGATACATATGAAGAAGTGTCTTCTTTGAGGATTTGGCCCAAGATATATTGGAATGTCGAAACAGAATTCATGTAGCTGACCCAACATAGTTGGGACAAGGCTTTGATGACGACGACAACGGTATGTTCCTAATGTAAATAGAGACTTGTTACACCTCTAATTATTACACACTTATGGTAAATCCTCTAAGAAGCCTGGGCAAAAACTTAAATGTTTTAACCCTTCGTATATTGGATAGTGGGGCCAACCTAATGATCAATCCAACCCCACCACAATTAGTACTCCTAAGAATTGTCACCCACCCTTTTATTATACTGATTTGACAATTAGATGCCATTGGATTTCATTTTTGAATTGTTACTTTGGTAAAACCATTAAAGCTTGAGGCTTGAAGTTTCCAAGGGTTAAGATCATGTGATTAGTCTGATTTTGGCCTACATTATCCACAGCCAGACCTTTCTCTCCCCATCCTTCATGATTTCCATGCATTCTGATGGGCCCATAGGAGCAGCATTATTTTTAAAACAGTATCTGGATTCTCTTGTTGACCCAGGAGCACTGTATTAATAGTGCTTTTGATGCCCATGTGCGACGCATTCAATTATCTCACTCACTAGGGTAGCTGGGATTTGTAGAGCCATGGAAGGTGTCAACAGGGGTAGGTCAATAAGTACTCTAATCTGATCTTTATAACCCTTAATTTTGTACCTTAAAGTTCAATGGTATTTAAGAACTAAAATCTTGTGATTAAATCCAATAGTGATTTATAGTCGGACCAGGGACAAGTCGGGCTAAGTGCTAGCCGATGAGAACAAGAGAGTGTGGATGGCTTGGATTTGTCATATTGTACAACATAGAAGAGATGCCCTTGGGACCATTAATAAAAATGAAAGATGCCCTTGGGTGTAGAAGGGAGGAGAGGAGAGAGTGTTTATCTTTTTGGTTTGGGGGGGTTTGGTTGTTGAAAACTTTATATAATTGACAGTGGGCTGATTAGATTCCACTCTCTTCAACTTGGTCTACCTATGTTCAATCAACCCCTGCCATTCAAAAAAAAAAAAAAAAAAAAATGTTCGATCAACCCCCCTCACACACACACACACTACCTCCCTGTGATTTGCCACTTTATTGTTACTGTTGGATTTAAAACACGAAATATTGATGTCTTTAATATCATCAAACTCTGAGGGCCAATGATTTAAGTGGTTAGGATGATGTGAATGTGATAACGCTGATTTTTTGCACATCTCTAGGTGTCAATGAAATTTCCCCCTTCCCCTGATGCCATGCATCCAGTTGTATAGCCTGGTTTATGCAGGTGCAGACAGTCTGCAGCCAGGTTTACACCTAAGTTAGATGCAGATGCCCCTTTTGAGTATAGGGTTCATATTTGCTCAATCCAATCCCTTCACCCACCAAATCTTCTTGAATTGGAAATAAACCTAATTTCATACTGTTCCAGATATTTCTCAATGTTGGATTCATTACAAGAAGTGTTGACAATGTATAGCCATTAAACTTGGAGGACCTATAACTAACGGATAGGACAATTTGATAGGCTCGATATTTCATATTTCCTAATCCACGCCCAAACCTTTCTATGGCTGTGCCTCCTTTGGCTTTATGCATCCATGTGGATCCTACTGAAAGTATGTGTTTTCAAGAGTTAACCGTAATAGCCAGGCTCTGGGGCGTGTTGCCCTACACACGAAGAAATGATCAGCTCTTGGCGTTAGGACCATCTTGACCTTTTAAGAGTACGGATTATGGATTGATCACCATAGTTTAGAATAGAAATTGGGTGTATGAAACTTGGGGTTGATGCAAGTTTAAACCCATTATTATATATATATATATATATATATATGTATATGTTCACGTTAAGTATGCATGACTTTTAAGAACTCCTGGTTGATATGTGCAATTGCTTGTATTGATAGTATAATAACTAACAATTAATGCATGAGATGCATGGTTGGATACTTGTAAAAACTTGACTCAATTATTTTTTCTGTTAATCAAAACTTGTTTTGGTAAAGACTTGACTGAAAAATCTCGGACTTACAACTTACTAACTTGTTAAGACTCAGGTTCTATCTGACTTTTAATTTTCAAGACCCTGCTTGAATTGAGTCTGGGGACTTCCACTTTTCCATGGAAACAACCCCCCCCCAAAAAAAAAACAAAAAAAAACACCCCACCCCGAATCGGAAAGGCTTTTCCACCGAAAAACTTTCCGCATCAAATGATGGAAAGTGAAATCCATAGAAAACTGGAACACTTTCGGTTCTTTTTACATGGAAAATGCATTACGCAAACATGCCCCTAATGAAATTACTGCTTCCTTCTGTGAATGGTATGAAATTTACATTAACCAGAATTTATGACTTATTTAGACAGACCTTACTTCAACATGCATCCATCTGGCGGTATAATCAATTGACAGTTCCATTTATGGGCCATCCTGTTCATAGTAGTTAGCAAAATGAGTACCGTGTCTTCACTAAGTTGAAATACCCTATGCTTTATTAGTATCTTAAGTTCTTAACATCATGAAATTTAGTAGGGAAAAAAAACCTACATTTCTTGGATTCTCAAGTCTCAACTGGTAGCTCAAAACTTTTTATTCCTTTCAGGTATGCCGGTATTGTTTGCAGCAAGCCGAAAAACCAACATGTTTTGTTTGTGAAACATCAGAGAATATCTGGATCTGCATTATTTGTGGCTTTGTTGGATGTGGGAGGTAAGAAGCATGGCTTTATATATCAGAACTGATATTACTTCATACTCTTTGGAAAACAATAGCTGCTTTCAACTCAATACTGATTCATTGAAGCAAAATTAACTAGGTATAAAGAAGGTCATGGTATCAGGCATTGGAAAGACACTCAGCATTGCTATTCTCTTGATCTTGAAACACAGAGAGTTTGGGATTATGTGGGTGATACTTATGTCCATCGACTAAATCAATCAAAATCTGATGGCAAGTTGGTTGAGTTGAACTCCCATTGTAGATCCATCGGTGAAGATGATTGTGGGACTTGTGAATGTAGTGATGATTCTGGCATTAGTGGGGCACTGTTTAGCAGCAAAGTCGATGCGGTGATTACTGGATTTTTTTCCTTCTCTTCTCATTTGTTTTTTCTGGTTGGTGTTGATCATAGTTTGACATTTACTTGACGAGCCCATGGCATAGTGGAAGGTGCTCACTATTGCAACCTTGAAGTTGTGGGTTTGAGTAATGTCGCTAATAAAAGAAAATTTACTTAATAAGTAATATACTTTCTTTATCCTCCTACTGTAATTGTTTTTATTGTTCGTGTAAACTTGACAACAGATTGTGGATGAATACAATCATCTACTTGCAACCCAGCTTGAGAATCAGAGACAAGTAAGGGCACTTGCACTTAATCTTTTATTTATTTATTTATTTTTGGAATAGGCAACATGCCTTCATTTAATTATTTTTGTTGCATACATTTATTTATATGTTAGTATCGTATCGATCCCTTTTCTTTTAAGACATAGAAAGTCCTTGAAGAGCGTAGTTTGAAACTTGAAAGCCTCACTCGACTGGAAGTTTTTTTTTTTTTTTTGAAAAAGACTCGACTTGAAGTTTGCTGAGTCGAGTTAAAGACTTAATTGTGTCTTGCTTGTATCTTCTAAGTAAAATCCCCAATGTATAATAGATACTTTTCTTTTCTTTACTTTTCTTTTCTTTCTTTCTTTCTTATTTTGTGGAGAATCAAGAGCATGAAATTTTAGTAAAAATAATTTGTGCATCAAAGGCATAGTCCATCAAGACGGTGACAGCTACATGAATTCTATTTCGCCATTCTAGTCTATGGTGGGCCAAATCCTCGGGTAGGTTGCACCTCTTTAGTCCTTACTACTTCCATCCATGTCCTCTTCGGCTTCGCCCATTTCCTTGACGTGCCATCAACCTATATAGGAAAACTGCTCATAGATAGCTTTGCTAGCCTGCATTGGACATGTCCAAACCATCTCAAACGAGTATGTTTAGATTTATCACCTATTAATGCTCCCGAAGTGCTCTTCCTTGCTGAAGTTGCAATATTAGTTTCAAATTTACTGAAGAAACTATTGCATTGTAGAAAATATTTAAAGAATATGGAAATGAGAGAAAGCATTCTGTTTAATGTACTTGTATTAAAATGTTTGAATACAAGATTACAGTTTTTCTCTTGGTATATAAGAGAACTCTTGAAGTGAACCCTAGATTGAAGGCTAAGATGATGGTGTATGGCCCCGAAATCTTTTTTTTTTTTCAATTATTTTTTATTGGTAAAGTGACTTGAACCCACAACCTCAAGTTAGTGATAGTGAGCGCCTTCCAGTGTGCCACAGGCTCTTGTCATGGCCACAAAATCTTTACTTCAAACAAAATGAAAAATATCCTTGTCCTAAACAGTGGCTGTTTCAGGGGTATTAGAAGCTGAATGGGTGCTGTGATAAGGGTTGACCCGAGGCTATATGGAGGTTTGATTGCTGTAGACAGCAACTGTTGGTGGACTCGTTGAAGGTCTGTAGAGGCAGTTTTGAGGGCTGATAGCCGATCATTCTTACCATATGGAACTTGTAAGTAGAGTAGGTTGTTAAGTTGGCCCACATGTTAAGTTGGCCCATGAAGAGGCCCAAGGCCCATCAATCCAGTCCAGCAAGCTATATCTCACGTGGGATTTGATTTGGTCTACAATTAGATAGCTGTACATATTCTACTTTGATTGCTTTCCTATTTTAGATGAGTGATGAATGTAATTAGCTAGTTTCCTATGTAAGAGCCTTGATTTAAGGCATGTATATTCTATATATTGGTGATCATTCTCTAAGAGAAGACACAAATTAATACAAACAGTTATTCCAGAAGTCTCAGTCGATCTTTGTGGTTTGCAATTGTGAGAATGACATGGTATCAGAGCCAGGTTCAAAGAAATCTTGTTTGTGATCTCATATAGCATCAAGGCATCAAGAATAGAGAGAAATTAATCTCTCTTGTGAAGATCGACAGATCAAAGATCTGTTTTCAAGTATCCAGACGTTGCAACATTGTGATCTGCATGGTGGCCCACCTCTGATCATCAAGCCACCATCAGGAATCTCCCCAGTCATGGTCGCCTGGACCTTCTAGGAATATTGGGGATTTTTTCAGATTTTTTCAGATCTTCCAGGTCGGTGATTTACTCACTCTAGAGATTTTCCAGATTTTTAATATTGTTTTCATCTAGACCGTCCAAAATCTTGGATCTGTGGTAGAATTGGATAATTCTTCTTCCATTAGAAGCCAGAGTATTGTGTGTCCTCAGATCAGTGATCTGATCATTGTTCAGATCTACTAGTGGGGCCCACGTCAAGGATCAGCATCAATTTTTTTGGTCGCCTGGGGTGTTTTATTGCCTGATTTTCTGTTTTATGTTCACTGGTTGGTCCGATCTTGGTAATACACTCTCATCAGTTTGTTATCACTCTTGAAACTTCATCTCTTCTCTGTTTGCTGGGCCTGCTACTATTTTTTCACTGTTTCACTCAGTGTGTTTGGCCAATCTTCATTAAAGATGGAAAAATCTGAGGTTACCTTGATCAGATTCACGGGAAAAAATTACCCCGCTTGGTCGTTTCAATTCCAGATTTACCTTGAAGCCAAGGAATTGTGGGGCTATATTTCTGGATCTGATCCTAAACCCACAGAAGATGAGAAGAAGATATCCACTTGGCTTACTAAAGATGCAAAAATAAAATCTTGGATACTGGGTTCAGTGGAGCCACACCTGATAATGAACTTGAAACCTTACCCCACTTCTAAAGACATGTGGGGGTATCTGAAGCAAGTATACCATCAAGATAACTCCGCACGTCAATTTCATCTGGAATGTGCAATTGCTGAATATGCACAAGGGAACTTGTCAATCCAAGATTACTACTCAGGATTCCGAACCCTTTGGTCGGAATATGATAGTATTAAGTATGCAGATGTGGCTGCCGACGTTCTGATCGTAATTCGCGATCTTCAGGCCTCTAGTCAGCGGGATCAATTTTTGATGAAATTACGAAATGAATATGAAAGTATTCGATCTGCCCTAATGAATCGGACACCTTTACCTTCCTTGGATGTCTGCCTGAATGAACTTTTACGCGAGGAACAGCGAATTTCGACCTCCGCACATCTGGCTCAACAAACGACTGAGACCTATTCAGTCGCATTTTCAGCCAATAAGGCTTCTCAGCCTCCACCTCGGGACTTGAGCAAAACACAATGCTACAGTTGTCAAAAATTTGGGCATCTTGCATCTCAATGCAAACAGAAAGTATGTAGTTACTGTAAAAAGCCGGGACATATCATCTCTGAATGTCGTCGCCGCCCACAACGTCCGGCACCACAACATCAGGCTCCACAGTATCAGACTCCGCATGCTTATGTTGCTTCTTCAGAAATGCCTGCTCCTACATCTGCTTCCTCACAGCCTGGGCCCTCCTCTTCTCTGACTCCTGAATTGGTTCAGCAAATGATTGTCAATGCTCTTTCTGCATTAGGTCTCTCAGGTACCTCCCCTCCATCTTCTACTTGGTTTCTTGATTCCGGGGCATCTAACCATATGACATATTCCCGGAACACTCTCTCCAATGTGAAAAAATACAATGGTAATCTTCAAATACAAACTGCCAACGGAGGTACTGTTCCCATTACTGCCCTTGGAGACATTCCTGGTCCCATCCACTTGAAAAATGTCTTCCTTTGTCCCAATTTAACTTATAATTTATTGTCAGTTGGGCAACTTGTTGAAAATAATTGTCACATATCTTTTTCTTCTTCTGGTTGTGTTGTGCAGGACCAGATGTCCGGGCAGGAGATCGCGAGGGGACCTAAGTGTGGACGCCTGTTTCCGTTGGATTTTTCTCATATTCCTAGGATTAGAGTTGCCAATGATATGTTTTGTTTTTCTGTTATAGATAACTGCCAATTGTGGCATAAAAAACTCGGACACCCTAATTCCAAGGCTTTGTCCCTTATGTTAAATTCTGGTTTATTAAATAAATCTATTGGCTTATCTTCTTGTGTGCCTTTTGATTGTGCTACTTGTAAAATGGGAAAAAGTAAAACTCTTCCTTTTCCTATTTCCACTTCACACAGCACTAGGTGTTTTGATTTAGTTCATAGTGATGTATGGGGAATTGCTCCAGCTCTTTCTCATGCTCACTACAAATATTTTGTCACTTTTATTGATGATTTCAGTCGGTTCACCTGGATTTACTTTCTGCATTCCAAATCGGATGTCTTCACTGTTTTTCAAATTTTCTTAGCTTATGTTGAGAATCAATTCTCCACCTGCATCAAAATCTTGCGATTTGATTCGGGTGGAGAATATGTTTCCTCTGATTTTCAAAAATTTTTGCAACACAAAGGCATTATTTCTCAGCGTACTTGTCCTTATACTCCCCAGCAGAATGGAGTTGCTGAACGGAAAAATCGGCATCTGCTTGATGTCACTCGCTCCCTCCTACTTGAATCATCGGTTCCTACCCGTTTTTGGGTTGAGGCACTGGCTACTGCAGCACATCTCATAAATCGTCTGCCTTCTGCCTCTCTTCAAAATCAGAGCCCCTATTACCGATTGTACCAAACATCTCCATCATATGATGCTCTTCATGTTTTCGGCTCCGTTTGCTTTGTACACTTGCCTCCTTCTGAACGAACCAAATTAACTGCACAATCAGCTAAGTGTGTGTTTTTAGGGTATGCCCCCTTCCAGAAAGGGTACCTTTGCTACGACCCTCACATTCGTCGCTTACGGACCTCTAGGAATGTTGTCTTTTTTGAACGACAGTATTTTTTTCAACAGCATCTTGAACCTCCTGCATCCTCTTTCGTGTCTTTACCTGGTTTTTCTGACAACATTTCCGTTCGTTTTAATCCTAACTATGTGTATCACAGACGGAATACAGACGCGCCTCCTAGGGATCCCCCTCCTGATCTTCCTCCCGCATCTGGTCCACCTCCGGCAGTTGGTTCTTCTGGGCTTCCTACATTGCGTCGCTCCACCCGCATTTCGGTACCCCCTGACCGTTATGGGTTTTCCCATACTTCCTTAATGGCCACTTTGTCCTCTTCTTCCATTCCCCGATCCTACTCTCAGGCTGTGCAGGACAAATGTTGGAACCAGGCTATGCAAGATGAGTTGGAAGCTTTAGAGCAAAATCATACATGGGATATTGTCCCCTCTCCTTTGGGTGTCAAACCAATTGGCTGCAAGTGGATTTTTTCTCTCAAGTTAAAACCAGATGGCTCTCTCGATCGATATAAGGCGCGCCTCGTTGCTCTCGGAAATCAGCAGGAATATGGCATTGATTATGATGAAACATTTGCACCCGTCGCTAAGATGACCACTGTACGCATAATCCTTGCTGTTGCGGCATCTCAGTCCTGGCCTCTTTATCAAATGGATGTCAAAAATGCATTTCTTCATGGTGATCTCAAAGAAGAAGTTTATATGCGTCTGCCTCCAGGGTCCTCCTCTGGACCGGGCATGGTTGCTAAGCTTCGTCGCTCTCTTTATGGTCTGAAGCAAGCTCCTCGCGCATGGTTTGAGAAATTTCAAGAGGCTCTTCTTCACTTGGATTTTCATCCGAGCCAGTATGATCCTTCTATGTTCTTACATCATGCTCCCTCTGGCATTACTGTTCTACTGGTCTACGTAGATGACATTGTCATTACTGGTCCCAATGCACAAATGATTCATGAACTTCAGGCTTCTCTTCATCAGACATTTCAAATGAAGGATCTCGGCCCCTTACACTATTTCCTCGGTCTTGAAGTTCATCAATCCCCTACTGGTATAGTTCTCAATCAGCACAAATACACGGTTGACCTCATTGACTTGGCTGGCCTTGCTGCTTTCGCTCCGGTTGATACACCGATCGAACTGAATGTCAAACTCAGTAAAGAGGAGGGTGATCTTCTTACCGATCCTACCGCCTATCGCCAGTTAGTAGGTAGCTTGATCTATCTCACGATCACCCGTCCTGATATCTCCTTTGCGGTCAACCTCATGAGTCAGTTCATGACTGCTCCTCGTCATCTTCATATGGCTGCTGTGCGCCGCATCATTCGGTACCTTATTCGCACTCCGACTCGCGGGTTGTTTTTTCCATCAAACAATCTCCTATCTCTCAAGGCTTATTCAGATGCTGATTGGGCTGGTTGTCCAGATACTCGCCGCTCGACGACAGGATGGTGCATGTTTTTGGGTAATAGTCTGATTTCCTGGAAATGCAAGAAACATGACAAAGTTTCAAAATCTTCTACCGAGGCTGAGTACCGAGCTATGTCTGCTGCGTGCTCCGAAATTCTTTGGCTCCGCGGCCTGCTTTCTGACATTGGCTTCCCCGCAGAAGGAGCTACCCCCCTCTATGCTGATAATACTAGTGCAATTCGGATTACTGAAAATCCGATTTTTCATGAACGCACTAAACACATCGAGGTTGATTGTCACTTCATCCGGGATGAGCTTAAACGTGCTGTCATCAGTCTTCCGCATGTCTCCACTGAGCTTCAAATTGCTGATATTCTTACTAAAGGTCTTCCTCGACCCCGGCATCAATTCTTGGTTGGCAAATTGATGCTCATTGATTCTCCCGCATCAATTTGAGGGGGGGTGTTAAGTTGGCCCACATGTTAAGTTGGCCCATGAAGAGGCCCAAGGCCCATCAATCCAGTCCAGCAAGCTATATCTCACGTGGGATTTGATTTGGTCTACAATTAGATAGCTGTACATATTCTACTTTGATTGCTTTCCTATTTTAGATGAGTGATGAATGTAATTAGCTAGTTTCCTATGTAAGAGCCTTGATTTAAGGCATGTATATTCTATATATTGGTGATCATTCTCTAAGAGAAGACACAAATTAATACAAACAGTTATTCCAGAAGTCTCAGTCGATCTTTGTGGTTTGCAATTGTGAGAATGACATAGGTCTGATAGGCTTTAGCGGTTATCGGTTGGCACTGAATTGGTTTAAGGTGAGTAGGCCAAATTGGGTATTGGGGAGAATTTGACTTAGCAAGGAGACCTTTTATTGACAGGTTGAAGGGAGTTTGTTTTACAATTCAAAGAGAGGATGGTAAAG
Organism: Umbellularia californica; assembly: GCA_028538565.1. NCBI lineage: Eukaryota > Viridiplantae > Streptophyta > Magnoliopsida > Laurales > Lauraceae > Umbellularia > Umbellularia californica. The sequence continues at coordinate 93,543,048 of JAPQWN010000003.1, read as the reverse complement.
ATATTTCATGAATTGTGTATGGTTAAATCCCACTTCCAGTCCCTTTATGTAAGTGGATTCCAATGATAAGGGAAACTATATTCCTAGGATTACATGATATACCGGACTGCTAAAATTATGATGATAAAATCTATTGTTCTTATCTACACTAGATTACAACAGATTTGTGGGTTTTGGGCCTGTGGACGTTGGGCTTGTGAGCCTTGGGCCGGTGGGCATTGTGGGCCATGGGCCTGCGTGAGCCTTTGGACTTTATAATAAGCTCAGCTCTGACGGTTTGAACTGTTAGTTTAGGCCATAGTTTAAATGGTTTTAGGCACTAGTTTTGGGTAAAAAAAAGGACCAATGGCTGATTTTGTGGGATTTTGATCACTGATTCAAGGCACAAATTTTGGGGAATCTTTGGTAGGATAATGGCTGGCCTTTTTCTGGGTCAGACATAGGGTAGCAAATTGGATGGATTTAGGGCAGATTAATGGTTTGATTATGGAAAAAGTTTAGATGAGTTTTGGGCTCGGGCTTGTGGCAAACCAGGGTTTGAGCGGGGGCTGTTTTGGTAGGTTTTGAGTGTTGGTTCTCTATTGAAAAATCTGGCGGAGTACCGGTTGTAATGAGGACTTTGGGAATTTGTAAAAAAAAAATAAAAATGTAAGGGGCAAGGAGAGGACGCTGATCTGAGTGGTGCATTGGTTGATGACATGAAACAAGAAAGTGTTGGTAGCTCTGTTAGCAAACTATTGCAGGATGGATGCTTAGAAGTTGCACTTTGATCTTCAACCTGCTATAGATCTCCCAGGGTCACAGTAGGTGGCAGAGATGGGAATCACGCCACACCTGTAGGAGGGAGTTTGGTTTTGCTGAATGATAGGAAATTCAACTATTTTAAAGTGATATTCAGCCACTGCATATGTTTCTTATCTATAGAACAAATTATTATGTTTGATGACACTAGGAATGTGATTAATTTTAAACTTACTCTTGAGTCAATAAAAACAGGGCTCTTCTACTTTCTATTCTCATCGTTTTTGCTGGGTAGGAATCATTAAGCAAGAACTTCATACAAAATAGGATTTTTGATCCACATGACTTTACTAGATAATGCACAGGCCAACACTGACCCACTGATAGCTCAGTAGAAATGCATCTCACTTTCACGGGGACGATAATGATATCACAGGTTGGAAGACTGAAACTCATGTGGGACTCTTGCTGGTTGTGGGTCCCTCCTTTTGGATCTTGAAAGCAATCAGATTTTCATCACAGTGCTTACACAAGGAAATTAGAGAAAATCTTTAGCAATGAATGCCTTATTACATTTTAATGGGACTTTTGTACAAAGGTCAACACCCTGCAAAGAAATCGCCTAATGAAACCTACATTTAATATGATCTCTTTACACTCTTAATTTCCAAATTTAGTTGCTATTGATCAATTTCTTTTTTTCTTGAATGGTGCTATTGACTAAATAATTGGGCTGCTGGATGACAGCATGATACTCTTTCACGTTCTCATAGACAACTTTCTTAGCATGCTCAACTTCTGCCATTTAATTGCAGTGCTGTTGCCTGTTAGACGGCGATTATTTTTCCTTCATATCTTCATCAATTCTGGTGCTTGTCCTCCAAAATTTCAAGCTATGAAGTCCGCTCTATGTTTCTTCATAGATGATAGACCTGAATGTGTTTGTGGGATTAGAAAATTTATCCATAAATGCAGTGTCATGTTTCCAGTAAAACAATAATGGAACAAGCTTACAAAAGTTTCTCTGGATATCATCATTTTACACCGATTTTCATTTCTACATGGTTCAAGACAAATTCTGATGATCAATTTTCATTATAAATTAGACTTTTTCCAAACTGATCCTCAATGATTTTTTTTTAAAATGTTGTCCTTTCTAAAATGTATTTAGAACCTTTTCAACTCGCCTCATTTTACAAGCAGATTGTTGGACTCGGATGTCTTTGAAAGTTGAAATTAGAGAAGTTAAACTCTGCTGTCAGGATTTTTGTTTTAATCTCCTCATTCTATTCTCATTCCTTACCTTGCTATTCCACCGCTTCTATTTCCTCTTTCCCATGAAAATACAAATAAGGTATGGTCATTCTACATGCATTATGGTTTTCGACTGCTTGTGTTTTATACAGCACCGACACATGTCTCACTATGTTGAGAATAGATTGAATCAAAATATGTTTGCCAAAGCAGTCTACCTGGTTTGAAAACTCCCAATGTATATTATGAGTTTCAATGTTTTGTGTTCTATGATATTACCAAATGATACTTAGTTTCTCATGCTGAAAATAGAGTAGTGAACCAGAGCATGTTTGTCAAATTAGCTAACCTATCTAGAAAATTTTGTGCAACATACTCAGATGGGCTATTAATTTGTTCTGTCCTTCTCACTTGTTTTAAACTCAGTATTATGAATCTCTACTCGCTGAGGCCAAAGCAAAACGAGAAAAGTCCATTTCCGAAGCTGTGGAGTTGGCCGTGAGTTCAAAGTTGCAGGATATCCAAGATAAACTTGAAAAATGTATCGAGGACAAAAAAGTTGTTGCTGATGTAAGTTTTGTTCCGTATCTTATTAACGGCCTTTGTAATCTGGACGTTTAGTATGAGTTTTGCTAGTGAAAAGGAACGCTTTCTGAAACACTTGGAATGCAGCCTCTAAAGTAAGCATGTGGCATGTTGGTAGAACAATTAGTTCCACTATATAAAAAGGGTTTTGCGGATTAGCCACCTAAGCAAAATAACACCATTAGTCATAGTTGTCCGTATGATCATCGATAATGAAATGTACTGTCAATATAGCAGGGAATGGCTTGCAATCACCACCATTGATCAGATGCTATCAACTTTCAATGAGATTGATTTTTGGAAGTGGCAAATCCATGATCTCCTATTTTATATGGTGAGATTAGTGAACCCCTCCTACATGTAGTAGTGTTGGCTGTCAATGAGTTGAGATAGCTTGTGGGCTTTTATGCTTCAGCTTGGTTCTTTATGGACTTGAGCTTGAAAGAAGCTGATTTTCCTCGCTCATTTTGAAAATTAGCGCCGCAAACACTAAAAGCCTTCCTTTTCTTATTTTCTTCCATTCTATTTCACTCCGAGCTTAGTATAAGAAACAAGAGATCCTATTTCATCCTCCCCCACCTTCTTTTTCACCATTTTTCATTGAAATCTCAAAATCAAGCTACTTTAGGCAAGTATTTATTTTTAGTATTTTTTTTTCCAAGTTTCTTCCTCAAAATGGTTTAGAAATGATGGGAACATGTTGGAACAAGAGTTTTGGAGCAAATCTGCGAAGTTTTAGCACCTTTTTTTCCAATTTTTTTCATGATTTTTTCCTGATTTATGTTTTTATATATAAAAAAGTTAAATAAATGCTACCAAGGCCTCACAATTTAAAGAGAAATGAGTTGAGCTGAGTTCGAGTTTGAACTCAATCTCAAGTTTAGACTAAGCTTGTGCTTGAGTTTAAGCTTTCCAAATAAGGTGTTTAATTTTTTAAATGAGATGAGCTTGGCTCAGCTCATATTTTATTTTTGAGCTCAACTTTGGTTTCACTTGACTTGATTAAGTGCTTCTTGTCCAAGCTTGAGCTAAACTTGTAAAGCTTGAAATGAGCAAGTTGAGCTTGAATTTGACTTTTTGCATGTGAGTCAAGCTCAAGGAAAACAAAACTTTTCTCAGCTCAGCTCATCGTCCGCCCTACCTACATGCCATGTGCCTTCTCTTGTTTTATTTGGTTATATTATTGGTAACTTGGCTCAAACCCGGAGCATTCTGGTTGTGACAGTTGCCTTCCAACTTTCTTATAGGCCCTTGTTTTTCATGTTTCTTATTTTCTCCTTCATTTTGGAAATGATCATTCTAGCTATGTTGTTTTATTTTCGCATGCGCACACTGTTTGTCCATGACTGTTGCTTGTCTTAAGACTCCTTTGCTTCTACCTGTAGATTAATGAGAATCTTGTGAAGAACCAGGATCTTTGGAGAAAAAAAGTAAAAGAAATTGAAGAAAGGTACGCTGTTCTAACTTTTCTATCTGCATAAAATTATAGATTAAGGGTGTCTTCTGATAAAACAAAAATAAGAAAATTTGTGTGTTTTGCTAACATTTGGATTAACTTCTGCTAGAGAAGTTACTGCCTGTCTGAAGGGCATCAGGTGGACTTGCTCCACTGTTGGATGAGAATTTTAATGAAAAATAGAATGGAGATCTTTGTAATTTAAAAAAAAAATTATATTATTATTATTTTTTGGGTCACAACCAAAAGATTATCTTTATTCCCTTTTTTTTTTTTCTTTCTGAAACCTGCTGAAGAAGCTAATTGTGGAGGAGATCCAGTTCAAGTCATGGGGTACACAGATTTTGTCTGAGACTCTGAGTATCCCATAATTCATGAACTTTTTAAGAATTTGTTTGGTGGACTTCAAATAATTGTCTTTAAGAAGGTCCTGAGTCTAGATTTGTTAACTAAATGGTTTTTCAGTTAAGCGGTTAAATTTCTAGATTTATACTTAATGGTTAACTTCACATGTTCATTTACTTCAGTGGTTATATTTTTAAAATCCGTACTTAGATGTTAAACCTATAAATTGCTGAATCAATATCTTCTCTCAAAAGATTCATGTGGCTCAATAAGCCAAGCATACTGGCTCCTAGGCCTTCCATATATTTTGGGTTTGTAGTTGATTGCTGCAGTGTTCTATTCCTCTACACGAACCCCCAATAGCAAAAGCCCATGCAAAGAGATTGTCCACAGTTATTTAAAGCAAAAAGGAAATTTTCTCTGGAACTTGCTGGAAGTAACATTCAGAAGTGATGTCCATGCTAAGAGATTGTATAGAGCATGATGCAGCCCGGGATCCAAGATCTAAGGGACCAAACCCACATAAGGGATTTGGTTGAATCCAGATGGATTATAAGCATTAAAGACTGAATGAGCAGAGAAAATAAACACAAATTAAAGCCAAAACTGGGAGTCTTTCAAAATTAGCAATTCCAGTTTTCAATTGGGAAAGCGTAACCTGAGGAGCACTCTTGCAGGAAACCAGGATGCCAACTAGAAAGATTTAATAATTTGATTACAGCCGTGTCACTTTCTCCTTATCAAATAAATCTCCCTTCAATGATCGTTATGATCTCTAAATTATAATTAGGGATGGCAATGGGTCGGGTTTAAATAGGGACCCGCCCCTACCCACTTCTATTAGGCGCGGGTTTGGTAGCGTGTTGGTAGGGCTTGGGTCAGGTATTGTTTTCCATGTATTAACCTGAGTGGGTTTGGGTTTTTGGGTGTATCGCCCCACCCCGCCCCATATATCTATAGTTCATATATTAATGAGTGCATTTCATTTCATTAGAGAGCTCAGCAGTGCAGTGGCAATGAGGATAAAGATTTTTACTAGAAGTCATCATTGCAAATCTCCCCTAACACATCCATTTTTTCATTTTTTTTTAAATATTAAATAAACACCTAACAAGCCCGCCCCGCTCCATTGCCATCCCTAATTGTAATACATATCTGAAAAATGCAGCCGTTCATTGTCTCTTTTTTCATGGGAGTGTATTCAAGTCTGTCATTGCCCCCTGTCGTTGAGCATTCCTTCTTTTTCCCTTCAGGGAGAGGACAGCGTTACGGTTGAGAGATGTTAAGATTCTTGATCTGGAAGAACAGGTATCCATGATCACTTCCTTGGTTTTTTAGTATGATCTTTAGGGGTCAAATGCACTGTGATTCACTCATCTGTATGTATTTGGTGGGTTGCAGATTAGAGACCTTACTGTCTATGTTGAGGCTCAAAAAACACTTGACAACATGACAGATGCAGATGATATCAGAGGGGGAACAATCCTACCATTTCCTTTGCAGCAACCTTCATCCCACAGTGGCAAGAAGTCCTCGAAGTCAAGCAGAAGGCGGAATTAAATTGCTTCGTTGTACCTTAACCGAATGTCTGATTCTTGTAAGCAGCACGCACAGATGGCATGTATCATATTCAAGATCTGGCTGCCCGGCACTTTATTTGAAAGGTTCAGTTGGTTGTTAATAGCTTATACATGAAAGTACATAAAGCTCATTGTAAAGTAGCTATCTTCTTCAGGAATGATATGGCCTAGGAACAATCAGGTATGTGCGGCCTACTTAAACGCGTGACAATTGTGGGTGGGGTAGGGGTTTGATAGATCTCCCTTTGACCTACCAGTTTGTAGTTTGTAGAAAATTGGGAACCATCTCAGGAGGTGCTATTTGGAGGGATTTATAGTTTGTCCAAAATCCAAACCATGGGATAACTTTGTACACAAATTCTAATCATTGAATAAGGCTTGATTATGAGGAATGTTTGCATGATTGATTGGGCTAAGTCGGAGTCAAAATTTTTCTGAAAAAATTTAGATCTGTCATAATTCAGCGCGTGGCAATTCGCGTTGTGTTAGGTGTGTGTGATGGGCATGGAGTTTTGATTGTACGGGTCATGTGGGTCTCACCGGCTAGCCCACCCACACCCCCACATCCACTCCATTGGATCAGGACATGGGACAAATCTCGCGGGTGCGGTGGCACCCGCATGATAACATGTAGGTCCGCCACTGGGGTTAACGGTTCCGGTTCCTGTATGAAAGGGGCTCAGAGCCGAGCTGTTTACATCCCTACGCACGGTGCCTGCATTATTACACTTGTATTCCAGTAAGCTGTGACTGAATCAATTTTTATATAACTGGCACAGCACGTGTGTTGAGATCTGAATCAAACAACCAGTAGGCAATAGCCTTTAGATCGACTAGAAAAGCGATCATAAACATTTGAATGGAGGAATTCTAAGGAAGGAAAGTGGATGGGTTAACCAAACTGTCGAACAAAATTCCACCTACTGTACATTACTTTTTCCTAAATATTACTTCAGTTGCTGTCTAAATGCAGTTTTTGGTCTATGGCCCATCCATAATTAGAACCATGAGAAGAACAGGTTACGGAGACTGGGGTCATATATTAGCTATCAATTAACTTCAAGGGCACGTTTGTGTAGCCCATTTCTGCGGAAAAGGATGTGGTTTTTTGCGGTAAACTTCTTTTTCATGTGTTCGGTGCGGCAGTTTTTTACGGAACTGTTTTTTAGCCACATAAGCTTTTTCCTTTCTAGGTATGGAAATGGACTTCCTATGGGGAGTATGGGAAGTCCATTTCCACGGAAAATTGACCCCCCATTTCCTCACTCCCACCCCCACTCCACTCAGCCACCCTCTTTCTTATCCCACACACCCCGACCCACCCACCCACCTAGTAGTTTTCACTAAAGAAATCCGTAGCTGCATCAAAGAAAAACTTTTTGCACCAAACATGAATTTCTAACTTTCTCGGAAAACCTTTTCTGAGGTATTTAAAAACCAAAGAATTCGCTGATGTGGCAATTTCATATTTGCATGGAAGTTGCCTCTACGCAAACGAGCCCTAAGCAAATAAGAATTTCACCACAGGATTTCTCTAATCATAATGTTCTATTTTCTATAGAAAAGACTTAAAACTGAAATGGGTTGCCTTGTGGAATTAAACAATAAGAAAAGTGTACACTTTTCTTATTTGAAATTTAAAGCCGAACATAACCTCCGCCATTGGAAGAATCCATGCAACAAAAATTTACAACTAAAAAAGTTGTACTTGTCTGTTACATAACATCAAGGGAACCTCCACAATACCAAAAGTTTGAAGTCACAGTAAATAACCAGTAACAGTCTCTCAGTTCATCTATGACAATACGTTCATGGAAGTTTGTATCAAAAGACAGAATTGATGCCTTCAGATGCTGCTCTAATGACAAAGAAAGCTCCTTCCATGTCATATGGACCAGTCAGATGCTTGGACATCTCATAATGCTCCAGGAACTTGCTAACATCTACAGAGGCATTGTAGCTAGAAAGTCTTTTGCAGAGTTATAGCTACCCGGCCTGCGCACCACAACGGTTGACAAGAAATCGTCCTCCCCATATAATCAAAGCTCCAATTCTTCCACGGACCAATAGAAGACCCCTATGCCGTCCTAATGGGGTAGGCAAAATTCCCTTCAACTGGAGGGAAGAGACATAGATTGAAGCCTCCTCAACTCCAGTCAGAATAGAAAGCAATTTAGATTCATAGATACTGCTGAAACAACCAGGGTTTAAGAACGTTCTCAATGCATTGCCCACCAATTCCTGTCTCTCTCATGTTGCCCAAAGCACTCACATTTAAGTTCAACAAACACCCAACCACCTCCAGGTTTCAAGCGTATGCTTTTTTTTTTTTTTTGTTTCATTCCAATTCTAAAATGTACTATCAGAGCACAAAATTACTGTTCTATCAGAGTTTTGTGGGCCGAGGGGACTTTTAATCGTCCCAAAAGGTTCAGCTACTCTCCAAGCTCCGGCCTCTGCAAATGTTCACTCCTTTCTAGATGTTTGAACACCAATAACAATGTTGGAAAATTGAGTGGCCACTACCATTGAGTCCGCACCAAATCGACTCTGACGGTGTGCCACAGATGAACTCCCAATAAGTCTTGATCTGGTTGAGTCGGATAAGGATTAAACTCTTGGTGGTAAGAGTTTGGATTAGGCTCAGACTCCCGGCCCGATTTGGAAAAATTCTCACATTGGTCAGGAGATGTGGGATTCCAGGAGAGGCAGAGTCCGGATAAGATTGTAACTTAAGTGCCTAGAGCTAGGAGTGGGAGTGGGAGCACTGAAGCACTAAATTTTAAAATAATTATGTCTGCCTCCAGAGCGCATATACAACATAGTGCTTGTGGGTTTATAAGCAATTAACTAATGGACACGGATATCTCTTATCCATATATTCAAGTATAAAAAATGGAGAAAAAAAATTAACTTTCCAATTTGATCACATAAAATAGACAATAATTAAATACTCAGAAGAAGTTTCCTCATTCAAAAAAATATGTGCCAAGCTTGCAGAAAAAGAAACTGCACATAAAACCAAAGATTTTGTACGATTCGCTCCATATTCGGTTGAAACATGCTCTGAGAACGGTTTCGCTCTGAAAACGCTAATCCGTGTTTTCGGAGCCGGAAGGAGAAGGCCGAGAAGCGATTCCGGGTACTAAGGTCGTGACTCCTAAGGATTGCTCTATTAAGGGAGATGGGAACCCTTGCTTTTATGATCTAGTAGATCTAAAAGCATTTGCAGCGAGTTCACAAGATCTATCTCGCACCGGAACGCACAAAGGTTCTCGACGAATTCGGTTCCAACACCCATCTAGAACTAACATTTTCTTGCATAACAAGTATTGAAATAGTCACAAATCTCTCACACCACTTTCCAAAGACTAGGATAATCTGAAAAAATAAAGTTATTGGAAAATTCATGGTAATGATCCCAATGGAGAAAGATTAGCTTACCAGCCTAATTGTTTTGGCAAATTGATCAATTTGCAAATAACTCATTGTTCTTATGAAATCAGTAGAAGTTTCAATAGAAAAAAGTTAAAAAATATTGAATAATAGATATATGGAAGGAAAATGAATGAAAAAAAGTTGCAAACCTTTCTACCCACAAATGAGTAGGTTAAACACTCACCAATTTGAATATAGATCAATTATTGAGAACCTTTTTGTATTAAAACTTGTCTGAAACTTAACACCAAATAAGTACTAAATTCATGTTGAGAAGCATCAAATGCCAGTAATATGAATACAAAGAAATTTGAACACCATGGAAAGGAGCGAGATTGATGTCTCAAAATTAGAGCTAGAGCAATGGCTTAAAAAGCTTTCTTGAATTAAGGTGACACAACAACCAAATTTTGAACTCGAATTGAATTCTTCCTTGTGAATAAGATAAAGATTTAATAAATCCATGCAAACTTGTGGCACATCTGTTAGCATTTTATGTATCATAAATCAGTTCTATTAGATTCTAATTTTGTAGCAAGTGAAGCTGTCAAATAAATATCATAGTTTCAACCAAAACAACCAACTGCAAAGAAATCAGTGCATGATGGGCACCACTACTTCCTTCAAATTTCCTTAGAAAATTTAATGAAAAATTCATTATCCTAGCATTATAGTAAGGTTGCAACGTTAGACTAATCACCAGGAATCAACTAAAAGAGTAACATTGGTGCGGCCTGAGATGATGCCTTGCTGAAGATTGTACCATACGTACATTGAGAAAATAGAATGTTAGTTAGCATTAAGTCCTTAGTCCTTGGCTTCTTTTTTGTTGAGAACAGGACTCTTGTGGAACAATAAATATTAATACTTAACATAGTTCACTATAAATGCCTGACATAGATAATGAGGTTAGAGGAATTTTTTAAAAAAGCTGTCAAAACGTTGAATACACTAAGTTCATCAAGTACCATAGGCAACTATGAACCCAAGAAGGGCTTGAGTTCTCTATTAAACTGTAGAGTGCTGTTTAGGAGACCAGAAATATGAAAGTTTCCATCCTCCTGCAGTACACACAGCAACAGAGCAAAGAAAAGAAAAGAAAACTCAGTTGGGTAAACTTAAACATAATAATAATAAAAAAAAATCCCACAATCGAGGACCCTGAAAAGAGAAGTCCACAGGGCCTTGTCTACACTACCAAATTGCACAGTGGTGGAATGGAGAACACATATGCAAAAGGTTACATCATTCTACAGCATATAGCAACAAAGCAAAGAAGCAAAGAGAACACCGCAACACAGACAGTAGTTAATATTACACCTGATAGATGTCTCAAAAGGCCATTTGGGGCAATGAGGAGTGGTGCTTATGGGGTTCATGGTGATGGGGTTTCGAGATGGACATGGGTTTTATGAACCAGTCCATTTGAATGAAATTGAGCTATAGGTAAATCTATATGTGAGTGGATATGTATGTGGGTATTGAATTTGTATATGCATCACATATGTAGATCCAGTTGGATGGATTGGGTATTCATGTATACATTCAATTGGATGTTTCATGTTAGGTGCCCAACCGTCTCAGCTGTTTCATGCTATATACAATTAATAGAACATGTTCAATTGAATGCGCCATCGTTTGCAGTTGAGTTCGTTGAATGAGGTTTTCATGGTTATTTGAGAACCCTTTTGAGCTTGCATATGCAATCAAATGTAGAATGATGGAATGATTTTATTTGAGGAGGGTTTGCAACATCACCTACAGTTTCCTTAATTAGCAAAAAGCACTATAAATCTCAAATTAAAAAAAAAATTGACAGAGTAATCACAAAGACGCAATATGCAAAAGGCTAAGAACATATGTTTGACATTGTTATGTTTATTTCTCTTGTACATCACTTTGCCTTGTATAATTTAATATTTCCATTGATTTAATGCGATTAATTTTCTCTCTGTGACAAATAATAGGAAATCTGATTCTTTTTTTTTATACAAAGCACGAATTTAGAAATATCCAAATAAATTGTGATTTTGTAATAAGCTCGACCTCTTTATAAGTTCCTTATACAACATCTGAGGAGTGGACCTTTGTCCAAAAATAGAAGAACAGAAAACTGATAAAGCCTATATATTCAGTTAGGCAAAAAATAAGAAAATAAAGGATACCATGGTGCAGTGAATGATATTGGAAAAAGTTAAAACATGAACAACAGTATCACCAAAATGGTCATAAGAATAGGTCCTGTATGATTCCATCCTTTCATATATAAAATCATGAAGTTAAAAAGCACATGTACTCATGCAATACATGCATGAGCTTTCTACAAAGCTAAAGATCAGCTGCTCTTTGATATTTGTCTCACAAGTATCTAAGGGGGTTGTTAGGGTAAGAATGTTCTTTATGTGTTGCTGAAGAGCATTGATCTCTTTCACAGATGGGTCTTTTGCAACCTATGCAATAACATCAAACTTTTTGTTTAGACCCACAAAAACTCAATAAGAGAATAAACCTGATTGATTGATCATGCATAAAGCATATGATTTCTTGCCAGCTTTTCTCTTCATCCAAAAAGAGCCTAAATAAAACCTCAACTACTTAAATAAGCCAATAGAGAAAAACCACTACAGCTCCACAATCAAACAATTTCAAGTACATGCTTCTGATTTTTCAATGGACTTTGAGCTACTCTTCCTGTGAGAGCATCTCTCACCTTATTATGAGAGATAAGGTGGGGCACTCACATTTAAGTTGTTGGCATTTGATATGGATGTGAGGGCTCCCACCCAATCTCTCATAATAAGGATAAAGTGAGAGCATATCTCATAGGAGCATCTCTCACCTTATATGAGAGATATGGGTGTGAGCTCTCACATTTAAGTTGTTGGCATTAGATATGGATGTGAGGGAGGTGAGAGATATCTCTCATAGGAGCATCTTCCTAGATATATATATAGAGAGAGGGGGCGCTAGAAAACTCGCTGGGCGTTTTGAGGAAAATTAGGACTATCATTACTATTTAAATGATGTGAATCAATAGTTGGACAGCATGATCGATCATGTTATGTCCACCAATAAGTTCCGTAAAAGGGCCGGGACGCACTTTCATTAGGATATGATTATTAAGGGTTTTCTACAATGATGCCATAACCCAGTGTAAGCTGTCATATACAAACTCGATTAGCCGGGTAACTTGAATAGATAGGACCCACTAAAAATCAATATACAATTACAATTAGTTTCATGCATTTGTAAATATCATATAGCACCACATTCTTAAGAGGGCTCCATTAATGTAACATCCAATAAGAAATAAGACCGGAGACTTCAATGGGGGGTCTCCTTTTTTTATTTCCAATCTCATCCTAAAAACTAGCTAACCTATCCAATTCAGTTATCTTCTCCTTAAAACAAGTTGTCTCCTATTCATTGCTTTGCACATATGAGGTGTCAAATTCTTATTAGACAAGTCAAACAGGGCAAAAACTCCCGGAGTTTTTAAGAAGGGGCATTTGGGCGGAGGTCCCTCAATTATGATTTTTATTGCCAATTGTTCACAATATTTTGTCGTACTGACAGCAGTCCTCTTGTAACTGAAAAAGACAAAAACGCCCTTGTATACTTCAGCAAAAGCAGAACTCAAACAAATTTATCTGAATTTTGGCAAAACTCAGATAAAGCTCAAATAAATTTGCCAAAACTCAGCAATAATTCAAATGAACTTCTCTCTTTCCAGGTGCTGTCTATGTTTGAGAGCAATGAGAGCCTCGCCAGACAATGCAGACATGGGATATAAGAGGTAATTTGGTTCCTCAATTATGTAGTGTATGATGATTGATTCCCCAATAGGTTTAGGATTTTTCAGATTGGTGGGCCCGACCAAAAATCTTCAAAATGGTAAAAATTGGAACACCCATTTTCCATTTTAGTAAAATACATGGTAAAAATTGCAACACCCATTTGCCATTTGCCATTGGTGGGATTTGGGAATGTGCATTGGTTGGAAGATGGTGGTTATGTTTCCAAGGGTTTGTAAAACCTTAATACCCTTCCATGAAATGCATTGATTTGTTTCTTCTGAGGCAGTCTTCTCACTGTTTAAACCGTGGTTATGATCAGATGTGTAGCCTGTGGACTGTGGTCCCGGACCATCCTTTCACATGTTAAGACCACTTATAGATGTTGACTGACTTGGGCTTTCTTGATATTGGGACACAGGATGCCTTATGAATACAACAACCAGAACTTGGCTGTGAGAGTAGAAGAGAGCAGCCAAAACCCACATTACATGGCAATCAAGTTTCTCTATTAAGGTGGTCACACTGACATAATGGCCGTTGATATAGCTCAGGTATGATATGAAGGTTAATAAGTTATAGTATTAAAAATCAAAATCAGTGTTATCCAGTGCTTAAACTTGATAATCTCTGCTTTATCACTTCCACAAAACTAGAACATGTTTGGTTTCTCCCATAGTTCCCTGCTCCTGCTCCTTTTTCTCCTTTTGTTAGCTGGTAGAGAAAAAAAACGAGAATCACGAATCACAACCACTGCAATAAGAAAGGAGAGATGGATGTGGATCGTCGGATGGCACCACTTCACATAGCTATTTGTTCGAAACTCAGAAAAGTTGTTCAAAACTTGGATAAATTTATTTGAGTTCTGCCAGAAACTCAGATAAATTTGTTTGAGTTCTGCCAGAAACTCAGATAAATTTGCCAAAACTCAGATTATCTGAGCTCGACGACACCAAAAGTTAGAAAGCGAAAAATCAGATTCCATTAAAAATCGAAATTCAAAACAAGAAAACTTGATGACCATGATCCAATCAAGAAAAGAGAAAGGGAAAACAAGCAAAAGAGCAAACTGCTCTCTTTCAAATCAGTTGTAGAGAGAGAGATTTGGAAGAGACTTCATATGAAAGAGTAGGAGAAATGACCTATAAGTTTTCTTTCCATTGCATTTAGGCATTTTCATGTTGCTATATCCCTTTTCCCTTTTTGATTCTGCTCTTTTTCCCTTATTGTGAAAACTGGAAAAAAGTATTTTGTGTAAAGAAAATACATATCTGTAAAAATGAAAACTAAATAATGGAGAGCAATGAACAGCAAAACAAGATGACAGGGTAATTCACTTTACTCTACTCTACTTTACTTTGATCTCTTATTCTGTTTTAAGTGATATATTCAGGTTTGATTTCTCCTCCTTTTTAACGACCTATAGAGTCAGTACTAATTGATATTGGAATTCCTAGAAACTTAATTACATGAAACAAAGAGGCCTTCAAGGCATTTTTGTTTTTTATTGTTACGAGTGTGTCCGACCTCTTTGAAAACCCGACTATTTTCAGGCACGTAAAGCCTCAACTAGCTACTGATTAAGTCAGGCTTTTGCTCGGGCAAGCGCCCTGAGAAAGAGAGAGTGGATTCGGCCCGAGACTGATAGACTCGGGCTCGGCTTGCTTTGGGCCGGATTCAGGTCTTGGGTATTGCCGTATTGATACTTGGTCTGGGCCTGAAATTAAAATTTTGGGAACTGCATTTTACATTTTGGGTTGGACTTGGATTAAATGATACAAATTAAGTGCAAGCCGGACAACTTAAAAAAAAAGGCGTAAAATTGATTTACTCCTTTATGGTTGTAGAAAGCCCAACTAAGTGGTCCGAATTGCTTGACTCAGGCTGGGGCCTGACAAGATTGAGTCAGGCTAGGCTTGGGCCAGGAACTTGCAGGCCATGTGCGGCTTAGGCCGAATACAGCAAGGCCTGGATTGCCTCAACCTTGCCATGAACACCCCTACGGACTATAATGACTTGAATCATGTCTTTCAGTGCGATTTCATCTAACAGTATGAGTCCAACCATCTTGTAGTACCATAATGGCCCGTTTGGCACTTTACTAATACAATACAAGTCAAGTAAAGCCTTCATTTTACAGACAAGATGTCACATCAAATGCACTTTATTCAAAACTCCCCCCATCTTTTTCATACAAAAAGTCAAAAAGCAACTACCTTTATCCACTAAAATATAAAAAAAACTTCACTTTTCCATATAAAAAGTCAAAAAGATTCTATAACAAACAACTAAAAATAAAATACAATACAAGTCAAGTAAAGCCTTCATTTTCCAGACAAGATGTCACATCAAATGCACTTTATTCAAAACTCCTCCCATTTTTTTCATACAAAAAGTCAAAAAGCAACTACCTTTATTCACTAAAATATAAAAAAACTTCACTTTTCCATATAAAAAGTCAAAAAGATTCTATAACAAACAACTAAAAATAAAATACCATCATAACCCACTTATATTTTATTCTTTCTTCAAAATCAACTTTTCTTGACTTGACTATACTAGTAGAGTTACCAAACTGGCCCTAAGGGGTAGCTCAGTTGGCCTTGGACCACGGATTGCACCCGGAGGTTGTGAGTTTGAAACCTCACTACCACACTGAGGCTACAGGGGAGTTTACCTGGTTTCCCTCTGCGTCCGGAGGGATTAGTCTAACTCAAAGGGATGGAAACCCTCCGATAGCAAAAAAAAAAAAAAAAGTACCATAAAAGAAAGGCCTTGTTTTATATACTTACAGATGAATGCAAAAATACCTCACGGACGAAGTTACAAAACTGCCCCTCCTCATTAGCCACTAGTGGGGGCCAGTTTCCGCAGATTCTAAAGCCGTTCTACCCATTCTCAATTCCAAGACATTCCAAGAGAATGGAATGAGGAGATCGAGATTTTTGGTTACCAATGTTTTAATTGCGTAATTTTGTATTATATAGCAATTTGTTGTGTTGGTGGACTGCAATGACTTTTTTAACAATGTAAATTTCATCACATTGTTCTTCAAAAAATTGAAAAAAAGCTCACACTAGTGTAAGATTCTCCCTTTAGCTTTCCTATCATAAACTCACTCGGAGCACTATTATTGTGGATAGTCACAAATTCGACAACCCAAGCACAGAGTTGGTTCGGTTGAGCAGACAGGGTCAATCACATTCACACTGGTATTCCTTCAACTTATTTAAAAACCAAAATTTATGCATGTGATGCGTAAATGAGTGTAAATAAATGACCCCTAAAGGTGTTCATTCTTGACGGGCCAAATCGAGTCAAAGCCTAGCCAACCCGGGTGTATTTAGTTGTTAGGCTCAATATTTACTTAGATCCACCTCTTGGGAATGAAAGTTTATTAAATGGGTCATTCTACAAAAAATCAGATCTTTTGACAGTACAACTTACATGGTTCATACCTGAATGCAACCAATCACAGAAGCTTACGGATGAGAGATGTATGATAGGGATGAGAGATGAAAATGTTAAAAGTTTAATGTTGGTCATTATTATTAATTTCTTCTTTTTTAAATACTTTAATACATTAAGAAAAATTGAATTGAGCTCTTGAGCATAAATAATTAGCCTAATAAAGCTCGTGTTTGAGCTCAAAATAAAGCCGGAGCACCAGTTTGAGCTCCACTATGCTCTAAATAAAGTGACAAGTTATTAAAATGCATCATCTTAAACTAAATTAAGCTCAAGTGAAATTTTATAGCTAACTTGGACTGAGGTCGAACTCAATTAACTACTTTCGAGCAAAGCTTAAGTCCAATTTGTTCCAGCAAAAGAGCCCATGCAAAGCAAGAGACAGTTTTTATGCAGAAATATTATTACTAATTATAAATACCATGCAATGAAAAAAACGCTCATGTTTGAGTGGTGTTGACACCTTTGTTTCTCACTGATGCCCAAGGATAGATTATTGGTTATGGGAGTTTAAAGTATCACGAGTAACCAATAGTGCAACATATAAAACAAAAGGAAATGACACCTTCGTTTCTGGAAGTAGTTTTTTTTTTTTTTTGGTGTGTGTGGTGGGGGGGGGGGGGGGGGTGGGGGGGGGGTGGTGTTTTGGTTTGGGGTCTGACAAGGGTTTCCTTTAATCGTGTCTAATTTTGAAGGACATTTAAGAAATTAAGTCGTGAAAGATACCTTAAATATACAAATTGAGTTCCTCTCAATGGACCTTGAGCTACTCTGCCTCCACACTATATGTAGAGTCCATATTCATATTCATATTCATAATGACACTGCAAATGCATGTGGCATGAAGTATAGATCAGCAAAAGGAGAGGGCCAGGAGGAAATCACCAACAGATTTTATGTACATATAGCAGGGGAAGGGAAGGGTTTTACTCACATCACAGTGCCTTCTCCCATGTCTTGAGATGTCAATTTCTCTATGCCTCCTGAACTGAAGAATGTCATCTCCAAGATATCAGAGATTCTTCTTCAAATCTCCCATCAGTAAAAAGACCATGTTGTCTCTCTCTCTCGTGACTCGTCTCTTTACCTGGTCTGGTATAAGTATTTGGAAGGAAATGGCAGAAAAGCTTTTAAAATAAACCGACCGACCTGGGAAGTCACAAGTCACGGGCTCCGAATTCCCACATCGATTATGTTGAAAACTTTCCCTGAGTTTATTAGTAAATCCATACGCCTCATACACCACGGCTTTCAAATAAGTCGTATCTTTCTGAATGGCTCATAGATGATGCTACCTCATCTCGTATGTCCCGTCCCTTCAATGTACTGCGATCTGAGTGATGTCCCATTGGCTGGACTGACGGATCACAACTTACAAATTTTTTTCTTTTTCCATCGGTCCCTACAAGGATGATTGATCTACAGAATAATATTTCCGGTGTGTCAATTTTATACACAAGGGGTGTCAATTTTATACACAAGGGGTCCCGCATGGCTGGGCCATAAGAAAATTCCTTAAAATGAGAGCTTTTGTTTCAAAGAAAAGGCCATTGGACAATAATGGCTAGGCCCGGAAATGAGGGCTTTTGTTTCAAAGAAAAAGCCATTGGACAATAATGGCTAGGCCCGACCCTAGCCCCAGCCCCCCTTTTATTTATTTTGTGAATCGGTCTTATAAGGACAGTCGTTAGTAGTAATAAAATGGGGATTTGAAGGGAATTTCATACCCACCTACCCATTACAAGATATCTTAAAAACCCATACACACATACTTGCTTCATTTCATCTTTATTTAATTATTCAAGTTATATAGGAGCTATATGCACTGTTTATTTTGATCTCTCCACCCTTGGAAAGTCTGAATCTCATTTATTTTCTTTTCTTTTCTTTCTTTTTCTTATTATTTTTTTTTAATCTCTCCATCCTCGGGAAATCCAGGTCCATCCAGTCCGTTCAAAATGAAAGTCATCTCCCCTTTTGTCATACCCTTGGTTTTATTTTAATAGAAGTTAAATCTCTTGGCAAGCTTGAGAACGTAATTAAAATAAGGTTGTGTTAATCACAATATCCCCCATGTGCTCGATCTTACGGTCAGATCTACACCTATTGAAGTAAACTTTGAAGATATAACACTAGGGGGATGACAATTATATATAAATGAAGCGAAGTGAATCCACTTGCAAAATCAGCCAATTGGATTCAATTGATTTTGACCAATTGATTTCTCAATTACAGAGGGCTTGACTCTCGGACCCTAATCATCTTAAATGGGCCCGATGATTGTAATGCCTCCCATGACTATTTTTAACTCTTCAGGCCCTAATCACCTTAATGGCCCTCCCGTAAGTATTTCTTTTATTTCTCCTCTTCAAGCCCTCTGCAAATGAAGGCGTCCGTAACGGACGATTTCGCCAAGCCTTTCGAATGTTCTTCCTGTAAAACGATCGATTTAGAGGCTGTCGTTTCGTCGATTGAGTTCACTCCTCTCCTCCTTATTTCTGCTATAGCGCTCGGAAGTTTCGCACTGCGATTCCGACGAATCATGGAGAGCTCGATTGCTGAAATGCAAACCTCCTCTCCCCTCTTTTATATATCTCCCACTTCAAGGTCATCTTCTTCTGCAATCATCTCTAAACTAAAGTCCGCTTGCAAAGGGTTGACAACAACACTCTCTAGGGAACTTATCAACTAAATTAATTCCCTTGAGGCATATTCCCAAGATCTACCAAAGAAGATTCAATAAAATAACCAGACGCGTGGAACTGGAGAATATACACAAACCAAGAGGATGATACCTCAATCCCACTTGAGATATTCCTTCCCCACCACTAGAATTCAAATGTTCCCCTACGATTAGCTGTGAAGTTCACAAGATAGTGATATTTTCACCCAAAAGCTATGGGTTCTCAACACTCTTACGAATTATTTTTGTCCATACATAATGAGAAAGGCTAAAAGATAGTCCCAACTTTTAGCTATTTTTTCTTGACACTTTAAACATAATCATAAAAGAAAATCTAAACACCCTGAATTCGACAAATCCTATCATAAATGGGCCATAATTGTCTTTACAGAAGTTGGATTTGCTCATAACTTGGGCTCTTTGGAAAGCTTACTCAATAGTCCTTCAAACAGATCCATTTTCTTGCCATTTGGACATTGTTTATCAGTCTATGATCATAAGTTAAAATATATGAAAATAAATCCTGACTGACTGGACCTGTTGTTCAGGCCTGGGCATCCATGGCAGCTTCCTCCTGGGTTGCATGACCTTTCCTATGTACGATGTACTTCTGTTTAGAAGAACAAAAAGAACAACTAACTTAAGAACATGGGAACAATTCAGCAAGACGAGCGGCGAATGAGAGTTTTGGTCTGCTTAGTCTTCTTACTTTGATATATTCCCCCTTTTAAGTAACCACCCATGCACAGCAACTTGAGTACCTGAATTTATATTTATGTTATGTGTTTATATGTGAGATACTGTTTGGGTTATGTGGATTGTCCTTCCTGTTTGTTTAAATATGTATTTGGGCTATCTATTATATATGAATGATTGTAGGTTTTGTATTATTTGTGTTTTCCTTGGCTAGGTGAGGAGAAGTTATGAGCCAATCAATAGGGCTTTACAGTTTACACTCACTTTTCATGAGGATATGCCTATCTATCAGTCCTCGCATTTTTTTTTTCCATGAAAGCTACTATCACCACCCTGCTATTACGAGACCGAGATAAATCAATCGTCACTTTGTTTCAACCTTTGTTGGGTTTTAACATGAGTCCATCCGCATAATATCAACCTATCTAAGCTATGTAATTAGCCTTACCTTTCTTTCAACCGTAACACGGTATTCAGTTGAGGTAGATGAAATCTAGGAAATCTTGACTTTGGAAACTGGTTGGTTTATTTATTGACTTATTTTAATTAGATGTCCTAGATGATTAGGATTCCTTCATATCTAATTTATCTTAAATCTTATAGATGTATTTTTAATGAAGAGTCCAATATATAGAACTAGAAATGAATAACCAGAAATGATCAACATATATATCCATTCAGGTTACTATTGTAGTAACCATTGTGCATTAGGTTTCAAACAAATTAATATAGCGTATGTGATAGTCATTTCAAATCTGTATCATCAATACAACTGGCAAGTATCGTGATGCAAACAAACTCTATTACTCTGCCTACTAAACCTAATTAATCCAACATTACCATCAAGGAGATGGAATGGAATGGATTCTGCAGTTTATCTTTATGTCCAGTGTTCATATGAATGTTTCACATATTCCTTGGGTTATGTGGACATCTTCTTGACACATGGGTTTGGGCTATCTATTAAATAAATAAATTATTGTAGCTTATGTATTATATTTGTTTTCATTGGAGGGAGATTGCTGCATCAATATATTGTAGATGCATATGCTTGCATTGAATACAACCGACTTTCGTGGTTACATCGTAATCAAAGCGCACTTCGCTCAGATCTTTACTGCGGATTGCAAGATGTAGTAAATGAAGGCGATAATGATGCAACCTCAGTTGGTCATAGATTCATATTACCATCATCTTACACTGGGGGACCCCGATATATGGTCCAAAAGTATTAGGTTGCAATGGCCATATGTAGATGGGCCGGACATCCGGATCTTTTTATAACTTTTACCTGTAATCCATATAGGAAGGAAATACAAGACATGCTTACTACCATTCCTGGTCAAAGGGCCGAAGATCGTCCAGATATTGTTGTAAGGGTTTTTAGGTTGAAATTGAAGGAATTGATTCATGATTTGCGAAAAAAAAAATGCATTTCGGTATAGTCATCGCAGGTATCTATAGACAAAATTTCACAAGTCATTATAATTTTATATTACCTTCGCAAACATTAAAAGAAAATATAATGCATTATATTTATGCTTTGCCCATTTCAGATTTGTATACAATTGAATTTCAAAAAAGGGGATTGCCACATGCACATATACTTCTTACGCTTGATGAGAACTATAAGCCAGTGACCCCTGATGAGGTTGATGATATCATATGTGCTGAGATACCGGATCCTAAAAATCAACCGGAAGCATATGATACTGTGAAAAGGTACATGATACATGGCCCGTGCGGGTTTCTAAATCTAAGATGTGTTTGTATGGTGGATGGAAAGTGCATAAAGCATTATCCAAAACCTTTTACTCCAAGCATGATGATCAATGCAGATGGCTATCCAACTTATAGAAGAAGGGAAAACGTCGGGTTGTTCCTTATAATCTATCTCTTCTCAGAAAATTTAATTCACATATCAATGTTGAAATATGCAATCGTATAAGAGTGGTGAAGTATTTGTACAATTATATCCATAAAGGTGAGGACCGAGCCACAATGGTGATCGAGAGTTATTCACAATGGCCATGCTCGTCGCGGAGAGGAGAACACCATGTTGTAAATGAGATTAAGCAGTATATGGATTGCAGATACATCTCTACACCGGAATCTTGTTGGAGGATATTTGATTTCAAAACACATGATAGACATCCATCAGTCGAAAGATTAAATTTTCACTTA
Organism: Umbellularia californica; assembly: GCA_028538565.1. NCBI lineage: Eukaryota > Viridiplantae > Streptophyta > Magnoliopsida > Laurales > Lauraceae > Umbellularia > Umbellularia californica. The sequence continues at coordinate 93,520,824 of JAPQWN010000003.1, read as the reverse complement.
AGGGATCAACAAACAGTTGTCTTTAGAGACGACAGCATCTTGCACTCAATCATCAACAATCCTCTTACTCAGAGAACAATGTTTACAGAATGGTTTGAGGCCAATAGAAGGCATCCATCTGCTAGAGAATTGACATATGCCGATTTTCCATCAAAGTGGACTTGGGATGAACGGGCTTAGTTATGGAAAGAAAGACAAAGAGGTAAATCAATAGGAGGGCTATATTATTCACTTCCATTATCAGGTGAAAGTTATTACTTAAGAATGATGTTACACATCCTAAAAGGGCCCACTTGTTACGAAGATCTAAGGACAGTAAATGGAAGGATACATGACACATACAAAGAAGCATGTGATGCTTTAGGTTTGTTGGATGATGATGGTGAATGGGATAATGCCCTTATGGAAGCTTCGGGTTGGGCAACAGGAAATAGATTGCGCAACATTTTCTGCGAGATGTTATTATTTTGTGAGGTAAAGGATCCCAACGATCTCTGGAGAAAGCATTGGCCATCACTTTCAGATGACTTACAAAGCAGATTTAGAAGAGAGACTAGAGATAATCAATTACATCTTTCGGAAAATGAGTTCAAAATCCTTCTCTAGCTGAAATTGAATCAATCCTAGCAAAAAAGGGGCACTCATTGTCAGAATTTCTCACAAAACCTTTCAATAATGAGAATATATCAGATTCTATTGCAAATAGATTTCTAAGAGATGAGCTATCTTATGATGTTGAATCTTTAGGGAATGAATTCGAGGAAGTGCGTGCTTCTCTAAATGAAGAACAAAAGATTATATTTGATGAGATCATAAGAGCATCATACAATAAAAAAGGAGGGTTATATTTTGTCAATGGCAATGGTGGTACAGGAAAAACTTTTTTGTGGAAAATAATAATATGTAAATTGCGGAGTGATGGAAATATTTTTCTTGCTGTAGCATCTTTAGGCATAGCATCACTTTTATTGCCAGGTGGAAGAACAGCACATTCAAGATCCAAAATACCATTACAGCCTCATGAGTACTCCTGTTGCTCAATCAGCAAACCCTCAGATCTAGCAAAATTATTGCAAAAAACCGATCTCAACATATGGGATGAAGCGCCGATGACCCACAGGCATGCATTTGATGCCTTAGATAGAACGCTCAAAGATATATTGAAGATTTAAGAGCTTGGTGGCGTTACATAACTACGTCCTTAATGGCCAAGGCTATAAAATAAGACAGTATAGGTATGAATCCTCCCCATGTTTTTCGCATTTCTTTACATTCATCCTCTTTTGATCTCTGTTTTTTTTTTGGTTATATGTACTTTGTGTCGGACATGCTAATAGAAAAGCGTTTGAGAAAATGCCTCATTGAACAGTGACACTGTGCAATGTCAGGATAATGGGTCTAATTTTGTTGACATGATCTAAAATCACAATCGGTGTTTTTAAAAGTTAAAGCCATTGGTTTATGAATGTTACTACGAGATGATCGGTAAGTAATATCAATAACATTTCAGTACTTTTCTTCAAAATGGTAAAAAAATATGATTATCCCTCAAACCGGATCTAAAAGGTTGTTTCATTATAAATTGAAATGCAAAAAATGCTTTATTTCACCAACCCTTTGCATCATTTCTTTTCATTTTTCCTCTTCTGTTTATTATTATCTGTTTTGTTGTATGGACTTTTCATTTCACCTAACCAAGGAATTTTTATTTAATTTTTCTTTTATTTATTTGTTAATTTGATTTCACTTAGCTCTGCTTTCAACATTAGGATGTGGTTCTCTAATATCAGACAAGGAAACGTTCATGCAACTCCCAAAGTGGAAAACATGCATGTGTAAAGTAATGGTAGGATATAGAGAAACAAAATATTAAAACTTGGTGGCCTCTACAAATGGCTCTAACACATGCAGAAATAATACAGTGATGTGTTGATTTAAGAATGCATACAGTAAGTAAAGTTCACTTGTGTTCTTTTATGTTTATACAGGTAGGGCAAGGCCTGATTTAATCCATATGATCAAAATGATGGGCATAGGTGTTAATCGTCTATCTATCAAATCTATCTGTTGTGACGTATATATTGTAGTTAGGAGTTCAATTTTAACTTAAAGTGTTCTTTGTTTTGAGTCTTTTTCTCTATCCTACATGATAGAGAGGAAAGCTACAACAATTGCTCAATATTCAAGCTATCATATATCACTTTAATGAAGGAGATTCTTTTCTGCTGGCTGGAAACACCTCTTTAACTTCTCAAGTAGGGTGCTGTAAATTTTCAGGCTATCCTCCATGTTCAAACCCTTTTCTAAAGTTAATTTCTCTGCACTGTTTTGCAGATGTTGTAAACTCTGTTTAAGCCCCGGCCTCTGCAGTGGATATAATTCTTTTGGCCTTTGATGGCTTATGAAGTCATAAATAAATACCGAATTTATTTACAGTAAAGTTTTTTTAATAGTTTTTTCTTATGCTTTACTATTGCTTTGGTATTTATCATGTATCGAAACCTGTGCTTTTTCTTGCATTTATTTATTTATTCATTCATTCATTTATTTATTTATTTTTCATGGCATGCCGACTGATCCAATAGTGATCCAATCATGATGATCTAACAACTGCTGATCTACATCAAAATGGATTTTAAAATTTATATTGGAGTTTGCTTGCAAGTGAATTTGAGAGCAGTTCCCACTTGTTTCACCATTGGATGTCTCCCTGTCAATTTGGCCCTTAGACAAAATGAGGGCTTTTGTTTCAAAGAAAAAGCCTTAGGGCCCGTATTAGACAATACTGGCCCGGCCAGGCCCAACCCTAGCCCTAGCCACAGCCCCCCTTCTATTTATTTTGAGAACCAGTCCTATAAGGACGGTCCTTAATTGTAATAAAATGGGGATCTCAAGGCAATTTCATACCCACCTATCCATTACAAGATATCCTAAAAATCCATACAGACATACTTGCTTCATGTCATTTTTATTTAATTATTCAAGTTATATAGGTGCTATATGCACCATTTAATTTGATCTCTCCACTCTCGGAAAGTCTGGATCTTATTTATTTTCTTTTCTTTTCTTTCTTTTTCTTTTTTTCTTTTTAATCTCTCCATCCTTAGGAAATCCACGGACTGGAGAGGAAATCCACGGACATCCAGTCCGTTCAAAATGAAAGTCATCTCCCCTTATGCATGTGATGTGTAAATGAGTGTAGACAAATGACCCCTAAAGGTGTTCATTCTTGACGGCCCAAATCGAGTCAAAGCCTAGCCAACTCAGGTGTATTTAGTTGTTAGGCTCAATATTTACTTAGATCCAGCTCTTGGGAAAGAAAGTTTATTAAATGGGTCATTCTACAAAAAATCAGATCTTTTGACAGTACAACTTATATGGTGCATACCTGAATGCAACCAATCACAGAAGCTTACGGATGAGAGATGTATGATAGGGATAAGAGATGAAACTGTTAAAAGTTTAATGTTGGTCACTGTTATTAACTTCTTCTTTTTCTTTTTTAAATACTTTAATACATTAAGCAAAATTGAATTGAGCACTTGAGCGTAAATAATTAGCCTAATAAAGCTCGTGTTTGAGCTCAAAATAAAGCCGGAGCACCAGTTTGAGCTCCACTATGCTCTAAATAAAGTGGCAAGTTATTAAAATGCATCATCTTAAACTAAATTAAGCTCAAGTGAAATTTTATAGCAAACTTGGACTGAGGTCAAACTCGATTAAGTACTTTCGAGCAAAGCTTAAGTCCAATTTGTTCCAGCAAAAGAGCCCGTGCAAAGCAAGAGACAGTTTTTATGCAGAAATATTATTACTAATTATAAATACCATGCAATGGACAAAACGCTCATGTTTGAGTAGTGTTGATACCTTTGTTTCTCATGGATGCCCAAGGATAGATCATTGGTTATGGGAGGAGTTTGAAGTATCACGAGTAACCAATAATGCAACATAGAAAACAAAAGGAAATGACACCTTTGTTTCTGCAAGTAGTTTTTTTTTTTGGTGTGTGTGTGTGTGTGTGTGTTTTGTTGGGGGGGTGGGGGGGGGGGGTGGTTTAGGGTTTTGGTTTGGGGTCAGGATTGAGGTTTGTGAATTTTGGGGCTGGGGGTAGGGGGGTATGGTTTTGGTTTGGGGTCAGGATTGAGGTTTGTGAATTTGGGGGCTGGGGGTAGGGCTTCTCGATTGGGGGAATTGGGTTCAGCTGGGGTCTACGGGGCTTTTTGATGGTGATGAGATTGGATGAGGCTATTTGGGGTCAGGTGATTTTCGATAGGGGTCCAAGGAGTTTGGGAAAGTGTGGAGGAGGTGGGGGAATGGGATTCGGTTGATGAGGGTTGGATTAGGGCTTCAGGATTTGGGTTTGGTGAAGGTTGGGTGTTCAGTTAATATGAGTTGTGGGAGGATTGGGTCAGGAAGTGGGCAGTAGTCGATGGGGAGATCGGTCTCGGAGCGGAGGTTGTGTCGGTGGTGGATTGGGATGAGGTAATTTGATGTGATGGAGAGAGAGAGAGAGAGAGAGAGAGAGAGAGAGAGAATTCCGGTAAGGACAACGTCTCCCCAGCGATAGGAATTTGGCTCTTATATCAAATTGGCGCAGCCAATATCCGCAATCAAGACAATAGATTAATCTCCCGAATGATTGATCGAATCCAAGAGGGATTCCTGCTACTAGGTACAAACGAAACCACGAAACCAAGGATGGAACTCACGATAAACTCAGAAATCTTATTATCAATTGAAATTAAGCATACCCATTACAATGGAGTGCTTCTCTATTGATAATGTAATAAGGCTTCTAATACAGAAAACTGTAAGAAAATAGAAAGCTACCAATCCTAATGAATTATTAAAACAATAAATAATTCCAAATTAAACTTAAAATAAATCTAGAATGCCACAGTTGCCTTCTCAGTCAATTTGGGCTTGTAGACCGAATCCAAAGGTCGGGTTGAATGGCTGGGTCCATCATGTGGGCGCATAGCCTCCTTTGGACTTCCGTACTGCGTCACACACCAATGTGATCTGTGGAACGTGTACAAGACCCATGCCATTTTCAGCTGGGACCCACCATGAGCTCCACTGGTCCATTGGTCAGGTAGGCCAGAAGTGCATTAAAAAAAAAAAAAAAAAAGGACAACTCCAACAGGGCCAGTGGAGGTTGAAAAACGGAAACACAGATAATGGTGCTAATAGCAAACACACATAATTATTAGGCTGGGAAGTTTCCTATATATGTGATGGAATATGAGCAGAGATCCTATATCTCTTATTTGGTTTTCGACAACAAGTAATCTGCTAATTCAAAAAGGGAAGGGTTTTACTCACATCACAATGCCTTCTCCCATGTCTTGAGATGTCAATTTCTCAATGCCTCCTGAACTGAAGAATGTCATCTCCAAGATATCAGAGATTCTTCTTCAAATCTCCCATCAGTAAAAAGACCATGTTGTCTCTCTCTCTCTCTCTCTCTCGTGAATCGTCTCTTTACCTGGTCTGGTATAAGTATTTGGAAGGAAATGGCAGAAAAGCTTTTAAAATAAACCGACCGACCTGGGAAGTCACAAGTCACGGGCTCCCAATTCCCACATCGATTATGTTGAAAGCTTTCCCAGAGTTTATTACTAAATCCAAACGCCCTATCAACCACGGCTTTCAAATAAGTCGTACATTCGAAGTCTCTTTCTGTGTGGCTCGTAGATGATGCTACCTCATCTCGCATGTCCCGTCCCGTCCCTGCTATGTATTGTGATCTGAGTGATGTCCCATTAACTGGACTAACGGATCACAACTCACAATTTTTTTTTTTCCATCTGTCCCTGCAAGTATGATTGATCTCCGGTGTGTCAATTTATAGACAAGGGGTCCCGCATGGCTGGGCCATAAAAAAATCCTTAAAATGAGGGCTTTTGTTTCAATGAAAAGGCCTTAGGGCCGAGGCCCAACCCTAGACTTTTATTTATTTGGTGAATCGGTCCTATAAGGACAGTCGTTAGTAGTAATAAAATGGCTAGGCCCAACCCTAGCCCCAGCCCCCCTTTTATTTATTTGGTGAATCGGTCCTATAAGGACAGTCATTAGTAGTAATAAAATGGGGATTTGAAGGGAATTTCATACCCACCTATCAATTACAAGATATCATAAAAATCCATACACACATACTTGCTTCATTTAATCTTTATTTAATTATTCAGGTTATATAGGAGCTATGTGCACTGTTTATTTTGATCTCTCCACCCTTGGAAACTCTGGATCTCATTTATTTTCTTTTCTTTTCTTTCTTTTTCTTATTATTTGTTTTTTAATATCTCCATCCTCAGGAAATCCAGGTCCATCCAGTCCGTTCAAAATGAAAGTCATCTCCCCTTTTGTCATACCCTTGGTTTTATTTTAATAGAAGTTAAATCTCTTGGCAAGCTTGAGAACCTAATTAAAATAAGGTTGTGTTAATCACAATATCCCCCATGTGCTCGGTCTTACGCTCAGATCTACACCTATTGAAGTAAACTTTGAAGATATGACAGTAGGGGGATGACAATCATTATGAAGGTACCTGAATATTAATATATGTGCCCCACAGTAGAGTTTCAGGTATGCGAGTAAGGGATCTTGACTCACCCTTGGGACGAATTGATGAATATTATAAATCTACGAATTAAAGAATGTTATAAATCTATCATCGAAATAAACCGCTCAAATCATTGTCCTATTTTATTTTATCACGAGAAAAATTTCATTCCAATCCAGAAATTATGTCATCAGCCAGCTTGATTTACGCCTCACGTCACAAACACGCACTTGGGCCATTTTGGCAACTCTACTAATAGAGTCAAGTGAAGTAAAGTTGATTTGGAAGAAATAATAAATTATAAGCGAGTTATTATGGTATTTTTTTTTTAGTTGTTTGTTATAGAATCTTTTCACTTTTTGTATGGGAAAATGGAGTTTTTTTTGTATTTTAGTGGATAAAGGTGGTTGCTTTTTGACTTTAAAAAAAAAAAGATGGAGGAAGTTTTGAATTAAAGTGTTTTTGATATGACATCTTGTTTTGAAAATGGAGGCTTCACTTGACTTTTACTATGTTAGTAAAGTGCCAAACTGGCTCTGGTTAGGAAGATAAACATGTGCAGAGCTTTTTTTTTTTTTTTTTTTTTTGCAGAATATCAAAATAATTTTTGGAGTAGAAGCATCTCTGTCCTTCTGTGTGGACATTTTCTGCAGCATCATGCATCGAAAAAAGCATATTCTGCTAATTTTGTGGAAGGCAAACTGAGACTCAAGCAAGAATTTATTTCTGCTGTATTACCATTTCAGCATAGAAATTGTTTTCCCACACCAAACCATGAAATCTGAAGATAGCACAAAATGGACATTGAATAAATTCTCATGCACAAACATGCCTTATCCCAGCCTAGTTTTTTTTAATCATTGCAACTGCAATGGAACTCATATTAAATTTTTTCCAAGCTTTTTTTTCCCACAGCTAGAGCACCGTAGCTTTGTATGCACATTAGGTCTTTTTTTTTTTTTTTTTCTCTTTCAAATCTATGAGTCCCCACTGTCTTTTGTGATATATACAACTGAAATAATGGCTATGGTTAGGCCAACCAATCCGGCCCTCAAACATGGGGCCCTGCCCTAAAAACGTCCTTAAAATAAGGGTTTTTGTTTTCAATAAAAAGCATGAAGAGTTTTTCACAGGCCCTCAAAATAGCATTGGACAATACTAGGTCCGACCCTTCAATTTTCATTTTTTATATATTTATGTTTATACTAAAATATCCTTTTTTACAGGCATTTAACAGAAAATACTAAAATACTAAGTTTTGAAGATTTTACTAATGGCCTTTTTCTAGCTTTCTATTCAAAATGAAGATTACAGGTGAATTTTTAACAACGAGCATAGAAAAATCATTCATTTTAGGGAAATAGAATCAAAAGAAGATGAGAAATAAATAAACCAGCGATCACCCTAGTAGCTCATTTTTCATCTTCTTTTAATTTTATTTCTCTAAAAGAAAAGGTTATTTGATATTATTTTTTGAAATTCACATCTGATCTTCGTATGAACTCAGACGGTTGCATGACCTTTCTTGACAGAGTTTGAGTCGGTCTATTGGCATATCCCATGCAAGTCATGAAAAAAGGTGCCCCTATATTTGGAATCTGCGAGTCTTGTTGATGGGGAACGGTGTTTGACACGGGGCATGCAGGGGAAGAAATGGAAGAAATCAGAGATAAGGGCTTCACGCCATTCCTTTCCTGGAGAGATTGAATAGAGCAATTGCACTCAAACTTTCCTTTTCATAATCAAAAGGAGTGTTTGGTAATACAAGGATATATTTTAAATTGACTTTTTTAAATCAATGTTAAAAAAATATCATAAATTCCTATAGATCCACAAGGTATCAACCAAACTTGGAATTTTCACCCCTTAACCGTGTTCATCCTTCCAGACAAATTTAACGGCTTGGAGCTTGTGTTTGGAGCCCGGAGCCCATAAAATCCAAAAAATAATATCAAATGGTCTACATTTTTGTGCAAATATCTCGAGATTAGTGATGATCCAATGGTTGAAGTTTGGACCCATAGTGATGTTTGACCTTATGAACAATTTCAATGGTTTAGATTGTGATTTACTGTCCAAAAAACATAAAAAGAGAGAGAAAAAAAACTTGATTGCCTATGGATCAATCTAGAATCGAGCATGGTACATCAATGGTTGATATTTATTTAAGAACTTCTCGAGATCCACAAAATATCAAGCTTTGAAGTTTGACCCGTAGCTTTGTTCAACCTTCCAAAGAGATTTAACAGTTTGGGTTTCTTGTTGAGGACCCACAAGCTTGTTTGGTAAGCGGATGTGTTTAGAAGAGACCTTTAGTCATTTGGTCTTCCCCTTCTCCTAATGTTCTTAAATTTAATGTAGATGGCGCGGTAAGAGGAAAACCAGGACCTGCAGGTATAGGTGGTATCTTGAGGAAATACGAGGGAGAGGTATTGTTTATGTTCTCAAAGTATATAGGCATCAAGGATTCTAATGAAGCGGAAGTGTTAGCTATATTGGAAGCTCTAAAGATCTGTGTCTCAAATAATTTTCATAGCATAGTAGTCGAAAGTGATTCCTTAAATGCGATTTCTTCAATGTTTTGTTTGGAGAAGGGTCCATGGAAATCCCAATTTCTTTTTAATGAAATCAAGACTTGGTTCTCATCTTTGAATGTTGAGTTTCATCATGTGCTTCGGTCATGGTATGGCATAGTGGATTCTTTGGCTAAGTTGGGGGTAGAAAGAGATGTAGCTCTAATACTTACGCAGTTTTTTTTTTCCTGCCCATCTTCTTTGTTGTACCTTTTTTAAGTCTTTAATATATTTTACCGTTACCGATAAAAAAAGATTTATTTTATAAATACCGTGGGCCATTTAATGCCAAGAGTTTCTGTAAAAGCATAACCTAAAAGTATAATATTCAGTAAATCTGTACAGGTATGATTTTGTTTTTAATCTTTATTTTAAGCTTTACAGAGTAAAGTGAAAACAGCTTAGAGGCGCTGTGGAATTAGAACTGAATCCAAACTATCCTTTAGTCCTGTACTAAAAGACTACAAGTATTTTGGAAAAAAAGTGAAGACGTAAACAACATAATAATAATAATATTTAAAAAATGCTGAAATAGCTTCTCCACTTGCGGGGGTAAGGCTGCGTACATCTGACCCTCCCAAGACCTCGCAATGGCAGGAGCCTCGTGTACTGGGTTGCCCTTTTAATAGTAATAGTAGTAGTAGTAGTAGTAATAATAATAAAAATCCATGTAAGAGAAATCGAAAATCACACATACTGTAGATTGCATCTACAAATTGTTGTTAATTTGCTAGGATATTGCTAGGAGTTACCGCTGCAGGGGCAAAGATCTAGCTAGGACCAAAAATAGATTCTGTTATTGAAAATCAAATGATGTTAAAACTTAGATGATATAAACACACATAAAAACACAATTCTTGGCAAAAGAAAATGACCTTACTTATGTTGTAAATGGGTCAAGTTCGGTTGGTCTAGGAAGACCTGAACCTGAGCCTGCTGGGTTGCTAATCGTTTGCTGCTAGGATGGACTAGGCTGGGCTGGGTTACTACTCGTTTGCTGCGTTTTTTCTCTTCCACTGTTTTTTGATGTTTGATGAGCCGCTGGGCTTTTTTCAGTAGAATAGACTTTATATGTTTGAAAGCATATTTTTGACTTTTAGTATTTATCTTATACTTTTTTATATGTATATATGTATATATATATATATATATATATGTATACTGGGAAATATTCATATGCATCTATCCCTCACCAGCTTTAGTGAGGGATAGATGCACATTTGGATAGGTGAAAAATCAATGGGTCTATTGTTCTTAAGTGGGTTCCATGTGTGTAGATAGTTCGGATGTATCATAAAGTCAGCCCCACTATGTTGTCCCTCACCATAACATGGTGAGGGATTTATAGTGAGGGATGGATGCACATGAATATTTCCCTATATATGTGTGTGTGTGTGTGTGTGTGTGTGAGGTGCTCTTGTAAGAGACACTCTCACCTTACTACTAGAGATAAGGTGGGAGCCCTAACATTCATATCCAATGCCAACAACTTAAATGTGAGGGCCCCCACCTTTATCTCTCATAGTAAAGTGAGAGTGTCTCTCTCAAGAGCACCTTCCTATATATATATTCCCATATATATATATATATATATATATATATATATATAGAGTAAGCCTCTCCTAAGCTGCAACTTAGCTTATCCTAAGTTAGAATAGTGTAGGTTCCACAAATCAAAGTTGATTATATCTGTTTTTTATATGATGGAACTGAGAAATTCAGTTCTAATTGAATTTATCTTGATTTTGGAGATGATCATCATGTAAAAAAACAGCATAATCGACTTTGATTTATGGGACCGGCCTTATTTCAGCTTAGGATAAGCTAAGCTGCAACTTAAGAGAGCTGGTGTGTATATATATATATATATATATATATATATATATATATATATATATATATGAGCAACGCTTTCCTAAGCTTAGGCTTAGGGGAAAATTTCGTAAGTTTATGTGTGTGGGGCCCACCTTTGGTCCATCTAAATGAACCAAACACATGACCCCCCTAAATTGCACATGTCCACCAACTTCCGGTCAAATCCGAATTTACTGGATCGTTAGATCGACTATGTATTGATCCAAATGAGCTATTGACCATTAAACTTTTGTGCCCATATGGAGATGATAGAAATCACGGTTGGGGCTGATTTTTTGTAGAGAGGGAGATCCCAGGGAGTCCTTGAAAGCCCCCATCTCCATCCCCATGTGGGTCTCTAAGTGGGCAACTTACCTTATCCTAAGCTTGAGCTTAGGAGAGCTTGAGCTTGACCCTATATATATGGGAGGCAGTCCTATAAGGACCGTCCTTATGGTCCTCACTGTTCAGAACGCCCACTGCGGCCCACCTCATGACCAATCCAAATTGACCACTCATTCATAATCCCCTTATAGGCACTGAATCCCATGAATTTGTATGGATTCGGATGAACTAGACAGTTGGATTGAGGGTCAAATTTTCTTTTTTGATATAAAGTATTAAACTTGTGGACCTTAGATGAAGGGGTTAGAAATATTAGATTGACTTTAAATTTGATGTGTAAGTTAGCCCTACTTGGATCTTTCAATCCCCTTTGTCCCATGACCACTGCGGAGTCCCTCTCTTAGCGATGGCGGATCCAGAACTTTCTTTTGCGTGGTGCGGGTGGTGGTCAAATTAAGAAGTTGAATAATAAAAAAAAAGAAATAATATAGTTTTAAAGTAGTTTCTCAAATTCACCCTGACTCACTTCTATCAGAAGATTGTCCTGTAAGCCCAGTTTGCGTCGGATTTGAATGAAGTACATATTTTCTAATGGGCGTTTCATGTGTGAAGGGTCTTTTTTCTCCTTTTTACATGGGATGAATTGTAAAATATTCTAGTCCTAAACTAGCCTAATCAATCAGCGTAGCTAGGGGTCATCCCTCGGGTGCTCCGCCCATGGTACTTCAGCCATAATGCTCTTAGACACGTTCTAACCGAGCTCTGTAGTAAGGTGAGCTGGGATGCCCGTTACCACCGTTTCATATCATATGTGAAGATTTGTAGTCTCAGATCCTCTTAAAAAGATTGCTTAATTGAATGATAAGGCCCTAAAATAATAGTGTCTAATTTTGAAGGACATTTAAGAAATTCAGTCGTGAAAGATACCTTAAATATACAAATTGAGTTCCTCTCAATGGACCTTGGGCTACTCTTCCTCCATACTATATGTAGAGCCCATATTCATATTCATATTGACACTGCAAATGCATGTGGCATGAAATATATATCAGCAAAAGGAGAGGGCCAAGGGGAAATCACCAACAGATTATATGTACATATAGCAGGGAGGGGAAGGGTTTTACTCACATCACAATGCCTTCTCCCATGTCTTGAGATGTCAATTTCTCAATGCCTCCTGAACTGAAGAATGTCATCTCCAAGATATCATAGATTCTTCTTCAAATCTCCCATCAGTAAAAAGACCATGTTGTCTCTCTCTCTCTCTCTCGTGACTCGTCTCTTTACCTGGTCTAGTATAAGTATTTAGGAGGAAATGGCAGAAAAGCTTTCAAAATAAACCGACCGACCCGGGAAGTGGGAAGTCACAAGTCACGGGCCCGCCCTTACCCTTGAACCCATCCATCCCAATTCCCACATCGATTATGTTGAAAACTTTCCTTGCGTTTATTAGTAAGTCCATACGCCATTTTCACCACTGCTATCGATAAGCTGTACATCCGAAGACTTTCTTAATGGCTTATGAATGATGCTACCTCATCCAGTATGTCCCTTTCCGCCCCTTACGAAATAGTGATCTGAATGATGTTCAATTTAGGTGGACTGCCGGATCACAAAATTTTTTTATTGGGCCGGGCTTTCTACCACTTAATCTGGGTCAGGCAATTGGAAGGGAAATTGTCCATACTAGAAAAGCTCCTTGATCTCTACAAGTATGATCTACAGGTATTAGATGGGCCCTACATGGGTATGGTTGGATGACTAGAACCAAGTGATAGCAATTTTGAACTTGACCTTTTAGAATAATATTTCTCGGGACGTCCTATGGCGTCCTCATTTCAAAAGGGTAGGCAGCAGTCCCCACTTGTTTCACCATTGGATGTCCGCCTGTCAATTTGGCCCTTTGACAAGGGGTCCGGCACGGCCGGCCATAAAAAAAAATCCTTAAAATGTGGGCTTTTATTTCAAAGAAAAAGCCTTAGGGCTGGTATTGCACAATACTGGCGTGGCCAGGCCTGACCCCAGCCCCAGCCCCGCTTCTATTTATTTTGGGAAATTTCTCGGGACATCCCATGGCGTCTTCATTTCAAAAGGGTAGGCAGTTGTCCCTACTTGTTTCACCATTGGATGTCTGCCTGTCAATTTGGCCCTTTGACAAGGGGTCCAGCAAGGCCCGGCCATAAAAAAAGACCCTTAAAATGAGGGCTTTTATTTCAAAGAAAAAGCCTTAGGGCTGGTATTGGACAATACTGGCCTAGCCAGGCCTGACCCTAGACCCAGCCCCAGTCCCGCTTCTATTTATTTTGGGAACCGGTCCTATGAGGACAGTCCTTAATTGTAATAAAATGGGGATTTGAAGGCAATTTCATACCCACATACCCATTACAAAATATCCTAAAAATACTTGCTTCATTTCATCTTTATTTAATTATTGAAGTTATACAGGCGCTATATGCACCATTTAATTTGATTTCTCCACTTTTTTGTTTTTGCTATCGGAAGGTTCCCAATCCCTTTGGACTGGACTAATCCCTCAAGGGCCCAGAGGGAAGTCGGATAAACTCCCTTGTAGCCCTAGTGTGATAGTATAGTTTCGAACCTACAACCTCCTGGTGCAAACCGTGGTCCTAGATGGACCTGGATTTCCTAAGGCCGAGATGAAGATTGATGAGGGCTTGCTTGCGGTGTAGGAGCACTGCAACTCCAGTATACTGCGATTCGAGCTCGAAGCTCCGACAAACTGCAACAACAGGCACTCTCTGAAGGAGCTTAATGTTCCTTGACTATTTTTTTCACTGATTCAGACGGTCTACAATCACCTTTTATATATATATATATATATAAGGTAAATGCTCCTATATATATGGGAAGTGCTCCTATGAGAGACACTCTCACCAACTTTATGAGAGATGGGTGGATATATATATATATATATATATATATATATATATATATATATATATATATGGAAAGTGCTCCTATGAGAGACACTCTCACCAACTTTATGAGAGATGGGTGGGGGCCCTCACATTTAAGTTGGGGGTCCTTGCATTTAAGTTTGTAAGAGTGGATATGGAAGTGAAGGCCCCCACCCATCTCTCACCAAGTTAGTTAGAGTGTCTCTCATAGGAACACTTCCCTATATATATTAATGAATGTATGAATGGATAAGGAGGCTTGTTGTATTTGTTGCTGGTATCTTGGAGAGTATTGCTAAGAATACTAGAGTAGGTGTGCAACTGTTGCCAGGTGTGGTAGTGGTTGCTGCCTTTTAGGGATGATGGCTAAGTCATGCTTATCACTTTCCTCTTCTCTCCTGCTTCCTCCCTCTCGATCTCTTTCTTTATATTCTTTTTTTTTCTTTTTATCCTTGAGTCCACACTCCCCCTCATTTTTTTGCTGCATCCTGAGATCAGGGAAGACGGTATAAGGAAGAGGCCTTGCCGAAATTTTGACACCACATCGGCCGATATATCGGTCCGGTTGATATATTCAAAATTCGGCCGATACATCTCGATATATTAGCAATATTTTGATGGGCGATACCATACTGGTTTCCATCAAAATATTAGACCGGTAGATATGAACCCCTATCTGCCAAGATTTTAAACCGTACTCTCAACATATATAATACCAGTATTTGCATAGTACATCTGTCTTTGGAGTTTCGATTTCTGTTTCGTATGAAACCACAATTTCCAAGGCACCTTTTTCTAACTATGCAATTCACATCTATTAATAAAGTTTGTGTTTTTTTTCTCTTTCCATTGTCCAACGGATTTTATGTGTTTCCTACCAAGTTTGACAGAGTGCAAAGAATGTCCATATGCTTAGAAGCCCTTTACGTTTATTTTTGTTATTTATTCCTTAATTTATTCATATTTTAATTTAGAGGAATTTAATTTGAAAAAAAAATTCATTAGAGATGTGTACACACACTACATGATCTAAAGAAACTAGGGGTGTAAAAAAAAACCGGAAAACCGTCTAACCGAACCGAACCGCGGTTAATAACCGTATTTCACGGTTCGGTTACGGTTACGGTTAATGAAATCCAAAAACCGCATGGTTCGGTTCGGTTACGGTTTTCTATAATAATTCACGGTTATTAACCGAACCGAACCGTATGATACGGTTCGGTTAACCGCATGCGGTTAACCGTATCATTTACAAATAAAAAAAAAACCATAAACGTACGGTTAACCGTATAATAAAGATTTCTAATCAATGGGGTTTTTATTCGATTGCTCATTATGTGTCATTTTACCTTCAATCATTCATATTTATCCCCTTATGTTTCCACGGTTATTAACCGTAACCGAACCGTTTAATACGGTTAACCGCGGTTACGGTTTCCACGGTTTTTATATATACGGTTACGGTTACGGTTTTTAAAGGCAGAAAACCGCGGTTACGGTTCGGTTAACGGTTTTCCCAAATTAACCGGTTAACCGAACCGTTATCCCCTAAAAGAAACCAACATACATCCTCAGCATGCTCCATAACAAGCCAAATTACAAAAAAATTCATTGGATTCGATGCCGGCTTTAGTTATTGTAAAGAGAATTAATGGGCAAGATTGAAGTAGTACTTGATGGTTGTTGGATACATGATTTCTTGTGAGCAAATGTAGTGGTAGGCATATTTAGAATGAAAATACACGAGCTAAGCTTTGAGTATCTAGCATTTAAAATATTTACAAAATAATCAAATGCACAAAACCCACATCGAGAGTTTACCAGCTCTATCTCCCATTACCAACCATATTTTCTAATAAAACTCACACCCATCCATCATTCCCTAAAAAATCAGAAAATTTCTCGCACCCCATGTAATATTAGCCGAAAATGGCTACTGGCATCTAAAAAAAACCACATTCCCAACAAAACCCAAAAACCCACAACACCCAAAAGATTGAAAACCTCACCAATAACAAAACCACGCAAGACTTGAGCTTTTTCTCAAGACAAATCAATCAGAGCTAAGAATAGAATAAATGGGCATTACGGAAGAAAAGGATGATTAAGAAATAGAAGATCTACCATTGCCTGCCTCTCTTTTCACTCATAGATGTTCTTCATCTGGATGCTAAGAAATCCCCAGACAGGAGAAAACGACAGTCGAGGAAGAAAGGGAAAATAAGGTTTTGATCGTTTTGTAGCGTTTAAACAAGCAGAGACGTCATCGCTCAATGAAAAATTTAATAAAATAACGAAAGTGGTCCTAGGGGACCACTTCCATATCATATGAACTACTGAGGCCTTTTTTGGTTAGTGGCACTGTGGCAACCTAAGGTGATTTTTTAGAAAAATTCCTCTTTAATTTAACTTATAACCAACCTTTATATATTAAAAAAACCTTTTGTTTCTTTCTTATTAATTTTCATTCCCTCAACTTATGAATATATCTATCTTCTATCTTGATGGATTTTATTAAGAAAAACTATCACATCAAATGCTCTAATAAAAATTGATACTGAGCATGTCTCATATTTTTATTTCCTCCCTTTCTGTTTAAATGAAAAGCTCGAGGGCATGTTAACCAGTGTTAAATGTTGTTATTATTATTATTATTATTGTTATTTATTTTCTGCGAGCGAGGGTGTACCTTTGGTATTTGACCTGACTTGACTAATCCGTTGCACAACTCTGGAACACATGCACTCATGGTTTAAAATCTCGGTCTCGGTCGTGGTATCGGCCGGGCCGAAAAACCGATATGATATCGGTATCGGTCGCGGATATCGGTCCGTCGCGATTGTCGTGGTGTGAATTTTTTTTTTTAATCCAAAAAAATTTGCAAAAATATCCAAAAAATCCAGAATATTAGAAAATGCTGGAATACAATATTTTTTTCCATTAGTAACAACAATAAATCAAAATCTCGGTCACATTAAGTTATGAGTCTTGTCTGTGTCGCAGTTCGCTATCTTTTTTAGTATTTCATATAATGCAACCATTATTGATGCTCATGATCAATTTATTAGTGTAAAATATAAGAAAATAAAGATAACATATCAATCATCATTTAATGCTAACTCAATCATCAAATAAGTTGTGAAATTCAAGATCCTGAAGATGACACATTAAAATCAGAAACATAATAATGAGATAGATAAATCATAAAGCACTTGGGCATCAAAAGGTTCATGGTTCACCTGAAATTAGAGCGGACTAGTACTAGGGAGAGATTGATGAGTATGAGTGTATGACAGATTGACAGCCTAATTCCAAGTGGAATGTTGCCCTGGTTCGATATCATCATCATCATCATTTCTTCGGTATAAATATATAGATCTAGCATAAAAGTATATACATTAATCATTTACACACCATACAATTATCATGAATCGTTAAAGGAACAAATTTATAATGAAATCCCCAAAAAATGATATATTATAATTCAAATATTAAAAAATCAGAAAATAAAATAATTAAAATAAAAATCTAAATCATGTTTATGAGTCTATGACTATGAGTAGATGTAGATTTATCATCTACACACTATTAATAAGCCTTTGGTATCACAAATATTCTAACAAGTTACAAGTAACAACAATTATTTTTAAGAATTTTTTTTTTAATAAAATCATTTTCAAAATCCTAAATACATAGATCTAGCATAAAAGTTTGTAAATCAATCATTTATACACCATACAATGATCATGAATCATTAAAAGAACATAGTTATGATGAAATCCCCAAAAATTGATATATAATAATTCAAATATCAAAAAATCCGAAAATAAAAAAAATTGAAAAAAAAAGTTCAAAATCATGTGTATGAGTAGATCTAGCATGAAAGTATGTACATCTAACTTTTAAATGAAGAACACAATACAAATGACAAACCTAATGATTTCTATATTTCATCCAAAAAATTAAAAAAAAAAAAAAAAAAAAAAAAAAAAACCACATGATAAAATGCTTTGGGTTGATTTTCTCATACCTTAGATAATATTTTCTTCAAAAAATTAATGTGGGATTTGAAAATTTTGAAGAGGGAGTAGGGCTGGCTGGGCTGCTGCTATGGTTGGAGAAGAGAAGAGAAGAGAAGAAGAGGAAGATGGGGAAAAAGTAGCAAAAAATAGGGTTTTCAATCATTTTGTATCATCTCGGCCGATATTTTGAAAATATCGGCCGAGATATCGGTTCACAGCGAGTTCATCTCGTCTCGGCCGAGATATCGGGATTTTTTGGGGATATTTAACCGAATCCGATATCTCAGTGAGATATCGGTTCAGTATCGGTCGATACCGAGTCATATCGGCCGATATGACTCGGTATCGGCCGAGATTTTAAACCATGCATGCACTAGTTAAATTTGGGGGTGTCGAGCACACAATGTGGAGAGCAAATCCATTGCGTTTAAATATAAATTCATTGTCTTTGGATTAACTTTGATAGTTTGTGTTCTAAGATAGCGGGAAATTTAGATAGTGCACTAGTCTAAACCCTTTGCTCTCACGAAGAGAAAGAATGTTAGCAAACCTCTTTTTTTTTTTTTTTATTACCTAGGGTATCTCCCGCCTAGCCCAACCCATGAGCCTTTGCCATAAGCCCGATGGACACTTGATTCTGGACAACTGAGAACTAATCTCTAGGGGTATATGCAAACCCTTCTATCCACATGCACGGGGCAAAACTATGGGAGGTAATCAATGAAGGTAGGTGTCGAACACAAGACCTCTCCACTTGATGAGGCGCAGAGTCCTTGGCCAACTGAGCTACC
This sequence comes from Umbellularia californica, assembly GCA_028538565.1. NCBI lineage: Eukaryota > Viridiplantae > Streptophyta > Magnoliopsida > Laurales > Lauraceae > Umbellularia > Umbellularia californica. Next base: position 93,501,756 of record JAPQWN010000003.1, on the reverse strand, counting down.
ACTTGTTGGTTGTTAGCAAGCCTCTTCTTGGTTATCGGAAAGTCCCCCCCCAATGTGGGGTATAGATCTTTCATATGTGACCCTTATTTTCTTTTTAACCCCAGCAAATGGGGCTGGGTCTCATGAGAGAGCCCGCACATGCGGGAAAGAAAGCTCATATACGTGGAAAAGGAAGCCCACAGATGTGGAAATGGTGTCATATCCAGGATTCGAGGTGAGAACTGACGTTCCTTACTACTGGAGTTGTTCTCTCCTGTGACCCAACTGATAATTGGGTTTGTGTTCAGATCTGCTCCAGTTTTACAACAAATAGTCAGGCAATTGAATAATTCCTTTAAAATAATATGCTTTATATATATATATATATATATATATATATATATAAAATACCAGGACAGGTTTGCAAGTACACGCAGCAGTAGACATGCAAGGCTTATATTTGTGGATGCAAGGTCCCAAGTTTGAGTTGACTCAAATTGATGGGATAAGGATATATTAGTACAGGCAAAAAATTATTTGGTTTGTGACAAAATGTTATGGTCGCTGTCAACCTACCTATTGGAAAATCCTCCTCCCTTTCTCGGCGGGGCTTGGGATTGATAGTAAAAACTTTGCATTGGATAAGATTTTGTAAATTACATTATTAATCATGCGCTCAATCTTAGAGTGGAAACCTCTCCTATTTGAATAAAATTCAGAAACACTCCATATAATGAGATGACATTCATTTTGAGCTAGTGTGACACTAAGAGGATCTGGACTCATTTAAATGAGATCCGAGACTTCCATTTATCCTATATGGTATCTAGATTAGACTAGGGTAGCACCTTCTAGGGTGCAACGACTCGGTCTATTAGCCCAATGGGCGGCTAAGGTCTGCCTTTATCCGATCCTCATATATGTGGGCCTGACCTAGGATGGAATTGAATGAGAAACATTCATATTTTATTAGTATAATTATAAAAAAATAATTTCATACATTTACACATGTATTCATGTGTGTGCTTTCCTAATCTGAAGCTTAGGATAAGGCAAGCTGAAGTAAGCTCAATTGCGTGGTGGAGCCGACTTAGGGACCCATATGGGGATGGGGGTGTGGGGGATTTCAAGGACTCCCTAGGACCCTCCCTCTGGTAAAAAATCAATCACAACCATGATTTCTATCATTTCCATCTAAGCACCAAAAGTTTAATGGTCAATAGTCCATTCGGATCGGTGCATTGTCGATCCAACGGTCTAGTAAATTTGGATCTGACCAAAAGTTGGTGGGCATGTGCAATTTAGGGGGTTTGTGTGTTTGGTCCATTTGGATGGACCAAGGTTGGGCCCCAGAAGCGTTAGCTTAAGAAATCTTATCCTAAGCTTAAGCTTAGGAGAGCATTGCCCTATGGGGGTTGTGTGTTTGGTCCATTTGGATGGACCAAGGTTGGACCCCAGAAGCGTTAGCTTACGAAATCTTATCCTAAGCTTAAGCTTAGGAGAGCACTGCCCTATATATATATATATATATATATATATATAAAATGGACAAAGGGAATGTGCATTGTACACACACGTAAATTTATTTAGGGGCCTCCTATGCTCAGCTCGAGCTTAGGATAAGGGTGTCCACTCAATAGTCTGGGCCCACTCGGGGACCCACATGGGACTACAAAAAATAAGCCCTATCCCTGGTCTTCATAATCTCCATCTAGGCCACAAAAGTTTAATGGTAAACGGTCCACTCCGGTGGGTGTCACTCAATCCAACGGCTCAGTTTAATCAGATGGGACCAAATTTTGGTCGACATGTGAAATTCAGGGGGACCCTGTGTGTGGTCTATTTGGATAGACCAAACAGTGGGCCCCACCCTAGGCAGCGGACAACCCTCTCCCGTAAGCTCGAGCCAAGGAGAGGGCTGGTCATTTATGTAATATTATATAATATACATGAACAAAGGGCCGGCTGGGTGTTGCCCTAGCTTGGCAGTTTGGCTCTGAAGGTGGCAGGTTTTTCAAAATTAGGCCCTACCATACCTCACGCTTAAGGACAAGAAGAAAAGCCCTTCTGTTTTTTCTAGGCTTTGGTGGCCGGCCACTAGATTGATAGTCCTACATCCAAGCCTGCTATAATTGAGTCCGTTCATGCTCATTGGCACCTCTAAGGCTATTTATCTATTCTAAACCCACTTTGCAGGCCACGCATTGGTTGTAGTCCCACTCATGTAAAATAGGTCAAGCCAGGGCCTTATACTGAAAATATGCGCTAGCAGCACATGCTATAGCCAGGCTGATCTATTATTCCTGATTGTAACTAATTGGCCGGTCCTACTAAAATACTATTAAGAGCAAGTCTCCCACACTTCCTTGTGAGTTGAAGACCTCTTGATACAGAAGAGTTTGTTATAAGATGAAGTTAATACAGTATAAGAAACTTTCAAAAGTACAGATTTTTAAAAATTGCAGTGGACATTGATCATGGTGAGCATGGAATCATAAGGTCATAATGCAGATGGGGTTAATACAAAATCAGCAAGGATCCCTCAAACACATGGTTATGATCATTGATCATCCTATATTTACCCTGTACAATCATCAATATGGATTCCATAGATACATTTTGCAACTTTTCCACATTGTAGCTAATCCGCAGTCGATTTTCTCATGGAATAAAATGCACCACATCATATAAGCCTACTAGCGATGAACTTTTTTTTTTTTTTGAAGCGGTAACAAAAGATTTCATTAAGAAAAACGGAGAGACAGAGAAAATCAAAACAAAGGAACGAAGGGAAGAGAAGGTGCAAGAGAGACGCCATAACCTTATTTTGTCGCCCTGAGATAGTTTGAGCGCTAATTTTATACCAAATAAACTCAAAATTTGATTCGACAAGTTTTCATCACGATCAACTCTCTCTTTACCAAGTTCTAACCCAACTCAATAATCTCAAACAAATATCAAATGCCACATTGTTACTACAAGAAGTCCAATAAAATAAGAGCATTTCAATTCATTTTGCCTATATCAAATCCCTCCAGTCAGTTTCTGCATAGAAAGAAAGACTCACCAAAACATCATAAGAAAGATAAAGACTCACCAAAACATCATGCTTGCAAGAAAAATGGGAGCTTCCAACTCTAATAAGAAAGGAAGCCATGGTACCCTGAAAGAAGGTCAATTATTGAACAAATGCAAATTCTCTACCAGAAGCATCTCATCATGTTGATGAGGAAATGGAAGAGGTAGTTCTCGCGATGGAGCAGATCGCGCTGGACAAAACGCTCCAGATTGTGATCCCGGGGGAGCAGGTCGCTGTAGTAGAGGATGGTCGTGATCGATGCCGCCGGTCGGTTGATGAGCGAGAAGCAGAGCCTCAGCAGAGAACGAACCAGAAGAGGATGAAGAGACTGCAGGCCCAACAAGAAGGAGAGAATGAATTACATCATGATATCTTCTACTATAGAAAAAATGATTTAAGTGTTCTATGGCTAATGAATTGATGACATTGAAACCAAGAAGATTGATCGATCGCAAAGATAGAAAAGTATCACATGCATTGATTTACTAAGTATCTTCATGGGTTAAGTTTGATTTCAAGTGTCCTAATGAATCTTCTCCAATCTTTGGCGGAGAGATTCTGTCCGGCTCTTTGTAGACACATCAAATATATAAGCATCCACCTAGTTTAATTAAATATAAAGAAAATATATAGATTATCTATCTACCAAAAATCAAATTGAATAGTAATAAGCACCTTATTTTGTTAAGCCTTTATCACGAACTTGCTTTGGCATGCATGAAATTCATAGCGGGGAGCTACTTTTTTTAATTGCGCGGTGCTATTTACGGCATATTATGATAGCGTCGAGCTACTTTTCATGGAACTATTTTTACTTCATGTTTATAGCATGCGATCACTGAGATGGGATTAGTGTTAATAATCATTCGATCTAAAGCTATAAAATGAAAGTTATTATGATGATCACTGTTCTTTTTTTGTTATCCCAAATGTTTCTTGGTACTATACATGGCATATTATGACAATGGGGTGCTGCTTTTACTTCATTTTATAATAGCAAGCAAGCACTTATATGGGATTAGCGTCGACAATCATCTGATTTTGACCTTTAAAATGAAATGCAAGCACTTGGATAGAATTAGCATTGATAATCATCTAATCTAACGCTATAAAATCTGCAAGCACTTAGACAGCATTGACATTGATAATCATCCCATCTAAAGCTATAAAATGAAAATTAGTAAATCAAGAGTAGAGTCTTTACCTTGTACAAGGTACTTATTCTAAAGGAATCCATGGTAACTCTCTCACTAAAAGCATGTTTGGCAATAGGTGATGTAACGACACCCACCCCGGAACCCGGGTATAATATTGTCCGCTTTGGCCCTTGGGGCCTCACGGATTTGTTCTTGGTAGCTGGTCCGCAGGCTGTCCCCAAAACGCGTTATACCAAGTCTAAGGGGGTTCGCACATATAAGGACCGATCGGGGCGCTGTCATAAGCGATGTGGGGCGGAGTTCCCTGCCTTGCTCGCAGCTGACCCGAGTTCTCACACTCCCACCTACTTAGAGGAGAGCCGCCCTCGGCGGAACCCGGGTATAATATTGTCCGCTTTGGCCCTTTGGGCCTCACGGATTTGTTCTTGGTAGCTGGCCCGCAGGCTGTCCCCAAAACGCGTTATACCAAGTCTAAGGGGGTTCGCACATATAAGGACCGATCGGGGCGCTGTCATAAGCGATGTGGGACGGAGTTCCCTGCCTTGCTCGCAGCTGACCCGGGTTCTCACACTCCCATCTACTTAGAGGAGAGCCGCCCTTAGCTCTGATACCATTACTGTAATGACACCCACCCCGGAACCCGGGTATAATATTGTCCGCTTTGGCCCTTTGGGCCTCACGGGTTTGTTCTTGGTAGCTGGCCCGCAGGCTGTCCCCAAAATGCGTTATACCAAGTCTAAGGGGGTTCGCACATATAAGGACCGATCGGAGAGCTGTCATAAGTGATGTGGGACGGAATTCCCTGCCTTGCTCGCAGCTGACCCGGGTTCTCACAGGTGAGGAATCCACAGATGTGAGGATTCCTTACCACCCTTGGAACAAAGATTCCCTCTTGAGGATTTGTATAGCTGAAGGTCTCACGTCAATATCGATGCATATCAATGCATGTATCTTAGAAAAATGGATTTAAGCGCAAATCCATAGAAGTGAGGATTTCCAAATCATATAGGGTGAGGTCAGATTTGAAAATATAAACAAATGGAGATTTTCATAGGTCCAAACTCTCGGGGATTTACAATTGCTAGTACATGGATTTTTCATGAGTGGGTGGAAAGTGAAAATTTTTTAATTGAGGGTTTGGTTGCCAAACATGACCTGAATGTTGCCATATCTCAAAAGATGGGTACATTTTCAGTTATTGAAACAAATTCTACATGATAGATTATGGAACATTGTTACCTTAAACAATTCTCAAGCATGCAACATTTCAAACCACTTAGATAATAGGCCCCCTCATAGACGGCAGGTATACCACCAAGTGAGAGAAATCTCAACCTATCCTTGGGCTGAACTATTACAGCAAAAGAATAAATCATTGCAAAAATCAACATTCAAATGGACAAAAAGAACGCAGTGATTAGATGCCTATATGATCCTTAAGCCTTTCTATGCATGAGCATTTAATCCATATTGGATCCAATCTATGGCTCAACTTTACATAACGAAAAACTTTAACTGCAGACGCACCCTCACACAAACAGAGCACAGAGACACATATAGCAAACACAGCCAAAAACACACACACACACACACACAGAGAGAGAGAGAGAGAGAGAGAGAGAGAGAGAGAGAGAGAGAGAGAGTACCATGATATTGAGTAAGGAGAGTGAGAGGTAGGAGAGTGAGGATCATATTGGAGATGGTGGGTTCTGTGGCATTATGATGGAATTAAAATAATTCTGTGACATGGGTGCAGAGAGAGAGAGAGAGAGAGAGAGAGAGAGAGAGACTGAGTGAGGTAGCTTTGGGTTAGAATCCTTCAACTGCCAATCTTCACCTGCTGTTCAAGACCTACCCTTCTATGACCAAGCCTGTACCTTACCAAGAAGGAAAGAGGGCTACTTTCTTTTTTACATTGGGCCCATCGACACTTAACAACCATTAGCTGGTCTTGCTAGTTCCACTTAGTTTCTTGTCCCCCTCACATTTTATTAAGTTTCTTGTCATCTCTAACATTGTATTATTAAGAGCTAATGGCTCCATCTCTTTTGCACTTTGGTCCAAGTGTACTTTGCTTTGACGACCAGTTCATCTGATGGCCATATCCAAAAGAAGATAACAACCATGATAATTTGTTTGGAATGGTGGCCTGTAATCAGATGTTGGTTATCATCTGATGAATAATATTTATGCCCAAAGGCTAATCCATGGTGGGCCCAACTGTCCTTTCGGTTCAGATCTGTCTGATCATGCCACATGATTGGTGGGGTTGGTGGTCCTCTTAATTAAAGATGATGATGACCAGTAAACAACCCATGTTGAATCTTGACTGTTAATTTGCTTCCATTTTGACAATCGATTTAGACAATCAAACTTCAATGATTTGGATTTTAGATAGATTAGATTCTTGAGGTGTGGCCCACCTGTGATGACTCTCAACTGATCAATATTGTGTCACTTTTTCAGTGTACAAACCAGGGGCGCCAAATGTAATCCAAGGCTCGAGAATTCTACTTTCTGTCTTGGGACACACAAACATGCCTTTGCCCATTTCATTACATTGTAATCAACCCTACAAAAACAAACAACCATTAGCCCACTGATTTTGGATCTATGAGCCACGAACCCACTTGGGCCCACTTGAATGGAATTGTAGGGCTCACCTGATCAATCACAGAAACAGTACTTTTAAGGGGTACCTAGTGACTACATTATTATCTCTATATTCTTACCTGTTGTTTTATTGTTTGGCTTCAATGAACATCATCTTAAAACCATATTTTCTGAATAAAATCTCTGCTTAGGATAGCTTCTCTTATGTGTTTTTTTTTTTTATTATTTTTTATTATTTTTTACTGCCAACCTTAAATTGGAACAGTAGATATTCAATGGTGTGAAAATAGTAATGGGTCTCCTGTTTTAGGATTAGCAAAATCTTGTTTTGATTGTCATTATGATTGTTGAAATCTTGAATATTCTTTATAGGTATAAACTTAGAAGTATTCCTCCAGTGGGCCAACCATGCTATTAGGTCAACCCAGGCTCAACCCGAATTGTATGTAGGTAAACTCAAGCTTTTTCTTGAAACAAATCAAAAGAAGATCCACTTTAAACACTCATTATTTATTCTATAAGTAAATTTTGACCAAAAGACTCTATGCTATAACAAAATTATGAAAGTTTGAGATTAAGGAATGATTATAAATATTAAGCTTCAAAAGGCATAAATCAAATGTGCAATAAAATTCTCCTCTAAACTTTTTTTTTAAAGCTCTTCGTTAGTTTTTGAGCCAGAAATTTAAAATATTGTTCTTGTGTTTCCATTTGTTTTCCAGATAAAATTTTGTTGTGTATCCAATAAGATAGAAATGTAGAATAAAGGTTACTGTTTTTTTGTGCATTGCTACTTCTCCACAGTGAATAAGTTGGAAAAGCAAGCTTATTCTTCTCTTGAACACTAGAAAACCATATTTCCATTGAGAGTAGGGGAAGAGGTGGGTAAGGAGTAAATTGAAATTTGTGGAGTTAGGTAATGGGAGTTTTGAGAGGAAATAAAGGATCTTCCACCCGATACACAATATCCGTAGAGCCTGTTTCTTTGCAAGAATTCCTGATAGAAATTCTAAATTGTTAGGGAATTTCAGAATTTCGTTTCTTTAATGGAATCTGAAGAATTAAGAAATTTTGACGTTTTCAATTGTCCGAGTGCGGCGTAATTGCTTGATTATCTTGGATGCTTTGAGGATTTTTCATTTTCGTTTTTAAGGAGGGTTTAATAGTAGAATGTGATTCTTCATTGGGTATCCTTGGTAGAGAGGGATCCGTGGATATTTCACATTGATCTTAATCGTGTCTTATTCTCATATTAATTAGTGGTTCGGCTAAAAGCGCGGTTGATTTTTTGGCTAAGCAAGGGGTTTGATGGAGTCATCTTTTTTTTATTTTTTTAATTTTGTGAGAATTAATGGAAAAAACAAAAGAAAGACCATAAAGTGATCTACCCAACATTACAAAATTCCAAGCATTACAAAACTCCAGCATTTGGAATTTATAGACATCTACCAGACATGAATTCCTTATACTCTTGTAAGAAATAGGCCTTTAGGAGTGAGTGGGCCCAACTGCATTTGCAGTAGGGATGGTAAATGAGTCGGTTTGGATCAAAATGGGTCGAGCCCAATGGTGGGCCCATAGATTGAGGCTCGACCCATATCCAACACGCTTTTCTTTTTTTTTTAAATGGGTCAGATATGTTCAACCCGCATATCCAAGGTTCATAACTCTCAGGGCACATCTAATCACAGGAGAGAAACCTACAGTATTGAGAATTCTTCACTTTCCTAGATTTTAGGATCCTCATTGAGATTTCACATTGACACATCAATGCGAATAACTGAAAAAAATTGCTATGGATATATAAATCTGCAAAAATGTGGCTTTTCAAATCCCATTGGGGAGGGTCGGACCTAAGAATCTCTGAAAAAAAAAAACGAGAATTATTGCAGGTCCAAATACCTGAGGATGTGAGTAATCCTTGAGAATTTGGTTTCCAAACGTGACTTACGTATTGTGGATTTTTTCTTTTTCTTTGATAACCTAAGGCATCTCCCGTCGAGTCGGAGGACACTCAATTCTCCACAGCTAAGAATTAATCCCTAGGGGCACATGCAAACCCTCCTATCCACATGCATTGGGTAAAACTATAGGAGGTGGCCAACAAAGTTAGATGTGGGTTTTTCATAGCCGAGAATTGTGGATTTTTCATAGTCGAATATTTCTGACGATCTATGAGATTAGTGATCCTGGCTGTTGATTTTATCTGGCCCGTGATAAATAGGTCATGCCCCATACCTCCAAGAGATTAAAATTTCTTAACATTCGATCTTTGTCTTTCAGGTGGAGAATGCTAGTGTTGAAAGTGATCAGATCAACGGCCTGGATTACTAAACTACATGGCAATTTTTTCACTAAAGACTGGAAGTTTCTAACCCTGAACCGATCCATTTGACAGAAATGGAAGCTTTAGCCCACCACTTAGCCCATTAAGACACGGGTGGGACTCCCATCAGCCCGTTCGCAATGTATCGAATCAATGGAAACACATATTTGGAGCCCATCAACCTGTTTGTATCAGGCTGGACATTGATCAATAATTATAATGCCGGAATGGACCTTTTGTCTAAGTCGGGTTTTGGCCTGCTTACTAATCCACCGCTTCACGAAGCCCAGATCTAGACTATTGGGTCAATATCATTGTGAAGCCCAACATAATTGGGCTGGGCCTGAGGCCAAGATGGATTCAGGCCCATTCCCATTCTTATAAGACCGGGCTTGTGTGACATCTAGTGGGCCTAGTTTGGATCAGAACAGGGCTACAAACCTGTGGATCATTTTAAATGGCACTCTACAATTATAGTCCTACCATAGATTTTTATTTGGTACAAATGGGCCCCAAAATCCACAGAAAGGAGGATCAAAGTTATGTCCGATAGTGCAAACTGCTAGTTATCTGATCCAATGCTTTGGAATCCCTTCACATACCAATTGCCCATTTCATGACCCAAGACAGAAAGGGATCTGGTGACTGGTCATGTTGTTGATCTCTATGAGCCCACCTGATTATTGGCTAGATCTTGCAAATGCATGTGAAGAAAGGATAAATTGGGGGCAGGGCCGGGCATGTTTGGCAATTAACTAGTTAAAGTAAAGTAAAGTGAATCCAAACAAGAAATGACAAAGGATCATATCAAAAGTACACAATTTCAAATCCCATCCGAATTTTTCAAATATAGTAAAAAAAGCAACTTTCTTTCTCTATTAAAAGACAAAAAAGAACCCTCTACTTTTCTACGCAAGAAGTCAAAAGATTCCATAACAAACAATTAAAAACAAAATACCATCGTAACAATTTATATTTTATTCACTCTTGATTTGATGCTTCACTTCATCATATTTCAACTCAGGTACATCCAAACAGGCTTAAGAAGGTGTTATTAGTTATCTCATTTTACCGACACTACATCATGATTGGAAAACTTCTCCTCATTTTATTGGCCCAATCAGCAGTGGACCCCACCGGGTGATCACTTTCCCGCCTAAAAAGTTCTTCATAGACATCGTGGTGGAATCTAGTACAGTCGTTTGAAATTCAAATTCAAATGACGTTATAACGGAAATGACAGAGCCTTTTGAAAAGGGCAAATATAAAGTTAACTCAGGAAGCTGACAAAGGGCATGCAGAAAGTAATTTATGGCAACATCCAATCTAATGTGGTGATTGTAATTGGGCCCACTTTAGATAGAAGATCAAAAGGTAATGTGTCTTTGGTCTTTCTAATTTACTATTCTTTTTTTAGGGGCTCAGATGGTGGGCCCATCATTTCCATACATTGGATTGCCAAAAACAAATGTGGGTCACTACTGAGATGAGATGATGATGAACCATAAGTAAAAAAGGGTGCAATTCCTGATGCTCTAGATTTCAGCATGTTTCAAGAATTTAGTTTCTTTTACATGCTAATATGTGAAAAGAAAAAAAAAAAAAAAAAAAGAAGAGTGTGACTAAGGCATTGTGCTTGAGAAATTTCCGACAGCAACATCAGTAGTTGTTTTTCCAACATTTAGAATTTCTATTTGATTAGTGAGATTCTAAAGTCCGGTACTCCAGTCTTATGATTCATATGAAACTCTTCAAGTTTCATCTTGCTAACTGCTAGGGTACTTGATAAGGATGTAAACGGGTCCCGATTCTCCGACCCGTTAAAAGCCGGATTTGGATCCTTATTCAGGCCTTGCTAAGTAAATGGGTATAGGTTAGGGCCCTTTTTTTGGATCTGTGACTTAAACAGGTCTAGTTTCATCTTGGTTCGGACCCGTGGACTCAGGACCCGACGCATTACCTCTACTTTCGAAAATCTCTCCTTAAAATCAGATTTTCCTCCCATATCATTCTCTACTCATACCCACCCCATATATGATTCTGGTTCCGAGTCTAGCTCCACCTTCTCCTTAATGGTTTCGGGTCTGGAACCGTGAAACTAGTCTCAAGACGGGTCCGGGTCTGAGTCCAGTTCCACCTTATCCTTAGCAGTTTCAGGTCTGGGTCCACCATGGACCCGAAATGGAACTAACCTTTTTACATCCCTAGTACTTGAGCATGTAAATAAGGTGGGAGATAGAATCTGAAAATTTCTAAATATTCCTCCAACTTGGAATCTCTGCTATCCTGCAAACAAACATGCCCGGGGTGACTGACAATCCTAGTTTCCTCTCTCAATTTATCAATCAATACATTACACTTTTGTGTCTCAATCGGTAATCTAATTTTGTAAGGTAAAGTTAGAAATAACAGCTATATCAAAACTATTATAGTCTAAACCACTTGCTTAGCTTTCATTAATCAATCCATTTGAAACTGTTGCTGGATTTGATCCTGTCATTCCTTGTGTAGTCTTAAGTTTAAAATGTGTGGCGGTAGACAGAGTTGCATGGTTTTTTTGGCCCTAACCATCAAAATCTATAACCTTAAATCTATGTCTTTTGATGACATGTGGTCCATTTTCCATGACAGTTATGGGGAGAGTTGCTGGCTTTTGGGTGAGTATCATTATTCATTAGTCATTACTCTATGGAGTGGGCCCATCATGGTTTGGGTGCTCTCTCAATCCATAGAGCAGCCCTATCTTGCTCTTCTCCAGTGAAAGAAGAATTCATGTCAAAAGAAAAGGACAAGGGAGCAGGAGAATCGCCCAATTCAATGAAATAGGGAAACATGTGCATGTGGAAAAAGAGGTAGAAAAAGGTTTTAATAAGAGAGGTAGGTGAAATGTATCCATAGTTTATTGGTTAATTATGCAAACTAACTATCATAAAATCCAATGATAACCAACTTTCTAATTTATGTCAAATTAAAGCAATAACAAATTGAGGAGGTAGATGGAGGGATTGGATTGGGCATAACTGCTAAGTCAACCGCTTTATTAACATGAAAGAAAGTGCTTAAAAGGAATTTGTCTTGTATATTAACATATTACCTATATATAAAAGGGATAATATTCACTTGCGCACTATACATCTGGAAGTGCCACGTCTATTCAGAGGTGGGTCCTATCTCTTGGATGGTCCGGATGAATGGTGCGCACGTGAATGCCTTCATTTATAAAAGAACATCTCATATTAATTTTCTCCTCCTTTTTACTGAAAGGATGCACCATATAAAAGGTTAGGGTCATTCTAAGTTACTAGAAATAAATAAACTGTCATTTAGCAAGTCTACCATTTTGTGTCTACTTGACTTGAAGTTAATTTAAACAAATGTTCCAAGTGCTTTAGATTGTATGTCAGATTTTATATTTATATTTAACTCAATAAGCTTCAAGACCTTTGCCATTTTCTTACAAAAAGCAATAATAAGACAACTTTTTAAAATAGACATGAATGTCTGAAGTAGTCAAATATTTCTTTTCTTATTTTGTGACAAATTAGCTCTATAACTTAATTTTATAATATGATAAGTTAGCCTGACTATTTTTACTCTATGACAAATTTGCATGTACTAATTTTACTATAAGACAACTTGGCCCATAAAATTTTTTCAATCCATCAACTTTTCTTCTTTCATGTAAATCTGAAATACCAAACAATTTATTTATAAAATGGTCTAATTGAAATACCTCTACTGAAAAAAAAAAGACTATTTAAATTAACTTTATCAATTTTGAATGAGGTGCGTTTTCTTAAATAACTACTTCAGGGAGCAAAGGCCATTAACATCCAAAAAACTTGGTATTTAAATCAGTAAGACTGGCATGTTGTTAAACTAGCATTCTTGAATCAAATATGAAATCCATTTCCAATTAAATAGGGATTGATTCGAATTATAAGATATCCGTGCTCAAGGCCTTTCGATAGAAAAATATTACCCACCCATTATTTCTAATAATATAAATATTAAGACAAATGATGGTCCCCTCTAAACCCCCACCTTTATTCTTCACTTCTCACCTCTTTAATACATTTGCACGAGCATTTAAAAGACAAATGATGGTCCATATGCAAGCTTGGTTCATAATCAAATTCTCATTTTAAGAAAAACCATTTCTAATCTAATGACTTTAAAAGCAAATGAATGGCCTATGGTCACCAAACGCCTCCTTCCTTCAAATTTAGTCAATCTCTGCATACCAAATCAAAGTTAATGTAAATAAAAGCAAATCAATGGCATGTGGTCACCAAACGAACGTGAGGGGCATTTAAAGAATCACATGGGTCGTAGGCAAAACATGTGAAAGATGAGTCGGACCAAAGTCAGGATAAGATGACTCAAAAGTCGACATTCATAAGAACAGCCATACAATGCAGCGCTGCTTGATTGTAATATGGTGCAGCGCCCCATCTTCAATGTACGGTGGGGCTCACCTTTTTAAAATCCGAGGCGGTCATCAGCCCTAAGACAATTGTGATAATCAACTTAGAAGTTATTATTCAAATATATAAGAGGAGCATCATTAGATTAGACTCTATTTTGAACAGGTTGCCTATTTTTCTATTTCGGGATAGAAATGAAGGGAGTTACTCGTGTGGGGCTGTAATCGGGTTGGTTTTGGTTCCGGTCCAGCTCCATGGGAACCAGAACCGTTGAGGAGAAGGTGGAGCCGGATTCGAACCCGGAGCCGGATCTGGAATCGGTTTCTTGGCTCTGAAATCGGAGTCAGAACCAGAACCAGAACTATATATGGGATGGGTCTAGTCTAGGCAGAGAATGAAATAAAAAAAATATGATTTTTAGGAGAGATTTTCGAAAATTGAAATAATATGTCGGGTCTTTAGTCCACGGATTCAAACAAAGGTGGAATCGGACCCGAACCCATATACTTACCAAACCTAAATAAAGATGCATATTCAACTTTTAATGGGTTGGAATCTCTGAATAATCAGACAATCAAACATCCATTTACAACCCCTAATTCACGTGTGATCAACCTAATAGTTGTCCCGCGGAAAGTTTCTTTGAAAACTTAAATACAATGAATGTTATGTTTCCTAGATCTGAAGATTATTGGCTTGGATTCTTGAAAAGTGGCCCCCACCATATATTGAAAATGAAACTGCACCATTGTACAATGCGGAGACGTGGCATTGTAGCCCTGCCCATCCAATGTGGTGGCATTGTAGCCCCACCTGGTTTGTTTAACGACAAGGACCGGAATTTGCTATCTGCTAGCCATGACTTTTCAGTCTGATATGATGGAATTTGGACAGGTGGGGAGTCCAGATTCTTTTGAGTCTCTGATGGGGTAGATGGGATTTGTGCAAGTCTTACTCCATCAGTCCCACATTAAAATTGAACATGGTTAATTTTATAGTGTCGTCAAGTCGGACTTGCATTAAAGTTGGGAAAGTCTTATAAACATGAAAAGACTTCATTTTGATCGAATCGAATTACCAATAGGTGGGTCCCATTAAGAATTCCACTCCAGCAACAAACAAGCCGGGTCTAGACTTGAGCCATGGCTTGAATCAAGTCACAAATATTACTGGGCTGGCATTATTGGCCTCTTGCTACTGCTATGGTGTAGGTTGGACCTAGGTTTCAGGGGCTATGTTGAGTCCTCGGAATCCAGCTGATCGATAGATGCAACAGTTCAGGCCCAAACCTTAATTTGGAGTTTGAGCTTCTAATGAGTTGGACCTGATCATGCTGTCTAACTGTTATGGTTAGTTTCATATCTTAATTCTTTGTGGATTTTGAAAAATTTATAAAACAACATCTAAAAAATTGAAATAAATCTAAAATCATTGAATATAACATTTACTTGAATTAAAAATGATGATTTTGACAACTATGGCATTGTGTTTAACATGTACAATATTTCTATATGCAACATTTTTATATGTAGCATTTACATATGCAAATCTCATTTTTTTATTCAATCGCATGTATAAAAAGGTAAATAACTCTTTTGCCAGTTGCGTTTCTAAAAGTAGTTAAAATTGAAGAATTATGGATGTGTGTGTATATATTTATATCATCCATAAAAAAATTAAAAAATAATCATCAAATAATCTCTTATTTAATAAAAAATAAATTAAGTAGAAATAGAAAATGAATACCCAGCTATCACCCTAATAATTCGAAAACCCTAAATAGTCGCACTTGACTGTCTAGGGTTCGAACAATGGGTACGTCACTTCTTCCCACTTGTGCGGGCTTTCTTCCTATTTGTGTCGGCTGATTTTTTGTGTGTGTGCAGGGGCTCTATCTTAAGTCCCAACCCCCGTGGAAAGGTTAAAAAAAAAATCATCACCCTTTTAATAATTCTTTGTTGAACCCATTTGACTGCAAAAATAATGTTTATTCGGACTTTTAGTACTAATTGGATTTACCTTATCAAACCACGTCACGTTGCCCTTTGTCCTTCTCAATTTGTCGAGGTGACCAAGTCTCCTAATCTAACCCGTCACTCAATCTCCAACTCAGCAGCTTCCTTGTAGTCCAGTCTGTCCAGATCATATGGGTCCCACAGTCTTAATCTCACGGCTCAGAATCGCTGATGGCCAAAAATAGTAAGCAGAGACAACCGGATTCAGTCGTATAGCCAACCCACGGCAAGCTAATCACACGCCACTTGCTTTTAAAAGCAGCCGAGTCAAGGGTAAATCAGTAATTTAAATAAAGAAAGATTTCAAATAACGCCTTAAGTCTTTACCTTATTTAAAAAAAAAGACATAAGTTTAAAAAAACTCCAAATTAGTCTTTAATTTTTTAAGAAAATTTCCAATTAAAGACATTTATGATCTATCCATTTAAAGCTATTTTCTCGTGACGTTTTCCTTTTATTTTGTTTTAACAACCCAAATTATCATTCATTGAGATAAAACCCTCATTCGCTTCTTCTATATTCTACTAATTCTCTTCACCAGCGTCGTTACGATGATAGTAGACAATCAGCATCCCCACAGCGATCGGCTTCACGTAGTGGCTATCTAAACCATGTCATTACTTTAAATAAAAGATAATTTTGGATATTTAAAAATAAAAAAATAAGTTTCCAAAAATACCTTTAAATGTGCGGATGTCTTTAATTAAAAACTTACCGAAAAACTTAAGCATTTCTTTTAAATAACTCAAGATCTTAAGGGCTTATTTGAGATTTTTACTTAATATGAACCAGGAACAGGAAGAAGGCAGTGGTGTCCAGCTCAGCACACTCCATTCCCAACGGCCATTTTCTGCCGTTAGTTCCACTTAACCTTCCCTTTTCTCTCGCCTCCTATTTCTCACTTTTCCTCACTTTCCATTTCCCCAAACACCCAAACAGGAAATCACCCAAATTCCCCAAACTACCCTTGCTGTTTTCCCACAAAAGGCGGCCTCTCACAGCTCCCTTTCTTCCACCTTAGGACATGGGCATTTCCGTCACTCCATTAAACTACTAAATGAAGGTGTTGAGATTTCCACTAGGAATATAAATACACTAATCCACACACTTACTCACGCCAACCATTGCATGCTCACATCACTTGAAGCATTTCGAGGGATTTCGTTTTCCTCGGAATTCTCTCGCTTTCCTCGGATTTCCACAGTCCGAGAGTCCGTCTTGAGCTGCATTTGATTCTCCTTTCCTTGCTGTTTTTCTCGATCGATCGAGATCGAAGAGAAAGAGAGGAGGAGATGTTTGGATGCGTGGGCGGAGGGGGATTTTCCTCGAAATGGTATGGATTCGAAACGAACACATCGTTTTCCTCTTTGTAATCTTTGGTTTTCCTTGTTATCTTGTTTGTTTCCGCTTCGATTTTCTTTGGTTTTGGTGATGATTTTGGTTTGAATTGATTTGGTTGTGTTTTTGTGCTCGATCTTGCAGTAAATCTCGGATTAAGCTGATCAGATCTCGGCTTGTTGTGATAAAGAAGAGGAAGATCGCCACGATTGGATACCTCAAGAATGCTATGGCAGAGCTGCTCAATAACGGGCTTGACATCAATGCATATGGCAGAGTAATCTATCTATCCGTTTATCGATCTATTAGGGTTTGATTTTTTTGTTTTTCAGAGTTGTCTATACTTTTTCCTATTTGAATTGTTGGAGAATCTGCAATGATCTCTGCAAATGCTTGTTGTTTGATTGATTTCGACGCTACCTAACTCTGTTTAGATTTAGGGGTGGTTGAGTGTGTGTGTGTTTATAATTATAACTACGATTTGCTTTGAGTTTGAGTGTGATGAGAGATTTATGCATGGACGGAGATTGAATTTCTGAAACTTTCGATGCTGGTTTTCGCGGTAGATCTGATGCGAGTATGGCCAAGAAGCTTTGATGAAATCAAACATTTTACAGATGGAAATGGAGATAGGAGTGATGGATTTAGGCTTTGACCCAATGCCTCCATACAGTGATGGATATAAGCTCACCATTGAAAATTCAGATGATGATCAGGAAGATAGAATAAGGGAGTTTTTTATGTTGGTTTTCACTGTAGATCGGATGCGAGTATGGCCAAGAAGCTGTGATGAAATCAAACATTTTACAGATGGAAATGGAGATAGGAGTGATGGATTTAGGCTTTGACCCAATGCCTCCATACAGTGATGGATATAAGCTCACCATTGAAAATTCAAATGTTGATCAGGAAGATAGAATAAGGGGAGTTTTTGATGGGAAAACTCGAGGATATCTCTCACTTTGGGATTTGGGGGTGGAATCAGTTGGTATCATTTCTTCTTGACTGGGGAAGGGATGTAATTTTACTCTCCTGAAGCTTCTTTATGTTTTTCCCCCTTACGTCTATTGTTGTTTATATAGAGAAAGTAGATGAAAGAGGGGGTTTGATCAGTTGTGCATGCTATAACTTGCAATTACATTTAATGTTTTTAACTCTTAACTAACAAGTAAATTTTCTTAGCAAGCTACCATGCAAGCTATTTTTGGTAAATCTAGGTTTCTTTTGTTTGGTAAATCTAACTTTTCTGTTTCAATCATTAATTTGTCATGCTAATAATTAATGACACCTCAGGAACTGACTGAGCACCACTTTAAGACCATTGAGAATTATAAAGAAGGTCTTTTGTTGTCTGACTCATCTTGCTCCAAGGTGGGGTCATGGACAATTCAGGGTGAGCCATTCGTTCATCCATCTAAAGTAGGCCATGGGCAATTAACTCACTTGCCATGTGGTTCAATTGTTTGCCAATGGTGCCACAATAGTTTTTCCTGGCGGGGATTTTGTTTTCGGTATAGAGTTTCTTGTGGAAAGGTCTTATTCAAATGGAAACCTATAATGCTGGGTGTAGTGCGGCTTCTAGATGATGCTACACATTTGTTCCTCTGTTGATTTGATTTATATTTTCTTTTCATGCTTTTTATGGGCAATGCCAACCCGCATGTGTGCATTTGTTTTCTAATTTTGAGTCTGCATTTGATTTGATTTGTTTTTGAAAGAAAGCAGCTGTTGATGGTAGGACACTTCAGTGATGATGTGTTTTATTATATTTTTATTGAAAGGATGGCTATATTCATTTCTCCAAAATTTACAGTAAAAGGATGACTGTATTCATTTTTGAAAGGACGATGTGTTTGATCTGCCTTTCTTGTTTTGATGACTTCATTGGGTTTCATTTGTAAGTCCTCTAGTGGTACATTTACCAAAGTCCTACTTGAGCCCCTGTAGCGAGGGCTTCTTTTATCAAGGGGGTTGGTAAAGCGAAGGCCTAAAGATGGAGACCTACAAGTGGCCATTAAAATTTCTAGAATTCGGCATTTTTGACACAAGCTCATTTCCTAAGAAATTCTAGGAATATGTTGGGTTTTTTTGCAAAACATTTCCCAATGCAAAATTCAATCTTTTACTGGCTCAAACAATCTTTTACCGACCCGACTAAAAAAAAATGCAAACTTCAATCTTGATTCATGTATGAATTCTGTGGCAGTCTATCCAAGTCTCTTGCCTTTCGTGGAGCTCAACTCTTAATTTCTTGCTCTGAACCCTTTTGAGCTCAATTCCTTTGAATGTGTAGAATTTCGGTAGGATTTTGCGAAATGTGTCCTAATGCACGCTTTGATATTTTATGCATGATTGGTTTTCTATGGCAATCTTTAGTCCCGCGCTTTTCACAGTCTTAATCCAATAACCACTTTTAGTAGAGTTTTTGAATGTAGACAAAGGTTTGGTCTTCAATAATAAAGATGGAATCTAAATAGCCTCTCTTTTATCCATTCCAACCTAAGTACTTAAATACATATGTAAAATAAAGCAAAATAAAAAAACTGCTTTTCTTTTTTTAGGGAAAGATCTGGGAATTGGCCTTCCTCCCTTTAATGACATATGAGAAGTGGATGCTTTTGTATATTTTGCATGCTTATTGATAAATAGATGTTCTGATGAATGTAGGGTTGGGTATTTAAGATTTAAACTGGTTGCAATTGTTTTGTGGATCAGTTGCTTTATTAAAAATCATGTTCAAGAAGGAAAACCCCTTACTGTTCTAATTTCAATGGAGTTGATCCTCTCTCATTATGAATGACATCAAAATTTGGAAAACTGTGTGGGTAAAAGAAAGCCCTTTTGATGATTTTATTGTCTGTCTTCCTCCTGGTTATTGCATTTTCATTTCTTTCACTGATAAGAATAAATTACATACAAAAGGGGTAACAATTACAATGACCTGGGGACATGGTAACTATGAGCAGTAGACAAGATATCCCTTGTTTGCAAGGCCATCCACTTCGGCATTTTCACAACAGGGAGCGTGTTAAAATGATGGATAACGTTGCTTCTTATTTCTTCTTCTTCTTCTTCTTCTTCTTCTTATTATTATTATTATTATTCCATTTTCCTGGATATCCTGTCTGCTCCATGCAAAAACTGATCCCTGCTGGGACTTTTTAAATTAGACTTCAACGAGTTTTCAGTTGTACTGAATATGTCCATGATTGGCCATTAAACAATCTGGTCATTTTTGCATATTCAAGTGGATCTTATACAATCTTTGATGGGGCTGCTAGTCATGATGAAAAGGCATATCACATTACACTGTAATTGCATTTTACTGTTCATTTTTAGTATGAATGTATCTTCATGTTTCCCAATTTCCTGCACAATCATATAAAATCTTAGCTTGAGTGGTGTATGCTTGCTAAAAGTTTTTGCTTTCTCTTGCTTGTTAAACAGGCTGAAGGACTCATAAAAGAGCTAAACCATTTATCTTGCTATGAGTTAATAGAGCAATTTTGTGAGTGTATTTTGGAGAAGCTCTCGAGCATGCGAAAGCAGAGGTATGCATGTTGTACCTGTTCTTGTTATGTGTAGGCCCATCTGGACCCACTATGTGTGATCTACATGATACTCAATGGCCCATTGACCAAGTCAACTTGTCTATCGAAAGTAACCTGAGAAGATCTCATAGCACATGGTACTTACTGGAGAGCTGGGTCTGTGGTCTTGAATAAAATCTAATGTTGGATCACTATAAGGAGAAATAACCCACTTTGTGATTTGTGAGGATCTATACTGAAAGAAATTTGCGAACATAGTGACGGTCTGGTAAAAGCATTCAAAGCTGGCGTTTGCGACCCTTGATGCCAATTTTCCTCTAACGAGTTCCTTCCAGTTGTTTTAAAGTTTAGCACCTCTTTGATTTTTTTTTTTTGGCCATATAGTAGTGAACATCTGGAATTTTCATGTATGTGTGATGCTGGTTTCATTATACTTTGTGATCTGCTCTTCGTGGTGCATGCGTGCATGTGCGTGCGTGCGTGCGCGCGCATCCTCGTGCTATATCATACATGCCATACACTATATCGTCATTGTTGGGAACTCATGATATTATCACCTTTTCTGTTTATGGCTATCTATTTACTTGTTGTAAAACTCCAATAAATATTTATTTATGTGCATTTGATTGTTAGAGTTCATATAAAAAATGTTAATATAGTAAAATAACTTTAGGTACCACTTGTACTCATTTCAGTGAAATGGAATATTCATCCTATCTACGATCTTGAGAAATGATCCACGAACCCATCTGATTATAATAAATTGAGACTGCTATTCTGGGTCCCAGAGTCCCACTTACATTGTAGACCATTGGACCAAGACTACCTCAATGAATTGCACTGCTTGAATATCACACCAATCAGAGTCAATACTTTAACCTTTACCATTGCTTGTGGAACTCATCATTTTCAAATGAATTCATTATCACTCCAATAGTTCCAAACTGTAATTCACACCATGATGATAAATGGCCCCACAGTAGGGTCTTAACATATTTCGATGAAGTTGACTCACTCTACCACTCAAGGTCGTAGACGGATGGTCCTCCAGGGCCCCTACTATGCATGCTAAATGCCCCAATATTGCTGTATTGATCCCAAAAAAAGAAAGAAAGAAAAATACCAAAGGGCTCAAGTCTATCTTAAGAAGAAGCTACAGAAGCATTTTACTTTCTTTTTTGTTTCTTATCAGTAGATTCTAATCCAGGATGCTGAGATAATTGTACGCTTAACTTACCAGGATAATGTCATGTCAATACTGATCCTAAGTATCAGGTTTAATATTTCTCATGGTATTTAAGTATATGGAGTCTTTGTATGTATTTGAGGCCAAATTATCATTCATTTAGAATTGTGGATGTCATGTTTTTCAAACTCCTGTATCTGACATAACCTATAATATGTTACCTATTTTTATGGGATTTGGTTCAGGGATTGCCCTCCAGAAAGCAGGGAGGCAGTGGCAAGTCTGATGTTTGCTGCAGCTAGATTTGCTGATTTGCCAGAATTATGTGATCTCAGATGCATCTTTACGAAACGTTATGGCAATTTCATGGAATCATACATAAATCAAGAGGTGCCATTCTATACATCCAGTCTCAATCTGATTCCTGAAGTTCTTTGAGCCCATTTCTACATCTAACCAGCTTGACTTGCTTGATAGTTTGTCGGGAAAATTGAATCAAGGCCTCCGTCAATGGATCAGAAGATTCAACTAATGCGGAACGTATCAAGAGATTTCTCCATTAATTGGGATTCCAAAGGTTTTAGAGAGAGGATATCTAATCCTGTCATATCTGCATCTGTAAGTATACCTGAAGATCTTTTGTTGAACTCTATATTTAAAAAATCACATGAGAAGGCAGAATCCATTTTTGAGATGTCAATTGAGCTTTGCAATGCTTCATATTTATTTATTTTTTTAAATATAAGCTTGCAGTTTCCTACAAATAAATAGATAGCAACTGAGCAGTTTTATTAACTCTCTTCTCCTATGAACAAAAGAGATATCCATTTACTTCTATACTATGATTTTACCTTGTTTGTTTGAATCCTTGGTGTTGAAAATGATGCAACATGGAGGCATTGGGGTGGATAACGATTATAATTTTCTGACGTATTGGACGTGGATCTTGTCTGATTTTCATGAGTTCTTGTAGTAATTTAAACATTTTTCTAAAAATGGATAGAACATTTTTTATGCTTTTTCTTATTTTGAAATAAAGAAATGGAAAATATTGAAATGTTGTTGCTTGATTGTTTACAGTAAGATTTGTGGTTTGTTTTATTGTCATTTTTCATATTTATTATATTTAAAACTAACATTTATTGAAATATTATGCCAAATCCAGAATCATATTTCTGTGTTATGGAATTTTCCAAATTAGACACCTTGTACTGGTTTCCTGCCCTCCCTATATCTTTATCATATTCTCAATGGGCATATTTACCTTTTGACTTAAGAAGATAAATTTGTTGTTGCTGTTCCAAAAGAAAAAAAAAATGATGAAATTTATTTGAATGCACATTTGGATTCCCCATGTGTCAATCATTTAAATATTTTGACAGAAGGGGACTATTATCTATTCTGATACTATCTATGATCGCTTGGAAATTAGATAGGAATTAGGATACTTTAATAAGCTTACAGATGCAATCAGAAAATGTTGGAATATACGGTGAAAAAGGCAGAAAAACAGATTTATACTTGATGTGATTCTGCCATGCACCCAACTCACTGGCATTTGATCAAAAAGGAAAATGACAGTGGAATGGATAACCATCTATTTTGCCAAAGCAAGTGATTTCAGTTACATCTGATCGTACCTTACATGCACAGTCTTTTTCACCTGGGGAAAAAAAATGCATGGCGCTGTTCCTGTATCATAAGATTGTTACACCTCGACCTTTTCCTATACCCATACCAAACATGGCTTTGGATTTCTATACACGACTGTGGAAATGATTGATCAGTTATAAACAAAAAGAGAATGATACCATCCATCTATTTTTTCAAAGTAATATAATCTTTAGGGCCTTTTTTTGGTACCCCAGCCACTGCACACACACGGGAAGACATCCCACTCAAGTGGGAAAGGAGCCTGTACACGCGGGAAGAAAGCCCACATAAGTGGAAAGGGAGCCCGCACACACGGGAAGAGGTGGCCTACCTAGGGTTTGAACCATGCGCAACGAGTCGAGAACTGCCACTCCTTACGACTAGGATAAGGTTGTTCTCGTTTAGGGGCTTTTTTTTTTTTAACATGTGAAGGAGTAAAGGTGAGGTGGATGTGAAATCATGAAAAACAGTAAGGTATATTAAGGACAAGTAGAGGTGTGGTAAAATCCTTGATTGGATAGTATTTGGAAATGTTTTAAGTGAGGAGGGAGTGTAGACTAAAAGCACTTTTTGTCATAAAGTTTGCTTCACACTTCATCACACTTTTCGAAATAAAAAGAGGCTTGTGGAAGAGTTAAAGGTAAGTAGTGTCACATCATAAGTTAACTTCTCTACTCCACTTTTCACCGAAACACAGTGAAATAATAAAGGTCACATCACTTGCTTACTTTTACTTAACTTTTTTTCTTTCCTCTCGCTATAGTGCTTTTACTCCACCTTTACTCCTCTGTGCGTCCCTCCCCCCAAGTCCAAAAGAAAAATAAAAAAAAAAAGTAAGAAGAAGAAAAGATATGCATAACCTTGTACCTGTATTGTAATATTCTTACACTGTGATCTCTTCCATACCTATACTGTAAGATCTCTATACATGATAATACAAATTATTGGCAAACTATAAACAAAAAAATAAAAAAGAAAGAAAAAGAAAAAAATGAAGTTGAAAATTATCTTAAATTGAACTTTTTTGCAGGATCGAGTTGACAAATGCGAATCTGTTCTAAAGGGGAAGTTTGGTGCAGTAGCGAAAACAGAGAAAGATGATGCAGTTATCAAAGTTGATATTTCATCTAAAGAAAGACGACACACCCCACCAAGGCACGAGTTGAAAACAGATAGCAGCAAAGAAAGACGACACACCCCGCCAAGGCATGAGGTGAAAACGGATGGCAGCAAAGGAAGACAACACACCCCTACAAGGCACGAGCTGAAAATGGACAGCAACCAAGTCATCCTTCCTACCCCAAATAGGGGAGATCATTGCCCACCTTTTGATTACAACAAATTAGGGCACAGAGGATCAGCTGAGAACTTGAAGCCACAGAGCACTAACAACGTAATCCCACCTTACATAAAAACAGAAGGTACCAAGTACGGAACTGGTATGGAGATCTGTCACGTTGGTTCTGACCATTGCAAGCCCACTGACTTGTCACCTGATAGTCAAGACATTGCCTACAACAGAGAAAAGAAGAACCAAGTGGGATCAAATCAGGCTGTCCATGAGAAGTCATTGGTTGCTGTAGTAGCTTGGTCTAATGGCAGTGGAGATGAGAATGCCTGTAATCTGGATGACTCTGCTGTTGAGGCCCATCTTAAGTTGAAATCTGTTAGGAGGAAGAAGCAATTGAAATTGCTGGCTCACGAGAACTATGCTACTACGGAAGACAATGTACCTGTGAGTAGAAACTCAAGTGGCAGGAGAAGCCAAGGAAATAGACGGGGCATTCGTCGTACCTATGATGATGGCCATGATGAAGAAGACATGATCATGGATGAACTATTGATACATTACAGTAACAAATCAACGAACAAAGGCAGCAGGCCACCTAGAGCACTGAGAGCTCCTGCTCATGCTTCTGACGCTAGCAAATCCCCACTACATCAAAACAACGTAGGAGCTCGACTGAATTCTGAATCCAGCTTCCAATCCAGGGGAGCAAAAGCTCCTGCTCGTTCTTCTGATGCTAGCGAATCGCCACTGCATCGAAACAAACAAGAAGGTCGTATGAATTCTGAATCCAGCCTTCCTCCTGCCAGAGTAGCCTCACTTCCATCACAGCGAACGACCCCTACAGAGGCAACCAAGGTACCAGTTCGTGCTGCTTCTCTCGAGCCTAACTTGTTGAGTCCGCATGTTCATCCAAAACTGCCAGATTATGATGATCTGGCAGCCCGTTTTGCGGTCTTAAGAGGGGAACTGAGGAAGTAAGAATTGTTGGAGATTCCCAGTTTTTTTTTTTTAATATTGATATGTTGTGCGGTGATTTCTTTGAGGGGTGGTGAGCCTTGTGTTCCTTTGCGTTTTCCAGGGCTCCTCACTACAATTCATTCAGCTTTCATTCCTTGCAAACATCTAGTAGTTTGATGGCCGTACTTGTATAAATTTGTAACTTTGCTTTGCTTTGCTTGATCTCATCTGCTTACACTGTACATAACCCCCCAGCAAATGAATTTGAGAGTTTGTTTTGTTTGAGGCCAGTGGAATATGTGCTTTTCTATGAAGTTCATTGATCAATCACAAAATTGTAAATGAATTAGGACCCAGGCTACAGAAAGCTTGCTATGCCTTTTCTGCCCTAAACCAGCTTTCTTCCAATTCAAGGGCACAGACCCTTTACAAAAAGACAGGACTCCTTTTCATTGTTACATGTGCGCTTAAAATAACCTTCGTACCGCAGCTCTGTCTACCCAAGCTTACCAATAGGCCTCATCTAACCGGGTCTTGAGCTTCTATTTGTGGCTATTACTGTGAGACTGTCACGGACCAGGTCTTTGCTGGGGCCCTGGACGGATGCTAGGCTTCATTCTTGGTCAAATAATGATACATGCCTGCTGTTGCTGGGCTGATACGTGGCCCATGACTGCTATTCCTGACAAAATCATAAACAAACCAGACATTGGATTTCTATGAATGTTTCCCGCCAAAAGAAGGGTGCCTCATTCCTCAATAAATGGGTGGATGCTTTAACCCCAGTTTCAAGCACTTACACCCTCTGAGAAGAGTAGCTCAAGCAAGTAGCACTTCCACCCTCTGAGAAGAGTAGCTCAAGCAAGTAGCAGAAAGAGAAGACAGAAGCAGAGATGAGAAGCATGCCCAAGTTAGTGATGGGGGTGACCCTGATAATGGGGGCAAGCCTCCTACTGGTGCTTGCACTTGTCCTTGTCCTCCTTGCCGAGCTCTACTGCTCTCTACTAAGCAAGCGTCGCCGCCCGCAAATTGGCAACACTGCTGCTTCCCACCAAAGAAGCGAAGAAGACCCACCAATTGCAGCAGCTCTGCCAACAGCAAGTCTCAGCCCTGGTGGTAGCGCCTACGACCAAGGTGTTCTTCGCGCTCCCGCTAAGGGCCTCCTCTTCCCTACCCTCAAAGAACACCTGCAGCAAAGCCACCATGCAAGTGGCACTAGTCTGCATTTCATGGGCCTCATCTCCACGTCTTCCTTACCAACACCATCACTAGTCCTCTCTCGCTGCCCCCCTGCTCCTCCTCGGCTCCCTACTATTGTTGCTGCATTTGAAGAAAACAACTCCATTGTAGAAGATGGGTTTGGAAATACCGACTCTGCTGCGGTTGGTGGCGGCGGTGGCGGTGGGGACAATTTCATCTACATTTCCAACCCCATTTACGACAGTGAAGAAGCCCACATTGTTGATACTCCGTTCCAGACGCCCGACACGTCCCCTTCCCAACTGCTCTCTCCGACGCCTTCGCCTCCCACTAATTATACTCCTCCCTTGACCCCAATGAAAAAGCTTCCACCAAGTGCTTCTTCAGTCACTCTAATGGATGGAAGGTCGCTGATCACCTCCGTTAGCGGCACCAACAGCAATGCCGACTCATCCACCTCTTCAGGTTCTCCATGCACATCCCCTTCTTGGTAAATGGCGATTGATATCTGATAAGAGTTTGCAGCATGGTCGGAATGTTCTATGTCTTGCAGCCACCGGGACAGTGGGTTTGAATTTTAATACCATTAGAAAGAAGATATGGTGACTGATATCTGTTAGTATTAGTTGTATTATGTGCTTCAAAACAGACTGTCTCCTCTGTATGATGAACACTAACAAGATCTTTCTCTATTGTGTGGATACTGGATTTGTTTTTGGAGCAGCTATGCAGTGGAAGAAGAGGAGATGAGTCCTGGGTTTTGGAGTTTTGTTGTGTGTTGAAACATGTGAATATTGAAATGGTTGGAAAGATGGAAAGAAGAGACAGAGGACTGACTCAATGAGACCATGACACGACGACCCAAATCTGTTAATCCAAGCTTTAACGTTCTCTTCTCTCTCTGTCATCTTATCTCGAACTTCAATGCTAAACCCTTCTTTCACTTTCTTACTTTGTCTTTTTTTACTATGGTTTTCTAGTGGCGTGAAGAAACGTCTGGATGTACGTGTATTAGCATGTGTCTGGACTATGGATGCTTTCAAGTTTCCACATATGACTTGTTTTTATCGAGGCAGGGCTGATTCTTCCCTCCCAGGCAACAAAGGGTGTATTATCTGACCATCCATGTTGTGGGGCTTCCAAAATTCATGATAACTTATTGGAAAATATCCAATGTGAGCCGTCCATGGATGCATGTTTACATTACTAGGTTCATTACTGAGAAGAAATGCCAGTTCCTGCAGTCAAAGTCAAGGGGCAGAGCTTGCATTAAAGGAACTCAAGGTTTGTCTATGTGCAGGGAGTGTTTGTGTACACACCCTTTTCGCGAAAAGAATGAACTTTCATGTTAGCAAATTCCATAGAAATAGAAACCTCGGAAAGAGGTTTTAGTGGAATTTAGAAATTCATGTTTGTTGCTAATTTTTTTCCTCGCTGAATCAGTGGTGCGGCTGTGGATTTCTTATTGAAAGTTAGTTGAGTCATCACGGAAATAATATCCATCACAAAAATAATCATCATACGTACACCCAACTTATAAAAATAAAATTATAATGCAATGGTAGACGAAGATAGGGTTTTGGGTTGAGTTGGAAAAGAGAGAGTAAATGAGATTATATAGGAGGGAGAAGTTTTTCGAGGAAATGTAATTCTCATATCACCATAGGAAATCCATTTCCAACCTTAATAAGGAAAATGCTGACAAGGAAAAAAAGCGTTTCCATGGAATATATGGCACCAAAAGCATGAAAACACAAAAAACAGTCCACTTTTTTGTAGAAAAGTGTTACACATAACATGCCGGTATAACGACACTACCATCATGCAGACACATCATCATGTTGCAACTTACAACTTCCAAGAGTCCGAGTTTCATATCCTTTGATGGGGTGATGTGAATTAAATCAATCTATTAAAATTACTGCAAGTACACAGTTGTTTTGTTGAGATAGTGGCAATTACAGGTCGATCCCACTAGGAGCACTACTAAGTTAAAATCTAAAATATGATTTTTTAAAAATCAAATATTAATAAATAATTGAGATCCAAGAAAAACTAGAAGAATTTATAAACACAAACTAATCAAACATATAAAACAGATCAAAATAGAGCAACCAGAATCCACTAAGCAAGATAATTAATCTATCCATGCAATTTATTCTACTCTTTGTCTAAAAAATAACTCATATTTGGAACAAATTAATGTTTCGGATCCGGAGGATTTATCTTTCACAAAAATCAATTTTTAATAAAAATAATAAGATCACAACCTAAGACCTCCTTCACCTCATAATAGAATGAAAAATCATAAGCATGACTCATCAAATTAAGTATAAACTATCAAAAGATCTCAGCCCTAAGCATAATCTATCAAAATAAACATAAATCATCAAACTATTTTCATTAGAAATCAAAACAGAGGCTGCTTAAGGCATGCAGATAGATCTATTATTCTAATAAAGTATTCATTTAAAAGATGTAAAGAAGTAATAGAAAAATAACATAGATTAAATCAATGATCTACTTATCTTCATCTGTGTGCTCCAATCCAGAAATTTAGCCAGCATTTCATTGATAGCATCTCCTTATACAATGATCTCTCATAAATCTCTCTTCTAAAAATCCTAATTTCTAGAACAGGCCTCTAGAATACCCAAAAATATTTTTTAAATTATATTAATTAGAGTAAGAAGAAAAAAGGGAGAGTAATAGTGGATGTCCAACTATAGGTAAATTTCATCGATCTGACGGTCGGATTGAAAGTTATGGTCATTTGAAGATGAATTGCCTAGAGAAAAACGGGATTTAACTTTTGAAATTTGATTTGCAATGGAATCTATCTTTGTACAACTTTCATTTTTGAAAGGAGATTAGTTGTAGCTGATTCAAATTCTTCTTCTCTTATTCCAATCAGAATTATACTCTTTGAATTATTTATTAATAATTTTAAATCTGCAATTACTGCGGATCTTGTCATGTGGGATATTTCATCTGCTTGAACAGTGGGCCCTATGAGAAGTCTTTTTACTATAGTTAAGACTCTTCAACTAACATGATGAATGGACCCCCCTATTGATTTTCGTGTGTGTGGGGTCTACTTGATGAATTCTTTAATTTACTTCTTTTCAAGCTTCAATTCAGTAATGTAGGGCCCAAGATGACTATGTGTGCTTGAAAGTCGGTCTCGTGACAGAGGCCTACAATTCTCATTTTATGCACATTCTAATTCAACACATTAAATATTAAAGAGCCTAAATTGAAGCGGGACCCATTCGAACAAAGTTCTATTTCAATCGGGACTCTTCGGAGAAAAATTGCAAAATATTCTAAATTAATTTAGAAAATATATAAAAAAATATAAAAATTCAGGTTCCTAGGTGAAAATGCATGAAATGATGGAATTAGATGAATAATGATGCAATTCACCTAATTAAACCTCTAATTCATCCAAAAATGATGCGTAAATATGTAAATTTATGAATTCAACATGGGGCCCAATGCTGAAAGAGTACTATCAATCTATTGCTTCAAATTCGTGGCTATTACCTCCAGAGCCTCTCATGGCATTTCACCTATCTATCCATCAATGAGTGGCCCAAAGATGATGTGCTGTAGAAGTTAAATTTAAAATGAAAAAGAAGGAAATAGGAAACAAAAATAAGCAACCCAAGGTGGCTTGAGAGCTGCCTGGCTCAACATGGTTTTATACTTTTGATTTAAATACATTTATGTTTTTAAAGGTAATGATGGATTATATACCGAAAAAAGTTTAATAGATAATAAATTAAGTTGTTTAGCGACACTAAGTACATTGTTAACATGAGAACAAAACGGACATTTTTTTAATGACCAAATGATAGGGCCATTGCTAAGATTTGGCAAACAGGGGTTAATTGAATTGAGGTGAGGTAAAGCCTCCATTATCCAAATAAAAAAATACCAGCGGTGATCTCAAAAGTACACAAATTCAAAATTACTTCCTTTTTTAAAATTAAAAAATAGATAAAAAAATTGACCTCCTTTCTCCACTAAATGACAAAAAATTGTGAGGCCCCACCCCTTGTGGGCCCTCAGTTTGATTTGAATAATTATTGTTATATTAATAGTTATTTTATTATACTATTTAATAGGATTTATTAGAATAATTTATTAATATTCCTAAGTCTTAAGATTAGACTTTTTATTTACTTCTCTATAGTTATAGGGTGATTTTTATAGTTTATTGGAGATCCAGGCTCATCCAAAATATAGTCATCACCTGAGTTGACAAATGTGAGACCAAACGGCTAGATGACTTAATAGGTAGGTTCATGTTTGAAAATCTGGCTGGACTCATTTATAGGGCTTTTGCCCAAAAGCTGAAAAATGTCTTTTTTTTTTTTAAAGGTTATTGTAGCTTTAAACTGGCATTAGGAAAAGTGTGAGTGGAAAAAGTGCTCACTTGATGGGCAACTATCATACTCTCTGATTTTATGTGGGTGATCATATTCACCTGTAAGGTTCATTTTTTTTTTTGGAAATTTTCAAATAAGGCCTTAAGTCTTTACCTTATTTCAAAAAAGGACATAAGTTATATAACTTATCAAATTAGTCCTTATGTTTTTTAGTAAGTTTTCAATTAAGGATATTTGACAATTTAAACATATTTTTGGCTACTTTTTTTTGTCTCAATTCTTTTTAAAATACCCAAATTATCCTTCATTTAAAGCCATGACATAGTTGTGGCAGTCACTACATGCAACTGATCGCCGTGGAGACGCTAGTCGTCCTCGATCACTATGAGGACAGGGATTAAATAAGGGAGGAGAATATGAAGGAACTGAAGGAGGGTTTTATTTCAATGAAGGGTAATATGAGTAGTTTTAAAAAAATGAGGAAAAAATCCATTAGAAAATAGCTTTAAATGGACGGATATTTTTAATTGAAAACTTCTTGGAAAACTTAGAGACTAATTTGAAAAGTTTTAAAACATGTGTCATTTTTTGAAATAAAGCAAAAACTTAAGGCCTTATTTGAAAATTTCCCTTTTTTATGTGTAATCTTGTTTTTATGAAATTTAATATAAATTATCCAATTATTATATGCTGAAGCTACTATATATATATAATAAAAAAGTTTAGATGTTTTGATATCCTTCTATTAACAAATATAAGTATAAAAGTTAGGATAACCAAACAATAAATTTTTTTAAAAGCCGCTTTGAAAGAAGTCGCCTTTTTTTTTTTTTTGCCCAATCGGGTGTTGGCTTGGTGGTTAGGACACTGGGTTTGCTCTCAAGAGGTCATGGCATCGATTCCCCTGAGCGTTAATCGTCCCCTGCCTGTGTGGGTGCGGGCGTATGGATGGCATCGATTCCCCCTAGCGTTAACCGTCCCCCGCATGTGTGGCCAAAGGTGTAGATACCCTGAGATTTAAAAATAAAAAAACAAAGTCGCTTTTTCTTAACTTATCTATATCTCTAAGGGAATGTTTTTTCCCTTCGTTTAACCACAAGGCTCCAAACATCAATCCCTCGTTTCAGAATATACATGAAGACACCCATCAGTATCTTCTCTCTCCACTCTCCACTCTCCACTCACCTCTAAACTAACTTTCGTAAAACATTCTCCAAATAACAAACCTAAAACAAGTCCTCTCGCTCTCTCTGATCAGACGCTGGATGGTGGGCCAAACAGGGCCCACCTCTAACTGGCTCAGCGATCAACCAGTGGGTCCCACAACAATATGATGCAAAACTGATTTTGTTCATAAATTACGTCCTCTCCACCTCGCTTAAATAAAAAAGCATCTAGAAAAACATATAAAAATCAAATTAGCAGCAAAAAAAAAAAAAAAAGACTCAACTGTTTACTAATTAAATTCTTTAATAAAAATAATACATATGAGTTTGTGCATTTAGTGATTATGTGATCCGTGCGGGCTGTTGCTACTTTATACAAAAGCATGTCTGGCTTAATTGACATTAACCAAAACACACCCTCAATTGATGAACCCGCTGTGTCAAAAACTGCACGCGTCGCGCAAGGCACGGGGCAGAATAACCAGAACGCTGCCTGCGCTGTCTGGACTTTCAGAGTTGATACCAACTCAGGACCAGTTGAGGGGGCGGGACGAAATGGCGGGAGAGGCAGGCGAAGATAACGAGACGGTGGACCCCACCACTCCTGCAAAGCCTGGGATCGATCCAACCGTCGATCACGTGATGAGTGAGGTCCACCTGGGCTGCCCTCCTCATTTTTCTCGCTCTTACATTTCCCATTTCACCTTCTCAGGTATCCTTCCCTTCCCTTCTTCCCTTCTTCCCTTTTCCTCATCTGTTGATTGGGGCTGTTTGGATGCAGAGAAAAAACAATAGAAACTCATGTTCCCAATTTTCTGATTCTGATTCCAAAAACCCAAATCTAGATTGTTTCTATCAGTCTTAAAAACCTAATCAATCAATCAGAAATGAACCCACTCTGATTCATCCTGTGTGGAAGCTTGGGATGCATTACATTATTTCTTATATCATCATTGGATACTCCCATATGTTATTTTCTGTCTCTATTGAATCACTATCAAGTGGAAGCTTGAAGAAAGAATAATAAAGACTCCATAATTGGCTAAATGATTTAGAACCATGTACCATGAAGGGAAGATATGAAGGTCTTGTCAGTGGAGAAGAGACTCCAACACGCCAAGTGCTTAGTTTGGATGAAGATGGTGATCTTGTTCTAACTCGGCAAAAGAGTAAGTTCTCTTGATAATTTTGTAGTTGTTGAATTTTTGGTGATACTTTGTGTTGTGGAGATTAGTGTGTTTCATGTTAGGAGTTATTTGCAACTTCAGAAGTGATTTTTTATGGCAGAATGTTGTAACAACACTAAATACAGAATAGGCAACGGAAGACTCTAGGGGAGTAGGGATGTAACCTTCCTCAGATATTAGAAGTGATTAAACCCAAAATGGTCTGCTTAGATGATTAATTCCCGGAAAAAGAAAGAAATGAAACTCCTTCACTTCTCTTGCTTATAAAATTTTTCTAAATAAATTCCTATACAAAACCTCATCTAGCTCCTAATCACAATCATCATCATCATCATCATAGCCTAAAAAGGGCTTGAAAAGACTCTGTATAACAAAAGGGTCTCGACTAATAGGACTTATTCTAGCTCTGAGGGGGTAGCTCAGCTGGCCTAGTACTACAGTTTGCTCTCGAAGGTTGAGGGTTTGAAACTGCGCTAACACACTAGTCCCACAGGGGATTTACCCGGCTGCCCTGGGCCGGTAGGTATTAGTCCGGCCCAAAGTGCTGGGACACCCTCCGTTATATTTATATATATATATATATATATATATATATATATATATATATATATATATATATGGGAGGTGCTCTTGTGAGAGACACTCTCACCTTACTATGAGAGATAAGGTGGGGCCCTCACATCCATATCCAATGCCAACAACTTAAATGTGAAGGCCCCCACCCATATCTCTCATAATAAGGTGAGAGTGTCTCTCATAGGAGCACTTCCCATATATATATATATATATATATATATATATAAACACTAAGTCTCTATGATGCATGGATACTTCAAAATAGGCAACGTATCATGTCGTATCGTATCCGATACTTCATTTTTTATGTGTAAAATTCGTGTCCCTGCCGTGTCTATGACATGTCGTTGTCTCATCCATGCCGTATCTGTGCATCATAGTTTATTCTAATAGACAGGACTAATGCACATGTGGGACCCCTTGGAAGGGATATGGCCCTCACTTTGATCGTCCACACTTTTGAATCTGCATCACCATCTCTCCTGAATATCTAAGATTTATTCATTTAAGTTTGCTGGCAGAAACTTCAACAAATTATGGAGTGACGATCCAACATAAGATAACATCATTGATTCCCAGTGTTGGATTGCAGGTAATACACGGTCCTTCACTTTGGTTGATGTGTGGTTCATGTTCTATCATCTAGCACTCATCTCCTTGTTCCTTTCAGGTTTGGAGAGGAGCGTTGGTATTAGCTGATTTCATCTTGCATAAGATATTCACATCATCTGACTTCAATGACATTGTTTCTCTAGAACTTGGCGCTGGGACAGGTACCATTCAACAGTCCCCCTCTATTTAGTTGCAGTGCAATATTGAGCTCTGTATTGCATGGTTCTATAAGATTACTCAGCGGATTTACTTATAATTGGATTTTATTCGTGGTCTTTACCAGGATTAGTTGGCATATTACTGGCCCGTGTTGCTAAGACTGTCTTTCTAACAGGTATGTCGCACTTCAGATTATTAGCTAAAATTTATAATTTTCTTTCCCTATATTTTATACTTGTATTGTTTTGTTCATAAGGTCTCACTTATTTTAGCCAAATCTTCTTCTTCTTCTTCTTTTTTGGGGAACAAGTATACGATGCTCAATCTGAGAACACGTACAGTTTGCTTAGCACAAGTTGGGCCTATGGTTTGGTGATCCAAATATTTGAAACGGTGTCCTCCAGTGTGGACATGCATGTACTGATAGTCTCCTAGATGGGAAAATCTGAACCCTTAACTGGTGGCAGAAAACAGACACTTTTACAAGGAAACTGCACTAATGGTCCATAATCAGGTCTTCAACAGGGAAAGATGAAATATTGAATGACTAGGATATTCATTGTAGGAGACTTTCTGTTCATGAACCATCTAATGTGTGGCTCATCATGTCAATGGTTTGAATCCCTTGACTAGGGGCTCACTTGTACAAAATTATAACCACAGGTGATTATACATATTCTCAGATCATGCTGTGTATTTCCTTGATCACAAGATATTCAATTAAGCGAAATTCTCACCTATGGGAGTCCTGCACAAGGATGGTGAGTCGGTGTGGGATTTTCAGTTCTGGTCCTCCACAAAAGTGGTAACCCCTGAATTAAATGCACCTACCGAAGATCCTGCACGACAGCTGTGTAGAACTCACATATGAGAAAATACCCCTTCAATGATTATATTCTTATGTTTGAAGCTGTCTTCCTGCACCTTGTGACAGTTTGTTAGATCTGCTTATTGGATACATTAATCTATGAAGTCAAGAACCGTAAATGAGTTTAGGATATTTTGCTCAGATGGAGCTTTGTGTTTCTATTCTGTTCAGCCAAAGTAGCTTTACTCTGTTGGCACATTCTGGGGGTTGATTCTAGTTACTACAGTGGAGTAAGTTGCATAGTTTTATGATGAAACTTTGCATCGTGCTAGATTTTACCTTCTTCCCTATTAAATCTTACTCTCTCATTGAACAATAGACCCTCTGGCTCTTTCTACCAGGCCTGCAGCAACTAGGAAACTTATTCTTTTCTGATTTTACCTTCTTAAAATCAGCGAGTGCCTTGTAATTGAATGCTTCTTCTACTTTCCTCGGGCAATAGAGGATATTTTCTCTGTGTAGTTTCCCATAAAATATCAGAATCTCAGCTTTAATGCTGGGTTCTCACTTCTTTATCAGAAATTGGTCAGGAAGTATATTAACCAAGACCGTCTATTGTTAGATTAGCGTTATTAAGAGTATTCTACTTTCAGCAATTCCAAAACACAGTCAATGTGTTCCTTCCGCACTTTGTTCTCCTGTCCATTTAATATTCTTACTGTTTGTGGAGGGATTGGATCGATCAAAGGTGGGCCTCCTATATGAAAACCCAAAATGAGGTTCCAAAAAGTGGGTCATTTGTGTTAAAGTGTAATATTGTATCATAATAGGCCCAAAGCCCAGCCCACTTGTATGATAATAAAGCCCAGCCCACTTATAAATAGGAGATTTAGTCATAATTTGTACAGCAAGGCAAAACCGTGAATACCAAGTTGCCTTTCCCTTTTTAGAGATCTAGTTGATCTGATTAGCTTTAATTCCTTGATTTGTAGCCTAATCTTAGGCATTGTAAATTCTATTTAAAGAGAAGAAATCCAAGATGACTGATGATCGAATGAAAGTAATTCACAGACTCTCTCTCTCTCGTTTTGGCATATGTCTCTGAATGTCATGGTATCAGAGCTTGGTTATTATCAATCCTTTCATTGAAGTATCATCTTTGATCAGTCTCCTTATTGATCAAATCTCTTCTGGCGAGACCCTTCTTCTTCCTTGCTGACTGATTGACCACTGATCAACAGTGGCCCACCACTGATCAAACATTGGTCCACCAGCGCTGCACTCAGTCATGATCGACAGACCTCAAGGATCATTTTAAGGATTTTTCTGGATTTTTTCTTCACCATTTAAGGTTGGTTTCAAGCTTCTTCTTCTTTGTTGATTTTAAGCTCTAAGTATCAGATAGTTTTCATCCATACCGTCCAGATTTGTGGATCCGTACCTGTTGCTCATCAAACTTGGACTGGAGGAAGTCCAATTGATCTTCTTCAAGACACTCAGTCTTGATCTGTGATTCGGCCAATCTGTGGGTCCCACACACAGATCACACATCCCACAGCCAGTTCGTCTGGCACTCTTTTTTTTGGGGATTTCTGCATTTTTTCTGTACTGTTCATCTGGATGCCTTCTCAGTCTCTCCATCTGCCTATCTCTGTGGAATTGCTACAGTTAGCCTATCTGATTGGTACTGATTGTTTTTATTAGTACTTCTGATTAGTGCTGCTTGTTCCTGATTCGTGCTGTCTGGTAGAATTCTACTCTTTATTGTGGCTGTTAGTGTATTTTCGAGTTGCAAGTTTATTGTGCTGGTAGTCGGATTGCTGCTTGTTGCTGTTTTTACTACGCATATTTCTGCATTGCTATTATGGAGACAAGTGATATCAAGTTAATCAAATTTAATGGTAAAAACTATACCACTTGGGCTTTTCAATTTCAAATTTACCTTAAGGGTAAAGAACTCTGGGGCCATATTGATGATTCCGATCCCAAACCTAATGATGAAAAGCTCCTACCTAAATGGGAGGTTAAGGATTGGCAGATCATGACCTGGATATTGGGGTCCGTCGATGCACAGTTTATCCTGAACCTTCGACCCTACAAGACTGCCAAAGAAATGTGGCTTTATTTAAAAAAGATATATTTGCAAGAAAATTCTGCTCGCAGGTTTCATTTAGAACATGAAATCTCGCAGTTTGTTCAAGGGACCTTGTCGATACAGGATTACTACTCTCAGTTTACCAGTCTGTGGACTGATTACGCTGAGCTTATTTATGCTGACCTTCCTGCTGTCTCCTTAGCCTCTATTCAAGAGATCCATCAGACGAGTCAGCGGGATCAATTTCTGATGAAGTTACGGCCACAATTTGAAAATGTCCGGTCCAACTTAATGAGCAGGGTTCCATCCCCTTCACTCGAATCATGTTTGGGCGAACTCCTTAGAGAGGAACAACGCTTGGTGACTCAGACGGCACTTACACAAAATACTCCTCAGGCTGCTCCTGTCGATGTTGCTTATGTTGCCAGGAGTAAAGCTCAAACCAGGGACATGAGCAGGGTCAAATGTTTTTGCTGCCACAAATTCGGACATGTTTCCACTCAGTGTGACCAGAAGTTTTGTTCCTACTGCAAAACCAAAGGTCATGTTCTTCCGGAATGCCGAACGCGACCTCAGAATCGGGCGAATCGGGCACCGCAACAGAGAGCCTACTCTGCACATATTCCTGACACTTCTTCACCAGTCATGCCTGCACCACCACAGCAACAGAGCGCCTACTCTGCACATCTTCCTGATGCTTCTTCACCAGTCATGCCTGCACCACCTGTTGCCTCTTCTTCTTCTACCCTCACTCCTGAAATGGTCCGGCAAATGATCATAAATGCTTTTTCTGCCCTTGGTCTATCAGGTAATCCAAAATCTTCAGCATCCACCTGGTATATTGATTCAGGGGCCTCCAATCACATGACACACTCTCCTGCCAATATGACTCATATTAGGGAGTATGATGGGGACCTCTGCATCAATACTGCTGATGGTGGCAGTATTCCCATTTCTGCTGTTGGAAAGGTTCCTCATTCCTTACCCTTGCATAATGTTTTTCTTTCCCCTCGCTTAACCACAAATTTGTTATCCGTTGGTCAACTTGTTGATAGTAATTGCTCCATCTTGTTTTCTCGCTCTGGTTGTGTTGTGCAGGATCAAGCATCGGGGAAGGTGCTAGCGAAGGGCCCTAAGCTGGGCCGACTGTTTCCCCTCCAGATTTCGTCAAATGAAAAGCTCCCTTCGGAGTCTGCTTTGTTTTCCCATTTTAGTCATAATAAATGTCAGTTGTGGCATAATCGTTTAGGACATCCTAATTCCAAAACTTTGATGTTTTTATTAAACTCTAGTTTAATTAATGATAATAAAGTTTCTTTTAAGGATGTTTCTTTTAGTTGTGATAGCTGCAAAATGGGGAAAGGGAAAACCCTTCCTTTTCCCCTTCATGATTCTTTAGCAATGAAATGTTTTGATATTGTTCATAGTGATGTGTGGGGCATTGCACCTGTTATCTCTCATTCTCATTATAAATACTTTGTGACATTCATTGATGATTATAGTCGTTTTACTTGGATTTATTTTTTGCATGCTAAGTCTGATGTTTTCTCGGTTTTTAAAGTTTTCTTGTCTTATGTTGAGGATCAATTTTCCACTACCATTAAAATTCTTAGGTCTGATTCAGGGGGGGAGTATGTTTCTAAGGAATTTCAAGCATTTTTACAATCCAAAGGCATCATCTCTCAACGATCTTGTCCTTACACCCCCCAACAAAATGGTGTGTCTGAGCGGAAAAACCGACATCTCTTGGATATTGCTTGTTCACTTTTGCTAGCATCTTCAGTTCCAACTAGGTTTTGGCCCGAAGCCCTCTCCACCGCTGTACATGTCATAAACCGCCTACCTTCATCTAGATTAGACAACTAGACACCGTTTTTTCGACTTTTTCAAAAGAATCCACTCTATAATCATCTTCGTCCTTTTGGGTGTGTTTGTTTTGTTCTACTTCCTCCCACTGAGCGCACTAAGCTAACCGCTCAATCCTCCCTCTGTGCCTTTCTCGGTTATGCTCTTAATCAAAAAGGCTATCTATGTTATGATTCTAATGCCAAAAGAATTCGAGTGTCTCGCAATGTCGTGTTTTTTGAGAATCAATATTTTTTTCCAAGGCATGGTGATTCAAATGAATCTGTCTCGTTCTCTTTTTTACCATCATTTTCAGATACAAAGCCTCCACCTGTTACTCGTTTTAAGCCGGATTTTGTGTATAAACGACGGAATGTTACAGGTGATCCTGGCTCTGGGTCTCTCGCTACGCCTACCTTGACTGCTCCTGATCCTGCTCCTGATCCACCTCTGGCGCCTCCTGTTCCTGATCCTGCACCTAATCCACCTCCGGCTCCTCTTCCTCTTCGCCGCTCCATTCGCCACACAAAGCCCCCTGATCGCTATGGTTTTACTCATGCCTCCTTATTAACCACTTTGTCTTCTCTTTCTATCCCTAACTCATACTCTCAGGCAGTGCAGCATGATTGTTGGATACAGGCTATGCAGGAAGAACTAAGTGCTCTTCAAGAAAATTATACATGGGACATTGTTACCTGTCCTTCATCTGTCAAACCAATTGGATGCAAGTGGGTATACTTGGTGAAATTAAAGTCTGATGGATCCTTGGATCGCTACAAAGCTCGTCTCGTTGCACTTGGAAACAGGCAGGAGTACGGTATCGACTATGAGGAGACTTTTGCTCCAGTGGCCAAAATGACAATTGTGCGTACAGTTCTTGCCATAGCTGCCTCTCAATCCTGGCCCCTATATCAGATGGATGTGAAGAATGCTTTTCTTCATGGGGATCTTAAAGAGGAAGTCTACATGCGTCTCCCTCATGGAATTCCTTCTTCTTCCAAGACCGATGTTGCTCGGTTACGACGCTCTTTATATGGCCTCAAACAGGTACCCCGAGCCTGGTTCGACAAGTTCCGGACCACTCTCCTTCAGCTTTCTTTTATACAGAGCCCATATGATCCTTCGATGTTCACACTTCATTCATCCAGAGGATCTACAATTCTTCTTGTGTATGTCGATGATATCATTATTACTGGCCCTCACAGTGATATGATTCAACAGATACAGGCCTCTCTGCAAGATAAGTTTCATATGAAGGATTTGGGACCTTTGAATTATTTCTTGGGCTTAGAAGTTCATCAATCCAAGAAAGGCTTGTTTCTTCATCAGCACAAATATGCTACTGACCTAGTGGATCTCGCCGATCTCGGTGATTCTCGCCCAGTGGACACACCATTGGAAGTAAATGTCAAGCTTCGTCAACAAGACGGCGATCTCCTTCCTGATCCTACTTTCTATAGTCGTTTGGTTGGTAGTCTTGTCTACCTAACCATTACTCGACTAGATCTCTCTTATGCCGTTAATCTGGTTAGTCAATTTATGACCGCCCCACGGCATCATCATTTGGCGGCAGTCAAACGCATTATTCGCTATATCATTGGTACCTCCACTCGCGGCTTATTTTTTCCAGTTGGCACACCACTTACACTCACTGCTTATTCTGATGCGGATTGGGCCGGCTGTCCGGACACCGTCGCTCTACCACAGGATGGTGTGTTTACTTGGGCGACGCCTTGATATCCTGGAAATGTAAAAAGCAAGATAAAGTCTCCAAATCTTCTACGGAATCCGAATAGCGAGCCATGTCTTCTGCTTGTTCTGAGATCCTATGGCTACGAGGGTTGCTCTCAGAGCTTGGATTCTCATAGACTAAACCGACTCCTCTTCATGCCGACAACACAAGTGCCATTCGAATTACTGAAAATCCTGTGTTTCATGAGCGGACAAAGCATATTGAAGTGGACTGTCACTTCATTCGGGACGAGTATGATCGTAAAGTCATTACTCTTCCCCATATTTCCACTGAGTTCCAGCTTGCTGATATTTTCACCAAGGGCCTTCCACGGCCGCGGCATGAATTCTTGGTTCGCAAATTGTTGCTAGTTGATTCCCCGCATCAATTTGAGGGGGGGGTGTTAAAGTGTAATATTGTATCATAATAGGCCCAAAGCCCAGCCCACTTGTATGATAATAAAGCCCAGCCCACTTATAAATAGGAGACTTAGTCATAATTTGTACAGCAAGGCAAAACCGTGTATACCAAGTTGTCTTTCCCTTTTTAGAGATCTAATTGATCTGATTAGCTTTAATTCCTTGATTTGTAGCCTAATCTTAGGCATTGTAAATTCTATTTAAAGAGAAGAAATCCAAGATGACTGATGATCGAATGAAAGTAATTCACAGACTCTCTCTCTCTCGTTTTGGCATATGTCTCTGAATGTCAATTTGTTTGCCTTATATAATAAAATTACATATTTTTTATTTATAGATAATTTTGTATAAAGCACGATATGTATGATATATGCAGACTCAGTAGTTATAATACCATGTTCTATTAGCTACAAAAAAATATTAAAATTGCTCATTTTTTAATTAAAGCAACAGAATATGTATGACATTTAGTCTTTTATCGACATATTGGAAAAAATAAATCAGTGCGGCTCATCTCGGCTCATTTGTAATTGAGCTCAAGGTTGGTAACACAAGTCAAGTAGAGCTTGAGCAGGGTTCCTCATGCTTGACTCAAGCTTGAGCCTAGGATACTTGATTCAATCTGGAGCTTGGTTAAGCCCAGCAATTTCATGTTCCCAACTGCTTTTGAATAAACATCTGAACTGACTCTCATGTCATTTGGTGCAGATTATGATAATGAAGTGCTTGGCAATTGTGTGACAAATGTTGATGTAAACTCAGGGTTGTTTAAGCATAATGGTACTTCAGTTTATGTTCGTAAACTTGATTGGAAAAAGCCATGGCCTCCTCTACCAGCAGCAGAGGAGTGTGGATTCCCATCTCCGCAGGGGTAAGTATTTGGTCAGTCCCTTTCTCATTTTATTTATTTTATTTTATTTTATTTTTATTTTATTATTTTTGGCTTTGCAAGGGGCTCAACCTTATGCACCCAAACACTCTACAAATGTCCCTAACCAGTTTTGCAGCAGCTGGGGATGCCCTTCTTTTAGACAACTTGTAGAGTAATTGGTTCTGCTGATTGTGTGTAATAACACTCCATTTTCTATAAGATTTCCATTTCCACTACATTCTCACATCTATGATTCATCGTTTAGGGCATCCTAGGGTCTCAAAGCCTATTTTAATTTCCCAGCTTTTTAGTTAAACAGGCTGACCAGTGTTTTAAGTAATATACTGTATAAGCCTATTTTAATTTCTCAGCTTTTTAGTTAAACAGGCTGACCAGTGTTTTAAGTAATATACTGTCTAATTGTCCTGAATCCAAGGTGGAGCCATTGAGATCAATGACCTGTATCACTTAAACATAGGCCCACCTACCGAATTTTGGGCACTTCAACCAAAATATTATGCTTGCAGAGGCTCAGTACTCACTACTCACTACTCACTATTCTGTGTATCTTCAACAAGCACTACTGTGTATCTTCATTGTGCAAATTGGATACCCAGGTACATGTATTCATGGACATCATCTGAAGTCAAAGAAGCCGAGGGAGCATCATTGCTTCTGGCCGCTGATGTAATTTACAGTGACGACTTGACAGACGCATTTTTCAATATTGTTGAGAGATTAATGGCTCGAGGTGTTAAAAAGGTATTAACATTAGCTAAAAAATATATTTTTTGTGTGTTAAGAGAGACTTGCCACTGCAATAAAATCCAAACAGGTGTCAGTTCTGGACCTTCTTGTTTTTGTTTCAGGTGCTGTATATGGCCTTGGAGAAGAGATATAATTTCAGTCTTAATGATCTTGATGTTGTTGCTAATGGATATTCCCGCTTCCAAAGCTATTTGCAGAATGAGGAAGGTAAACATCCTAGACTATAGAAAAGTTGCCAGGAGAAAATATATGATTCTCAACCAGAGAACAAGTAGCATTTGCTTGTTTCCAGTTTGTACAACTGGGATCACAGACAGTTCACGGATCCAAACTATTGATATGATGTACCTCACTGTGGATGGCTGATGCACCCACAATCTGCCAGACCAACCAATAGCGTGTTTTTTCCTTGGTAAAATTGACCCTTCAATTGGTTGCCAGCAATTAGATGGTTAAGAGAGAAAGTACAGTAAATGTCCATATTCAACTGAGAAAAGGCAAATACTGGATAGCCATGATAATCTCCCAATCTGAAGATTCTGCTGATGGGACCATCCATGGTGATTCCATTTTAGATTCTGCTCCACTTGTACAAACTGTAGGCCTACACAAGATGTAAATATTCTCTGGATGGAACCCCAACTCCGTAAAAAGTTTGCCCCTTTTCTGGTGGATATTCTGCTTATAACATTGCTGTTATAAAGAATGCAGGAGGCCTGAACAAAGATCAGCAAGTTTTATGGGCAAGCGTGTTGATCTTGGGCAGATCCCACAATTCATTAGAGAATATGATCGAGGAAATGATTTAGAGATTTGGCAGATTGAATATGCCTCTGGAGGAAGCAATTGATTCAGAGACCTTCTCTTGGTAATGAAGCAGGAATCTCATGTAGTATATTAAATCTTATCCATATATTAATGAGCAGTGAATGGAAAAAGGTAGAACTCAGTTGGCAGAAGTGGGTTCATGTACACATGGAATGTTTATCTATTCAAATTGAATTTGTTGGGATGCTTAATTTGATGCTGTTGGTCTTACTTTGGTGCAACTACGGATGCAATGCTTCCAAGTTTAACT
Source organism: Umbellularia californica (assembly GCA_028538565.1). Classification (NCBI taxonomy): domain Eukaryota; kingdom Viridiplantae; phylum Streptophyta; class Magnoliopsida; order Laurales; family Lauraceae; genus Umbellularia; species Umbellularia californica. The sequence goes on along the minus strand of JAPQWN010000003.1, from coordinate 93,457,274 downwards.
CTTATTAAACTGAATGTTATGTCCGGAACATCAGTTTAAGGGAGGGATTGTTGAGGAAATTAATTAGCACGTGGGTTGTCCTAGTCTTTAGGATTGTTAGGGAGTTTGTTTCTGTTTACCTAGTCAATAGGAGTTGGTTTCTAACGTGGGGTAGTGCCTATTTTCATGTTGCTTTCAGTTATGTATTAGCCTATACATAGGCTGTTTGTTTATCAATGAAATTTATGCAGAAAAGTTTATCCTCTGCTTTCTCTACATCATTTGCTCTCTCCACTATTATTGTGTATAAACGTTTGTAAACTAGATGAAATGTTTACACAATAATAGTGGAGAGAGCAAATGATGTAGAGAAAGCAGAGGATAAACTTTTCTGCATAAATTTCATTGATAAACAAACAGCCTATGTATAGTCTAATACATAACTGAAAGCAACATGAAAATAGGCACTACCCCACGTTAGAAACCAACTCCTATTGACTAGGTAAACAGAAACAAACTCGCTAACAATCCTAAAGACTAGGACAACCCACGTGCTAATTAATTTCCTCAACAATCCCTCCCTTAAACTGATGTTCTAAACATAGCATTCAGTTTAATAAGAGTTAAACTTGGAAGCACCATTCCTCAAATTGAAGCATTTGAAATGCAAACACCAAGTAGCTTCCTGAGCTTTTGAAATGCAGGAAATTTGAGAGGCTTTGAATCATTTGAAATGCAAACACCAAGTAGCTTTCTGAGCTTCTGAAATGTAGGAAATTTGAGAGGCTTGGTTAGAATGTCAGCAATCTGGTCTTCACTTCTAAGTAAATAAGATTAATGACTCCATCATTTGTGAGATCTCTCAAGAAATGATACTTCACATCTATATGTTTGCTTCGACCATGTAAAACAGGATTTTTTGAAAGCTTTATTGCTGAACTGTTGTCATAATAAATCTGAGTAGGCCCATCCTCTTTGAAATGCAGCTCTTTAAGGATTTTCTTTAGCCAAATAGCTTGACAAGCACAAGCTGTTGCAGCGACAAATTCAGCTTCAGTGTATAATAATGTGCCAATAGGTTGTTTCTTTGGTGACCATGAAACAGCTCCTGACCCCATCATGAAAACATACCCAGATGTGCTTTTTCGACCATCTAAATCTCCTGCATAATCACTATCCGTAAAGCCAAACAGATTTGACTTTTCTCCATTCTTGTAGAACACCCCAAACTCCTTAGTACCTTGCAAGTACCAGAAAATTCTTTTTGCAGCCAAGAGATGAATATCTGTAGGATATTCCATGTACCTGCTAATCATACTTACAGCATGCATTATATCAGGTCTTGTTGCCGTCAAATACATTAGACTCCCCATTATCTGTATGTAAAGAGTGTCGTCAGCCTTCTTTCCTCCATTATCTTTGTGTAGCTTCACACCAAACTCAGATGGAGTATTAACAGGATTACAATCCTGCATCTGAAACCTGTCCAAGATTTCTCGCACATACTTCTTTTGAGAAATAAAAATTCCAGCAGAAGACTGCACTACTTCAATGCCCAGAAAGTAATGCATCAAGCCAAGATCAAACATCTCAGATTCAGCCATCATGCATTTCTTAAAACTTCCAAACATGGCTATATCATTTCCAGTGTAGATTGAATCATCTACATATAAGCAAACAATGAGCATTTTCCCTCCATCTTCATTCTTTATAAAAAGTGTATGTTCATAAGGACATTTTTGAAATCCTTCCTTCAAAAAATAAGTTTCTATACGATTATACCAAGCCCTTGGAGCTTGTTTTAATCCATATAGAGCTTTCTTTAACTTATACACTTTATGCTCATTGCCAAGGTTCACATGACCACGAGGTTGATCGATAAATACCTCTTCTTTCAAATCTCCATGGAGGAATGCTGATTTCACGTCCAACTAGAAGATAGGCCATGAGTTTTGAGCTGCTATCGCAATCACCAATCTGATTGTGTCATGCCTTGCAACTGGAGCAAAGACTTCTTTATAATCAACACCAAACTCTTGCTTGTAGCCTTTAGCCACCAAGCGTGCCTTGTGCTTGTCAACCTCTCCATTCTCCTTCAGTTTTGTCTTGTAAAGCCACTTTACATCAATTGTCTTCTGCCCTTGTGGAAGATCACATAGCTCCCATGTATCATTTCTTTCGATGGTTGTAATTTCAGCATCCATAGCCTTTTTTCATTTTGATTCTTTGACAGCCACATCGAAAGTGGTAGGATCACAATTTGAAAAAAGAACAAAATTTATAAGTGGTCATCACCTTGGTCAACTCCAGTTCCCTTATAATCAGACATCCATGCTGGTCTTCTTCGAACACATTGAGGCCTTTCTGATTCAGCTGTAAGTGGGCTTTGATCAGCAACTGGAACAGTTTGAGTGGCTTCTTGTTCTTGCTCATGCTCCATAGGCTGCTGCCCTTTCTCATCATCCTCAAAAGTTGCTGGAATATTTTGTTTAGCACCATTTTGATTCCATGACTAGGTGCCTTTTTCATCAAATACCACATCATGGTTGATAACAATTTTCATGGTGCTAGGATTGTATAACTTATAAGCTTTTGACTTATCACTAACACCAAGAAAAATGCATTTTTCTCCCTTGTTATCTAGCTTCCTCCTCTTCTCATCTGGAATATGGGCATAGGGAATACACCCAAAAATCCTGAAATGATCTACAGCAGGTTTCCGTCCGCTCCATGCTTCCTCCGATTTCATGTGGGACTTCTGTTCAATATATGAATGCTCCAATTAATTGCTTAAGGCCAAAACCTTTTTGTAATGCCACTCATTGTCAAAAGGCTTCGCACCATATTCAAAATAGTGTGGTTCTTCCTTTCGCATACACCATTCTGTTGGGGTGTATAAGCTGATGTAAGTTGTCTCTTGATTCCATGGGTCTCACAAAAATTTGCAAATTCACGTGAGTTATATTCTCCACCGCGATCTGTTCGAAGAGCTTTTATTGGGTTGCCAACCTCTTTCTCAACAAGTGCTTTATAGCTTTTAAAATCTTTTAAAAATTGCAAAGGCTTCATATTTTTCTTGCAAAAAATAAACCCATATTTTACGACTGTAATCATCGATGAAGGTAATTATATATCGTTTACCTCCATTAGAATGTGGTGTTATTGGCCCGCAAATGTCGGAATCAACAAGCTCCAATGCCTTCTTCGCTCTCCAAGATTTTCCTTGTGGGAATTGATTGCGGTGTTGTTTGCTAACAACACATTCTTCACAAACTTGAGAAGGAGCTGTAATTGGAGGAAGACTTGTCACCATGTTCTTCTGTTGTAGTGTTTTTAATCCGCCAAAATTCAGATGCCCATAGCGGAAGTGCCATAGCCATGCCTCATCTTTCAATTTTGCCGAGAAGCATGAATGAGTGCTGTTGTGGAGATAAAGTGTGAACATACGATTCGCCGTCATCTTAACTTGAGCAATTAAGCCCAACTTTGCGTCTTGAATCTGACAAACACCATCTTTAATAAAAATCTCGTATCCCTTTTCTTGTAATTGATCCACAGTAAGCAAGTTGGTCTTTAAATCCAGCACGAATAAAACATTAGCAATAGTGTGAGTGGAATCTCCTTTGGTTTGGATTGTTATCTTTCCTTTTCCCATCACAGAAATTGTGGAATTGTCACCAAACTTAACAGAGTTGCGAAAGGATTCATCCAAGTCAGAGAATGCCTCCTTCTCTCCACACATGTGGTTGCTGCAGCCAGTATCTAAATACCACATGTTTTGTTGAGTTGCTTCCTTTATGTGACACACCATCAAAAGAGACACCTCTTCTTCTTTTTCTGCAAAGTTAGTTTTATCTCCACTTTGTTTATTCAAATCAGTTTGACATTCTGATTTATAATGGCCATACCTATGACATCTGTAGCATTCAACATTGGACTTTTCTGCTGACTTTGATCTATAAGTTTTTGAGTGGTGGCCTCCATGTCCTCTACCTCTTCCTTGAAATTGACTCTCTTGATGCTGATGATTTTGTTGTTGGTTCCCACGATCATTGTTGTTTCTGCCTCCTCTACCTCGACCTTGACCTCGACCTCGACCTCGTGCTCTATCAGCTCCACTAAGTGTAGAGTGATTTTCTGATAAGGTCTTCAATGCTTGTTCTTCTTTCTCCTGCTGGTTAATTTTTTGCTCATGAACCAACTAGGAGCTTTGTAATTCATCAATTGAAAGTAAATCAACATCATTAGCTTCTTCTATAGAACAGACAACAAAATTAAATTTTGGTATCAAGGATCGAAGAATCTTCTCAACAATGAGAACATCCTCTGTCTTGTCGCCATGGATCCGCATCTTGTTAACAATTGCCATCGTTCTTGAAAAATAGTCTGTAACCGACTCTCCTGACTTCATTCGAAGCATTTGGAACTTCGAACGAAATGCTTGAAGCTGCTGCCTTTTAGCCCTTGTTGTACCTTGGTACTTCTTCTTCATGGAATCCCAAATATGCTTTGCGGTGTCCTTGCAAAGAATGGTTTCCAAGATTGAGCGATCAGTAGCTTGGAAGAGATAATTCTTTGCTTTGAGATCCTTCAACTTCAGCCCTTCAAGCTCTGTCCTTTGTGCATCAGTCTGCACAGCACCTTCTGCTGGTTCTGCTACTCTAGAAACAACAACCATCCAATATCCTTTGGACCTCAAGAAGTTCTCCATGAGCATGCTCCAATGGTCATAGTGACCATCAAAGCGTGGAATTGCTGGCTGTACAAAATTTTCGGAAGCCATTAATTTCACTTTTAACTTTCAGAATGTCTCGGCTTTGATACCACTGTTAGAAATAGTTAACCAGATGAAACATTTACACAATAATAGTAGAGAGAGCAAATGATGTAGAGAAAGCAGAGGATAAACTTTTCTGCATAAATTCCTATGTATAGGCTAATACATAACTGAAAGCAACATGAAAATAGGCACTACCCCACGTTAGAAACCAACTCCTATTGATTAGGTAAATAGAAACAAACTCACTAACAATCCTAAAGACTAGGACAACCCATGTGCTAATTAATTTCCTCAACATGCAAGTGGGCAAGCCCAGATTGCTTTGGGCTCTATTTCTGCTGAGTTTTTAGGCCTGTGGACTTGAAATGGAATAGTTTTCTGGTCTTAATAAGTAAATTGGTTGTGCCTGAGCCAATGTCTGCCTAAAGGCTAAGTTGGGTTGCCCAGCATGTTATGACTCTCTAATACAAGAGAACCCTACTATTAGTAAAGGGATTGGCCTTGGGCTTGACTCTCAAGTCTTTGGGTGGATCCAAGCTCCTAGGTATTGAGTTTGTTTCAAAATGGGCTGGATTTGGGTAAGCTTCATGTAGTACTTAAACTGGTACCCTGGATGGTTTAGTTTTTTCCGAGTTGTCCCATAGGTCAAACCATCCCATAGGTCAAACCATTTAAAGGAATTAAGTTAGTCAAACAATAAAAAACAGGTATGAATCTGCAATTCAGCTGGTAATTCTTGGCATCTATTACCTCTTTATTTATTTATTTTTTTTTTCTATCTTACCACTTGATGTCTGGATGAACAAAAAAACCCACCCACCACAACCACCACAACACACACACATAGGAAAAAAGAAAAGGAAAAGGAAAAAAAAAAAAAAGGGGCCAAACTGCTCACTCCTGAAGTTTGACCTCCGGTTTGTTTTTCTTTTTTTTTTTTTTTTTTTTTTATATATATATTGATTTATAAGGCTCTGCCATGTGCCAGCACTTCGCATGCTGATGCCAATTACGGGCAAGCAAGGGTTACATCAGATTTGCAGTTGGCTCTAGGAAACTTATTTCATAGTTAATGTGCTGATCAGGGAGAGGAGTTTTGGATCAGATGGGCAGTCGACTACAGAAATCTTATTATATTCTTCTATACCACTTCTACTTGTGAAGTAGTTACTTTTCTTTTTAGCCCAGGCCTCTTTGGGAAACTCGCTTTACTAGTGAAGTGAGGTGAAGGGTAGTTTCAAGAAACAATAAATGAAAAGGGGTTAAATAAAAGAGTGCCATATTTCAAAAAAACATTAAAAAGTTACTTTCCCATGCCACTAAATGTCAAAAAACTTTCTTCATTTTTAAGAAAAATTCAGGAAGTTAAATTTTTATTTCACAAAATGACAAAAGAAAAAAAAAAAAAAAAAAAAAAACACCATTGTTGGATTTGATCCATCTTTTTTTCTTTTCTTAATTTGACTCTTCACCTCACTTCACTTTACTAACGAAGTTACCAAAAAAAAGATCTCCATAAACCAAGTGAGGCAACTCAGTTTAGGTGCAAATGATGGTTCATGAATTTGGACTGTCTTACATATACAACACCTTTTTTTTTTTTTTCTGTTCATTGCATTGACCAAATTAAAGGTAAGTTGATTACAGGGGAACAGAGCCCCAAGGATCTGAAGAGGGCCATTATTACAAGCCAGAAAAGATGAAAACAAGAGGAAATGCTACAAAAAGTTAAAAAAACAATTTTGGTTAGGCTACAAATTGCTTATTAACCATAAATCTACCAAAGGGTTGTTTGGATGTGGAGAAATTAGGTGCTGAAAACAAGAGGGAGAAAGCTGTCAATGTAATAAGCAGATGCAATGTGCATTTCAAACTATTGTTGTTCTGGGGGCACATACATGCCCTGTTTTTGAATGATACACCCAGTAGTCCCACTGAGTTGGCCATTGCCCAGACCTGCAATGATCAGACGGTCATGATATATTGCTGACCTCTTCCAATGCATTGTGGATGCTTCTCTGCCTTTTGTTTACCATACAGTTAATTAATCTGGGCCTGTGACTTTTAACTGAATTGATTACTTTCCAACCATGCTTGATCGAGGTCTGACTTTACGACCTTCGCCTGTTTAAAAATCCTGAAATTGAAAGCAATGAACTGCATTTCTGTGAAAAAAACAAAATGTAAATTGGTTTGGATGTGCTTTTTTAATTTGGCCAAATGGGCCATTGGATTTTGATGGAAGTGACCATTGCCAGACAAGGTTTTTATAAATCTCTGTAATCTTGTTGCACCGTACGTTTTATCATCACCACCACCTTAATTTACTCTATTTTAAGACACTAATAGCTGATCACCCCCTGTTCTGACCGGGGCTCAAACCTGAGTATCCAGCCTTCTCTGAGGACTTTCTATGTCTCATTACCTGCTGTGCTATAGGATGAGAACAGCTAATTCATTGGATCAGAAATACCATTCTTTGTTTAAACCAGTTTACCTGTCAATAGAGTTATACAGACCTAGACAATTTCACAGGTTACAGAGGTTATCCAAGCACATGAACCTTGTTTTACGTGCAAACCAAGTTACTTGCACTTGATTGATGAAAATCCAAATGTGTAGAGCCAAACCTACCTCCTTATACTTGAAGTCAGTTGGATTTCTCTTCTGGTCATCATGTCTTGTACATATTTGAAAACTAGATGGGTTAGTCAGATGGGTCCTGCATGGTTCATGGGATTGTTTTTGACATCAAGAGTTTTTGTGTGGAATTGAATGCCAACAATGAAGTGACAACAACAAAGAATGTCACTTTCATACACTAGATCTCTCATTTTCAGCTCTGTTTGTCAACACAAGCAATCTGCTTCCTGGAACATGGGCTTTCAGGAAATGAAATCTGTTTTCTCTAATTTTACCAAGCAGAACCTTGAACCTATGCTAACCGGGTACTTCAAAATGGGTAACATTTTGTGTCATATTGTATTGTATTGTATTGTGTTTAATACTTAACCTTCTCTTTTTTCTGTATTGCCATCTCCATGGCATGTCTCATTGCCTCTACCATAACAATGCTGTATCTGGGAAGCATACCCTGGAACTATAAAGTGGGTAGAAACAGTTACTCATTTACACACCAAATGTCAGTCAGTTATGATGCCTTTTTCATTGAAAAAGATTATTTCCTTGCATGGATATTGAGATGGATCTGGTGACGGACACCATAGTAAAGATTTGCAAGGTCTCATTGCGCAAGCGCAGCTTGAATGAGCATTCAGTATATCACATGATGATAGTAGAACTATATACATCAAGCCTTTAAAATGAGCAACAAAATATTTTTCTCCCTCTTCCTTGCATTTCGTTATGAAGATTTATCCCTGATAGGCGTGAAGGACGAGCGATTGCCAACCGCTTTGCTGCAAAAGTGAAGTTAAAGATTTTCTTAGCATGCTATACCCCACTTCAGTTCTGCATGTAACATGAGCTGCTCAATGATATATTTACCTATTTCGTAGAAGAGCTCATTGACATTTTGTGCTGTTTTTGCAGACGTTTCAATGAAGGTTAACCCATTTTCTTGTGCATATAATTCACCATCCTGCAAGAATCGATGAATGAACTGATCAGGTTATCATCCTTCATTAGTTCATCATACACATGTATCATTTTAGGAGCTTAAATTATAATCAAAAGGAATTTTAAGGCCTTGCCATGTTAGGTATTTTCCTAGTGTTTTCCTCCTGGTAAGGGGAGCATGGTACTCCCTTGACACTGGCGGACCTACATACAAGCTTCCGGAGGCAGTCGCCCCCATCGGACTTGGGCCCACTTCCAAAATGCATATGAAAATTTATGGCTTGCTTCAAAAATCCAAATGAAAATTCTGGATTTGCCTCCAAATCTCACATAAAAATCTTGGGTCCACCCCCCTTAAGAGAAAATCCTGGGTCCGCCACTGTTCCTTGATGAAAGAAATAGTGCCATGGTTGGTAAGTAGATTATCGAGTCATTGTGTTTTGACCTGTGTGTCTAAAAGGTGAATATATATAAATATGCTTTGGCAAAATGTGGTGTCATTATTAAAGGTTTTTAAGATTTTAACACTCTGTTTCCTTTCTTATATCCATAATGATTCTCATTTCCTGCTTGTTTCTCACATTTGATAGCACATGAACTCATTCCATGGAAAATAAAATTCAGGAAAAGCATGAACAAAGAGTACAATCATGAATTGGAACAACATAAAATAAATAAAATAGGAAACTTCAAATGATTTACCTTAGAATCCACCTCTCTCTTAGATTCTAAGTCAGCCTTGTTGGCTACCAACATCATCACCAGACTTGGATTTCCTGGAAAAGTTTCATAGTGAGAAATTCATAAGATCCAATGAATTAAATCTGCTTGTTGGATGTCTCTGCACTATTTTATAATTGAAATCAACATATCCTAGGATAAAACTCATGACTTCCAGTGGTGCAGGAATGACTTGAGTCGCGTATCCTTATCACTTGGCTACACCTGTCACATTTTCAGCTGGCTAAATAGATCTAATATATTTCATCAAGAGCAGAATTAATGGAGAAGATATAAGGTTCAATAAATCAAGTTCTAGTTCCTGGGCCTCATGTTTTGGCAAGATAGGCCCCCAACCCCAAGTCAAGTCTTTGATACAAGTAAAATAGATCTAATATCATTTTTAGCACAAGCTCAGTAAATTGTAGAAATACTAAGCCTTGCTCACAGCTAAATCTGAAAACAACAATCCTTATATGGAACAAAATATAGTAGAACTACAGTATGGAGCATGGATAAATCATATCAATAATTAGAAATGGATCAACACTCTGCTCAAAGCACATTTCCTTTGATAATTATATAATCAGCTTGACTGACTCATGCAAAGAGAAACCACCTAATGGTTTCTTTCCATTTCCATATTTCATTAATCTTGGCCTACCTCCTTCCATTGATAATAATTTCCACCAAAATGAAAGATAAATTTTTGCATTGTCAAAGACCTAAAATTTCCTTTCCAAATACTCCCAAGGGCTCAAGCTAACATCTGTTGCATAAGATTCTACCTAGGCCTGAGATTGGTCAGATGAGCTCTGGACTGGCCCAAGAAGGCTTATATTGGGCTGGGATTGGCTGCTTCTTATCCCATGGGCTGGGATCTGGCCTATGTCTGGCCTGATCCTGTAAGTGCTGGGACTAGGCCTATGCTTAAAGGCCTAATTATGGGCCCATCGCAGTCTGACATTCCAAACACTAAGGGGCATAATAGTTTGCAAATGAGCTTGGCACTGTCCTAAATTAAGGCCATGAGCTTGAACTGGATTTCAGTGTCGGCACATAACCGAATCGGCCGTGCTTGGAAAAGCCCAGGCCTAACCCTTGTAGCCTTGTCCTCCACCTAATACACAGAAGCACTGGAAGTTCGCTTATGAATCAAGGAAGGTTGATTGACCACAAGAGAATACAGTACCCAACAAGTCAATGCCAGATTCAACTAAACATTTTTTCATTCTGGAGAAGGGTATCATCTCTCTCTCTCTCTCTCTCATATCAAATAAGGCCTAAGTAGAGCATAATCCACGGGATAACTAGGTAGTCTTATGGAGAAAAACAAGCAATTTCAAGAAGTGAAAGATGCAACCTACAACTATTGAGAGATCACATTGTATCAGGATGACATTGGGCAGACATTTTCTCTCTCACATTGGATTTGAAGTTTTGAACAAAGCTTTCTTTCTTATAAACAATTTCTTCTTTCATTTAAGTGGGGGCAAAGGTGGTTGCTTTTCTAGTCTTGAAGTAGTCCAAAGGTTGCAAAATTTTGCATAGAAATGTTGGATTCAGTAACTGTACTTCCCATCTCACCACATACAAATACACACATTAAAAAAAAAAAAAAAAAAACTAAAAAATCAGTTATATTGAATGACATACCCTGTCTTTGGAGCTCTTGAACCCATTTTTTGGCTCGTACAAAAGAGTCCTGTAGGCAAAAAAACATGGTGTTGCCAATCAATTGTGATTCTTTTAAATTATGAACAACAAGAATAATGAATTGAACATAGAAAGAGGTGGCATGTAAAAGGGATAATGAAATGCCATTTTGATTAGGAATGAAGGCAGAAGCATTGTCATTTTGGGAAGCTTTATCTTCTGTTAAAGATCTCTTGTCAGTGGTCAACCTCAGGATTGCTAAACGGGCGTTTGTTAAGGAGGAGTTTGCTAATTCCTCGATGAACGATATTTGGTTTAATTGGATTGCTTGTATAGTGTGTGGAGGAAACAAGGAGAAAAAGGCAATTCCTTGGTCGCCCCCTCCGCATGCTATGTTGAAATTTAATGTGGGCAAGGTGGCTAAAAGAAAGCTTGGGCTAGCAAGTATTGGAAGGTTTCTTTGGTAGGGGGGGCGTTGGGGGGGGGGGGGGGGGCGCGGTTTGTGCATGTTTTCCAAAAGTGGGGGGGGGGGGGGGGTGGTGCGCGTGGTGCTTGTGCATGTTTTCCAAAAGTGTGGGTGTCAAGGATTCTAATAAAGATGAGGTGTTGGCGATTTTGGAGGCGGTGATGATTTTCTATAGGTCATTTCAGGGGAGGTTAATAGCAGAATTGGAGAGTAACTCTCAATGCAATTTCATGAGTTAAGCTTGACAGTCCAGGCCATTGGAAACTCAAGTTCTGCTTTAGCAAAATTAAGTTTTTATCTTCAAAACTTCAGGTCATTTTTCGACCTGTGCACAGGTCAGCCATTGCTTTGGTGGACATCCTAGCAAAACAAGGGGTTGATAGATCTACTCCTTGGGTCTTTGTAATTCTTAAGCCAAACGGCTGATTGTTTATTGTTTGTAGGGTATAAGCCTCTTATACCCTTATTTTAATCTTGCTGGTTCGTTGTATTTGGTTTGAACTTTTCAATAAAACTTTCTCATGCTATAACAGCTAAAATGTCAAAGGAACTTGCAATTCTAATGAGTACTAAGTGAAAGAAAATTAAAATATATGAACATGATTGTGATTATAAACTAAATTTAAGGCCCTTTCAGCAAGTAGTTGCAAGTACTTTAAACAGATATCTTACCATGCTTGTAATGTCGTAGACTACAACAGCTGCAGCTGCCCCGCGATAATACATAGGGGCTAAACTATGGTAACGCTCTTGTCCAGCGGTGTCCCATATATCGAATTTCACAGTTGCCTCATTTAACGATAAAATTTGCGAGAAGAAAGCTGCTCCTATTGTTGATTCCTAAAACATATATAGACTAATTATCAAGCATCCTACACCATAAACAATATGCAAGCAAACCACAAAAACAGAGACAGGAAAGGAGGACAAGAAATAGAACCTGGTAGTCAAAGAATTGGCCTTTGACAAACCTCAGTACTAAACTTGTTTTCCCAGTTCCCATGTCCCCAAGGAGTACCTACAGAGAGCACAGAGCCATGTGAATTATGGAATCAGAAGATGCATGTTCAGATACATAGATTCATCCTCAGCAAGTCAAAAGAGACGTATATGTTGTTTGTGTTTGAGAGAGAAATTCATCACTTTTTTCTGCAGGGTATGTGATGTTCATTCTGCTGAAGAAATCAGTTGTCTACAAAATGTTTCTATTATGTTGCCAATTGTAAATCAAAGTTAATGTTACCAACACTAGATGTGTTGTATCCAAGAAATGCAAATCAGCCATTAAGATATCCAGTAGACTCCTTTATATCACAAATAGCTTATCAAATCACTTATCCATATGAACCGAATTCAATCCCACCTGGAGGGATATTTGCTATTGAACTGAATTGTTTCAATTATGTTTTGGGGTAATTGAATCTTTTGGGGCACTTGAGAAGCAGAAGTATGTTGGATTAAAGAAGCGAGAAGAGGCTATCCTTAAGGTAGCCAAATTAACAGATTAGAGCCACCAAAAGAGACCATCAAGAAGGAACCATCTTCAATTTGATGGATAACATGATTTTGGGCTCACATATATGAACTCAAAGCCTGAACGAGCTTTACATTTTGTGAGGAGTTGGTATAGGTTTCTCTGCCATAGTAGATTATACATGACATTATTCTGTGACCAAAGCTTGACTGCAATGTGTAAGTGGGCCGCGGAACATAGTAATTGGAAAACATCTACTGTTAAATATGGAATTTGAAAACTATCCCAAAGACTCGCTCATGATCAATCTGAATTGTACAGTTGATGGGCCACGGGGTCAGATTATATGGAAACCAACGCTGCTATTTATGGAGTTGACTCCTTTTGGACAGCTTAAAAATGTTAGGATCAATGATCATGAAGGCCTGGAGATTCTGGAGATGCATTGCAAGTAAGTTGTAAACAGGAGGAACATGTCTCCATATGTAAGAGAAGAGAATGCAAATGGAAAATGTGTCAAGTCCCACATTGCTTAGGAGTTGATAGAGCAAAGTAAAAGACAATTAATAAAATCAGATGGAAGCTGCATTGAAAAGCATACCTTTCTCGGCCTTTTGGCTAAGATCAAGTGTAGTATCTGTTCTTATCAGTTTAATATCTGATACGTGGCCCATTGGGCCACATGATATTAAATTAATTTTTTTATGGGGGAGGGCCCACCACATTAGCTTGCTATTGGGGCCCTCGAGCGTCGATCATGCGTTGCACTGTAGTGTGGGCCTGGCGCACCCCTACCAAAACAAAGTCTAAACTCTTTTGATTAGCCATGATCAAGTCATTGGGCCACCAGAACTCTTTTAATTAGCCATGATCAAGTCATTGGGCCACCAGATGCCCATGGGATGGAGTATATTTTGGCTAACTTGGAGCCCACTGAAAGTTTAGTTTGGATGATCTTCAGCTTAGTCCTTGTTCTCAGACACCATTGAGCCTGATTGTGGATTGGGAGGGAGATGTAAATCAAAGTGAGAGTGGAATGAAATATGTGAGTTGGTCTTGTCCCACATGGCATAGGAGAGACAGGAGATGGATTAGAGAACAGGTAGATTAAAGATCTGGTGAGCTAAAGGATCTTGCAGTATCGTTTATTACCAGTTTTATATCAATTAATGATATCATAGCAACTAAGATGGAACCATGTAAAACATGAATGATATGTGGATAACCTTGCAGTGGCACCATACATCTCAGTCTCAACAATCAAAAAAAAAAAAAAAAATGGCCAGCCCCAGAATATGAGAGCGATTAAGATTTACTAATCATTCATGTTAATTAGTGCAAATGATGATACAAAAACTAGATATATACAGTTGATATTATATAAGGGGCAGGATCCTTTGTTTGTTAGATGCTATTTGAAAGATGGTGCAGCCTCACCACCCCAAGGGACTTGGGTGAACCAAGTAACAAACAACCTTGAGGATCCATATGGGGCGGGCACGGGCCATGACCCCTATATATTTTGAAAACTATATGCATTTTTTATACGTGGTCCTCTCAAATTTTTTTTCTACATAGTGGCCCTGAAAGAAGAATTCCTGAGTCGGCCCTGTGGAGGATGGTCGTATCCTCAAAGGATTGTATCAAATTAATCCTGACCATTGGATCATACCAACCATTACAAAAAGATTTCTCTAACAGTGCAAAAATGGCAGTAGAGTCAGATCAGGTGTCCACTATCTATCCATCAGCAAAGAACGTAGCCGACTAACACCAGAAACTACAGAAAAAACAGAAGCATGCAAAAGGAAAACGTACCCACCAGCTTCGCCTGTATGTTCTTGTTATTTGCAGCTCTCGCCATTAGAACTCCACCACAGCCTCTCCAGGAAACGTCGACTCACAAGGTATGGATTTCGTTTGTAGCAGTTGAAGGATATCGTAGCAGACCTCCAAAGAAGTACATAGAATAGTATTAACAGAACGGAGCGTAACGGGGAAATGTTTCGGGCGTCGGATCGGGGCTCTCTCTTTTCTTCTGTCCTTTTTTGGGGGTGATTATGATCTGTGTTTAGAGGAAGATGAGAGAAAGAGAAGGATGGAAGGAGGGTATTTGGTGATCTGAGATTGGAGAATGGTAGGTGTTTTTTCATTTTGAATGGTAGGTTGGTATTCCTCAAGTACTGAAAGCTAGCCAAGCAGATTAGCTGCACATATACCATAGAATTCTGCCAGCTAAGCTGCATGGGCACCATTAGATCAGCCCCTTTTAAACATTCACAGGAGTCTTGCAAACCTAGGGGGTGATCATCTGTACCGTCGGTAAAAGTGAGAACCACTGAATTAAAGGCGTGGATCCAGTGGCATACCCACATTGAAAGCCCCCCCAAGTCCTGGAGAAATCCCATTAGAGCTATATAGCTTGTTTGGCTCAAGCCCCATTTAAAAAATCTAGTAGGGAAATTCTATATGCACCCCTTATTTTGCTGCACACCTACCTTTAAAAAGAAAAATTACTCTTGAGGAAGGAATGTGGGTGTGCTCGGCAAAATAAGTGGGGTGCATATAGAATTTCCTAATCTAGTAATCCCCCCTCATTCCGTCACACCCTCCTTTCCTCCTCCTCCCTCCCTCCCCATTTTGATGTATGAAACCATTTAAAATAACCCACATGTTAGATTAATCATTGAATGATTCTTTTCATTTAACAAGTTCCTTTTTTGTAGAGTATAACCATATCTTTTGCCCATCCAAGAAAAAAGTGGACCACCGATCAGATGGTAACATCTAGTTTAATTGCAATTTTGATTGAGGTCATAAACTATCATAGTGGTGAGCTAATCTTGCACAATTTAGAACAATGGGATGATGCAGGGATTGAGATTTGACTTTTGATGAGAGAATGTTAGTTAGTGTTGTTAAATATTTTATATCTATTAAAATGCAATACATCTTTTCTTTTCCAATTGTTAATGTGAAAAAAGTACAAGAAGTAATGATTGAACTGTTTCAATTGACCATTATCGATCCCCTTCCAATGATAATCTTGGGTTCGCCACTCCATGGATCCAGATTCTTGCACAACATAAAAATCACCCTTTTAATATATTACAAAATTAGGGTTCGAATTTAACACAGTATGTTGTGGCATGTTCTTGGAGCCCACTGGCCCTACTAGATGAAAGAGCATTTGTTGATTAATAAACGGCCAAAATTAGATTAATTTTAAATTGCAATTAAATAGAGGGTTAGCCATCATCCATGGAGGTTTATTTCTTTGGCTTTAAATTAGACAACTGGCAATATTTGATGGAAAATGTTCTCGTACGAGCAACTACAAGTGCAGTCCAATATTGTGGGTCCAGTTAGGCACACTTTTCATCAAAGCAGCCTCTTTGATACACCTTGCATCCCATGATCTTGCATCATTCTTCCCACCAACAAATCATCCTAGCATTTTAACCGAAGTAGGGCTAGTTTTTTAGATCCCCCTTGTTCATGAGGTGACCTTTCCCACCGTGCATCTCCCATTGATAAGCTTGAATCTAAGCGGGCACCATAAGCTCAACCGCAAATAAGGTACATATGTGCAATTTGCCTTAGGAGAACATTCTCCAAATGTGATTCATCCAAGTTTTGAAATATAACTCATCTAGAAATCATCCTTAATATTACAAAGAGGGAGTTAGTTCTCGATTGGATGGCAGATCAAAGTCAAAATGGGGCGAACTGGACTCTGCATCTGCATCTGAATCATGAATTTATTTTATGAGAATATGGTGGACCAATTCAACAATGACAGCCAAACTGAGACTTAATCTTTACGTGGACTGTTTGTGTTTTTCAACGTGAAGAAAGTTCCATATATAGGCACTTATCACCGAATGGGTCACCATAATTTCATGGTTGGGTAAAGGCCACAATGGTTTTGTCATTTTGATGGGATCCACTATATTTTACATCATTGAGGTGCCCAACCTTGATCATATTATTGGATTGCTCACAATATAGTTACATCATAAGGTGGACCCCACTAAGATTTTATCACAGGATTGACCATCATATTCCTATCCTACAGTGATCCCATATGAATTTTCTATAATCTTGCAGCACCACTATGTTCTGATGATTTGACAGGACTTTTTAAACTCTTATAACTGTGATTCTGTGTGCTAAACATCTCTGGATGATCTGTGTGCTAAACATCTCTGGATGATCTGATGATCATTTGAGAGGACCCAAACAAGAATTTATTACCCATGTGCACGAACCATTGTAGAATTGAGAGAGAGTTTGAGAGGACCCAAACAAGAATTTATTACCCATGTGCACGAACCATTGTAGAATTGAGAGAGAGAGAGAGAGAGAGAGAGAGAGAGAGAGAGAGAGCATTTTGTGTAATAGAAGGAAGCAAGGAAATAGAAAAATGATAACATGATCCTTTTTTCCTATATTCACAACCAAAACACCTCTAGAACCACCTATGCTCTAGTTATAATATGAACTAATACTTCCCCCAGCTGGCCTACCTACGTTTTGTCAAACCTTTCGGAAGAGTGAAGGATGACTTTCCTTGATCCCACAACTACGAAATGTGCAGAAGCTTCCTGCTTGAACTCCAATTTACCACAGCTTTACATGATGACTAGATCTTGAATACCAAGCTGAGTTAGGGTCCCTCATCAATATGAGTGAATATTGATTGCTTCCAAATTTAAATTTATAAAATGGTTTCCATAATTTACTATATCCTTTTCTATTTGATAGGAAAATGGCCTTTACAAAAATGAGACACATATTTAGAAACGCTGCAAATTGTTTTATTTATTTTTCTTTCTTGGCTAAGTTGAGCTACTTATCAGGAGTGATATTACTTCTTGGAGACCTAAGGAGTGATAGTAAAGTGCCAACACCACTCAACCATGAATAGCAAGTTGCAAATTGTCTTGCTGTTGAAGCGATCATTTGTTAGGGTTTATTGGAACATTACAAATATCAGCTATAATTTGAAAATATTTGATAATGATGCAATCGTAACTAAAGGTAATCTTGGCCATAAAAGCTCATTCCGTAAAAACACATCTGAGTACTGTGATTCTATGAGGATGACAAGAATGTAGATTCTTTGAACACTTCAAAATAATGCTGATAGAGAGTCTATATTTTAAATCTAAATCGCTCAAGATTCTATCACTAAAGAAAATTCTACTCCGCTAAAATTAACCGCACCATTATATTGTTGATGTGTAAATCACATAACTTGATTCCCTTTACTTTTCTTGTTTTGATCACCATAAGTGGTAAGCATAACTTTGATGGGGGTAAATTTTTTCTTGAGGATAAAACAATGTGAGACAGTGGCTATTGAGTGATTTGGACATCAAAGTTAGGTCCTTTAATAGACTAACGGCAAAAGTCTCAATAAACTTCCTCCCTCAGAGAATCCAAACTCAAAAGGTAACTCTCCCTCTAGGAAAACCCATAGGATTCAAATCCGTGGTAGTTTAATTAAGCCATATCAAAATAGGACATATAATAGAATTTGTGCAGCCCACTAGCCTAAAGATAGGAGAGGGACAACTGAAATTTGTAACTTTGCCCTATATCTGTTGATCGTCTATACCATTAGATCATGCATCTGTTAACATCCAATAGACCTCTATTTTTCAAGCTGGCTATATCAAAGCCCTTTTTTTTTTTTTTTGTAATTGATAGTACTATTAAACCCCCTAAATTCAGTCTCATATCATATTTAGAAAAGGTTGGGAGAGTGCCCGCAGCAAAGTTTTTTTTTTTTTCTTAGTAAAGTGCATGTGAAGTTGAAAAAGATTAGAATCCAAACGAGGAGAGGCTCTCAAACACTTTAGGTGTACATTATTAAGAAAAGGAAGTACATTCTAAATTAGAGTACTATTCATATATAGAAAATCAAAATTAAAGTTTTTCCTGGGTACTTAGGCAAGGGACCTTGGACTTGAATGAGATCCCAACCATGGGGAAGCAGCCTCCTCTTATAAGAAGAGAAATTCAAGGATCAAACTTTGGACACTTAGGTGAAAAAGCATAGTTGTTAATATCGTTTCGGATCTCATTTCACTCTGGCCTGCAAAATGAAAAGTTTCGGCCGATTCGGAATTTCGGCGAAACTTATCGGAATTACATTTCGGAGAAAATATAATAAAATATATATACATATATAATTAAAAAATAGAAAAAAGTAATAAATATAGATTTAATCAATTATAGTAATTTTTTTGGAATTATATTTTGTGAAAATATAAGAAATACAAAATATATGTGTAAAAAAAATTATTTATGTAAAATTTAATTTCAGCCGAAAAGTCACATTTCGGCCGAAATCCTGAATTTTGGCCGAAATTGACCGAAATTCAAACAAAAAAGTTTGGGCCGAGATTTTGTTTCGGCCACTTGACCGAAACGAAAAATTTCTGCCATTTCGGCCGAAACGAAATGAAATTAATAACTATGTGAAAAAAGGGATCCAAGCGGTTAGGTAAGAAAGCAAATACCTTACTGACCGGGCAAACCCCTTGAGATCTCCCCAAAATTAAAGTTGGTTGTTTGCAAATGCTCAAAAAGATAAATAATTGTATATAAATCTCCCAATAAAACAATGAAGGGCAAAGATTTTGTTAAGGCTACTTCTAGTCCATTAGAAAACGAAAAAAGTTCAAAAAGCCTTGAGACATTCCTTTAATCAAAATTACAGGCCTCCCAATCACAAGCCATATCAAAATCTCAATATCGATATAAAATTTTAATTGTATTGCTATTGATATATTTTAGTTGGTTCTTTCACTATCCAGCTATGGAGATGAACTTCCAAATTTCTTTTGTGTGCATACTTATAAATGATCTTCCACACAATGTTCACTCATGCAAAGACACTTTTGGTTCTACTACTCGTCTATGGTGACATATATGATCAATTCCTCTCTTGAAGTGATATAATGCCATACCTTAGTTTGATTTTGTTTATATGCTCTGGATGTGGGCGTACTAAGTGTAAGTTAGCTAAGTCGTACTCAAGTTTTAAAAAGAAATCTATTCCTCTAAAAGTTGTTTTGAACTGATCTCATTTTACATTATTTTTGACATTATTCACCGTTGGATTTTATAAAATAATATTCAAATAATATATCGACACTAAGTTTTGATGATTTAAAACCAATGGCAGACACAGGATCTTTATTTGGATGGTGTGGGCAATGATCAAGTAAAGAAGTTTAATAATAAAATAGAATTTTTAATATATAATTAAAGGAGTTTATCGAATCACGTGGGTGCACGTATGACTACTTGGGTCTGCCCTTATTTAAAACTAAGGGCTATGATCAATTGGTAAATTTGACATTACTAATTTTTCTAAGAGAAATTCTCAAAAATACCCCACGTAAAAAATGCCCCCTTTTGTACCTATATTTTGTGAGCTGTGGTGACTATCTTGAGCCAATCTAGTCCTTTCACACACACTACACCTCCATGAATTGTCACAAGCCTAGACTTGAGACCCTTCCAATTTTTATTTACCGTTGGATTGAAACCCTAAGAAAATTATGCTTCTAAAACTATTAAGTTTTAGGGCCATAGACCAAAGGACTAGGATGATTTAATAGAGTTGAGATTTTGTAGGTAGGTAGGTCAAATTCAAATCTTTCTATCCAATTGAAGTTCTATGGTTGTCATACATTACAGTGGGTCCCACTAGGAGGGCCTTTTTCACATTTTCATCGTCATGCTCCCCTTCATCACCATGCATCTAGGCCATCCCCACCTTACTTGAGTAGTGAGATCCGCTAAGCTTAAATAAAAAGTATTTTTCATTTATCCAGACAAAACCAATATTTTTTTGTTTCACTGTAATACACTAAAGAGGATTTAGTAAAATTAAAAAAAAGTATATAAAGTTTTTTTCGGCAAGTGCATAGTAGTTTTGCCCTTTAGTGGCATTTCCTCATACCATCTACAAATCTTCTTTTTCAATCCATCTCTTTATGTCTGCATGTATTGGCAATAGCATACTAATTGGCAGACTTTCAGCTGCCTTTTTTTTAATTCATAAGAGAAAATTGCATTTTGTTTCTTATGTTTTGTTGTGGTTGATGTTGTATTGATCTTTGACGAACTTTGATGGTCTTTATATATTTTGTTTGATTTCTTTTAAGAGAAATGAACTTCGTTCTTTATTGTCTATATTTCTTTCTTTTGTTGTAAGATGAACTTGTAAAAGTTAGCAAAGATATAAGCCCATTAGTTTGCTTGTTAATGCATTTCTATATAATCTCACAGAGAAGTGGCAGACATAGGATTTTGTTTAGGGGGGGCGGACGATAGCCATAATGTTATTTTTTAAATTATTTTATTGCTTTTGGGGGCGAGGGCGAGGGCATATTTTTGACAGGGTATGAGCTAATTTCTTCATTATTTTTTACCACGGCATCAGCTTATTTCACCATTCGCCGTTCATCTTTTGGATTTTTTTTTCTAAGGTTAGACTGCAGTAATCGCCTCCAAAACCCAATACTCAAGTCCACCATTGTCACAAAGTATTCCTGCCAAAGTGACTAGCACTGATGAAACAAAAGTGTAGATCACAATTGCCAATCACATAAGTTGCCTTTTGTAGAAAATGAATAACCATCCATCACCCTCGTAAATCAAATCCTAGGAAAGTAAAGAGTCCATCTATATCTCTATCTTCTCTGGGTTAACTCCGGAATATCCCTTTATGAAAACCCATCTTACCATAAATTCTTAGAAATTCAACTCCATAAAAAAAGGCCCATAATGATACCTCACATAAAGGTTGCTAAAATTGATATTTTAAGTTTTTTGGAAGTTGGTTAATTAATGATAATTTTGGGGCCCTTATCACATCAGACTTCAGATGAGTCCAGGGACATTTTTGAGACCTGTATTTAATATGATTTTCAAGCCATACTTGGAATTGAATGGAAAATAATTTACCATGGCTGATAAATTTTTTTTTACTAGGGTTATGGTTGAAAATTCATTTCCCATTAAAGAAGAGATCATTTTGATAGCCAATTTATTTCTTCAATTTTATCCAGCTTCTGCATACAATTTTATCCAGCTTCTGCATACAATTTTCAGTATTCCTAGGAATTTAACTAGATGCAAACCAACATTAAACCCTCAGAAGTTATTATGGTAATCATTTGAAAATCTCTAACATCAGTAGGATATCCCAATTCCCATTATATAGCAGGCATCCTTTCATGAGCACCTTGTCAATTCCTAATGTGTGGCATGGAGAGACTCCCTTCAAGATTGGACGTGAAGCTCCGCTTCCAGTGGGTTTGTAGAGTAGATTCTGCCCTCATATGCCGCTGTTTCATTTCCTCCTTTATAAGTCCCAGCTGCTACTATAGGTTAGATATAGAGAACAGATGGCCCAAGGGAAGCACCAAGTCATGGTTCCATGGCTAGCCTATGATCATCTCATCCCATTCCTCCATTTCTCCATTGCCTTAGCCAAGGCTTCATCTCCACTCCCAAATACATCCAACGGCTACCCAAACCACGCCGTGATCTAACGGCCCAGATCACCTTTTTTGAGCTCCCCCTCCCCCCACGTGGACCGCCTACAAGAAGGCGCCGAGGCCACCGTTGATCTCGACACCACCAATCACAATTACATCAAGAAGACCTTTGATCTCCTTCCGACGCTTCATCACCGTCGCTTCCGACGCTTCATCACCGTCCAATCCCCCGATTGGATCATCCACGACTTGGTCAGTCATTGGACGGCCGAGATTGCTTCGGAAATGGGCCTCCCTATGTGGCCTTTTCAGTCTTCTCCGCTGCCACAGTGGCCGTTTTAGGAATTACCAAGCCCGGGGACGATCCGACAGAGCAGTGGCCGGACTCCCTCCTTGGATCCAATTCCCCTACAAACTTGCCTTGCTGCCCCATGAGGCAAACGGGTTGTACCGCCCCAATGAGTCGGGTGTGTCCGATATACACCGGGCCGTGCAAGCGAACTTGGGCTACGAGGCCATAGCCATTCGGACCTGCCCCAAGTACGAAATGGCTTACTTGGATGCTCTCAGCAAATACCCGAAGCCCATCATATCCGTTGGGCTGCTCCCACCGGAGAAGATGGAAGAAGACATTGGCAGCGAGGGAGGGAGGCTCGATCCGTCGTGTTTGTCGGGTTTTGGAGTGGGTGTAAGCTGAGCAGAAATGAAATTTATGAGCTAGCCCATGGGCTTGAACTATCGGGTTTGGACTATTTGTGGGCCTTAAGGAGACCCAAATGGATGGGACGTTCCACCGGGATGCCATTGCCCGGGCATTGAGGAGGGGATGGCGAACAATTAAGGTACAAATCAAGAGAAATGATGGCCATTTTCAGCTGTCAACAGCTCCATCAACACTATTTAGGTGGGCTGGTTGATTTTCTTTAGAATTTTAAAACAAAGGAGATTCAAAAGTAAAAGTGTAGTAGTTTGTAAAATGGCAGGATTGGCTTGGGTCAATTTTCCCTGAAAAAATACTGTTTTATTTGAAGCCTGATCTAAGGCCCATGGGCTCAAAGTAGACACTCCAGGCAAGAATAGTTGTTGTACCTATGATGGATGTCATTTATTTGGCTACTACCTCAGTAGCTTTTTTCTTTACCCAATAAAATAAGGCATTGTAATCCAAAGCTGGATGATAGGGTTCCTTGTGCCACAAGGGCTATATACAGTTCATAATTCGGTGGAGAGTGTGGCATTTCAATCCCCACCATCAACATACAGAACACTCATGAAACCAGTGGTGCACTCAACAAATTTTCTTTCAAAAGGCCGTCATGGAAAATAGAAATTTTTAGAGGGCCATATGTAAAAGAAGACCGCACACAAAAGGAGCCCATTTTTGCATAGCTTGGGCTTTCAAAAGCCCATTATTGTAGGGTGCTCACGGACTGGGCCCATCCCTATTGGGCCAGGGCTGATGTGTAATCCGTGCCCATTTAATATTTGGGTTGGGCTAGGATTAAGTAATAGAAAGACCAAAGACGGTCCAGCCCGGCCCAGCTTGAATAAGGACTGCTTGTAATTTAGTGATAATTATGTAAAAAATTTCCAAAAAAAACCCATATAAGTGATTGAAATCTGGACTTGGCATGGCCCAGCCTGCCGTGATTGATTAAGTAGGAGGGCTTGGGCCTGACATTTACGGCTTGGGCCAGAAATAGGCATGTGTTTCTAAAGTCAGGCCGGGCCTAGATATGCCTCAGCCCATCCCGCCCCAGCCCATGAAATGACCAGATGGAAAAGGAAAAGAAAGAAGAGCTAACATATCAACTTATGTTGAAGTCGGCATGAGGTACTCTAGATTTGTCTCTGATATTCAACATTAATCTCATGGTTGGGAATGGCTTTATATATAACGTTGAATAGATGATAGAGACATCAACTTATGTTGAAGTCGGCATGAGGTACTCTAGATTTGTCTCTGATATTCAACATTAATCTCATGGTTGGGAATGGCTTTATATATAACGTTGAATAGATGATAGAGACCACCACCGTATAAAGGCTTTATAACGAAGAAGATCGATATTAAAGAGGACCCATCATGCATGACAAAGCGAGCAGACTTCTTTGACTCATCAAGAGTCAAGACAAAACTTCATATAATAGACATCCTGGACTACATACAATGCAAATAATGCAATGCGAATACGTCACTTCCTTCGTCAACAGTAGGGTCCTTCCACCTTTGTTTCACATGAAAATGGTATTGTGTTTGATATTACCATGGCAATCTCCCTTTCAAGTTTCAACATTTTATCACCAGCACAGTATTTTAACTGTCCTTTCACAGTATATTGTGACATTCTTCTATGCCCCAGCCTTGAAACAAGTTGTGTGTTCATAAATACTCCTAAAGATTTAGATATATATGGTGTCTGTATCAATACCTGACCAAGTGGTTGGGTTCAACCTCCCCTGAACAAGCTTGTGCCAAAAGAATGATTATAGTAAACAAATAAAGTTTTACTTGATTGTGTTCTGACCCAACTCATTCATACATACACTTATAAAAGAGCAATCATTAATTGCAAGGCAACTCAGCATCTCTTCAAGATGGGTATGGGCCAAGGTCAGCACCTGGTTATGGTTCCATGGCTAGCCTTTGGTCATCTCATCCCATTCTTTCATCTCTCTGTTGCCTTAGCCAAGGAAGGCTTCAGAATCTCCTTTCTCTCCACTCCCAAGAACATCCAACGGCTCCCCAAACCACCCCAAGATCTAACGGCCCTGATCACCTTCGTGGAGCTCCCCCTCCCCCATGTAGATGGCCTCCAAGAAGGCGCCGAAGCCACCGTGGACCTCGACATCCCCAACAACGATTACCTCAAGATGGCCTTTGATCTCCTACGAGACCCCTTTCGACGCTTTGTCACCGTCCATTCTCCCAACTGGATCATCCACGACTTGCTCAATCACTGGACGGCTGAGATCTGTCGGGAGATGGGGCTTCCATTCATACCATTCTCAGTCTATTCTGCTGCCACTCTGGCCTTTCTGGGAGTTTTGTTGCCCGAGGACGATCCGAGGGAGAGTTGGCCGGGCTCCCCACGTGATCTCACGTGCTCCCCTCCTTGGATCCGATTCCCCTCCAAAGTCACCCTCTTTCCCCACGAGGCAAATGGGTTGTTCCCCGGGTTCTTCGTCCCCAACGGGTCGGGCCTGTCGGATATCCAGCGGGTTGCGCAGGCGATCCATGGGTGCGAGGCCATTGCAATCCGAACCTGCCCCGAGTATGAAGGGGAGTACTTGGATGTCAATAACAAGTACCCGAAACCCGTCATACCCATCGGGTTGCTCCCACCGGAGAAGAGGGAAGCGGCGGCTGCCGGCGGCGAGTGGGTTGAGATATTCCGATGGCTTGATGGGAAGGAGGCTCGGACTGTGGTATTTGTTGGATTTGGGAGTGAGTGTAATTTGAGTAGAAATGATGTTTATGAGATATCTCATGGGCTTGAATTGTCCAAATTGGACTTTTTATGGGCACTAAGGAAGCCCAAATGGGCAGCTGATGATGGCTCGGATGCACTTCCACCCGGGTTTGTATCCAGGACCACGGGCCGTGGAGTGGTTAGTATGGGCTGGGCCCCGCAAATGGAGATCCTGGCCCATCCTGCCATTGGAGGGTCATTGTTTCATGGCGGGTGGGGGTCTATAATCGAGACCGTCCAATATGGCCACCCCCTTGTGGTGTTACCATTCATCAATGATCAAGGACTTAATGCAAGGCTAGCAGTCGAGAAAGGGTTCGCTCTCGAATTCGAGAGGGATGAAGATGGGGCGTTCCACCGGGATGCCATTGCCAGGGCACTAAGGACGGCCATGGTCGAAAAAGATGGTGAACATTTAAGATGCAGATCGAGAGAAATGATGGCCATTTTCAGCGATCAACAGCTCCATCTTAGGTACTTCAGCAGTTTCGTTGATTTTCTTAAGAACTCTAAAGCAAAGTAGTTTGGACTAGGGAGTGAAAAAAAATGTAGTGTAATCAGTAGAAGAGGATGGGCTCGATTTGGATCAGCTGCAGTCACATTCCAGATGTAGGCCCTTATTTATATAAGGGCCTATGGGCTTTATTTAGAGCCTAGCTTTTATAGATTTGGTCCTTAATGTGGTGTTGATAAATATGAGATTTTAAACAGAGTGTAAGATTATCAAGAACCTTTTTGTTTTCTAAGCCGATTTCTAATTTAGGAGTGGCAATGGTTGCATTATATGGTTGATTCGCCAGTATTTAGCTTTTGGCTGCCCTGACTCACTTTGTCAGAGTTGATGGTTAATTTAGAATCTTCTTAAACATTATGATAAGTTGAGCTTGTATTCTATAGTTTGGCAGTTGATATTTCTTACTCACCTTTTGCTTTGTAGTTATTTGGAAATGGTATTAAATCAGGGGAAATTCTATATGCATCCCTTAATATGTTGAGCACAGCCACATTCTAAAAAAAAAAAATTATTGTTCATAAGGAACGTGGGTGTGCTCAGCATATTAAGGGGTGCATATAGAATTTCCCATTAAATTAGATCTATATCGGCTAATTCTGGTGTGACCTGCCTACCTAACCCATAGTAATCCTGTTAAGGGCTGACAATTTGACTTCTTGGTTGAGTTCAGGTTGACATTCTCAACCCAATTAACTAGAGTGTCATGTTCTAGTTGGGTTGGAAAACATTAATCTCGACCCAACTACTGACATGTCTAGCACAATTGGTTTGGTGTTGACTTACCATTACTAACCGAGCGTGTAGCCTTAGGTCAGTGTAGATGTTTGTCAATTGAAAAATAGCCTTATTTTATTTATTGATTTTGGATCGATTTAATAAAGATTACTAGGGTGCTTTTGCGCAAACACATTTGCAGTGAAAAAGAATAGAAATGGCGCCAGTTTTTTTGGCAACTTCTTCATTAAATGTTTGATTCAGCGCAATTCTACGAAGAAAACCGTAGTTTTTTGTTTTGTTTCTTCACCAGTTTAGGTTTGCATTTCTCAGAATTTGGAAGCTCCTCCACAAACACGCCCTAAAATTGAACAATCTCTAAATTTTCCGTCTTTTTAACTATAGTGCATGAAATTAGGGCTAGCCTTTTAGCCAAGTCAAGTAGATTTCAATGTCTTGTGAGCTGGGGCATGATGGTGGGGCGGTGGGGCCAGTCACCAGTGGGTCTTTTTTTTCCCTTTGAAACCAGTGGGTCTTTCAAGTGAAACGACTAGTACATAGATACATAATTATCCATGATAAGTTCTCTATAACCATTTTTAACCATCAGGTATAAGACAAGAATGGTCAAAATGATTTTCTGTACATGGAACTATAATATCGTCAGCTTCTGAATTTATTTTTATTTTTATTCTTTTCTTTTTATAACGGAGGGAGTTCCAGCCCTTCGGACACGTCAGTTTATAAGTCGTAAACAAAACTTCACCTGATAGAGCCGATTAAACCGACTTTAGTGGTTTAATTGGATGGACTCAATTATTTTCTCACGAAACACCTTGGATTGAAAAGTATACGCCATCTTAATAAAATTGTTATTATAGGAAGGTGAGTGAAAAGTGCACAAATTAATCAAATGATTTTACGTGCATAGAGTGACTTTTACTTACTCTTTTTTTTTTTTTCAGAATAAGGGTATAAAATAAAACCGGAAAACTGTTTAACTGAACTGAACCGCAATCAATAACCGTGTATCGCGGTTCTGTTACGGTTACAGTTGTTAAAATTGAAAAACTGCACTTCAGGGTTTGGTTATGGTTTTTAATATTGACTCACGGTTACTAATTGAACCGAACCATAAAATACAATTTGATTAATCGGCATACGGTTAACCGTATCGTTATAATAATAAAAAAAAAATAAAGGGCCTAAATGAAATATATATATATATATGTATAATTCTTAATGGTTTTTAACGGTTAACCACGGTTCGGTTTTTAAGGGTTTTTCCAGATACGATTACGGTTACGGTTTTTAAAACTGAAAACCGTAATTCACGTTTCGGTGAACGGTTCTCCCAAAATAAACGGTTAACCAAACCATTATGCCTCTAGTCCAAATTCATTTTCTTTAATATAGTAGGTGCTTTTACCAAAATTTATAAAAAAAAAAACTCTACTAATTAGCTATTAATGATGATGATTTGCATTTTTTTTGCAAAAAAAGGAGATTATCCACAGTTAGATTTAGGTAGGCCCGGCAGAATTGAAAAGAGGTCACATTTTATTCTCTTCAATGATCAATTATGTGGTTGAGAAATTACAGAAACCCCACCATGTAAATGCTTTATGACCAAGAAGATATCATTCATCTGGTCATCAAAATACCGAAGGAGGATGACAAGAGAATGGGTGGTAAGTGAAGGAGCATAGATGTAAACGAATAGACATCTTATACTACATACAATTTGAGGTCACTTCCTATGTCATACAATAGACATCTTGGACTTTATTTACAATGTAATGCGACTAAAGACGGATCTTATGTTGACAACATGGGGTTGCAATCGCCACTCTTTGCAAAGAAATTTAAAAAGGGTACAAAGATTTCATTAAAAGAATGAAAAATAGAATGCATCAAAACTTACGAAAAGAGGAATTGGAATGCGCAAAAGAGAAGAATTAGCCACAACTCCAATTACAAGATGATACCCACCCAAAGAATTAAACCATCCACCCCTTGCTGTGCTTAGCACAATCGCCACTCCTTCCACATTTATGGGGTTCCTTTCACTTGTGCAGCTTAATTTGGGTCTAGCCCTCTTCGCTAGGATACCAAAGAAAAGATGATCTTTTTTCGCTAATGACGGCTTTTTGCCTTTGTTTTACCTAAAATTGAAAAATTATTCACCTACAAGTGGGATGAGTAGCCGATTTAGTGGTTGTGGCCTGGTTGGCAACCAAGAATTCTCTTATCTGTCATCATGAACGTCATCAATGGATGAAACGACTCATGAAATAGACAAGGGAAAGGGAAGGGTTTTGACATGACCCATCCCATCTCTCTCTCTCTCTTCCTCACACAGTCACCAAATCCTAAGGGCACGTTTGTGTGGACATACTTTATGTGGAAAGGAAAGATTACCACAAAAGCAAAATCTGTGGGAAAGGAATACCACAGAAAAGGTTTTTTATGGCAACCAAAAATCTGTGTTTGGTGCAAAAATATTTTCTCTGTTGAAATGGTAATGGGGGATTCCTCACCGATTCTACCCAATTCACTTTACACAAAGCAATTATCAACAATGGTAGTAAAATCAAATTCAACATAGATTGAATCCAACAATGGAAGAATAATTAAATTCAACATAATTAACAAGAAGAATAGGAACACAACAATGATAACCAAAGAGTAGAAAAACCAAATTCAACATAATCCACAATATACCTGAGAAAGAACCCATCACAAAATCTGTTCCTATCATAAAATCTGTTCTTTTTTGCAAACAAGAGTACTTGTTTGCCACTAGGGACGATGGAGATGGAGACATTGTACAATCCTTGGATTTGGGCTAGGATAAGGGTTTGAATTTGATTTTAGGGTTAGGGCTGGGATTACGATTTGATTGTACAGTTAGGGCTTGGAAATCACATGATAAAAATGGGGTTCATATTTAACTTATGGTAGAGATGGAAATGGAGAAGGAGACAGAGATGGTATTGAGAGAGAAAGAGGTGGAGACGGAGGCGGATTGAGAGAGACTGGTGGAGATGGAGGCGGATTGAGAGAGAGAGAGAGATGGGTCTTTGAGATCAGATTGAGGAAGAGCGGAGAAGATGGAGACAGCTTCAAATCGTCCATGGAGATCGGGTTTTTTTTTTTCGCCAGAGCTTCTCTTCTGTTTTTTATCACATGCTTTCGAGGAAGACTGAGGAAACGAGCCTATAAAGGGGGAGGGGGAAGTTTTCTGAGGAAATAGACTTCCCATAACCCAACCCAGGAAGTCTATATCCATAGTGAGGAAGGAAAAGGCTAAGCTAGCAATAAAGTGATTCCTAGGAAAAAACATGCACCAAACATATGAAAAGTTTCATTTCTGCAGAAAACTGTCTTCATTTCCATGGAAATGGGCTACACAAACATGCCTCAAATGGCTAAATCCCTATATCCCTAAACCTAAATACAAGGAAGAAAGAGCATCTCAAATGATAGTAGTGCCCTAAACCTATGTCTTTTGAGGTTCTCTCCCTTTCACTGATTCCATCCCAAGCATACTCACATGGGCTATGTCTCTTTCTCCTTTGTTTAACTGATGAAAATGGAAGAATGATCAATCATCTCCTCTGCGTTTATAAAACAAAAGGGGGTTTAGATTAGAGCAATTATGTTCATTGTCATATATCATATATTTATTAAGATTACAGTCAAAGTTAGAAAACTTGTGACTCGGACTCGACTCGTTTAGTGCAAAAAAAAAAAAAAAAAAAAAAAATCTACTTGGATACAGTCAACACGGAGATTCGGGATCAGACTCATTTTTTTTATAATTTAAAAAGAAATATATTATTTATAAAATCTAAAAAATATAATTATTTACATGACTCATAACAATCAATCCAAATTAATAAATTTATACATGCAAGAAAAGTAATACAATAAGGAAAAATGATACTACATATTATATAATTTGTTAGTTCAAATATCAAATATAAGTTTCAAATTACATTCCACTCATCTTTTAAATCACTGACTCCAAACCTCAAGCATAATTACTTATAAATAAATTTTAATTGTTTAGAGATTAGATTTACCTATGAAATGATTTGGAATGTAAATAATTTATTAAAATAAGATTACTCGGCCTAGTCTCCCCTATTTCTGACTCGGTCATTCATTAAAATGAGATGACTCAGGAGAGTCAAGAGTCAACTTGGAGAGTTTTTCAACTATGCTTAGAATTATTTAAGATAATTGATATGTGATGTGAGACCGTGAGAGTAAGGGTGTTCATGGCACATGCTAAGGAATATCTAGGCCCAGTCTGACTTCTAAACTATATGTCCAAGCCCGGCCCAGACCCAAATCAGGCTTTAAGGACTTGGCCCAAGCCCAGCCCGCTGGGAGATGTGTAAGCTCAAGCCCAGCCCGAAATTGATGTATAATTTAAAAAGAGAGCTAAATTATACACTGTTGTGTGTAGTTCAAGTGGTTTGGCCTTGAGTATTAATGAAGAAGTGTCACTGTTTGAATCCCCCTCTCTACATTTTCCTGGTGAGAGTTGCCCCACACCCAAAACTTATTTTTTCACACCCCTTTATTTTAAGACCAATATACCAATGTGTGAAATTACCAAAAAGAATGTCATTCATACTTTCCTACCTCCCCCAATTTCTCTCTACACTCACCCATCCCCACCCCAACCACCACCGCCTCCTTCAACAGGGAGGGGGAGAGAAAAAGGGAGAGGGAAAATGGGCGGCGGAGGCAGGCGGGGAGAGGGAGGAAGACAAGAAGGGAGAGTGGGTGGCAGAAGCAGGTAGGGAGACAAGGAGACGGAGAGCGAGCAGAGGGCAAGGAGAGGGAGGGAGAGAAGAAGAGGGGTGGTGAGAGTGAGGAATACGAAGGGGAGTGTAGAGAGAAGGTGAGAGAGATGATATGATAATTTGAAAAAAAAAAGGTGTGTAGAGAGAATTCTTGCAGTTTTTTTTTACTTAAGTGATGTGTGTAGAGAGAAGGGAAGTGGAAAATGAAGTTTTGGGTGTGGCATTAGCCGCACTCTTCCTATTTTTGTTTTTTAATTAGGTCGTGCCGGGCTTTGGGCTCTCTACAACTGAGTCCAGTTCCAGCCCATCTATTGAAAGGGCTAAAATAAAATGTCTGAGCTCGGCCCGAGTACTAAAACAAAAGGCCCAAGTTTGGCCCAAGCTCGGGCCAACCCGGTCCATGGTAACCCCTAAGTGAGAGGCCAATACCTACTTATATGGGAGACATCCAAACTTGCCTTGCCAGTTTCCACCCACTTGTTGCTTTTTATAACTGAGATCTACAATTATAATATATTATAGATGTAGGCGTCGATTTTGAAATTGGAGTTCAATTTGGTAATCGATTGCAACATTGGACTCTAATATCAAATCAATTTCAAGAGATAAGCTCTATCAATCAATTCAAAGTCCACTTTTCTTAAGCTTCTTTATTTAAATTCAAATTTTAATATATATCTATTATGGATAGGTTATTAAAGAGTCCAGATGAAAAAATCCACCTTGCTTTATAATCAATTACAAAATTGGACTCTAATCTCAAATCAATTTGAGAAATTGGATCTCAAATCAATTTCAAGAGATAAGCTCTATCAATCAATTGAGAGTCCACTTTTGTTAAGCTTCTTTATATAAATTCAAATTTTAATATAAATATATTATGGATAGGTGATTAAAGAGTCCAGATGAAAAAATTCACCTTGCTCAATAACTCTATCCAACCAACTTAAAATGAGTCTTCTTTAGGTGGATTTAGAATTTTAATATATTTATTATGGTTAGAAAATCCTTAATGTTTGTGACTTTTAAAAGTGAGTCCTTGATGGTGATTATACATATGGACTCCACATACGATAAACTTTTTTAAAGTGGGCCTCATATTCTAATTCCTAAAGACGGGGCCACATGTAATTTTGCAATTGATTGTTTGATTTTGATTTTAATATTGACTTTATTTTATCTTTCTTTCTAAAAAATAGAGATATATCTCATCTGTTAGGATTTTTCTTATAAAGAGATTCATTTAAATAGAATTCATAATGTATATCTTATCTTTTGGATTGCCTTGCAATTGATTAAGAAAGTTGCATATGGTAACTAGAAGATTCTGTGTCGAGTGATATGTAATATACATACAATTTCACAACAAGTTATATTGCAACTTTGCAAGGCACCCATGTTCCCAGTTCGGAAAGAAATAAATGCCAAATCTTGATTGCGGACATTCTCTTTCTACCTTTTTTATTCATCCCTGATGTCTATGTGTGAAATCCAAACTACTCAAGTCTAAAATTATCGTATATATATGCGCCCGACGTCCAAATGGGATTTTGACCCATTTCATGGAAAGTGAAATGTTTCAAAGTTATTTTTAAGAAAATATAAAAACAAAAGGATTCTTACAAGAAGATATAAAGACCTCCAGTAATTATCAAATAAAGATAAAATTTGAACTTTCGTTAAAGAAGCATGGCCCACTTTCAAATCAGCCCAACCAAGCCATGCCGTACCCCAATTAGGTCAGGCAGTGCCACCCACGAGCTGGCCCACATGCCCATCCTAATTTTTTATATTTAAATTTTCTTATATAAATTAAAAGGGTTTTCAACTTGAAATAAAGTTGAAATTACTAAAATAAATAAATAAACATTGATGTTAATTTACATAAGACTTGAAGTTTGATACTAATTTTTATAAAAATTTATATTTACTTTGTATAAATATCGGGTTGGGCCATGCTTCGAACCGTAATAAATGGTATATTTGTTTGTTTTATATTTATTTTCTCATTAATTAATATCATAAAATAGCCACAAATTGGACATGTTTTTATTTCTGGGCACGGGCTTAGCACGGGCATGCTTTGCTAGTTATTATATATTATAGACGTAGGAATCGATTTCGAAATTGGAGTCCAATTTACTAATCGATTGCAACATTGGACTCTGATCTCAAATCAATTTGAGAAATTAGATCTCAAATCAATTTAAAGAGATAAGCTCTATCAATCAATTCAAAGTCAACTTTTGTTAAACTTCTTTGTATGAATTCCAATTTGAATATATATCTATTATGTATAGGTGATTAAAGAGTTCAGATGAAAAAATCCATCTTGCTCAATAACTCTATTCAACTAAGTTAAAATGAGTCTTCTTTAGGTGGATTTAGAGTTTTAATATATCTATTATGGTTAGAAAATCCTTAATGTTTGTGATTTTTAAAAGTGGATCCTTATTAGTGATTTATACATATGGGCTCCACATACAATAAACTTTTTTAAAGTGGGCCTCATATTCTAATTCCTAAAGACAGAGCCACATGCAATTTTGCAATTAATTGTTTGATTTCGATTTTAGTATTGACTTTGTTTTATCTTCTTTCTAAAAAATAGAGATATATCTTATTAGAAATCTATATAATAAGGGAGAGCAATATTTGAATCCTTGGACATTTTGGACCCTTGGATTTATGTACATATTTTTGTACATAAATCCTAGGGCTGAGAAGGGATTCAAGAGCTTGGTAATTTTGTAATTATTTGAAAACAAATGGGCAGTAACTTTTTACGAAGGACAAGAGAATACGAGAGTGCCATTGATTTTCTGTGGAATTACGAAACCTGCCATTATCTTTTCCCAGAGGATATGGGAGTGTACTTGGCTTTCTGTGAAATTACGAAACGTGCCATTATCTTTTCAAAACTT
This sequence comes from Umbellularia californica, assembly GCA_028538565.1. Classification (NCBI taxonomy): domain Eukaryota; kingdom Viridiplantae; phylum Streptophyta; class Magnoliopsida; order Laurales; family Lauraceae; genus Umbellularia; species Umbellularia californica. The sequence continues at coordinate 93,422,651 of JAPQWN010000003.1, read as the reverse complement.
CCTTGCAAGTAAAGATATGATTAAATACACGGCTATGATTGCAATTGAGTGATTGAACAATGTGGAATTTGGGCCCACAACTTACCAGTTTGCCTCTTCACATATATGTTGTTTTTCACGGATTGTGGAATCTGGGCTAACTTGGATTGTTTTGGTAGCAGATGCAAACGTGGCTTGCATGCAATTAAACTAGACTGCTTATAGTAGTGGGCCATTTCTGGTATTCAATGGTAGTTAAACAAGGGTCCAATTGGCTGGGCTGGTTTACCCTAAAAAAATAAAATCCGGCTGGGCTTGATTTGAAGCTGATTGATCCAATGGGCCACATAGAAAATTTGAGTTAAATTTGTTAAATTATGGGCGGTGTTAGTTGTTAGGTGGTCAAAAGAAGAGTAATTAGATTTAGTTGTGCTCAGAGCGTGGTGCGCTGTGCCTTCAGCGCACGAGCAATGACTAGTTTTCTTATAAAGAGATTCATTTAAATCGATTTTTTTTCAACCTTCGGTTCCTGAAAAGGGGGGAACCGGGGGGTCGATACCAAGACCTCTAGCTCTAGAGGAGGGAAGAACCATGATCCTGACCACTCGGCCAACCCCTTGGGGTTATTTAAATGGAATTCATAATATATATCTTATCTTTTGGATTGCCTTGCAATTGATTAAGAAAGTTGCATATAGTAACAAAAACATTCTGCATCAAGTGATATGTAATATACATACAATTTTATAGCAAGTTACATTGCAACTTTGCAAGGCACCCATGTTCCCAGTTAGAAAAGAAATAAATGCCAAATCTTGATCACGGACATTCTCTTTCTACCTTTTTTATTCATCCCTAATGTCTATGTGTGAAATCCAAACTACTAAAGTCCAGAATTATCGTATATATCTGCGCCCGACGTCCAAATAGGATTTTGACCCAATTCATGGAAAGTGAAATGTTTCAAAGTTATTTTTAAGAAAATATAAAAACAAAAGGATTCTTACAAGAAGATATAAAGACCTCCAGTAATTCTCAAATAAAGATAAAATTTGAACTTTTGTTAAAGAAGCATGGCCCACTTTCAAATCAGCCCAACCAAGCCATGTCGTACCCCAATTAGGCCAGGCAGTGCCTCCCACAAGCTGGCCCACATGCGCATCCTAATTTTTTATTTTTAAATTTTCTTATATAAATTAAAAGGGTTTTCAAGTTAAAATAAAGTTGAAATTACTAAAATAAATAAATAAACATTGATGTTAATTTACATAAGACTTGAAGTTTGATACTCATTTTTATAAAAATTTATATTTACTTTGTATAAATATCGGGTTGGGCCATGCTTCGAACCGTAATAAATGGTATATTTGTTTGTTTTATATTTATTTTCTCATTAATTAATATCATAAAATAGCCACAAATTGGACGTGTTTTTATTTCTGGGCAGGGGCTTAGCACGGGCATGCTTTGCTAGTTATTATATATTATAGACGTAGGCATCGATTTCGAAATTGGAGTCCAATTTACTAATCGATTGCAAAATTGGACTCTAATCTGATAAGCTCTATCAATCAATTCAAAGTCAACTTTTGTTAAACTTCTTTGTATGAATTCCAATTTGAATATATATCTATTATGGATAGGTGATTAAAGAGTTCAGATGAAAAAATCCACCTTGCTCAATAACTCTATCCAACTAAGTTAAAATGAGTCTTCTTTAGGTGGATTTAGAATTTTAATATATCTATTATGGTTAGAAAATCCTTAATGTTTGTGATTTTTAAAAGTGGATCCTTATTAGTGATTTATACATATGGGCTCCACATACAATAAACTTTTTTAAAGTGGGCCTCATATTCTAATTCCTAAAGACGGAGACACATGCAATTTGGCAATTAATTGTTTGATTTCGATTTTAGTGTTGACTTTGTTTTATCTTCTTTCTAAAAAATAGAGATATATCTTATTAGGAATTTTCTTATAAAGAGATTCATTTAAATAGATTTTTTTTCAACCTTCGGTTCCTGAAAAGGAGGGAACCGAGGGGTCGATACCAAGACCTCTAGCTCTAGAGGAGGGAAGAACCATGGTCCTGACCACTTGGCCAACCCCTTGGGGTTATTTAAATGGAATTCATAATATATATCTTATCTTTTGGATTGCCTTGCAATTGATTAAGAAAGTTGCATATAGTAACTAAAAGATTCTGTATCAAGTGATATGTAATATACATACAATTTTGTAGCAAGTTACATTGCAACTTTGCGAGGCACCCAAGTTCCTAGTTCGGAAAGAAATAAATTTCAAATCTTGATCGATGACCTTTTATTTCTACCTTTTTTATTCATCCCTGGTATGTGTTTCTGAAATTCAAACCACTCAAGTCCAAAATTATCGTATGTATTGGCGCCTAGCGTCCAAATGGGATTTCGGCCCATTTCGCGGAAAGTGAAATGTTTCAAAATTATTTTTAAGAAAATATAAAAACAAAAGGATTCTTACAAGAAGATATGAAGACCTCCAGTAATTCTCAAATAAAGATAAGATTTGAATTTTGTTCAAAGAAGCATGGCTCACTTTCAAATAGGCCCAACCTTGTCGTGCCATACCCCAATTAGGCTAGGCAGTGCCACCCATGAGCTGGCTCACATGCCCTTCCTAATCTTATATTTTTAAATTTGCTTATATAAATGAAAAAAGACTTTATGGACTTTTAGGGTTTTCAACTCGAAATAAAATTGAAATTATTAAAATAAATACATAAACATTGATCTTAATTTACATAAGACTTGAAGTTTCATACTCATTTATATATAAAAAAATAATATTTACTTTGTATAAATGTCGGGCTGGGCCATGCTTCGAACAGTAATAAATGGAATATTTGTTTATTTTATATTTATTTTCTCATTAAGTAATATCTCAAAAAATAGCCATAAATTGGATGTGTTTTTATTTGTGGGCCCGGGCTTAGCGCGGGCATGCTTTGCAAGTTATGATTATAGTGAAAAATTTGTAATTGAGTTCATTCTTGACGATCCCAATAATCCTTAGGTCATATATTGGCATATCCAGGAAAAGGAGGGGGTTGATGTGGGCTTTTATAACTGGATATGAAATAGTAATCAACAATGACATTATTCAGTGTCTTGATCTATCTGTTCTATTACCTCACAATAATCTATTTTAACTTGAACTCCTCTCTGTTACTTGACCTTGAAACTTATTTTGCTTTTTGTTTGGATGGTTATTTTGGTATTGTTTGACCATTTGTATCTTTCTTAGTTTTAATTTTTTTTCCTTCTCTCTTATTATTCCTCGAATTATTTTCAAGCAAACAATGCCCGTGCTAAGCACGAGCAAGAAACTAACGACATTTGTAACAAAATACTATTAATATAAAGTCGATGGGGATATATTATTTCTTATTATATACATATATAAAATTGCAACCAATCCCTATAGACATTGGTACCTATAAAACTGGTTCATTCACATGCATTTAAATTATTAGAGATATTTTGAAATATAATTCATTTAGTGACATAATGAATTAGAAGATATTTATTTTTGGAATAAGTACTTATCAATTTATATAGCTGAAGCCTACAAACAGTGTCAAGTACAAACCTGTATAATTCAATTTTGATACATGACATGCAATACATATGTAGTTATGGATAAAATAAGATACGATAGATACCATGAAAATTTCATGGTAAAATTATAGTTGAGATTCAAGTATGTAAGTAAATAATGTGATAAACATTAAATAGATAAAAATATGGGTTTCCTAGAATGAAATTGATTGCTCAATCTTGAAAAATATAAAGAGTTTATGCTTGGCCAGAAAATCATAAAGCTATAGGATTAAAGAGAATTTGAAGAAAAGATCACAAGTACAATATATTATAATTGAGCAGGGCTCTCCTAAGCTGCAGCTTAACTTATTCTAAGCTAGAATAGTGCTGGTCCTACAAATCAAACTTAATTAAATCTGTTTTTTGCATAATGGAACTGAAAAATCTAGTTATGATTGGATTTATCTTGATTTTGGAGACGATCACCGTCCAAAAAATAGCATAATCAACTTTAATTTTGTGGGACCAGCTCTATTTCAGCTTATGATAAGTTAAGCTGCAGCTTAGGAGAGCTGGCCCCATTATAATTTGTAGAATGTTTGTGCATCTCCGCATCTTTTTAAGCACAGATGATCTGTAGAAGACAGATACTTCAGCTACTTGTATAATTGTAATCTTAGATGCAAAGATTTATAAGGAAACTTAAAAAATGAAGCAGTTACAAAATGGGACAGTAAAGATTTAAAAAGAAGTTTCGTATTCTTTTACTTCCAAGAATGTTCCTTTCAATGGCTGATATTAATAGGGCTAATAAATATTAGACAACAGTTGTAGGATTGATATTAGTAGGAAGTCAAACTTGGAGAATGATTAAAATCAAAATTGAAATTAGCTATTAAATTGGCAATTGAATCCAGTTCGCTTCATATATATAACATAATAATTGATCATTGTCAACTCCTCTCAAACGAAAATCCTGGTCCCACGCCATGCAATAAACTAATATGTATGCCCATTTTCAATGGGCCACACACAAACATCTCTCCCAAAGGAGAAAATCCTAAATATTTAGTTGGTATCTTCAAAGTAAGATGGTTGAGAAAGATATTAGTTAGAAGACAAGAAATATATGTTTCAAGAGATTTTCTATGCGTGTCAATCCAATGATTGTAAATGCATTGAATGAAAAATTGATACTGGACCCGTTAGGACGTCACACAATCCTTGTTTAGACACAGCTGGGTGCAATGCCAATTTTTTCTTTCAAACCCGACACTGACCCAGACCCGAGTTAGGTGTGGATCACCTTTCAATCCAAAGAAATCAGCGTAAGAAATTTTATAGACTCTCTTTAAGTCATGACAATCAATAGGAATTTTGTCATAGGCTCATTAGTTAAAATAACTATGATCTCTGAATAATATGAAGTTTTCGATTATATTGCTAGGGTTGGCTAATATTTGACCCACGCATCAACCAAACTGGAATCCCACCTTGTAATTCAAAGTAAAAGTTGCTCCTTGTTTTGGTTAACATTTCCAACCTAATCAATTAATGAGTTGTTGATTTTGAGTTGGGGAGCACTGCACACCGTCGGGGCATTTTTTTAGGAGAAAACGCCACTTCTAGTTGAGCTCACTGGAATGCATGATGATCATGGAAGTCTATTAGATGGAAAGATCTATGTAAGGCCTACATATATGCAAAATCTTGAGTCCATAAGATTAAGATTATCCTAACCTTTTGATCCATGACCTTAAAATTTAATGGTTTAGAGACATAATTTTATCATGATTTAAATCCAATGGTACTGAGGAAAAGTTGGATGAGTGCCAAACTTGGACTAAGGAGGCTAGATTTTCTCAACATGGGCCCTATAACCCAAAAAAAACAGGGAGGAAAGAAGGGGTATTTTTAAAGTATGGCGTTTTTTCAAATTTCTCTTTTGAGTTAAGCCGACATATATTATCAACCTGCCAACCCAACTCAACCTGGCTCATTATCTCACACACCAACTCAACTCGTAAGCAATCCATCAATTAAGTGTATGGGTCGACACTTCTAGGTTGAAAGGTGGATTTGTATTGACAATTTCAACTCGATTAATAAATGGGCAGGTAAAGTTTAGGTTGAGCGAACAATGCCGATACTACCCTGCATTGTTGAATCCACTCAATCCCATCTCCCTATCTTCAAATTGTCCTCTCTTTTTTCCTAAGACCTGTTATCATCCTTTCTGTGTAACAATTCAGTGAAATTATGTAGTACGATTTTTCAAATATTATATTAGATGTATGTTACTTGCCAACCATCTATTACTTCCTTAACTTACGAAAAGGGCATCCTCTTCCATTTCAATTAAAATACTCTCACTCCTTTTCAAGAATTTGTCTCTCACCTCATCCTTATTTTATTTTATTTTATTAAAAAACTGGCGTTGCTTCTTGAAAGACAGAAATGTTATTTTGAGATTTTACCTTACAGCTTGTACATTCTCAACCCCAAGAGGTAGCTCAGTTGGCCTAGGACCACGGTTTGCATCCGGAGGTTGTAAGTTCAAAACTGCACTACCACACTGGGATTACAGGAGAATTTACCCGGCTTCCCTTTGGACCCGGAGGGATTAGTCCATTCTAAAGGGTTGGGAACCCTCCAATAGCAAAAAAAAAAAAAAAAAAGCTTGTACATTCTCCATAAATGTGATGTGCTCATCATTTTTCAAAATAAAACATAATATTTTATTCTTTTATTCTTTTAAACTTGCATTCAAAAATATAATTATTATTATCGTGTTGTTTTGCTCGAAATAGCCAATAGTTTTGGTTTTGGACAAGTGGCCCAAACAAAATGACACAAAGCTTTTCGTTTTAAATTTCGGTCTATTTCGGCCGTAATAGTATTTGAGGATGTTTGAAAAAAGAAAAAAGAAAAAAGAAAAATGTGAAAAGCGAAGGGGGTTAAATAAAAAAAAGAGAAACTTAAGCCCTATTTTTCTATTTCTGCCGAACCAAAAACCCTGAGTCCCCCATCCCATCCCCTCGCCTCTCTGTCTCCCTCCCCTCCTCTCAGTCACCGGAGCCCGGCCAAGTGGTAACCGGTCAGCCGGTGCCAGGTACACATTCTTCTTCAGCCGATTTTTTCCTTTTGTTTTTTGAATCTGTGTGTTGTGTGAGATAGGCCTTTTTCCTTCTTTTCCATCTTTTATGTGCTTCTGCTACATGAGGGATGGTGAAAGGGATTTCTGGGAGGGCTGGGGTTTTTGGGAGAGGGCTCATGGAATATTGTTTTAGCAGTGAGGATGAGTTTTGTGCTCTCTTGCTGCTTGTGATGGTCTGTAAAAAGGGTGTTTAGTGATGTTTAGATAGACTGAAATCAAAGGAAACAGATTGGATATTAAAAAAAGTTGGCTTGGGAGATTCCAACACACCACTTGTGGAGGTTCCCCTTGATCTATGTAGGGAAGTAAATGGGTACTTGTCTCTCCGATTATCCGGAGGTTCCGACCCGTTAAAAATCGGGTATGGGTCCTTATTTAGGCCCTGATAAGTAAATGGGTCTGGGTCCGGTTCCACCTTGGTTTAGACTCGTGGACCTGAGACCTGACATATTACCTCAATTTTTGAAAATCAATGATAAAAATCTTTTTTTTTTTTTTTTTTAAGTATCGTTCTCTATCTAAACTCGGACCTGGATCCATACCTGTCCCATACATGCTTCTGCTTCCGGTTCCGGAGCCGAGAAATCCGTTCTGAAACGGTTCTGAGTCTGGATTCGGTTCCGGTTCCGCCTTCTCCTTAACTGTTCCGGTTCTAGGTCCACTATGGACCCAGACCGGAAGTGACCCGTTTACGACCCTAAATCATCCAACCCCTTTTTATCAATCTCATATCTTTTTTTTACACCAACATTTTGTGAATTGTAACTCAAAGCAATTTGAAATAGATTTAGCCATTATGCATATCTAAATCAAACTACAGTAATTGCACATATAAGATTTCAGATTTTAAAAAGAGGATTTTACCCAAAAAATCCCCTAAGACTTGTTAATTGCCAAAAGCACTATCAACATCTTAAAAAGACCACAGTAGTCTCAAAGGCCCTGTTTGGTATTTTTTTTTGCTTTTAGCGCTGAGCGGGGATATCCCCATTCATTCTAAGTAAATGAGCGGGATATCCTTATTCGTCGTTCATTACAACTTAAAGACTGTCGAACACCCTTTTTCCCTTTGCCTTTTTTGGTATCCGGACAAATTTCTCTGCCCACCCTTAATGGGAGAATCCTATTCTTGAATCTTGATCAAAAGGATTAGAAAGCAACATTTCTCACCTTTTCACCAATTTTTTTAGTTGCAAATACTCTCCTCTTGCACATCTTCTAACTAAAACAACCACTATAATGAATGCCTATTCATGTCAACAAGTATCTATTTGATCATAAGTTGGAAGACATCCAACTTCCCGCTAAATCAACTCGATTTTTATACAATAAAATAAACCCTTCTTCTTCATTTCTATACTGAAATCTGAATCATACAATTTACAAAGAAAAGCGGAGACTTCATGAATGCCAACTAATATATTATTTATAAAATCCAAAAAAATATAATTATTTACATGACTCATAGCAATCAATCCAAATTAATAAATTTATACATGCAAGAAAAGTACTACAATAAGGAAAAATGATACTACATATTATATAATTTGTTAGTTCAAATATCAAATATAAGTTTCAAATTACATTCCACTCATCTTTTTAAGTCACTGACTCCAAACCTCAAGCATAATTACTTATAAATAAATTTTAATTGTTTAGAGATTAGATTTACCTATGAAATGATTTGGAATGTAAATAATTTATTAAAATAAGATTACTCGGCCGAGTCTCCCCTATTTCTGACTCGGTTATTCATTAAAATGAGATGACTAGGGAGAGTCAAGAGTCAACTTGGAGAGTTTTTCAACTATGCTTAGAATTATTTAAGATGATTGATATGTGATGTGAGACCATGAGAGTAAGGGTGTTCAAGGCACGAGCTAAGGAATATCTAGGCCCGGTCTGACTTCTAAACTATATGTCCAGGCCCGGCCCAGACCCGAGTTAGGCTTTAAGGACTTGGCCCAAGCCCAGTCCGCTGGGAGATGTGTAAGCTCAAGCCCAGCCCGAAATTGATGTATAATTTAAAAAGAGAGCTAATTTATATACTGTTGTGTGTAGTTCAAGTGGTTTGGCCTTGAGTATTAATGTGGAAGTGTCACTGTTTGAATCCCCCTCTCTACATTTTCCTAGTGAGAGTTGCCCCACACCCAAAACTTATTTTTTCACACCCCTTTATTTTAAGACCAATATACCAATGTGTGAAATTACCAAAAAGAACGTCATTCATACTTTCTTACCTCCCCCAATTTCTCTCTACACTCACCCACTCCCACCCCAGCCCATAGTTATTAATTTCATTTCGTTTCGGCCGAAATGGCCGAAATTTTTCGTTTCGGTCAAGTGGCCACTTTTCGGTTTGAATTTCGGTCAATATCGGCCGAAATTCAAGATTTTGGCCAATTTTGGCCGAAATTTGGGATTTCGGCCGAAATGTAACTTTTTTGTCGAAATGAAATTTTACAAAATTAATTTTTTTTTTACTTTTTTTACACATAAATTTTGTATTTCTAATATTTTCAAAAAATATAATTTCAAAAAAAATTACTATAATGGATTAAATCTATATTTATTACTTTTTCTATTTTTTTACTTGTATATGTATATATATTTTGTTATATTTTCTCCGAAATGTAATTCCGAAAAGTTTCGCCGAAATCTCGAATCGGCCGAAACTATTCATTTTATAGGCCAGAGCGAAATGAGGTCCGAAACGATATTAACAACTATGCCCCAGCCACCACCGCCTCCTTCGGCAGAGAGGGGGAGAGAAAAAGGGAGAGGGAAATTGGGCGGCGGAGGCAGGCAGGGAGAGCGAGGAAGACGGGGAGGGAGAGTGGGTGGAGGAAGCGGGCAGGGAGACAAGGAGACGGAGAGCGAGCAGCGGTCAGGGAGAGGGAGGGAGAGGGACTGGGAGAAGGAGAGAGGGGTGGTGAGAGTGAGGGATACAAAGGGGAGTGTAGAGAGAAGGTGAGAGATGATATGATAATTTGGAAAAAAAAAAGGTGTGTAGAGAGAATTCTTGCAGTTTTTTTACTTAAGTGGTGTGTAGAGAGAAGGGAAGTGGAAAAGAAGTTTTGGGTGTGGCATTAGCCGCACTCTTCCTATTTCTATTTTTTAATTTGGTTGTGCCGGGCTTTGGGCTCTCTACAACTGAGTCCAGTTCCAACCCATCTATTGAAAGGGCTAAAATAAAATGTCTGAGCTCGGCCCGAGTACTAAAACAAAAGGCCCAAGTTTTACCCAAGCTCGGGCCAACCCGGTCCATGGAAACCCCTAAGTGAGAGGCCAATACCTACTTATATGGGGGACATCCAAACTTGCCTTGCCAGTTTCCACCTACTTGTTGCTTTTTATAAGTGCGATCTACAATTATAATATATTATAGATGTATGCGTCGATTTTGAAATTGGAGTCCAATTTGGTAATCGATTGCAACATTGGACTCTAATCTCAAATCAATTTCAAGAGATAAACTCTATCAATCAATTCAAAGTCCACTTTTGTTAAGCTTATATATGTAAATTCAAATTTTAATATATATCTATTATGGATAGGTTATTAAAGAGTCCAGATGAAAAAATTCCACCTTGCTCAATAATCAATTACAAAATTGGACTCTAATCTCAAATCCATTTGAGAAATTTGATCTCAAATCAATTTCAAGAGATAAGCTCTATCAATCAATTGAGAGTCCACTTTTGTTAACCTTCTTTATATAAATTCAAATTTTAATATAAATATATTATGGACAGGTGATTAAAGAGTCCAGATGAAAAAATTCACCTTGCTCAATAACTCTATCCAACCAACTTAAAATGAGTCTTCTTTAGGTGGATTTAGAATTTTAATATATTTGTTATGGTTAGAAAATCCTTAATGTTTGTGATTTTTAAAAGTGAGTCCTTGATAGTGATTTATACATATGGACTCCACATACGATAAACTTTTTTAAAGTGGGCCTCATATTCTAATTCCTAAAGATGGAGTCACATGCAATTTTGCAATTGATTGTTTGATTTCGATTTTAATATTGACTTTATTTTATCTTTCTTTCTAAAAAATAAAAATATATCTTATCTGTTAGGATTTTTCTTATAAAGAGATTCATTTAAATAGAATTCATAATGTATATCTTATCTTTTGGATTGCCTTGCAATTGATTAAGAAAATTGCATATGGTAACTAGAAGATTCTGTGTCGAGTGATATGTAATATATATACAATTTCACAACAAGTTATATTGCAACTTTGAAAGGCACCCATGTTCTCAATTCGGAAAGAAATAAATGCCAAATCTTGATCGCGGACATTTTCTTTCTACCTTTTTTATTCACCCTTGATGTCTACGTGTGAAATCCAAACTACTCAAGTCCAAAATTATCGTATATATCTGCGCCCGGTGTCCAAATGGGATTTTGGCCCATTTCGTGGAAAGTGAAATGTTTCAAAGTTATTTTTAAGAAAATATAAAAAACAAAAGGATTCTTACAAGAAGATATAAAGACCTCCAGTAATTCTCAAATAAAGATAAAATTTGAACTTTTGTTAAAGAAGCATGGCCCACTTTCAAATCAGCCCAACCAAGCCGTACCATACCCCAATTAGGCCAGGCAGTGCCACCCACGAGCTGGCTCACATGCCCATCCTAATTTTTTATTTTTAAACTTTCTTATATAAATTAAAAGAGACTTTATGGGCTTTTAGGGTTTTCAACTTGAAATAAAGTTGAAATTACTAAAATAAATAAATAAACATTGATGTTAATTTATATAAGACTTGAAGTTTGATACTCATTTTTATAAAAATTAATATTTACTTTGTATAAATGTCGGGTTGGGCGATGCTTCGAACCGTAATAAATGGTATATTTGTTTGTTTTATATTTATTTTCTCATTAATTAATCTCATAAAATAGCCACAAATTGGACGTGTTTTTATTTCTGGGCACGAGCTTCGCACGGGCATGCTTTGCTAGTTATTATATATTATAAACGTAGGCATCGATTTCGAAATTGGAGTCCAATTTACTAATTGATTGCAAAATTGGACTCTAATCTCAAATCAATTTGAGAAATTGGATCTCAAATTAATTTAAAGAGATAAGCTCTATCAATCAATTCAAAGTCAACTTTTGTTAAACTTCTTTGTATGAATTCCAATTTTAATATATATCTATTATGGATAGGTGATTAAAGAGTTCGGATGAAAAAATCCACCTTGCTCAATAACTCTATCCAACTAAGTTAAAATGAGTCTTCTTTAGGTGGATTTAGAATTTTAATATATCTATTATGGTTAGAAAATCCTTAATGTTTGTGATTTTTAAAAGTGGATCCTTGTTAGTGATTTATACATATGGTCTCCACATACAATAAACTTTTTTAAAGTGGGGCTGATCATATTCTAATTCTTAAAGACGGAGCCACATGCCATTTTGCAATTAATTGTTTGATTTTGATTTTAGTATTGACTTTGTTTTATCTTCTTTCTAAAAAATAGAGATATATCTTATCTGTTAGGAATTTTCTTATAAAGAGATTCATTTAAATAGATTTTTTTTTAACCTTCGGTTCCTAAAGAGGCTCGGCCAACCCCTTGGGGTTATTTAAATGGAATTCATAATATATGTTTTATCTTTTGGATTGCCTTGCAATTGATTAAGAAAGTTGCATATAGTAACTAAAAGATTCTGTATCAAGTGATATGTAATATACATACAATTTTATAGCAAGTTACATTGCAACTTTGCGAGGCACCCAAGTTCCTAGTTCGGAAAAAAATAAATTTCAAATCTTGATCGATGACCTTTTCTTTCTACCTTTTTTATTCATCCCTGGAATGTATTTCTGAAATCCAAGCCACTCAAGTCCAAAATTATCGTATGTATTGGCGCCTAGCGTCCAAATGGGATTTTGGCCCATTTCGCAGAAAGTGAAAATTTTCAAAGTTATTTTTAAGAAAATATAAAAACAAAAGGATTCTTACAAGAAGATATAAAGACCTCCAGTAATTCTCAAATAAAGATAATATTTGAATTTTTGTCAAAGAAGCATGGCTCACTTTCAGATAGGCCCAACCTTGTCGTGCCATACCCCAATTAGGCCAGGCAGTGTCACCCATGAGCTAGCCCACATGCCCATCCTAATCTTATATTTTTAAATTTCCTTATATAAATGAAAAAAGACTTTATGGACTTTTAGGGTTTTCAACTCGAAATAAAATTGAAATTACTAAAATAAATACATAAACATTGATCTTAATTTACATAAGACTTGAAGTTTCATACTCATTTATATAAAAATAATAATATTTACTTTGTATAAATGTCGGGCTGGGCCATGCTTCGAACAGTAATATATGGAATATTTGTTTATTTTATATTTATTTTCTCATTAAGTAATATCTCATAAAATAGCCATAAATTGGACGTGTTTTTATTTGTGGGCCCGGGCTTAGCGCGGGCATGCTTTGCAAGTTATGATTATAGTGAAAAAATTGTAATTGAGTTCATTCTTGACGATCCCAATACTCCTTAGGTCATATATTGGCATATCCAGGAAAAGGAGGGGTTTGATGTGGGCTTTTATAGCTGGATATGAAATAGTAATCAACAATGACATTATTCAGTGTCTTGATCTATCTGTTCTACTACCTCACAATAATCTATTTTAACTTGAACTCCTCTCTGTTACTTGACCTTGAGACTTATTTTGCTTTTTGTTTGGATGGTTATTTTGGTATTGTTTGACCATTTGTATCTTTCTTAGTTTTAATTTTTTTTCCTTCTCTCTTATTATTCCTCGAATTATTTTCAACTAGCAAACAATGCCCGTGCTAAGCACGAGCAAGAAACTAACGACATTTGTAACAAAATACTATTAATATAAAGTCGATGGGGATATATTATTTCTTATTATATACATATATAAAATTGCAACCAATCCCTATAGACATTGGTACCTATAAAACTGGTTCATTCACATGCATTTAAATTATTAGAGATATTTTGAAATATAATTCATTTAGTGACATAATGAATTAGAAGATATTTATTTTTGGAATAAGTAGTTATCAATTTATATAGCTCAAGCCTACAAACAGTGTCAAGTACAAACCCTGTATAATTCAATTTTGATACATGATATGCAATACATATGTAGTTATGGATGAAATAAGATACGATAGATACCATAAAAATTTCATGGTAAAATTATAGTTGAGATTCAAGTATGTAAGTAAATAATGTGATAAACATTAAATAGATAAAAATATGGGTTTCCTATAATGAAATTGATTGCTCAATCTTGAAAAATATAAAGAGTTTATGCATGGCCAGAAAATCATAAAGCTATAGGATTAAAGAGAATTTGAAGAAAAGATCACAAGTACAATATATTATAATTTGTAGAATGTTTGTGCATCTCTGCATCTTTTTAAGCACAGATGCTCTGTAGAAGAGAGATGCTTGAGCTACTTGTATAGTTGTAATCTTAGGTGCAAAGATTTATAAGGAAACTTAAAATACGAACCAGTTACAAAATGGGACAGTAAAGAGTTAAAAAGAAGTTTCGTATTCTTTTACTTCCAAGAATGCTCCTATCAATGGCTGATATTAATAGGGCTGATAAATATTAGACAACAGTTGTAGGATTGATATTAGTAGGAAGTCAAACTTGGAGAATGGTTAAAATCAAAATTGAAATTAGCTATGAAATTGGCAATCGAATCCAGTTCGCTTCATATATATAATATAATAATTGACCATTGTCAGCTCCTCTCAAACGAAAATCCTGGTCCTACGCCATGCAATGAACTAATATGTATGCCCATTTTCAATGGGCCACACAAACATCTCTCCCAAGGGAGAAAATCCTAAATATTTAGTTGGTATCTTCAAAGTAAGATGGTTGAGAAAGATATTAGTGAGAAGACAAGAAATATATGTTTCAAGAGATTTTCTATGCGTGTCAATCCAATGATTGTAAATGCATTGAATGAAAAATTGATACTGGACCCGTAAGGTCACACGATCCTTGTTTAGACACAGCTGTGTGCAATGACAATTTTTTCTTTCAAACCCGACACTGACCCAGACCCGAGTTAGTTGTGGATCACCTTTCAATCTAAAGAAATCAGCGTAAGAAAATTTATAGACTCTCTTTAAGTCATGGCAATCAATAGGAATTTTGCCATAGGTTCATTAGTTAAAATAACTATGATCTCTGAATAATATGAAGTTTTCGATTATATTGCTAGGGTTGGCTAATATTTGACCCACGCATCAACCAAACTAGAATCCCACCTTGTAATTCAAAGTAAAAGTTGCTCCTTGTTTTGGTTAACATTTCCAACCTAATCAATCAATGAGTTGTTGATTTTGAGTTGGGGAGCGCTACACATCGTCGGGACATTTTTTTTTAGGAGAAAACTCCACTTCTAGTTGAGCCTACAGGAATACATGATGATCATGGAAGTCTATTAGATGTAAAGATCTATGTAAGGCTTACCTATATGCAAAATCTTGAGTTCATAAGACTAAGATTATCTTAACCTTTTGATTCATGGCCTTAAAATTTAATGCTTTAGAGACATCATTTTATCATGATTTAAATCCAATGGTGAGGAAAAGTTGGATGAGTGCCAAACTTGGACTGGGGAGGCTAGATTGTCTCAACATGGGCCCCATAATCCAAAAAAAGCGGGCCGGGAAAAGGGGGTTTTTTTAAAATATGGCGTCTTGTCAAATTTCTCTTTTGAGTTAAGCCCACATATGCTATCAACCTGCCAACCCAACTCAACCTGGCTCATTATTTCACACACCAACTCAACTCGTAAGCAATCTATCAATTAAGTGTATGGGTCGACACTTCTAGGTTGAAAGGTGGGTTTGTATTGACAATTTCAACTCGATTAATAAATGGGCAGGTAAAGTTCAGGCTGAGCGAACAGATACTACACTGCATTGTTCAATCCACTCAATCCCATCTCCCTGTCTTCAAATTGTCCTCTCTGTTTTTCCTAAAACCTGTTATCATCCTTTCTATGTAACAATTCAGTGAAATTATGTACTACAATTTTTTTAATATGAGTTAGATATATGTTACTTGCCAACCATCTATTACTTCCTTAACTTACAAATAGGGCATCTTCTTCCATTTCAATTAAAATACTTTCACTCCTTTTTCAAGAATTTGTCTCTCACCTCATCCTTATTTTATTTTATTTTATTAAAAAACTGGCATTGCTTCTTGAAAGACAGAAATGTTATTTTGAGATTTTACCTTACAGCTTGTACATTCTCGATAAATGTGATGTGCTCATCATTTTTCAAAATAAAACATAATATTTTATTCTTTAATTCTTTTAAACTTGCATTCAAAAATATAATTATTATTATCGTGTTGTTTTGCTCGAAATAGCCAATAGTTTTGGTTTTGGTCAAGTGGCCCAAACGAAATGACACAAAGCTTTTCGTTTTAAATTTCGGTCTATTTCGGCCGTAACAGTATTTGAGGATGTTTGAAAAAGGTTAAAAGAAAAAAGAAAAAAGAAAAAAGTGAAAAGTGAAAAGTGAAAAGTGAAGGGGGTTAAATATAAAAAAGAGAAACTTAAGCCCTCTTTTTCTATTTCTGCCGAACCAAAAGCCCTGAGTCCCCCATCCCATCCCCTCGCCTCTCTGTCTCCCTCCCCTCCTCTCGGTCAACGGAGCCCGGCCAAGTGGTAACCGGTCAGCCGGTGCCAGGTACACATTCTTCTTCAGCCGATTTTTCCCTTTTGTTTTTTGAATCTGTGTGTTGTGTGAGATAGACCTTTTTCGCTCTTTTCCATTTTTTATGTACTTCTGCTACATGAGGGATGGTGAAAGGGATTTCTGGGAGGGTTGGGGTTTTTGGGGGAGGGCTCATGGAATACTGTTTTAGCAGTGAGGATGAGTTTTGTGCTCTCTTGCTGCTTGTGATGGTCTGTAAAAAGGGTGTTTAGTGATGATTAGATAGACTGAAATCAAAGGAAACAGATTGGATATTAAAAAAAGTTGGCTTGGCAGATTCCAACACACCACTTGTGGAGGCTCCCCTTGATCTATGCAGGGATGTAAATGGGTACCTGATTCTCCGATTATCTGGAGGTTCTTATTGGTAAAAATCGGGTTCGGGTCCTTATTTAGGCCCTGATAAGTAAATGGGTCTGGGTCCGGTTCTACCTTCGTTTAGAATCGTGGACATGAGACTTGATATATTACCTCAATTTTCAAAAATCTATCCTAAAAATCATGTTTTTTTTTTTTTAATATCATTCGCTACCTAAACTCGGACCTGGATCCATACCCGTCCCATATATCCTTCTGGTTCCGGTTCCGGAGCCAAAAAACCCTTTCCAAAACGGTTCGGAGTCTGGATTCGATTCTGGTTCCACCTTCTCCTTAACAGTTCCGGTAGTGGACTTGAACCGAAACCGACCCGTTTACAACCCTAAATCCATCCAACCCCTTTTTATCAATCTCTTATCTCTTTTTTTTACACCAACATTTTGTGAATTGTAACTCAAAGCAATTTGAAATAGATTTAGCCATTATGCATATCTAAATCAAATTACAGTAATTGCACATGTAAGATTTCAGATTTTAAAAATCTTAAAAGCAAGGGCCTAGAATTCTTCTAATGATTTGGATCCTCCAAGCCCCAAGGGCTGGCCTTACAAAATTCCTTGGGCCCATTCTTTTTTTTTTTTTTTTTTAAAAAAACTTAAAGCCCTTTATTTTTCCCCTTTTTTTTTTTAGATTTTAATCATGTGTTTTGTGTGATTAATTTGGTTGCGAGCACTCCAAGTTCTACTTCATTTCCATTACTTCATGAGTGCTTAATGGGCATAAAACTCTAATTTGGTTGTGAGCATTCCAATTTCTACTTCATTTCCATTACTTCATGAGTGCTTAATGGGCACAAAACTCACTTAGACACAAGTTTGGCTCATGTAACATAGATTACTCATAATGCATGCAAATAGAAAAACTCATGAAGAGACTGGGAACCCTTGTTAAAAATCTATGCAGGATTATAGAGGCGGACCCACGTTGGAATTCCCAAAAAAACCCTACTTCTGTTCTTCACTCCTTTCGACCTCAGCCAGCCCCTAACCCTTCTTGGATTCTTCCTTCTCCTTCGAGTGCACGAATTTCTTCTCGTCGGATGCTTGTGAGGCTGTGACAATCGTTCTTCCGCTTTTGGTAAATCTATCTCCTTCTCTCTTTGTCACCTATCTCTCACTCTCACTCTCACTCTCCCTCTGCGTTTCTCTGTCGACCCTCTGTTACTCTTTTTAATGGAACTTCTATGTCATTGTCGCCTCTCTCTCTCTCTCTCTCTCTCTCTTTCTCTCTCTCTCTCCCTAGCTTTTTAATTATGGTTCTCTTTATTACATTACCTTTTTTTTTTTTTTTTTTTTAAAATATTGTGTTCTTGTTTAATCTATGAATGAATGTGATTTTAAATTTTTTTTTTTTTAAATCTTCTTCTATATAATGCTGAAAATGTTCATTTATAAATACAGGTGCTCTCATTTGGATTCATATGATAAAGGAACTGTTTGGAGCATAAGGAAAGAACAAAGAGGTACTAATTTTTCATGATAATGCTTATTATTTCTTTAGAGTTTCTTTATTATTGTTGTAGTTGTATGTCAATTGATGTGCTAATTTCTTGAGGATTAGCGATTTGGGTGTTGTAGTTTAAAAGTTTATTTACAAATTGGCGTTAGTAGTAGGATTCCTTATAAAAAGAACATATTCAATAGTATTCACGATATGGCGATCATGCAACGCTTTCAAAACATGAAGAACCGTAGATGGCATTTGTAAAAACTTTGTTTTGGAGTTGGGATGACTTTTGATGAGAGAAGTATATATTAGTTGATGTTCAATCATTAATATGTACTTCTTTTTTCGGGTTGATACCCGAATTTTTTGGAGGTTGTCAACCCTTTCTTTTTGGGGATGATTGGATTGCCCATATTTTTTGGGGGCTTTTTTGTTTTCAGTATGCTTCTCTTATACTGTAAATTTTGGAGAAATGAATATAGTCATCATTTCAAACAAAAAATATATGTTAGTTGATGTAATTAAATATTTTGCGTCTATTTAAATGAAATACATTTATCTTTTTCTGTTGTTAATGTGAAAAAATCCTAGCAAAAGCTTAGCACCACCTAAACGAAAATCCTGGGTCTGCCACTGAGGATGCAGCCAAATTCTAATGTAATAAAAGATAAGTTCACTGTCCACTGTTACCCTGGGTCATAGTGAGAACATGCTATTGAGAATTTAAACTGATCAAAATAAATGCCCCTTCCATGGAATCTGACCAAAACTCACTGTGATCTAAGATATGCCCACCTAAGATGGGATCGTGTATAAAAAACACTAGAATTTCTGGAATGTTTTATTCTCATATATTTCAGATATTTGAGAGAACTTTATAAATCCTACGTCAAGAGGACATTTATTTTGATCCATCTATGTAGAGCCTATGAGTCAAAAGTCACAACACCGTTATGAGTTGGAGAATACTAGAACCTGTGCAACTTTTTCTTAAGGGAAAATTTCAAAAAGATATAAACTTTTTGGCTCATTTAAGAAAAAAGTATATGAAAATTTGAATATTTCAATACAAAGTATAAAGTTTTCCACAATTTTTTCAACCAAGTCTTCTCCATAATTTTTTTTTTTTTTTTTTTTTGAGAAATGACAATATACGATTATGTCATTTAAATTTTTTTCTTTTAATAAATCATTTAAGAAAAATGAACAAGCCCAACCCAAATGACCTAGTGGGACGCTTTAATTCCTTTATGCATGGATGGTTAAAAAGGGGATTCCAAATGACTAAAAAACTAACTTCGTTAAATTGTTAGGATCATCAAAATCAAAATGACCACTTTTAAGGAGGAAAGAGATTAAGAAAGGACAAAAACCTGTGTCATGAGGGAAGGATGTTTTTTCTCATTGCTAAAAAAATTTATGGAGAGGACTTAGATTGAAAGAATTGTAGAAAACTTTTCTACTTTTTATAATATTCAAAATATCTTTGTACTTTTTTAAAAATGAGCCAAAATTGTAATACTTCTTTAAAAACTTACTTTTTTTTTTTTTTTTTAAATTATGAGGTGGGTGTGGGTATCCCTAAGGTCTTTGATCCAACGGGACTAGTCCTCGGGTGGTGCATGCTAAACCCACGCAAACACACATGAAGTTAATCTAGGATGGTTTTGAACCCAAGACATGGGGTGCAAACCCACACGCCCATGCTTTATGCCACTCCACCCAGGGACTTACTCACACATTGTCATGGAGGCGGTTGCCTCGTCGGACTTGGGTTTGCATTCAAAATTCAGCATGAATTTTTGGGGTCTACTTTTTAGGTCAGCCCCCAAAACTCACATGAAAATCCTAAAAATACAACTCCTTTGGTCCGACCCTCCCCCACCCCCCCCAAAAAAAAAAAACCACCCTTGAGGACCTGCACATCTTAAGCAGCCCGGAGCCCACTAGGGCTTTCACAGTGTGTATGGAGAGAAAGGTTGGGACTTGGGAACAAAAGAGAAGGGAGAGGAAAGAAGAACAGCAAAGAGAACCATATCTCTCTCTCTCTCTCTCTCTCTCTCTCTCTATATATATATATATATATATATCTTAAAAACTTTCAGTAGATACGCCGTTACTAAAAGACGTCGGCCGTTGTGGCTGATATTTTCAAAATATCAGCTGTGGGGAATTGGCCGCTGCAATGCAAAGTGATACCAATATTGGTTCGGTCACGATCACCTATCTGTGTCGACTGTTACCATACGTAACAGGCCGTTGAACTATTTGCAGATGCTCAACTAATACTAAAAGTTGTTTTTTTTTTTCCTTTCCCACATGTATTCAACTAGCTGAGTCAAGGGTGTCTCGTTGTAATCCGTTACTCACTATGGATAATTAAACTGACATATTTGATCTTTCACAGATGTTTCACTAGCCTATGTATGTTGTTTCTGTATTACTCATTTCCAGTTCGAAGAATTATGCTATATTTCACCTTTAGACCCTATTTGTTTGTATTAAAATACTTAGGAATTGAATACGTGGGTGGTTAAAAATGAAGATCAAAGGTGATTTTCCGAAAGCAACATCAAGTAGCATCTTCTTTTGATTCTATTTCCTTAAAAGAGATTGTTATTTGATGTTCAGTTTTGAAAATTCGAGTATAGTTTTCATTTTTAACGACCGTGTGTATTCAATTCCTATTTATTCTAATGCATCAGACAGGCCCTTAGTTTTGAACACTAAGATTTAGTTGTAAGTTTGTATATGTGGTGGGTCTTCTGGTTATCCAGACTTTTGACCTGATGGGAAGAATCCTCCTTGGATTTGTACTTTACAAAAATTAGCCTAGTTGGAAGTTGGTAGCGATTAGGTTCTCTACATTGACCGAGGGCCATTACTGTATTCCTATTTTTACTGTTAAATTGGAGGTTGTTGATCATTGTTTGGACTTTGGAGTTCACTGGAATATTCCATACTGATAGAACAAAGATTATACGATGTTTGAGGAAGACACTGAAAGCATTTCACTTCCAAATCAATATGCTGTGAAATGGTTCACTGCTGAATGTTGAGTCGTGCAAGCTGAGGCATGCCTGTATTACTGTCTGAAGGACAGCCTTCGCCTCTAAGATTGGTTCACTAACCCTTCTGTTATGACTTGGCTGTACCAACAGGACTGGTCCCCGGGTGGCGCATGCTAAACCCACACAAACACACATGAAGTTAATCTAGGATGGTTTCGAACCCAAGACATGGGGTGCAAACCCACACGCCTATGCTTTATGCCACTCCACCCAGGGGCTTACTCACACACATTGTCATGGAGGCGGTTGCCTCGTCGGACTTGGGTTTGCATTCAAAATTCAGCATGAATTTTTGGGGTCTACTTTTTAGGTCAGCCCCCAAAACTCACATGAAAATCCTAAAAATACAACTCTTTTGGTCTGACCCTCCCACACACACACACACCCCAAAAAAAAAAAAAACCCACCCTTGAGGACCTGCACAACTTAAGCAGCCCGGAGCCCACTAGGGCTTTCACAGTGTGTACGGAGAGAAAGGTTGGGACTTGGGAACAAAAGAGAAGGGAGAGGAAAGAAGAACAACAAAGAGAACCATCTCTTTCTCTCTCTCTCTCTCTCTCTCTATATATATATATATATATATATATATATCTTAAAAACTTTCAGTAGATACACCGTTACGAAAAGACGTCGGCCGTTGTGGCTGATA
This sequence comes from Umbellularia californica, assembly GCA_028538565.1. Lineage (NCBI taxonomy): Eukaryota > Viridiplantae > Streptophyta > Magnoliopsida > Laurales > Lauraceae > Umbellularia > Umbellularia californica. Next base: position 93,400,618 of record JAPQWN010000003.1, on the reverse strand, counting down.
TTTTCAAAATATCAGCTGTGGGGAATTGGCCGTTGCAATAGAAAGTGATACCAATATTGGTTCGGTCACGATCACCTATCTGTGTCGACTGTTACCATACGTAACAGGCCATTGAACTATTTGCAGATGCTCAACTTCCCCAATACTAAAAGTTGGTTTTTTTTTTTCTTTTTCTTTCCCACATGTATTCAACTAGTTGCGTCAAGGGTGTGTGTAGTTGTAATCCATTCCTCACTATGGATAATTAAACTGACATATTTGATCTTTCACAGATGTTTCACTGTAGCCTATGTATGTTGTTTCTGTATTACTCATTTCCAGTTCAAAGAATTATGCTATATTTCACCTTTAGACCCTGTTTGTTTGTATTAAAATACGTAGGAATTGAATACGTGGGGCGGTTAAAAATGAAGATCAAAGGTGATTTTCCGAAAGCAACATCAAATAGCATCTTCTTTTGATTCTATTTCCTTAAAAGAGATTGTTATTTGATGTTCAGTTTTGAAAATTCGAGTATAGTTTTCATTTTTAACGACCGTGTGTATTCAATTCCTATGTATTCTAATGCATCAGACAGGCCCTTAGTTTTGAACACTAAGATTTAGTGGTAAGTTTGTATATGTGGTGGGCCTTTTGGTTATCCAGACTTTTGACCTGATGGGAAGAATCCTCCCTGGATTTGCACTTTACAAAAATTAGCCTAGTTGGAAGTGGGTAGCGATTAGGTTCTCTACATTGACCGAGGGCCATTACTGTATTCCTATTTTTACTGTTAAATTGGAGGTTGTTGATCATTGTTTGGACTTTGGAGTTCACTGGAATATTCCATACTGATAGAACAAAGATTATACCATGTTTGAGGAAGACACTGAAAGCATTTCACTTCCAAATCAATATGCTGTGAAATGGTTCACTGCTGAATGTTGAGTCGTGCAAGCTGAGGCATGCCTGTGTTACTGTCTGAAGGACAGCCTTCGCCTCTAAGATTGGTTCACTAACCCTTCTGTTATGACTTGGCTGTACCAGAACTTGGGTGAAGAAACAGAGAAGAAATGAAGTGTATTTTCTTTTTATTTGTTTGAGAAAAAACGAGTTTATATCAAACTCGAAGGATGATGATTTAGGCCTTTTGTATGAACCACAATTGTAACAACCATTTTCTGTGGTTAAGAGGCCTAACATATCAACGCTTATGCAGCGGCTCGAGTAATTGTGCAGGATGTTCGTGAAGGCATGTGTCCATCTTAACATTTTTGCCATCGGCTAGCATCCCTCTAAACATGTGCATGTGTGTGGTGAAGAGTTAGGACTTAGGAAGAGAGTTCTATCACAAGTTCATGGGAGAAAGGACCATGGTTACTCATCTTAATTTAGTTTAATTAGTTTTTGGAGAATCTATAATCACATTCACATGTTTAATATTTGTAACAGTAGTGAGTAATGTTTAAAAACAGAAAAAGCAGGGACAGAGGAGAGGATGGAGTTCTGCCCAACATGTGGAAGCTTGCTACAGTTAGAACTAGCTCAGGGAACTAAAAAATGTAGGTTTTTCTGCCCGACATGTCCCTATGTTTGCAGCATAGAGAGGAAGGTACTCTCCCTCCCTCCTTCTCTCTCTCTCTCTCTCTCTCTCTCTCTCTCTCTCTCTCTCTCAAGTGCTTGTATTTCTCGTTTCAGATCAAGAAAAAGGAACACTTGGTAAAGAAGCAAGTGGATGCCATCTTTAGTGGAGCTGAGGCTTTGAAATATGCTCCCAAAACCAAAGGTTTGGATGTCTTCTCTTTTCATGTCCTTTTTCCATTCTTATCTCTTTCCTTTGTGCTTTTTATTTGAATTTGAAATTGGAATGGGATTTTACAGGGTTCCTGCCTCTTGGAACAAAATTAAGAGTTGTAGTGTTTTAGAGTTATTGGATTGGTATAGCTTATTTGTTGAAAATATGAATATTTCTCTTCTGCTCTTTTGTTCATTTTGAGTTTAGAAATTGAGATGACAGGCCTATACAAAAAGTTTTAGTTTACAAGTTCAGGGAACTTGAATAAGGTAGAGATCAATAAAGAGTTGTTAGAAAAGATAAGCTTGGTTGTCAACTGGAAATGTAGTACTTAAAAAGTCACTTCCAGGTACTGATCTATAGTAACTATTAATTTAAGCTGCCATCACATCCTTCATTCCTCTAGATGCTACCTGTTCCAGCCAGAACTTGTTTGCCTCAAGACACATGTCCACATTGCACTCAAACCATCCATGAATAGGTGGTCTCCAGTACTCCTGGTTTACTTCTTTACATCTCCCGCCAACATTGTTTCCCTTAATTACTCCCAATGTCCAGGCAGCTTGGCACCCCAAAATTCTTTTTCTTTATAATGCTTCAAGGCTAGCCTTGGTTCAGTTAGCTTTATGATCCTCTTCTCTCTGTGTGCATCTTTGCCTTCTTTTGAAAGGACTGCTTCCCTTCTTCTGAAAAGGACTGAACCCCTATGATGCAATTAGCATATCTAATGATCCTGCAAACGTCCATGTAATTCCAAATGAATTAAAGATCTGGGCCCAAAGGTTTCTTGCAGAGCAACAATGATCCAACAAAAGATCAAGAGGAATTTACTGGTAAAATCCCTGTAGAGCCCTATACGTCCTACCAGGACCCCGTTTCACGTTGGATACGGGAGGGGTCCTCATGTTGCCATTTTATTTTTATTTTTTTCGTTTTGCTATATGATCGATATTGACCATTCTGTCAGTCAGATTGGAGGAAATCTGACAGAAAAATTGGTCGATATTGACCGTCATGGCTAAGATGTGATGGTTGATATCAACTATTCTCTAATGTTCGATGAGGGGTTGGATGAGTCACTTGAAGACGAGTTCCGATTTCGTGTTCTTAACTGGGGGATCATTCACATCAGTTACATCTTAATCCAAACTTAAGAATTACAACAAAAACAAGAATAACATAAGAAAGTAGAGAATGATTTCCGTCTTCAACTCCCATGTTCTGAATGATTGATGATGCCTTTCGTGGTCATAAATTATGCGCCTGTGAAAGCTAGAATTTTCGCCTCTAGCCTTGTGTACTATGTTTCTGTGATCATCAAGTTGTAGCTAGGTATTCTTCTCACGTGTTAAACTAAGCTTGCATTGTAATAGGCGGTTTACCAGTGTTGTAGCGGTCAACGTCTTCTTCCCTTTGTCAGCATCATGTAACTGAGAATGAGTGTCTCTCCCTCATATTGATATAAGAGACTGCTTATGAGGTGCTATGGTCTTCTCATGATCACTTTTTCCCAGTTTGAATGATCATTTCTTAATAAGAGGAGTATTGACCCATCAAATTAGGGATCATTTCCTTTGAGCCCCTGATAAGGGTGAATTCACGTGGGAGGGTTTTGGTGAGGAGGGCCTCGACGAGGTGCTCCTTGTTGAAGAGGTTGCCGAGGTGGTCGGCGACATAGGGTGCGGAGGGGGTCGGCGTGGAGGGTGTAGGAGCCCCATTTGGAGAGGCGCGTCTCGTTGAGGTTGGCCTTGGGCACACATCTGCAGGAGGCTTAGGGTTTATGGAGATGAAGCGGGAGGGGATTTGGGGGAAAGGGGATTGGATGAAGAGATGGAGATTTTCCATGTCCATTATGGTTGATGCTCGATATCGACCATCCCAAAGAAAAGAAAAGAAAAAAGACGAATTGAGGCCAAAGGATCCCTTCCGTGTCCAACGTCCTACTAAGTCCTCATCGGACGTATAGCATCCTATGGGGTTCTTCCCCGTAAATTCCCCAAAGATCAATTGGGTCATTCTTGCAAATCGAACACAGAACTTTGATGAATGAAGCCATTGGTAGGCGGGTATCATCCATCATTTCATGTGGATTCTCATCATTTCTGCCAGTGATCTCTGCAGTTGGGATGTTTTAAACACCTTGTCTTCCCCCCTCCTGTGCTCCACCACCTTGTTGACTGCTACAAAAAGGTGGGCTTCAAGGATCTGTTGTCCTGCAACAGCAGTATCAAATATGAGTAGGGGGTCTATGAATTCTTGTGCTCTTGGGCTTGAGAACCCAGGGATAGAGCTGAAGCTTCTATTATGTTTAAAAAGTTCTTGTAGATACAGTAACTAGTGGTAGCATATGAAGTTCTTGTAGATATGGTAACTATTAGTAGCATATGCATATTGTAGGGCAGATTTTGATCTTTAATTCCAGGTAATTTAGTTTATCTGCAAGTTGGAGTTAAGTTTACGTGTAAGTTGGGATATAAAAAATGTTCTGCTTGTAACTTTGTTACGTTTAACTGAGTTCCAGGTTATCAAGTTTACTGTTTAATTAGAGTTTTAAAGGACTCAAATAGGTCCTTGACAAATCGGGTACAGGTAATTAGGTTATGGGGCAATTTGGTTATGTTTAAATTATGGTTCATGCATTTGGATAACTGGAGTTATCTTTTTAAGTCACAATTTTGTTCTTTGTGCTAATCAATTACAGGTAATCACAGTTTATATATATTTAGATATGCTGGTAATTGTGTGCAGCGAAACCATTAATGAATCCTAACAGTCTTAAGTCTTAAGGAAAGAGGAAAGATCCTTTTCTCCTTTCTGCTTTTCATTGGAGAAAATGGAAAGAATAGAACAACTTTTTGAACCTCCACCAAATCTTTCATGGTGGAGTGGATATGGAATCATATTACTTCTGGTTGGATGCCTGAGAGTGTGAGCCGACCACTTCATTTTAAGATGTTTTGTCGGCTGGGACCACGACCAATAATGATGTGGTGTGGGATGTGTAGGTCTCACCGCGAATGACATGTGACTAGAAACTTGTTCTTGAATGATGATGATGATGGTGTAAACTTTTGGATGATTTAATCCAACAGTGAACATCACTTCAATCAAGATGAATTTTGGGCTTGTATCAAGTTTGAGGGATTGGGTTGACCATAGGTAGGCCCCACAAAATAAGATTGCACATAAGGTTGGCTCTTAATCAAATCATTTTCCCGCAAGTGTCTGAACGGAAAAGGTTTTAGTTTACACGTGAAAATATACATATACAGTGGGTCTTCTTGTTTCTTTTTCTTCCTTTTTTTCCTTTCCTTTTTTTTTCCTACCCTAAAGTGCCTAAACTACCCTGTCTAAAATTTTGCTTTTCCTTTACTGCTGAAGCACAGGCTGATTTTGATATAAATATTTTGCTTTTGCCGGAGTCAATCCTCTTGATGGTCTTCCAGTTTTTGTGTTTCATCTTTAATCAACATAGTACCATTAACATTTTTTTTCTCTTTTGAAAAGCTTTTCCTTATGGAGGCATCTATTTGTGCTTTTAATTTAATTTTTCATTGTCTCTCCTCTTATGCAGCAACCTGTCCGCATTGCAACTATGGGGAAGCATATTTCAGACAGATGCAGATCCGCTCCGCAGATGAGCCCATGACGACGTTCTACAAGTGTGCTAATGAGCATTGCTCCCGTGAGTGGCGAGAAGACTGATGCATTCTTGTTTGCACTCATCTCACTTGCCACTCTTGTTCTCTTCAATGGAGATGAGATGAATTGATTTATAAGCATCACCCAATTGCCAAGACCTGAAAGATTAAGCATGATTGTTGCCAGTTACAATAAGCATTTGTGATGATTTCGCATGCAAGGGAAGATCCGTTTGGTTTCATGGAATTAAATACGTAGGAATTCATGGTCGAATGGGCTCAAACAGAGGATTCATTAAAGAGGTGAGCGGCAAAGTATTTACGGAGGTAGGTAAGAGTATGAGACCTTGGCTTTCTTAGGATTTAAATTACTAGAGTGATGGCTGAATGTTCATTTCCCATCTACCCTTGATTCATTTTGCATTGAAAGGGTAATTATTTTTTATAGCCATTTTTGGAATTTCACCTTTGTCTCTTCAAATTTAACCAATTTTAAGAATACATTTCTTTGTAATCCCTAGTATTGGATTCCATGAAACAGGCAAGCCTTAAGCATTCGGGTTGTCATGTAGGAAGACATGAGATGCATGTGGTAATAACACTTTATACGTTTCTAGGAAAATGAGACACAATGGGAGAGAGATTTGTGGGTTCCTAACTGCAAAACTGGCTTTCTTTTATTTTATCTGTGCACACTGAATTTTTTTTAAACCAAAATAACCATGTAGGCAATTACCTAAAGGGACATCTATCAAACTCTCTACATCCCCTACTCCTGTCTACCCACACCCACCTCCACAACAGCCGCCACCACCACCACCACTCTGGCATCACCACCGGAGGAGATGAAGAGAGAGAGAGAGAGGTGGGCATGGAGAGGGAGTGTAGAGAGAAATTTAGAGAGTAGGGGTTAGGGTATTTTGGGCAAAACAAGGTATGTATAAAGTGAGTGTAGGAGTTTGGAGAGTACCAATGTGGAGAGAGCAAATACGCCTCTCTCTATTCTGAAAGTAACAACTGGTCTCAATTTTAGACTTTTTAAAGTAATTTGACTTCAAATTGTCTCAACTCTTTTGGTTTCTCAAATTTTTTTTTTTTTTTTTGTTATTTATTCTTTTTTTTTTATGGGGATTTAATTGGAAAAAACATATTAGGCGACCACCATACTGAAAAAGTAATTTTAAGTGTCCTTGTATCAAATCAGTCATTTTGCCCGAAAACGATTATTTTTTTTAACATTTTCTACTAGGGTTCCTACCGACCTTCATTTGTAATGTTAAGGGTCGATTGAAACCCTACGGTCCATCCTAACTTTCACAAAACTCATATTTACTTTGTTTGTAAGGTCTCAATCGACCTTTATTTGTAATGTTACTGGTCTCTATTGACCTTGCGATGTATGCTTATATATGCACATAACTCATTCATCATTAGCTGTTTTAAAAAAAAAAAACGACCATGTTCGAGTTGCTTTCCTCCGTAGGATATTCCCACCTCTTGAAGACTATTAAAGCCACTTGCCATTGTTGTTTGGGGCAGGCCAATTGAGATGTGGAGTTTGCACTTTTCCTAAAACTTGATTTTTTACTTTTCAGAAACCCTTTTCTTAATTCCTAGTTCGATGTCACCATAGCAGAGAATGTTTAAAAAAAAATACGTTTTTGGGTAAAGGACTGAAATGGTGTAGGGGAATTTAAAATTACCTTTTCAGTATGGTGGTCATCTAATCTTTTTTTCGATGAAATCCTCCTTTTTTATTGCAAGTGTATGGATTTGTCAAGTGGATCTTTTATATATATATATATATATATATTTATATATATATGAGCAGGGCTGTCCTAAGCTATAATTTAGCTTATCCTAAGCTGGAATAGGACTGGTCCTACAAATCAAACTTGATTATATCTGTTTTTTGTATAACGAAACTGAAAAATCCAGTTCTTATTAGATTTATCTTGATTTTGGAGACGATCATCATCCAAAAAACAGCATATTTGACTTTGATTTTGTGGGATCAGCCCTGTTTCAGCTTAGGATAAGCTAAGTTGCAGCTTAGGAGAGCTGGCCCATATATATATATATATATATATATATATATATATATGGAAGTGCTCCTATGAGAGACACTCTCACCAACTTGGTGAGAGATGAATGGGGGCCCTCACATTTAAGTTGGGGGTTCTTGCATTTAAGTTGGTTGTCGAAATGGCCATACTTTTTCTTTTTATTTATCGTGAAGGAAAAAATCGGAACTTGAGTAAGGAGTAGATCTTTCTGGGGTTTTCTAGAACAAAATTTGAAAGTGGAGAACCCCTTTCTTTATTTGGTGTAACTACTTGAGCCGAACGAGAGGAAACCATCACGTCTGATTTTGAAGGGGGGATTTGAGCTGCAGATCCTACTCTCGAGACAGAAATACCCACATTAATGGCAGGACGGATTCCGGTTTTGACCTAAAAAATTTCTTATAATATAATCAGCCAGAGCCGCTCCTGTATAAGGAGCGAGGTATTGTAATGTAGCAGGTGAATCCGCCGTTTCGGCTACCCAGGAGGGTCTCTTAATGCCTTCTTTTTCTTCTCATCGAAGTTATTTCACAAATACTTGCCAGGGTAAGGAAGAAGGTGGGAACAAGCACACTTGGAGAGCGCATTATATATATATATATATATGAATATTTCCATATATATATATATATATATATATATATATATATATATGGGGGCTGCTCCCCTACAATGCAGCCCTCCTTATTCTCAGCTGCAAAGGTGCTTTATTTTGAAAAGACCCTAGCATAAAGCACCTTTGCAGCTGAAAATAAAGAGGGCTGCAGTGTAGGGGAGCACGCCTATATATATATATATATATATAGGAGTTGCTCCTATGAGAGACACTCTCACCAACTTTATGAGAGATGGGTAGGGTCCCTCACATTTAAGTTGGGGGTTCTTGCATTTAAATTGGTGAGAGTGGATGTGGAAGTGAGGGCCCCCACCCATCTCTCATAAAGTTGGTGAGAGTGTCTCTCATAAGAGCACCTCCCTATATATATATAGGGAAATATTCATATGCATCCATCCCTCACCATTTTTGGTGAGGGACACCTCTTTTGGGGGTGTTTCAAGTACAAAAGGGAGGTACTTTTGATATATGCATATGAAAATCCCCCATATATGTATATATATATACATATGTATATATATACATATATATATGGAAAGTGCTCTTATGAGAGACACTCTCACCAACTTTATGAGAGATGGGTGGGGGCCCTCACTTCCATATCCACTCTCACCAACTTAAATGTAAGGACCCCCAACTTAAATGTGAGGGCCCTCATCTCTCATAAAGTTGGTAAGAGTGTCTCTCATATGAGCACTTCCATATATATATATATATATATAGGGCAAGGCTCTCTTAAGCTTAAGCTTAGGATAAGATTCCTTAAGCTTAAGCTTAGGATAAGATTCCGTAAGCTAATGCTTCTGGGGCCCATCCTTGGTCCATCCAAATGGACCAAACACACAACTCCCCTAAATTGCACATGCCCACCAACTTTTGGTCAGATCCAAATTTACTAGACCGCTGGATCGACTATGCACCGATCCGAATGGATCATTGACCATTAAACTTTTGGTACTGAGATAGAGATGATAGAAACTACGGTTGTGGCTGATTTTTTATATGAAGGAGGGTCTTAGGGAGTCCTTGAAATCACCCCCACCCTTGTCCCCATATGGGTCCCCAAGTGGGCTCCATCACACAATTGAGCTTGCTTCAGCTTATCTTATCCTAAGCTTCAGCTTAGGAGAGCTGGCCCCATATATATATATATATATATATATATATATATATATATATATATATATATATATGTATGTATGTATGTATGTGTATATATGTATGTATGTATGTATGTATATGTATGTATGTATGTATGTATGTATGTATATGTATGTATGTATGTATGTATGTATGTATATGTATGTATGTATATATATGTATGTATGTATGTATGTATGTATACATACATATATATATATATATATATCTAGGTATTCCTTAATCAGCCTATAGGTTAATCAAGGGAAGAACTGTCATTTGCCACATTGTTCTTAGTAGAAAAGAAAAGAATAAAAGAAGCATGTAGTGCCAGAATAACTGATATGATGGTGAATTGCATGAGTGTTGATGTAATAACATGCCCATCATTGTAAGATGGTTCCATATTTATTTCATCCAATTATGAGATTGATCTTAGTTTGATAATGTCTTTATGGACTAGGGTTTCAGTACAACAGCTTCTATATATTATTATTATTATTATGAAATTCATTTGTGAGTATCTAACAGCTGAGCTACACACTTTGATTCACATGGTGAGGATGAACAAGCAACCGTCATCAAATCAACAGTTATGCAATTTCCAATAAAATTGAAACACTAATAAAACAATGTCCTGCATATAAATAAAAGAAAAGAAATGTCAATGTCCTGCATAACAATGAATTGTGGAGATAATAATATGATGTAGATAAGATAAAAGTGATTACTACTGTCAATGTCCTACATTTTTCCCTTATTAATCTCACTTTCAATGGAAAATTGTAATATATTATTCAAGTGTGTCATACTTGATGAGTCTTATGGGGGGTCAACATATTAAGTAAAAAAATAGAGGCATTTCTTAATGAGCTTGGAGGGCCCCACTGCTGATGAAACACATGAATTTTTTTGTACTACTGTATTCTATTATGCTTTTTACATATTTCTTTGAGCTCAAAACATGTTAAGAGTGAAATTTTGGCCATGTCTCCTACTAGAGAAAGGCATTTTATATGTTTTTAGAATTTAAATGTGGCTGCCAATGTGGTAAAAGACACATTGTGTATTTATTTTTTTTTTCATAAAATCTTATTCGAATGTATTATAGTGTATTAAACCTTACAAGGGGACCTGGGTCATGACATATTAGAGTTAAGTTTGTGACATTTCTTATAAGATTGAAGGACATTTATTTTAAGTAGTTTAGATTTTAAAATAGGCGAGTCCCATTGTGGAGCATTACAACTATGGTTCAATATAGCTACGTAGTGGCTGCATTATCGGTCGTAGTGGTTGAGGCCGCTATGCTATTTTGAAAGCAGCAGCGCTATAATCTAAAACTTAGTAGCGCCAATCAATTTTAATTTAAAAATATCATTCTTCATATTTGTAATCCTCAGTCTTTTTTAAAGTTGGCTGGTACATAATATTTATATTCTTCTAATCACTTAAAAGATTCACATCGCGACACCGCTACGTAGCGCCGCAACTGCTATGTATTAACTGTTATATAACGTTTTGATCGCTGGCCGCTATATCCGCCACAGCTACTGTTTTAATCCTTGATCATGACTCTATATTAGATAGAAAGGGAATTGGTTCTCAATTTTAGAAATATTGGAAAATAATTTTTAATTTTATAAAAGTACCCTCCTAATTTTCTCTCAAATATATGCTGCACACACAAAATGCACTGAAAGTCCCTAATTCCCTCGGTTGTTGGTATGTTACTGGCCCACTTATGGAAAGCCTGAGTGAGGGCCATAGATGACCCGGGCTCGTAGGAACTTTTCGGGTAAAGTTTGTGCATAGAGCATGATCTTTCTATGGTGCATTTGTGTGATGAAAGAAATGTACGATAGAGAGGAAAATTATTTTAATTTTTATGCAACTCATTTCTTATTGTTTGGTGTGACATATTTTTTTTGCGGAGAATGAAAAAAATGAATTGACTTTCCTCACTAGAGGGGGTTTTGATTTCCTATGTAAGGAATGAGAATACATGATTCCTCTCTAACGGAAATGAAACAAAATGTAGCAATATTTGGAGTTAATAATGGTAGTATTGAAAGAAAACAAAGTTTCACTAGAACGTTTGTGAAAAAAGAACAATTCTTCATGAAAAAGATGGAAGAAGTTTAATCCTTGCATTAGCTTGTGCATCACACAGCTTGCTTTCTAGTTGCTGGAGCTTGTTTGACAACTATTTTCTATTTAAAATAGATTTGATTTAAATAGACCTGACTTAATTAGACATATTGACTGTTTGGCATGTCTGATTCAATTATGTAAAAATTCTTTGAGCAAAATCGTCATATGTTAAAAGTAGGGCCAATTATATTGTTATAAAGTAAACCAGTCCAAGCAAACTTATCATATCGTAAAAGCTGTAGAGGCAAATTGTGAGAAAAAAAGACAAATAATGTTTGATTGTTTCAACATTCACTCCTAATTTAGAAAGCTACCTTTTGGATGCTATTTGTAAAAGATAAAAGCTCTTAAAACTGATTGAATCAACGACCATATATAGTTTGCCAAATAATCTAAAAAATTCAAGTGGACTTACCGATCAACACTTCAGCTGCTAAAATGTAGAGATCTTGGATTCTTTATTTATTTATTTATTTATTTGAGTTTTACTTGAATAGAATAAGTTATTAAAAAAGGGAGATGCTCCTATGAGAGATGCTCTCAATTTATTACGAGAGATAAGGTGGGAGCCCTATCTCTCATAGTAAGGTGAGAAATGCTCTTACAAGAGCACCTTCCATTAAAAAAAATACTGGATGGCAACTTTTTTGTTTTAAAAAATTATTAGACTATGATCCACATAGTGAGGCCCATAACTATCAACAATCTAGGGATAACGTCTGTATAACAATCCTTAGATCTAATATTCGCCCATAAAATGTCGAAGTCTTATTTCCCACAAGCCTGTTTGTGCGATTTCTAGGATCAAGCGATATTGCACACATCAAACTGTGTGTGATATCCTAGGGCCATGGAATATCACACATCGTCCTGTGTGATATCCCAGGGCTGTGCGATATCGCACCATTATTATACAAACAACTTTTTACCTATTACGGGACAAATGTCATATTCAAAGGCAGTTGTACGGGGAATATCCCAACCATCTAAATCTCTTAGGCAGTTATACGGGCAAGATCCCAACAATCTAAATCTCTTACGCATCTATCATTCAATGTTGGATTAAAATAAGAAATAATTAAAAAAAAACTTAAAAGTTTGGTCTCTTTAAATCTATGGTGATCAAAATTCAGAGTAAAGTTATTTTTGGCCAAGCCCTAATCCATCAGATGGTGGCAACGGGCTAGACTCAGGACGGTCTTATATGATCTGGGCCACTCTTTAAACGTGCGTCATAGCCCACTTATCTTTGTATGGCCTAGGCTCAATGGGCGCACTTAAATTCCAGTGAGCCTTGTGATCTGGGCCTAAGCCTAACTTGTTTACTAGCCAATGGCCAAGACCGTGAATCGGATTGGACCTGGCCAGCCCCCTTGCCCACACTATCGGCTGTAATGAGATTGGTGGGACTTCTAGAAACTAAGTCACCCTTGATGTGGGACCCACCTAGATAAATGACATTTAGAAAGAAATAGGGGGATTGGAAGCTCTCATTTTACTAGTGATGGGCCCACTTCTAACTCATGGAGGATGAGGATGTTGAAGATAAATGACATTTAGAAAGAAATAGGGAGATTGGAAGCTCTCATTTACTAGTGATGGGCCCACTTCTAACCCATGGAGGATGAGGATGTTGAAGATTTCTAAGAAGGTGAAGATTGGAATTAGCAAAGAAAACTGGTAGGAGATGGAGACAAAGAGAATGATTACAAAGGATGACCATTTGAAGAAGACTAAAAATGGATGATGGTGATGGTGATGGTGATGGTGATGGTGATGGTGAAATCCCCAACTAGGTATTGGGTTTAGAGTGAAGACGTGCTGTGCTGTAACCATATTTGCTCTCAAGAATCAGGTGTAATCAAAGCCCTCTAGTGGTGGGAATGGGAGCCTTTAGTAGGGGAGACTTTGGTTATAGAAAAAAGTTGCTGCTGATGGTGATGAAGATACTTCTTTGATTAAGGCATATATCTAATAATATCCTAAGATATTATATGATGAGTTCGGATTCCTTGTGTCCTTTAAAAAAAAAAAAAAGTCCTATTTGGACGAATGAGGGGCGCCACGTGGACATTCATGCTGAGTTGGAAATAAAGAAAAGGAGAGTGAGGTTGGACTGTGGACATCGATGTCCGCTCCCCCTTTCTGTTTGGCTATAACTATTAAATTGACAAGTAGTTTTTTAATTGAACACGGCTCTAGGAAAAGATTTGGTCCGATTTGATGGTCGAAAGATTCTTGTTGAAGATTTATTTATTATGATAATAATTTTTTATATTTCATATTTTTAGGTATCCGAAGTATAAGATTTTTTAGGATTGTATGGAAAAAACCCCAAAATTTAGCCATTTCTGTGAAGGGTTCCTAAAGATTTGGCAGCATAAATTCGGTATTCCCGTCATTTTTTTATATATTTTTTTAGCGACAATAGTATCGCCAAGAAAAATTTCGAGGACGCGAGAAAGCTGTGAATACAAGTTTTCCACTGTTTATATGGATGGAAACGATGTGAATACAACTTTTCTGCTGTTAATAAGAGAGGAAAAGCTGCGTCCAAACCTCTCATGGATGGGTTCATGGGTTGAGGGTAAGCTCTACGTAATAATGTATGAGCATAAGATTGTTATTGAAACCATTATTCCATGTTATGTCTGCCATTTTTTTTCTTTCCTTGTGTCTTTCACTTTTAAATACAAATTTTGAGAATATGAAAAGAAGAAAGAAAGAAATAGTATGTCAATCAATAATTATCTTTTTATAAAGCCTGTGATACTGTTTTCCCATGATTATTCGGAAAAAATGGAGTGGAGGAGATAGAAAAATAGGTGGAAGAAGAGGAAAAAATAAGAGGAAGAAGAAACAAATGGAGTTTTGTGTTTAATGAAAACCGCGTAGAGCCATGCTAGCGTTGCTCTCCTCAGCATTAAAAAATATAGAAGAGGTTCTGACGGACCCCGTTTGTGTTACACAATATGCGAGGACTCTTCACGAGGAATGACCAAATTCTAGGACCTTTTCTATAAAATCCTCAAGATTTTTTTTTAGAAAAAAAATAATAATTAATTTGGATCCATTTTAGGAGATTTTATGAAATTGGGGTTTTTATTTGAGTCTAGCTTGCGTGAGGCTTTATCACAGCGTGAGAGTGGGTGGTCCAATCATAGTCAACCACATCACTCTCCTAGGAAAAAAAAAAGAGATTAAAGAGTTTCGTGACTCTCATTAAGACAATATTACTGTGCTTGGAACATTCGAGTGCTTGATGAATGATGATGTCATGCTCTCCGTTTGCATTTTATAGCCGACGCACTACAGTTACTCGTCTCTATACATTGGATGTTTATAGCATCTAATCAGCACCACATGCAGTAGTTTTTACTGTCTCTACAAACACTAGAAACAACACATGCAATAAGAGAGTAATAATCATAAAGAAATGTAGTTTGCATTGGTTTTGCTCTAGACCCGATCGACCTAATACACACTTATAAAGAGCAATCTGACTCCAAAGCAAATAGTCATTCCATCCAATAGTTAGAGATGGGTATGGGCCAAGGTCAGCACCTGGTTATGGTTCCATGGCTAGCCTTTGGTCATCTCATCCCATTCTTTCATCTCTCTGTTGCCTTAGCCAAGGAAGGCTTCAGAATCTCCTTTCTCTCCACTCCCAAGAACATCCAACGGCTCCCCAAACCACCCCAAGATCTAACGGCCCTGATCACCTTCGTGGAGCTCCCCCTCCTCCATGTAGATGGCCTCCAAGAAGGCGCCGAGGCCACCGTGGACCTCGACATCCCCAATCATGATTACCTCAAGAAGGCCTTCGATCTCCTACGAGACCCCTTTCGGCGATTTGTCACCGTCCATTCTCCCAACTGGATCATCCACGACCTCCTCAACCACTGGTCGGCTGAGATCGCTCGTGAGCTGGGCCTGCCCTTCGTTGTCTTCTCAGTCTTCTCTGCAGGCCTGCTGGCCTTCATAGGACTTGTAGAGCCCGAGGGCGGTCCGAAAAAGCAATGGCCCGACTCCCCGCGGGCTCTCATGAGCCCACCACCTTGGATCCGATTCCCCTCTAAACTCGCCCTCCTGGCCCACGAGGCAAACGGGTTCTACCATGCAGCATACCCTAGAAACGAGTCGGGCCTTTCGGATCTACAACGGGTCCTGCTAGCGATCCAAGGGTGCGAGGCCATTGCCATCCGAACCTGCCCCGAATATGAAAGGGAGTATTTGGACGTCCTTAACAAGCACCCGAAACCCATCATACCCGTCAGGTTGCTCCCACCGGAGAAGAGGGAAGCGGCCGTCGAGGGTGAGTGCGTAGAGATATTCCGATGGCTAGATGAGAAGGCGGATCGGTCCGTGGTATTTGTTGGATTTGGGAGTGAGTGTAAGCTTAGCAGAAATGAAATATACGAGATAGCCCATGGGCTTGAACTGTCCAATTTGAACTTTATATGGGCCCTAAGGAAACCCAAATGGGCTAGTGATGATGGCTCAGATGCGCTCCCTCCTGGATTTGAATCTCGGACCACAGGCCGTGGAGTGGTCAATATGGGCTGGGCACCCCAAATGGAGATCCTGGCCCATCATGCCATTGGTGGGTCACTGTTTCACAGCGGGTGGGGGTCTTTAATTGAGACGGTCCAATATGGGCATGCCCTCATAGTGTTACCATTCACCAATGATCAAGGTCTCAATGCAAGGCTAGCTGTTGAGAAAGGCTTAGCTATCGAGGTGGAGAGGGATGAAGATGGGGCGTTCCACCGGGATGCCATCGCGAGGGCACTTAAGCGAGCCATGGTCGAAGAAGAAGGTTAACATTTAAGATGCAGATCGAGAGAAATGATGGCCATTTTCAGTGATCAACAGCTCCATCATCGATACTTAAGCGAGTTTGTTGACTTTCTTAAGAATTTTAAAACAAAGCAGTAGTTAGTAGATTTGTGTCTGAGAGACTCTTGCCTCTCCCACCTAGGGCCTCTTCCCTCAAACAAGAGTTCCATCCCAAGATGGTGATTTTCACATTTGCTTCTTGTCTTGATTATTGGAACACATCTGCAACAATAAGCTATGAAGGGTTGATATGGTTCTTAATGTTGCCTTGATAAGATTGTCAAATGAGATCTTATGTTCATATGTTGACACTTAATTAAACATTAGTAACTGGTGGATTGAAATTTCATAACAAAAAAATCATTAAGGATAGTTCAGATCTTGATGAGTACAGAAACTTAGACGTGCCCAAACTTATCTATCACGCTGCCTCCCTTCCACTCCCACACTTTGAGGTAGACCACTAGGCCCTAATGTATATAAAGAGGCCACGTTTTATTCTATTCCTAAAATGCATGGTTGAGAAAGGCCTTATTATTATTATTATTATTTCGCTAACGGAGGGTTCCCAACCCTTTGGGCTGGACTATTCCCTCCGGGCCCAGAGAGAAGCTGGGTAAAACCCCTGTGGCCCCTAGGTGGTAGCACAAGTGGACTCAACTTTCGGTTCCTGAAGAGGGGGGAACCGGAGGTCGATACCAAGACCTCTAGTTCCGAAAGAGGGAGGAACCGTGGTCCTGACCATTCGGCCAACCCCTTGGAGCTGAGAAAGGCCTTATGACGAAGAAGAGATTCTAGACCTGTAAAGAAATATGCCAACAGGTCAGGTCGACCAAAAGGTCAGCAACCCATGTATTGGGTCAACCCATGTATGAGTTGTCACTAGATTAGATAGAGATTAGCTTCCTTAGTTAAGCCTGTAATTATGTAATCAAATCTCTAATGAGATCCACTAATCTAGGCTACAGTGTATAAATGTATCCTTCTTCAATACAATGAACATAGAAAAACTCTTGCAACTTCTCTTTCTCTTGCATGCTTCTGTAATTCATCTAGGATGCTTCTGGCTTGGTTCAAGCATCTTTCACAGACCCCACCATTTACGTCAAACAAATAAACCTCAAACTATTAAACTGTCGGTTCTTTTAAAGGCATTTTTGTGCAATAAGCTTTCTACAGAAGGGGAACGTTAGGTCTCACACCCCCTTTTGGATTTACGGTACTTCAGTTGCTCTTCCGCGGCTCTACACAAATGTGAAAACCGCAGAACTCCAATGTCAATGGTGATCAGGACTCGGTCGGGGTAATTTTGGGCTAAACCGTGATCCATTGGAGGGGTGGCAACATGCTAGACTCAGGATGGCCGTATATAAGTGTGTGTCATTGCTTGTTTATCTTTGTATGGGTGTCTAGGGCAAATGGCTCACTTAACTTTCATTGAGCCTTGAGCCCTACTCCTATGTCTAATTCGTTTACTAGATAGGCCCCATATTGGGCACATTTTATGGGAAAATCTTATCCTACAAGCAACAGAATGTGGGAGCTCCTTGTTGGAAGTAGGTATGCCTTCTAGATGGGTTTCAACAACTTTTGACCCACTTGAAGCAGGGATCAAAACCCAAAAGGCTAAGAACCCAATTCCAAGATCTATAACCCTAATCTCATGCATTAAAATCAAAGATCTATCAAGGAGATAGATCAAGAAAAACAAACAAACACAAACTAGAAAATCTACTGAAAGAAACTAGATGGTAGATCTATACCTTTGAAGCTTGGTTATGCTCAAATCACCTATGTAATTATGATAATTGTTTTTTACTGCCTCGAATTAGCCCTGGGCGTGAAGGGTTTTCACTACAATATCCTAATTCTCTGAATTTGAGTGCAAAAAGGGCAATTGATATGTATGTGTGCCTACGTGTGTGTTTCCAATGTTGTGCTTTCATTGATCATCATTTTTTTTATCTTATTTATTTTAGTGATAGCTTCCAAAAATATCATTGCAGATCTTAATAAGGGAGATAAGTTAGATGGTAATAAATATGATAAAAACAAAATAGTTTAGTAAGTAAAAGATATAGTAGTTAATAAAATGATAGGCTGATCAATTTGGATCAGTTGCAGTCGTACTCCATATGTTGGGACTTACTTAAAGTCCATGGGCTTAAAGTAGAGCCTAAGCTTTTATAGATTTTCCTTTGAGGATTGCTTGCAGCCGGACCTTTTTTTTTTTTTACCAAGAAATGCCAATATATGTAAGGGATCGATGGCAATGTTAAATAAATCGGTTGGGTAACCCGCATTGCTAAGTTCGAGCATTCTCCATGCGTGCAACTAATATAAATTGAGTCTCACAAATTCATTCTCATCATGATGAAGATTGAGTCTCACAAATCATAAATTATTCTAAACATATATAGTGTGGGACAAAAAGGTGTGAGTTGAATAGGTTGCACTTCGGCCGAACTAATTTTAGACCCTCCCTAACTCTATGTGAAAAAGGGTGAGCAAAGAGTGTTATATAAAAAGTGATTTTTATATAGAGAAGAATAGTGCAAAGAGTTATTTATTTCTAACAATTTAATCAAGGGATTTTTACAAAGAAAAAGCCTCAAATATCCCTATACATTGACGTATTGCCCAAATCGATCATCTCTTGTATCGCCCTCTTTTTCTCAAATCAAATGTCTCTTCAATTGTTTTTTCGCAAGTTCACAAGCAATGTCTTAAGCTCGCAAGTATTGACAAATTTTCCTGACACTTATTTTTTCACGAGTAATGTCTCGAACTTGAAGCGTCATATCTTGAACTCATGAGACGTGTCCCATGGAAATTCTCAAGTGGGGACTCACTTTCTGGATTTTTAAATCCTGCAAGCTCATATGGATACCAGTAACTAAGGCTACGAATGACAACAACATATCTTAAATTGTCTAAGAAGTGCACGGTTCATTTCTCTACATCAAACCATTCAACAAGCATAGTGGTATCTTCAACCAATCCTATCATATAAAGTGTAGCTTAATTCTGGTTTTTCTTTTGATCCAACATAATGCAACTTAGAGCATTTTACTTGGGGAGAGTTTTAACTCTAGAACTTGCGAGTATACTCTCGAGTTCGAGAATTGACTAAATCATGTTTCAGTTGTTTCCGTACTGTAAGTTGAAAAAACCGAAGGAAAAATCTATAACTTTGGAGATGATTTTTATCATGTTGATGGCTGACACGACCCGAGCCCGAGATTATGATTAATTCGAGTTAACCCCAGGTCACGTCGCATACTTACTCCCGTAAACTTCAATCACATAAAATTCACAAGGGATATCATTTAACACATTATGCGGAACATATAAACATATACATTGCTCATGTATAAAACAAAACTTATTTACATCATGTCCAAAACTAATCACTTGCATATTTAATTACAATGCAAGGATTAAAAGTATAAAACATTCTTATACAACTTCCCTTCTCAAAAGTTTTCTTTTAAATTCCGATTCAATATATCACATTCATATGATATCGTTCATTTCCCCTCAACTAGACCTCCTGGAGGAACCGTATTGGTCGTCTCTGCTGGCGCTGTGGCCTCAGAAGGACCGGCATAGGCAGCTGTGCCTGTAATGCCATCAATAACACTATGAATTTGACAATTCAGCAATATAAAAATAGATACATGATTTAACATGCTACATACACATTTAAGATGTCTAATCCAATGTTAGACTAATACCATTATCATTTAATTCAAATCAAATCAATGAGAGTCTTTATTATTTGGCAATCTACAATAGCATTTCAATTCAAATCACATCTTCCTCAAAAGGAAGGAATCACATCTTCCACACGGAAGAAATCATATATTGTGGGATTTATCAGTGCCCGGGTCAGGGACATCTGACATCACCACGGAGTTCCGGAACACTCCCAAATAATCTGCTGCAGCAGTATCAGCTCTAGTGGGCTTATAGAAATCACTATGTAGTGTCAGACTCAATAAACAATTCAATTACTCATTTCATTTCATTCCATCACAAATTCCAATTTCAATTCAATATACAAACTCAACTAAGCCATATCGACCATTTAGGTGTAACTTACAGACATTTAATGTACGTGTTATTTTCGATGGACATCACAATTTATGTTTATGTTGTACCTTAAAGTCTCTTAGTTAACACCCATGGATATAAGACAATTTTAGCAGCCTTGAGTTCATCAATAGGCTCCTTTCCGTAACTCAGAATTAATTCCTAAAAATCTGATTAGTTTCAGTTAACTAATCAACGTTGAATCAACTAGCTTCAAAAGCTAATCTTCGCCATCGTATTACAACTACTCCTCTAGATAACTCTTTGGTTAACTCTCAATTCATCTTGGATCAAATTCCAAGAATATTACTTTAAAGAAGGTTCATCTATACTATAATTAATCCTTAGACTAATGTCATAATCTATTCATGTTCCTAGACAAAATATCTGATTCAATTTGAATCAGAATCTCACTGGACTCAACCTGAGTCCTCCGATCGATCGGCCTGAAGACATGTCCCAGTTATGGACTGTCCGATCGATCGCACCTGGAACGAAATCAGTTCCAGATGCCCGAAACCCATCTTTCTTTCTTCTCATTCACACCCAATCCATTTTCAATCTGCATACCAATTGAAACCTCCTGTTTCCCCATCAATATCCACCTCCATACACATCAAAATCACACTTTTATTTATCACATAACCCATTTAACAATCCATTCAATCATTCTACAATTTCAATCAAAATCTAAAATTTAAAACCGAACTCAACAAAACTCAAGAAACATTATATCTAGTAGCACATAATCACAAATCATAGTTTATACTTGCCTTATAGATGAGTTAAACAAAAAACCACTTTCTTTTCCAAGCTTTACTTGATACAAATCACCCAAATCAAACCCTAATCTCATGAAAACAACCAAAAAACGAATTCTCACAAACTATATATAATGAAAAGGATCTAAATAACCTCATGAAACCTAAAATCACTACAAGTACTTACTTGTAGTTCACTAAGAGAAATCCACAGCTCTCTCCTTAACTTAATCTCCAAAGAAACTTGAAGAGAATAATGGAGAAGAGATGAAAATCACAACTTATTTTCAAAATCACTCACACAGCTTCAAAGCTTGACAATCGTGGAAGAAAATGATGAAGAAAACTCAGAGCTCTCATCCTCTCTCTGTGTTTCAGCTGCAGAGATGTTTCACCGACTAAAAATGGATGACTCACCATCCTTATAAAGTGAATTTTATACTCAGCCCCCATTATACTACACATATTTTTAGTTTGAGTCAAATTAAGACTCACTTGCTTCATTTGAAGTCAAATGAAAACGAATGTATTAAGAAAGTTGTCGTACTCATCGAAATACACATGTTGACATCAAAGTTTACCATATTCAATGAAAAACGTATAAACTCAATTTTACGAAAAAGTCCTCAACTCACTAATTCGGGTTTAAATTCAACTCTACTAAACAAATATCTTTCAATCTCAGTCAATTATGCTTAATTCAATCAAGTGTGACTAATTTGATCCATTTTGTCCACTAATTACATTTATCTTGATTAATCACACTTAATCCACACTAATTTCAATTAATTAGAGTTAATCTCGATTAACTCGGGTTAGGGTGTAACAATGGCTTACAAGTTCAAAAAATAGAAAATGAAAAGACCGGCATAGACCTTAAAGGAAGTGAAGGGAAAAACATGGTCAGAAATTGTAGGTACAATCACAATCACTGTATGGACCTAATCGCCATCTGAAATATTACTTGAAAACTCGAGAAAAAACAAGTAAAGGTAGTGAACTCACGAAAAAAAGAAGTAAATGGTAGTTTGATCTCAAAACAAGAGAGCGATGCGGGAGAGGATTAATTTGAGCAATACATGTATTTGATGACCGATTTCGAGGCCTTCGAATGAGCTTGTTTTTATAGCAAAAAATGCCAACAGCTAGTCCCCAATCGACCGATATCTCAAAGGTAAAAAACATGCATGTTCGGAGCCAATGATTCTTTGGCCGGTCAACCTGCTATACATGCCTAGTTGATCGGCCACACTGCAGGTCAATCGACTATACTGGGTCTAGTCAAGTGATTTCCCAATTTTGTGGTTTTGAAGGTTTGCTACTGTGGGAACTCCTGGGCCATGGAATCATGCTTAGATTCATGTTTAAATCATTCTAAAGGTGTTTTCAAAACATGAACGTAAAATACCTAAGAAGATTTGAAAATCTATGACCATGGGCTTGCATGATTTGAAAATATTCTTTTCAAAATTAATGCATCCAAGTTTAAAATCCAAAACATGCATGCTAAAAGTTTTAAAACAATGTATGTGAAAAATCAGGATTTCATGTTTTTCAAAATCAATGCTCATGTGAAAATTCGAATGATGCTAAAAATTGAATTACATACTTTCTCCACTTTCTTTTTCCACCTTTTGTTTTCAACTATTTCTCAGTTATTTTTCAGATTATTTAATTTTGATTCTTATCACATAAAACTTGTTGTTTTGATTTTATCTTATGTTTTGCAGATCTTAATTAGCTAGGGCTTGCTAGTCTAGGTTTCTTTTTAGATTAGGATTCTTTTATTTAGTGAAAAGTTGTAATTAAATCTTAGTTTCAGTTATTTAATAGTGATTTGTGTCATTTGTTAGCTTTTAATTAGGTTAGAATTAATATTCATAGGACATGTTAGGTTTTTTTTTAGATTAGGATTCTTTTATTTATTAAAAAGTTATAATTAAATTTTAATTTTAGTTATTTAGTAGTGATTTGTGCAATTTATTAGCTTTTAATTAGGTTAGAATTAGTATTCATAAGACAGATTAAAATGGCATCCTAACTGCTCCATATGGATTCGATCCCGTGCTCATCGGGATATATTGTTGCGCACGCTTGCACTAGGGTGTGTTTAACGATCATGTGCGTGTTCTCTTATGATTTTTCGCGATCATCAACATTGTCAGCATCTTTATGTAAGCTCATATTATCTACCCGGATGCTATGAAAATGTGATCAATAAAAGCCTTGTTAGGCATGTTTCAAATACAGAGACTCAAGAATTTTGATGGATCTGTTTTAGTTTTGATGGTTGTATTTTCACCATCTAGTGATCATTTTAATTAATAACCAACCCTCTAAATCTTTACAGTTAATCCATCGGTAGGGTGATTTTCCAATTTATTTTTGGTATTGAGACAAACATTAAGTGGAGGGATACACAAATGTATTGTTCTTTTTCCGGCATTTGTTTATCTAGCAAAATATTCTTATGCAACTTTTGATGAACCATGTATTTTCTGTTCTGATGCAGTTAGAATTGAGCAAAAGATAACTATGAGAGAAATTCATATGATGATGGTTTAAACTTTAAACTCCATCATCGTCTTCTTAAGCCTATGACCTCGATCGAGGATTACTGAACTCATTTGATATCTTTTAATATTCTTGATTTTTTGACAATGGAGTAAATAGCTACTTACATATAAAATTTTGTGACATGAATAAAATATCTTAACAATCATTGTGCACAAGCATAATAAAAAGTCAAGTAAAGCCTCTATCTTTCGGATACGATGTCACATCAAAAGCACTTTAAATCAAAACTCTCTATCTTTTTCAAAAAATAAGTAAAAAAGAAACCACCTTTATCCACTAAAATATAAAAAAAAAACTTCACTTTTCCATACAAAAAGTAAAAAAAATTTCATAACAAAGAACTAAAAATAAAATACCATCATAACCTTCTTATATTTTATTCTTTCTTTAAAATCAACTTTACTTCACTTGATTCAATTAGTAGAGTTGCCAAACTGGCCCAGGACTTGTTTAGTAACTCTACTAATAGAGTCAAGTAAAATACAGTCCCCATTTTTTTTTAAAAAAAATCACATCAAATTTTTCAAAAAAAAATAAAAAAGCAATCCCTTTCTCTAATAAAAGATAAAAAAAAAAAAAAAAACTCCACTTCCCAATACAAAAAGTCAAAAAAATTCCATCACAAACAACTAAAGATTAAAAACCATCACAACCCACTTATTTTTTATTCTTTATTCATAATAATATTTACTTCACTCAATTCCATTAGTAAAGCCCCCAAATAGGCCTCGGGTTTTTCCCACATTAACCACAAATTTAATAAACACTATATATAGACTTCTTATAAATGATTTATGTTTAAATAAATAGTCTTATCATTTCCTCTATGCATGTTTTTAATTAATGGGAGATGCTCCTATGAGAGATATTTCTCACCTTCTATAAGAAATAGGAGTAGGGGGTCACACCTTATATGAGAAATGAGCACATTCACCACTCCTATCTCTCACGTAAAGTCTCTCTCACAGGAGCATCTCATAAATGCTCTCGTTTTATTCTAAAAGATGATATAATACCCTCGCATCCGTATTCAACTCTAATAACTAAAACATGACCCGCACAATCTATGGCTCGCAGGAGCATCTCCCATTAATTTTAACTTCAAAAAGTCTACTTATTCCGGGACTGACCCGACACCATAGGGCCAAATGACCAATAATGCCCTCCTCTTGTGTAGTCGGATGAGTCCCGGTAGATGTAGCATTACTCTTTTAACTTATCATTCAATTTGACCCGAGACACTGACCGTGCATCGCACGGCAAGGCAAGAGCTCTCTTTGTTTTTATTTGTATCCAACGCTGACCAAAGATTGCATTTTGATTTTCAACACAATCTATCCTTCCTTCCATGGCAAGGGGCGAAAGAGAATTCCAGAACGGCGATTTCCGCCGCCCAAAGCTCGCATCGGTGGTCGAGATCTCTCCCACCCGCCGCCGCCGCCTCTCCGACCGCACGGACCACTCGCCGGAACGAGGTAGGCCTTCTCCTCCCTACTACTCCTCTTCCGACCGCGGCGACATGCTCTACGATTCCGACTCCGACCGACTTCCTCCCTACAACGGATCTGATCGCCGCCGCCGCCGCGGCGCAGATTCTAACGGATACTCAAATCCTAGAAAAAGCCCTAGATCGAAAACCCTAACCCTAACAAACAATCGATCCGATCGCAGCAGTGATCGGAGGGACCATAGGGCTCCTTTCCTTGATCGTGACGTCCGCCACGGGGCGCGATATTCCGGTTCCAGCGACGACGACGAGGATCTGAAAGGGTTGAGCTTTGAAGAGTATCGAAGGCTCAAACGCCAGAAATTGAGAAAGAAGCTGAAGAAATGCATATGGAATGTGACCCCAAGCCCTCCGAGGAGAGAAAGAGAAGATTCGGAGGCGGTGGAGGAACCACATGAAGCTTCAGGTGTCCTCTCAGAGGAGGAGGAGAAGGCTAATTCAAGGAATGAGAGTAAAAATGGTGAAATCAATCGTAACCGTAGAAATGAATCTGAAGAAGAATCGGGGAAAAGTTCGGCCGAATCAGACACCGAATCGGACTCCGGCACGGAGAGTTCCCCTTCAAGAAGAAGGAACAGAAGGGGGAGAAAGAGTAAGTCTTCGCGTTCCAATAGAAGGAGAAGTAGTCGAAAGTCTGCTACAGAGAGTGATTCTGAGGAGAATTCAAGTGCATCTGAGAGTTTAGAATTATCTAGTGATGATGACATGAAGCAGAGGAGGAGGAGGAGATCGGGACGAAGCCGGCGTAGGCAAGAAATGAAAAGGCGGAGAACGGGGAGGAAGGTAAAGAGGAGTGGTAGTGAGAGCAATGATGAAAGTGAGAAAACTGCGAGTGAGTCTGAGGATCATGATTCCAGTCAATCTTCTGATTCAGGACCCAAGGAAAATAGACGATCCAACCGACCTTCAAGTTCGAGGCCAAGCAAGAAGAAGAAGAGGGTTGAATCGGATAGCAAGAGTTTGAGTGAGAGTTCTTCAGACTCGGGCATCAATGCGAAAAGCAATGTTGAAGCTGATGAAGTGAATAAAGCTGAGATCAATGGCGAAGAACTCATGTTTAAAGAAATGCTTGAATTGCAAAAGAAACCCGCGCTGGACAATGAGCCATTAGTGGGACCTGTGCCTCTGCCCAAGGCTGAAGGGCATATTAGCTATGGAGGTGCACTGAGGCCTGGTGAAGGTGATGCTATTGCTCAATATGTGCAACAAGGGAAGCGTATCCCTCGAAGAGGAGAAGTCGGTCTCTCAGCAGAAGAGATTCAGAAATTCGAGTGCCTCGGTTATGTGATGAGTGGCAGCAGGCATCAGCGGATGAATGCCATTCGTATCAGGAAAGAAAACCAGGTTTATAGTGCCGAGGATAAGCGTGCATTGGCGATGTTTAACTATGAGGAGAAGTCAAAGCGGGAGCACAAGGTTATGGCTGATCTACAGCGGTTGGTGCAACGTCACATTGGGCAGGATGTTGGTCCTACACATGATCCATTTGCACCAAAAGCCCCTGAGGGTGCTGATGCTTAATCTTCCTGTATGTGTTTGCAATGTCCTTTATGTTATTTTCTCTTCAGAATTTACCGTATTTCTCCCTCGGTTTTTTCTAGGATAATATATGTTGACAACCTTGGGGGAAATGCATATAATATTTTGAATATAAAGAATTGGACGCGCTTGTTTAACCTTCTCGATAGATGGATATTAATTAGAAAGGTTAAAAAAAGGATAGATACTTGTGGTGCCAATCTTATGTGCTTTGTATGGACTCTGGGAATGTGGTTGACAAGTGTGTATGTTCTAACTGCTAAGTAGTATCAGTAGCATTTAATATGAGAAATATGTGGTCTACGTTAATAATCTGTAAGAGTAATGAATTGTTTTGCAAGATTACATGGTATTTGTTTTTTCATAGTTCGAAAGTGTAATAAACTACTATCATCATGATCTTCCTCCCCTCCTTATCGTCATCAATGTTTGTCTGTTTATTTGTTGCTATTATTGACCAGCACAGGCGATTCTCTTGGATTCCATTTGGGTTTCCCTTTCTCAATTACGGTTTAAACCCAACCAACCCCCAAACCCCCCCCCCGCACCCCCCCCCCCCCCCAACTCTTCCTCTCCCGCTCCCACCCATGTTAAAAAAAAAAAAAAGTTATATAATAATATATAACTCCCACTTCTCAAAAATGTCCAATACTAACTGCACCAAGTAGGCCTTGTTTACTATATTTCATCAACGAATATGTAGATGGTTATGGACGGGATAAAGTGGATCAGGGCTGCCAAAACATGAACCTGCCCCAAAACCCAACAAATAACAAATGATGTCCCATGTTACTTGTTAAACCTGACCTGCCAACCCTAGCTAATGAGTTGTGTGTACTTTAAGAATAAATTTTCTCAGTCTTTGACTATGGAAAGTTGTTTGAAGAATGTACCTGCTTTGGTGAATGAATCAAAGAATGAACTGTGGGTTGCAATTCTTGGTGAATGCTTTTGAAGGTTGTGGGCGATGACGGTCATATGTCTGGGTTGTCGGTTTCATATGTCAGCATAAGAAAGGGCAGGCAATGGTATGATGATAGCAGTCAAGAGTGTCAATGGACAGATTTAGAGGGGATTGTCTACCATGGGCTACATCTTCTAGTCAAATATCTCCAAAAAACAAAAAAGAAGAGAAATAAATTAATCTTCCAACTTAAGTAGTAGCTTTGTTTTGAGTTTTAGTTTAGCTATTCAGTAGGTAGTTTTTCTCTTTTTTAACTTTTGATGAAATAGTCATTACTCAATTGAAAGTGACATGAGAAGAGGGTGATTGACGTTAGAACGAGGACATCATTGAAGACCCTGCGGAGAAGTAGTTTTTGAGAAAATAGTACATCATTATGTGAAGTAACTGAGAGTAGGATAATGAACAGGGTTAATGGGAAGAGCGGAACTCACATTATGTGAAGTAACTGAGAGTACGGGAATGAATAGGGTCAAGGGGAAGAACAGATCTCACAAAAGGGTTTGCGACGATGAGGATGCGTGGGATGTTTCGTTAGCTAGTCAAACAGGGCCATTTATAACACACAATGAACGAGAGATTATGTTTTTGTTTGTGGCATGTAGTTAGATTTTGTGGACTTAGGTCAAAGGTGGGAGTTTTTAAAGTCAATTGTTTCAGAGTAGAACTCTTTTAACCATCGGCCAACCCCATGTTGATGGAATGAGGGCCATGACATGAGGCTCTATTGATGATGATATGAACTGATTTATATGGGCATTCTCAGTTAAAATGATCATTAATTTCCTCCTAGAGGCGAAAATAGGTTTATGGTGAGGTTTTGGACCTTCAACTGAGTTTGCAGTGCTAATTTATGTTGCCAATGTTGGAAGTAGGTGGGCCTCTTGGATGGGTTTTCAAAACTTTTTGACCTACTTGACTCAAGGATCAAGTACCCACAAGGCCATAAACCACATTCAGGATCTAAGACCTCAAACTCATCAATCATAATCAATAGAAAACTATCTCTAAGATAGAATATAGCATCACCATGCAGCCATAAACAATCCACAACAAATAGAGAAGTATATTATACCTTGAGAGCCCGGTGGTGCTCTAATGGAGAAGAAGACTTGCTAGATGAAGAAACTCTTTCTTTGTAGCAAATTAGGATCTCTAAGACCTCTTAGCCTTCTACGCTATGTCTCGTATCAGATCTCTTCTCTAAAAGAGATGGGTGGGATCTCCTGAAGAAAACCACTAGAAGCTCTTAAGGAAACTTGATGAGAAATAGAAGAGGAATAGGAGAGATAGGACGTGCAACTCTTGCACACTAGGGTATTGAGCGTGGATTCCAATGAGGGAATTAGCATTGGGACGTCCAGCCCTTGATTCTCCTTTATTTATAGCCTCAAGCAACCTCCTCTTTTACTAATTGAAATAAAAGTCTCACTTCCATAATAATTAGTAACTGTATCACAATTAGAAGTCTCACTTCAAATATGATTAGTAACTTTCTATTTCCTTTCCTTTTAGAATTCAAGTAGGATTAGTAACTTTCTAATAACTTGGACTAGCGTGGGGACCACTAGGGATTCCATAGAAAGCTGGTTCCAAGTGGGACACCGCGACCCCACATCTTATGTGCAATCCGGGCCCACAATTAATTGCAAATAACTCAACTATATAAATGCAATTGTACTCCAGTTTTAGGAATAAATTACAAAGAAGACCCTAAACTTTCCAATTACCACAAGTAGGCCCCTCTATCAATATTCATGGATCAATTGGATTAAATCTGTCCCTTCCAATCTTATATCCATATCTTATTATCCTTGAGACCCAATTAATCACAGTAATCATCAGTACCATCTAATTAACTCTTAATTGATATGAGTGCGTATTTATGAATGACAAATCTATTAATTAGCACAAGGGGATAATATAGATAGATTCCATCTTGACTATTGAATGTTCTCATAGTCCTACTACCACGTACCCAAGACACCGAGGTGTTGGCCTCACTCATTGGTGACTCAAAGTAAATGAATAGACAGAAACTTGAGTTCATCAATGTTTCAGGATTAAGAGTCTATTACTAGGAAATTATGAGAGCAAACCTTAAAATAAAGATAGTGTTCCATAAGGTGCTTCTCATGGTCCTTCAATACATTCAATGTACCAGCACCATGATCCAGAATCTTACCTTCAATACATCCAATGTACCAGCACTATGATCCAGAATCTTACATTCTGATGATCGAGACAAATCACATTATCTCATAGTGATCAAAGTGTTGCAACCTTATTAGATGAGATGCCCAATATCATCACTGGTTGTGAAATATTTAAGTATAAGATTTGTGACATATGTCTCTTGTATGTGGATGTCATCCATACATATATATCACATCTAATATACTAATGGGTCCCGGTTCATCTCATGAACCATCATGTCATATGTATTGGTTATGTGTATTAAGTAACAAAACACCATTTATCTCATGAAGGGAAAGCATGATATTATTGATAAATAAAGAAATTAATCAATTTATTACATCATCTGATGGATTGAGACCATACAAACTAACAGTCAATTTATGAGAATGTGACCACATCAATACCAACAAGTCCAAACTAGGAAATGCTCGAAGAAAAGTGGTGAGTTGCTTTGTTCTCTGTGGTAAGTAATGTAAGTTGCACTGTGTTCCTACATTTATATAAAGGAATATGGGCAAGACAACCATTTGAAGATCCTTCATTTTCTACGACAGATTCCACCAACTTATTAAAATTTCTGTGATCTGTTAGCCCCTCATTCAATTCGACTAATACCTTTTCCCCCCTCCTTCCATTTCCGGTACTAGTAGCTAGTTATAGCAATGGACATGGCATGGACAGGGAGTTATGACTATGTATTCTTGGAGTCTTGGGCATGTATGTAGAAACAGGCATTACATCTGACTTTTAAACTTTTTCCGTTTAAAGCTGTTGATTTGGCATTTGTATATATGGCCTGCTTCTAGGGCCTCTTCTTTTGTCCTGATGCTGCTTCATTATTTCTTCATTACTTCTGCATACACCACGTTGATGCACCCAGACATGAGGTTAGTATCAACATTTCTCTGAATTCTGCATCCATTTTCTTTTTCCTGTACTACTTTACTTTTGGTGATTTTACCATATGCATCATCATTTGTTTAAGAGTTTCTGCAGTTGGGAGCTTCTGCCATTTCTTCTGACTTCCAATTGCTAAGTGTGGATGACCTTGCAGACTAGGTTGCTGAAGTGCTCATTTTCTTTGGTTATGTTCAATCTGGGTAGTATGTTATCTTTGAAGCCATCACAATCAGTGATTTATATTTAGAGGTCACAGCTTTAATTGTAGTGTTTGTATACCTTTATTTCATGTTGATCTTTTTACATTTTTCCCTTCCTACATTGCCCAATTGAAATCTATGACTTGTTAACTAAGCATCTATTTATTCATAGATGTACTGGTTGATGAACCAAATGTCGTGGTTTATGATAAACTAGATACAGAGATTTTTCACCTGCCGAATTTTCCACATAATTCTATTACAACTTAGGCATGTCCTCTATATATAGGAGTGAACATCTTTCTTATCCATTAAGACTTTCCTAATAATTAAAGAAACCTAATTAAAAGAGGAAACTAAATAACAACCCAAATCAAATAAACTCCTAATTCAAGGACTACTAAGTAAATCAAAATTTAAATAAAATTTCTAATTAAATGGATGTCCCGTTGGGCTTATAGGTTGGGCCTAAATGGATTGGCCGACCTATTGTCCCGCCCACATCAGCGGGGAAGAGTCAGGGTGAAAGTTTTCCAAATTAGAGTCATGTGGAAAGTCCCATAGGTGAGAATTCTTCAACAAGACAGTATGGTTAATCTACCGTGCACATCTTTATTAAACCATTACAACAATACCTTGTGAGTCACATCTTTGTAGTAGGGAATTTCTTAGCACTTATTTCCTACCAACCCTGTATTTCTTAACTTTGGTTTTCGCATTTCTTAACTTTGGTTTTCTTAAAAGGTAAAACATCTGGTCAATATTGTTATTGTTCATGCAATTGTAACCATCTCTCTCTCTCTCTCTCTCTCTCTCTCTCTCTCTCTCTCAAATTTTTTTGTAAAATCACCGTAACTTTTCTAATTTCTTTTGTATGGTTTTCTAATTAGGCTTGAAAAGGTCCTTTGCTTGGGTGTGACTGCAGGCGCTTACATACTTACACTCTTCGTGGTATGTTTAGGCTGAATTCACTATGGAGTAAATACGAAACATTTGTCTCTTTCTGAATAAATATGATGGAAATTATCATTCTCAATTTTTCCTGCTTTTTCTCACTCTAATGATGCTGTGATGCTTCACTGACTATGGATCCTCTTTAAGCACTTTCAGATGACTAGTACTGGAGTATATCCAGACTCCCTCATCTGTCCATCTGCATTTATTGCATTGGAGAAACCATTCCACTTCAATCTAATGTCACTTGTTTCCTTGTTTCATGACAGACAAAATAGAAAGAACGTGTTCTTGGGTTGATACTTGTTTCCCCTCTCTGTAGAGCACCTTCCTGGTCAGAGTGGTTCACTGGTTTGTCCAACAAGGTTTTGGTCCATATCTTCTTGATTTTGAGAAAACAAATGTGTATTTCACGATCTTTTAGTATTTGATTCGGATTAGAACACTGCATGTTTACAGGGTTTGTTTTCTTGTTGAACTTGCTCTACTTCTATGGTATGTGCGGTGTACTAAAAGGAATGCTTGCTCCAACGCTACTTTAGTAAGGTGTTTTACATGTTAAATATAATCTACCAATGTTAGAGTAGAATTTTATGTTACTAACATAAAAGCCCTATTTTTAATAGGTTTTGTTGTAATGTTGCTAAATGCTGGCTTGTTTTGGGGAAGCCAACACTAACCTTTGGGAGCAAATTCGGCTTCTGGATAGGCCCATCAATCCTGCCAAGCTTGGCTAGCTAAACATCAAGGTTGGAAACCTACAAACTCAGGCTCAACTTGTCCAATGTAAAAAACACAGATAGGATCAAGACAACAGGGAGACTCGGGAGAGTCATGCTATTTTAAAAATATTTAAAATGAATCGATTATTATAAAATTAAAAAAAATGCATTTATTTAAATGATTCATAATAACCAGTTTAAATTAATAAATTTATGTATGTAAGAAAAATACTATAATAAGAAAAATATTACATATTATATAAATTGTCATTCCAACTATTGAATGTAAAGGATCAAATATAAGTTTTAAATTACATTCCAATAATCATTTGTAAATTAATGACTCCAAACTTAATTCATAATTACTTATAAATAAGCTATAGTTTTTTTAAAATTAGATCCGCCTATTAAATGCTTTGGAATGTAAACAATTTTTTAAAATGAGACGACTTGGCCAAGACTTTTCTATTTCTGACTTGGTCCTTTGTCAAAATGAGATGACTCTGGAAAGTCAAGAGTCGGCTCGGGGAGTTTTTCAATCTTGATAAATATCCAACAAAAACAACTGCCTTTATTTTCATCTGGTCCTAAAGCCCAAAGGGCAGCGTAGGATCTAATTTTATAAAGGAGGGTCAAGCTAGGGCAAGACATTGTTACCCAGCCCGTTGTCCGGTTTTACATTTTCATTTATATAGCGTAATATATATCATATTCTATATAAATAAATGGGACCCCCTCTAGTGAACACTTGTGCTCACCTTATGGTAAGCTCACTTCCCTGTGGGGCCTTTCTAATCTTCCTAACCACTTGATTAGTATTCACAAATTTCCACTCACAGTCAGTCCACCATTCTGGTTCATTCGGATGAGTGCTTAATCCAGATCGGTGACTAATGGGGGGGCTCTCGGATGGATGATAAGGTGGGCCTCACTAGGTGTTTGTATTATGATTATACGCTCCTAAAAGTCAACTATGAGAGAGTTTTTTGGGACCCACATGAGGCTAAGTGTTTTTTTCTTTTTTAAATAGGACAACCGGTTTTGTGAGACAATATGCAACCCACGAGCCCAGGCATCAATCCCGAGGCACCTATGTGAGACTTCTAAGGTGCCAATGCCTTTGATCCATCAGTGCGGGCCATGCTAAGTTTAATGATTTTAAAAGGAACCATTATTTAGAATTTCAATCAAAAGGTGAGAAATGAGAGACATCGTAAGGTATCTCACACACCGAAAAGGGAGATCTACATAGCATCTCTAATGAGAGACGACATGCATTTTGTCCATTTTATACATCCTTTTGTGTGTATGTAAATGTATAAAACTAATTCTTGTATTTAAATAAATATGGATATTTTTCATCCACGTATTCAATTCCATGAAAATAAACAGGTCCATCATATGTATTTTAATTGTGCAGTTCAGTTTCACACAAACCAACAAGCCTATCTGAATCAATTTCTCCATGCATACAAACAAGCCCATTTGATTCTAAATATCTTTGTACTCCAATTCCATGTGAATGAACATGCCCATTCAAATCAACTTCTTCTTATGCATTCCACTTTCATGCAAAACAGCCGCACGATTCTATTTGAACAAATAGACCTATTTAATAATTAATTTATATATATTTAAGTCCAAACAAACAAACAAGCCCACTTGACAATAAATTTTCATCTATCTAGTTCCATGCAGACAAATTACCCACTGAATAAAAATCATAGTAGTCAATTTCATTTCGGTTACCATTAACAGTTTAGCCTCCAAAACAAAATATTTCGGCATTTTGACAAAACTTTCCAGAGAAACATCTTGGAAAAATATAATACA
This sequence comes from Umbellularia californica, assembly GCA_028538565.1. Classification (NCBI taxonomy): domain Eukaryota; kingdom Viridiplantae; phylum Streptophyta; class Magnoliopsida; order Laurales; family Lauraceae; genus Umbellularia; species Umbellularia californica. The sequence goes on along the minus strand of JAPQWN010000003.1, from coordinate 93,366,137 downwards.
CAAATGGATGTGTTTTTTTTTTTTTTTTTTTTTTGTGGGGGGTGGGGGGTGTTTTGCTCCTATGAGATTATATGTAAAGATTGAGAATGGCAAAAAGGATGTTTAGAAGAAATATGAGGGGCAAATTGAGAAGGTTTTTTGTTTTCTTGTAAAAGGGAAAAGTTAAAAAGTGTTATTATTGTTTGACAAAATATTAAATCTCCATCATTAATTGCTAATTAGAAGAGTTCTTTATTATTTTTTAAATAAAAATCTCAATATATATTATTTATTTTATATATTAATAAACAAAGGGCCGAGCTAACCCCTCTTTGGCCGGCTAAATTAAACCCTAGCTCGACCCTCAAGATTACAGGCCTTTTCAAAATTGGGCTCTTGAATTGAGGGCTTCTGCTTGCTGAGCAGGGCCCATCATCAAGGTGCCAGTTTGACAGCCATAGTTACAAGGCTTTTCTAGTCAAGTCCCAAAGGCCCCATGATTTTATGTAAAAATCGCCGACAATGAATTGCATTGCTTAGCATCAGGCTTACAGTGGCATAAAATAAATAAATAAATAAATAAATAAATAAATAACTTTCTCGCGGCTCTATAGCCTAGGGTAAATGCATAGCTAGTGCAGGTTCATTGAGGACTTTGGCCCAACTTAGGCATATGTAAGGGCAAGGTAGACCTTGGCTTGGCCTGGCCTAGCCCTTTGACAGCCCTACTAGTGGACATCCCTAATTATGGATTAATTGTACTCAAGTTTATTGTAATCATTCACGGTGCGAATTTCAAAAAACAACATACATTCATAAAATCATTCAATGGCAGGCAGAGTTATGAGATGAAATTAAATCCGTCGTTAGACTTGATCGAGGCAAGCAAACTGAAGCAAATGTTATGGCCTCTGCCACTAAATTGATTTGATCACTAGAGTGTGATCAGCTCATAAGGGTCCATACGAGAGTCCAACATATGCAGGCAGGAGAAACGAAATTTTAATAGCAAGATCAAATAGAAATGGATGGTACGAGCATACTGTTAAAATACTTCCACCCATCTCCACACCCCACCAAATAAAACCACCAACTAAAACTGTATCCAAGAATACCACCATAGCAGGAACTTATCCATTCTCTTCCTTGTTTCATCATAATTGCAAAGAGAGTAATAGCCTAGGCAGATGCCTTACAGGCACATAGACCTTTGGGTCCTACTTTGCATGAACAGGTGTAGGTCTTGCAATCCAACAATCATGCCATAACACTAAGGGGTACTATTTACATTGAACTTGTAATAATTGCTTGGTTTTAACCATGGTTTTAACACCAGCTTGACACTAAATAAGTAGACACTAGACAGTACTAAAGAGAGAAATATTTATAGATGAAAGAGAAGCACTCCCAACATTATTCACATAAATGCTAATGTGTTTTTACTTCTTCAGGATACCTTAAACCTTGGAAGGAGTTGTCTCATTTCCTCCATAGTCAGCTGCAAGTACTTGACCATAGTCACCTTTGGGATCATCCTCTTCCAAGTAGTCAGCTCTGGCGTTAAGTGTCAGCATTTGGCAGACCAACCAGAAGAGGGATGCATCGAGGGCTAGGAAGGCCGCACCGCCAAAGAGGCCTGTTTTAGCTGTGGGGCAATCTGTTTGAAGGTTGTGGTGAACATTTCGGGAATGATGAAGGCCTTCAGTTATCGTAGCCCACATCATCATTGCCTCCGCCAGCAATGACACACCCCTGATATGAGAGAGAGAGAGAGAGAGAGAGAGAGAGTACCAATATACCATACATAAGATATATGTTATGTCACACGAATACATGCCATTATGAACAAATGCTTTAAAGAAACCAAGGATATATGCAGAGAGGAAACCAAGCCAGCAGATCCCTCAAGCAGAAACCAAGGATTCCCATTCTCTAACTGCCAGAAATCCATGTAATTTACTATATTTACATAATCTCTAAACATCTTAAACAGCTCACATATGATGCGTCAAATAGTTGAAAGTTCAAGAAACTAGGAAAGATAGGAGGCCAATTAAGAACTTGAATTCAGTAGTGAGGAAAAAGCTAGATTTTTAGGGCCTGCTTGTTTGCATAACATAGGAACTGAATACATTGGAATTCTTTTCTTTTATTTTCCCCTTTTTTTTTTATAATGGTGATACATAGAAATCCGTGCCATAAGAAGTTAAAAATGAAGAGCCAAGGTGAATATATAAAAATGACCATCCAATAACCTCCCCTTTAATGAAAAGTGAATCAAAAGAATATGGGAAATGAATACACAGTCATCACCCTAGGAATTCAAATCCTTTGAAGGTCATGGTCCCATTTACATTACCACCTTGTATTTTCACCCCTTGCCTCATATCATTCACACTTCACCTTAGTAATCCTTTGGTGGAGCTCATTTGACCATGAATTCCTATGCATCCAAACTCTATCTACTAATGCAAACAAACAAGGCCTTGAAGTTATGAAGGATTTAAATGTACGATGATGGTGACATCAACCTTTAGTAACTTTAGTTCTTTCTTCTTTGTTGCTAAAGCATTTTGGTTCACTTTCATCAGAATTGCTCTTTTGTTTTGTACTTTTTTTTTTTACACAAAAAAAAAAAAAAAAAAAAAAACCCTCACACAAAAGAAAGACACCATTTTTGTGTACCACAAATAAATACATAGACATGCTAATGGCTTGTTTGTGTTTGTGTCTGTCTTTTTTCTATTTGAATTAGAACATATTAACCGACGGGATGAGTCTAAGATGATCATGATGATGATGATGATGATCTCTCAACATTGCTTTGGAATTTCATTAACTCAATCAAATCAAACTTGAAAGTCAATTCTTGCAAATACATAATCACTGTTGATCTTCTAAACACTCTTTCAAATATTCGAGGACTTCAAATTATATAAAGAAAAGTTTAATTAGTTAGAATATTGAGGTAATCGAGTCAGTTAGACCTTACCTACAATTTATACTAGAGTACAAAAGAGGAGGGCACTTACATAGCAACAACGAAGAACACTGCCAAGGTAGTGCTACGAAACAAGCCTTCAGTGGGAACAGATTTGCCATTGTAAGGGTGGAACACAGAGACCAATCCAAGAATGACACAAATAAAGAGAAAAATGACAGATAAGCTTCCCAATGCAATGGTAGGATCAGCTACATATTTGCATATTACGACATCCTGTCCAACAATTGCGGTTCCAGATGCAGGCTGCATTCACCAAGATGATCAGAGGCACCCAAAAACACAGAAATTACAAAGACATAAATAAAATTTGTTTTAAATCAAAACTATGTACTCAGTTAACCAAAGTCAGAGAAATCTCAAGCCAAGTATTTAAGACTGCCTAGTATCCACTTATGACCTATAAATGGAATGTTCCCCCTTTTTTGTCCTCCAGTTCCTTTGTTAACATTGTCTCATCCTTGCAAGTATCATTAATGGCGCTGTTGCCTCTAGTTCCTTTTGTTGATAGGTTTCTCCAATCTCCATTTTGAAGAAATGCAAGCCAGTGATCAACATGGGTTTGCATCTCCACTATTAATTTTGTTGGTGATAGCTATGTAACTACTTGCTGTCAATTTGACCTTGTAAAGCCTTATTAGACAGTAATAATCTTGCAAATACATAGATGTATAAGCATGTTGGATACCCATGTGAACCTCAAATGAACTAAGCATCTCTTAAAGAAATAATCCAATTTTACTTTCTAAATCATGGTTGAGTTGGGATCTTGATGGGTGAGAATTAAGAATTTTTTAGTAACAAGCAAAACTGAGCACAAAGGCCTCCTCTTGAAGAGGTAGACATAGACTGATAGGCAGGCCTTAGAGGAGGGTAGCCTGCCCAAGATGCAGGTTGCAATTATAGGTGTGACTAGACCAACATGAAGGTTGTTGTTTGGGTAGATAAGGTTGGAAGTCCACTCTCACAACAAGGAAAGAAGCCACCAATGGCAGAGCCACAACCATCTGTCACCATACCATTTCCTAACCATGTTCATAGAAGCCCCCAATGGCAGAGCCACAACCATCTGTCACCAATGGATGACCTTCCCATGGAGATCCACATGTCCAAATCTCTAAATCGTGCCAAACCAACAGGAAGCTAGTATTCATCAGAATTTCTCATCCTTTGTGGTGCAGTGCCACCCCGGCATGGGAACTTCAAGAAGTGCACATAGACAAACATAATGAATCCTCCATGGTTATGCCCGCTATTCAAGCACAAAATCCTCATCCTTTTGGCTCTGAGGAGCAGCAATCTATCCATTGGATGAACCAAAACTTGGTAATATCCAGAGATGGAAATCACTTCTGGACCATTCACAGTTTGCAACAGTTGCCCAACAATGGCATATGGTAATGAGCTCTATCAATCTCATCCCCATGAACTTTTTACACATAAGTGCGAGCATGCACATTGGCTCCTTCTGTTGAGAGGTATGAGGCAACAACTTTAGCACCACATGGGACCCGCCTGTAATCAATCATACACCTCACACTTGGTAACCCCCATGGATCCGCACTGAACTTGAATTGACACTAATGTTACTTATACTCCCCATTGGAAAGAACTTCATAAAAAGTGTAACTCGATAGAGGATAGACTGTTAAACTTTTAAGGCCCCTAACAATGGTTAGATGATATGATTGGGATGCTTTTTTGCAAAAAAAAAAAAAACCATATCCGCAATAATACCTTTCCATCACACTATCTCCCCATTATTGGAAAGCATCTAGGTGGGTCCCAAAAGGGGCTTATATTTTTACCATAAGACCTCTCAGCAGAAGGAAACCATGTGTTTTTATTGAAGTAAGGCCTGTTTCTTTCTCTGGCTTTTTGTTCGATGCCAACTGATTACCTACGGAAGGGTGAGATATGATATCAATTGCCCACGAATATTGAAATTATCTAACTTTTTATCTACGTGTATACTATGCTATCACAGGAGTGTTCAGGATGTCACTCTTTCCCAACAGGATCCAAAGGGCAAAGAAAATAGCATTAAGTGGGCATGATGTAAGGGCAAAAATAATGGAATCATGTTTTTTTTTTTTTTTTTTTTTATCTTTTGACTAGTAACATGACTTGAAACAACAACCTTTTTTTTTTTGCTATGATAACGAGCACCTTCCAACTGTGCCATAGGCTCTTTTCATGATAGAATCATTTCTCAAAGCACATCTTTCTTCAGAATTTTCTTAATTGGTTGAGATATACTACCTTTTTATTTTCAGCAATTACACCAAGTATAAAAGCCACCACACCAAAAAATGCCACGGCAAGGGAAATCTGTGCAGTTCGACTCACAGCCATTGCTCCTACAAATTAGCACTGCAATCTGAAGACAGAGCCTCTGCAACAAAACACGGACAAGAATATTCAGCCATGAATTAGTCAGGGACATATTCTAAAGTATATTTTCCCTTCAATTTCAGTTTCACCAAAAACCCATATCATTTAACTTCCACGCACATCGTGCATTGGTAAAGGCTTGGTGTTCAACCACTGCTCACCCAGTGACAGCCCCATTGAGAACTAATAATACTGATAATCAGTGCCAAACGGCACCACTTAAAAGTCATCTCTACTTCCCAAACTTTTGGGCCATTTTCAAAGGTGAAGTGATTGACTCATGATGAAATTCTTGAAACATAAAAATCCTAATAAGAAAAGTATCAATCAAAAACATCTATGATCAACCAAAATTTTTGATACAAGATAATACAATAAACATCATGAGGCCAGACTTCAAACCACACAGAGTCAACCCAAACCCAACCTGACTAAAATCCATACAACCCCAGCACGACCTGATCAAACCTAATTTGTAAAATTCCACTTCCACCTCAAACATCCCTTCCCCACACTAGAACCACATCCCTTCCCCACACTAGAACCACTAAACTAAACCCCACCCACCCCCCCCCCCCCCCCCCCCCCCCCCCCCTCATTACCAGAAGCCCCAAATCAGAAAACTCAGAATTCCCACACTACTAAAAAAAACCCAAATTCCCCAAAAACCCCAAACCAAATCAGAATCCCACAAATTCCCACCCCAAAAGAAACCCTAAACTCACAAAAATCAGTACTGGAAATCTCTGGTTTCAATTTTCAACACCCAAAAAAAAAAATCCCTAATCAAACTACTTGCCATCTTAATCTCCAAACAAAGCAATTATTAATTAACACCAAATCCAAATACAGATATTTTAAAACCAAAACCCAAAAACCCACTAAATTCTCAGATACATTAATCCAAATCTCAGATCCACAACCAAAAAAGAAAATATAAACATATGTATCAGATCTAATCACATGCAGGAAGAGGAAATCAACAGCTTTGTATGTAAGAAAGAAAGCAAAAGAAGAAGAAGAAGATACCTTTGGAACAGATGAAGGAGAGCAGGGGGCAGAGTAGGGTAAGGAAGGAGAGATGGGGTTTTTATACAGGATCACAAAAGATTCATGCCAACTATAAATTCTAAATGGGGACACAAGACTCCGCCGTCGTTACGGCTACGACGACCGGGTGTTAATATAGATAGGTGGGTCCCACTCATCATATATGCATAAATATAAATGCCGGTATCAGCCAGCTTGGATTCAGGATTCTGTTCAGCCAGCTGGTAATTGGAGGAGGAAAGCTTAAGAAAGGTGACAGGTACGCTGCTCCATCTTTTTGTTATTGGAAATTTTGGGGTAAGTTTTAGAAACGTCACCGGTACGCAGCTTCTACTTTGTTTGGTGGATTTCAAATGGGTATCCTCCTACTTCTGTTATTCCAAAGTCTGCGAGAGTAGGAGCTTGTTTCGTAAATCTTACCTATATAAAATAGATCTTTATAATATAGATCTGTTTCAAATGGGGCGGCTTGAAATAGATGTTTAAAAACTAACATGTTTGGTTGGACCAAAAACTATTTGAAATAGATGTTTAAAAATCCAATGGTTCAAAATTTTTCATTAATTTCTCGAGATCTACAATGAATCAGGGCCTGAGATTTGTACCCATGATTGTTTTCAATATTCCAATGAAAATCAATGGTTAGGATCATGATTGTGGGACCACATAATTCCATAAATGCAAATCTTTGGTACTGTGTTTTTTTTAAATATCTCGAGATTTGAGAATGATCAACGGCTCAAATTTGAAAATAATGTTGTGCCTGATCATGTGAAGAGTTTCAATGGTTTAGATCATCATTTAATGTCCCATAAGTTTAAGAAAAAAAAGAAAAATGGATTGTATTTTTATTTTCTCGAGATGTACACCTAATCCCTGGCTGAAATTTGGACCTCCAACAACTCCTAGTTTTTTTTTTTTTCCTCTCTTCTCGCGATGTACACCTAGTCACTGGCTGAAATTTGTACCCCAAGCCGTTTTCAATATTCCAAAGAGGATTGACGGTTTTGATCATGATCGTGGGGCCCACAAAAGTCAATAAATGTGGATCTATAGTTTTTGTGATTTTCTATAAATATCTCGAGATTTGGTAAAGATCAACGGTTCAACTTTGGATACATGGCCGTGTTTGGTCTTTTTTAGTTTTCTAACCGTCCAGATTATCATGTATGGTCTGGGAAATGTATAAAAAAGCACATACAAAAACGGGGATGACAAAACACCGCTTCAAGCACTGTAGGGGCGCATATCTTTCCGCTTCAGACTTCTAAGTTTGTATGGATTCACGTGGGTTTTGGTCCTTTCCGAAAAAGACGTTTATGTCTTTAAGCGTTTTCGAATGGAGGGTCCTGTTCAAGTTCCCAAACAGTCTATTAATGTTTCTAAATAGCGTTTAGATAATAGGGGGATTTGGCCGGGGGTCCCTCAACTCATGACTTTGTTGCAAACAATCCACAAAAAAAAGTCATCAAGCCAAAGGTCCCTCTCACACTTTTTCATACCTGAAATGTCTAGTTTACCCTTTCTTTAAATCTTATCCCATGATTAGTGGGATATCCCATTAATAATGGCCAACTAACATTTAATTGCACACGATTAATGGAATCCCTAGATTTTCAAATAAATTCTAAAAACACACAAATAAATTTCAAAATAACGAAAATAAATTTTTAAAAAATGCAATAATTTCAAAAAACGGAATAATTTTTTTTTAAAAAGCAATATATAATCAAATAACACAGATAAATTTAAAAAGATGCAAATAAGTTTCAAAATATCCAAATAAATTTCAGAAAATGTAAATAAATTTCAAAAGACTAAAATAAATCTCAACAGATCCAAATAAAATTTAAAAAATACAAATAAATTTATAATAATGAAAATAAATTTTAAAAAATACAATAATTTCAAAAAACTCAATAAATTTGAAAAGACACAAATAAATTTCAAAAGACGCAAATAAATTTTAAAAAACGCATATAGATTTCAAAAAATGCAAATAAATTTGCTAAAAAACTCAGATAAATTTACCTAAAACACAAAGAAATATGACAGAAGATAGATAAATTTGAACAACACTCAGATAAATTTGAAAAAAACTCGGATAAATTTGAACAAAACTCAGATAAATTTGACAACAACTCAGATAAATTTGAAACAAACTCAGATAAATTTGACAAAAACTAAGATAAATTTGATAAAAACTGAAATAAATTTGACTAAATAGATAAATTTGCATGGGCTGGGTCAGCCTGACTTGACCCGACCTAGATTTGGACCAAAAGACCCAGAGAACCAAAACCAGGTCTTCTTCTTCACGTTATGGTGCTGGAATCAAAACCAGAACGTGGATCTGGAATCAACCTGGCCTGGGTTGCCCAAGTCTCCTTCCCCATACACAACTCTCTGCAACCAGAAAAGGAAGACAGCGTGGCTCTGTTTCTGTACGAAGCATATGGGCATTGGGCAGAATTATTGCTGTTACCCATGTGAGGCCATGGCAAGTGGCTAAGTTGTCATCTGCTCCTTTCAAGGCTTACTTTAGCAATATATTTATGTTGCTTTGGTGCCATTCATCGTCACTTTGAAAGAAGGGTGTGAGAAACAGAGGATCCCTACCTCACTGCAAAATTTAATCTCTCTGCAACCAGGAGGAAGACAGCGTTGCTGCCTTGGTCTTTTCTCCGATGATGGCACGACACCGGGTCGGCAGTAGTGGCGACGGAGACGGCCTATGGCCTCTCGATCTTCTCCCAGCCTCTGATCCCTACCGCAGCAGAAGTTACCATCAACACCGAATCTCTCTCATCTTGACGCAGTCATGTAATAACCAGCAGTTCCAAGGGCGCATTCCGGCAGAGGCGGCAAGGCTATGCGCGACGTAGCCGGAGAAGAGAAGGTGATTCTGATCATCAGAACTACTAGTTTGAAAAGACGAGAAAAGACGAACGAAAATTCGATGCAGTGTGCTTTTGGAGATGGACATGGTTTTGCAGACACAAGATTGCAGAGCATTACAACGACAGAAAAATATACATCTTCGATTCCGGCTTCCATTTTTCAAGGTGTTTCGTTTTCTATACGGCTCTGATAGGAGGGAGGAGGAAGATTGAGAGGATTTAGGAAGGAGGAAGTAGGGAGGAGGGAAGATTTAAAATTTCAAATTTCAAATTTTTTGCCTAAAACGGTTGGAAGGGTAATTTAGTCTTGAAAAATGAGATCATGTGGATGTAGGGACCTATGGCTGGAAAAAGTCTAGCCAAGTGGACCATAGGCCTTAAAAAGTTTTTCCTTGGACTGGAGGCCGGAAACATTGATTTATAGGGACCTTTCGCTAATTACCTCTAGATAATAAGAGGTGCAAATAAGACTTGCCAAACGGGCCCTAGGTAGGTATGAAACCTATTTCTTATTTGGATTTTAGAGAAATATGAATTTGAATCCGGAATTTTTTTTACCCAAGTTAACATATGATTTGGCCGAAATTTTTTGTTTCGGTTACGTGGCGTAACTTTTCCGTTCGACTTTCGATCAATTTCGGCTAAAAACAGGGATTTTGGGCGAAATTGGCTGAAATGGCTGAAATTTTTGAAGTGGCTAAAATGTTTTGAGGAATGCTTTCAAGCTTTGATTTTCAAAAAAAAAGTTAAATTTTATGGCTATGAAAATCTTGTTTAAGTTTTTATTATGGTAGTAAGAATGTGCTTAAATTTTATACTTATGTGTTATTATATTGTTTTATCATAATGAATTAAATGCATAAATTATATTTAACATTTTATTCTTTGTTTTTTCTAGTATATATGTATACTTTGATTTTATTTATTTTTCCAAAATGCACCAATATTCTAAATTGGCCGATTTGAGGGCTAGAACGAAACATTTTTTATTTTTTTTTTATTATGTAGGTTTTGAGGGGTTCTAAATAACAAGTTGAGAAATGTTCTCCAGCAAGTTATAGTATATGCAGTCTGGCTTCGTGAGGCCCACTTAGGCCCACATTTGATAAGTACAAGCCCTTTCACACTCTCATCCTCTCATGACATGGCAACGTGTCCAATTTCGCTTTCATCAAACCTTTATCCATTATTAGATTGAATCTCAAAAAATCTATGGTTAAAAGACCACTAAACATTAAAGCTACTACATCAAGGGCTAGTATGATCTGATGGGCCCTTTTTTTTTTTTTTTTTTTTTTTTTTTGGGGGGGGGGGGGGCGGGGGGGGTGGGTTGACCATTATCCATTTATATATGGGCCCGTTTAGTAATTTTACCGTAAAATAAAGATGAAGTAAAGCATCAAATCAAGAGAGAATAAAATATAAATAGGTTATGATAATATTTTATTTTTAGTTGTATGATACAGAATCTTCGTGACTTTTTATATAAAAAAGTAAAGTTTTTAGGTCTTTTAGTAGAGAAAGTATATTGCTTTTTTACTTCTTTTTATTTTTTTTAAAAAGGAGGGGGAATTTTGAAAAAGTATACTTTTGATGTGACCTCTTGTCTAAAAAAATGGAGGCTTTACTTGACTTTTACTAAAGTAAGTAAAGAGCCAAACAAGGGAGAACTTTTTCACTTACCCCACCCGTACTAATAATAAAGCATCTAAGTGGGCCCCACAATATATACGCAGTCTACTAAGGAGAACATTGCTCAAACAAGTTATATTTATATTTGATAATCTACATAGCTTTAATCCTATCTCATTTAATCATCCCATTTGTATACTTAAAAGGCTTGAAGCTCTTTTGTATAATTATACTAGTGCACTGGACAACTTGTTTCAAACCCAAATCTTTTGTCTCTGGGTGCACTACCATGGTTCTGCCTTCAATCTATTTCATTTGCATATTTAATTAGATTCTTGCAATCAGGATCCCACTTACATGAGGTTTGGGGTTAGGGTTTAAGAGTGGAAAACTGGTCAGGTCCAGTGTGATCGGACCAAACCAATTCAGGCTTGTGAATAGGTTGAACTTGGAGAATGGCCCAAAGGTCAAGGTCCTTGCTTACATCCAACCCATTTGTTTATAAGGCGAAATGTAATCCAGCCTCCATAAAAGTTCAAGTTAGGACTTCTTGACTCACTTCTAGACATGTCAATGCCGGCAAATATGCCTCACAAAAAAATTCAATCTATTGGGAAGCCCACTATGAACTGATAATCAAACAAATTCAATTGATTTCTTCTAAAACACTATTAAAGTACTCAAAAAAGAACAAACATAATAAATGTTGAAATATAAATATATTAAAAACTAAAACTAGAACAGATAAATCTAAAGCCGATCTCACCAACTTTATAAGAGATATGTGGGGGCCCTCACATTTAAGTTGGCGGTCCTTGCATTTAAGTTGATGAGAGTGGATATGGAAATGAGGGCCCCCACTCATCTCTCATAAAGTTGGTGAGAGTGTCTCTCATAAGAGCACTTCCCTTACATACTCGATACATATTATCATGTTTGTCATCAAAACATCATTTGCACATGAGGAAATGAGTACATACAACTATCTTAATTGTGTTTGGACTTTTTTTGAACTTTTTTCCACAATTTTCTAAAAAGCCATGAAGATTTAAGATATGAAGATTTGATGTTTATCATTTGTATAAGAACATTGAAAGGTTCAGATCATTAATAGTGAGCCCATAAAAAGTGTGAAAAATTAGATCTATAGTTAGAAAAAATTTTAATATTTTTTTCAAATTTCTCATAATCTATCATTTAGATATGAAACTAAACACCACGATTTCGTAGACCACCAAAAACATGAACAAGTAGCAGTGGGCTACTACTTTTTCTTCTTTTGGGTTTCCTTAGCTCCTTGTTATAACATATTCCTTATTAGCTCTTTTCGCCCTTTTACTCATTTGGGGGTGTTTCTAGGCCAAGTTGGCTGATTAAGTTTGTGAATGCCCAATTTATTTATTTATCAGCCCAAAAATTAGGTTAATATCCAAGACACGGCCTTTAAATTATGCTTTGGCTAACCAATTTGGAAAATATAAGTGCCTTCTTGTATTAAGTAAGTTGGGCCAATGCACAGTGAGCTTAGGCTGGCCCAACCCATTTGCTCTAGGCATTCACATGCATGCACCCTCTGAGTAGGGTTGTAAATGGGTCGGTTCTAGTATGGCCCATGTTGAACCTGGAACCGGAACCGTAAAGGAGAAGGTGGAATCGGATCCGGACCTAGAACCGGTTTCTTGGCTTCGGAATCGAAATCAGAACCATAAATGGGACGGGTATGGATCTAGGTCCGGGTTTAGGTAGAGAATGATATTTAAAAAACATGGCTTTTAGGAGAGATTTTTGAAAATTGAGGTAATATGTTGGGTCTTGGGTCCACGGGTCCGAACCAAGGTGGAACCGAAACCGGACTCATTTACTTATCAGGGCCTAAATAAAGACCCAGACCCTGTTTTTAACAGGTCGGAACCTCTAGATGATCGGAGAATCAGGTACCCATTTACATCCCTACCTCTGAGAGACTCACTTGCATTTTAACTATTAGTTATGAGCATTGTTGGAAAACTCTCCGAGTTGGCTCTTGACTCTCCCGAGTCATCTAATTTTAATAAGTTGTTGGCATTCCAAACCATTTCATAGGCAGATTTAGTTTTAAACAATTAAAATTTATTTGTAAATAATTATGCATGACGTTTGGAGTTAGTAATTTAAAAAATGATGAATATTGGAATGCAATTTGAAAGGTATATTTGATCTTTTACATTTGGTATTTGGATTAACAAATTATGTAATATGCAATATTCTTTCTTTTATTTTTCTTATTGTAGTACTTTTCGCATATACAACTTATTAATTTAAATTGATTATTACGAATGCAGGTAAATAAATGTATTTTTATATTTTGTGAGTAATGGACTCATTTTTAAACATTCTTGAGATTATTTATAATAAAAAAAGGACTCTGCTAGTCTCCGTGTTGACTCTATCCGAGTCAATTTTTTTTGCATTGGATGAGTCGAGTTCGAATCACAAGTTCTCCAACCTTGGATATAAGCATTGCCATCATAGCCCAATTCTAGCTTGACATTAACACTGTTTTGAAGTTGATCCCAATTTGAAGGGACAATACAAAGATGACAATGAACCATGACCTTGATTAACCCAAAAGGTCCTCCCATCAGTTCATGGGTTAGGTCCAATCAAATATTGAGTCCTACTTGTATGTCATTGGTTCAAACTTTTTGTGGATGCGAATTAAGGAATTTCTTCGAGCCCATTCCAGTTGGAATCCGGAATTAATTATATAGTACTTGCACAATTTCATTACATTACTAAGAAAAATTTCACTCCAATCAAAATTACTTTTCTAACAAAATTATGTCTAGTGCATGTGACCAAAATAAGAAAAATTAAAATCAAATCAATATTGTATATTTTTGGATGGACCTAATTCTTATTTAAAGTAAGTATTGGCTTCACGACATATATAGCAAGGTAAGATGATGACTGTAAGAGCCTTGAATTTCAAAGGTAGGGTATGCTTATATTTTTAAACAATTTGGACATAAAGAATCTTAAGATTGTCTTTGATAATGGAATTACAGTGAATAAACGTAACCATCCTTTGCAACAAGAATTTCTTGTTGAGCTCACTTTACAATGATATTATCTCACAACCAAATCAAAATTTCTTTTATTTTTTTGGTACCCAGCTTAACAGGGGGCTCTTAGACTCAAGAGAGCCCACACATGGGAAGCGAAGCCCACACACATGAAAAGAAAAGACCACAATCAAATTAACTTAAAAGATGAGATAGGGGTACAAAGTAAAAAAATACATTTTCAAATCTATAAAATCTTCACCCTAAAGGTCTAATTATTTGCATAGAATACATATAAATTGAATAGATGGGAGTTTACATCATGAGTTGTTAAGAATAAAGCCTAAAGGTGAAATTAAAAAATGACCACTCAATGACCTTCTCTCTAATTGAAATTGAATGAAGGATAGGTCATTACTCCAGTTAATCAGTAATTCCACACCTAGGCATCTTATCTATATATTTACCACTTTTTTTATAGAGCCTTTTGTATATACCACACTAAGGTTTGTAGAATTTGTAAATAGGCCCATGAGGTTTTATTATTTGTAAATAGGCATCTATCTTTTCTTTTTAATACCTTTTATATCCCTAAAATTAATATTCCTAACAAGAATGGGCAGCTACTGTGAGATTTATCTTAGATTTTTATATAAATAACAGCTCTGCCCTTACATCCATTAAACAAAATGGGTATATTATATCTACAAAAATACAATTATTTTATCTCAAGTCTCAATTATTTCTCTCAATAACTCTCTCTTACACATGACCAGGAGTGCACCCAGGTACAGGGTCCTAAGGACTGAAGCCCCCACCCATATATAAGAAAAGTTTAAAATCCCCCCCCTCGAATTTAATAAATTAATATATTTTTCAACATTTGCCCTTCCCTCAATATTTCTTTTACAGAGAGCCAAACACCACTGACCACTCCCCTTTGCAAATCCTAAAATTTAATTAATCTCTTTTTTACATTTGCTCGTTCCCCCAATATTTCTTTTACATTACCCCTACACATTAAGTAAAATCATGTATTTTAAATTTTTCATCAGTCTAGTGGTGGGTCATGTATGAATTGGATAAATTATAACCGATTATAAGTACAAGTGTTGATTGTCGTCGTAATCAATTTGGATTTAATGAAATGAGCCCTATATTGATAAGAAAATGAATATATGTAGGGTTGTTTTCTCCCACTAAGTGCAATTGTTAATGTTACATGCTTTATAAACAAAATTAAATATAAGCTTTTGAAATTATGCATATTAGGATAAAAGAGATGGACAAAAGTGTCATTTCGCACTAAAGACCTATGGTAATTTTGGGGACACAGTAGGTATTATAATCAAAATGCCGGTGTCTATTTGTAAATACTAAAACCTCAAGAGCTTATTTACAAATCCTATAAACCTTACGGTTATATATAAAAAAAAAGAAAATTCCTTTATAAGAACAATCAGACTTTCAATCTTAATTTTATTTGTGGGCCACACATTGATGATTTATCACTCCCCTGGGCTGATGATGGTCCACTTTCTGCCACGTGGACGGTTATGATAAAGAATCACATGAACAGACAGCAGCTGGATGATTGAGTGGACGGACGGTTATGATAAAGAATCACATGAATAGACAGCAGCTAGATGATTGAGTGGAGAGTACAAGTTAGAGAGCAGACCCGCCGGCCTTTCGCCCCTTTCTCTTGATGTTCGTGCGCCTCTCATCGCTCCTCCTCCCGACCCGCTTCATCATCCCCACCGCCGCCAAACTCAATCTCCACCGTCGATCAATGTCCTTCATCACAGGCCCACCCCAGGACACCATCTCACCGTCCACCACCCGCATCGGCTGGATCGGCACCGGCGTCATGGGCCGCTCCATGTGTGCCCACCTCATCTCCGCCGGCTACTCCGTCACCGTCTTCAACCGCACCCCCTCCAAGGCCCACCCCCTCCTCCAAATGGGGGCCCACCTCGCGGACTCCCCCAAGTCCCTCGCCGCCTCCTCCCACGTCGTCTTCACCATCGTCGGCTACCCCTCCGACGTCCGCTCCGTCATCCTCTCCTCCTCCGGCGTCCTCTCCGCCCTCCCACCCGCCGCCACCGTCGTTGACATGACCACCAGCGACCCCTCCCTCGCCGTCGAGATCGCCGCAGCCGCCTCCGCCCGGGGCTGCTCCGCCGTCGACGCCCCCGTATCCGGTGGCGACCGCGGCGCCCGGGAGGGAAAGCTGGCCATCTTCGCCGGCGGCGACGAGGGGGTCGTCCGGCGGCTGGCGCCGCTCTTCCAGTGCATGGGGAAGGTGAATTACATGGGCGGGCCGGGTTTGGGGCAGAGCGCGAAGCTGGCGAACCAGATCACGATCTCGTCGACGATGGTGGGGCTGGTGGAGGGGATGATATACGCCCACAAGGCTGGGCTGGATGTGGGTTTGTATTTGGAGGCGATATCGGCGGGCGCGGCGGGGTCGAAGTCCTTGGATTTTCATGGGGGGAGGATATTGAAGAGGGATTTTGAGGCGGGGTTCTTTGTGCATCACTTTGTGAAGGACCTCGGCATCTGTTTGATGGAATGCCAGCGGATGGGGGTGGCGCTGCCCGGGCTGGCGCTCGCACACCAGCTGTATGTGTCGCTTGTGGCGCATGGAGAGGGTGGTTTGGGCACCCAGGCCCTTGTTTTGGCTCTTGAGCGGCTTAACAATACCCAATTGAAGTCCCTTCCACCGCAGCCTTCAGAGTAATGTCACTTTTTTTTTTTAACTTATGGTGTAGGCTATGGTTTGTTCTATTGTGCTCTTCTGATTGCTTGTTCTGAGGATGCTTTGTTATTTCATGATGGATGTGCTTGTATGGGGTTGTGTTGTAAGTACTCTTAGCTTGATAATTGGTGGTTGCTTTTGTTGGATGGTCGTTTAACGCTTCAAAATCATCCATTGTCAATACCATCTTGTTGAGATGTTGCATTCGAATCTTTTGTTTAATTTGATTTGCAGTTAAAGCACCAGCCTGTAATTTATTTGCAGCTAGATAAATCTGCATCTACTTCCTTTGGCTGCTGCCATTTTAGGTGTGGAGTAACTCAAGATGTGTGTGTGCGCACATGTGACAGAGTGAGGAGTGAGAGTGAATTTAGAAAGATGGGATTTATGGTTTTAGCTTGTATCTCTGTTTCAATTGAGAGTTCCATTCTGACCCTAGATTGAAATTATGGTCTCCAGCTTGTGTATGTGTATAATGTTTTAAGCCAAAATCCATCATTTTGATGGAAAACTGCAGATCAGTGGATAAATTTCATTGCTCCAAGAACATCATAAATGTCATTAGTCTTTCTAATAAGGTTGGAACGGCTGAATTCAAACTTGAGCTTTTACATGCTGTAGCTTGGAGTTGTAAATTTGTCTAAGTAGACTATACAGTCATGGTAGAATGGAGGTTACAACCGCTCAATGTTGTCCTAATAAGGGAGATTATGAGGAGGTGGTATGTATGCCCTTTGGATAGGCTGATGCGGCATCTTTAACATGCTCTTGCGAGATGAATGTCCCATTGACAACGCTCAGCTTGGATCGGAAATTTGAGAACTGAGGATTGGAGATACCTTTGATGAGAATATCAGCAATCTGATTAGAAGCGGATACATATTTGAAAGCCAAGTCACGATGTTGTCACTCACAAAGTGAAAATCATTCTCGATATATTTGGTGGATGATTGGAAAACTGAATTAACAGAGGGATAAGTTGCTCCGATGTTGTCTCACCACGCTGTAGGAAGAGTAAAGAATGGTACAGCCAGTTCCATTAACGAGGGTTGTCGTAAGGTGAGTTTGACCACGGTAGTTGAAACAACTTCATATTCGGCCTCGATTGAGGACCTAGCAACTTTTTGTCTTTTGATGATCTAGACAACTAGCCCAATACGCGTCTAAATAAGCAAACCAAATGAAGCAAGGTGATGATGGAAGTGTGAGACTCAAAGTTGATTGTGTTTGAGGTATACTTTTCACAAGAGACCAATGATCAAATATGGGGTGATGCATGTATTGGCAAATGCAATTAACAGTAAATGCGATGTCTGACCTTGTTAAGTTAAGGTGTTGTAGCTCACTAACAATATTTTGATACTTAGTTCCGTCAACAAGAGGAGAGCCAGATCGTAACGACATCAGCGATGAAGAGGCAAAGGGGGTGGCCATTGGATTAGCACATCCATACAAGCTCGAGAGAGATCAGCGATGTACTTATGTTGGCTTAAGAAAAGTCCACGAGGTAAATGAATTGCTTCAACATCCAAGAAGTAGTGTATTGGGCCAAGGTCCTTGACAACAAAAGTGGAGCCTTAAGCACGAACAAGGGTTTGATTGTTCTGAGTGTTGTTGCCTGTGATGTTGAAGTCATCAACATAGATTAATAAATAGAGAGGAGTCCCCCTTTTTATGAAGAGTGAACAGGGATGGGTTATTCCTTGAACCTCAAAAGCCATAGGTCAAGAGAAAGCAAGTGTTACTATCATGGATTAAAAAATCGGCCTATACCGAACCGATATCTCAGTAATATCGCCAAAATCTTGGCCTATCTCGGCCGAGATGAAATGCATATCGGGAGAACCGATATCTCGGCCGATATTTTCAAAATATCGGCCGAAATGTGATAAAAAGGGTAAAAACCTTAATTTTTTCATCATTTTCCCCATCTTCATTTTCTTCTCCTCTCTTCTCATCTCCTTGCTACCCATAGCAGCAGCCATACTCCATCACACATCCCTCTTGCATATTTTCAAATCCCACATCTATTTTTTGAAGAAAATATTATCTAAGGTAAGAGAAAATCAACTTAAAGCATTTTATTATGTGTTTTTTTTTTTTTTTTTTTAGATGAAGCATAGAAATCATTGGGTTTGTCACTTTTGTTGTGTTCTTCATTTAGAAGTTAGATCTACATACTTCCATCCTAGATCTACTCATACACATGATTTTGAACTTTTTTTTCCCAATTTTTTTTATTTTCGGATTTTTTAATATTTGAATTATAATATATCATTTTTTGGGGATTTCATCATAAATATGTTCTTTTAATAATTCATGATCATTGTATGGTGTGTAAATGATTGATCAACATACTTTTATACTATATCTATATATTTAGGATTTTGAAAATGATTTTATTAAATCTTTTTTTTCCTGAAAATAATTGTTGTTACTTGTCAGAATATTTGTGATACCAAAGGCTTATGAATAGTGTGTAGATGATAGATCTACATCTACTCATAGTCATAAACATCAAATAAACCATGAACCTTTTGATGCCCAAGTGCTTTATGATTTATCTATCTCACTATCATGTTTTTTATTTTAATATGTTATCTTCGGGGTCTTGAATTTCACAAATTATTTCATGATTGAGAAAGTATTAAATGATGATTGATATATTATCTTTACTTTCTTATATTTTACACTAATAAATTGATCATGAGCATCAATAATAGTTGCATTATATGAAATACTGGAGAAGACAGCGAACTGCGACACGGACATGACTCATAACTTAAGGTGACCGAGATTTTGATTTATTGTTGTTACTAATGGAAAAAAAAATATTGTTTTCCAACATTTTCTAATGTTCTTGATTTTTTGGATATTTTTGCGAATTTTTTTGGATTAAAAAAAAATTCATACCGCGACGGACCGATATTCGCGACCGATACTGATATCATATTGGTTTTTCTGCCCGGCCGATACCGCGACCGAAATCGAGATTTTAAACCATGGTTACTATGGAACCAAGCCTGGTGTTTAAGCCCATATAGAGATTTTTTTAATATCATACCTTTAAGCCTCTGAATTGGGTTGCATCTTGGATGGGTTAGGCTTGGTATTGAGCTAGCCCAATCTGGCCTCCATTGCATGTGGGTGAATCCGAGTTTGAGCCTGGGATGAAACATGAAACCCGACTTGCCAAGCCCGACCCAAGAATCGAGAAGAAGAATCAACTATAGTATCCAGTTCCTATCAAAATATGCCGGTGCTATGTTATTAAGTTAATTATGATTTTAGCCCGTGTGCCTTTACTATGGCTTCTCTTGTACTAGTTTGTCAATAATTAAGGCTAAAAGGAATTCATGTAGTTGACCCCAACATAGTTGGTGAAAGTCTTTGATGATGATGATGCTGATGATATTCTTGTTAGGGTAAATTTTTTATCCCTTCAGTCTCGTAGGCATTGCCTCATCCGTCTCAAAGGGCCTTTGTGTGGATTCATTTGTTGCCATCAAACATGGTTGGTTCAGTGCCCCTTCTTTTAATGCCTCTAATGTACTCAAAGCTGTCCACTTGAACTTTAACTGACAATTCTAAAGGATGGGTTTTTCTTTCTTATTAGCCCGAATTCACAAGGGCTTCACCAGCATCTGCATTGCTTTATATGTCCCAAAATATCAGCACCTGTTCCCTCTATGCTTAACATTAGCTTTTACCTTCTTGTGCCCAAATTGCAGCCACATCCATTCTTTCTGCGTCATCAGATATGGTCAGAGTTCTTCTCCATTTTTTCTCATTGTTTTACCTCATTGTCGTCCCAACAGTGTGTTTGAACTATTTGACAATTCCATGGGACTCGTTTTCTCCTTTCTCATCACCTTCATTTAGATGCATCAACCATCTTTCGCAGTGACTTGTCCATCCCAAAACACTAATACATCGATTCCTCCCAGTCAGGTCAGTTGAAAGTTTGTTATCTTCTTGTCATGAATTAGTAGTTTGTGTCCTTCCAAGAGGTACCTGGATTTCTATGAAAATAATACAGATGAAGATAGTACTTGGTGAGGAATTGACAGCATTTTGAAGGACAGGTATTTGATTCATTGGGGATGATGCACAAATTTTTACAATTGGTATAATGGATGGGCTATACAAATTGGGCTACAGAATTTGGCCAAGAATTCATGCAGCTAACCCCAACATAGTGGGACAAGGCTTTGATGATGATGATAGTGTACAAGCTGAATTTGGTATTCAGATATATAAAACATGTCATTCAAAGCAACTTAAAGCAATATTCTCCCACACATTTGTTTGTTGCAAGCAAGGGTAGAACAAAGCTTCGAAGAAGGGTAGAATAATGTCCCAAATTGCTCACAATAAGAGATGAATGCAGGATGTAAGACAAGGGTCATCGTTATGCAAGCCAAGCATGGTGAATGGGTTGTTAGCAGATGTGTGAAAGAACATACTCATCTATTGGTGCAAAGAGAGAATATAAAATGAAAGAAAATGGGTGGAGAGGGAAAAATCAATGACTTTATTTCCTGTTAGTCCAATTCTCAAAATCCCTTGATGCTGTTCATATTGCCTAGTCCATCCCAAAACATTGTTCCATGGATTACCCAGGCTTCATCTAGCAGCCTACTCGGTTTTGGAATTCAGATAGATGAAAAATGACATTCTAGGCGGCTTAATGTAATATGCTCTTGGACATTTGCATGTTACAAAGAAGGGTTCAATAAAGCTGCAAAGGAGGGGACAGTCAAAGGCTAGAAACGTCCATTATCAGAAATAAGAGAAGGATGCAAGGCAAGGATTGTTATTACCTTAGCCAAGCATGGTAAATTTGTTTTCAGTAGATGCGTGAAAGAACATAACAATGAAATGGTAGGGATTTGAAAGGCAATACAAGAGAGACGTTAGGCTAAAGGTAAAATGCTCATGTTCCTTTGCTGATGAAAATTTCTGTAAGCTACATATGGTCTTCTCCTTTGCTTATTCCTGTGACCCTCTGGGCCTCTACTTTCGTTATACACACTTAAAAAATAAAAATGAAAACTTTTTTCCTCTTATGATGAATTTTTACTATTTTACAAACTCTAGAGCTCTTTTCTGCTGTTGGATCTTTGATACATTTGCTGAAACCTGACCCAATTGCAAAGCACCCCTTATCATCACCATTGGCCTAGAATCATAAGAATTTACATTTTTTAACATTATATTTTTCAAAGAGCTGACCTACTCATGTAAGCTTAATAAAACAATCAGATATTCACGTCGGTGGGTAATGATGCTAGATTAAAGTCATGTTTCCAGAGGCACATGGTTTGTGCTTAGCTCAATAATTTGCATCAGTCTGATCCTGATCATCAACATCATCATTATCATTATGAACTGAGTGTGTGTGGGCGTGTGCATGCTCCTTGAACTGCGCAATAGATTTTTGTTGTGATGTGTCTTGAGATAAAAGTTGCTTCCTTGTGGTTGCATCCATATTCAAAACCAAATGTGCAGGTCAGGATGGTATGCCATCTTAGTTGTGATTTAGGTGACACAATTCCCACCGACCAATAGAACATTATTCGTAAATGCCATTAGTTTCATTTTTCTAGTTCCCTGTTTTTTACAGTGTTGTTGATTTGCAACTTTAAATATATCTGCTTTTAGGACAGAAAAATGCTTATTGACGGTCGAGTTCTGATGAGATTCAATCTTCAGTTCTCAACATTATCATAAGCTAAAGCTACCTAAGCTGCTATGTCCTTTATGTCTCTCCATTCATGATGGAAAGAGTCAAATGGCAGGGCAGCTGACATGCTGTATGGAATCTTAGAAAATATTCACATGGGCCTGTTCCATTAATCAAAGGATAAAAGAAAGGAAAAAAAGAAAAAAAAAAAAAAAAACTGTTGTTCATCGTTGCAAAGAACAAATAACATAAGAATATCATGTTATAGACAACACCATTCTCATACTTGGGCTGTTACCTTGTCCTGAAATTACAGCACATGAAACCAATTTGTGTAGAAACATAAAAGCAAATGCAATTTTGGTAAAAGAGTCAGAGATATAAACCAGTGCCTACATCTTACTGAGACTCAGGACGATCATCATAGAAGGGAACTGCTCTTATCTCATTGCTAACTTCTGTCAACCTTGCCAAATTGGGAGATTGTAGCTAACTAGCACCATCTGGTGGGGCGCATTTCAGTGATTAGTGTGTCTGCGATAATTCGCTGCTGAAGACCAACAAATGAGATTGCAGATAGTCTAGCCGAGCTTAGGCTATTTTCTACACTCACCTTCACTAAAAACCTTCCATCCATTACTGGAGGGCTTCCTGCATATTGACATAATGGTAGTTCATGGTGAGAGATGGAAATGGGGCATTGTAAAGGTGTGAATCATTTCGGTTCCTTTTCAAAGCACGGTGGGAGGAGTCAAAGACAGGCGATACTCACTCTTTTCAGTATAACAGGTCTATTTGTCTAGATTCTGTCTCTTTTGCTTTTCTAGATTATTTACACCTTTTTTCTGCATGGTTCTGGCTTCTCTCTGTTTAGTTTTCACTGTTGCTCCCTTATGTATTTGCTTCTTCCTGTTGGGTTTTAACCAAGTTACCTTTTCCAAACGAAGGAAAGAAAATGCAATTTAGTGTGAGTACCACAATACCATCACCTCATCATCAAGACTAGAAAGATTAAGCATGATTGTTGCTGTTACAAGAAGCATTTTAGATGAATCCATGAATATAGGGTGAAATTTAAAAAGAAAGGAACTAACCATGGCTTATGGGAAGACATGAAGTACATACAGTAAATAATCACTAATACTTAACTAGGAAACTGAGACACTACTATAGTGTAAGGATTTGCCAATCAAATGAGAGAGAGAGAGAAAAGTGACAGAGTAAATGATACGATGGTGAACTGCAGACATATTGATGGAATGACATGATCAATATTGTATGATGAAAGATGAAAACAATATTAGTTTGGTCATGAGTCTTTGCGGACTATAATTTTAGTTCAACAGCAATTGTGGAAGATAGCAATGTTATATAAGTGAAGCTGAAGTTTCAGATCTAAGAATCATTGTTGCTCTCCAGCATAATTGGCCAAAAAACTGTCCGTTTAAATTAAATGTGGCAGACACTCTTAATTATTGTATAATTCATTTACGAGCATCCTTGACATAAAAGAAGAATGGAAAGGAAAAAAAAAAAACATTACAAGGTTTCTGATACTTGGGAAATCATCGGACTCAACTCAGCAACCCTGTAAATTCCTAATGATTTGAGTTTGATCCAACGACTTATATTATAAATTATGATCCTTTTTATTCAACTTTGTGTTCAAAAATGCGATCTTTGTTTATGTCTACTTGTTTTCTTCTGGTTCTTCTCATTTCTTGTGTAGGAGATATGTCATCGGAATTTGGAAGCAATTTTGATTAGCTGACATGTTTTCATAGATTTCTTTTGCTTCAGATTGGTGTTTTTGTTTTCATTGTGGGTAAAAGGGTTCGGATCCGTTGAGGGCAAGGAAGTAAGGAAATAGATGGGTGGCCACATAAGAAAAGAGAAAGGAATGTGGGTGTATTCCTTGCTTCTCCAGTGAGGGACATCCATTTTGGTGGCTCCCAGGAGTGCTCACTGAATAGGGTTCTTTTCTTTGCTTAAAAGCCATCAGGGAGTCCGGATCCTCTATTAGCACTCCATATGGTACTTTGCTATGAACACTTGATAGAAATTCTGGGCTTCTGAGTTGGGAGTAGTGGAACTTTAAATGCATGTCGCCTGTTGAAAATCCGAGCAGCTCACAATGAACATCCTCACCATTTGTGGGATGTCCCTAAACTTTAGGGCAACAGGAGTTGGTCGCATAAGATTTGACCATACAAGGAATAATGTGATTAACATATATTACTATATTACTATCTCCTTTTATTTCATTGTCATCTCTGCACACGTTTTTTTTTTTTTTTTTTTTTTTTTTATTTTTTTTTATTTTATTTTATTTTTATAGCTATTGGAGGGTTCCCAACCCTTTGGGTTGGACTAATCCCTCAAGGCCTAAAGGAAAGCCGGGTAAATTCTCCTGTAGTCCCAGTGTAGTAGTGTAGTTTCGAACCTACAACCTTCGGGTGCAAACCATGGTCTTAGGCCAACTGAGCTACCCCTTGGAATTAATGGACTTAGAACCTTCGTAATCCAAGCTTCTAAAGCTAGCTTGTATAATAGAGAATTTTTTACTTTTCAATGTGGGCAAAATGGATGGTCAAGATGAATGATTACCATAAAGGGCCTCACATTAGTTTATACTGACAATCACAAACATCTCAGGTGGGGTCGGGCTGCACCCTCTATCAAACTATGCTGATTTTTTTTTTTTTTAATGGATGGCTTGGATCAATTACAACGGCAAAATCCCACCATTGTCTTACCATCGATCATGTGGTCCATAAGTTGGTTCTGTTTGATAAGAATTGAGGAATTCCAGGGTTAAAAAAAGAGAGGTGCTATGAAAATCTTGGTCGTGCTTTCCGAAAGAATGTTTATTTGGGGGCCACTTGGACGCATGCCAGAGTAAGGTGGATTAGGTTTTACTGATGGAAATATCACTGGTGGACCGGACCATCTCAACCCTTGGTTTTCTAAGTGCATTTCTCACAATGGTCAAATTGATATGAGTGGCACTTCATGAGGATAAGGGTCCAAGGGTTTGGATTGATCAAATGGGCCTCATTCTACAAAATAGGTATGAGGTTGAAAGAAACCAAAGTTGAAGCGGAATCAATTGATGAAATGTTGGATAAATGGAGCCAACTGGCTCCTGATACTAATAGCAGGTTTGATTTATCAGTAAATTAGAGAATATTCACCAGATTGAAGTGGTCATCTTTTTTTGATCACCTAGGGTATCCCTTGCTAGCCCACCCCTTTGGACCTTTGACCTCCGGCCGGGGGGTCACCATACATGGCCCCACACACATAGTACCCGGATCACGCAAGGAGTGGGAGTCAATTATAGTGGTCATCTTCACACCAAGAAAAACTCTCAGCTCACCATGTCCAATCCGATTGTGAATATCATTCTCCCGAGTTCGTTACAGTTGGAATTCATAGAATGGATTCATTGATCTATTGGTTCACATCTGCAAAAGATTTCTTGCTTGTCTTAGAACTAATAGTATCATTGCAAGTATATAATCATTGTAATTTGCTATGATCTTCCCCTTACAATGCAAGGAGAATAATAGTATGAAAGTGGGTTTAAGCCTTAATATAGGCCAAGGTTCGGACCCAGATTTATGTTATGTACTCAGATTTATGTTATGTATTCAAATACCAATTTATTAAACCTAGAAGAGATTAATCTAAATGAATAAGCAAGCAACCACAAAAAGAGAGACGCGATTTATACGTGGAAAACCCAAACGTGAGAAAAACTATGGGTTTTTTCGCCTAGATCAACAGACAAACCAAGTACTATAAATCAAAGGTTACAAGAAGTATTTACAACCCTTGTCCAGTTGAACACAACTTAAGGACCGTAGTTGCACTTGCTGACGACAGCGCCTTTCACCTTTTCCAATGCTTGAATCTTCACGTGAAATACACTCGTATGTGAAAGAATTAAGTAGCTCTATACATTCATTTCTTATTTTCTTTCAATAAACAAAAGCAAACACTTAAGCCAAACAAAACAAAAACAAAAGCACACACAATTTCCTTTTTTCTAAAGAAAAGTAAAAGTACTTGCTTAAAGCTTTTCTCAATGTAGGTATAGCCCTTTTCATGATGGTATCTTTTACTTGCACCATCAATCCCTCCAAGCAACTGAGACTGCTTTTTTTTTTTTTTCTCTCTTTATTGCCTTGCAAACTTACCTTCCACATTCCTACCCAACTCATCTCACAAATCATATCAATCAAACATGCTTATATAACACAAGATTCAAAACAAAAAGAAGCACCATCATTCTCCAAAAAGCTCCAAGGCTCTTTTGGGATTTTTCCTCTACAGTCAAACATGAGAAGTTCCTACTCACTCCTAGTGTTGTATGTGCTGCTACATTTCTTAAAGATAGCCAAATCAGACCCAGACCCACTTCAAGATTTCTGTGTGGCTGATGTCTCCACCCACCAGACCATTTTCTTAAATGGTGCACCCTGTATGAACCCATCCATGGCACTTCCTTCCCACTTCATGACTTCGGTGCTGTCGAAACCCGGCGACACAGGAGCCAACCCCTTTGGCTTCAATGTCACCCTCACCAACACCAAAAACATGCCTGGATCAAACACTCAGGGCCTTACAATGGCTCGGGTCGACATAGCCGGAGGTGGCCTGGTTCCACCCCATGCTCACCCGCGGGCGTCTGAGGTCACATTAGTCCTCACAGGCACACTCCTCGTCGGCTTCGTCGACACATCCAACCGTCTATTTGCACAACAGCTGAGGGTGGGTGACTCATTTGTGTTCCCCAGAGGAATGGCCCATTTCCTATACAACCTTGATCAAAAGGAGCCGGCACTCGCCATATCTGGTCTCAATAGTCAGAATCCTGGCTCACAGATCTCTTCACTTTCCAATTTTGCGACGAAGCCAGTCATCATGGATGAGATTTTGAAGAAGTCCTATCGGATCAGTGGGCAGGATGTTGAGAGGATTAGAAAGAACCTTGGTGGTTGATTAGCTTTCCAATTAAGAGAATAACTTGCATGCTTAAATATATTTACAGCTACAATGATATAAGAATGCACTTGGAATTCTATATCCATCATTGAGATCAAGGTCTATTTCTTAACACATTGCTATAAGGCCTATTGTTACCTTGAGTTCTATTAGTTTCTTTGGAGTTGGTGGAGTGGTTAGGACCATGGTTCCTTCCTCTTCCGGAGCTAGAGGTCTTGGTGTTGACCTCCGATTCCCCCTTCTTCAAGAATCGAATGTTGAGTTCACTAGTGCTACCGCCTTAGGGCCAAAAGGGTGTTTATTTGTAATCAAATATGCCCCCATTTGGATCCTTGGAACTCATTTGTCCTACATTAAGTTTATATGTAGATTGATTTATATTGTGTATCTGTAATTGGTTATGGCAAAGTACAAAATAACTTTGGATTACTGATAACTCGGGTAATTGAAACACGGTCCATACTAGCTTACCCTTGCCAAGTTTCACCTCTAAGCTTTCAAGTCGACCTCATCAAGGCCCACCAGTAGATTGATCATACATAAAATAAATAATTTGTTCAAAAAGAAAGAAATAATAATTAGAGTTTTTTTTTTTTTTTTGTAAAATAATAAATAGAGTTAATCACGTGTAAATAATATTATCAAGATCAATGTAATGATAAGCCTTTTTGAATTGGTTGGAGAGAAATAGCAGCCTCCAACAATGGAGGGCAGCCCACTTATTGGGAATCCGAGCCCCACATAAAGCCCTTTGCATGCATGAGATGTCCCCATATTTTAATCCTATTGCAGTTGGTCCCACCAATATTTTAATCCTATTGCAGTTGGTCCCACCATACAATTGTGCATATTATTATTAATATAATTAATGAATACGATTAATAATGTATATGATTTTGTTAATCGCGTTAATAACCATATGCTGAAACTTAAGGTGAAAGCAACTCTTTTTTGACTAAGATTCAATGACACCACATTTACAGTAGAACGCGTTCATTTTGAGTGATTTAGATTTTCAATTTATAGGCCCCATTGTGGAGTTCCATTACACTCAGCAGGTCCGCACTCATGCACACATCTCAACTCCAAATTTCAACATATATATATATATATATATGGAAATGCTCCTATAAGAAATATCTCTCACCTTATATGAAAAATATGGGTGGGGGCCCTCGCATTTAAGTTGTTGGCATTGGATATGGATGTAAGGGCCCCCACCTAATCTCTCATTTAAGATGAGAGATATCTCTTATATATTATGTTAGTTTGGGACTAACATAACTTTGATCGGATCATCATAAATATAGGATTTGTTTGAATAACACAACATAAATCTTGAAATCTAAACACATACATGACTCTATTGCGGTCGCCTGATCTGAACCGCTAACTTTGATCAATTGGGGATTTATTACAGTCCTCCACTACAGCCTTTCTACGTAATCTCAATAGAATCACCAATGTATTGTGCAGAGAAGAGTTATAACCCCTAAACCCTATATATAGATTTTCCTAGACAACTCACTTCCCATCGTGAAATCTAGATCTAATTACGATTTAGATTTCTCTTTATCATATAGGAAACTTTGGTCTTCTTAAGTGGGGGACCCACATGGGTGTGTGCCATTGGGCCACACTTAACCCCAATAATTCTAACAAATGGAACTTGCACTGTTGGAGCGAACCAAAGTTCGAGTCATGCATAGGCGGCGGGTTAGACCAAGTCAGAAAAAAGTCACGCCAGTACAACGTGGCGGCAGCAAATGCTCACGTGCGATCCTCGATACATGAATTTCAAACAAACCGGGTGTTTGGAGAATGTCTATTACTTTCTAAACTTGTTAACAGTTAAGATAAGAATTTGCTTTTGCAAACCAAAGCGAAGCCCACCACGAATTCACAGTTCACAATATAACACTCAACTTTCTGAGGAAACTGACAATTGATTAAAGAAAGAAGAAAACAAGGGTCGGTGACAAATACCACCAATGTGGAAATGCATTTCCAAGGAAGAAGATTATATTTATAGCACAGGATGCTCCAATCAAAAACGTGTACACCGACTGATGGGCCCCACCATTTGTAAGATTATAAAAAACAGAATATGAATAGTAGCATTGGAGATTAAAAAAAAACATGGGCCCATAAAGTCTAATAACCATTGTAAATTTGCTGTTAGTGAGTGGTTTATTGTTTATATAATAACATATTCTTGATAAATCTCCAAAGTATTCCTTACTGAGCCAAACGCTTCTTCATATTCACACCTGGTTCTTTTGAGATAAGTCGCAATTCAGTTTTATTACAATAAATATTCGAGATATGTGGTCATTAAGTTTAGGAGCTAAAATCAAGATTAAGATCTTGATTTGACTAACATTGACATCACCCCTAATTTGCATGCTAAGTTTAGGAGAGATTCCATCTTTGTGTTTTTCTTACTTTTCATGTATCTAGTTTCATCCCGCGAGCAGTAGCAGTAGTAGCATACCCAAGAAATTTTCCTTGGGGATCTACTATGTGTGTGTGAAGAGAGAGAGAGAATCTGCTATGTGTGTGAGAGAGAAAGAGAGTGTCTCTAGGGGTTTCAAAAATCTTTTTTAGGGTCAATGGCCCCCACTTGTCCCAAGTTCCACCCTTGCAAGAAGTGACAAATGCACACAACATATTGGATTCTCTCTAAAAAGATTCTTTTTACTGGATTTTATGAGAAAAATCCTCTTAGATCCCGTTGGGACGATAAAGGCCTTACAATGGTTTGCATTCGCACGAGAAGAACGATATTGTTTTTGCTTCTTCTTTTTCCTCCTATTTAGGACATGCATATTTGAAATATGAATATTGAGAATTCTTCTATTCCATCTCAAATCTAGCTACATCATACCAAAGCCGGCTACCACATCAATACCACATCAATATCATACGCATCTTAAACTCATGTCCATTTCGAACTGATGAAATCCAGCTCTGATACCATATTAACAACAAGAAATACCAAAAGCTCGAGCTGCTATTTAGCGGCATAACAATTCACATCAACACATGCATAAGTTTGAAAGGTTAGATGCTCAAGACATAACAAAATCTTTTCATTCTAACATCTCTAAAGATCTTCAAAACTCTTATTCCATGAGTTGATGGTGTTTGGATCGAGGGATTAGGATGAGAGCCATATTCCACTCTTGTAGGAAGAAGGAGAAGAGAGGAAAGTAAGAAGAAGAAGAAGGAGAAGAAAAATAAAAGTAGAGTTGAGGAGGAAGAAGAAGAAATGAACAATAATATCTATTTTTGCGTTGCTCAAGATTAAAATGTCCAAAAAAGAAAAAACAAGAGGCAGGAGGGTTTTTGCCATCAATATTAAAATTTTAGAGCTTTTATTGTCCTCATGGGATCTAAGGGTTTTTTTTTTTTTTTTTTGTAAAACTCTCTTCTTTTTATTATTAATTTCTCATATTCTACTTTGCAACCTCTAAAGAACCAGAAAAAAAATAGACATACACACAAAATACAAGTATATGGTTTTGGAAATGCAGGCACACAAAGAAGCATTTAGTCTACAAAACAATGGAAATTTATAATAAAAAAAAAAGTAGAGATTTTATTGTATGGGATAGGAAATTACACTGGATCTATAGGTTGACAATGTCACTTATAACAAATTTTTATTAATTTCTGAAGAATATTAATTCTAAAACTTCTAATTTTTATTATTTTTACATATTTTTTTATGGTCAATCCTTTTTTTGGCTGGAAGTGATAGTTATATTAAATGCACAAACAAAACAATAGTCTAAAACATACAACAACAGAAACAAACAGCCAAAAACCTAGCTAAACAACTATCTTACATCAAAAGTGGAGGTTTCTAACCTATCTAAACAACTATCTTACATCAAAAGTATAGGTATTAGTAGCCAAAAAAGGACCACTCTGATGGTCAAAATAAATTATCTTCAGAAGATGTAGTAATCCTGCAGTTCCCTAAAACTATGCCAAAATGCTCCTAAGAATCTCTATCTTCATTCTGGCTTATCTTCTCCTGCACATATAATGGGTGAATATGAATAGTGGGAAGAGAGAAGTAATGGAGGATAAGAGTTGGAGACTTTAGCTTAATTAGATGATTTGTGATCTGGTTACAGTCTCTTTTTGCAAAAAGATACTTTCCAATTCAAAAGTGGAGGTTTCAACCTTTTTAAAAATACTCTGAGGTGGTCTAAATACCGATACGATGGATACATATTGATGAGTTAGGCCTGAGTGGCCCAGTCCGTGATGAGCCAAAGCCTAAATTAATGGAGATCCGTTTGGTCCAATGGAGTCCGGGCCTAAATCCACGATGCTGGCCACGTCACAGCAACCCACGTCGCTTCGGAAGTAGTCAGGCCACATCCCGTTTTAACCAAGTCATGCGGAGAATATCCCAACTGCCTCACCCATTAGGACAGCTCGAAGGCTCCTCTTGAACGGCGCTGTAAAGTCGTCCCCATCTGTTAAGGGAAGACTATAAATTGAAGAGCCTCTCAGCACTTGAGGGGCAAGCAATATTCTTCCTTCTACACTCTCTCTCATTCTCTTAAGTTTGTAATCCCAGGACACTTTGAGATATAATATATCCGGCGACCTCTACCTTTTTGGAGTGGACGTAGGTCACACTAACCGAACCACTATAATCTCTCTCTCCACATTAATTACTGCATTAATTACCTATTAACTGACCGGTGGTATGCGAAGTTATTTTGTGCATCATCACATATCAAATTTTCCTTGAATTTTATTTATTTTTTTCTATCGAAGGATTCTCAACTCTTTGGGCTGGACTAATCCCTCCGGACCTAGAGAGAAGCCGGGTAAACTCCCATGTAGCCCCAGTGTGGTAGTGCAGTTT
Organism: Umbellularia californica; assembly: GCA_028538565.1. Lineage (NCBI taxonomy): Eukaryota > Viridiplantae > Streptophyta > Magnoliopsida > Laurales > Lauraceae > Umbellularia > Umbellularia californica. Next base: position 93,333,789 of record JAPQWN010000003.1, on the reverse strand, counting down.
CAAACTTACAACATCCGGATGCAAATCATGGTCCTAGGCTAACTGAGCAATTGAATCTATGAACCCAGGGCAAGATCATTTTAAATCTGCAACTTTGATTAAGGTGCAGATTTTATGCTTTTCTTTTTGCTACATTGAAAACTCAAATTCATGAAATCTCACAAATATACGGACATCCCTAACCAACTAAACTATAGTTGGGGAATATGTACCATAAAATTGTAAATGACCATTTGCTTGACTCTGAAATGGACACCAACAAAACAAAATTTTATAGATTTGGTTTCATAACCAAATTTGAAATATTTCATCTAATTGATTCATGAAGTTGGATTTATCTCGATATTAACTTCAAAACCAACCATGGTAAAATGTCTAAACTTTTATTTTATTCTCTCTTGATTTTATCTTTCTCTTCAATTTGCTCTATAAGTAAATTACTCAAACAAGCTCCAAGAAATTTTATATACAAAAGCATACTTAAAGGTTGTATAAAAAAAACAGTGTACCGGTTTAAAAACAGGGTTCTGTGCGTTCTGTAAAGGTTGTAACCATCCATCTGCCAAAATGTTACATATAAACTGCCCTTGCAAAACTCCTGAAGTGCACATTGCAATTATATAAAGTTCATCTTGGATGAAGACATTTACATGGAAAAAGTGCATGGGGTCAAAAGACAATGGTCTTCCAATCATTTCATTTTGACTCTTTTAGTTTTTAAAGGTTGTACTTATATATATGGGGGATATTCAAGTGCATCCATCTCTCACCCCTTTTGGGAAAGTTTCAAGTACAAAAGAGAGGTATGTACTTGAAACTTCCCCAAAAGGAGTGTCCCTCACCACAAATAGTGAGGGATGGATGCACTTAAATATTCTCTTACATATATATTGAAATATTTTATAAAGGAGAATATTCAAGTGCATCCATCCCTCACCATTGTGGTGAGGGACACCCCATTTTTAGAAAGTTTCAAATATAAAAAAGAAGTGTATGGTGAGGGATTGATGCACTTGAATATCCCACTTTTGTAAAAAAAGACTTAGTTGTTAAAATTTTCAAAATAAATTAATAAAATAAAATATTATGATAGACCGTCGCTTATCCCCATCTAGGAATTCTTGACTCCGCCATTGATGTATCCCTTCCTTATATCTTAATCTTGATCATATTCAATTGAGAGCCGCTAATGCCACACCCAAAACTTTTTTTTCCACCTCCCTTTATTCTAAGGCCAATATCCCTATGTGTCAAATTACCAAATGGACACCATATATTTTTATATACCTCACCCAATTTCTCTTTATACTCACCGAACCCTACCATCAGCGCCCCCTTCGGCAACACTGCTGGTGGAGGAGAGGGAGAGTGTGGGAGAGGGTAGAGAGACAAGGAGGGGGAGCGAGGGAGAGGGAGAGGGAGAGGGAGAGGAAGAAGGTGGGTAAGGAGCGGGAGAGGGCGAGGTTGAGCGACAAGAAGGGATAGGAAGGGAGAGGGAGAGGGAGAGGGAGAGGGAGAGGGGGAGCGGGCGGACGGCGGGGAAATAAAGAGAAATGGACAAGGAGAGGGAAGAAGAGGAGTGTGGAGAGAATGCGAAAGAGAGGATAGGGTATTTTGGGGAAGAAAGAGTCTGTAGAGAGGTATTTTTGCAATTTCTTGACTTAATAAAATAATGTGTGCAGTGACAAAGGATGTGAAAAAAAATTGTTTTAGGTGTGGGCATTAGCAGCTCTCTTTTCAATTTAGAAGAGAGGAGGAAAATTGTACTTGATGAAATATATCACTTTAATTATATATTTTATATGAGAATGTGTGCCTGGCCAGCCCTAGGCCTCTGGCCTGCATTAGTTGGATTTTGACTCTGCTTTTAGGCTGACAGGCTGTAACCATGCCTAAATTTCTGTCCTGATTATTGCATTGAATCGATAGAACCTGTCAAATGTATTTTTATATCCCTGGCCAAGTCCAACAACAACAACACTACAGTCACTTCCCACTTATAAACCATTATATAGTGGCAAATGGACTGGGCCTGAGCCTGAGTTCGAAATCCATGGGCTAGACCCAGTCCTAAATAACAGGCCCTTTATTCAAATAGGCCGGTCCTGTGAATGATAAAAGATCCACATCATTCGCATTCCACCGAGCCCATTTTCACCAACGGTCCAGATCCTACACACGTGTGTGGCCACGACTCGCTTGAGAATCTCAACAGCTGCCATAGTCCGTACTCTGACAGCCTTCCTCGTGCCAAAAACTGTCCGTCCCCAAACAAGGAACATAGCTTGCACTTTCCTCATTTCAATTTTATAACTTTTCCGTGGAAATTGACGAATGTGCTCCCGCTAGAAACTTCTGGACCCAATACTCCATCGTGCGTTTCCCACACTCCCAATCCAATCCATTGCAATCCACACCGTCAGATCAAGGAACAGTAGGACCACAGTAAGTGGACCCATTAAGAAAATTCTAATCAAGCATCTCCTGCATATTTTCATTTTGAGATTCCTGAGACGGCTTTGACGGTCTGGATAGGGATGAGATGTTGTGGGAGACGAACAGCCGAGACTCTCGCCTGCAGGCGCACGTGATCACATGGGAAAGCTGGCCTGTGCTGTCTCTGGGATGACGTCACGTCGTACAGCTGGAGGGCATGAAGTGAAGCTGTCATCTGCTTACTGGCCCAGAGTAAATGATGGCTCTGTTCGGACACTTTACTTCTCCGCTCAGACATTCACTCCTAAGTCCTCCCACGTGGGCCCCATCCTCGCCGACCAGATTGTACATTGATTCAATACAACCCCATTCAAACGTGCATTCTCTTTTCTACAAGATGGCCCACTGCAGTGATCAATCGTTCTCCTGGCCCTGCCAAATGAGCGGTTCTGATTCTCTTTATCATGGGCCCCATCTATGTCCAATAAGGGCACCTCACCTGAGCAGAGTTTCTTATGGAGCCCACCTAAGGCCCACAAGATGATGGAAATGGATGGATCAATCCTCCACTCTATTTCTATATGGTGACACCGTGACAGACGTTGAAATAATTTTAACCACTTGATTGGTCGATGAAACTTTTACCATCAAAAGTACTAAAACTGAGTATATACGCTGTCACCCGGTCCAGTTTCTGATCCATTGGGTTGCCAATTGGGGTCTAAAACTTGTTGGGTAAAAACTAATTGTAGGGGGTGAAGTGGATATTGAAGGGAGAAAAATATGAGAATAATATGGGGTCCAATGATACTACTATGAAATTTCGGTTTTAGTGGCTTGATAAGGAATATTTTTTACTATTTTAGTGGCTTGATGAGAAATATTTTTTACTTTTTAAGTAAATAATAGATGAGTATTTATCTCTTAGTGGCCTGAAAATATTATTTTTTTCACTTTTTTTAATAAAAAAGATAATTTTAAAATTTTAAACTTCTAATAGTACCCGTGGACTTTTCTTGTTAGGTAAAAGAAAGCTTTTCTTCACTCTATTTTAATAGAACTTCAAGAGATAGTTTAATTGGTATAGGACTGCGGTTTGCATCCGGATATTATAATCAGAAGCTATAGAAAATTTTATATGACTTCTATTTTTGCTCCGAGGGATTAGTCTGGTTGGGCATGCAACATTCATCTTGTTTCAGAGCAACGGGTGCACTCCTGAGGCTTTTCCATCGCATAAACGTGCAGGTTTCAACTGCCACGACTCTGTAATCTTACACAGCGAGGGAGTAGAAAAGTCATACACGGGTCGGGAAATGGGAGTTTGGGACCGATTGACAATTCACTTGTACACACGTCCATTGACGACACCAGATGGACGGTTACGATAGTTTCAACCCTTGCCAATTGTACCACTTGGCTTCCATCGAAAGTGTGGTCTACTGTTCGTGGGCCCCACTGACGCCCATCAATGCCAGGTGTATGGCGACCGAGTTGCCACCCTTTTAGACCCACCACTGTCTTGGACGCGCACGGTAGTTAGAAATTAGGATTTCGATAGTTCTCCCTTGTTCCAAAATACAATATAAAAATCAAAACCCGGATTCCTTGCTTGAATCGGTTTTGTGGGAAATGAAATAAAAAGCGGTTTCCTTCCCATAGCTGTGAAAGAAAGAAGAAAGAGCGAGCGAGCGAGCGAGAGAGAGAGAAAGCGAGCGAAAGGGAAAACTAAGAAACACGGAAAGGAAAAACAGCGAAAGTGACATCTCAAACGCTCTTTCGTCTTTGAGTCTCTCTCTTCTCTTCCTTCGCTCTCTCATATCTTCTAGACATCTGAAACACGGAAAACCGAAAACGCGGAGTCAATCACCGAACAGGAATTTTTCCAAGGCGCGTTTCAGTTTTCCGTTACCAAACGCCATTCTTTTTCTTCTTTGTAATGCCATATAATTACAACAAGTACAAATCCATCTCCCTCAACACCAGCATTCCTTCATTTTCTTCTTCAGATGTCTCGTGTTTTCCTCGCGACTATCCTCATCTTCCTCGCCTTCTCTTTCCCTTCTTCCTCAGCGATTCGCTCCTTTCCCTTAACCCTAGTCGCGGATTCTGAATCGGACGAGTCATCTTCGCCGCTGCCGCGATTCAAGGAGGCGCCCGAGTACCGAAACGGAGCCGGATGCCCGATCGCGAGTTCGGACGACGCGTGCGACCCATCGCACGTGCACATCGCCATGACGCTCGACCTCGCCTACCTGCGCGGGTCCATGGCCGCGGTCCTGTCGGTCCTCAAGCACGCCTCCTGCCCCGAGAACGTCTTCTTCCATTTCGTCACCACGGACCGAGTCCGAACCGGCCCACTCGCCCGACTCGTACGGTCCACGTTCCCGTCACTCCGGTTCAAGATCTACTACTTTGATGAGAAAATCGTGAAGGGGCTCATCTCATCATCCGTCCGCGAGGCGCTCGAGAATCCTTTGAACTATGCTCGGAGCTATTTGGGCGAGCTGCTCGACCCGTGCGTGGCTCGCGTGATCTATTTAGATTCGGATTTGATAGTGGTTGATGATATCCAACGGTTGTGGAGCATCGAGCTTACAGGCTCGCGAGCAATAGGCGCGCCTGAGTACTGCAGTGCGAACTTCACCAAGTACTTCACGGAGAAGTTCTGGTCGGAGCCGGGGATGGGGGCGGAGGTGTTCGGAGGCGAGAGGGGGCGGCGGCCGTGCTACTTCAACACGGGGGTGATGGTGATGGATCTGGAGAGGTGGAGGGAGGGGAGATTCAGGGAGAGGATAGAGGGGTGGATGGAGGTGCAGAAGGCGAGCAGGATCTACGAGCTTGGCTCGCTGCCGCCGTTTTTGCTGGTCTTCGCCGGGGACGTGGAGGCCGTCCACCACCGGTGGAACCAGCACGGGCTCGGCGGAGATAATGTGAGAGGGAGCTGCAGATCGCTGCATCCGGGGCCGGTGAGCCTCCTGCATTGGAGCGGGAAGGGGAAGCCGTGGGTGAGGCTGGATGCTAAGAACCCTTGCCCGCTTGATAGGCTTTGGGAGCCGTACGATCTCTACTTGCCATCATCATCATCATGATCGTGTGAGATGGACGGACTGGATGGATTTAGATGAGGGAGATTTGATTTGATTTGATGATAGAGAGATTCTTTTGATTTTGTTCTTCTCCTTTGGCTTCCTTTCTCTATCTCTCTGATTTGGGCATTGCTGATTGGTGACTGTAAATAGAGAGAGAGAGAGAGAGAGGGGAAGGAGGAGGGAACGGTAGAGTTCTTTCATTTATTGATTGTACGGTATTGTTTTTTTTTGTTGTTGATGATGATGTGATGATGGACGGTGGGGATTTTCTGATCATCTGTATATCGATTGATGGGCTTAGTTGCCAACTTCTGCGTTGGGAGAGGCCTAGAATGTATTGGATGAGTGGTGATGATGAGATGATGAAATCATAGGAAGTGGACGGTTGAGATGAATAATTTATGAAATTTTATTTATTTGATTCTTTTTTATATCTTGATCAATCATTGTGAATTGTTTTTCTTGGTTTTCTTGGATCAATGGTGCTTGCCAGCTTAAAAGGTTCTGTTGGGCATTAGTGGGATTTTTGGCCAATTTTGAATGACTTTGGTCCTTGGATCCCATTGTAATCTAACACAGCATGAAAAGGATTAGTGAGGAGCCTTGGGTTTGCATGCATGGTGCAGTGGGGTTGAAGTTTCTACTCATCATGTTTTGCCGATTGATGGATAAATGAAAAGAGAGGCGTGGTTCTCACTACCCTTAATTGAACTGTATTTTATTATTTTTAGTTTTTAAAAATTGTAATCGCAATTGTACCCTAAAAATCAATTAAAAGCTAAATTATTGTAAATCATATTGGGCAGTTCGATTAGGGTTAAATGTCACTTGAAAAAATATTTTACCTTTTGACTCTACATGCAAAACAATATAATTGTTTTTCACATACCAAATAAAATAATACTATCATTTTTTCAAAAATAAATACAACTAAAAGTCTAAAATGATGCTATAAAACATCCATTATGCAATATAATTTTAATTGTTTTTCACGTACCAAACAAAATTACACTATTATTTTTCACAAAAAGTAAATACAACTAAAAATCTAAAAAAACATTACAAAACATCGATTATGCAATACAATTTTTGGAAACAGGAGACATGTCAATTATTCTCGGAGGTGAGAATGGGAAAGGGGTTTTAATTTAAGTCATTTTATTTTATTTAAGTCCATGGTTTTGTTCTCTTAATGTAACAGTTTGGTTAACTATGTGTTTTAGAATGGTTAAACGAACTGTATTTTACGGTTCAATTCCATTAATAACCGTGAATCGATATTAAAAATCGTAACCGAATAGTAAAGCATAGTTATTATCAACTGTTGATTCGGTTCAGTTCGGGTAAAACAGTTTTTCAGTTTTTTTTTTTTTTTAACACTTACCTATTTTCATATACAGTGAGAGGACTATAGATTCTTTTTAACTTCGTTCCGTAGAAGTGGACAAGAAAAATATGTAGCAGAGCATGTGTTGCTATGATTCAAATTGCGGATACGGATCCAAAGATGTGTTGGAACTTGGAACTTGACGAAACTTGGGGCTGTTAAAGGTACAAACATAGAAGTAAATGAGATAGCATGTGCTAGTCAAGCTGAGCTACTCGGTCACATTGACTTACAAATTGAGAAAGGGCCATTGTAAATGACCCATCGAAAGGAAAAGCAACTATGAAGAAGTGGCTACATGACAACGACAACGACGATTAGTATATTATAAAGAGACTCTGTGAGGTGGAGTTGATGGAATTGGCCAATAGATGCAAACCTCAATTCAAAGTCTTGCAAGCTAAACCAAACCTGGAATGATTCCACAAAATGATTGATTTTTTAAAGTTGGCTTCATTTTAGGGTCAAGTCTACTCTATTCGATCATGGATGGGTAGTTGTTTGAAGAAGTCATTTTCACCCACATGGATGACTTTGCATTATCAAATTCATAAATAAATAAAAAAAGAATATTTTGGTTTTTTTTTTTTTTTTTCAACTAGGAAGAGAGATTACCGCCAAGGAATTTCCTTGAAGTAGTGTAAAATTACTTTATATAACATGGAGTGATAGAGAAGATGATTTATTAGGTTGTGAGCCTATCATCGTATGGTGTCAACATAGCCTTAATCCAATAATATGGGCCAAGCTCAAAGACTTCTACTTAAAACTTATTATCCGTAAAGTTTAACTCAAGGCTATAAACATACTCTTATATATATATATATTTATATATAAATATATATGGCTAGCTCTCCTAAGTTGAAACTTATCTTATCCTAAACTGAGACGGTGTTGGTCCAATAAATTAAAGTCGATTATTGTTGTTTTTTATATGATGATCATTTTCCAAATCAAGATAAATCTAATTAGAACTGGATTTTCCAGTTCCATCATATAAAAATCAAATATAATCAACTTTGATTTTTGAGACCAGCACTATTGATTTTTGAGACCAGCACTATTCTAACTTAGGATAAACTAAGCTTTAGCTTAAGAGAACCTTGCTCTACATGTATATATTGTGTGAAAGAAAATAGGATAAAGTTGAGATATTTTCTTACATCTTGTATATTATCATTGTACAATGGGTGCAGTGCTGCTACTCCCAACTCTAATGAACTAAACTCATCATTTTTTTAAAAAGCAAGTGGGCCATTAGTAAATGTTGTCCAAACCATCTCAAATGATACTTGTTCTTTTTCCATTTTTTCTTTTTTGCACAATTTCAATTATTTGTAAATTTATTCATGATTCTGTCATTTCTAGTAATTCTCACATATATATATATATATATATATATGAAAGGTGCTCATGTGAGAGTATCTCTTACCTTACTATGAGAAATAGGGGTAGAGGGCCTCACATTTAAGTTGTTGGCATTGGATATGGATGTGAGGGCCCCCACCTTAAGGTAAGAGCATCTCTCATAGGAGCACCTCACTATATATATATATATATATATATATATATTATTTAAATGAAAATTTGCAAAAGGAAGTATTAATTACAGCTGTTCACCCATAATTATAGAATATCCAACTATTATCCTTTTTAAAAAAAAAAAAAAAAAAGAAACCCATGGTCATGATCCTCTAAAATGCAAAGCCTCAAACATGTGCATACAGGTTAGTCATTGTTGGAGACACTAGCCTCACTGCATGCATATTGTGCGTTTATGTTGGTTTAGTGGGCACCACTTGGGAGATTACTCCCGTTGGGTCAAAGACATCCGAGGATACCCACGTTATAACTGAGAAAAAAAAAAGAAAAAGAAAAAACACCTGCGATAAATAATCTTGTTTTGAGTAGTTTAATTGCCTGAAGAACTTTAAAGAACTCCAAAACCGCACTCAACGGATAGCTTAAAAATCTGGAAACTTGAGTCAACTCTATGATTCTAGCAGTGCTCGGTCAGACTCGGCTAGTCTTGCCCTAATTAAAAAACACACTTTCAAAAAACAAAACTTATTGAGCCGGGTCGGGTAAGGCGGATCAAAATGGATTTCAAAATTATGAGTCTCATGGCATACGTTATGACCTACTTCTACTAGAGATGTCCAAGTTTTGTGGCAGTGCCCAATCCGCACCACCCTAGCTTAGCCTCTCAATTGTCACTGGGTGTTGATTGGACTGGACCCTACCCCAGAATTTCTGAATGCTCAAGTCCAAGGGAGCATCCAGGAATTCCAAAATTTTAGTAAAAAAACAGCCGGAATTCCAGAACGCTCAAGCCCAAAAGAGCATCCAGGAATTCCAGAATTCTAGTAAAAAAACGGGCATTTGGACTTGAGCATTTAGTAATCTCACCAAAATGCAAAGATGGTGGAATTACTAAATTTCCAAAGGTCATTTGAAACCTTTTATTTGGCTGGAATTCTTAGATGCTATGCAAGAAATAGGGAATTTACAAATGGCAAAACCCCAACATCTAAAATTCAAATCAATAATTCTAGTAAAGAAACAGGCCATAAAAGTGTCTTTTCATTTGGTTTGAAATTCCAAATTCTTATAACAAACAGAGCATTCCAAATGCAGAATGCTCTAGGGAAAAGATGTCAAATCATATTATAAATCCCCATTAAACCCAACTTTTTATCAGAAATGACTCTAACCAAATAGGCCCGAGAAATATAGAATTGTCACCATCTAGCAAATGGATCAAATATTGTGCTTCAGATCCAGTCCACAGGCCTAAGATCTAAGTCTAAATCCCGGCCAATACAAGCTTAGGCTGCACCCCAACTGCCCCCCTCTATCTACAACACACTTGCATAAGGAGAATGAATGGCAAGATAGAAACTCACCTACCCTATGAGAGAACCATCTTGTTTCGGCGAACCTCTTAGCAATTCTAAGTTAAAGGAGTGGAACTCTACGGTGGAGTCCAACTACTGTGATCCAAACCGTTCATAATAAATACCAATATGAGCATTTGATTATCCTTAAGTTTTATGTCAACCTGTATATTCAATTGCACGTTTTTATCAAATTGTCAATCCAACGATGAAACAAACTCGAATTGATGTAAAATTTGAGTATATCCCATCTACCCGGAAGGCATTTATTTTGAACACTCGGATTTCAATTTTGGCCCCCACTATGGAGTTCCACTCCCTTTAACTAAGAATTTCTATAGGTTAAAAGCCTTATAAAGGATCCGGACTCTATTTTGGCATCTCATGAACAGCTTGGATCCTACCTGTTGTGACATTCAGATTATATTCCTCTGACATTAATTATTATCTTTTTCTATCAAGTTGGGGGATTAAGTAATGCAACTAGTTTAGGTTCCTTGACTGTTTGAAGCGGCAAAGGCTTGTGTCAGAGTAATTTAAAAGGTATATTATTATTGGAAGTAGTTCTCTCAAGTACTACTTCCTATGGGGCCACAGGAGAATTTTACCCGGCTTTCTTTCTGGGCCCGTAGGGATTATTCTGGCCCTAAGGGCTAGGAACCTGCGTTATAAAAAAAAAATACTACTTCCTATAAAAGTTGTTGCATAAGTTGCTACTGCCTCAGTTAATGAAACTGTTAAAAGATAGTTCCAACAGTTCAAAGACTGTTTCAACAAAAAAAAGAACAGTTCAAAGATTATGAGAAGTTGTGAACCATCAACGTCAGGTTTGTTGGTAGATAGCACTAACCTTTTCTTTTGGGCTGGACTTGTGTAGTTACGTTGCAAACATAGAAATAGTGTCTATCAAGCGTTGAGTTTCTATCATGGGAAGAATATAAATATATATTTTTTTCTATTATAGGGTTTCCAATCCTTTGGGCTGGACTAATCCCTCCGGGCCCAGAGGGAAGTCGGGTAAACTCCCCTTAGCCCCAGTGAGGTAGTGCAGTTTCAAACTTACAACCTTCGGGTGAAAATTACGGTTTTAGGCCAACTGAGCTACCACTTGGGATTATTACGTGAAGAATATGGTTGAAAATCAAAATGAAGAAGCAAACAAAACCTACAAATCCATGATTCTTCGCTGTAAAAGGTTTCTCTTATCTTTTGTTGCGATGATATCATCAATTGCGATAAATAATTTTAACAGTATTTGGACTTGTCTTAACAATATTGGAATCATATCAAATCATTGATGCTGGCATATTATTATGATAAGTTCAATGATCAGTAATAGTTCCTACATTCTGGCCCAAAGGGCTGGGAACCCTACGTTATCAAAAAAAAAAAAAAAAGTTCAATGATAAGTAATAGTTCCTACATTCTTTTTAACTACTTTCTCATTTTCAGTTGTAACTAATCTGCCAGGTTCTATGTACTTTTCCAATATCTAACTCCTATTTGTACAGATGTAGTGTACAAAAGGCAAGTTTGGTGGTTAATCGCTTCGATTATAGAGAAATTAATGCTTGGGTTTGTTTTAGGGGTGGGTGGGTTGTTGGCTAAGAGGCAACGGAGGTGATAGAGACAATTCGGTTTTCTTGATGCAGTCGACAAAAGTCAGTGGTAACCAACAACAACTAATTTGCTTTTTCCTTGGAAGCTATATATGTAAAGGGATTTGTTGAGAAGTATTATTTATTATAAGTAGATGATGCACATTCATAGCTCTAACAGAATCTACACTTCTGATGGACAATAATTCATGTTTGATTTATTTTATTTTATTTTGAGAGGTACAATTTAAAAAAAAAAAAAAAAAAAACAACTTCTGGTGAGACCCATCAAGAAGACTAGAAATCCCATATATAATATCAATCTCTCTCTCTCTCTTCATGTTGATATTTTTTTTGAGAGGTACAATTTTTTTTCTATAAAAAACAATTTCTGTAAAAAAAAATCTGTTCATTTGGTGAGACCCATCAGGGAAGACTTGGAAATCCCATATATAATCTCTCTCTCTCTCTCTCTCTCTCTCTCTCTCTTTCCTTATTAACTGCCTGTTTGTAAGGAAGTATTATTAGATAGTTTTGATGGTGTGGTGGGTGACATCTATGGTAGATTGGGTTTCAAAATAAACGAAGTTGTTAACTTAAAAGGGTTTAAGTGGCCCACCCATGTGAATTGGTGACCCAAGGACCTGTAGGTGCACAGGTCCAGGGAATGCTGAATTTTTTTATTGTTCTTCTAATATTTTAACAGTCATATTGTTCATGGTCTTGAGAATTTAAATGCAGATGTAAGGTATTGGAAATGATGGTCCAATGAGTAGAAACCTTTCATTTTTTTTCTTAATTTTTATTATGAGTGTACATGAACAGCACTGAAGGGCCAATGCTAGCTTCCCTTTCTCCCAAAATGCTAATTTCAAAGAAATTCTTTTATAGAATAATATACAAAAAGGACACAGTAGTTAGACAAATAAGTAGCAGTGACATGGGGCATGATGGTGAGGCATACTTGCTCTATTGCGTTTCAAGGTGAGCCATTGATTAGAAGATTTTAAATAATCAATAAAATCAGACATTTCTAACCATATGATTTGAGACACCATATAAATGATTGAAAATACTTCTTCTTTTTTTTTTTTTTTTTTTTCATTTTTAACGTTAGTTTCATCTCCATCAATCTAATGATCTGAAATGTCTTTAAAGCTATTTTTTTTTTTTTTGACATTTTCATAACCCAAATATGCATCTGTTAGGGTCAATGGACTCCACATGCCATGCGCCTTAGCCATCAATTTCTCTGTCCTAAAAAAACACATTCATCCATTTTAGCCTTTTGTAAATGTGCCTAAACCATCTCAAATGATATTCTCTAGAATGTCTTATATTGTTCTTTGTGAATTTCTACTAATGTAATTGTTCATAATTCTATCATTTCTAAGCCACATATCGTTTTCGGCATGCGCATCTTGACCACGTAAATTTTAATTTACTATTTGCTCAAGATTCAGCTCCATACAGTACTAGGCCCACCTTTTTTTCTTAATAATCTAGGCGGCACTCAATGATCTTACACACTACACTCTTGTTTTCAGTCTACCAACTTTATAGTATTTTGTACTGGCTAATATCTAATTTGGACCCCCTAGTTTGTTCTATGACAGCTCCTCAGTAATGATATCTCACACACTATGATACTATCCTGTTTTTCAATTTTGACATTTGAATTTCTCCACCCTCTGATCCACTAAACTTGCACTTCTTATAATTTCTGTTACATCTACTAATTTTAACCTCGTTGCATTCAGATGGCTTTATCAAAAGTTTCAATTATCATCTACCTTCTTTAATAGTACTGCATCATCACCTGCAAGCAAAAAACACCACAGAATCCCATCTCAAACATCTGGCTCTAAAAAGAGTGTAGAGTGAAGGGTCAGTGGAGACTGGAGAGTGAGTAGCCTTTGATTTTTTTTCACCTTTGGTAGTAAATCTTTTTTCATATCCCTTCCGAAAGTCAATCCACCACTATGAGAAAATTTGATAGTCTATTAGGCCAAACTCCATTGCCCATTATCTTCTGTCTTTCACCCTTCTCCAAGCCCTCCACTCTCATATGAAATAGTCATGGAACAAATATGACACATCAAAGAGAGATCATTCCAATCAAGAAATTGGAAACACCCACTACCAGGCCATGTCAGGAACAGTATGAGTCTGGCTCGCATTGGTCTGCATTTAGGTCCATGGGCAGAACCAGACTATTATCTGGCTCTATATATAACCAAATAGACTGGCACTTGGTGGCCCAGCATGGCACATACCTGAATCAAGGGACACAAAAGTATGCAAATATACTGGGCACTTGACTAACTTTCGGTCCCATGGGCTAGACTCGCGCCGTATAACTAGGTCCAATCAGAAAATAGACTAGGCACGATTAAGCTTCACCGGCCAAACTCAGGCCAGATTATTAGGTCCAATCACCCAAGCCAACATCCAATGAGAATTCGCTCCAATTTGTTTGCAGAGTTTAATTCCTAGGATTTGTAAGTAATGTCATTACTATTGAATGGAAATAATTGAAGAAACAAACATGAAGATCCACAAATGAATCTAGCCACAATGATAACGTGGCAATCAACCTAGTAAATCAAATCCCAGGAAAGTTATGGTCCCATCTACACATCCACCTTATGTCTTTGACCCCTCACCTCTTCAATACTCCTCCAATGGAACCCATCTTACCATGAGTTTCTAGGAATTCAATTGCATGCCAACAACTAGAACCTAAACATCTCATTCCATGGAATTGAAGATGGACAGACTGTAAAGATGCTCTTAAGGGGATGGTTCATTTATTGTGAAAAAAAATGGTTGAGAATTTGAGAGGGAATTAAATAGATAAATTTTACTTGTAAAGTTAAATACAAAGGAACTATGGCCACAGCCTATATTTGAGATAAAACAACAAAAAAGAAGAAAAAGAAAAAGTAGAACTCATGAAGCTAAACATAGATTTATGGAACAAGGTTGTGATGCTGAAAAAATGACGATGAAGATCAGTATGGAAACTCTGATGCCCATGATTTTATTAACGAATCACATAACAATACCAACTCAAGTGCATACCAATTATCAAGTGGTCCCAATACACAAGTTGTCCTTCCATGCCTTTTCACATGACGTAGACTGAATGTGGAAATTTTGGATGAGGAAAATCTAAATTAAGCATAGTTCACACTTAAATTGTGCAAGTATTAGTTGAGCCATTCTGAGGGATGAAAAATGAATCTGCTGTGGAAAAAGCCTCACCAAAGCAATGCAAATGACCTGCCAAAAAATTCATGATCATCCATGCATATGTACCTTCAGTTATGAAAGATTTTTGGGTAAGAATGGAGTGATCAAGCCTCTTCCAAGGTAATTCATAGATGCTAAAAGAATAAGAAAAAGAAAATATCATCAATAGCATTAAGAAGAAAATAGAGAGTAGATTTCACTGTGCAGTGTGCGCGCATCTCAATTATCATGCATTAGCAAGAAAAATAAAACTAAAAGGGGGAAAAGACCCCACAATTCTTCCCGGTCGTAGAAGAGAAGCATTTGGTGATTCCCATACAAGGGAAGGAAAAATGAAAAAAAAAAAAAAACAAAAGGTAGCCAGCATCTTGCTTCTGTCTTTATTCATACCAACCTTGCTGGGTTTCATTCTCCAATCAAGAGCAGCCTTGACTTCTTATGGCCTCTTTGCGGTTGAACATCCTCAAGGAAGAACAGATCTTACTTCTTTCCTATCTGCTCCAAAGACCTGACCCAAAGGAAAACCAGTCAAGCCCTGACATGGATCAAGCATAGTAGGTGCTGATGCATCACGATCACATGTACAGATGGATGCAAATGACATGGATCAAGCATAGTAGGTGCTGATGCATCACGATCACATGTACAGTATATCCGGATGTACTGCATTACATACAATTCCCATGGTTTAGCTATCCAGATCATTCAACTGAGGTTGCACCGTTGATAGCATGTGCTCCGAAAATGTGAAAACATCAAACATTTGACTGCCAAAGAGGCAATAAAGAAAATGGCACTGTCCAGGTTATGTTCAATGAAGATTTTTGGGACATGATGGGGAATCATCATTAGAAGATGCCTGTACTCCCCAAGTTGTGCAGAATTTTGGTGAAGCGGGATAGTAAAAGTAACAGAACATTTCATGGTGCATCAGGAACCAAGAAAATTTAATATACACTAGAGGTTGGATCAACTTTAGTAAATCCGGATGAGACTGTTAGGAAAACTACATTCCTTTTTCTTAATGGTAACATGCCTCAAGCCCGCAGCCGCAAAATTGTGACAATGAACACCTTTATAAGTATGCTAGCTATAGGCTCATCACGGAAAACTACATTCCTAAATTGTGAAACATGGTATGTGAAATAAGCTACAAGTGGTTACAATGTGGTTGTACGCTTAGACAAGAAGAGAGAAATGTGAGAATAGAAAGATAATTGAAGATTCATCAGAAGGCTTTGTACCTCCACTCCAAGACCTTTCACATAAACATTGGTGAAGAGTTCAGAAGGATCAGGCATAGGGCTCTCCTGAAAAAAGAAAGAGCAAAATGAAAGGTTAGAGTTCCAGAACACCCAAGAAAATAGAAGTTAAAGAGCGGACAACAGAGGAGTTCATTATAATGCATATATATACACAAAGAAAAGAAGTAAATGTTACATTTCCAATAAATATTCAAATATCAAGTTTGGTGGTCACCTTGGCTTCAGCAATTGCTCCATCTACTTGTTTTCTGATCTCTTTCTCAGTATCCTGTGCCAAAACATGACTCTTTGTCAGCCTGTAATAGATATAAAGTTCTGAGCTTTAAATGCGTGCAGTTTCCCATACTGGGGTACAGTTGACTTTCACATCAAAGTCATCATCATGAAAGAAGTTTCCAAAACCAGATTGTTTTTCTTGAGCCCAAGTGCAAGACTTCTGGCCATCATATAAAATATGCTACATCAGTTACACATTCCATTACCCACTGAAGTGGAATACCTTGAGCTCGGCTGCAGTGGCAATCTCATGAGCTAATATCAGCTTCCTTATTCTTTCAATTGGATCACGTTCCTGCAGATATTGGGGAATAAATTCAGTTCTATACTTTCAAAAGAAAGGAATAACAGCATGCAGATTGCTCAATATAATCTGACCTGCCTCACACCAGATATTTCATCACGTGTGCGGTAGGTGCTCCCTGGATCAGACATGGAGTGTCCATGGTACCTGTAAGTATCCATCTCAAGGATCTATATGCAATGTCAAGAGAAAAGATGTTAAATCATAGTTATAGCTCCCTTCTCAAGGAGCACAAATGAATCAAACTGTTAAATATAAAAAATAAAAAAAAAAAAGAAAAGGAAAGAAAACATACATTTAGAGAGTGAGATTTGAAAAGAAAACATTAAATAACATGAGCAATCAAAAAGCCTGCTCTCAAGCTGAAAGACAATCAAGTCATTACTCATGTGGGCCATGTGACTTAAAAGAGTACAAAGAGGGAAAAAATAGGGGGAAAAGTCTTAAATACATACTGATATAGTCGTCATTTAACTTCTGGAAGCAACAACAAACAACAACAACAATAATGAAAACCTTAGTTTGTAGTCTATGATGCCCGAATACCCGTACGTGCATCCGTGTCAGACCAATACAATACTCTTAGCATTACTTGAAACACTCGATACCGTACAGATACTTCTGTGGTAAGAATTTATGATATCCTCCAACGTTAAGCGCCCATAATCTCATATAGTTTTATTAGTTTTCTTTCTTATCTGCAAAGAATATGTTAGAAATGAATGCTAAGACAATTTCATTAATTTAGAAATGTAATCAAGAAAAAATTAGCATAGCCATATACATATCCCAGATTTCCAAAAGTGTAGAGCCATGTCCCCAATCCTTGTATCCTTATCTATATAGCTTGTGATAAACTCCTTTTTTGTTGTTAGAAAACTTGTGATACACTTGGAAGCACCTTGCTCCTGACGTTAAAAATATACTATGGAATATGGAATCATGACCCATATAAACAAATCAAAACTTAGATAAGAAAGTAGCAAATAACAAAAGTTTTTATCGAAGAAGGTGACCCTGCTTGGGTGATTCGGTGGACCACTACCCAACGCTTGACACTTTGGCATTTGTGGGATCTGGTTGAGGAGGTCCAAGACTTCACAAGCGCAAATGGCAAGGATTTAAAAAGTGGAATCAGGACCCGACTTGGCCAAGGCCGAGTCCAAGTCAAGTTGCCAGACTTGGGTGAGTTGCATGGGACTCAGCCGAGTCGGATTTGAGTCCCAATGCAATACTCGAAAAAATTAAAAAAATTAAAAAAAGAAAAATAGGAAAAAAGAGCCCCCACCTCCTCAATTACCACCTAAATCTCTCCTGTAATCTCACTCCCAGGCCCCAGCTAACTGGTGAGCAGAAAAGAAAAAGGAAGAAGCTACAAGAGACTGTTCAAGCGAAAAAGGGAAGAAGAAGAGGCATACCAGCACCGGCCGAGTAAAGCAGCAGCATCATTAAGACTTGAGCACCTCTAACCTCTGGAAATACAGCAGCAACAGCCAGTAACCCAACTTCTCCAACAACAGCAGCAGAAACTCTCTCTCTCTCTCTCTCTCTCTCTCTCTCAAGTAATATTACAAAACAACCCTTTTGTTTTATTTTTTTTTTCTTTTTACTTTATGTTGCATGTAAGTGCCAACTAGCCTGACTCACACAAGTTCGATGGGACTCGCCCCAATCTCATAGGACTCAACTGAGTCCCATTGAGTCAATCCAATTCAGCTAAGACTCGATCCAGACATGGCCGAGTGTGAGTCGACTCGGACTCGGTTGTTCTTTTAATCCTTGGCAAATGGTCTCTTCATCTAAAAATCTGATAGGTTAAAAGGTAAAAAACTTTTCAATCAATGGATCCAGATATGCTGAAGTTGTCATATTGGCTATGTTATTGCTGGTATGGGAGAAAAGAAAGAGGATATTCAGCACTAAGGCTATTGACAACCACTCACTCAAAAGTTGAAGCTGATAAAGAATTGGCAGAAAAATGTATATCAAAGCCTCCCCACAACCCCACCCCCCCCCCCCCCCCCCCCCCCGCGCGCAAGTGCAGGTCCGCACGGGAACATACACAACACCCTCCATAAGGAAACACATGGCACCAAGACACAACACAACCCCAAGGACTCGACCTCCCTCTTTGATACCATGTTGACAATCACTTACTCTAAAAGCTTAAGCTGGCAGAGAATGGCATAACAATGTATATCAAAGGGCACAAGTACTAATTTTGAAGGAGAATTTGATTTCTATCTTTAGGTTGAGTGGAGATATGGGCGTTGAATCTTGAAGATTTTATCCCAAAGAAATTAATTACTAACAAACTGGGAGGCATGCATAATGGGAGAGGATAGTCAAATGACAAGACGTCATGTCTCCTAGATTTCTCCATGTTATCTTCCTTCAAATGTTGATGGAGGTCCAGCAAGAGATGCCTTGTTCAACCATGCAGGAGATATTAAGGTGGTTTTCTCGAGGCCTTTCGGTGTCAGAGATTTCAATGAAGTTGCTCTATGAAACATTTTGGAAGCTTTAAGGGTGTTTACGTATCTTTTTTGGGCCTTTGATCGTAGAGAGTGACTATAACAGATGCTATCGGTAGGGTCTCAAGCATAGTTGTCAAGTTTGTTTTAGACCCATTTCGGTGGCTCCAAAGTAAAACATCTCGGCCGATTCGGGAATTTCGCTTTCTAATTTGAAAATTCATTTCGGAATATATAATATATGTGTGTATCAAATATTATAGAAAATTTCATTCTACTAAGCATCACAAATATAATTTCCAAAAGATGGTGAGCACTAGGACCACTGGAAGTTGAATTGATACTGTTTATGTGGCCCACTAAAAGTTTAATTACTACTTTTTAGTTAGCACTGCTTGATTTGCTAATCAAATTTCCCAGTGGGACACTTAGAAAAAATTAAAACCATTTAATTCTAGTTAAACCGTACTAATTAAACTTTAGTACTCTACTCAAATTTAATGGCCACTTTAGATTGATATTTTTTTAAATCGTTTCATAAAATAATTAATAAGTTCAAATATTATTGTATGCATAACGCACGACTTGGCTCAAGTCGTATATCTGAAGCCCCTAACTATACGTACGTAACTTGTGATGGGCCTCAATATTTCGAATAATAACTTTCAATTGAAGGTTCATCTTCAACAATGATTTCAATTAAATGGGCCTCCGATCAATTTCAATGAATAGAAATAGGTGGGCCTCACTTTCAATTACTCATCATGATTCACATCCCCTTTATAAAATGCTATTACCTACCGCAGAACCTTTATAAAAGGAGTTGTTGTCATTAAAAAAAATTGAAAAAGACTTTTTCCTGAACCCTCTTCTCAAACCCTTTTCTCAAAACGAAGAAGAAATGGAAAAGGGAGAGATCGGGCATACCTGGTGCTCCAACAAGATGTTTTGGAAGGTCGGCAGCAACAACAATCTCTAGCGAGGGACAAAATGCTCCCAACAATTGCACGAGGGAGGAAATGAACCCAAAGCCGTCAGCAGAGGAACAATCTCAAAATAATGGAAGGGAAATGGGGCAAGAAAAGATCTTGGGATTGATATTTGCAATTTAGAGTCCATTTTATGGATGGATTAGAATTTTGAAGGCCGCATTCTGTCGAATAAGATAGAACGAGCAGTCATTGGCTTTGTTGAAGGCTCGAAGCTCTCCTTTATGAGAAAAGGAATGAAGAATAATTTCATCTATTTCTTTTCAGATTCATCCGAGTCCCAAATGCGCTTCTTCAATTTTTCATCTTTCCACGATCGATCATAGAGCCAAGGTTTCATTAGGAATATTTTTTGGTATCTCTTGAGCTTCAATTCTCATAAAAGTTACATCTCTTTACACATTTCCACTTAAGTTGCAAATCATATATTATGTATAAGTTATGTTAAAGTCATTGGATTCTAAAGCCTCTCGCCATCAATCAAGTTCCGTATTTATGTCATCTCTCAATTCATCCACCATCAGTTGTCCCTATATAAAGAATCTTGATTCGCCCTAGAATTAGCCAGAAGTGTTGGCTAATGGCTACAACACTTGGCTCCCTTAGCACGTGAATAGAAGACACTTTAAGTGAGTTATGCAATGCTCAAATCTCATTGATTATGATGCGAATGCAATGCTCAAATCTCATTGATTATGATGCGAAATCCAAGGATACGGATTATACCAAGTGAACCATGATAAAGGAATGTACAAGTTGCTCTCCTTTATAAGTGGGCTTGGGAAAGACTTGAAAAATATGCACAAATCTACTCTAACTATCTACATCTCAGTTTCATTAAGAGTACTCATCAATGTTAAAGAACATCACATGGGACTCCCCTTCATCATCATACAACTCTCCCCCATGCCACCTAACCTTGATTTACTCCTAGTTGCATCATCCGCGTTGAACTTGAGAGAACCTAACATAAGCAGAGACCAACCCACTGCCATCCTCCTAGTAGACAAACCCCATCCAAGCAGACAACATAATTGGTGAAGAAGTCATCCAACTTGAAACCTTCAATAATTTTTCCTAACAAGTGTCCGCGTGCTAATTCTTGTTAATCAAGTCATGCAGGTTGTCAACTCCTCTTTCCTCGGCATTGAAAACTTATCATTTTTACCATTCAAAATTATATTTATCATTTTCTCCATCAAAATGGGCAACAGAATAGCAAACATGATCTTCCAAAGTGATTCCTTCTAGAGAAGGAGCATGTTTCCCAAGAATCTGAAGAAGTATCCCCAATTGAGGATGAAAAATACCAATTTACCCCAAAACTTGGATAAGAAAAGGGCCCAAATCCTCTTGGAGCAAACAATTGAGAAGATGATCCACAATCTTTATATCCATCTCACATAAAGAACACATTCGATATATTTGACGAGGGTATGCACCTTCACCTAAGGTTGTCAACTGGAGCATTCCTGCCTTGTGCCGCCCGCCGATAAAAAGTGTCTACCTCGTAATGTACAAACTCTTTTCAAATAGATAAGCAAAGGGAAGGGAGTCATGTATCTCCTAAACTGTTTAAGTTCACGGGAGACATGGAGGCTTCCAGCCCAGGGATAAAGCGTAATTTCAGTGATTCTGTCAACCCCTTCACTCAGGCGGCAGGTATAGGAGGAATAGTCAAGGACCACCACAGTCTAATGCTCATTACTTATACAGGTTCATATCCCGCAGAACACCCCTTGGAGACAGAGCTTTAAGCGCAGGTTCAAAAAGTCCTATTGTGCCAGGCCAATGGATATAGAAGATGGGGATTGTATTATTCTAATAGAAAACCTTCAGTGGGCTGCCAATTTGTCTTGGGAGTTTATGGCTTTATGGAGGATGCTTCTTAAAAATTTTGCTACTGGGACATCAATTTCTGTAGAAGGTCAACCTTTGCCCTCCACATGTGCATGAAATTTATATCCAGGTGATCAAATGTGGCCCAGATGGCAGTGTCATCAAGCTAGAGACGAGGTTCACGCAGGCCCATCAGGCTCTAGGGATTTCCATCACTTTTTGTAGTGGGCTATTATCTTTTAGCTTTTTTTTTTTTACCTGTCCGTCACTTTTGTAACCCCCATCACTTTTTGTAGTGGGCTATTATCTTTTTTTTTTCTTTATACCTGTCCATCACTTTTGTAAACCGCCCCCCCCCCCCCCCCAAAAAAAATAAATAAATATATATCATCACCACCATCACCAAGGATATAAATAGCAGTTGAGGTGGGTGTAGTAGTTAGTGGCCAAAAAGCTACGTAGAGGGCGATACGCAGCGGCTGCGTCGGTATGTAACGGCGTGGATTTTTCAAGTGTTAACAAATTTTGAATCTTGTGTAGCAACCAATTTTATGTTTTTCTTAGTGATTTGGAACCATATAAGGGTAGAGACAACCATAGGAAAGGCTATTGAGGTGGAGAAATACAAAAACAGTGTTATAAATTAAAACTTCTTGCAACTGCTTGGCTCTATTAGTTTTAGACTGTAGCGCCGCCATTTTCAAAATAGAGTAGCGGCCGCTATTTTGAACCATGATCATCATCAAAGCCTTGTCCCAACTATGTTGTAATCTACGTCCTTAGCAAAAAAAAAAAAGATGGGAGACAAAGGGGAACCAAAGCCATCCAGAATTATTTGGAAGAAAACTTTCTCAAAGGGCATGGTCTCCAAATCCATACATCAGGCAAATCCTTGTGAAAAGAAAATTAATAATAATAAATTCAACAAGGACACATCCTCCTACCCCACCCTCAAATAACTTCTAGAAGACGCACCCCAAATAGCCTTTTCCCCAATATTGATAACTCTCACTTAGAAGGCCCTTTTTATTCAATGCCACTCCATATAGTCTCAGAAAAGTTGACTTTAGAGGAACCTAACCCACCTACATATCCTCTTGATAAAAGACCATAGTCCCTAACCCAAATAGAAAATCCATCCCTCCATGTTAAATACCCTACCTGTCCATTTTGACTCTTGCACGCTAGAGATCAATCCCCACACACTTTAGGCAAAAGCTCTAGACACTTTTCCCTACTTCAACCCCCTCTCCCCAAGCCCATGCATGCCGGCTTCCTCCCCAAAACCTCCACCACCACTTCCCAAGGAACACCTGATTCAAGTCCTATATATTAACACATTGCCCAAACCCCTTCGCTTTTACCATCCTTACCTCCTCCCACTTCATCAAATGCATATTCTTTTATCATCAGTGCTTTCCTAAAAAGAAAATTGTATTGAATCCTCTCCAGCCTTCAAGCAACTAAAATTATAGAACAGCAGGTTTGCAAGGCATGCCTTGATTAAAGTGATTTGACCTCCCAAAAACAAGTATTGTCTTTTCCAAGAAAGCCCATATTTTTTAAATGGAAATCACAGCCTAGGATCTAGGACTGCAATAACTTTCAATAATCATTCGTCCGTTCGCAACTCCACAAGCACGCTTTTGCTCAAACTAGCCTTAAGGTTTGATATAGCTGAATACAGCAGGGACAGGCCATAGATATGGTAAGGACACGGATTTTACACATAAAAAGTGAAATATCAAATACCATATGACATGATATGTTGACTATTTTGAAATATGTAGGTATCATAGGACAATAATTAAAATCATAAAAGAATCATCTTGATAACCCCAACCACCTCACCATTATTTGAAGTAGAACAATATCAAATCAAGGATGAGTTACTTCCAAACCCCACTTGCCAACAAAAAGAACCATGAAAAGGCCCAACACTTCCGCCTTGAAAAACATCGCGAAAAGACCTTCCATGACAATTGTGAATAGATTCAGAGATAGAAGGTCACTTTTCCTTGAGTCTCCTAGAGTCCACATAGAGACTGGTTGGGGAACCTTTCACCAGAACTGCAAAGTAGTGGAGAACTATTATACCCGGATACTTCAAAATAGACAAAGCATCATGTGATATCGTATCCAATACTTCACTTTTATGTGTAAAAGCCATGCCCTTGCCATATCCATGGTGTGTTCCTGCCATGTCCATGCCATATATGGGCATCATAGTTGGAGACACACTCAACCACCATACTCTAAACCTCATTAAAGTTCATCCTTTTGAGCATGTAATCGACAAAACTCCATTCCATATTAATAAAGGATGGATAATGTGGAGTCTTCATACATGTCTTGGAGCCATGCCAAAGAAGTCTTCACACATTAGAGATGCCAAGAAGTCTACACACAAGGCTAAGAGAGGGTCTTATACCAACTCAAGATAGGAACAGAGAAAGATTTTCATTCATTAATTTCTTAGGAGAACCTTTATGACCTTCATATAGAGTATTGACCAACAATCTTGGCTCTCGATTAGATATTATACCTTCTAATTAGAGCAATAAATAATCTTTGACTCTTCATTAGAGATTATAATTTCTAATCAAGGATCCTGAGATATTGACTTACACATCTTTCTCTCGGGATAGAATTTCCTATGCGAGTTTGGAATGTGTTAATTAATCACTTAAGTTATGGATCCTCTTAATGGATCGAGCCTAAGCTGGTCTTCCTAGGCCTTCCTTGATAAGTCATTTTTGGCGCATGAACTGCATCAATTTTCCTTGACTTAAGGGAACTCAACTCTAATGAGTTCAGACCTATGACGCCCATACACCACATGGATATGGGAGGACATGCGATGGATATGGCATGGACACATATTTCATACATAAAAAGTGATGTATTGGATACAATATGACACAATACATTGCCTATTTTGAAATATTCAGGTATTATAGGTTAAGGACTTAATCCTCTTGGATCAAAAATCAGTCATACAAATTCACCATCTTGGCTATTTTACATAGGTAGAGCATGCAATCGAGTTCTCCACATATTAGAAAAACAGAGGTGTGTCTTCTGTTGATGGTCTTGATGTGCTCCATAAAGCCTTCAAATAATTAGATCACCTAAAGATTTACATCTCACTTCCAGATCTGTGAGAAAGAATGATCCAGCCACCAATCTCTCTTGTGCATGCATCCACAGTCGGTCACCAAAAACAAAGTCAACATAGAGAATTTGAATGTAGGATTGGCTTCAAGGTCTCATAAACAAGGATGTATCATCTGATCCTTCTGTAGGCACTTCTGGGACAATTGGTGGAACCTGATCCATTGGATCTGAAGCCTTCTCTTCTTCTTCTAATTCTTTCTTAATCTTCCTTGTTCATCTCTCCTATCATTTGTTCTGCCATTGCACTTTCATAAACACTAGATTGGCTTCTTTACCTTAATAAGTTTCTTTGCATGCTTATTTAGTAGGACATTCGGCCCTGCAATGTCTATTTTCCATCACACTTGGGACAAATTATAACCGTATTTTTACATCAAGATGGTGGGTTAGCCAGAGAATCCTTTCCATTGTCATTTATCTCTCTCCATCTTGTTTGAATAAGGATGCTCTTGGAAATCTTGTGATATAGAATAAAATGCTTTTGGTTGAGGAACATCTTGCTTATATAGATTATCTCGATGCCTTCAAACTTTCATGAAGTGTTCAATTTTTTTTTAAAGTCGTCCAATCTCTCTTGACAAAGAAATAGGATTGATCTCATTCATAGTCGATGACCTTGCCTCAGTAATAACTCTTCTAGTGGTCGTTATGAATATCCAAAGGCACAAGATTCAGGATATAAATGCAAGTAAATCAGACATGGTCAATCATTGGAATTGAATGGAATGAAATAAAACAATTGAGTAATGTTGAAAAATTAATGAAACTAGATGGAATACATTAAATGAAAACATAAATTTTATGGAACCAGAAACAGTTGAGTAATGTTGAAAAATTAATGAAACTAGACGGAATACATTAAATGAAAACATAAATTTTATGGAACCAAATGGGAACTGAATTTTACCATTCAAAAAAAAAAAAAAAAAAGGGGAACTGAATTTAACGTTGAAAAGGACTTGACTCAAACAAAAAATGTTATTGTATGGCTGCTATGACAGAGCTGAAGTTGTGGAGTTTGACATTGGATAGGTTAGAGGGAAATATGGGGGCTAAAAGGCTGCTGTTTTAAAATTGATGGGTGTTGAAAAACAGAAACAACAGATATGACTTTTTTTGGGAAGCATAAGGGCTGATGGTTGAAACCTATTTTGGAGGGCTGTTTTAGGACTTCCTAATAGGAGATATAAACCAGACTCCTTTTTTTTTCTTGGAGAAAGTGAGTGGAAAAAATAAGGCAAACCCCAGTCTAAAATAGGGGGAAAACAAGATAAAACTAGAGGATCTTGCTTGGATCCCAAAATAATGTAGGGTGGATTAATGTGGAGTCACATAGCCATACTAATGGAGTCTTTATACATTGGAGATGCCAAGGAGTCTTTGCACCCGGCTAAGAGATTAACTAAAGATAGGATAGAGATAGATGTTCATTCATTGATTTCTTCGGAGAACCTTTACAACCTTTAAGTAAGTATTGCCCATCAATCTTGGCTGTCAATTAGAGATTATATCTTCTAAGCAGAGTAGTCAGCAATCTTTGATTCTTAATTAGAGATTATAATTTCTAATCAAGGATCCTAAAGATATTGACTTACACATCTTTCTAAATTTAACCAGATCACAATCAAGTTGATTCTCTAAAGATAGAATTTCCTAAAATGCGAGATTTGGCATGTGAGATGACCACAATACCCTTAGTTTACATGTGACTAATTAATCCCTTAAGTTATGGCCTTCTTAGTAGACTGGACTGATCTTCTTGGGCCTTCTTTGATAAGTCAGTTTGGATCATGGCCTCCATCACACATGGTCATAGGCCCTTTTCAAATCATTCTATAAAACTAGCCCACAATTCGTTCTGTAGTGAATTAAATACGTTTACCAATAACATCCCATCAAGAATTTGTCTCCCCTCCACAAACAAACCCGGATTTTGGCAACAACATAAGATAGCCTCTTTGTCAAACTATTTGTCAGTGACTCAGTGCCTTAAAAGTCTATAGATGCAACCCTAGTAGGTCTAAAATGACACAACCTAATCACATTAGGAATCGTAGGAATCAATGAAATAAAAGTCGCATTAACAATCCCTTAAGTGTCCACTGATTATGAAACTCTGTAGACATTTCCATGAACTCATCTTTCAGAAGACTCCCATTCTACCTTAATAAAAGAAATTTTATAGACATCTGGACTTGGAGCTTTGTCATCCTCACACTCTGTTAGAGGTGGCTCCATTTCCTCACCTAAGAGAGCTTCCTTGAACCTAGAGGCCGACTCCAAAGAAAATAATTGTAAAGAGACACCATCGAGTTTAGGTGGTTCACCCCCTTTATAGGAGTGAAGCGATTTCAAGATAGATGCTACCAACTATTTTGCATCCTTAGGATCTGATAACCAATATGCCATTATGCTTGAATTTTCCTAAATAACTGATCCCTCTCTTAAAGTTTGCAATGCTATGAAAAGAAACTTAGCATGGTAACCCTCTTCTTTGTGACGTAACACACTAGATTTATGCCCCCACAAGATTTCATCCGTTCTATCAAGCTCTCCCATACATGCTTACAAATTTGTATCTCCTTGTTTTACTTTTTGATCAATTTTATTTTCAATATTCAAAAAATAAAAATCATAGCAGGACAAGTAAACAAGGCATATGAGAAACAATACAGAGTTCATACAAAATTTTTTGAACATCAGTACCGGCGTACCGCTATTAATCCATTCATGTGTGTAATTAATTACATGACGAGTCACTTGGCAGAAAGGAGGAAGATATATGTGTAATTAATTACTAAACTTTTTTTGGAGTGAGACAAAATATCTAAAGAGAGTTTAAGGCCACATTTGGCAATTAAACCCTCGAGAATTCCTCATCCATTTTCCACAAAGTCGTGGAAGACCCACGTTCGGAAATTGTTAATCTCCAAGAATTTGGGAGAGAAAATCCTCAATTTCGAGGATTTTCAGGTCCGACCCCGACCCATAGGATTAGAAAATCCTCATTTTTGCAGATTTACATACCAACACTAATTTTTCTCAGCTATAGCACCAATATGCACTGACTTCAATGTGAAATCTCAGCTATACAAATCCTTAGTAGCGAATCCCCATTCCAGAGGTAGTGAGGAATCCTCAAATCTATGAATTACTCACAGATTCCTCACTTGTTACCAGACATGACCTAAAGGCAAAAGGGAGTTAGTTATTTTAACAAGCTCAATAAAAAATGACTCACGTGAGGATATGGAAATCTGGCCCTAGGTCACCTTTCTTTTTTCCCTTCAGCAACAATATGGAAAATCAAGCAGAAAAATGCCACACATTCATGTCAAATACCATAGGCCATAGTTGCATTGGAAGTGTTTAGCTGCAACCTTAGGACAAGTGTTTTCAACAAGATAAACAAATGTGGCTAAGGAGTATGGCTCAAGGAAGCCAAGCAGATAAACTCAGGAGTTCATTCCCAGATAATGTAATGCTATAACAAACTTCAAAAAAGAGAATTCTCTTGAAACCAGCTCAAAAGTCTTCATCTATGCCACAGGTTTGAAGAAGACAATCAAGTTGATTCTTCTATAGTCCAATACAGGCATGCACTAGAGCTTTAATCAATATGCAAAATCATACGGCTTCTTGAAATAGCATCACATAAAAATTTTAACTCAATAGTAGAATTTAAATCAATCATGACAATGCACAGGCTTAAACTTCAACTATTCTACCAAAAGTCCATTACGTATCAACACGAGAGAGAGAGAGAGAGAGAGAGAGAGAGAGAGAGAGAGAGAGTCCATACAGAGAAATTTATGAGAAAATCACATAATAAAATGAAAGACAGATAATTTACTCACAATAGGTCCATTCTTTAATGCATACTCCTTGGCAAATTTGCATGCCTGTTTCACAGCAAGAGCATCCATTCCATCTAGCTGTTACAAATTATACAAGTACAAAAAAACATATATGAGTGCTCTGAACCAATAAGCTAACAGAATGTTTCTACTATTCTCACAGTTTACCAACACCTCTATTCCAATTTTTCCCAACACATCACTATGAAAGGTATGACCTATACTCACAATGCAATGAGAGATTCCAAGGTAGAAATCATATTTAACCAATCATTATAATGCTTAAAATTGGCCAAGTCAACTAAATTGGATTGAATTTATTGTTATTGTTCTTGCTATTGTTGAAAAAGTTGACAGTAAAAGAACATCGAAAACCTATGTCAAACAATATCAGTGCCATATACTGAAAAGAAGAAAAGGAATACAAAAGATACAATCAAGCACCCACCCCTAAAGAAAGAGATAAAAAGAAAAAAGAAAAAACATAATCCATGAAAGTATTGCCAAGAGCAACATCTCAACTCTATCACATCACTTCCACAAATATATGCCACCATCAACCTTCTCCATCTTTTTTAAGAGGTGACCAACAAAATTTACTAAAACCAAGGAAAGATGTAACAAGAAGTACAAGAGACATTTATCATTACTGCCCCAGGGACAAAGTGAGACGAGTGCTACACAACTTCTCAGACATGGCATGAGATAGCTCAACCGATGCAGGCAGTTGGTCATGGTCTCTATCAGAGGGTGGTATGACATTGAAACAGCTTTCAGTAACAGGATTAGGATCAAACTTGATTCCCCACACAATGAGGAAGAAATAGAAAACCCTCCACTTTTACAAGAAGCAGTCTTGAATGTGAACTATAAAGAAGTTGTATAGCCTCCTCCGACAACAAGGTGCACAAACAAAATTGAGGAGACACTTGTAAATAACTAGAAACACCAAAAGCTCGAGCCGTTAGTGAAAGACAGAACAATGTATATCAAAGGGTCCTAATAGCCCCCTCACATGTGGGGCTCCGCACGTGGACAGAAACACTCCAAATGACCAATGTGAACAGAAACACATCCCAGGGATTCGAACACACGATCCCCGGCTCTAATACCATGTAAATAACCAGAAACACCAAAAGCTCGAGCTGTTAGTGAACGACAAAACAATGTATAAAAAAGGGTCCTAAGAACCCTACCTATTATGATGTTCTTATTCGAGGTGGTGCTCCACCTTACTTCCCAATTTCTCCTTTTCCTTTCAAAAGATGAGAACACGCTAGTATAAATGACATAATGCAAAAGAAAGAGTGAAACTACGAGCTAAAAGCAGATGTTCCCTTAAAGTTCTAGGAGATCTCATAGCCTCAATTTTTCTTTTTTCCAAACTGCAATCCCACTAATGATGCAATATTGTTCTCCATATTTGATGAGCCATGCCCATAACAGCACTCCCATAAATTTACAATACTCCAGATACTCATGACAAGAGAAGCATAATTTGTAGAATTATAAACAACAAATATGAAAGGAGAGAACAAAGACCAGACTAAGATGTTAAACACTCATTCAATCAAGAAAAAAGAAGTCCAAATTCTAAAGATTTTGTTCAGGCTGTCAAAATCACGGTTCACGATTATCTGCTTCAAGCGCTTCACTGTATTATCAAAATTGCTAATATAAAACAAGCCTCTAATCCTTTAACGCAAATTCATAGGAAAACAAAGTCCAAAATTGCACAACAGTTTCAAACAAGAAGATTGCATATGTAATTACGCACTCCAAATTCACAGCTATAAAATTAAAAAAAAAAACAGAATGTGATCATATGTATCATATATAACTCTAAAATTGATTCATGAGATACAAGCACATCAAAACAACACACACTTCACCTTCAAGCCAGGAACATAATCTCCGCGCTTGAAGTAAGAAGGACTCTTCGCCGCCCTCCACTCCGCCGTTCCCATTCCATCTGCATAACCAAAAGACCGAAAGATCACATAAGAACAAGCAGCAAAAATAAACACAATAAATCATCAATCCTTGCAATCTCATCATAAATTACAGTGATTGTTCTCGCAGACGAGAATTGCAGGCAGGTCCCAAAGAGCAGCCATATTAAGCGCCTCAAACAGCTGACCCTGATTGGCAGCTCCATCACCATAGAGGGCGAATGTAACAGTGCCGTCCTTTGAGTACTTCTGCGCGAAGGCGAGGCCGCAGCCGAGGGGGACCTGCGCGCCGACGATCCCGTGTCCCCCATAGAATCCGGCGTCCTTCTTGTAGAAGTGCATGGAGCCGCCCTTTCCCTTAGAGCAGCCGGAGCGGCGGCCCATGAGCTCGGAGAAGGCCTCGACGAGGGAGCCGCCGCGGCCGAGGAAGATGGAGTGGTCGCGGTAGGCGGTGATGATGCAATCCTTCTTGGTGATCGCCGCCTCCATGCCGACGGAGACGGCCTCCTGGCCGTCGTAGAGGTGGCAGAAGCCGCGGATGAGCTTGGACTTGTAGAGGGAATCGGCGGAGATCTCCATCCGCCGAATCAGCGACATGTCGTGGAAGAAGGTCATGAGCTCCTTGGGGGTGGTGGAGACGGAGCGCGGCGGAGGGTCGCATTGGTGGCCGGTGAAGGGGACGCTGGTTTCGACGGTGAGGGTGGTGGTGGCATCGTCGAAGGAGAAGGAGGAAGCGAAGGGGCGGGATTTGAGGAGGAGGGTGGAGAGAGATGCAGACGAGGTTGATGATGAAATGCGCCTGAGAGCCATTTGCAGCTTCTTTCGCACTCGGAACACGAACAGGCGAAAGAAATGAGGGCAGACTGGAGACTGCTACTACGTCTATGTATGACGAAGACGACAGCACCTAATATTCCAAGAGACGTGGAGGAACAGGACGGCTCTTTTATATTTTTGAGAAAAATAGGAAAGGTCGCTCGTAGAGGTATTTTTAAGGCCTGCTTTCTATACAAAGAAAACTACCGGAAAAGGCCCCTAAGGCCCTCTCGTTGTGATAAGGCACGTTATCACCTTCCACATGGGAGGGGTCCTAGCGGGATTTTATATATATATATGTATATATATATATATTGTCTTCTTGTGACATGGTCGATATCGACCAATACCACTTATATAATTTACACGATGTTGTATCAGGTAGAAGCCACTTTCATTCGATGGGTTTACCACTTCCTGCGATCTTTTCTTCCGGAAAGCACTCAGAGTCCATGACAAACTCGGATTCCCTACATTAAGAGGTTGGTAGACACTTTTAAACACCCTCATTTACTGAATAATCCCCCCGAAAAATCATAATCTGTCTTATTTTTCTGTTTCTAATTTGAGAAACCCCAGAGAATCGAAATACAATCCCCTTTTTGTCTTAGGGAGATGTAACAGCTGCCAGATTTAGGATGCATTCTGTCTACAAGTCCTCTTTTAAGCGACATGATTATGGTCCTCAAGACATCATCGATTAAATTAATAGTAATGGTCGTCATTTTTTTGTGTAGTCTCTTAAAAATGCTACTGTTTCTATATTCTGCAATCTATAAGTGCCACATAGTATTCTCTGATCAAACATATCATAAGGAGAGTTTGTTACAAAAAGGTAGCTCATTCAGACCAGATTCATTCATTATATTCGATGGATTCCAAAATATATCTATTCTTCTCCATCTAAGGAAGCTTAGATTATATTCTATTTTGTTTCTACATCCTGTGAATGGTATATAAACAAAGATTGTAATTATAATTTTTTATTATTTGCACTACTATCTCACATTGCTACGTAGGTGTTTGTCTTAATTTAAGCACATCTTCTTCACCAGCTAAAGTGTTTTTTTTTTTTTTTTGTTATTTAATGATAGGATGCCAGACAGCGAAGTGTTGTTCATATTCCACTACGATGACCGCTTTGAATTCAATATAATTCGTCCGGTGTACAATAGAGGAAGGCAGAAGATGAGATATTTACCGATGGACATATCATATGCATCTCTGGTTAATGAAGCAAACGAAGCAACCAATTGTGGCCCATCAATCCAGAAATTAAACTTACAGTACCTCCATCACAACGGACGAGCATTTTCACTGGCTAGGATCGACGATGATAACGACATAAGGAGAATGTTGAAAGCATCAGGGAACAATGTGAATGGTATATATCTATACGTGTTCAAATGCGAGAATGATGGGCAACATATAGGAGGCGAACAACAGAGGTACGTGTATTGATTTTACCACTACGCTTATTAGTTAACAAATACTACTTTCTTCCCACTCTTGCTTATCTTTTCAATGACTTGTTGTATGTTTCAAGGGACTTATAAAGATCGCCATTGTCTGAACAGAATGAGGAACGTGTCAAGAGTTTTCAATTAAAAAGAGGTCATTGAGCCATTTCAATCTTATGAACTGCCTACTGTTGATCTGCATGAGAATGAAGACATGCATTTTCAAATTATACATAATGATTTTAGTCCATATCAGCCGGTCGGACAAGAAGAATTTCTTGATTATATGGATGAAATGTGTTTTCAAACTGTACCTAACGATTTGAGTACACATTAGTCGGTCGAACACGAAGAAACTGTTGATGATACAGACGTTGGAAAAGATTGTCATGGTAAAATAAAAATTGAGAAACAGAGCCCCAACAAGAATATCCGTGGGATCCCAACTTTCAAGGGCGAAGTCGACACTAACACAGCAAAACCATCCAATATGGCAAATGTCTCCACTAAAGCCCCACATTTAAATCTAGATGACAATATGGTGCCTAAGGAGGTGAACACAGATGTCGATTCCAACTCTACAAGGGAAATATGGCTTGGTCGCGAATTTCCTAATCTACAGAACTTTCGAAATACTCTTGCTAAGTTTGCGATTTACGGAAACTTCACGCTCAAGCACCTGAAGACCAACCAAACCAAGGTCACGGCACGTTGCAAAGATCCAGAATGTCCCTGCAGAATTCATGCTTCCATTGTTGAGTCGGGGCCGCAGTTCAAGGTCCGGACGTACAATCCAAACCATCGATGCTCGAAACCAATGATGGGTATGGCACATCGACAAGCAACGTCAGCACTTATTACAGAGTTCATCATAGATAGAGTCAGGCAAAACCCAGATCTGAAACCAAAGGAGACAATGAACGACTACCAGATGGAATTTGGGTCAACAATTAGCTACAGAAAAGCACTTATTGCAAAGGAAATTACACTTTGTGTAGTCCGAGGGTCGTACGAAGATTCATTTAAGATATTACCTCTCTATTGTATTGAGTTGCGAATGGCTAACCCTAGGATCGTAACAAACATAGACACAGTGGATGACCGATTCAAGAGATTTTTCTGGGCATTCGAACCATGTTTAAGATCGTTCAGTCGCTCCATGAGGCGAGTGATTGCTGTTGACGGCACACATCTCCAAGGAAAGTATCCAGGTGTTTTGCTTATAGTCGTGACACATGATGCCAACCACAAGCTCCTCCCCATTGCCTTTGTCTTTGCAGAGGCGGAACGCCGTGACAGTTGGGAGTGGTTCCTCACAAACTTGTTCATATCTTTTGGAGAGTCCTCCAATTTGACTATTGTTTCGGACCGTCAAAAGGGTCTTGTCCCAACACTCAAAAACACCTTACCTGCAACATTGCATTGTTACTGTTGCCCGCACATTACAGAAAACATAAAGGCGGCTTTTAGTGATGGGGCTATCATTATGAAATTTTGGAGTGCGGCAAAAATATATGTCCTGTGAGTACGAGGCTTACATGACGGATATACGCGCTGTCAGCCAGGACGCGTTCAACTACATAGACGCAATTGGATGGGAGCATTGGGCGAATGCATACGTACAAGAGCATCGGTATGAAATGCTAACTAGCAATGCGGCCGAGTGCACTAACAGTCTCTTAAGAGACATAAGAGTCATTCCTATTACTAAACAGGTAGAAGAGATACGTGCCAAGTTTATGGAGTTCTTTCAAAAGCGTCATCTCTTATCCCAAGTGGTGTCCACTCGTCTTACTCCGTATACAGAGAAAATGCTTAGTCAAGAGATGGAGGAAGCTCGACAGGTTCATTAACCGGTGGCTAGCCTCGTTGAATTTCAAGTTCAATCTGCGGAATTTGTTGATGTGGATGATCTCAAACGAAAAAGCTGCACGTGTCAGAAATGGGAGTTATTGGGCATCCCTTGCTGTTACGCACTGGCGTCAATGAAACTCATAAATTATGATCTGTACGATTTTTGCGAGCATTGGTATCTATCAGCAGTGTATCGTTGCACGTATAATGAAGTTATACATGCCACTCGAGACAACAAGCAGTGGGAGCATACATCAGACGTGAGGGTCCTTCCACCAATAGCTACCAAACAGCCAGGACTTCCTCTTAAGAAGAGGCTTCGAACCGAAGACAGTTGCCGTCAGCGGAAGGTGGTAACATGCTCCAACTGTAGAGGAAGGGGACATAACCATGGAACGTGCCGCAATCCTCCATCCCACGCTTGAATTGAAAGGTGAAGGAACCCTTCTTAGCTTTTTATTCCATTTTGAGGCCTTCATAGTTGTACATGTGTTGGTGATGTATATATACATCCTTTTTAGGCGTAGTATTATATGTGACGCTTGTAGACCAATTTGTAAACGGTCGAATAATTTTTTGGGCAATGGTGTCAGCTTGTACATGTAGAACAAGGATGCCACATTGTAATTAATGAGAAATGAGTAAAACTTTTTGATATAATATGATTGTTTAAGTGAAATAAAGCATGATCCTCTATTTAGAGCATGTTTCTGTCCAAGTCAGATATTGCACCTTAAAATACATATTCAGATCCATATGATTGGTGGTCAATATGATTGGTCCATATAACTAACTTAACTGATATCAAGAGGGACTTGCAACTAAAGCATGCAATTAAATTGGTCGATATCGACCATTTAACTGGATTAAAATAACTCTGCAGTGGAATGAGTATCCAGTTAAATAGTCAATATCGACAACTTTGTTGATTTCAGCAACCTGTAAGACGTCGATATCGACTACTTGACTAGAATCATATTCTCTGCAGGGAATAAACATCCAGTTAACTGATCGATATCGACTATTTAACTGGTATCAGAATATCCGTAAGAAAATAAACTTGCAGCTAAATGGTCGATATCGACTATTTATTGTGAAGAGCCTACCCTGTAAATGGTTGATATCGACCATTTAACTTGTATCAGAATCTCTGCAGGAAAATAAACTTGCAGTTAAATGGTCGATATCGACTATTCATTGTGTAAAGCCTACCCTGTAAATGGTCGATATCGACCATTTAACTGGAATCAAAATCTCTACAGGTAAAATGAACTTGCAGTTAAATAGTTGATATCGACTATTAAATTGTGCAGAGCCTACCCTGTAAATGGTCGATATTGGCCATTTAACTGGAATCAGAATCTTTGCAGGTAAAATGAACTTGCAGCTAAGTAGTCGATATCGACAATTATAAAGACCAACTTATAACTATGTGTGTGAATGAATGAGCTGTCTCAAATGACATACATTAAGAGGAGATACATCTATGAATTGATCAAAATTGGTACGATCAAAATAGTAAAAAGATAGGCTTTGAACATCAGATACCATCAGTACAAAATTTACATTCAGACATGTTCAATTAAGTGATCTGCTGCACATTGCTAAAAATACCAAAATGTTTACAAAAAAAATGGAAAAAAAACATCAGTCCAATTTCAGAGTACTAATTACAGGATCTCCAACGCATTACACCAATCTTGAAAGCTCTTTCAAGGGTAGTCTGTCAAATCAGTTAGACCGAGCCTGTTAGCATTTAGTTGCCAACTCCTCTTGAATATCTCCACGACAATCTTGCTGCGGAAGTACGGGATATGGGACTGCGTAAAGATGACTGGAAGACGGTGCACACAGTGTAGCGAAGGCCAATGCAAACACTCCACAATCGTTGGCATTATGCTGATGCAGTATGTCCGTCTTCTCCTCCCACAACCACAAGTATGGGTCAAACCAGTCAAAATGGCTGTACCCTTCGTTTAGCCAGCCCACCTGCAGGACACAATGACAAAATATTACATTAGTTACCATTACTAAATTGTATTATGTATAAAAATGGATGACACAGTGCGATGCATGCGTTTGTATAAGAAATGAAAACGTACAAATTTCTCCGCGTGTTTAAGTGTGTGACAGTATTTGGGCATGCTCTTGTAGAACTCCCATCTCCTCTCGTCGACGTATCCCACGAGTAGGGCAAAGTGCGACCTATGGTAGACGATGAAAACTAAAGTGCGCGCTTCATTTGCTTCCCATACTCTATGCCCATGCTTACCAAAAACATACTCGTATGCATTGTCGATTCCTAAGCACCACTAACTCTGCATGGAGTATAGCTAAATGTAAACTGTGGGTCAATAAAAGTACAATGGTAGCAAATGTCGTACGAACAAAGTTAATAATACAAGTAAACTTACACAAACACTTGGGTCAGCAATGAAACATGAGTCACAACCATCCTTGAGAAGTTCAAAATAATAGTACATGATGTTTATGTCCATCCACGTTCCCTCGTCAAGGAGCTTGTGCAAGTCATCGGCCTTTACCATGGTACATATACTGTCCAACTCATCCTTCCTGCATAACAATTACATGTCAGACAGACTCATGGATTCCACGACCAATTGTTTGAAAAATCAGTACCATCAGAATACACGTACCTCCTCTCAAAGTATTCCTTGAATCCTTTGAGGAAGAACTTGTCCACTTCAGACAGCACATAATCATGTTCAATGATAAAATGGACAGTAATCAAATTTCACAGGGACTTTGCGCATACGTGGCATGCGTTTTATCCTCCACACCAACAAATGTAAACTGGCCAAGGGGGCAGAAACCACTAAGGCAGAAGAGCTTGAGACTGGAACAAGCGAGGCGAACAATGATCTACTGATTGGCGGTGTGCATAGGACTTCTTGAAATTCAGGGGGGGGAGGGGGGGCTGGCATCTGTGGCACTATATTTTTTCTCCTTTCTTTCATCTTTTTTAATAGCAAAACCCAACTGAGATAAACAGGGTTGGCCTTGAGGCTTGAACATATAGCACATCTTCATGGAGGGAGAGAAATCCCAAGAGTATTTGAGGATAACCTATGATTCACATAATGGGCTTGATCATGCAACCATTCCAATCCATGAACCTATTTCGCGCCAACTAGCATCTCACCACTCCTTTAAGAGTTACATAACCACTATTTAATCTATTCCTCTGTATTATTGTATATCTTTCCCCTTACTGCAAAAACTAGATTCTTCATCTTTGGGTTGATCTTGAGGCCCATGATGAAAATTGTTCCAACCCAATTGACTTTTAGGTCCAAGCAAGTTTCCATCTTGAATAGTTATTAGTTTGATTCCTTCAATGAATCAATGGACTATCTGAATATACAGAAACTTGCCATTCAGTGGAATCTGAGGTGCTGAGATTTTGCTTTGGTACTACATTTTAGCATGAGAAATGAACAAAAAATCAAGCATTGAAATTGGATTTCCTTAACTGATAATAATTTTATTCCATCAGCTTTATACATAAAAGCAAGCATTTTCTGAAAAGAGTGCTAGCTAGAAGAATATTTATATACAACCTTAGGCAAAAACCAAAAGTCAAGCAATTAGACACCCAGAAACCAATTGGAGAAACTATAAATACGTGATAGTGCATGAGACTATTGACAATGTTCCCCGGCCATGGCTCTCAAACTAGATGTCCTAGAAGTTATTCCAGATATGGCTTCTATTTGAAGAACCTAATCAAAATACGCTACAGCCACGGAAAGGGGTTTGTTCTATTAAAAAAACCATCGAAAACAATTCTAACTTAGGGTAAAAGCGAAACAAATGGTAAAATACACACCTCCATGTGAAGATCGCGACTTTGAATGGAAAAGGAGGGAAGACGCCAAAAGCTTTTTGGGACCACTGGCTGAGACCAGAGCTTAAAGGGCAAAATGTCGGTTTCGACAGACGAAGGGAAAAGGGGGAAAAGGGGAAAAAGGGAAAGGAGACGAGCGCGGAATGAGGGAGAAATGGGGTTCAAATATTTTTGTAAAATGACTTGAATGGTCAATATCGACCATTGAATTAAACAAATAAAAAAATAAAAATGGGCCCAGGGGACCTCTCCGATCTCCAACAATATACTGGGTCTACAGCAATCCATGGGGGACCTTGGGGGCTTTTTTCGGTAGTTTTCTCTTCTATTTATTTTTCCTCTAACGCCTGTGGTCCATGTATCTTAGACATTTCGGCGAGACGTCCCTAGATACGTTACCGGCGAGAGGTCCCTAAATACGCCACCTCATATATATTTTTATAACTAATTTGCCCTTTCAACTGTTTAAGCATGAAATCTTTCAACTGTTTAAACATGAAATTTTGAATTTTAAAAATTCAAATCTCCCATTTCCCCTCGTTCGTTCTCTCTCATTTTCTATTGTCCCGAAAAACTCCGTTGAAAGAAGAAGATAGTCGATCATCGCCTGCCGATGCACCATCTAAAGTTGTAGAAGGATCATAGGCTACCTGGGCTACCAAAACCATCTGAACGGCGAGAGTTTTGCGCATCAATAGAAGAAGAAGGGGTGATTGGATCTAACAGCACGCCAGAAGGGTTGGTCGCGGATCTGACAGCACGCCAGAATCACCAAGGACAGCATGCCGGAATCGCCGCCGCTGCCTCACGAGGATCGGAGGTTCACCATCGCCAATACGCTATTGCCTTGGAAGGAGAAGACAGCATGGCTATTCTTCTATTTTGGTTGCAGAACAGAACGGTTGAGGAAGAAAAAGATCACACGTTCTTCCTTGGGTCATCAAGTGGGCCCCATTGTGGAATTTATCTAAGTTTTTATCAAGTTTATCTAAGTTTTAACAAATTTATCTGAGTTTTCCAATTTTTGTCAAATTTATTTGAGTTTTGCGCAAATTTATCTGAGTTCTAAAACAATTTTCTCTGAGTTCTGCACAAATCTATCTGAGTTTTTTGCTAATTTATCTGAGTTTTTGGACAAATTTATCTGACTTCTGGAAAAATCTATCCGAGTTTGTGACAAATGTATTTGCATTTTTTTAAATTTATTTGTATCTTTTGAAATTGATTTTCATCTTTTGAAATTTATTTATATTTTTTGAAATTTATTTGGGTCTTTTGAAATTTATTTGTGTCTTTTTACATTGATTTTCATCTTTTGAAATTTATTTGTATCTTTTGAAATTGATTTTCATCTTTTGAAATTTATTTATATCTTTTGAAATTTATTTGTGTCTTTTTAAATTGATTTTCATTTTTTGAAATTCATTTGGATCTTTCGAAACTTATTTGCATCTTTTTAAACTTCTCTGCTTTCTTTTGAAATTTATTGTGTTTTTTGAAATTTATTAGCATTCTTTCGAATTTATTTGTATTTTTTAATTTTATTTACGTATTTTGAAATTTATTTCCGTTTTTTTAAATTTATTTGGATCTTTTGAAATTTATTTGGCCAATTAAATAGTAGTTGACCATTATTAATGGGAAATCCCACCAATCATGGGATATGATTTAAAGAAAGGGTAAATTAGACATTTCAAGTTTGAGAATGTGTTAGAGGACCTTTGGCTGCATAACTTTTTTTTTGTAAACTGTTTGTGGCAAAGTCATATTTTGAGGGACCTCTGACCAAACGCCCCTATATTTTTCGCTACTGGAATGTCTTTAGGAAGGTAGGTGGAACCAATGTCTATGATAGGATCTTATGTGGGTCTCGTTTGATTTTGTTAATATTCAATGTCCTTTTCCAATAATTTAATAAAAAATTTGTGATATATATCCCAAAAATGGAGGGGTTTTTTTTTTTTTTTTGATAACGCAGGATTCAATCCTTTAGGCCAAAATAATCCCTACGGGCCCAAGAGAGAAAGCCGGGTAAAATTCCCTTGTGTCCCCAATGTAGTAGTGCATTTTCAAACCCACAACCTCCGGATGCAAACCGTAGTCCTAAGAAAATTGAGCCACCCGTCGGGGTTAAAATGGAGGGATATAGATAACGTAAACCCCTTTTTT
The DNA here is from genome assembly GCA_028538565.1 of Umbellularia californica. NCBI lineage: Eukaryota > Viridiplantae > Streptophyta > Magnoliopsida > Laurales > Lauraceae > Umbellularia > Umbellularia californica. The sequence goes on along the minus strand of JAPQWN010000003.1, from coordinate 93,292,824 downwards.
TTCTGGTATCGAAGAGGAATGTTAACCTATCATAGTCCTTAACTAGCCTAATCTCAAGTCTCAAGAATTGGCCACTTCACTGGTAAGGTGAAGTAAAGTCTCCTTTCATCGAATAAGAAAAGATTTGGGGGTCATATTAAAAGTATAAAATTTTAAAATTCCCTCTTTTATTTTAAAAAAGAAGTCAAAAATCAACATTTTCATGCCACTAAAAGACAAAAGTCCATCTACTTTTTAAATAAGAAGTGAAAAAGATTCCTTATCAAACTACTAAAAACATAATTTCATCGTACTATGATAAGACCCCTAATATTTTAGTCTCCCTTTAATCTTCACTTCACTTTACTTCACCCTATAAGTATTTTTACCAAACAAACCTAAGGTAATAGGTGAAGTATATATGATAGTGATGTGTAAAAAAATGGAGTAGAAGTCATGATTTAAAATCGCGGTATCGTCCGGGACAAAAACCGATATGATATCAGTATCAGTATCGGTCGCGGTTATCGGTCCGTCGCAGTCGACGCGGTGTGAATTTTTTTTAATCTAAAAAAATTCGCAAAAATATCCAAAAATCCATAATATTAGAAAATGCTGGAAAACAATGTTTTTTTCATAAGTAACAACAATAAATCAAAATATCGGTCACCTTAAGTTATGAATCATGTTTGTATCGCAGTTTGTTTTCTTCTCCAGTATTTCATATAATGCAACTATTATTTTGGCGCATGGTCAATTTATTAGTGTAAAATATAAGAAAATAAAGATAACATAACAATTATCTATACACTATTAATAAGCTATTAGTATTTACTATTTAGTATCATAAATACTCTAAAAAAATTTTAAAAAAAGTAGAAGACTTTAAAAAAATCATTTTTCTACACCCAAAATCATGTTTATAAGTAAATCTAGCATGAAAGTGTGTAGATCTAAGTAAAGAACACAACATAAACCCAAAAATGGCATGCCAATGATCTTTTCATTCATTTCTATGCTTTATCTAAAAATAAAAAATAAAAAACACATAATAGTAAAAATAAGGGAGTTAAGTTGATTTTCTCTTACTAAATAAAATGATTTCTTCAATAAATGGTGCTGGAATTTGGAAAAATGTAAGCTATGGAGATATGGTTGCTCTAAGGAGATGAGGGGAGAGGAGAAGAAAATGGGAAAATAGGGAAAAAGTTACAAAAAATTAGGGTTTTTTACCATTACTCCATCTCGGCCGATATTTTGAAAATATCGGCCGAGATATTAGTAATATCGGCCGAGATATCGGTTAAACCGATATTTTGACCATATTGGCCGAGATTGATCGATATTTTGGGGATATTTTGCCTGACTCGATATTGCGGTAAAATATTGTTGTGGTATGGGGCGATACCGGTTCATATCGACCGATATGAACCAATATCAATTAAGATTTTAAACCATGGTAGAAGTAAAATTTAGGCCAACTGAATGTGATTCGAACGAGTTAAAGCAAATGCTCTTGTGAACAACTCAATATTTGATTACATTATTTCTCTTGATATTGATAAGATCATACACTCCAATTGGGAAGGTAATTTCTTGTGCTGATCAGATAATTATAAAACATAAATTGAGTTTGATACGGATGACTTTCTCCTCAGGGCCGGCTCGACCATTAAGCAAGAAAAGCCCTTGCTTTAGGCCCTCCAAAAAATAAGGCCCATAAAAATCATCTTTTCAAATTCTAAAAAAAGCATTCAGGCAACTATCATAGTTTTTTTTTCTCCCAAGGCCCCTTTATAATAATAAGTATCACATCTCATTAAAGCCATGTTTTCACATTTAAACAAAGCATTAAAGTAAGTATCATCTTTCTTTTTCTCTACACAGTGTCTTTTTAAATCCCAACAAATCTCAAACCCAACACTTTTTCATCTCACATACTCTTTACTCCCTCACCCTGTCTTTCTTATATATTGCCTTTCTCTATAATTACTTTTTTTTATTTCTAAAACAATCTTCTTTAAAGATTTATTGATCTGGTTTTGTCTTCTTTTTAATAATATATGTGGATATATTCTGATAATATATGTGAGTCTTTTTTATAATATATGTTAATCATAACCCACTAACTCAAATATAATCCATTTTTTCATAATAAAAAAATGGATCAAATTCGAAATTCATCTACATCTACAATCTTTATGACCAACAATGATAAATCACTAAATCAAGTTCTATTGTTTTATGATTTTTAGATTTTTTTAATTCCATGCTTGTATTGTATGTTTATTATAGTTAGTGATCATTTTATTTATAAATATTAATAGTTGTAATTTATAAATGATAAATGTATCTATTAGAAAATACGAATTCAGATGCTCAAAACTTAAAAAAAAAAAAAGATAAAAGAAAAAAAAAAGACAGAGAAAAATAAATAATAGATAATTTGAGGCCTCATCTAGGATTTTGTCGCTTTAGGCCTTAAATTGTCTCGAGCCGGCCCTGTTTCTCCTCCACATGGATGTGGGCATCCATACCAGCAAGAGAGAATACTTACATTTGTTACATGATCACATGGCCATTTACATATATAATATTTGCATAGCTAACTTAAAAGAGAAAGGGCCACCTATGCCCTGACGGTATCCGAGAATGAGAAAGAGTTTTCCATGGTGGTGATTTGTGCGCGATCCCCACGCTACCTAAAGAAAATAATGATACGGTTTCATCACCATAGTTTCCAGATCCGCATATTGCTTAATTCCATTCTAGCTCATGGGGCCCACTGAGATGCATTTCTATTAACGAAAACAGGGCAACTATATCATTCACATCTTATGAGTAAGGGTGAATAAGTGTAAAATTAAGCCCGATGGCAAATCATGAGATGGCAAGATTATCAAAGGAGCTATAATGATTGAAGGTGGACCCAAGTGAACCCCATAGGACTTCACATGCAGTGCACTTGTAGGACATTTTCCCAAAATACATATAGCATATATGTTTAAAATAGAAATAAACATATACGTTTAAAATAACTAAAATTATATAAAAATATGTAACTCAAGCAATATTACTTTCAATAAAAGCAAATATATTACACCTCTAATTTCTAGAAAAAAAATTTTCACTTCCAGATAACTCTAATGTACTCTCCTAAGTTACCCTATTTATTGTTTCTCCTTACGGACTTTGATCTCCCTTACCAATTGAGCTCCCAGCCTATCACCTCTTTCTTTCTTTTTTCTGCTTTATTTTTTCTCTTTTTAACTCTAATTACCCATGCCTATTTCTTTACATGAGTGAAGTAAAGGTTTAAAAAAAAGTTCAAAACATGCATACAATTAAAAAAAATAAAAAAACAGAGGTGGGGGGGGGGGGGGGGGGGGGGGGGGGGGGTTTGTTATATGTAAAGCAATTCAAGAAAAATGCCGAGATAAAACTCTTGTCATCCCCCCTATTCTTTACATGAGTGAAGTAAAGGTTTAAAAAAAAGTTCAAAACATGCATACAATTAAAAAAAATAAAAAAACAGAGGTGGGGGGGGGGGGGGGGGGGGGGGGGGGGGGGGGGGTGCGGTTTGTTATATGTAAAGCAATTCAAGAAAAATGCCGAGATAAAACTCTTGTCATCCCCCCTATTATTTAAACACCCACAAAGTAAAATTTTATATTACATTCTATTCCCCTGCTAAACAAACAGGTAAGAGAGCATGACATGTTCTTCTCTACTATTATATTGCAGCATAAAAATCCGCATTTTCAATTCCAACCCCCTTCACGGAGTTGGAGTTGTCTTTACTTACAGTTCCAGTTCCCCTTCGTTGCTTTAACGGTAAAGAAGGCCAATGTGCCCTTTCAACTTGTTCAAATTCATTTTAAACCCAAGGGGTAACTCAGTTGGCCTAAGACCACGGTTTGTACCCAAAGGTTGTGGGTTTGAAACGGCACTACTACATTGGGGCTATAGAAGAGTTTACCTGGCTTCCCTCTAGGCCGAGAGGGATTAGTCCAGCCCAAAGGGTTGGAAACCCTCCAATAGCAGTAAAAATAAAATAAAATAATAATAATAAATAAATAACAAACTTGTTCAAATTCATGACAACCACAACATGCCCAGTCAAGTTCAACAGTGCCAATCCTCCCGTCATGCAATTTGATCGGATAGACCCCAGTTGGATTCCTGGTCCACCCACAGGTTGGAAAACGACGCCACTAAATGCGACTTAAAAGAAAGGGCTTTGCCCCATGGCAAATTTAACCGAGAGCTTATTCAGTCTGTACACCTTGTTCAATGAAATTATGATAAAAGATGACGGGAAGGCATTGGTGGGGTGCCAAAATTTTAAGTGATCAATTGAAGGGCCTACAATGCACAAATCCTGGCACTACAATAAAGTTGGATTGGTGTCGTGACCAATTGAACGGCCTATAAAATAAGTGTCAAATTTGGGTCATTGCTAATTCACCATAGGCTTGTCTGAAGGGCTTAGATTGATCATGGCGTCCCAAGCAAGCCCCACAGGCTTTGGAATGATCAAGCTGCCCTGCATATTTTCGCACTCCCCAGACTTGTAGACTTCAAGTTCTATGCCATCACCAATTGAAGTTGAGAGTTTCAGGCAACACCATAAAAACTAAAAGGCTATCAGACATAACATTTTATTTCCAAATTGAAAACCGCACCATCAATTGAGAAATGCTTAGTATTTAGACCCAAAATCTTCATAATCAAATGGCCACAATTAGAACGCTTAGGATAGAAAATTCACATTACAGATATAAGATTATAAGCATAAAATTGTGAATCAAGTATATTTGGAAAACTTTCATACACAGCTAACATGCCCTTTCAATGCCAAAAACTTTCTCCAGGTTTTGGACCCGCACAAACATGAGGCGAAACAGCAAGCAGAAAACAATTGGGGATGAACAAAATCTGTTCCAGGAATCACATTCTAGTAGAACACAGATGCCTTTTCTCAGATTCTAAAAAGCTACTGATCTCTTTCCCCCATGTTCTGCACATTTTCAGAGTCATTATCAAATTCAAACTAGCCACCAATCTTTTCTTACAATGCAACAGGTTTATTCAGTGCAACCCACAGTTTACATTGTGCTGCTTTGCTCAAAGTACACTAAACAAGTGTTTCTTCCTACAGTTTTAGAGACTGTAGAGGATGCATGCAGATCTTCAACATTACCTAAATTATTCAAGAGCAAGCACCAAGTTTTATTATCAGAATCTCTATTGGATATGTTCTGATTCAAACCCAACAACAATTGTATTTATCTGACGGTACATGGGACATTCACACGAAGTGCTTTCTTCCAAAGAACCCAATTCAGGATTGAACTGCAGAAACCTAACACATGCCACTCACATAACAAATGCACTGGGTTTGTACACTCATCCAACCCTGTTTGAAGTGTCATCTCAAGTCAAATCACATCCTGGGTTTTGTTTGCATTTGGATAGTTGATGCAAGCAATGATTACATAGAGCCCAAGGCGCCCTGCTCGGAACCACAGAACTCGGTTGGCTAGTTATACAATGAAAAAAACAGTTGTCACTTAGGAAAATCAGTTTATCCAAATGTGCAAACCCTCATTCACACACAAACTGGATTACCATCAATCTGTTTATGAAGATCTAAATAGGCCCCGAGATTCTGTTTGTCATGGTAGGCTAAACCTTCTACAGATAGAAGGCCATACAGATGTCAAAACTCAAAATAGTAATGCCAGAGTAAAAACAGCAGTAAATAGGCAATGAGTATGACAGCAATAAAGACGAAATCGCAGCAACATCAATGATAAAGAGAAATGATAAAAGACGGGTTTTTTAAAGATAGTAAGATGATTTGGCTCAAGATATCAATCAGATTCCATTATAAATTTGTTGAAACTGGAGAATCCACATTGCAAACTACGATATTCCTAGTCCATCTAGTATCAGATTGCAACGACGATTTAGTACAATGTATAATGTAGTTTAATTGCACATCCAAATGCATTCCCAGATTGCACATCCAAATGCATTACCTCAAAACTTCTACAAACTACCTTGCATGAGGTGGATCCTGTCCAATGAACTTACATTCTAGTACATGGCGTCATCATGTTATTACACGAATCAAATTGCTGCAGAGTACAATCCAGAAATAAATTTTTATCCTATTCAACATTATATAGCTCTGAGCCCAACAGCTTTCAATAGAAGCCTCTTAGTGGATGAGGTTGCATGTATTACACATAATAGCCATTCCAAAAGAAGAAAGTTGAAGAAACAATGGTTAATTGGATTAATGACAATGGGAGAATTTACAATAATACGACAAGCCAAATCTGGATGAATATAAATCATGCCAAATGTTGGTTCAAAATGTAAATCATAAGGTTTTGATAATGACCTTGGACATGACAAAGTTGATAAAAAACAAAAAGACAAAAATAAGATTTGCAGAGAACTAGCAAAGGAAAACCTCTATTGGAAAGTGATTCAGCTGATTTTATTGCTTGGATGTCTTCTTTGAATTCGAGCCTTAGAAGTTTCACTTCTGCTTTCCTAGTCCTTGGTTTCTCCTTTTCTACTGATGTTCAGCATGTGGGACACTTTGCCAATGCAATGGCCGGACTTATTGACCAAACAAGGGGTGTTTAGGGAGTTATTATTTCTCTGCCATATTATTATGTAGTCATTGGGTTTGTTGGTGGTGGTTCTTTTATTGGGTATAATTCTTTTATGCCTCTTTGCTCTTTTTTCCTTTTTGTAACTTCTTTTCTACTCTTCCTTCTAGTTAATATAATTTACTTGATACCTATTTACAAAAAAGTTCAGAGGGAAACCATGAGTGGATGCAGCATTTAAATTAACTCATCTTGGAATAGAAAAGGCTAACAAGTCAAAATATGGGAGATCCTCCTATGAGAGATATCCCTCACCTTAAATGAGAGATTGTGTGGGGGCCCTCACATCCATATCCAATGCCAACAATTTAAATACGAGGGCCCCCACCCATATCTCTCATATAAGGTGCGAGATATCTTTCATAGGAGCATCTCCCATATATATATATATATATATATATATATATATATATATATATATATCTGTGTGTGTGTGTGTTTGGGAAATGCTCCTATGAGGATAGTTATAAGAATCCTACAATTCGTATCCTGAATCTTAAGGAAAACGATTCTTATCTATGCAACGAATCCCATTTATAGATGAATCTTAGGATTCAAGTGTGAATCTTACAATTTGAACCCGTTTCATCGAATCTTAGGATTCAAGCGATTCAGCAAAGCGAGGATAGCTACAACCACTAAAATAATATTAACAATCTCTGACCTTTTTTTCTTTCTTTATCTATTCTTTCTTTTAGTGCTTTTACTTTTAGAAGATACGTAGTAGTTAACCAAACCTCTTAAGAATATTTACAGCTTTGGGGAGGTTTTAGAGATAAATAAAAAACATACATTTTATTAAAGCATTCGACTACATATTGTGCTTGTCTATCAAAGCGAATCCTAGCTCCTTTTATCAAACCTTGGGAATCCAACATCTAACCCATCTAGATCCTAGCTCCTTTCATCAAACCTTGGGAATCCAACATCTAACCCATAGCCAATCACCAATGTGGCCAAACCCAGCCACCTGTACCACTGCCAGGCCCCCATTCCACTGCACCAAACCACATCAGGCCACATCAGGGCTGGCTGAACCTGGTTTATGGTTCTTTGAGCACTTTTTGAGTACCCTTTTCAATCCTTTTGCCAATTTCAGATCTGAATAATTTTTATGGCTTATCACATTGATTTAACTGCGGGAACTGCCTGATATCAAATCTGAACCATGTGTTTCTTACTTCCATAGTCTTCTTCATTGGGAACACTTTTGAACCTAGCTTTCATCAAATCCTCAAGAGAGACAATTGATCTGATTGTAATTGGATTGATCCCTAAGCTAGTTGAAGACTTATTCTTCCATTGCAAGTCCCAATTCAAATTTGGGAGGTTCTCATTGCAGGATTGTGGCAAGGTCTATGGTCATAACCGGTTTACCAAATTGAAATAAATAAAAGGGAACAATCTGAATTTTCAGATTTACAATTTAATTGTAAATGTTAGTGTTCTTCTAATCTCATAAAGTCATTTAGCTTAGCCTTGCACAGTTCTGCATCATATACCCCTAAAAGACTAGTCAAGCTTTGTACTGATCAATAAATCCCCCAAACTTGGTTTTGATCTAAAAGATCCATTTGCATCTAATGGTATGCTGTCCCGGAGGAAGGGCAACAAGATCCCAAGTGTCGCTTTTTCTAAGGAACTGCAAGTTCATCTGCTATAGCCACATCTGCAACTAAGGGGATGCAATTACCTCTTTGTACAACTAAGTTCTGTCAATGAAGGACAGCAAGAACAGGTGTAAAGTCGGAAGATTTTCCGATGGAGCAATGGTGATAACTTGAAGCGTGGTTGAGAGGGAGGATGAGGTGAATTTGATGAAAATAGATCAGAAAAAGATTGAGTGAAAAAATATCTGAGAGCTGAATTAGACTGTGTAAAGCTGAGCCAAATAATCCCAAGAATCTTCTGGGTAGTTAAATTTGGCTAATTAGTTGCAAATAGATGATATTTATTGAATTGGCAATCCAAGAATTGACTTTTCCTATAGCTGATTCCCATTATTCAATTTTTTTTATCCATTGCATCAAAAGGTGGAACAATTTTACTAGCAATTTATTTTCATAATTTTTTCCCTTTCAGAAAATTCTGCATTAGATGGGACCAATAGGCATAATTGGTACCATCTAGGATAATGTTGATTTCATTGCCAACAAAAGCTGTAAGTAAGTACAGAGATCTGAGCCATGAGTACGGAGATCCAAACAATAAGAACTAAAAATCCTTAAATATTATTAAAACACAATCCAGGATGGCCGGATATTTTAGTAGTAGAATGCCAAAAAGATTGTTAGAATAACTTCCTTTGACTAATCAGAAGAGATACTCTCAAAGATTATAGAAATTTCTACTTTTAGAAGCAAAGTTTCCAAGGGAAGACCATGTAGCCAGAAATTCCAATGGTTGTGATAAAATTTAATCCAAGAAACCGCTGATAGAGAGAATTGAGATATGGCCTACCTTGAAATGCCAAAAATGATCAGAAAAATCACAGAAAAACCCAAAATATTATCTTTGGCAAAATCGACAGTACTTCAGTCCACAGTGATCTGTAAATGAGCCCCGCAATAAGAGAAACAGTGATTCATCATTGTTCGAAGGTTGACAAAGAAGATTGCTTCAATCAATACTACTACTTCCAAGATTTGCAGAAGATTTCCTGCCCAGACAACTATCCAGAGTAGGCGAACAGATCTCAAGAGTGTTTTAGGTGAGATAAGATGGAGTGGACCCCACCACACTTGCAAAGATAAAAACGAAGAACTGATCCAACACCTTCATGCAAAACCCAACAATGGTTAATACTCTAACTCAGGGTGCGACTTACTCACCTTCAATTGAGCCACATAGGACTCAGCTGAGGCTCAGTGGAGCCAGATTAAAGTCACACCAAAATCATAAAACTTCTTAAATTATGAAAAAGTATATAGTAAAAAAAAAAAAAAAATCTACACTATGGGATTTAGGACTCCTTTTATTTTTAGTTGTATATGAAATTAAGTAGTTATAGGTGGTCACAGTTTGGTTTTCTGGTTCAATGTATATGTTTGGATGAATAGTAACCTTAATCTTTATATTGTTGAATCTTGGGGGAAAAAGAACAAGAAAAAGAAAAGTGCGATGTTTTAAATATCACCCCTAAAATCTTATTAAGAACCCAAATATCCTCTTGGAATAAACAAACAAAGAAAAAGGAGAAAGAAACCTCATCCATGTAAGGAATTGGACATAATCTACAAAAACAGAGGATGACTGGACTCGCTGCTAGACATGTCAGGGATATTTTTAAAACCATGACCCAGTCACTTATATAAATCACAAGTCATTCCGCATTCTGGAGAGTACTAACTCTCACCATCATCACCGTCAAACCCTTGTCCCAACAATGTTGGGGTTGGCTACCTAAATTCTATTTCTGCATTCAGATCCATCCTAAGTCAAATCCTAGGATAGGTTGCACCAACTCTAACCAACTTAAATATTAATTCACAAGTATAGTAAGAAAGAGATAAATAAAACTAATACAAGGGAAGTCAAGTTTGACAATAATTCGTATATCCCTGTCATGGGGATCTTCTTGAAAAGGGCCCCCATACAGTTAGTGAAAACCTAAAGATTGTGCCCATGTCATGTTGCCAACATTCCCTTCATTACATTGGTTAGGCATTCCCTTCTTAAGGCAGCCCCCAACCCAAATCCAAATCAAATGGATTGGAGGCCCAAGTACCTGCCTAAATGGGCTCATGGGGGAAGGATGGGGTGAAATCAAGATTCAAGAGGTCTTCATTATCATACAAGTTCAGTTAGGGTATTCTTATTTATATTTTAGATTTATTTCCTGCCTTAAAATTCATTAGATGTAGGGTTTAGATTAGTTTTAATTACAATTTCTTATTTGTTGAATCTTTATTTAAGAGGTCTTTTACACTGAATGGGATAGGTTAATGAAATAAAAGTTTTGAAGATTTGTTGGCCGAGTGGTGGTGGAGATATGGGGAAGAGAAGGATGCATCGTGGAGAAGTGTTGTTTCCAAATATAGGGAGGATGGTCGGGGTTGGGTTCCTTGCATGGCCCCTAGGCACTGGTTGTCATGTTTGTGGGGTAATATTTTGAAGGTTGAGGATGTGTCAAATATTTGCAGGAAATCTCTCAATAGGGGGTTGGTTTTAAAGTTTGGGAGGGGAATAGAGAATGTTTTTTGGTGATGATATGTTAGGAGGGCCCATTACGTTTTTTTTTTCAGTGAAGATAGGTTAGGAGAGTGCCCATTGTCTCTTTTCTTTTCCTAGATTATTTGGGGTGGTGTGTAACAAAGAAGTGTCAGTTAAAGAGTGTTTATGTTGGGAAGAAGGGGGGTTTTGTCTCTTGGCTTTTGGGTTTTGGCTTTCAGAAGGGGTTTGCATCCATCTAAGGAGAGTTTTAGTTGAGTCTTCTTTCTAGCATTTTAATCTACAGGGAAGAGGACACTTGTGTGTGAAGCCTTGTCCCTCCGGAGTGTTCTCAACGAAGTCCTTTCCTCATGAGACGGACAAAAGGCTGAGGGAAAAGCCAATGAGTTCTCTATTATAGTTGGGTTTGGCCCCCGTTAGGGTGGAGGCGTTTTGTTGGCTAGCAGTGTCAGGCAAGGTGTTGAATGCAGCCAACCTCAGGAGAGGCAAACATCAGAAGCTATTTCAGATGTTTGCTGCCTTTGTGGAAAGTTCAGTGAAACAATAGACCATATCTTTGTTTACATTGTGAATTATAATATGGCATGCAGTACAAATTCCTGTTCAGTGTGGTATTTTGAGGTGTCTTCCGGGTTCTTTGGTGGGTTTGATTGAGACTTGGAAGACAGTCCGTTCTTTGGGTGTCAGACTGATCTTCGGAAGCTAGTGCCTTTTTGCCATTTTGTAGTCAATTTGGAAAGAGGAATGACTGGTATTTCAGGGGGTACTTCCGATGTTTGTGGATGGCTTGTTCTTCATGGCGACCTATAGAAGAGCAAAATGGGCATCTTCAAGGAGTGCGTTCGATAGTTTTAAGGTTATGGTATTTTACACAACTGGGAAGCTTCCTTGCTTTGTGGTCCATCCAAGATGAAGAAAGCAGTGTCGTGGCCTTTTCCTCCTTTGAAATTCAGCGTGAATGGGGTGGTGAGGGCTAAGCCAGCTCCAGCGGGCATTAGGGGTGTGCTTGGTAGTGAGGAAAAGGTGGCTCTGGCAATGTTTTCTAAGACTCCTGGAATTGTAAAGTCTAATGAGGCTGAAGTTTTGGAAATTTTAGAAGCTCTCCAAAATTTTGTGACTCGTTTTCAAGGCAATTGGTAGTGCTGATTCGGCAAATGCAATTCCTTGGGTTTCCTCCTCTGCAGACTGTGATTGCCCCTTGGAGTTTTCATTTCTACTTCAACGAAATTAGGTTGTTCTATTGAAGTGGAGTTCAACTATGTTGTGAGGTTGGTTGATGCTATGGTGGATTCTTTGGCAAACCAGGGGATTGATAGATCTTCTCCTATGTTTGCATTGTCCTTGTAGTGTTGTTTTGTTTCTTGGGTATAATGCTTTTATATCTTATAAGCCAATCTTCAGTTTGTTTGGCTTCCAAGTACCTTGTTCTTTGTTTCTGTTTCTAATATAAATCCTTTGTTAATGTCTTGCTCTTTGTTGTCTTAGGGAATAAGTGTTCCGTTTAATCATTTCTTATGATGTTCAGCTTCCTTCTGTTTTTTGTTCATTAGTCCCGCTGTTCGTGTTTTTGTTCGCTGTTTTTGCCTTGTTTTGCTCTCGTTCTTCTTTATAATAAAATTTACTGTTGTTAAAAAAATGGGGATTTTCTCCTTGTAAAGCTTTTCATTTTGCATAAAGTCATAAACCATGTGGCGTAGAGGTATTACAAAAGCCATAATAATCTTGTTATGGAGCAAAATTCCTTATTGAGGTTTCACAAGAACCTCAATCTTGCTGCCAAAGGTTTTGAGAGAGAGAGAGAGAATTTTCAGGTGAGCATGTGCCTACCTATGGTGCCCAAATATGGTTAGGGTACAGACATGGATACGGAGACGACTCTGCACTTTTGGAAATATAGGACACAGATATGGATACATGTGCCCTAATTTTTCTTTTATATCACACTTTTGAATTAATGAAAGTATCATTATTTACATTTCTTTCTAACATCTTTTACATTGAGAAGTAAGAATGTTAAAAGAATTATATGAAGTATTAAGAATATTAAAAGAATTATATGAAGTATTGGGTTGGAAAGTAGGAATGGGATATGCTAAAATTGTACCCTAGAACCTTTAGAAGGCATAATTGTTTTAGCACTTCAATCCAATGCTGAGTAACAACTTGATGAGTGTCGAATTTGGGTTTCTGCCAATTCATGAGGGATAGTGAGTGTGAGGTCCGACGTGCTAAGAAAACGAGGGTGCTCATATAAGGGTTCCAGATCTGAAGGCTCACAACCCTTGTGCGCAAATAAGGTTGGTAAGCATGTGCTCACCTAATAATCCTTCTATATATATACATGCATTTATATATTATCCTAGTAAACAATTTCTTTTCGATCCTTTTATAACATGATCCTGCAAAAGTCTCAAGCGGCTCTCTAATTTCTATAGACATTACACAAAAGTAAGCCAAGGTTTTCCTTCCAAGTTGGAAGGAAGCTGCTCCGCTTCCTTCTTTTTTCAAAGGAAATGAGCCCGCCCAAAAAGTTCAGCTAGAATTGTTCCAAGGTCATACAAATTCCAAGAAATTCCATTTTCTTGGCTCAGGTAGGACTGAAACCAGTTCTCTTAACCACAGGTGCCAACCAATTCACAAGACGCACTGTTGGTAAGCAATTCACATTTATGTCGAAGTAATTTTTTTAATCAGAAAATACCAAAATCACCACAGAACACCTTTCAGGATTTTCAACCTTTTCATGTCTGGAAAAATACAAGTCAGTGATGTCATCTGCAAGTTGAACATAACTAGATAAGTTCTCAGACATCAAAACGTCTTTCTAAAACCAACTCAGCATCCCTTCATGCTTCTTTAGTTTTTGAGAATGGTGACTTATCCTTGATATTAAATTGTGTCTGGTACCGGGTTAACTCATTTGAATCAACTTAATGTCAGTAGGTACTAGGTACAGAACAGATTTCACCTTGAATCGGTGGTGACTCATCCAAACTTGTTTGGTACAGGTCGATTCTAGATCAGTCAAGACAAATTGTCCTTCTCTTGTACGAAACCAAAATGAAGCTGGCCAACTCATCTGACTTATCATGAGGCCAAGAAGTCGTCTAAAAGCTTCTGTTCACCCATTTTGTAACCTAATTCATTTGTGGCTTTCATTCCTCTTTTCCTGTCTTCTGAGGCAGTAAGGCCCCCTCAGAGGTTCTTTTGTGCTAAAAACTCCTCTTACTGCAAAGTTTAATAATCTAATTCCCTTGGATTTTGATTCTTTTCTCCCACTTTCACCTTCTTCTTCCTTCCTACCCTTAATTTCTCTCTCCAAAGGCTTCAGCACCATCACCAAGTATGAAGGCATTGGTGGCTGCATTGAGGGTGATTCAATACCTACATGTGAGGGAAGATTTGCAGCTAATGAATATGATAGAGTACTTAAACACAGGGATCCAAATCCTCGTGTTTCTACTTGATCGGACTAACACTAAATCAGCTTGAAATGAGGGCCATTGAGGATAATCAAATTCAAATCCTTACGAGCAGGATTAGATATGAGCCACATGTATAGTTATAAATATGCTTATGATCAGAATAGGGTTGATTATCAGCACCAACAACAAAAGAATCACTCTATTATTTTGTTTTTCTCTTTTCTTTTATTGGTAACATGACTTGAACCCACAATCCCAAGGTAGCAATAGTGAGAACTGAGAACCTTCCCTTGTGCCATTGGTTGTTGTCAGAATCGCTCATATCATAATAGAGCCGCAAAGAGTAACTCATAAAAGAGTCACTAGAATCAGATCTTCTATCCATTTGTAGCCCAAATTATCCACCAAAGAAAATAGATGCGGACAATGACAAGAATGGTGGTAGATCCAGCTTTCAGCCAACCCAATCCTCCATGTGGTATTGAAGCATGAAGAATGAAGAATGGTTGTACTTTCCAGTGTGGACTTCAGTATCATACTATACCTCTATTCGCAGTTGCAGACTATTAAGTCGTGAATCTGTATAATGTCTTGGTAATTTCTTTCTCTTTAAGCGTCCAATAATTATCTACATGAAATCACGAGCAATGCATCAGTGACTCAAAATTCTACAAGACTTCATATCTCTATTGAGATGAGATGCCACTTAAATAGCTTGTTTTGCACATTATGACTTGTTTTTTCATTATTTCTTCTTTCAGATCTTTTGAAACATTTTTAGACTTTTTAGGACATGCATGATAACAACAGTCTAACACAGATACCACAGACAACACTGACCCTAGATCGACATCGGGAAGGAGATCAGCACGAAGAATTTAACCCTGGCCAGAGAACCAAGTGAATGACAAGGGTTGCAAACAAATATCACTTCTTGGAATGTGTGACATATAGGGAGTGTAGAGCACTTGATGGTAGTTGAGGAGGATCTTAAAAAATCTAAGGTTAATATAGGTCTCTTCAAAGATTCTAAAATTAGGAGTATGAATCAACAAGATAATCAAAGAAGTGTCGGGTGGCAAACATTATAAGTTGACGTGTATGGAGGGGTCAAGCTCATCCAAAGGAACCCTAACGGTTTGAGATGGTCATCGACTTGCAGTCAAGGATATGTGGTGGGCGCACCTCGGTTTCTGCCATGGTGGACTTGGAAATTCATAGAGAGAATATTAACACAGCCCAATGACAAGCTGCTGGATCAAGGCAATTTTTGGAGGGAGTCAATAATATTCACAAGGAGGATTGGTGCATGGTGCATGGTGCATGGAAAAAGGGAGGAAAAGGATGAGTTCAGCAGTTGCCTTACTCCCTCTCGAATGAGGAATTTTTCGGGTCTCGCTCAATAAAGGGATTGTGGTTGAATGGTGCATTTTCATGCGGTCACCACCAAATGCCCTCCTATGTCCCGACTGGATGGGCTCATTGTATTGGGAGATTGGCCAGATCCATATCCAAAAATTAGCCAACTAGCTCTTCCTAAGCCAATGTTTGATCATTGTCCGATTCTCCTTGACTCTAGAAACGAAGATGGGGCCTACGCCCTTTCATTTCAAACTAAAGTGGGTAGAAAGGAATGAATTTTCAAAGTTGATCCAGGCACAGTGGAAGGAAATTAGAGTGGAGATGAGCCCATAGCACAGTCGGAAGGAGCCTGGTGTCACAATCACAAGGTTGCAGGTTCGAGTCAAGGTACCATTCAAATAAAAAACAAAACCAGGTACATGGATGGCTGGTTACAACTTGCAATGAGAGAGGATTAAAGAAAGGGCCAGAAATAGTTTTCGAAATGAGAATAGCTTAAAGTGAATCTTCTACATGGAATTCAGGAGTTAAGAGACAAGCGATGGTTTGGCAATTATCACCATATGAGAGGAAAAAGACAAAATAAAAGAGCAAGTCCAAAGACAAGACAAAAAGGAAGAGAGAGAAAAGCAAAACTCTCATACGGGTTGATTAAAGAGAGAGACAATTACAAAATTACTCCACGGTATAGCCATAGACAAGAATCAAAATAAAATAAAATAAAAATTCATTGACAAAATGGTCAAAATTGAATTGAAGATCAAGAAGAAATTATAGAGCATATCATAGGGTAGTTTAAAAACCTATATGAAAGAGGAGAGGGACTGGCCAAATTTGGACAATTTAAATTTCAACTGTATAAGGATAAGTGTTCGAACTGGTTAGAAAGGGAGTTAAGAGGGAAATGAGGTCCAGGTTGCTGTCTCTTAGAGGAGATATAGCCCCCATGCCGGAAGGCTTTCCAATTGCCTTCTTCCAGCAGCCGTGAGAAGACACCAAAGATGACGTTATGGCCTCACAAGAGAGTTTCATTCCAGAAGCAAGCTTTCTAATCACATAGGCACATTATTCATTGCCCTCATTCTCAAGGAGGAAGGCATGGGAACTGGAGGCTTCCATCCCATTAGTTTAACTGGTCGTATTTAGAAGATGCTAGCCAACGTTCTTGAGGCCAGACTTCAAAAAGAGCTACCTCTCCTAATTTCAATTGCTTAAGGAGATTTTGTCCACGAGAGAAGATTCTGAATGGGGTAATTGATGCCAATGAGTGCAGCACTTTTGCTCCCAAGTATAGGCCTAGGAAAACGGGGTTGATTTGCAAGCTTGACCTAGAATTTAGAAAAGCTTATGACAGAATAGAGTGGACTTCCTTTAGTACATGATGTGTCAGATGGGCTTTGGGATATGAAAAATTGGTGGATTAAGGATCGTGCGTCTTCAGCCACTATTTAGTATCGGTCAACAGTGCTCCCAAAAACCCAATTTGGCCCATACAAATATGTAACAAGGGTTCCTTTCTCACCGGTCCTCTTTAGTCTATTAGGTGAAGCTCTTTTTGGATGGTGCCAACTGCCAAAAATGCCAATTTGAAGGTTTAAACATGCAATCGAAGTACAAATGGTTTATCACTTGCAATACATTGATGAGATGATATTTGGTGCAGCTGAAGAAGGGAAAATAAAGAATGTGAAGACCATTTTGTTGTGTTAGGAATACATGGGATACTCAAGAGTCTAGCCTAATTCCCATTACTTGCTTGTGGTAGGAAATCATGATCATAAGGAGGATTTCAACGAAAATATCGGATACCATGTCGGCACAAGAAAGCAAATCCTATTTAGGCTTGCGACTTGGGTTGGGGATAGGCCATTCGCAATACAATTCCAAGATCTATTCCACTCTGTTCTAGATCATCAATCTGTGGCAAAAACTAGGGAGCCAAGTGGTTTGGGATCCCATTTTTAGAATGAAGTTGACCAAGGCAGAGGGCGAATTCTATTCATTGCTCAGTTTTACTGGTGGAGTTTATGTTCTGGAGACTGGAACAGCGGTTAGAAGGGTATTTGATGGATATAATTGATGGAAGCTTTTCAATTGCATCATTCTTCTCATGTAACCCTCTAGCTTGTTTATAACAAGGCTCCTTCGAGAGTCTTCATATAAAAATCATATTCGGATGGACAATAATCCTATGAGGTAGCCTCACTATGGATCATAGTTGTCAATTTTGATTCATTTTGGTGAGAATAGACAAATAACTCTAGTTCAAACAGTGGTCCGAACTGAATACCCAATAGAAGCAAATTCATTCTAGATTCCAGACCATTTCAGCTGAAATGCCCAAAACCCTCAATTTCTTCCTAATTTTTAAACATTTTCTTATAAAAAATAACCCCCTCTTATCTGGTGGAAAAATGAAGAACCTGAACCTAGAGGTCTCGATCGCTGTTGCTGCCAGTCGACTATGACAAGTAGGTCATCCTCCTGCTCCTCTTCTTCTTTTTTTTTTTTGAATGGCGTCCTCCTGCTCCTCTTCTTCGTCTTCCTCTGGCCCTTTTCTTCTTTTTGTTCTCCATTTTTTACCATTTATTTTCTTCTCCTTCAAATCTGAACCTGGACGTCCTTGGTCGCCGTTGCTATCAATCGTCAATGACAGGTAAGCCCTCCTCTTCTTCTTCCTCTTATTTTTTTTCCGCTTCTTTTTGTTCTCCTTTTTTTCTAGTTTTTGTTTTGTGTTGTATGTCTCCTTTTTCCCTCTCCCTTCCCTTTCAGCTTTTTTCCCCTTCGTCCGGTAATGTAGATCTAGGCAAAAGGGGTTGAATGCCCTTTTAATGAGTTTTCTTCTTCTTTACAGCCCTTTGATTAGAGGGACTCAGGGACCACATGTGATTTGTGGGCTCCACAATAATAAAAATGTATAGTATTTAAATTTTAAAACAAATGTCCGGTGTACCACTCAGATATGTACCGTAGCCAAATCTCACTCTAATAGAGAATAGAGTAGCCAAATTGCACTCTAACAGGACATAAGGCCCACTGTCAGATTGACCAAATGTAATTTTTTAATTAAAAAATGCATAAAAGACACAAAAATTTAGTTTTATGGGAAAAATAAAATTATGGGCAAAATCCCAAATCTCACCCATGTAGAAATAACATATTGCATTATTGATTTAGTAGAATAAATTAAAAGTATATAACTTATATGTTGTTTTTAAAGGTTCCAATCCACTGGTAGCTCAATTGATGAGGCAACTCACCTCCCTCCCTTCCACAGATATAACCAGTGATCGATCCCTGGCTGTAGTACTTATGGAGATGAACTTGGATGAGTGTATGAGTACCTTTCAAAAAAAATTGTACTTTAATATTTTTACATTTACATTTTTTTTTTTTTCCAAAACAGAAGTCTTAAACATTTCATGAAAATTCTGAATCAGCGGACACATTTCAATTAGGAGGCCAAACCGAAACGGTGTCCGAAACAAAATTGACAACTATGTTACGGATACACTCTGGCAATGAAGAAGATTACCATTAACACCTACCCATGTGTCTAGCGGGTGCTGTAATGGGTTCTCCTAGTATTCTTGCTTATCTGAGGAGTGGCAAATGATTGTAAATTTGCAACGGCTACAACTATGCGAAATGTCTCATTTATTGCTATCATTTGGGTCAAATGTAAAGAAAGAAATATGTGTTGCTATGAAGCTACTGATGAAGAGCCTCAGGTGGAGAAGGTAAAATTTTATGTTGCGTTTTGGGTTTCTGTCCCCCCCTGCAAAATGTCTCATTTATTGCTAGCATTTGGGTCATATGTAAAGAAAGACATATGTGTTACTTTGAAGCTACTGACGACGAGCCTCAGGTGGAAAAGGTAAAACCTCTGCCTAGGTGGTTACAGCTTTCTGGTTTCCTTAAGCTGATCAATGACAAGAGTGCAATCCACAATCTGTGTGTAGCAATTATAGCTGGGTCATTCATAACGACACAACTAAATTTATTTCATCTTTCTAGAGACTATTAGGATGTTGTGTTATCAATTAGGCGGAAGTTTTGGCCTTGAGTGAAGGACTCTACCAAGCCTATCGCCTTACTCTTCAGAATATAATTGTAATAGATTCCTTCTGTTACCATATAAATAGAATAAAATAAAATAGGCATGCGTCTTGCATAGCTTTTTGGGCCTTCCGTTGTGGGGTTCTTCCCCTTGGCAATATATATTTCTTACACTATACAGTTTTCATTAATATAAGTTACCATGAAAAAAAAAATGTATCAGCTACAAAATGAACTCCTAAGAACTAGCCAAGAGACTATTGTTTGACTCTCAAATATATATTATCTATATATATGCATAGGGAACACTATATTAGCATGAAGCAAGCTTCATGTTTTGACTTCCTGCAAAGCTTATTAAGAAATGCTTGGACTTCATGTTCATTTACATTTTGCATCAACCAATTCAATGAAAGCCATGTGCAATATCAATTCTCAATTACTTTTCAACATCACTTATGGTCACAAGAAGTGAGAAGAAACACGAAACAAAGTAAGAAGTATAGGTTGTGCACATCAGATAAATGATACACATAAATAATTTACCTAGCATCCTTTCAGCGTATTTCCAAAGGAAACAACATGGCTGACATCAGTGGAAAAAAAAGATCATTTATCCTCCCATCTGCAACAAGCATTATGTGCCTAGAAAGAAACAGCAAACATCTAGCACAGTAAAACCAACAATTAAGACAGATTCATCATTCATGTGATCTTCATAAACCATAACCACTTAAAAAATGTCCTCTATTAGACCAAAAAAATGTCCTCTATTCTCCACAAATAGATAAGCAAGCAAGCTGTCACAGCTATGAGCCTATGACAACAACTATCAAGCATCATTAAGTTATAGCTACTTCACATTTTCATGAAATGTTATCAGGGAAAACAATACTAGACTTCAACAGCACAAAGTTACCCAGAACAACTAATACCTTTACTGTATACTGCCGTACAACTTCATTGGAAGGCAAGGCCTGTATTGCATGGATCAGCATGTTGTCTTCATATGGGAATAAAGGAATAAACAAGTAGATTATGTATCCCAGTTGGTTTTACAAGTACCATGGTGGGAAAGATCATGTCCTGGTGCTGCAACTTCAATTACCTACTTCA
Organism: Umbellularia californica; assembly: GCA_028538565.1. NCBI lineage: Eukaryota > Viridiplantae > Streptophyta > Magnoliopsida > Laurales > Lauraceae > Umbellularia > Umbellularia californica. The sequence goes on along the minus strand of JAPQWN010000003.1, from coordinate 93,272,024 downwards.
TAGATCTCAGAAAATTCATCTCAAAGTTATTAATGATTGATGTGTCAAGATAAGTAGCAACTGCCATATTGCAAAAGGTTCATTTAAAATTTTATTCATGGCCGATGTCTCAAGATAAATGATAGCGCACAGACAGACAACCAAACAGATATGATGTACTCAAATGTATTTAGCTTTAGCATCTATGCTGACTAAAATATTCACACACCCAAAAGCATCCTCTACATTCACGTATGTACCTACAAGTAAGAAATGAACTCATAAGAGATCCAAGTCCCCGCAACTATCACCAGTGCTTCAAGACGATGCCCTATATTCACATATTTCCTTGCAGAAGTAATAATGCTCTCTAAGATTTTGAACTCATGCTACAAAAACGAGCTGCCCGAAAAGGGGGTGTCCCTCCACTAACACCCATCTGTCCATCCACAGGACTGTAATGCTTCCTGCAGCCTGGACAACGCCCATCTGCCTCAAGAATCCTCTTGTGACAAAAGAGGCAAAGGCGGAAACCACACGAACAAGGGAGGAAGCTTGAGTCCGTGAAATCCAGCTCTTCACAGCAGATGGGACACTGGGAGGGCTGAGCACTCATGTTGTGGCAACCCCAAATCTGTGACCCTCCACGGATGCAGTGACGCTCGCCATTCATGGGAAATGTATACTGCTTGGAAAGAGTGGGCAAGCTCTGTGGTCGGAGGGCATCATCAGGCCTCCATGCACGACAATTGTTGATCGAGGAAGCCCTTGGAAGGGTTCTTTTCCACTCTGGCTTCAAAATACCAACACCACAACCATTCTTTGGAAACTCCTTAGGTGCACCAGGCTCAACGGCTGTCTCAGTTCTAACAGGGGTTTCCGTATTGGGGTGCTGCCGATTGTCACTGGCAGTCATCGCATCAGCGACCGCCTCCCAATCGTCTGGTCCCGCATCTCCTTCTTCGTCCTCGCTGACGCTCCCAGAGAAGCACCCACTGCTCCCACTGCGGCTGCTGGTGCTGGTGCGTGGGCCGTCCTTCCTCAAGACATTGTCTGAGTTGCTGCTGTCAAGGCTGTCTCTGGGTGACTCCAAATCGCTTTCGTGGACGCTAATCCCACTACTTGCCCTCATTTCTAAATGCCCCAAAGAGCCATTTCCCTCATTGGTTTCATGCAAAGACGGAGGAGGCGAAGAACCCCTGTTCGAATCCTCACAGCCCTTATTCTTCACTGCAAAACCCCATCAACCACCCCCACCCAAAAGACAGAAAGCCAAATTAATAAAAACCCAAACACAAACAAGCATATTGCATTCAAGTTCTAGCGATTTGGAATGAAGAAACTTTATAAAGAACAAAACTTTCCCCTCGATCTAGAAAATCCTCTTTTACCCCAAAATCCAACCACCCAAACACACCCAAAACGAATTACTTTACCGGAGTTTCCCATCTCCAAATCCCTCATAACCGAAACCCAAACATATAAAACTACCTTGAGAAAGCCATTGCTCCCGCCTCGCATCAAGCTTGCATTGCTTCAACTTCGCATACCTGTTCGCCTGCACAACAACAATCAAAAACCCATCAATCTCCAACCAAAACCAAAACAAATCGCGAAAAACCTCAACAAGAAAAGATCAGATGATGATGCAATCAAAAAGGAGGTTTCTTTACCCTCTTCTTCTTCCCCATCTCCCTCGAGAATGCGGCAACAGCAGCAGCGTTGGTGATCGAGTCCGAGCCCATGGTCGATTACGAGAAGAAAACCCTAACCCTAGATTTCCAAGGAGAAAAGATAGAAAGATAGAAACCGATGAACAGAAAGAAAGGCAGGCGATTCGGCCGAATTCTTCTTCCACGTTGTGCTTGCGAAGGGTCCCTAAAATCGAACGCCCTTTCGTCTCTATAAATAGGCGCCCGCAGATATTATGGTGCGGAGAGCGCAGCGGCTCCGATTCGTGTTATCCGGGAATCTACGATCCTTGATATGCCACGTGTCGTGGTGCGTTTTATGGACCATTCATCCATTGGATAGCCTTGTGGGGAAAGAGAATGGAGTGGATTTAGATTTGGGATATTCCACGGGCACACAGTTTTTTATTTTTCCCACGTAAATTTTCTCTATACAGATCACCATAATTTAAAAATTATATTATTTCTTTTATACACCAAAATTTCTCAAACTATTCATCCCTCAATTTCCCTTTTTCTTCCCACACACATCCCCAACCCTATCTCTTCTTTATCATTTTTTTCATCCTAGATTACCAATTTGTTCCATGAAAACTTGTTATAGGGATAGATTATCATTCAATGTAAGTTTTTATAAACCATTTTAGTATTTTTTTCATACATTTGAGTTGCATTTTATCTATCATTGCAAGGGTTTTTTAACCCAAAAATCGTGACGGTTCGGTCTCTGAGTGGTGACTGAACAGATTGCAAGTATTCAGACTTGAGTGTCTGAACATATATATATTGTTCGGACCTAAGTGTCCGAACAGTATATTTTTGTATAATGTTTGGAACATATGTATAATGCTCGAAACTATATGTCCGAACGGATGCATTATGTTCAGAACTATACATCCGAACACATGCAACATTTTCGGACCTGAAAGACTGTACATATCGGAACCTCCAACTCGTCTGAGGCGAGAAAAAATTAACAAAAGAGACAAAAAATTTAAAAAAATAACAAAGAAACGAACATCTCCACTGCTGTTTTGATTTAAAGGCACCATTTGATTGTTGTTTTCTTCCTTCATTGCACTAGAAAGCTTTAGAGATGGAATGAAAAAAGATCAGATACAAGAAGAACAAAAGACAAAGGAGGTGGAGTAAGATGAGTTGCCCAAGAGAAGAAAATGGAGGAAGATGAGTTGCCCAATGAAAATGGAGCAAGTGGAGAGTGAGTTGGGTGGGAGAATCTTTTAGGGAAGAAGATGAGCTTGTGTGTGTAAAAAGAGAATATGTTTTGAGTTTTGTGGGATAATGGATATTTTGGTCATTTCATAAAGAGGTATGAATGTAATAAAAAAAAGACAAATTCCTTGTGTTTGAAAAGTAAAAATTTGTATGCCAATAGTAACACCCTTTAGATTTTTGCAGGGTTTATTTGTTTGCGTAGAATTAAATTCTAAAAATAATCATATAATTATTGTTATAGAAGAAATTTAAAAGATGGGTTTTCACCAGGTCACTATATGAGCTCGGGCTAAATTTTTCTAAATGGGGCCTAAACTTATCCATCTAATTTGCTCACCCATTGATCAACCCTTTATGTCACATGTCCCCCAGTTTTTATACTCATCCGTTGGAAATTGACCCTTGGATCCAAGTGGTCAAAAAATCATTTGATTTTCAAATCATTGAATTTGATAGTCGAGGATCAATGGGCTAGGATGCTTTTATAAGTCTCAAATTTTAGAGGCAGTACGACTTATTCAGATGAAACTTTTTCTTGAAGAACTCTTGATCGGTGCCCTCATTATCCCTCACAAAAGTGTCCCTCGAGTGAGAATTCCCGTGTAGATTGGAGATATGGATGGACTCTTCTACTGGATTTCATTTCATTTAAGGTGATAGTTGATATTATCACTTTATTTGATGGTCATTAGTGGATTTTTATGTTTGCTGGACTCTTTGATATTTTAGCTATTATGGTGGAAATATGCTTTTTAAAATTCCTACGGACTCCAAAGTGATGTGGATGGATTAGAATTGAACACGTCTAGGGTTATGCTACAAATGGAAGGTCAAGAAAGGAAGGAGTATAGAAAAAATCGTAGTCGTTTTTTTCCAAGAAAATCAACTTCCTTATGAACTATGCCAACACTGTCATGGACGAGTGGTGCTACCTTAAAAAGAAAAAATGATTTGACTATTATCTAAGGCCCAAAAGGAATAGGTCAAGACAATTGCAGATTTCTACTTTTCCTTTTTGGACTCGTTCGTGCATTCGAAATAAAGCCAAAAAATAGTTAGATATCTACTTTTGTTGATTTTTCTCACAATGTGCAATCCTCTTTTGTAGAAAAGAAAGGTTAAAAATACATTAATTTTCCTCGCAATTAAGGCAACTGCACAATGCTCCCAGCGTGAAACTTCCTTTTTTAGGCAAAAATGCAAGGGAAAAAGGAAAAGAGCTAGAATGATCCCCTAAAAGTGATATTTTCCTAGACTTGATAGACATCATACTTTTGTTAACACTCTCATAGCAAACCTTCTAATTTTGAACTCTTTTATTTGCTTTTGAATTTCAAATTGGTAAGCAATAACTTCTTTTCAAATCTAAAATCTTCTTTCTTAATTTGATTTTCCAAACTTAGATTCCATTTTTGACTTTTTCCAAATCCATGTGACCTCCCAAAAGAGAGATGGGGTTGCACCAAGTTGGACATCGACATGGGGATTGTCTATGGGATTAAACTAGTTTTCTTTTGTTTTTTCTTTGTGTTTGTGATAAATAAAGCATGGAATGCTTTTCAACACTGGGGATGCCAACAAGTTGAGCCAGTTCACAAGTCAGTTCCAACTTAACTCATCAAGGACCGAGCTTGAGATCGAGCTCAGCTCCACTGAGTTGATTTTTAATATTACATATATATTTCTTATAAATACACATGTATTATATTTATATATGTAATATTATTTTCAAGTGGGTCTCGCCTATTTATAATACATTCAGTATAAAATAATGTGTATATATATATATATAATAGGGGATATTCCTATGCATATTTGCTTCACCATATAGTGAGGGACAAACTTAATAGGACCCACCTAGGGACCCACTGATCATGGGACTTATAGGGAATGGGAAGAGACATCTTAGAAAAGACCATACATCAAATTTGGAGTCAGTCCCATGCCTCTAACTCCTTCATCCGTTGCCCACAAATTTAATAACTTTATATTAAACGAAAAAATTTGACCCTCATCCAACAGTCCAATCTTTTTGGATAGGTGAAAATTCAATGAGTCTAGTGTACTTAAGGGGGTTCTATGTGTGTGGATGATTCGGATGTGTTATAAAGTCAACTCTTTTATATTGTCCCTCACTATAACATCGTAAGAGATGGATGAACATGAATATTTCCCTATAAGGGACATAAACATAAACATATTTCATTTATATAGTAATATTGGAAATAAAACATAAACACGAAGCTCGACCCAAGTTGGGACTGTAGATCGAGTTCAGGCTCAGCTCGGCTCGTTTACATTCCTACTAGAAAGTTTGCTCTTCTTTGTATGGGACCTACTTGATGCTTCTAACCATGTGGTTAAAAGGGTCTATTGTCGTTAATTAGTAACTAGTCAAAGTATCACTTTTAATTGGAACATCCTAATCCCTTAATCTAAGTGAATGTTTGGCTGTGCAAGTGAATGTTTGGCTGTGCAAGTGAATGTTTTGTTGTGATCTCATTTGTCAGTGGATCCTGGTCAGATTAATGTCAATTCATGAATTTGACTGGGTAATTGGGTTGTATTCAACTGTTTGGAGTTTGTTTTTAAACCCTTGTTGTTTCCATCAACTCTTATAACTGAATTCTGAACTCAACTACGACAAGGAAATGACGACATTGTAATTAAAATATTAAGGGCACGTTTGATAGACGGAGAGGAATCCGAGTGAGGTGATATGATAGAGAGGGAAATTGTTAGCCACTCGTCTCTCAATTAGTGTTGATAAATTTTCCCCGTGAGAAAAATGAACAATTTTCCTTACTTGGGAGGATTACAATTTCCCGTACACTATCCTAGTAAAACAAAAGTTCTTTGAGTGTGGAATCGTCTCGTTGCACAAACAAACTCTTAAAGTCACTGACCATTTATATAAGACCCCACCATATTGCAAACCCATGGGCAAGGATGGAATATAGGGCAGCAATCCGAGTGGGGTTGAGCAGGCTTAGGCCTAACCCGGCTGTACTCAAATATCAACTCTAAACCTAAACCCCCAATCCATGCCGAGCTTGAGCACAGTTCCTTTTGGTGGTTTCATGCTATGAATCATAGGAAAGTTATCTCTTTTATACATATTTATTTCTGGAATTGGATTATCCAGCTCTTAGCCCATTACCCTTGTCTAGCCCGGCCTATTTCTACTGATAGTTGTTGTGCTGATCGTGTAACTACTCACAATGTGTCTCCTCTTTTTTTTTTTTTTTATTTATTTATTTATTTTTGTCTAATTTTTTTTAACTGAGTTGGCTTAGTGGCCAAGAGATGAAACTTTAAACCACCATGCCAAGAATCGAACTTTGGCAGGGGCTATGGGAGCAGGAGTTGCTATCCACAGCAACTCCATGTGATTCCCATGTGTCTCCTTTTTTATAACCACATCTGAAACACATTAGTGAAACATGTGAATAATGGGTTCCATAGAAGGGTGGATGGATTGGATGTAATGGTCTCATGCACGTGGAGAAAAAAGATGAGTGCTGATTAGTTCACAAAAGATACACTTTCATAGCATTATTTTATGAGTTTTCAAAGATAAAAGAACTCAAAACACTATTTTTAGTAGAAAAATAATAAATTTCCTCTCCATCATGCTTTGCTCGTATCTTTCCATTATAGATGACCATTTGTATGCATTTATATGAGTTTCAATGGCCTCCATACAAAATATGTTAAAAAATGCTCTTAATTACGTTAATTTCTCTTTGTAGGTTTTAATTGAAGATTAATTTGAAGATTAAAGTTGAGATTCAAGAGTTAGAGAGAGTAATGATAAGTTTGGAAGATAATTGGATGAAGAAATGACAAAGTTAGGCCAATAATAAGAAGAAAAATGAAAAACCTGGGTTGGTATTTTTGACCATATCTTTTTACTCAGGTGTCCTATTGAGGTGATCTCAGAAGCATTGGAAATCTTGTTCTAAGATCTACAAATCATATTACACAACATTTTTTCCAATTCGGACATTTCGGGGGTCAAAGTCGCACCTCAATCTGGAACCTGGTTTCTAACATGAGAATCACATTCATATGTTCATATTTCCATTCTTGTGAAGTCCCACATTGGAAAGAAACCAAAATAGAGTAAGGCAAATGTTTCTATATAAAAAAGGGAACTCTTGAAGATTTGTAATGAAAGCTTTTTCTTTTTCAATGGGTGACTAATCACTTTTATTGAATTTTCTAGATGAAGCTAAGTTAATACTATTCATTTTGCTTATGGTCTTAATTCCCTTTGTTTTTGTGCTTAACATACTAGAATAAATTTTTCTTCATTGTAATGTCCTACCTTCCATGCTTATTTTCCTATCTTAGCATTTTTTTTACTATCTATGCTTAGGTTTGATAAATTATACTTAGGAGTTAATATCTTTTGATGGTTTATGCTTACTTTTGATAGATAGTCATTAGAAATCTTTTCTTTTATGAATGGAAGAAATTCTAAGCTATTAGATTGTTAATTTCTATCTTAGAGCTTTAAAGTTATATTTTCCAAATCTAAGAATTGATTTATCATTAGATTTGAGTATTTGTTTGGAAAAATATAAGAGCATTAGTGTTGGATTAATGTTACTTAGTGGATTCTAGATGATTCAATTTATCTATTAGTATTGCTTGTTCCTTATTTTACTTACTTTAGTTTGATTGTATTCACATTTCTACGCACTTATTCACTTGTTTTAATTCTCACACTCCATTTCTCTATCCATACCATCATATGTGTTTGTTTTTATTTCCCCTTTGATTTTACACTATTTTAGCACACTTATTTTCATCTCCATCCATTTATTCCCTATCTTACTTACTAGTTATTAACTCATTTCTATGTATGTTTCTATTTGCTTTTTATCTTGATTTTTCACTTGTTGTTTTCACACACTTACTCATTTGATCTATCTAACATTGCTCATTTGTTCTTATTATTAACCTTGTTAGTTTTATTTTGTCATTAACTTTGTTACTAACTTTGTTCTCACGTGAGTTCTTCTATGTCTACTTACATCTCTTTATTATCTAGTTTCTTGTTTTCTTTTAGTTTGCATTTTTTTATTTCCCTTTTTATTATCTTGTTTCTTGTTTTCATTTTTTTTTATCTCCATTTGCATTTGTTAGCTATATTTGAGTTGATACTCATTTTGATTGATAATTGTTATTTTCCTTGTAACGATCCTTGTGGAAACGATATTTGGACTTTTATAGTCCATATTACTTGAAACAACCGTATACTTGTGAGAATCGGCAACAAGTATATAAGTGAGTCACTTATGGTGGATCCCATTTAGGTAAAGGTCGGATGGGCATGATATTCATTTAGTTTTTAAGTTGAGATTGTGAATAGTAAGCCTTTTTCTCCGACAAAATCTCTTAAGGTATAGGAAAATATCCAATTACGAGCAAAGTTATTGGAGTTTCGAACATGCTCTGAATTCATAAAGAACAGGTTACGCAATAATAAATAACGCTTAGAGAAATATTATGTACGAGGACGATAATGGTGGTGGTGGTGGTGACGGCAACCATGATAAAAAAAACTCATTCATGAGCTCCCTATCAAATATTTCTTGCAAAAAATACAAAATTAGGAATATATCTAGTGTTTGATGGTTCATCTATTGGTATATAAACCCTAACAAAAGTTGGAGACGGAGGTCCAAGGATTTGACCAAAACCTAGAGTTGAAAACTGAACCTAGTAATTCATTGGATCTCATGCTTCTTACCAATAAAAGAAAAAAAAAATGTAGGTTCTGACTGCACATAGAATCTAATATTTTACACATGAATCATTTATTGTCTTTTGAAATTGAGGATTTTACACAAAAAATCCATTAAGACTTGTCAATTGCCAAAAACACCATCAACATCTTAAAAAGACCACAGTAGTCTCAAAGGCCCCGTTTGGTATTTTTTTTGCTTTTAGCGTTGAGCGGGGATATCCCCATTCATTCTAAGTAAATGAGCGAGGATATCCCCGTTCGTCGTTCATTACAACTTAAAGACTGTCGAATACCCTTTTTCCCTTTGCCTTTTTTGGTATCCGGACGAATCTCTCTGCAACCCTTCTTCCACATTAACTTGCTTTATGAGAGAATCCTATTTTTGAAAGTGTATGTTATTGCCTCAATTGCTTGTTAATGGTTTTTGCTAGAAAACTGTGCATGAGGGAAGATGGTTTGCAGCAAGTTTGCATAGTTGGATTGCAGGAATTTGAGGTTTCAGATGTTCAAATTGTTAAAGAATTTATTGAGAAGGTGAATGCTGCGCGAAGTACTGGCTCTACTGGTGCCAATGAGGAATCTTCACGATCCCATGCCATTAAGAAGCACAAGGAGGTAAATGAATAAAGAAGGCACAATGATGGAAATGAAACCAAGAGTAGGAAGGTTATTGGGAAGATTTCTTTTATTAATCTTGCTAGCAGTAAACGTGGTGCTGATACTACTGATAATGATAGGCAGACTCGGTAGGTGCTTTTTGTTAACCTTTTCCCGTTACTAAGTTTATATGAGTCCTTTCTACTAAAAAGATTCAAGAATAGGATTCTCCCATAAAGTAAGTTAATTTGGAAGAAGGGTTGCAGAGAGATTCGTCCGGATACCAAAAAAGACAAAAGGAAAAAGGGTGTTCGACATTCTTTAAGTTGTAATGAACGACGAACGGGGATATCCCCGCTCATTTACTTAGAATGAACGGGGATATCCCCGATCAGCGCTAAAAGCAAAAAAAAATACCAAACAGGGCCTTTGAGACTACTGTGGTATTTTTAAGATGTTGATGGTGCTTTTGGCAATTGACAAGTCTTAAATGATTTTTTGGGTAAAATCCACTCTATTTTTGGTTGAATGGCAACAAAAACTTGCTTTCATGTCAAGGAAGAAAGCAATTATATAACGAATGCTTTTATGCTTCCATGACCCATCAGGTCCATAATAGCTTATACATTTTGCGTGAAGATTTTCTTATTAGGTTAAGATTATCCCCTTCAACGGTTCAACCACCAATTGATGATCCCTCTAGTTTGGTACTTTACTAGCATGGTAAAAGTCAAGTAAAGCCTCCACTTTTCAAACAAGACGACATAACAAAAGTACTTTAATTCAAAAATCCCCCTATCTTTGAAAAAAAGTAAAAAAGCAATCACCTTTATCCACTAAAATACAAAAAAAAAAACTCCACTTTTCCATACAAAAAATCAAAAATATTATATAACAAACAACTAAAAATAAAATACTATTATAACCTACTTATATTTTATTCTTTCTTCAAAATCAACTTTAGTTTGCTTGACTCTATCAGTAGAGTTGCCAAATTGGCCCATATCTTCGCAAAGTTACATGCAACTAGAACACATTTTTGGCATTAATCGGATAGAAAATGATTACCTAAACATCATCACATAGAGTAAATTCTAAAAAAATGACCCCAACTATATCTCTACCTAATATCTTTCACTCAGCGAGTACAACCCACATTTCTATGAATAAAATTCAATACAAAGTCATCAAATGGCCCATTATTACACTAAGATCATGTTCAAAATATTTTACAATTCTTATTCTTCACCCTAATTCTAACACCTTACTCTGTCGTCCATAAGTTGATATGCCAAATAAAGGAATCACCTTTCTAACTGGGATACCCCCAAAAGCAGACAATGACCCCACTACTATGTCAAACCCTTTTTAATTTCATCAGCATTCCAATCATGGACAAGTCAGAACTTTTCAGTCAATTTAATCTTATTAAATATGGGCCATTTTGGGTGAGGGCACAATCTATGGATGCCACTATAAGTGAAAGTTGGTCAAAAGATGTCTCAAACCTTCATTTACATGTGACCGGCCGGCTTAATCTCAGAAGAGGCCAAAATCTGGTTCATGTGCATTCATTTAAGAAGCTGAAAATGAAGGCCCAAAACAAAATAAAACCCCTAAATGGCTTACAATATCAGATATTTATCAAACAGCCAACTTTTAGCTGTGCTCATGGGCTGGGCCAGCCCCAAGCCCAGCCCATGTTGGGATGGATTTGGCAGTATTTTTGGCTTGTGGGCTGGGCACAGGACTAACTTTTTGGCCTGGTTAAATGGACCATGTCTGAACCTAAACTTACAAATTTAGCACAAAAAGATAATTTATGTTTCCTAAATGGGCTGGGCCTGGGTCTAAGTTTTAGCCCGATGGGCGGTATCCGGTTTTCAATATTAGGACTTGTAAGTAAATGGGTCATGCTTGTACCCTGCTAATTATGAACATTAAGAGCCATTTTTTTGCTAAATTTATAATCTACAAATCTCATTGTAATATATTAAGCTAGGAGGTTTTGGCTTCAATTTTAACCGTCGGTTATGTAAGTACTCATGCAACTGCCCACTCATTTTTCATCAAACCACTCATGTTTCAGTTGTTCCTGTGTAACTATACAATTTTTACTCCAACTTCTCTATTTCTATTTCATCCAACTTGTCTTATGAAAAGAGGTGATTTTTTTTAATACGTGATTACTTACTTTACCGTGCTAAGTTGATACCGTGGTGAGCACGGGTTATTGGGCTAGGTTTTTTTTTTTTTTTTAATGAAAAGTAGATTCCACCTTTTATACCACATGTCCAATTTTTAAGTGATCATTATTGCTGAAAGTTTCAGATCAATATTTTCGGACATTCAATGGCCATAAGTTCTTTTTAGGTGTGTAGAAATTGGAGGAATGTTTCAGCAGGGACCAGTCTGCAACTGTTACCATGCATTAGGACTCGTAACTGTTACTATTATATGCACAAGGAATAAAATTAAAAACTGTAACTGATACTCAGATGAAAAGACGAGCTGATCATGGATAAATTAATGATTGATTGGAGATGAATGAAGCTTTATCTCCTAAACAAGCAGATAAGAGTCTATTTGGGGGCACTTTGTGGGGTCGCTGTGTCCTACAAAGGTAAGGGGAGTTTGCAAATTATCCATGTAAGCAAAGCCTTCTCTTATCAACTTATCAATCTCAATGAAAGAGAGTCTGGACAAAAAAGTAGTACCAATTGATATTATGTCAAAGTATGTCAAGCTCAACACCATTCTCATGTCATCATCCAGTTCATTACATGCTAATGCTTCACAAAGTATTCGTTTTGCCTCTGACCTGATTCGGCCAACTTGATTCAACTTGAAGGGAGCCAAGTCAAATGACCCATCTGTCGAAACCCGATCATGCTTGCACTAGTGTTCATCACAACACAGCCCAATAGCTAGTGCGACAAAACCTGAACTACATTTTGCATTCCACTGTCCCCTGTAGAGATATCAGGGGATACCAGGAAAAAAAAATGCATCCCTTCATTTCTTCGACTCATGAGAATTTCTGTCTCCGGTCTGAGAGGCACTAGCAGTAGCATTGAATTCTCTCGCCTTATCCCCACTTGCATCTGGGATCAATTCACCAGCTGTTGATTTACCATGTTGGTTGTCTGCTGCAGAACTGCTGGGTTTTGATATATTTTGCGGGTTAGTGGGCTGATCTTCCCTGCCACCTTCTCGGTCCTTTGTCATGCCAGTAGAGAGTTTCTTTGTTTCATCTACAATTTCCTTCACAGCCTCCTCCAATGCATCCAGTCTGACCTTCACCTTCAACAGCTCTGGATCAGAGCCACCTTCTTCTTCCATGGTGCTTGATTCCATCTCTTTAGCTTTCTCCTCTTCCTCCTTTTGCTTCTTTTTCAGCTCTACTTCCTGAAATCTTTCCAGAAATCAGTGGAAGTTGTAACAATAAGATATCAAGTTTAGCCTATTAATACTTTATTTTGAAAAATGTTTGCCCATTTAATATCATAGCTGAAGAACTAAACATGAGAAAACCTAAAAAGATGGGAGAAACTGGAAATTCAATAAAAGATTTTTCTTCCACACATGCACACACACACACACACAACTGGATTCTACTTTATTTAATTGGGTCTGATTGAGGTCTTGATCCCAATTGTAAGATTCATACCAGGACCTATTTTGTTTAATGGGATTTGCCAGTTTAATTTGGTTGCTTTGGTTTTTGCTTCTCTATGTTAGGATTCGTATCCATACCCATGAAATAATAATTTTATATGGAATTTGTAGTGTTGTTGAGGGAAGTCTGTTGGTATTAATGCCTATTGGGTTGATTTGTCATCAATGTACCAACTGAGATAAAAGAAATGCAAGATTCAAGAATATAAATAAATTTGAAGAGGCAGATCAGCTTGAGAATGTAAGTTAGTATTGAATGCATGCAAATTACTACAAACACCGGAAGGAGCTTAGGCTGCTTAGCTAAATCCAAGGCAGTAACAGGAAAGAAGGAAACATCAGGCTATGGGGACTTCCATGAAATTCGTGCAGGTTGGAACCAGGATAGTAGAATACCAATGAAATATGGTCAAACTCCTAGGCAGAGATTGTTTTGATACAGGGACAAATATATTGGGTGTTGATTCAAAGACAGTTTGGTCACTTTGGAGCAGTCAGCCTTCGAACTGGACAAATCTGCAGGAGCAATTCTGATCATTTGGAACTTAAAGCAACGTAGAGGACTCTTAGGTGACAACTTCTTTATATCTTCTTTGGTCTTTGACTGTAGTGTATGGGCCGAATAAGCAAAATCTTTTCCAGAACAGTTTTGACAAGAGTGGAAGAAGTGTGGGTGCATGGCGTATAGGATGGGATCTTAACGTCATAAGATTTTTAGGAGGGATGGGAAGGCACTTGGGGAAAAAGTTGAAATGAGCAGTTCTATCGAATAGATTAGGGACAATGAACCCGTATAGATTGTCCCAAGAGGCCATGAGAGGGCTGTTCTATATTGAATAGATAAGGGACAATATCTTTCTCATTCCAAAATCATGCGGTCGGAGGTGGAACAATTCCCAGCTTTGCTCAAGAATTAGACTGTGTTTCAAGTGTAGGGGTGGACAGGTTCATTTTGCTGAGAGAGAGAGTAATGAGATTATTGAGAAGGCCAAAACAAAGAGTTTGTTAAGGCTACCTAACTCCTTTTCCACAGACATCAAATGCATGGCAGTGGCAGTAAGCCACTCTGAAGGTGGGACCCAATGTGAAGATCTTCTAGAATTAAAATTAGTTGAATGACTAAATAGGCTACAGTTAAATATAGATAAAAATGACAAAACTGTTTAATGAAATTGATCAATGGTCCGCGATAAGAGGAACATGTAGTTTGTCTGAAAAGTAAACCAAGTGGATATTTGTACAAGAACTTAATGTTTGTCACAACCACAGGTTGTGGATTCAAGTCATATTGTATACCAAACAAACAAAACAACTTGGTGTTGAGTCTCACTGACTCTCACCTCTTTGATCCTACACACACGCCATGACTCTTGCATTGACATGTGCATGACTGTAGGATGTGCAGACAAGAAGGTGCATCTATAATCAAAACGAAAATAATAATAGTAATAGTAATTTGACAGAAAAGACAGAAACAGATGCATGCTAGATTCTAAAGTTACAAAGAACGTGTTAAATATGGTTGAGTGGAAAAGTAGAATTCAAAAGGCCAACCCGCATATCTTCATGTGACAATGAAAATGAGAGAGAAAGGAGGAGGTAGTTGTGCATCATGAGCAATACCTAATCATGTCCTATGAGAAAAGAAGATAATAGGGTTGAAACATCAGGGTAAGTACAAAATCAGTTGTCACAGTTTCCAAATTCGTTTCTCCACAATACCCATTGATCATAGTATTAGGAAACTTTTTTCCTGCGTAAGACCTACATTTCCTGCTTGGCTTCTCACCCCACTACAAAAATGAAATACCAAAATGTTGTACCAATTCTTGCATTTCTTTTCTTGAGCCAGAACTTTCGTGCAGTGGTAATGCATACTGGGGCCTGGGAGAGGTCCCAAGACCAAGTATGTGAGGTTACTTGAAGGTTCTTCCCATGAAGATATAGATAGATAGAGAGAGAGAGAGAGAGAGAGAGAGAGAGAGAGAGAGAGGTGTGGGTGTGGGTGTTTGCATCCAATTCTGTGTCTGGCACTAATAATCCTTTTGCGACAATTCTACTGTTCTATACAATGGGACACATAGTTCACTGACACAAACTTTTGATCTAATGGGCCGGTGCAGTGGATGGCAATGCTGTGAAATCTTCTCAATTTGTAGATCCCAACACTTTAGACCAACAGCCTAGATGATATTAAGGATCTAAACAAAGACAAAGCTTCAACTTGAGAGACTGTTTCTTTCTTTCTTTTTCATTTTGGTAGACAAAAATGAAGTTCAAAGATCTGAGCTCCAAGTTTTCCACTTGAAGCCATCACATAGTGAACTTCATTGATCACAAAAGTAGAATCCACATCATGAAGTAAAAATCAAAAGGGATCTCATAGTCAAATAAAAAAGGGAAATTCTCAATGCTCCTTTTTCCCCTTCCCTTTTGGTAACAGAATCTTCACTTAGGTTTTCAGGGTTTTAAATTATAATCACTGATAGAAAATATTTGTGGCCTCCCTTTTGGCAACAGAATTTTCACTTGGGTTTTCAGGGGGGGTTTGAGTTATAATCACTGATAGAAAATATTTGTGGCACCCAAAATGGCAAGGGAACAAATGCAGCTTAGATCGGCCAATTCGATGGTGGATGCATTAGCCAAGCAAGATGTTGAGAGGTTGTCTCCATGGGTGGCCGTGATTTTGTAATTGGGCTAGGGGTGGTATAACACTCTTCTACCTTCTCCCTACCTTTTATCTCTTTTGCTTCTTCAGCTTTGTATTTGTTGCTTCTTTTAATGAAGTTTTGTTACTGTTTCAGAAAAAATAATCTGTTCTGAACCATTCACCACTGAACAAAACAATGATAACCACATAAATTTTGTGTAAGAAAAATAATGTAATTACCGCCTCCATCCTCCTAATTTCGTAGCGTGCATACTGAGCCACCAGATACACAGCTGTTCCAGAGAATACAACTGTCAGATGGCAGCAATATAAGAAAAAAAAAATTAAGTATCCCATCATTTATTAAATTGCATGTTGAATATGGATTAAAAAAAACTAACAACCATTTAAGAAATGACTACACATTGACAAAGATCAAATGAATCCTTTTTTTTTTTTTTTTTCTCTGAGTGGTATATAGA
This sequence comes from Umbellularia californica, assembly GCA_028538565.1. NCBI lineage: Eukaryota > Viridiplantae > Streptophyta > Magnoliopsida > Laurales > Lauraceae > Umbellularia > Umbellularia californica. Next base: position 93,255,950 of record JAPQWN010000003.1, on the reverse strand, counting down.
TAGAATAATCTTAGAACTAGTCAGATGAGATACCCAATGAAGGCATGCAGGCAAAGAAGAATTGTACCAAATGAAAATCAAACCTGTCCATAGAAAAAAAATACATATGAGAAGATAAAGTCATTCAAGTTGGTATAGGGAAGATAAACATATAAGCTACAAAAGAACTATATGATGCTTAATACATTTTAGGGAAAGAGAATGGTGTCAAAAAACAAGCGTTCTATATTGTTTTGCAGTGATTAAATTGTGCATAAGTGAAAATCATGGATTTGAGCTGATTATGCATTAGGCATACCTTAGAACTTATAAGTGGAGAAGCCCACCAATCACATTAACTTGAAATCTTGATCACCAGTTTCAACAAACTTTTGAGAAAAGTAAATAGGTGGTAGGGGGGAAAAGGCCAACCGAAGTTCTGATGACCATTCTCACATAAGCGAGGCAGAATGCAGTATGGTTATCCTTTTCCAGAGGGCAGGCAAGTTATGTGGAGACCATCATTGACAGGGATATTGTGGTCTATTTTGAAAATAAAGAAACAGTAGAAAATTCAATGACAATGAAGAAAGCCCGGATGACTAGAAGAATATTGTGAAACATTCCATTTTTTTTCTTTTGAATGATGAGAAAATCATGGGACATAGGTTTGGAATATTGGCAACAAACAAGAAAATAATCCAATGATACCTCTCTCAATGATGTTATGATTAACTATGATCAATTGGGATTTGGGAGACTATGATAACATATATGAGGTGGCAAAAAGTGAAGATCAATGTAAGTCAGAAGCCTCTAGTCAAAGGAAAGCCAGGCTAGCCAGCACGAACAAGTATTAGTGGTTCTAGTCATCCTATCTGGTCCAATTGGAGTAAAAATATTCCAATGGAGCTAATGCCATCGATTTTCAAACAATTATACTCAAGAAATTTAGTGGAAACAGGAACGTGCTTTATCCAACGCTATCGATTGATTTGTCAAATAAACATAAAGCCCATGGACGTCGCACTTTTTTCCCCTTATGAATGAGATCGAGAATTCTGTTTATCCATGGAGGTTGAGTTCCGACAAACCTTTGGGGACACCAATGATGTGGGTGACTGTTTAGTCTTTAGCACAGCTGCTAGAAGTTCTATGTAAATTGACCCACTCCTCTTTGCACATTATTCTCCACATACTCAGAAACGAGTCTCTCTTAATTTATCATCTATTGATGCTAACCCGAACTCCCTCCTCCCAAATGCGCTCGTTTCTATTACTACATTTTTTAGCTTACTACACATCCATCTCAACATTCTCATCTCTCGTACATTCATACATGTGTCATACACATCAAGATTAAAACGCTCATACTAAGAGGGGAAAAAAAGTGTAAAAACACTAGATTTTTTTTCGCTATTTTCACTCCAACCATCAAGTAGTACCCCTCTAAACAGAGAGTTAGGGGGAAAAAAACACTCATGCAAAAACCCACCTCTAGCTGGAGTCACCCAATCAACAGATTTACAAACTGTGACAATTTAGTGCAGGGCCCAACAGATGAAAGGTCAGATCATCAGAAACACAGTGCCAAAACAGCTTCCCCACTATTCTTTCAATTAAAGTATAAGCAGTTGGGCATTCTTTCAAATTTTCCAGTGCAAAGTTTAGGATTCACAAATCAGAGATGGAAAGAGATGACTCTAATGATTACTCCTAAAATCAGTTGATGAAGCAGAACAAGAAGAGAATAAACACTAATTCATGGGTTTCTGACGCACCCGAATTTCTTCTCCTTGGGAGGAGAAGTGAAGAGAATCTTAGCAGCAGTCATGAAGTCGAGATTCTGCAGCTGACGATATGCGTCATTGTAAGATTGAGGAGCAGCTTCCTTGGTATTGCTGCTGTTGGTGTTGGTGTTGCTTTTGCTGCTGCAGAGGGTTCTGAAGAGAGTACAGGACCATGCATTTAGCCCTCCTCTCACGGGGATTATAGGAAGGCGAATTCCTCTCATTCTCTATCTATCATCATCTATCGACAACCAATCATCGACGACTCCATGCAATAATCGATCAAAACCCTAGAAATGCAAATGCTATTAGGGTTTCCTTGGCTTTGATTTATATTTCTTTCTTTCTTTATGAACAGAGAGAGATATATATATAGAGATCGAAATCTTTTCACAGAGTTGGCAATGGTTGGTAAAGCAAGTAGTGGTAGAGAGATTTTGAAACTAAAAGAAATGAAGGATTGTTATTGGCTCTACTTCCTTCTTTGGAGAGAATAGCTGTGAGAGGTTTTTTTTTGTTTTTTTCCAAATCTTTGTTGTCATTTTATTTTCATGATTGTGCTCCTATTCAAAATCCAGGTCATTTAAATGCATAATTCTCATTTTGATATATGATTTTGTAGATCTTACTCAAATATGAGGAGGGCTACTTATATGATTGATCATGTATAAAATAAAGTATGAGAGTAATAAAAGGATTCATGTGTTTTACACGTCAAGGGCTACTTCCTTGAACATATCTATTATAATCCGAAACATTAAAAATCGTGGATACCGATTTTTTAGAGGCTAAAAGTTGCTTCTTAACAACATATAAAAGGTGACATTTTTAAACTTAAAGTTACTTTTGTACCTTACTTTAAAACTAAAATTATATTCAAATACGAATTTTCTCCTTGTTTTTACTCGATTCTCATATTTTTTAGGGATTTTTACCAAATAATTAAGCTTATATTGCAAATAATCGATTTTATGAAGAATAAAAACAAAATCACTATTTAGTTGTTCGTACCTATTTTTTTGACGAAATTACCCCAGTTGACGATATCGCCAACTGAGTTGAAGATATCGCCAACTGAGTTGGCGATATCGTCAACTTCCTGTATAAAAATCCACGAATTTTCTTCTTCTTTTTTATAAAACAATCTTTTCTCTTTCTCTCATTCATCCGTTTTATAGGTTCCCTACTACCATTTCTCATACATTTTTCTTAAAACTAGTTTATGAAATTAATCTTAAACAACAAGTATGTTCATTTTCATATATTTTCTTATTTTTTGTACTTTCCCCTCATTCTCATTAGATAAATGAGGGATTTTCAGGCAACAAGGTGAATTTGTTCTACTTCATTTATTCTTCTAAAATATTACTAGTACATTGTTATTGATGCCCACTAGAACGTTGGCATAGTGCCATGTTAATTCAATGCAGAGGGCAAACTTTATTGAGGAATCTAATTATTGAGCACTTATCATGTTCTATTAATTTAGCAAGTGATCTTAGATGGAGAAGGCTAGAGGAGACTTGGAGTTGGGAGTTTATGAAATGGTACTACTATGCGTGATTTTTTTATTTTTTATTTTTGTAAATGTACTTGCTGCATTGCAGTTAATTACTTGTTCTCCTTTTCCTTAGAAAACAAATGTTAATTGCCACATATTGGCTCTTTTCATCTCCATCTCTAGCTTTGCCAATGTGTTTTTTTGAAGTGTTTGCGCACTTTTCAAGCCTCTAAAATAGTTGTGTAGGAAAGAATGACTATAATTTCCTTTTGTTGTTAATTTAGTATGACAAAGTATCTTTAGTCAATAGGTTGGATGGTATCATTGCTCATACTAATGGGCTTATTGTGAATTTGGAATGCACTATATTTTGGAAGTTTGAATAGTTGCCACACCTTTTTTCCTTGACTTTCCTAAGTTTTGTGTTGCTATAAACCACCACCTGTTCCATACTACAGTAGGCATCCATGGATAATGACATATGCTCTGAATGGGGTGGGTTTTAAGACTTTTTATTTGTTTGTTAGTGCTCATGATTTTATGTACAATTGTCTTGTAATTTCTAATAAAAACTGTTTTTCAATTGACATGTCCAATGCTTGAAGGCAGGCTGAACCCAAGTCAAGCAACTGTTTGGTTAAGGGCCTAGATTTTCACTTGATAGACAGTTAAAACAGTGAGAAAATTGATACTAATTGTCAATGAGTTTAGTTAAGTTGATGATACAGAAGTTGAATGTTGGAAGACAAATCCAATCAAGAATCAATACTCCATATATTTCAAAAATCCAATCATACAACCCATAAATCTTGAACTATCTTTCAAAAAAAATCCCGAACTATAGCAGTCTATAACCTATTAATTGAACAACAAAATGCAACTCTAAATCCATAGTAAAGAGTCAATATATTCCTATATGGACACTAATCCATATGACCATATAAACAAAACATACAAGTGTCATTGTGTGCATATGTATCACATAAGCAACCAACTAATGAGTTGCACTATTAAATATTATAACATCCCAAAAAATGGGTTCATTTAAAACAATTGGATCCAATTTTTTTATTTGTCAATTGGATTTAGTTCGCTTCATGTATATAAATTGGATGCATGTTTTAGTTCATGAATTTTGTATTTTGACTTTGTTTAAACTTCGAGACTTCTAATTCATTTTCGTATTTTGACTTGCTTAAACTTCTAAACTTCTAGTTCCCCTAAAGTTTTTTATCATTTGCGTATTACAGTTCTAAACTTTATGGTTTTTTTTTTTTTTATGGTTTTCTATTCTTATATTTATTAGGGTTTCAAAGGTGGTAGTTGTAGATAGAAAGAAATAAGATTAGGATGTAGAATGGTTTTTCATCTTCCTACGTATTTGAATAGTATGCTGTATGTCCATGGATGTACATTAGAATTACTTAAATTCCTTTAACTGCAATGCAGCATGTACATTTACAAAATAAAAAAATAAAAAAATCATGCATAGTAGCACCATTTCATAAACTCCAAACTCCAAGTCTCCTCTAGCCTTCTCCATCTAAGATCACTTGCTAAATGAATAGATCATGATAAGTGCACTAATGTACAAGAATCCCAAGTGCTCAACAATTGGATTCCTCAACAAAGGCTGCCCTCTGCATTGAATTAACATGGCACTATGCCAACGTTCTAGTGGGCATCAGTAACAATGCACTAATAATATTTTAGAAGAATAAATGAAGTAGAACAAATTCACTTTATTGCCTGAGAATCCCTCATTTATCTAATAAGAATGAGGGGAAAGTACAAAAAATAAGAAAATATATGAAAATGAACATACATGTTGTTTAAGATTAATTTCATAAACTAGTTTTAAGAAAAATATATGAGAAATGGTAGTAGGGAACCCATAAAACAGATGAATGGGAGAAAGAGAAAAGACTATTTTATAAAAAAGAAGAAGAAAATTTGTGGATTCTTATACAGGAAGTTGAAGATATCGTCAACTGGGGTAATTTCGTCAAAAAAATAGGTACGGACAACTAAATGGTGATTTTGTTATTATTCTTCATAAAATCGATTATTGGCAATATAAGCTTAATTATTTGGTAAAAATTCCTATTTTTTATTCTAATTATTTAACACTAAATCAAGCATAATTATATTTTAATTTAAACTTTTTTATATAGATTAGATAACTTAAATTAAAACACGTTTGGACAAAATTTAATTTCTCAATTTCAAAGTTCAATTTTTATTCGAATTCAAATTTGGTTTTGTTCAAATCGCATAACCAAAATAAAAATAGGCCAAAATACTGGACATGAATATCATTTGCTCAATTTTATTAACTTACATATTAATAATTATTAAGTGATTATCCCCATCTAAGCTAATGCATGTATAAGATAAATATAGATTGGCTTAAACATATGCATGTGCGTGTGCGGGCACGTGTATAGAAATCACAACATTTAGTAGTATGGTGCATGCCAAGGAACCAAATATGGATAAAAGAATAATCATTCATTGATTTAAAACAAGAGGGATTATGATTTATGTCTGACATTTTGACCTTTTTTAATTTAATTTATATGAATTAAACAAAAATCAAGTTTTGATTTGAATAACAAATAAAACTTCCTTGAGTAAGAATAAGTTTGAGTATTAGACTTGGTTCGAACACATTGCATCAACCTAAAAAGTATTAAAAAAAACACAAAAAAGGTGCTTTTTAATTGGCAAGGGTGAACAGTGGTCTCAAATATTTAGAAAAACTCAAATGGATAAATTAGATTCTTATCTAAAATATGATTCCATTTTAATTTGAGTTAGGTGGTTATAAATTAGAAACTAACTTACAGTTGAATAAAATTAGGCTTGAATCTGGAAAAAGTGAGTTCGAATAATAGATTATGTTGGCCCGACGAGCTTAACAATTTTTATACTTTTTATATTTCAATTGAAAAGCAAAAACATCTTTTTTCTTAAAAAAACTTATTATATATTTATTTAATAATGTATTTTTAGTCTCCAAAGATTTGTACTCCATGCCCATGATGATTTCAATGCTTTATATTGAAATTGATTTCAACATATTTACATATGAGAGAAAGTGGACCCTTATTGTGAAACACATGAATTATATATTTTGTATATATCATTTTTATGATCTTCATTTAATGTTGTAGCCAAATTATTTTAGAATAAAATCTGGCCATGTCCTTCAAGTGGGTATATAGGCATTTGAGTAGTTTAGATTTTAATAGGTACTAGTACTATAACATGTGATAAGCACCCACGCAGCTAGGGTCCCCGCTCTATTTAACTACTTTTGATAAGGTCCCCGCTCCATTTAACTACTTTTGATATTATTTTAACAAGTAATTACATAAAAGTATTGTGTAGGTGTAATGTAGTGGTTAATTAGGTTAGTTATTTAAAAAGGTAAAACGTAATGAGATCAAACCTATTAACCTATGTACTTTTTTTTTCTTACAATGGCGGCTCAATAAAAAAAGTCAAAATTGAAAGTAATATTGTCAAAATTGATTTCAAAACCTTCCGCTTTAATATATGATAACTAGCAAAACGCCCCCGTGCTTAGCACAGGCATTAAAAGTCAAACAAAGAATAACATATAATTTTATGACATAAATAAAAATTTTAATTTTAATTTTATATATTTATATTTATATTTTATAAAATCTAAAATAGAAGTGTTAATTTCTCACACAAATTTATAGGTTTCTTAAAAATTACACAATTAAAATTTAAAATGATTAATAAATATAGAAATTTAAAATCGTTAGTAGAAATATGAAATATAAAATATTGAGACGGGTGAAATTATAAGAAATTTAAAAATATGAAATTCTCCAATTATAAATAGATTTGATAGTGAGTTGGTTGCCGCCCATTTCCATTATCATATATAGGTGCTGTGAATAATGATCTACGTCAGAAATTGAAATTAAGATTCATAAAAGGAAACTAAAATGACAAAAAATGAGTAAAAAATATGCAAATACCTTAGTTTTTTATAGAGAAAAGAAGACCCAATAAGACTTGCGGCCATTCACACGGAGAAAAGAAAAAAAAAATGCAACATATATAGAAAAGAGGCTCGTGGTGGGAAAACTATATATGGAGAAGGTTACAACTCACTTTTTCAATTACTCATTTTAGTTACAGAAAAGAAGGCTCTATATATGCCAATTTCAGTTACAAATTTCCATAACAGTTTTAAGAGTTAATAATAGGCTCATGTGAAAAACAAGAGGAAATTAAAGAGGCATTAAAGAGGGTCAAATTGGTATCAAAATGGTCAAAATAAAATGGAAATGAAGCGGCCGATTTCTCAATTGGAATCAGTTTGCTTCATTATATACTAGCAAAATGCGCCCGCGCTAAGCTCAGGCCAAAAGATAAAATTATTTTTAATTTTAGAATATTTTTTGAGATACTATTGAGAAAAAAGATAAATCTAGAACAAACAAATATACCATTTTATATTGTTATTCGTAAGAGAAATATTTTAGTAAGGTGAAATATATCATTTATTATTTCTAGAATTCCATTTATTAAAATTTATTTAAAAGTAAAATGTATAGAAAAATCACATAATTCGAAAATCAAACCTGAATTAATTTATACAATTTAATGTATTTTGATTTTTCATGTAAGAAGTCTACATAAAAAAATTTTAAATACAAACTCAATTCGAACAAAAATATAAAAAAATTTGAAAAAAAAAAACTTTATATAAAATTGATGATTTGGTTTATGGATATCACAGAATTTTATAATTATATGGCTTTCAATTGACAGACCTCTTATAGTGCCCAAGCTTTATCGTCATATTGGTCATGTGGTAAGCTACTATGTTCCATGCTAAATTCGGACCCTTATTTAGGAAAACATAGGTGGCTAACTTGAGAATTATTCTTTTCAAATGAAAATTTAATAAATTAAGAATCAATTTTTTTTGAAAGAAAGAATCAATAAAATCAAGAAACTACCACAAAGAAACAAGTAAATTCATTTACATGGTAAAAATCATTTTTTCTTTGTATTTAAGATATTATAAAATGAGTTCAAAATTTATAGTCAGTACTTAAAGAAAAAGCTACTTTGTATAATACATGGCTGAAATTGACTTTTGCAATTCAAAGTCAAGGTTACTTGATCACTAAAAATAATTACACATGAGATTTTTTTTATTTAAAACACAAATCTTCATTCACAAAAGAAATGAAAGAATTCCATTGCATCATCTCCCTTCAACAATGCAAACACAGATCTCCTAGTACTGAAAGGAGGAAAAATTTATATAGAAGAATTTAATTTAAAACATTGGGATTGTGGCAAATACCGATGAACATTAATTTTTAAATTAAAAATAAATAGCTTAGAAAAAACTCCTTCAATCGTCCACGAGTCTGTAAACTATCTTTATCTTCTTTACTCGTCCAATCAATTTGGAGCTGGCTTAAGGGAGAATCTACCTATATAATAAATAACTGCAATAAAGTGAAAAGAAACATAAAACTCTACATTTTTCATTTCCATGATTGAATTCTAATATAAATTACATTCCAGTCAAAATTTATATAAAAGTGTGGGAGGAGTTTCTAGCCATAGGAGTTACTGGGGATGTTTCAAAATTGAATGATCAAAACTAATGGGAGAAGAGTTATTAGAGAAGTTATTAAATGGCAAAAAAAACACATGTTCAAAATCAATTGGCAAGTGAAATTGGAAATCAAATCCAATTCTCTTCATATAAATATATATATATATATATAAAATATATAATGGTCCACCATAGAGTTTCACTAATCTCAATTTAATTCACTAAGAAGAAAGAGTAAGAAGAAAGAGAGAGAGAGAGAGAGAGAGAGAGAGAGAGAGAGAGAGAGAGAGAGAGAGAACAAGGGTAATTTTGAAAAGAGATAGTAGTGAAAGAGGAATTTTAATTTGTAAGTGAAATATAATTTCTCCTAGTCTTTCTGATAAGGAGGAACAAAACGGCCAAGACAATGCCTATGTTGCTTCACTTCGTGCCCACTTCTGTCTCCCCAGCATTCTCATTAAAGCTCAAATCAAGCATCTTTTATTTTGATTTCCTTTATCGGTCATTAACAGACCTTTTTTAATCAAAACTCTGGGGCATTTTTGCGGACCAAAGATGGTTGAGGTAAAGTTTTTGGCAGCCCTTACTTTGCAGCATGTAAATAAGCATTAGGGAAAGCCCCAGGCAGTTGGTATATGACTACGGTTTGATGCGGAGGGTTTAGGTTCAAAATTGTACTACCACACTGAGGCCACATGGAAGTTTACCCGGCTTCTCTCTAGGCTCGGAGAGATTAGTCCAAGCAGTTGGTCTAGGACTACGGTTTGCATCCGGAGGGTTTAGGTTCGAAACTGCACTACCACACTTGGACTATAGGGGAGTTTACCCGGCTTCCCTCTCGGCCCGGAGGGATTAATCTAGCACAAAGGGTTGGTAACCCTTGGATAGCAAAAAAAAAAATTTCAAACAAGCATTAGGGTGGCATTTTTCAAAATTTAACCGCCTCATGCCCGAGCCACTGGCACCCCAATTGAGGCGGATTTGGCTACGCTTTTGGGTTTGATGGCTTTGACCCAATACAATGTTCTATATCAGTATTTAAGTGGGTAGGGCTTAGTACTACGTATGCTCTTTGGCCCAATTATATCCTAATGCACCCAACACAGCACAAGATATTTGGAACAGAAGGGCACATGTATTTTTGAGAATGTTGGGACTTTGAGAATGTTGGGACTTGGGACCAGGGTTATATATCTTTTGTATGCGAATTGCATGCAGTCCAAATCTATAATGCCCACTTGGCCCTAGCTTTGATCAATAGAACTTTTATGTGCTTTTTACCCAATTTGATGTTCATATGACATTTGCTTATTATTGGAATGAATCACAAAAACATCAACCCCAAGGGGTAGCTCAGTAGGCCTAGGACTACGGTTTGCACCCGGAGGTTGTAGGTTCGAAACTGCACTACCACACTGGGGCTGCAGGGGAGTTTACCCGGCTTCCCTCTGGGCCCGGAGGGATTAGTCCAGCCCAAATGGTTGGGAACCCTCCGATAGCAAAAAAAAAAAAAAAAGAATCACAAAAACATCATAAGACTAGTAAACTTTAATGCTAATAAATCAAGGACTGAAATGATTTAATGTGTTTTGATATTTTACCCTCTTTTATAAGAAGACATTTCCATTAGGGCCCGTTTGGTAAATTTACATGTATAGTCAAGTCAAGTATAGTAAAGGTCCAACGGTCAACTTTTTCACTATACTTCGTTTGGGTGCAGCCTGGAACAAATCTATGTAGAGATATCTTATTTTACTACTAGATTGCCGTACTGGGGATCATGACTACCACAGACTTCCCCACCTCTCGCTCTGTACCCAAGACTCAACAGGAAAATTACAAGTACATAGAAGTGACCATGAAGTTTCCAATGGGTTTCCATATCCCCTTGGGTATGATTTCTCTCCATTTGCAGTGAACCGAATCAAATAAGCATCACCATCTCTGTTCTTCAAACTCAATACACCTTCACAGCTATCAAGAGCCACTTCTCCATGTAACCCTCTTGAACATTACTTCCCCAAACAATCTCTCCATCAGATCAACCTGGCTTTCCATGGCGACTCCCTCGACCTAATAACTTCCCATCACTAAATTTGACTTATAACGTCGTCATAATAGAGAAATATGAACAGGTGGGGCTTAAAAATTGTCATGTGGATTTGCAGATTGAAATCGATCCAAGACTAGGGTTGATATGACAAAGCCATTTGCATTAGAAGAATTGTGAAAGGCTCCACGCAGTGACCACTATTAACTGACCTTCATGTGCTCTCCACCAAACGGTCATCGCCATAACTTAGCAGGAAGAAAGCTCAATGATTCCGTATATCCTCCACTAAATAGGGCGACCTACTTATCCACCAAACGTGTCAGGGATCTTAACTTTTTCTGCAGCAGCTCTCCATCAAATAATCTCTTCTTGCCGCCGTATGACCAGATCTATGACATCTTGCCGTCATACGGATCCCGTTCATTCGCAGTGAAATGTCTATGGTATTAGTAAACGTGGTAGGGATGGAGGAGGTATAAACGGCAGAGTGGTTTTTTAGAATTGGGAGATTGGGTTGAGAGGACATCAAGAACAGATCTGTTTTCACCCGGACAGATGTATTTGACTGCGTTATTGCTGATCTCTAACCGGGGAAGAAATTAAGTGTGCTCGGCCTGTAACCCATTCGTATTCTACCATTACTTCAGACTTCTCTCAAAATAACTACAGTTTATGAGAGATAGACTGTGGTGGTTCAACGTACGCGTCCATATCGTCCTGTCGCATATCTAGCAGAGATTGCAAGTGCTTTTACTCTTAACATCCAGACTTTGGCTGAATCCCTCTATAAAAAGGAAGCACTCAAAGTTGAACATGGATAACGTGTGCAGCAAAAGATTTCGAGGAAGATGACTTCCGAGAAGATTCAAAACATGTCCGTCGACGAGCAAGGTATAGACCCTTTCCTCTCACTCCAATCTCTGTTGTAAGACAAACACATCGTTCAAAAATATACTTGTAAACATTTTATGCGGGTCATTTGCTTTTGAAATTTCATATTACATGTACTATAATGAAACTAACATGCCATAGATTCATGAGGATTTGATCCATCTCTTTATTCACTGACATCAATTGTATTGTAAACCAAGCCATATTTGCAAGGAAGATTGATATGCTGTTTCTATAACTTGATTGATTGTGTACGATCTCGTACGTGTCAATTTTTTTTTTTTTTTTTTTGGGTATAACAGACAGGGGTCGGCAAGGTGCAACTTCTGGACAATTTCTAATGATCAATCCTCATAATCAGATTACGATTTAAGATGGGGTTTCTGCTAGTTAAAGAGGGATCTGTTCACCATTACCACTTTGGCTGTTGTTTATAATCTCTGCTTCTTATCTCGGTCTCTTGACTGTTGGAGCTAACAATATTTCAAGGGCTAAAAGTCCCTCATCTAGCTCACGTCCCTGTGCACATTACCCTTTGAATATCACGACTGAAATTTGTCAGTACCATTTCGCTTCAATAAGATGAATGGTCCAAGATCCCTATATAAAAAGGAAAATAAAGAGAGGAGGGAAGCAAGAATCAAGAAAAAGAAAGCTGTTCTTGCAGTTCTTTGGGCATCCTTGGGTGCATGGCAAATGCAGGTAGCAGCCACGGCCTCTGTGATTTTCCAGTATCAAAATAAGTCGGAAACCCGGGAGAAGAGAACTGCTGAAAGAGCCCACTATCTTTCCAAATTAACAGAAGGGAGGGACGAAGAGTGTATTAGTTAGCTGAGACTAAACAAGGAGAGCTTCGATTACCTCTGCGATCTGCTCAAAGTCAGAGGGCTGCTCAGAGACACCCGCGAGGTCACCGTTGAGGAAGAGGTCGCAGCATGCTTGCATATTCTGGCACATGCGGTTAAAAACAAAACAATCGCCTCAAGGTTTCTGCGATCAGGGGACACAGTCAACCGACACTTCCACGGTGTTCTCAATGCTATTCTAACACTAGCACCCAATTTCATCAAACAATCCAGCATACATATAACAGCGGGACCTTCTCTCTTCAAGGTATTGAATTTTTTTTTAAGTACACTTCTCAACTGGGCCATATTGATCATGTTATGTTTTGTAATAGAATCTCGCACTGATTGTGATTTTTTCCTCTAGGACTGCGTCGGTGCGATCGATGGCACCCACATACCGGCCTTCCTACCAGTTCAGTCACAATCAGCTTACCGAAATAGAAAGGTGATATTGACACAGAACGTCCTCGCCGCTTGTGGGTTTGACCTAAAATTTCATTATGTCCTTCCCGGCTGGGAGGGGTCCGCAACGGACGCACGAGTCCTTCAGAATGCGCTAACAAGGGGCGATCCACTAGTCGTGCCAACAGGTATATACCTCCTACCTTCTAAGGTTTTCCTCCCACATGAACAATCAACGTCCCAATGGAATGGAAAGTAACCGCGCGTTCTTCGATCTCTATTGGAATAGGCCGCTACTACCTCGTGGACATCGGATTTGCCAATGCTCCGGGATTCCTCGCACCCTACCATGGAATCCGATATCATTTGAAGGACCGCCGAGGAAGAACACCGCAAGATCCAAAAGAACTTTTTAATAAAAGGCATTCGCAGGCTCATAATGTTATCGAAAAGGCATTCGGACTATTAAAGGGGCGCTTTGCCATTTTAAGGACAACCCCACAGTATGACTTCGTCCACCGGGTGTCGACAGTACATGCCTGCTGCACCTTGCACAATTTTATCCTGGAGCAAAATGATGCTTTTGAGGATTTTGATGAAACTAATTTTGAGAATGCTGTCCACATTGAGGAGGAGGGTAGCGAGGTCGATCTGGCTGGGGTTTTCAGGCCATACAGCCAAAGAGAAAGGGATGAGTGGCATGCCTTCCGTGATAGCTTCGCAGACAATCTGTGGGAAGAGTACCAGATGAATAGGACACATGGATGAATCTATCGCATGCCATAGTCCAATACCCGGGTTATTAGAATGCATTGATGTGGTTCAGTTGCATGGACTTGTAGGTTGGTCTGTATCAGTCTAAATATAGCAAGTAGGTGTACATTGTATTTAAATGGTGTCTGCTGTAATTTATGGGACTCTTATGCTAAGTGAATGCTTATAATGGATATTGTCACTTATTATGACTATTCACTTGTGTTTGAATAATGCATTATTCCAATACTAACATGTTTTCTTGTAGCTCCTCCTAAGCCACAGCGCAAAAACAATGTCTTCAACTCGGAGCTCGACGAACTTTTATTGGAACTCATGCTGGAGCAGGTTGCACTAGGGAGGAAGGGAGACAGGGGTTTCAAGGATGAGGCCTACGTGTCCGTAGCAAACGCAATGACGGCTGCAAGCAAAACAAGGAAGAAGTTTACCGAACAGACAATTCGGAACAGATGCAAGAACTTGAAAAAACAATACGCCATTTGTATGGAGCTACTGAACGCATCTGGTTTCGGGTTTGACAATGCAACCAAGCGTGTCGTCGCTAGTGACGAGGTCTGGCGGGATTGGATACTGGTACGATGTTCGGTTCGAGTTGTATTGTATTAATTAACAATGGCACTATTTAATTAGTGAAGGAATCTGATAAAAATAATACTCTAACATTGCAGAGACACCCAGATGCGCAGTCCTGGCGGTCGAAGACCATTGATTACGACAGGCTGTCCCTTGCTTTCGGCCGTGACGTCACCAATGGCCAGTTTGCACGATCCTCCCAAAATGCAGGCCAGACCAACGACTCTGTTTCACGTACGAACACCCAAGCGGTCTCTGGCAACGCGGAAGTAGGGGCAGACGACTGTATGGAGGAGATGATTATGGGCAGCAAAGGGTGCGATGGTTCATCCGGATCAAGGAAACGGGTTAAGAGGGGTTCCTCTATGGCGGAATTCATTACGGGGTTCAAAGAGGCATCCGTGAAAATTAGTCGTGCGATCGAAGAGGTTGCAAACAAGATGCTAGAGCTTTCGGAACGACTGTCCGAAATTGTTGGAGCATAATTGGATAAGATCCCAGAACTGTCCCCATCCGATCTAGACATTGCCCACGAATGGCTGAACAATAGTGCCGACAGTTCGACGGCCTTCCTCCATTCTAAGGATAAATCAGTATGGATTTTTCGTCGTCTGGACCGGATGCACTAGGAGACCGGTCTCTGATCTCGCAATCGGGGATGGGTTTTATGCTGGTTGTTGTTGTTTGTGATGGTTGTTCCTGTTGATGTTGGTTGTTGTGTGTGTTGGATGTTGCTTTTGGTGTTGGTTGTTTATTCTGACTTGTAGTTAAACCTAAAACAAGATATCTAGTCCTCTCTCCCATGAAGGGAAACTGAAGTAATATTGATGGTATATATCTGTATAACGTTGTCATTTACATGGACAGTCTTACGACTTATTAGGCAGGCACATGAATCAATTGCTATATGTCTAGCACAGCTTTCTTCCTTATATCTTCTGCAATATAATATATCTACGTACTCTGTATTGTAATTGTGGATTTGCAGGCCCTGTGGAGAAGTTGATGTCATAGTCTTGTTGAGACTCACTACCAGAAGTTGTGCTGCAAAGAACAGACAGAGTGCACTTCAGGCATTGTTTCACAGTATACTTCTAACTTATCATTGAATTACATGAATTAAATACTCAAGTTTGGAGTGTTAATGCTTCTTTTTCCTTTCTGTCATACTGCAACCTGCAATCAATAGCTTTAGTCAGAGCTGTTAGACAATTGTTGTATTGCTTGTATTGCTTCCATGTGGGTAACTCCAATCCCTCCTCCAATCTATACAACATCCTGCTCTAATACATTGCTTCACTATGGAGAACTATATGGGTAGCATGCAGCTGCTTCACATGACACATCTTGTTCTTTAGACTGAAACTATTGAGGGTTGGATCAACCATGCTGCGTACTTGATTCGTAGGTTAAACTACTAATTAAACACATGTAAGTGAACTGAAAGATCTGTATGACACCCAGATAGATTCCCCTCATGTTTAGATTTTTATTGAGTTTGACTAAATGGGCACCCAAGAGCAGCAATAAAGAGATGAGTTCAAAGTGCCTCTACACTTCTTCAAGCTATCTGATCTCTATACATTTCTTCCACTGTAGCATGTCACGTTCCATCTCCTCTACTGCTGAAATTGTGCCCAAGTGTCAATGCGGGAATGGCGACATGAGGCTCTTCACCTCCCATACAAAGACAAACCCAAATAGAAAGTTTTGGGGTTGTCCAAGATGGATTGTAAGTTCCATTATCTTTGTTCCTAGAAAATTGGAAATGATCAATGCAGTAATCAGCGTCTGATCCCATGTGTTGTCCACCCAACAAATTTTTTGTAGGACGGAAATGGATGCAACGCCTTCATGTGGAAAGACAAAGTAGCAGACCAAAGTTCCGATGCAAATTTGATGTCTTTTGACCGAGGAGACATTCGTCGTGAGCTACAGAATATATCAAATCAGATCGATGAGCTGAAGCGAGAAATTGACAAGAACGAACGTGCTTCGTCTTTTTACATGCAAAAATTGTATTATGTCTGCGTGTTCATTACAATCATTTTGTGTATAGGTTTGGCTAGGATATTAAATTTGTAGACAGATGGTAGTAGACTATGTAAGTTATCTATGGTTACAATATGCAATTGAGTAATATCCTAACATCATTATGTGTATAGGTTTGCCTTTGTTGTATATTGAACTGGAAGGCTGAAGGAATAGTCTCAAGTTAACAACAGAGCGTCCAGGCTCCTAGGTCTGCTTCAAATGTGAAATTTGACAAACAAAGATTGTATTTTATGAAAAGAATAAACAGGGTGGCTGGCGAATTGGGGCCAATGTCACGGACCACAATATTCCCTTGATCCATTGCAACAACACCAAATAGTGGGGCCGTAACACACTCAGCTCTTATTATGTAAAATAGAACATGTAATAGTAGGGAAAAGAGAGAACACGAAAAAATGGAGCGATACAGCAAGAAAAAAAATGATCATATGAATATTGTTTTAATTGCTATTAGTTAATACCCCCTTCCAATTTCCATACCCATCTATATTTCTGTGACATATAAGCAAGTCTCAACATTTGTATCTCCTGGATAATTAGTTGCTTGTTCAACCCCATTTATATATTCACTTCATTAGTTGCATTTACTTATTTACTTATGACTCACCCATTTGACGCAACACAAGTCTAGTGATCTAGAACTAGAAAAATACAACTGCAGAGGATCAGAAGAATATCCAGGTCCGTAAAATAACGGTCTCCATTCATTATCGAAATGTGGCTCAACAAACCTATTAGTATTGCATTTTGTTTTCTGTGTTGGGCTACTCCTCACTGGGAACCCAACGATAGGTGCCTGTGTGTGATGGTAATGCCAAATGGGAAAAAAATAATTTTCATGAGATTTGTAGTAATGGGAATTAGTAAGGCCATTTTTTATCAGTAAAATATCCACTGATATTGGGAAATTATTGGTTAAAGGTGTGATAAATATTACAAAAGATAATGGGTTTTTATAATATCAAAATAATTTATTGAAAAGAATCTAATTTCTGATTTGTTTATTCATATTTAATGACAAAAGAGAACTTATAATTTAATATCATAATAAATATGATTTTTGCTTTGTTTATTCTTATTTTATAATTTAAATTAATTTTAAGAGAATACTTTTTCATGTTAGAGTATCAGAGTACATAATGTTAAACTAACACATAATTCATTCAGCTATAGTTCATTCAGCTATGTGTTAAACTAACACCCCCGGACCCCCTCTGCGTAAGGTATCTTGTATAGAAGTGGCAACCTTTCTTTTCAATAAATTATTACTGGTAATAAATGGAACTAAAAAAAAACAAAGATGGAATTTAAAAGACTCAAAAAACATGTATAATAAAAACCTGTACACTGTTATTTACATTACTATACTGTTATTTACATTGCTGGAGGATAAACAAAATAATGATTGAGAAAGAAAATGACCAGTCAAATCCATTTCTACTGGTTAATCTGGATATGGGTGAAGATGAAGTTGTTTACTGAAAGAAGACTTACACAAGGAGCCCCATGTGTAATGCATTTTACCTGACCATCTCACACAACCTTCAGTACATAAATAACTTAATCATTTTTCTTACTTACAACATTCAGTACAATGCATGCCAAGTCAGTCAAAATCATGTATAAAAACCATATTTCTAAACCATATAATCATATAACTAAGACAAAATTACGAAAAATGTTCTCTAAACCATATAATCATATAACTCATACAAAATAACGTAAAATTACGAAAATTTTAGAGAAGCATCTAAACCATATAATCATATAACTCATACAAAATTACGAAAAATCTACTCTTTGGCTGAACTTGATCTCTACAAAACCAAGTACATCAAAATATTAGAAATAACACATATTTCTCTGAAATTAAAAATCTATTTACAAAAAATGAAATGACAAAATTATAGCTCCTCTGCTTCTCATCTATTACAAATGCCACACTTCACTAGCACAAAATAGAATCAGTAGCCGAGTAATATTTTTGGACATAGCCAGAAAACTCCAGTTCAGCAAATCCTGACAATACATCTCTCTGATCTAGCAATTGATCAGGAATCTGAATGCCCATCAGCATCGCAAGAACTAAAAGATGGGGTAGTTTGCTGCCCCCCCCTTCCACTGCCACTTCTGTTTCTTTTTTATTTCTTCCTAGCTTTTGAGGCCATAGTGACAACTGATCTGATGAGATTTCCAACTATCTTGGCTTTGATCTGGCCTCTCTTTGGCAAAGGCCTTCCTGTTCCTTTCTTTGGAGGATAGGCTATTTGAAAATCCATTTCTGCTGGTTAATCTGGATATGGGTGAGGATTCCGTTGTTTACTGAAAGAAGACTTACAAAAGGAGCCCCATGTGTAATGCATTTTACCTGACCATCTCACACAACCTTTAGTACATAATTAACTTAATAATTTTTCTTACTTACAACATTCAGTACAATGCATGCCAAGTCAGTCAAAATCATGTATAAAAACCAAGTTAGGAAATGGCTTGTCAGTACAGTGTGCAAAACTCAGGTTGCTGGAGAGATACTCCCAGTCATGGAATCAACAAATCCTTTTCAATTGATACATGCAGAGCGGCCTTCACTCTCTGCACCGATACCCACACATCCAAATCACAATTTAATTTGGCTTTCAAACAATGTAAGTAATTATAACTCATACAAATTACTACAAACTCGGTCCTTCATCGTGTCCTGCGGCTCGACCTAACTGGCGATGATATATGTCATGGACTATTTTCTGCCGAAAGTACCACATGTCTGCTTGTGTAAATCCCAGCTCACGACGCCTCGCCAGGTGATCAGCAATGGCCATGACAAATACCCCACAATCATCACTGCTTATACGAAATCATAAAACATTGTACGACTAAGTCCATGAACGCATATACTATGTAACAGGGCGCATTGACTGAACATGACAAATTAGTACCTGTTGTGTTGCTGGGGGCAACTTGCAACATTATGCATTTCCCAGCTTGTACCCATCCAACCTCTTGATGCGAATTCAGTGGAGATATACTCTTTTTGCCGAGGAGAGGTGAATTGTAATATATAAAAAATGAGATGAAAGATTACAAACATAAGTAAGGTGTGTCCGTCAACTTACAAACGTCAGTGCATATACCCAATGACGCTTCCTCCATTCCATGGTATTGTAATAGTCCCATCTCTTGAGCCTTGGGTATGCCACAAGTAGGTAGAAATGTGACTGATGCCAAACGGGAAAAAGCAACGCTTCAAACTCGTCCAGTCGGTGAGAGTGGCAGAAGTTGAATGACACGGAGCATGCATTAGTCCATCCACGATCCCGCATGGTCTGCCATTACACATTGCATCGTACGATTTAGTATCGAAGGCACAATAATAACATGCTTCTGAGTTATTAATCAATATCGGGAATTACGAAAAAATTCCCGCGAGGGTACTGGGGAATAAATGAACTCCTTGCAGACACCCGATATTGATTGACAGCCAGTAATCCATAATCTGTACTTTATATAGACAAACAGCTCATACAAAACAGTGGTCTAAGTCACATATTAAATGTCCATTTAAGAAGTGCAATCAATATGCAACGTACCGTTGTAGAGATCCAATGCCTGCGTAGGACCATATACAAATCCTGCGCGCTGATGTAGCTACACGTTTCAAGGATTCCATCGGGGCTGCATAGAGGAGACACATTCCAATTCGATAGTGAGTATAATTATACGCCGATGCAATATCAAAAAATGATACAAGTGAAGGTTGATCTAGTCATACGCGACATGGTATTCCCTCCAAAACTTTTCCAACAAAGAGAGCTCCTTCTTGGATAGTTGGTACTCTCGGCTTGGTTGTGCTGCCCCCTTCCTCGACGAATGTGGATATGGGCTTGAACATGGTGGAACAGACATGTCCCCTTTGGACGCGTCACTGTGTGCTTCGGTGGAACAAACGTCTAACGCTTTGCGTTTGTACTTGCTGACCAAGGGAAGGGACGAAGGCACTCTCGACCTTCTTGTATAACGTTGCCTTTCCGTGCGCTCTTCACGTTCTTTCTTCCCATGATTATCGGGGAATGCAATCTTTAAGACCTCCTCGACGGACCACTCATTGCCGCTGCTGCCCTGTTATAGTTGATAAAATATGAAAAGGGTATCAATCCTAATGTAATGTGAAAGTCTCTCTCTTTATCTACAATGACTTTGAGAAGTTGATACCATATCAGGTTGTCAAACGGGATGGTTTGTTCTTAACTAGAGTTGATACTTACAGTAGCAGTGTCGCTGCTGTCATGATCATTAATGCAGGCAGCTAGGTCGAATTCCTCTAGGGCCAGCAAAGGCTTGACCGCAGCCCTGAACTCTTGAAGCTTATGCCCGACCCTCATGGACTGCTCGTACAGATCGCTGCTGGATTGTCTCGAGTCATGAGGGCGATGGATCCTGCCGCGAATTGCAGAAAGAGATCGACCTGAACAGTGCAAGGCAGTGTTAACAGTCAGTATGTATTTGACCTTTGGAGGGAAAATCATAACACAGCTGGAACTAAATACCTTGGCAAGTGCATTTTCAACTCTTGATCGTGGTATAGATTCATCTATGGTAGCCTCCTTGCCGGTCGCTTGATGATACCAACTTATATACTGTTCGGTGTGACATTGCCCTCCATCATGTGCTTCTGTGATCATGGCAATCTCTCCTCTGGCATCCCATGCATCCACAAATTTCTTACACCTCTCGCCATAGTCGACAGTGTCTTTAGATGCCCTCTCATCAATTCTCTCCCATCGGTGGAAAGGAGGTGATACAGGTTGCCTCAGTCCGAATTGCTTGTATACCCTATCAACGTTGTGCCGCTCAACTATCCAATAGTAAATCAATGGGGTTGTACAGCGAAATAACTGCCGGTCCCGATACTGAACAAATTGATCAAGCTGCCGGATCCAATGCCGGTAAGGCTGCCAATCGAACTGCAGAAGTAGATGAAAAGTAGCTGTCAGATACGTAAATAATCAAAAGAAAATAAACCGTCGCGATTAAGAAAATAGTATCTGCACCCAAGTTCATTACATCAGGATGCCCGTCAGCCCTGTCAAGCTCTTTCCGCATCTCCTGGATAGTGCTGGCACATGGGTGGGTGGACAAGGCAACTTGCCACATCTTGAAGAAAGGAAAATCGACGCGGACTGAAGACAACTCTGACCTGATGGGGTGGCCGACTGCAGTACGAGAGTAAGCCCAGATCTGTATACGTATAATTGATTAATTTGAAAGATGTCAATGAGACAGGACGATTCAAAATCATATGACTAGTTAAAAATAAAATCCTTTATACCTGCACAAGATGTATGGGCCCTGTGATGGTCTTTAGACGGTCCTTTAACCGTGTGGCCCGAGTCATGCTACGGTAAACACAGGCTAGACACGCGGGGCCCCATGCATATCGTTCGAAGTGCTCGAACATTTCTAACAGATATCCGTGCCCACGTGCCCCGGCATTATTCGTTGATAGCTGCGACGCCACCAGACAGAACAAGTACGTCCTTGCGTATCTGATCTCGTCAGCAGCAGTAGGTCTCGATGGCCTTTTGCTGAATTGTTTCTGTATCCAAGGCAGACTCAATTGCCCACCCCTCAAATAAGCACATGCATCCACCTTTAATCCAAGCAATTTCATAACTGTTTCCTCAAGCTTGGAACGTGTGGACCAAACTGGGCCCGTCACCGCTTTGCCATCTATTGGTAACCCGTACAAGTATGAAATGTCCTCAAGTGTAATAGTTGCCTCACCGCCACCAAGATGAAACGTGTTTGTTTCGGGCCTCCAACGTTCTATTAGCGCATTTATCAACGCCATGTCTATCTTGCCCTTTTTTAGTTCGGAGAGATGTTGTAGCCCCGTATGCCGGACATATTCTCTGACCTTTGGGGTAAGCTTTCACAAATGAGGCTTTAGGTCCAATATAATAAGACGTACATGTTCTATCTCCTGCAGTAGAAAGAAAGGCGGTATGTTATATTTCAGCCATGCATAATTCAATAACTAAATGTCCCAATCATATAACAGGTCTATTTCATGCAAAAGACATTAATGCGGGAAGTTAATATTCTAATTCATGCAGTAGTCATAAATGTGCGACAGTACCTCTCCTTGAAGTATCAGCGAGGAAATATGGTTTGGCCCATCATATAATAGGTCGTCGGTCGATCCCACATTGCTAGATTCTTCCATCTATACAAGCAGTAGTGTAAGACACTTGATGCTTCCCCAATATGTATGTCTATATCTTACACCTGGACCATCATTACCATGATCAAAATAAGAACAAATATCACTATTCAACATTGTCTTCTTCTCAACTTGTTTTGATCGCCACATTAATCTCTCTACATTCGTTAATATCAACCTTGGCAATACGAATCACGAATAAAAATGAATTCTGAAGCTAATGCATGAAAGTAGATCAAGACTATAATGTGGCGTGTGAAGCCATATTTCCAACACTACTGCAGGAGTATTGTGCACATTGAAATACTACACATAATGAAGATGAGCAGAAAATTAATGATGATTGACGCAAATGTGAATGTGATATTGATTTCCATATTATGTGTAGTAAAGTTTTTTCTCACCTGAATATTTAAATATATGATTCCTTGTTTTCATTGTTTAGGAAGTGAAAATATGATGATTTAAATATATGATGTGCATGATCATCTCTCACCATCGATCAATGCATTTGTACATCAGTGAAGATGGTTCATGTCATAACATGCTCATTTTGGATCAACCATGACCCAAATTTAAAAAAAAAAAAAATTACTAAACTATGCTAATTATTATTCAATATGGTTAAGCTATTATTCTAATTTAAAACACATCTTGCAAGTGGGTCATAATGTAAAGTTCTATGAGGTGGATATCACATGAAAATCACGATGGTTTAGACTCTAGAGGTACAATAATGATCTAATAACTGAATTACAAATAAGGCTTATGATAAAGATTGAAGTACAAACTGTTGGATCTTCAACTCCCATATGTGAGATATTAACCTATCAGTAACCATTGACGGCGAACTTGTCCTCTAATTAACTACTAATAAACGGGGTAAAGCCTTGTAGTTAGATAATACACCTTCACAAAATTGGTCATAAGCTAATTAGGTCAATGCATACACTGTTCCCACTGGACAGAGTCTTGTAGTATCTCATCACTTCATGTGAAATTTGTGAAGGAAGCATCAAACCCATGTGGATAAGATGTTACAATACTTTCACTTGTAAAAGGTCAACAACATGTTTTCCAGTGCGGGCTTGAACAACATGTTGTTGACCTTTTACAAGTGAAAGTATTGTTCAAACCCGCACTGGAAAATATGTTGTTGACCTTTTACAAGTGAAAGTATTGTAACATCTTATCCACATGGTACGACTCATTCTTGTTGTACTATTTGTAAGATAAATAATCTGCCCTCACCTGTCAAAAGCAAAATTTGTTGTAGTGCATTATACATGAACAACTACATATAAAAAAAGAACCTATCACTCGCATTTGGACGATATGGTTGCAGGTCAGCCATAGAATCACTAGATTTTGGTTTACAAAACAGAATGACAGTCAATTCCGAGCACTTTTTCAACATTCAGAGATTAAAGATTTCATGTCCGTGGATTCAACACAATGTCATTGAATATTAACATTTGAAAGTTGAAATCATGTAAAGAACACATGAAATCATCAAGCGTTCCGAAATCACATTAAAATCGCAAAGTTTCAAATTGTAACGCCCCAATTCCGAATACCGAAGTTACCGCTAAGGTACCCGAATTTGGCGCGCTACTTCCCGGAAAATCTGAGAACTTCCAAGATCATAGTCCGCAGTGAAGTCATATTTTTAAAACTTTTTGAACAAATAGATAATCAACAGTTAAATTGCAGAAGTATAAGAAAAGATAGCGGAAGCAACATGTATCATATAAAATAGATCAAGTAAGGCAGAGCTTAAGTCTAACAAAATTTTAAAGAGTGAATAACAAATATATATATATAACATTCTACTTCCCACTCACTACAAGTTCACTCAAAATCCCAAAATAAAACTACTCTCAGACACCCGGTGCAGGCGCTCCATCCTCCTGTTCAACCACCTGGTCAACCGATCCCCACTCAAAATCACCGGTTACAGGCGCCTCATAGTACGCATCATCTGCGGGGTCAAGGTCGAGACCTAAGCACCAAAAGATGGGTCAGATCCAAGGATCTGGCAAGGCACCATATACAGATAACACATGATGTATGCATCAGAGAGAATGAAGACGATCATATAATCATAAGAATAATAATGAAACATAAACTAGGCAATTGTGCAGTAAATAGCAATTTAGAATCAGAGATATCAAGTAATCTAATCTAACAGATATCAAAATGGTACATTCACACAAGCTGGATACCGCGGGATATTATGCCGCGGCCCTCCCATACTGAACACAGTCGCGGTGGGGAAAAGTAAAGTAACAATATAAGGGGATAACGGTCCTACTAATCATAATATATAAATAACATCGATCACACCCCTTTATCGCACCGATCAACACCTTTTATCAGGTTAGACCGGACCCGGTATCACACCGTCCGTCTAATCATAGCTCATCATGATGGCTCTAACATAACCAATATAACTCCTACCAGTGATGATCAGTCAATAGGTTGAGCTTAGATCAACCGAGTGAATGTTTAGTGCCGACCCGGGGAACAAGTACAGGTCTGTGTCTGTCTAGGCTTATCTCGTGCGAGCGAGGTCCTAACCAAGTCTTTAAGAAGTTCAAGTACAATTCCTTAGGATATAATCCAAATCCAAGTCCAATCATCATTGGATCCATACTAGGCCTATAACCTTGGCCTGAAACAATATAAGTACAATACCATGTTCATTCAACAAGTAACCAATCCATACTCATACATAATGAGTCATCAATCCATCACAACTGACCTCTTCATTCTAGGGTACCACACACCCAACTTAGGCCGTATGAGGGCCCGCCTAGCCACATACAAGGGTCATTTATCTCTGATTACTTCACCGGGTCACCACTATGTAATCCTAGGTTCAGGTCTTCCAATTTCCATTTAATTAATAGGTTTACAATAATAACAGGATATGAGAGAAGTGCAATGAATAATAACCTCCAAGTAATAGAATCAAATGGAATAAAGCAAGGGTCCAACCTAGGTAATAATCCACTCTCAGGTTCAGGGCCTCATCAGATAATTGGATCCCTAACTACAGTCTCGGATGCCAAAATATTATATCTGGTGCTCCTGAAGTTATGGGCATCTTTGACTATATCTAAGGGTCGAATCACTGACAATTCTAATCCCTAAAACCTACTTGGTGGTCCCCACGAGTCAAGGTCGAGCCACACCATTGACTCGTGCTTGACACATTGATGGAAGTTCATTTGGATGGTCAATGGGCCCCACAATCGATCAATCACAAAACATAAACTAAACTCACAACTTACTGTTTACAGTGTGGCAGGTTGACCTGGCAAAGGTCGGGTCGACCTGCTCCACTGGAATCAAGGTTGGGACTTGGTTTAGATTTTGGAATTTCCAGTGTACCCGATCGACCAGGTGGCCAGCCGGTTGGCCTGGTACACAGGTCTATTTGAATCAACAGATTCCAGGTCAAATCTCAATTTCTGCGGTTTTCAGTGTGTCCGGTCGGCCGGGATAGGGTCCGGTCGACCACGCACACTGAATTCTGGGTTTGAGGAAGAATCCAAGTTTTACACAAAATACCAACTGGGTTCAATAAAATACTTAAGGCTTATTCTAATTCTAAAATCTAATGTAATTTTTAAAAATAAAATCTTAAGGGTCCAAACTTAATTTAGGTTCATAAAGACTAAGGGATCTAATTAAAGTTTATAAAATAACTAAGACGAAAAATTAGATTCTAAATACTAATGGGTAAAATAACACACATTAGCTCCCCTCTCATTTTCCCACGTCAGTACACATGTGCTCCTTCTCTCTTTATTTTTCTTCTCTCTAATTCCCATGCTCCCTGGCCTACCATACTACCCATCATCTCTTATTTCTTCACATGGCATGCCCACCATTTCACCTACTCTCACAAACCACTAAACCACTCACCCACCTTTTCTTTCACACTTATCCACACACGTCAGCAACTCATCCTCTCCTTCACTCAACAACACAAAACGTTCTGTAACAAGACCTTCTAACAGTATGACAACGTTTTCCGCCTGGGACATTCTGCTCCACCAAATCGTGGGCCCCACTGATCAAGGACCAGATCAGACATCACCATTGAGGTCGCCCAGGGTCCCTCTACACGATGTATGGTCCGGATATCGAAAGGTGGCCCACCTGGGCCCGCAGTTTAAAAAAAAAAACGAAAACATTAATCCACGGTTTTTGGGTTTATCAGTTGAATGTTCACTACATGGATTGTGGCCCCCTCCCTGATCAAATTCAGATCAGGCTTCACACACATGGTCGCCCAGCCACATGCGGCCCAAGGGTCGGACATGATCCATGATCAAATCGCCCTGTGGGTCCCACAACAGATCGGAGCTAAGACTGGTTTTCTATTAAAACATGTCTATCTTTTTTATCAAACGCTGGATAAAGGGCTAGGGGGTGTCCTCTCATCATGGGACCACCCCTTCTAGGGTCGCCCGTGAGTCCTCTATCAGATCCACGGTTCATATCAGCAATCGGGTGGCCCACCTGGGTCCCGGTCTCAACGCAACAAACAACCCAAATCACTGTTTCCACTCGAGGGTCGGTTACAGCAAGTGAAAATCCCTGAATTTCTCCTCAACCCCTCTACCATTCATCACATAAACAACAACAAGCATGAAAATCACTTTTATGATCATCCATCAATCACCAAACAGGGCCATTGATCTTCCAAATGGGAGAACCCATCCATCAAATGGCCAAAAACCCATGAAACAAAGCTCAATTGGTAATTCTAGACATATACATGCATCAATTGAATTAAAGATACATAATCAATAGAAATAAATCATGCATTCTATGATATTAGTATATGGTACTTGCTTTAATCCGAATTTGTAGAGAGAATTGAAAAGAAGATAGGAAATCCAAGCTCCTAGAAGATTGATAATGCAATGGAAGGAGGTCTTCTACTCTTCTTATGATGGGATTTGGGGAATTAGGGTTTCTTGGGGAGAAAGATAGGGGAATATGAGAGATGAGAGTGAATTAGGGTTTTGGGTTCATATTATTGCAATAGTTAGCATATATAGGTTAAGGGTGTAGTGGCTATTTACTAGAAAGCCCTTAGGGTTAAAAATGGAAAAGAGGTTTAGGGTAAGGGTAAGTTGGTCAAACTTAGGAATTCTAGAAGGTTCTCCCAAGTAACACCCCTCCTAATAATACTAAATTACTAACTAAGTCTTATTCTAACTAAAACCCTAATTAAATTATAAAAATCACCCTATAACTAAAAAAAAAGTAAATAAAAGGCCTAATCTTAAGACTTAGGAATATTAATAAACTATTCTAATAAATCATATTAAATAGTATAATAAAATAACTATTAATACATTAATAATTATTCAAATCAAACTGAGGGCCCACAAGGGGTGGGGCCTCACATCACTTCATCCTTTAAAACATTTGGTCCCCAAATGTAAAAACATAGTCAGAACATACCTAAGGTTGGAGATGTGGATAGTCCTTCTCCACTTGGTCGTGTAGCTTCCATGTAGCCTCTTCTGGAGAGTGATGCTCCCACTGAACCTTCACCCAATGAATGGTTCGGGTCCGGAGCACCTGTTCCTTCGTGTCGATGATAGCAACTGGTTTGGCGATGTATGATGCATCTCGCTGAATATCGAGTGGCTGATGATGAAGAATATGCATAGGGTCCTCCACGTACTTCTTCAACATGGAGACATGGAAGACATCATGCACTCCCGACAACTCTGGTGGTAGCTGGAGCTTGTAAGCAACGTCACCGATCCTGGACCTGATTTCGAACGGTCCGACATATCTCCGTGCTAGCTTACCTTTCTTGCCAAACCTAAGAGTACCTCTGGCCGGGGAAACCTTCAAAAACACCTTGTCTACCTTCTAAAACTCAAGAGGTCTGTGCTTGTTGTCTGCATAACTCTTCTGGCGGCTACGACTAACCTTCAGATTCTCGACTATTTTTCGGATCTTCTCGCTGGTGTCGCTGACTATGGATGGTCCATGGAAACTCCTGACACTAACCTCCTCCCAACAAACTGGGGTCTTGCATCTCCTGCCGTACAACGCCTCGAAAGGTGCCATCTTGATGCTCGAATGGTAGTTGTTGTTGTAGGCAAACTCGCAAAGTGGTAGGCACTCCTCCCAGTTGTCTTCGTAGTCCAAGACACAAGCTCTCAACGTGTCCTCTAATGTCTGGTTCATGCGCTCGGTCTATCCATCTGTCTGTGGATGATAGGCGGTGCTGAAGCTCAACTTAGTGCCCAACATCTGCTGTAGACTCTCCCAGAAGTGCGAAGTGAAACGCGGGTCTCTATCTGATACAATCGACGCTGGAACTCCATGCAAAGAGACGATCTGGTCCACATATAGCTTAGCTAAGACATCAAGTCCTACTCTCATCGAAATTGGCAAGAAATGAGCTGACTTAGTCAGTCGATCGACGATAACCCATATGCCATCATGGCGTCTCCTAGTAACCGGAAGTCCTGCGATGAAGTCCATGGTAATGTGCTCCCACTTCCACTCGGGTATGTCGAGCTGATGTAGTACCCCTGGCGGCTTCTAATGTTCGGCTTTGATCTGTTAGCACATCAAGCATCTAGAGACATGGTCTGCGATCTCTTTCTTCATGTTGTTCCACCAGTAGTAGCTCCTCAGGTTCTGGTACATCTTGGTGCTGCCTGGGTGAATCGAATATCTGCTGTGATGCGCAACTGCTAGGATCTCGTCCTTTAGCTCCTGAATATCTGGCACGCACAATCTGTCTTGATAGTAGAGCACCCCACCAATCAATCTGAACTCTGGCCTCTGATCGATATGCTCGACCACTCTGACAAGCTTGGGATCGTTGCGTTGACTGTCCTTGACCTTTCCAAGCAACTCTGGTTCCCATGCGGACATGGTAGCAAGCATAACTCTGTCGCTGAGCGACTGAAACTGGACATCTAAGTCCCTGAAGACATCGGTCCACACACCCTCTGCTGCTAGAAAATTGACTAGGGCGGTCTTCCTGCTGGTATTTGATAGGGAAGTCGTAATCCTTGATGTACTCCAAGCGTCTGCCACGACATTCGCCTTACCCGGATGGTATTTGATAGGGAAGTCATAATCCTTGATGTACTCCATCCATCGCCTCTGTCGGTTGTTGAGGTCACTCTGGGTGAACAGATTTTGCAAGCTGCGGTGGTCTAAATGAACTTCGAACTTCTCCCCGTAGAGATAGTGCCGCCACATCTTCAACGCAAAAATGACCGCTGCTAGCTCCAAGTCGTGTGTAGCATACTTCTTCTCGTGCTCTTTCAGTTGGCGTGATCCATAGGTGATGACTTTCCCTTCCTGCATCAGAACACATCCTAGGCCTATCCCTGAAGCGTCGGTGAAGACAACTAATCCACCACTCCCGGAAGGTAAAGACAAGATCAACGCTGTCGTCAGTCTCCTTTTCAGCTCTTGGAAGTTGTCTTCGCAAGCATCTAACCATACGAATGGTACATCCTTCCTCGTTAGTTTGGTCAAAGGCGCCGAAATCGTAGAGAAGTTTTTGACAAATCTGCTGTAGTAGCCTGCTAAACCAAGAAAACTTCGAATCTCCGTGACATTCTTCGGTCTCTCCCAGTTCACTACTGCCTCTATCTTGGCTGGATCCACTGCTAATCCTTCTTTGGAGATGATATGTCCGAGGAAAACCACTTGTTCCAACCAGAACTTGCACTTGCTAAGCTTCGCGTACAACTGATTGTAGCGCAACAACTGTAAAGATGTCCTCAAATGCTGCTCATGCTCCTCTCTGGACTTCGAATAGACTAGTACGTCGTCGATGAACACAACTGTGAAGCTGTCGAGGTACGGTGCGGAGATATTGTTCATCAAAGCCATAATACTCTGGTGCATTCGTCAATCCAAACGGCATCACCAAAAACTCGTAGTGCCCATAGCGTGTACGAAACGCTGTCTTCTGTACATCCTGCTCTCTGACTCGCAGCTGATGGTATCCCGACCTCAAATCTATCTTCAACAAGTACTGAGCACCCTGAAGCTGGTCGAATAGCTCGTCGATCCGTGGAAGAGGATACTTGTTCTTCATTGTTGCCTGGTTCAGCTGCCGGTAGTCGATGCACATCCTCATCGATCCATCATTCTTCTTTACGAAAAGCACTGGTGCACCCCACGGTGACATGCTCGGTCTGATGAAGCCTTTGTCTAGCAACTCCTCCAACTGTGTCTTCAACTCTCGCAACTCTGCTGGAGCCATGCGATAGGGAGCTCTGGAAATCGGTGCTGTGCCTAGAGCAAGCTCGATGGTGAAATCGATCTCTCTGATAGGAGGTAATCCCGGGATCTCGTCGGGGAACACATTAGGGAACTCGCAGACAACCAGGATCTCCTCTACTCCTTTGGTTGGCTTGTCCTCTGAGACGAACTCGATGTAGCCTTCGCAACCTACCTTCACCAATCTCTCAGCCTTCAGTGCCGAAATCATCCGAGTGCTGGGTGGTCTCCTCTCGCCTACGAACTCGATCGTGTCGTCTGATTCGTTAATGGAGAGTCTTATTGTCTTCTCGAAGCAATCCATCATCGCTCGGTATCTGGCCAACCAATCCATCCCCAAGATAACGTCGAAGTCATGCATGGGTAACACGATCAAGTCTGCAAACAGAATGTACTCCCCAATCTGCACTCGGCATCTAGGGTGGTAAGTCTGACACACTACACTTCTGCCTATGGGCGTAGACACAACTAACGTACAAGGTAACTCCTCTCCTACTCTACCAAGGACTAAAGCAAAAGCTAAGGACACATAAGAATGTGTCACACCTGGATCAAGCAATACCCTAGCAAGCTTATCAGAAATAGAAAGAGCACCTTCGACTACGTTCCCTGCGGCTTCGGCGTCCTCATAGGTGAGTGCAAAGACCTGCCCGGCTGCCCGGGGCCTCTGCTGCTGGCGCTGCTGTTCCTGGGGCCTCTGATGACGCCCACGCTGATAATGCTGTCCCCTAGGCTGCTGAGGTGCATGAGCCTGCTGTGGAGCACGGGGCTGCTGCTGAGGTGCACGTACCTGCTGTGGAATGCGAGGCTACTGAGGCGGCTGAGCTGCTGGGTCAATCTGAAGCCGAAATCACATTAAAATTGCAAAGTTTCAAACAGAGGCACACGCAATGTAAAGTAAAAAATACATGAATGGAAAAAAAAACAAAACAAGCAACACATGAATCAAAAAAAAAAAAAAAAACAGGACTAAGAAAAGGAGGGTTCTTCACTCACAGTATGACGAGTTCTTGAGACACCAAACGGTCGATCGCAACGGAAACCTCTATCAAATGCAAGAAAGCCCTCTTCCGAATTCTAATCTCGTGCCTGAGAAGAATACAAAAAATTTAATAAAACATGAGATTTGGAAAAGAAATGGAAACAAGAGACAATTAAGAAGCCTACGTTTCAACCCGGTCTTCTTTTCCGGCCAAAACACTTCCATTCGAATCCTCTTAAAACACTACCACTGCTATTATCTTTTATAGAAAAGAGACCACCCTTCCCTGACATCTGATCTTCCAGCATGCAACTTAGCAGAGTGAGGATGGAAATCGTTGAGAAAGCATGGTCAAATAGAGAGTTTCGGAGGATTTCTGTGGAAGAACTGGATAGAGAAGTAGTCAAATCCAAAATCTCTAGCAGTATCAGCGCTTGCAGGTGATGAAAACCAACGATGAACGTTTGGAGAAGCCCTTGATGATCTTCGCAGCAAAAGAATTTGGGGAAAAAGAAGAGTATTGCTTTCGCCTCACCATAATAAAAAAGCAGATCTCTTCTTCTTTATCGCCTTGGCCATCTTGGTCCAGATTATTTGCAACATTCGTGGGTCGGGGCCCACTGTTTGTACGTTCAGAATATCCTTGTTGACTTCACTCTATAAGAAACAAGGCCTGGCCCACTTAGATTTCCCTGAACTTGGATGTGGGTCCGTATATATCTTGGTGGTGCGTTTCGTTCATTCCACAATAGCATAGTTTGGATAGAAGTTTCTTCTGTACTATCAGTTCTCATCCGTACTTCGAATGGACTCTGTTCAGCTGCAAAAGTGGTCCTACAGATGGCACGAATTCAGTAAAACAGTTAGCCACCAAACAGTGTAAAGTAGCAAATCTTAACACTTTACTTTGTTCACCCAAACGTGATGCAGTAAAGTATTGTACGGACACTTATGACCCCAGAAGTAAACTTTATTACCATATGGTACTTGAGTGTACTTAACTACACTCTACTAGTATGTTCCCAAACGGGCCCTTAGGGGTGCATATGGGCGGTTCAGATCAATTTAGAGGGTAAACCATCAATCAAACCGAATTCGGTTCGGTTCTGTTACGTGTTTTTTTTTTTTTTTTTTTTTTTTTTACATTTTTTTTTTATTTTTCACAAAAAAAATGGCAATTCAATTGGTGAGAGACGTTGGACTTCAAGTAACGGAGTGAGGGTTCGAGTCTTCTTCAAGTAATTTCTCATATTCCTTTATATATTTTATAAAAAAATATATATTTATATAATTGGTTCGGTTTGAGTAGTTTAACCGCACCTTCAAACGAAAACCAAACCGAACGGTTTGAAGGAAATCCGACTGTGACCGAACTGATCTACTACAAAACCAATCCGAACCGGATCAGTTTAGCGGTTTTTTTTGTGCAACCGTAATTTCCATCATCCCCTATCTGACTAATGGAATGCATTTAGGTGACTCCACGAGTTATACCACTTAAGAATAATAATACATAGTTGCCTTTTACATGAAAATTCAGGTGGACCAATGCGTAAACTAGCAAAGAGACTCGGAGCAATGCTCATTGCTCAGGGGCACAAAATAGAAACAGGAAAAGGCTTCAAATGAAGCCAAAGTAGATCAAGATACACTGACAATAAAGTTGATGATCCCCCAATAGAGAAGTAACTAAGTGTGATCTTGGCTTATAGGAAAGTGTTTGGAGATGTTGGGTAGGATTTTAATATTTCCTTTGAAGTATACATTTTTCTTTTCTTTTCTTTTTTTTTCTTTTTTTCTTTTAATATTTCTTTATCTCTGTTGGATAGCATGAGTGTCTTTAATATGTATTGGATAGAGAGGTTGCTAGTCTGTCTACAAGGAGCTTATCAAATAGTTTTTTTCCCCAGTGGATGAATGGGGTAGGGTTTTAGCATTTTCATTATGGACTTCTCTGTCTAGGGTGTTAACATCATCTTTTTGACATTTTGCATTTTATTCATTTATTTTGGTAAAAATACATTCTGCAGTTACTGTGATCAAAACGTTAGACCATAGGTTAAAGTAGCTCTTCAATTGTCAATTCTAAGTTGATAAATAAGACAAGGATGATGATGATAATGATGATTCAATTCCAGGACTTGTTAAGATTGTTGTTCTAATTGGAAGGGTAATCTATGAGTAAGTTTAGGTTGGATCTCTTTGCACTGTTCTTTTGAGTCTTAGGGGGATTTGGCTCAACTTAGCTAAGTGAACTTGATTTGATAGGTTATGGAGGCAAGCGAGTCTGAGTTTGATCAAAGTTGAGTTGCTTAACTTGAAAGCATATTTGAATTTTAGGTTTGTTAACATTGTTAGGCACTGTATCTTTCATTGGGCCCACCCCAGCATCACCCATCTACAACTCAGACGTCTGATTTAGCGTAAAAGAAGAAGAGGAGGAAAATAAAAAGGTAATATTTTCGTTCATATAATAATAAGAATTTAAAAAAAGTCAATTGGTGTCATTTTTTTCTATTTTCTTTTTTACATCAACTTGATCCTTATTGGCGGTAACTAAAATTAATTAGTGTCATCTATACCGATTGAACATTAAAAAAAAAAAAACTGAAATTAAAGATATAATGAAAGTCAACAATAGTCAAATTGATTGCCAGAATATGTGGACACAGTGATGTAGAATACACGGTGATGTATTTATACAACCAATATCTAAAAGTCAAATCCAATCACGACTGCAAGAAAGATGATGCCCATATCAATAGTTTAATTTTTATTAATTAATGGTGTTAAATATATAAAGGAAGAACCAATAATGCAAATATATAGTTTGAATTCCATTAGTTATCAAAGCTAAATATAAAAATAACAAAGAAGATTACATTTCTTACAAAAACAAAAACAGAGTGATGTCTTAGTGATGTCTTAACTGGTTTAATAGACATTTATAGTTTCTAAGTTGGTTCTAACATTATTTCTAATGTTTTAAGGGAGTTTCATCCACACGTCACCCACCATAGTCTTCAATTAATATCCACTTGGCAGCAGTTAGGAGTTCACCCTCATCTTCAATTAATCTCCGCTTGGCAGCAGTTAGGAGCTCCTAAGGAAAACAACATTATCCTCCTCCTGATTTTCATTTAATTTATTTTACATCAGTTATTAAAGTTGCCTGAGTCCATTGTATTATAAAGATTATACTAATTTTCATATATTTCGACATAAAAATACTTGAAAGTCATGTAAATAATGATTTTATGATTAAGGTTAAAAATATTCTAAAGAAGAAAACCAATACGTACTTTGCATGTAAATAATAAAGTGAGTTATGTGATTTAAACTTTAATCAATATAAATTGTTTATTATATCATAAGTTCTTCGATTCGATTTTAGCCGCTTTGGGCACATGTTAATCTTTGAAGATTTTAAATTTTAACCTATTTAACCATTTTGGAATAGTGTCACTAAAACTGCAAAAACAACATCAAATTTTATTTTTTAAGTGAAATAAAACCTAAGAGTCAAAGTATATTAAATATGAATTCAATGACAAAACTACATCAAAACTATCAAACGGAATAAAGATAGTTGACCATAATTTAAAAAAAAAGGCTAAAAAATATCATTCTAAATGTTATAGTACGTATATATATGTGTATGTGTATGTATAACTGAAAACACCTCAAACCTTTCTATTTTTTATCTCAAACGAAGACTTTAAAATATAAAAACTGCCTTACTTTAGTTTTCTTCCAATATCTTAATAATTCTATAATAACTTTATGAATTCATTTGTTATCTCACTAGTTAAAAAATCCATAACCACACTGTTACAAATGTAAAGGAGAGAATAGCGAATTTTATATTGTGTTGGAACACATTAAAAAATCATGCATAAATGTGTCAGTTCGGCCACAACAAATTTATGACGACTCTAATATAATGTGAAGTTGGTCATAAAACCCTTATTCTCTAGGCCATCTATAATTATTTTTTAAAAATAATATGATCTTACTCATAAAACATTTATTCCATGAACCCTCTATAATTATTTTGAATGTAACACATGTAGTCACCTTTTTAAGTGTCTTAGTAGTCCCTCCTTATGAATAAGTTATTGTAGGACTATGCAAACACAGTATACATACATGCATATTACCAAGGAAAACCTACCAAAATACAAAAACATGTCCATTAAGATTATATTAGAGGATTTTCCTTATAACTTATATTTAGAGATGAATTTTTCCTTCTCCTTTCCAAAAACTCTAATATTCCCACACCTTCTCCACGCTATGGGAAATTACAAAACTACCACTACATTCTTCTTCTAGCACCTATATTCATTGCTTTTACCTTTTTTCCCCTCTTGGTATGATTTCTCTTTTCCTCCCCCTTTACCCGACCTTTGGTCATTATTTCTTGTGTGGCCCATCATTATGTGAACAATCATTTATATATTGAGTTGAAATCTAATACAATAAACATATTGGGCCTTTTATAGGATAAATCAATTATTTCTCTAGTTCTTTAATAAAAGTTGGTCCTTTTGTCCTTGATCCAAAATGTGCATCTTTTCGATCCTAACACCAAAAATCAATTTGACTGATAGTTGGTGAGGGTGGAAGACTCATTAAATTTTAGTTGCATGTCTTGCTTAGGGCTGATTTTATTGCATGAAGATAGTTCTTAGGAATTATAATAAACCACTGTACTGCTATTTTTTATCCTAAATATATTGCAGGCCTATTTATTTGCATGGAATTGCATTCTAAAGGACTTCAATAAATGAATCCAATATCGTTAAAATGTGATTGGGCCAGTCAATTAGCATGGATCTGAGTTTTTTAAAATTTAAAGGAACTCATTATACTATGAAAGATAAGGCCTATTTGTTCACATGAAATTGAATTCCTACAAATTTAAAGGAACTCATTTTACAATAGAAAATCAAAGAAAACCCACTTTACCTTAAATTCCTTGTCTTAAAAATATAATTGGATATTTTTTATTTTCATGGAATTGAACCCCTATGAAATGTTGCCGTCACTTGTCACTTTTTAAAGAATATTAAAATAACAACATAAAGTTATTAACCATTTCTTTGATTTGAGAATTGAGGTCAATCTTGAATTTAATGTATATTATAATACGGGGAAATTGGCAAAAAACCTTTGTCCAAAATATATTGAATTTTCTAGAAACTATCAAACAACAACAATACTACAATATTGTAATATCATAATATTTATTATGTAATATCTTATTCGCCTAGTATTTAAACCTAAAAATATTTTATTTTGTACATATCCAAACATGCCCTAAGATTTAAAAGAATATAAGAAAATGCATATTAGACCACTACTCTTTAATTAAATTATATAATAACGCTATATGTTTTTATTAAAACCCATTTACACCAATACATTTTTAACTTGCGAATGCAACAATATAAGTTTGCCAAAACCCCAAATCAATTCACAAAATGTATTTTTCTTATGTCATAACACACTAGCTATGGGTATTTTAGTCCACAAATGCTATGAACGTAGTTGTAGTAAAATGTTTAAACTTTGGAAAGGAGGAGGGAATAGATATCTCTTGGGGCAAGTTATACGGAAAAACCTCATTATATTATGACCAGTAGTTTACATGGGATTATGAGTAATGTTTCCAACTCATTTGATCAAAGGTTAGAGTTTTTTTGACCAACAGGCAACAACATATAAGTTCGGTTGGATTCATTGGTTTAGGTCATATTATAGAATTATACTATGAGTGGTTTACATGTGGAATATTAGAGGTAGATCCATGTCCACCTGAATTAATTGAGGACCAATATTTCTTTACCCCTGACCTATCTAATAATAGTGCATCTCAAGTTCAGTTTGAGTCGCCGATTCAAGGCAGTAGAGTGTGTGTTTCAACTTAATTTGTATTCTTACTCTCTATAGGGAAAATACTCTCCTATAAGCATATTAAATTTGTAGTTGATAATTTCCTCATCCCGTGATCTGCGGATCTGCCATAAGACATAATTTTATACTCATCAAACCATCACTTACTGTTGGATTAAAAAGCGGTGATAATGTCGCTCCACAAAAATGCAGGTAAAAGGACAAACGTGGGGGAGGACGTATATGGTCTATATTAAAACTTGAAGGCCTTTTTGGTCTTCAACAAATTTGAGGGGATTTTTTTGGCTAAAATCCTCTATAATATATGTAACATATTTGTTTATATGCAACATATAACCAAATTTGAGTTGTTATGATATGAAAAAAGAAAAAATGCACCATATGTCATGATATTTGATGGCATGCCTTTATTACATATAACATATCAAAATCTTGGACTCGCTTCTAAAAGATATGGAATGCATCCAATTCAGCTTCTTCCTACAATGACAAAATTACCCACCACCAAAAATAAATAAATAAATGTCAGTCTCCTCAACCAAATGAATAATTACTTTCAAAGGTCTTTGTATGACCAACATATGTACAAAGAATGTGAAACATCCCATAAATGAAAATATTGTTCCTACGGGTCACATAGTTATTCAAAATCTTAAACATCAGATAAAATCAGTTGGATGCCAAAATATGCATGACCAATTGACCAATCCATAGAATTTAAAGGAATATCAGTGTCAAAATTTAGTTATACCATAAATGAAAATATTACGGGTCTCATAGTTATTCAAAATCTTAAACATCAGATAAAATTAGTTGGATGCAACAGTCAACAGAATTTGGAGGAAGATCAGTGTCAAAATCTAGCTAAGTAGAAATGTGATATCACAGTTTTTCTTTGGAAATTATGCGATATCGCATAGAGAGGGTCATTTTACCCTAAAAAAATGTACTGCCACCGCGTTGGTTAATATTTTTGAGTCAACATCCTGCTCATTAAATTGAAGTCTAAAACCCTTTTTTTTTTCATTGAAAATCTCTCTTAAATAAGATTCAATTGAATAGAAATGTAACTGGACTTCACAACTTCTTTTTATTATAAAAAAACATACCTTTTTTTGGTAAGAAATTACCAATTTACTCTTGAAAAAAAACTATAGTGACTTGAATGATGTTTTTTTTTTTGCCAAAATGTACCTTTTCAAAAAGCCTCTCTTTTGTAATGGAGCCCACTTTTCATCAATTCAACCCATCCACGCACCTTGAAGTTTTATTGGAGCTGGTTCCATTTGGCACTATTTCTTTTACTTGGATTTTATCATAAGAAATTTACATTATTAAAATTTGAAGACTAAATTAGGTTAGAATTGTTTGATTGACTTAATATTACATATCTTCCCGATCCACCGGCCTTTCCACCACCATGTCCCTTGTACACCATACATCCAAGTGGGCTCCACCTAACTTAAGGCTATTTTATTGGACAATTATTTATTTCATCGGACAAGGAGTTATAAGCAATATTATAAAAACACGGTCTTTATGAGGATTTGCATGTTTGTTTGCATGAGGGGAGGAGTGGAGCCAATCAACTGATTGTTCAATTGGTGAGGCACTCCCTTCCAAATAAACAACAAACGATTAATCCTCGACTTCAATGCTGATGGTAGGAGACTTATGTGAGTACTTACCCTGGATTTGTTCGGACACTTCACTAAGTAAGGTGGAATGAAGTAAAGCCTCATTTCACCATACAAGAAATGACACGGGTCATATCAAAAGTACAAAATTTCAAAATTCCCTTATTCAATTGAAAAAAAAAAAAAATGCAACATTCTCAACCACTAGAGCTTGTTTGGTTAGGCAAAAAATAGAGTAGAGCGAAGTTAAATGGGCCCTAAAGGTATAAAATTTCAACTCTATCCCATTTGGATGAGTCTAACCTGATAGATGAAGTAATGTTGTAAGCCACATGTACTCCATTTCACTTCAGCTCTAAATACTTTCATTTTCTTAAGTAAAAGTGGATTCTAATCCAAACCTTAGCTTCAAAATAAGCATCGAGATGGAGTAAAGTGAAGTACTCTTCGTTCTTTAACTTCAACCTACTTCTCTTCATTCCACTCTAAATGTGAAATTCACTTCATTTTACTCCACTCCTCATTTATCGAAATAGGCCCTAAAAGATTAGACCTCTTAATATTTTATTTTCTATTTAATATTCACTTTACTTCATTTCACTCTACAATTATTTTTACCAAACAAGAGTGGAGTAAAACAAAAGGGTTAAATTAAGAGAAAAGGATGGAGGAGGTCTTGACAGTAAAAACATGTTAAATGACAAAACGCTTCTCTTGAAATGCACTAAATAACAAAAAGGGGAGGAGTAGTTTTTATCAATTAACGTCTTTTACTCTAAACCCGCTCCTTCTTTCTTTATTCTTGATTTAACCCCTTACTCTTCCTCTCCCCCCTTCAAACAAAACATGTGTTATGTGTTGATTCGAATGCTGTAGATTCATGAGACCCTTTTATGAAGTTATCTAAAACCTGAGGAAGTAACTAAGGAAGCAGAATAAAAGGGGAAACTCTCTGCAGAAAGAACGTATTTTTCATTCCTCAAGCAACACACAACATTGCGTTGAAGTCGAGAAGGAAGTGAAAGACATCGGATTTTCAGGTTCGTTCATTAGCTCCCTCGCAACATTCAGTATTCGATCGTTTCTCTGCTTTTTGAACGAAGAAATGCTTCACCTTTCCCATTTTCATGGAAATCTCTCTCACTCGATCGAATCTTTTTTTCCGATTCTTCGTTGAGGGGTTCTCTTTAGATGATGAATTCTTCGATACCCATGACCCCAATTTCTTCCATGCTCGTTGAAATCTGATTTATAATTAGGGGCATCGATTTCTTTCAGATATGCATCTCGTAATTCGTACTTGTTGTTCAAAGATGCATTCTGCAATTTGTTGACCCCCCATTTTTCCAGTTCGGGCAGCATCAATGAGACCAATCGCATGTGGGTCCCACCCCAGATGGGTGAAGAACAAGGGATCTTCACCATCGAACAATCTCAGCCATTCAATTGGTGGGATTCTCTCCATGGTTGGTGGACTAAAGGCTCGATTTTTAACCTGATTGTCCGTTGATTCTCTGATATGGATGGATGGTATTGTCATGATGGGGTCAACTAGATGGTAGGGACGGTGCTAATCTATATGAAATATTAGTTATTCTGAATGAGGAGAGTTTTTCTTGCATAGGAAGGAAGATCCAGTTCCAGCTCTTGTTTTGGAAGGGATTATGTTTCTAGAGTTTTGGGTTGATGTGATTAGATGATATTGTAATCTTTTATTATTGTGTATCATGTGATTTAATTGATGAGTGCATTAGAATCTGATTTAGGATTTTAGCGCAACATTTGCGGGTGTTCTGCCTCAGTTTCATGATTTATTCCCTTTTTGCTGAATTGACACGCTAAGTTAAATGAAAGAAAATCACACTGTGTATGTGGAACTTTAAATTTCTAAGATGTATGGGGTCCTTCTGACATGCTAATTTTGCACATTGTCTGCACTTGTCAATTTTCACCATCACTGTTGAAGCCTCATGGTCTTATCCCATCTATCCGAGGTTGACTTTGTCTATTTTCAACTCATTCCTATTTTGGGATAAGTTATTGTCACTCCACATTCTAAGATGTCACTTTTGGACTATTCCATTTTATGTTTATATTGGTTTCTTCCTCCGGCTTGGTCTTGTATTTGTAATACATATTTTTGTATACTGGAGCTGTTACGTGTCTTTTGTAAGCACACCTGAATTGTCTTCAATTTTGTTTTCTTCTTCTCCTTCTCCTTCTCCTCCTCCTATATATTTATCCGAGTGTCTTCTATATGCACACCTGAATTGTCTTCAATTTTGTTTTCTTCTTCTTCTTATCCTATTTATTTAGCTGAGCTTAGCTTATAGCACGGTGGAGAGGCGCTCATAGCTTATAGTAAAGACGAATATGATGAGTTGGCTTTTCTCTCTTTTTGAAATTGTAGTCATGAGATGTCATTGATTAGAACCTGATATTGATCAGCTTAGTACATTGTTAGCCTCTTTTCAGCACTCTTAGAGACAATGTGGTGAATATTCTTACTGAAGCTTGGATTGCAGGATCTGAGTGTTTCCAAAGATTCAGTCCACTTCTGTCTTGATGTCTTTTTCATGTTTTAGGAGCTTGGTTGTGTGGTGTGGCCATGCTGGGCTTGCATTGCTTATGTTTGCTGGCCTTGTTGGGTGTGTCTTTGGCTTTGTTCGTGGTCGTGGTACCTTACCTTGAGCTCTTCTTGTTGTATCATATCTTTCTTATAAATAAGATCTGTTAACTTCCAAAAGGAGAAGTGTCTATTTAGTTTTCTTGACTTGTTCCTCTGTTGATTTGTTAACTGAGCTGAACACTACATTATGTCATCATGCATTTTCAGTTAAAAAATTGTATTTTCTTGTCACTTTATGATTCTTTTTTTATTTTTTATTTTTAAAGAAGCTAAAAAGGAATCTAATGAGTTTACCAGTCCTTGAAGAATCATGAAAGAAATGTTCCCTTCCCATGATTCATAACTCAATTATGTCTATTATATTTTGGTTGGCTTTGCTCATCATTTTCAAGTAATTGCTTGCCTTAATTTTCTTCACAATATCCTTGAAGGATCCCAGTAATATATAAAGTGCATTAGTGATGAAAAGAAATGTTTAAATTTATCAGGATAGTGTTCCTTTGATTTTTTTTTTTCCAAAATCCATAAAGGTATATGTAGAAATTCATTTTAGTAAAAGAACCCAAAAACTAAGTACAAATGATGAAATCACAACAATGGCATTGACTACAAGCCTGTAAGAGGTGGTCTTGAAAGTTAAAACTCCTTGCTTAGCTAGTGAATCCGTCTCAACATACACCTCTTGCGATATATGAGAAAGCGAATTCGGTCAGTTATGGAGAAGATCTTTAACTTCACATCATTCCCAAGAAAACAAGGTAAGGCCCCATAATTATTGGACTCATTAATAGCATTCCTTCATTCTCCTTCACTCATCAGAATTACAATCTACAACTGAATAAGCTTTAACACATGGAAGAACCCAAAAATTTACCCTCATTGGAGATTTAGAAATTCCTAACTGCCCCGTTGAACCACCACATTCACTTCAGACCTATATTGCCAAGGGAACATCTATCAAAGTTTGATATGGGTGATCCAAAACCTGATTCTAACCAAAGGATTCCTTTTTACAACACATGATTTACCACTCACTACTTCCAACCGTTCCCATGAAAGGGTGTCTATAGATGTTAGAGAAGTCACGACTAACAAAGTCCACTGGAGAATCTTGTTTTTGCCAATCTGCAATATCCCGCCAACTTTATAGCTATTGTTGTTCTTCTTCATCAATGATGCAAAGCCACCAAGAAAACATCCAACTCATCTGCCCCTTCTTATCACTGTCATTGCAAGTCTGCTGCTTGATTGAGTCCAATATGCATTAGATTCAGACTTCGCTTGTTATGGCACTGCACATCATTTTCAATGAATTATCTGCCTTATTTCTTGAAATACTCTTGAATTTCTTAATAGAAGTAACCTATAGAAAGGAATGCTCTATCATTTAGCTTCTTACAACAAAGAATTTGGTGGGTACACTTGTAAGATTACCCATAATATAGAAGGTTTAATTGCATTACTTGGTTAATATGTATCTCATTTTTTTTTTTTTTTTGGGTAGAATATATGTATCTTGTCTTGTTCTCCTTCTAGGGACTTTTTTGTTGTTTTGTTTTCTTTTATGAATATTTTCGACAATAATCTTTATGTTTTTATTTTCTTTATCTCTTCATTTATTGCTGTCAGTAGTTTTTTTTTTATTGGCAACTCATTTTATTGAGATGTCAATACTTCTCGCGTCTTGTCAATTTCTCTCTCAGAAATTCTGTTCGGATATGAATATTCATTTCGAAATAGCTATTTTCTATATTCATATTGTGAAGTAGTTTGTAGGAGAGGGAGAGGGAGACCCAAGAGAAGTTGGAAAAAAACTATTAAACATGACCTTGCCTACATGGATCTAACGGAGGACATGGCCCTAAACAGATTTGATTGGCGTCGTCAAATCCATATAGCCGACCCCACCTTGTGGGAAAAGGCTTGGTTTGGTTTGGTTATATTGTGAAGTAATTTGTCTTCTAAATTTGAATTCCATCCTCAGGTTTTCTTTTTAGAATAAAAGGCATGATTTCGTTTCTTTTCTTCTTTTAACCTTTCATGGCCTTTTTATTATGACAACTGAAAGAGGTTTTCATTTTTTGGAAGTTGACTGAAACTGTTGATTGATTTTTTAATTTGCATGAGCATGTAAGACTCCTTTGAATGTCTACGATTATAGAATCTGAATTCCAAATTCAACATGAATGTATGGTGATATGTTCTTACAAACTATGC
Source organism: Umbellularia californica (assembly GCA_028538565.1). Lineage (NCBI taxonomy): Eukaryota > Viridiplantae > Streptophyta > Magnoliopsida > Laurales > Lauraceae > Umbellularia > Umbellularia californica. The sequence goes on along the minus strand of JAPQWN010000003.1, from coordinate 93,211,565 downwards.
TTATATAATATGCAATGGTTATACTTCCCATATTGTTTTTACTTTGATGTTGCTTTCCATACATATTTGCAGTTACATGGAAACAACTGAAAGGATTTTTTTTTGGTTTTCTTTCATTATCATGTTTTATTGAATAATATATACTATTAAATTGTGATCATAAGTCCATGTGCTTATGGCTTTTATGGAATTGGCTTGACCAAGTTTCTTAACCGTGTTCATTGGCAGTGTCCAACTTCCAGGCCAGCAAGACCAGAGTCTCTTCAGCGACTGATCTTATTCATCATTTAGCCTTATCTGACTGCAAAAAAAAAAAAATAAAAATAATGGTATGTTAACTCTTTTACTTGTTGGTGCGTTTGTCTCCATTTGCATGAAAACCAATGGTTAAAACATTTTGACTCTAAATTTTTTTAGTGCATTAAGAAAAAGTGCTAACTCATACTATAGGTGCTATGATTTTTTTTATTTTTATTTTTAAATTCATGGCATTAATTTGAAATATCGGCATGCTTGATTGTTCAATTCAAGTCACCAATTTGCCATGCCAGCGAGCCCTGTCATTGGTTACCCGATGTCATTGAGTTTACAAATTTGCAACTGTTCTTCTAGTGAGGCCTAACTAAGAAAATGCTAATTTTCTTTCTCACCAGATTTGTGTGCTCTTGATCGACTGGATTGTAGTGTAAACATTCTCCAGGACCTCGTGCGATAAGACAGATCCATCAATGTCGCTGCATCCTACATCCAAGAGATCTCCATTTCCAATGATTCTGCCATCTGATACCTTTTCTTCTATCTTTCTTTGGAATGATAAGAGCCATCGTTGCATCTGTTTTGTCGCACGACTTTCATTGTCTAACCCTTATCCATCTATATGGGTCAAGTTTGTGAATTCTACCTTCCCACTGAACCCTATTTGTATGAAAAATTGCACTAGTACGGTAGTACCCACCTCCAGAAATAATCTACAACAGCTCTCTAAAATTAACAAGGTTGATTGATCACCTTGCAGTCAAATCAGTTTCCAGTCATTGTCAGTTTCTAGCCTTCATATAGTTTGACTCATGTTTCTAAACCTGCAAGAAGCCTGTGGACCTGTCTAAACAAATAGCATGTGGAACACCTATGTACTTTACCTTCCTAACACCGAATAATTATTTAATTATAGGTATTCTCCTCTAAGCATTGAGATAGAAATTGGTATTTGTTTATTCACTATCATCATCACATCATCATCTTCAAAAAAAACATCATCATTGAAGTTTTTCCCCATCTATTTCGGATCGTTATTATGTGTTTTTTTTTTTTATTGCATTAGTAGGAAATAATGGGTTACTCTCATCTCAGTTTCTTACCTGGAAGATCATATATTGCTACATCATTATCTCACTGTCTTGTGATTAAATTGGAGGCAAAACCATCCGTTGTGATGAATTTTTCTGATCTAGTGTTACTTTTTCGGCGTTCTAATTTAGGAAAACTTTATCCAATGTTTTTCCATGTTTATATAAATCATTCATAATTATGGTGCAGGCTATGTACATCCGTGTTAAGCGCGATAAAACAACATACTTTCTTCAGTGCGATCCAACTGAGACAATTTTAAACATTAAGCAGAAGTTACATTCACTCATTGATCAGCCAGTTAATGATCAACGCTTGATTCTAGTATCGACAAATGAAGTATTGGATGATTCGAAGACTTTGGCAGATCAGAAGGTGTCAATCTCAATTCTTTAGTCATTTATTGCGCATATGGATATGCCTGAAATAGCAACTGGTTGACAGTTTTGGCAGAATGGATCAGATGGCATGGAATAAAAAATCTATTCAGGTTGGATATTGTCCTTTTGGATTTTGCACCCCAAATAGATATTGGTGATTGGGATAAACGATGAGTCGGGGCCAAGAAGTTTAGAAGAATGTATCGTGTCTAATTTGATTTTTGATTCCCGTGTGTATGCATGCCGGAATAGATGTCCATCTGTTCTACCAAAATATTAAAACCATTTGTCATTTGGATACACCCAAATGGTACCTTCTCATATGTGGTTTTTGTTAAAGTGAGATCATTAAGAAGATCATGAGCCGTATATTGCAACAATGAGAAATTGTGAAGGAATGGATAACCATCTGTTCTACCAAAATATTAAAACCATTTGCTATTTGGATACGCCCAAATGATTATGTTGGTGTTCTTTCTTTTTATTTGTGATTTTTGTTGACATGAGATCATCACGAAAATCATGAATTGTTAAATGCAAAAATGAGAAATTGTTTACATTGATTATTATTTTCTTAATATCTAAAAAAAAGGTTGGCGCTACAAGTTTGTCAATTCTTTACATATGTGTTTTTTTTCTTTTTCTTTTTTTTTTTTTTTTTCAGGTTGAAAATGATTCTATTGTGGCATTGACTTTGAAGAAGGGTTTGTTCTTTTCCAATCTGTTTTTCTTTTTGTGCATCTTTAATCCTGTAGTTGTCCTAACTATAGTTCGCAAATTTCTTGCATGTGCAGTGGTACTGTGATACTGTCTTGTCTTGCTACTTGTTTAACTTTCATCCCCAAATTCGTACCTTGATGCACACAATCTGCTAATTAGATCATGCTGCTTAAGCCAGATTGAGTACTTTAATGCGTCAGCACATAGGATGGAATTTAAAGAAAGGTGATGACTCCTATTGGGTCCCATGTGGAGTTGGCGCCTTGATCTTCAGTGTCTCTACAAGTCATTCTGTGCATGCTATAATTCTGACCTTAATAGGCAAGAGCTTGTAGCCTGTCATAAACCTTAAGCAACTCCTTGAGCTTGTTGTCACAACTACAGCTTACCTTTCAGAAGGAAAAGAAACAAAGAATGGAAAATAAAAAAGAATCTAAGGTCTAACCCTATTCCTAATATGGGGTTGCTATTTTCATCCTCTTTTAATGCAGCCCAATTGCATGTGGGCCTAAAGGCTACAAAAGTAGGCAAAGAATAGGCCTAATACTGAAAAGCCCATTAGGCCTAACACATAGTGGACTGGCCCATTTGATGCAGCAGCAATAATATGTCATGGCAGCAAGATTCGTGGGCCACACGTGGGAACCCATGAAATTCTGATTTTTAATTGTTATTAGTTTTATTTTTAGCAAAGAGTGTAATTAGAATTAGGTTTCTAATTTGGATAGGATTTTATTCTTGTTTCCTAGTTTGATTAGGAAAGCTTTCTTAGACCTTTAGTTTCTTTTCTTATAAATATAACATTGTAGAGATTGGTAATCTGAGAGATTAGAATTGAGTAATAGAATTCCCCCTGTGGGTTTTTTCGTTGGAGACTGTTTCTTCTTCGAGATTGTTCTTCGGAACCCTAATTGTGCTCCGGCACTTGGATCCTAACCTTAGGATTGCATCACCATTGCTCATTGGACTTTGCCCTTGGTTGGCCAGCCCATTAGTCAACTTCTTAATTTGGAAAATCTTCTTTCTTAATTTTGTAAATTTCTCCTAGATATGCATTCTTAGTTTACCAGATTTTTAAGAGGACTTCCTACATCTACATTATTGTTAAAATATCTAAAAGAAAATTTCCTAGACCTGGCGTGAATGGCTTGTAATCAGTAAGAGAGAGGAAACAAGGTCCTTTTTAGAGAAATAGATATTGACATGAGTATGGGTACATATGATGTGTAAGGGTCATAAATTGGTGATAGACGTTGTCAGGCCAAAAGCCAGAGAGATGGCTCGCTATAGCGAGTGAGGCGGACGAGCCAGTCCGATTCGAACTCTAAGTCAGAATTTGCATAGAGTTGATATTCTTATTGGAGTTTTATTAGGAGACTTTTGCACGGATTTGGGGCTATTTATTGGGTGTTTTTCTCAACCCAAATGGATACACCACCTCTCTCATTAATCTGAGTAAGAGATATCTTAGAGAGAGAATTATTCTCTAGAGCCATTGGGAGATTGTTTTGAAGGGCTGCTCTAGAAGGTTGTGTTGCTTCTACTCTCTTGTAGAAGATTGATCATCTCGGTTGACGAGGTGCTATGAGATCACGTACGGAGAACGGTGCACGGCGGGAAAGTTGTGGCAGCGGAAGTTGTGCAAGAACAACTACAGTCCTTTGGTTGATACTGACTGGGAAAAAGGGTTTGTGAGTATATCTTGTAACTGTTCGTAAGTTCTTGATTTCTGGATCGTGATTTTTCTCCCTAAAAAGGGTTTCCACGTTAAATATTGTGTCTGCCTTCTTGTGGTGATTGATTGGTAGATTTATTTGCTCGTTCTTTATTGTTTGGTTGGTTACATCTGCTGCATTGGTTTGATTAATTAGACTAGCATCCATTCTAGTGGGTTCTGTGGAACTTTCACGTTGGATTTTGATTCCTCTGTGTGGGATTTTTGATTGGGTAGATTTAAAACATAGGTCACCATTCCAAAAAAAAAAAAAAAAAAAAAAGATTTAAAACATAGGTTTGTGGGTTTGGTGTCACTGATAGAAAAACAAAGAACAAATATCAACTTAAGAAGCAAGCAATAAGCATTTCAGTAGTTTTGTTAGTTATATAATAATGTTGCCCATCACAAAGCAGTGTTTAAAGTAATAATAGAAGAATCAAACATGGCTGGCTGTTGTTTCCAAAACTGTGTTACATATTATTACAGCATAGATTATTCTTAACAGTTTCGAGAACATGCAATTTCCAGAAAATTGGGTGTTAATCAATGTGATCAATCCCTCTTTGTATAGCCTATGTATTTTCTCATTATAGATTATAGAATGTTCACTATCTGTGAAATCCCTTGATCGCAGGAATTGTCCTAATATTCTAGATAACACAAAGATTACAATGGATGTACACACGTGGGATCTAATCTTATGTGGGTCCCAGATTACATACGTTGATATTACTAATGGTCAGTAATCTCATCAGCCTGGAGTGCTAATCCTATAGATTTTAGTATGTAGCTTAGTTGGACACTTCTCTTGGATCAATGGCTCAACTTTGAGCTTCCATTTTGTCCAGCTTACCCCACAAGAAAAATAAATAAAATAAAAAGTCGCATCCTCACAGGGTTGTGATCTTTAAACCCATGAAGGAAAACCTGATTTCTAATGTGTCTGTACTCACTATTGAATGATCTAATCCAGATCTATGTTCATACCAATTAACTACACAGGTGACTGCATTCTAATCTGAATATCTTTTCTCAGTATAAATGACATTGCCAGTTCTGTAGCTAGATTTTATTCAATATAAGTTGCCATTTAAAAAAAAAAGAGTTCAGTAATCCGGTCCTCCACCACTCTAATTGATCCGCCTACGCCTCTCCACCACCAGAAATCCAACCTCTGATGCAGAGGAAAAGTACCATATCGACTGGGTTGTGTTTGGTTAGGCTGGGTTGAAGTGGGTCCGGCTGGTTGATGAAGAGGATGTAGTGGCAGACGGATCTGGGTTTGTTTGGCTGGGTTGAGGATGACGATGGTCTTTGTGTGTGATGAAGATGGAAAAGAGGCAAGATGGGTCGTGCGTGTGATGAAGTGATTTTGTGACGTGTGATTTGTGAAGATAGAGTTGCTATGTAGATAGGTTTGGATGGATAGATGAAGTGGTGAAAGATGGATGAAGATGGTCGTTTGGTTGGGTGGATTAGAGAGTAAAGAGAGGAGATGGATGGGTCGGTGAGTTGTAGAGGATGGTGAAAGGGAGATGTTGAAAGATGGTGTGAGTGAAAAGGGATGAAGATGAAGGTTTGGTTGGGTGGGTTTAAATGTGTAGAGAGGAGATGGATGGGTGAGTGGGTTGCGGAGGAAGGTGAAAGGGAGATGGTGAAAGATGGTGATGATGGTGACTAAAAGGGACGAAGATGGCTGTTTGGTTGGGTGGATTAGAGAGTGAAGAGAGGAGATGGATGGGTCGGTGAGTTGCAAAGGATGGTGAAAGAGAGATGTAAGAGGCTGTGTGTATGTGAGAGTGTCATAAGCCTTAAGTGACTCCTTAAGGTCGTTGTCACAACTACAGCTTATCTTTTAGAAGGAAAAGAAAGAAAGAATGGAAAGGCAAAAAAGAATTTAAGGTCTAATCATATTCCTAATATGGAGTTACTATTTTCATCCTCTTTTAATGCATCCCAATTGTATGTGGGCCTAAAGGCTACAAAAGTAGGCAAAGAAAAGGCCTACTACTGACTAGCCCATTAGGCCTAACACAGTGGACTGGCCCATTGGACTTAGCCCTTGGTTGGCCAGCCCATTAGGCATGACTATAGTCACCACCTTAATTTTGTAAATTCCTCCTAGATCTGCACTCTTAGTTTAGCAGATTTTCAAAATGACTTCCAACATCTACATTATCATTAGAATATCTAAAAGAAAACTTCCTGGACCTAGCTAGAGAGTTGAGTGACATTAATCAGTAAGAGAGAGGATACAAGATCCTATTTAGAGAAATAGAGATCGGCAAGATCCTATTTAGAGAATATAGGGTACATGTGTAGGATTTTGATTCACCTGTGTGGGATATTTGATTGGGTAGATTTAAAACATAGGTTTGACCGTTTGAGGGTTTAGTGACCCTGATAGGAAAACAAAGCAAATCTCAAGTAAAGAAGCAAGTAATAAACATTTCAATATTTTTGTTAGTTCCATAATAATGTTGTCCATCACAAAACAATATTTAAAGTAATAATAGAAGAATCAAACATGGGGTGTCCAATGTATCCAAAACTGAGTTACATGTTATTACTGCATGGATTATTCTTGCTCATGGTCCATAATCTCATCAGCCTGGAGTGCTAATTGGCTCAACTTTGAGCTTCCATTTTTTTACAGCTTATCCCACAAGAAAAATAAATAAATAAAAAAGTTGCATCCTCACAGGGTTGTGATCTTAAACCCATGAAGAAAACCTGAATTTTAATGTTTATACTTATTATAGAATGAACTAATCCAGATCTATGTTCATACCAATGAACTTCACACCGGTGACTGCATTCTAATCCGAATATCTTTCCTTGGTGTAAATGACATTGCCAGCTTAGGAGCTAGATTTTGTTTAACACAGGTTACTGTTTCAAACAGAACAAAAAAAGAATAAAAAGAAAAGAAAAAGTTCAGGAGCTAGATACATTTTTTGGTAGAAAGGAGTTATATACTTAAAATCATTCTTCTGTTACCTCTGTGTTTCCTGACTGTAGACCGCATGGTGATTGATGATTTCTTACTTTCATTTGCTCCAAAATCTTTTAACTTTTCAGATGATAATGAGTTCGAGGATGTCAACATTGTAAGGCCTGATGATTTTTACCATTCGCGTGATTCTGAATGGAGTTCGTAGCTGGTAATCTAGAGCTTCCTTGCAACAGATTTCTATTATCAGAACAGAGATTTCAAGCGGTAGAGATTAGTAGTAATGACAAATGATTTGAGGTGATCATTGTAACTGATAATATGATCTTATTGTAGGTGGTTCTTCAAACCTTGAATGCTATGCTGCTTGTATTTTCGGAAACAAAACATGCATACCATTAAGTTAGAAATCTAACCTGAGTCCACTGCACTGGTTCTCTTGTGAAGTGCTGCACTCAAATTGGATTTGCAGCCGCGGTCCATGATCCATTCATTTGGGTGGGTCCCACTGTGGACGGATCAATCTTCCTATAAATCACATGGATTGGTTGGTGCTACCTATCTGATTAAAACATTCCCTGTGGATGGTGCTACCTATCTGATTAAAAATTTCCTGTTAATATTCGTGATTCACAATCAGTGAAAATCTTCTACCATGGTCTGTCAGAGGTGAAACCTACCTGTTGAACAGCCTGGATCCTCAACTGTTCATGGGCAGGGTGCGGGCCTGACAGAATTCCTATAGGCATGCAGAAAGGGTGGCCCTACCATTTCAAGATCCAGGCTGTTTATTATGGTAAATCTCAATGTGTTACTATTATGAAGGCATTGCTTTTATCGGTTCTGCTTATATGTATATGACAGATTTATGTGAAGAGTATATGCATCAGTTACTCTTCACTGGCTACATCAGATAGTATTGGATCTTTATTTGATTCAGTAGAACCAAACCCAAACTGTTTTAACCTATGATGCACGGATACTTCAAAATGGGCAACATATCGTGTCGTATCGTATCCGATACTTCACTTTTTATGTGTAAAACCCTGTCCCTGCCGTGTCTACGGCGTGTCCTTGCCGTATCCATGCCTTATCTGTGCATCATAGGTTTTAACAATTTATTTTTGTACAAACTTTCTGTATTAATCTATTCCACGAACAACCAACACACTATAAATTTATTTGTTTTGCTTAGTTTAGTAAGAGTGCAATACTGGAGTTGGTGAAGCATGCAACACTGCATTAGGGGATCCTTAACTCTTTTCTTTATTTGTTTCGTGTGATCCTTCGCTATTTTATGTATCCCCTGATGCTTGTATTGATCCATACAGTAGGCTTACACTCAGTTGAACAGGTTCACATTTTTTAGATCTGAATCTGGATCATGGCTGGAGTCACAGGTACACAGATTTAGGATTATGACTTGAATTGGGCCATTACCTATTACACATTGGTCCCTTGTTAGATCCATTTTGGGTGATGGATCATGCCCTTAAGCTATCGAGTTCGGATGCACCATGGATCTGATCTGAACCCGACCTCTTTACGTCCTTGTCTACAGTAAACTCCCTGAGGGAATGAACCAAAGCTGGATTTGTGATTGAATTGATTTGATCTTGAATTTGGAAATGTCGACGTTATGGTGAAACATCAGACATAATGGGCTAACCACTTAAGTCAATGACAGGTAAGGTTGCAGCTGTGGGCAGGTGTTGCTGGTTTTGAGTCAAACCAAACCCAACTCCACCCATAAATTATGTCTAAGATAGTATAAAATACTATTAAACAGATGAACCTCCCAAACACTTACACCTTTATGCCATATAGGTAATTTTCAAGGGAGATCTCTAATATGAATAGAAGGGACACTTTATGGGGCCCACTTGAGAAACCACCAATCATGTAGAGAGTGGGTGGAGGGGACTGCTTATCTATAGATGAGGTTTTCACTAAAAATTATCCAAACTGGATTGTTTGTAGTAAAGACTTTCAGGCCTAAAAATAAAAAACACATATGAAAAATGAAGTGTTCCAATTTAATGGTGAGTAACGCTTGTTTGTACAAATTTGTGGTGAGTGTCAATTTGTGGGGGTTGATTAAAATGAGGGTGGAGAAAGAAAAGAATTAACTTTTACTGATTGGGTGAAATAATCCCAAAAGCTCCAGCCCACAAGCCTGAAAGTTAGCCCCAAGCCTAGCTAAGTTGCAAATTATAGTGTTTTTTTAGCTAAAAGGGTGTTTTTCAGTGTCGGTGCACAAGCTTAAGCCTAGCCCAGTTAACTACTGTGCAATAAAATTAGGCCTATGTCTAGCCCAAGGGCCTAAAAACACAACCAATCATACAGGTCAGGTTTGGGTTGTCAATGCTCCCAACCAAGTACCAGTATTTGTTAGTTGTGATGGAAATCTCTTGAGAGAGTAGGGAATTAAAAAAAAAAAAAAAAACCAGAAAAGAGGAAAGAGGCTCATGCAAGAATAAAAGGTAAGTGGTATGAGTCACGCAACGAAATTTAGTAAACTCCAAGGGGTAGCTTAGTTGGCCAAGGGCCAAAGTTTTTAAAACTGTACTATCACACTGGGGTTATTAGAGACTTTATCCGGCTTCCTCTTGTTCGGAGGGATTAGTCCGGTCCAAAAGGTTGGGACCTTAAAATGAAAAAGAAACAGGCCTCCCCAAAAATAAAGGGCTCACCAGATATCAATTAATACCATTAATCTTGTGTGCCTCCTTAAATGGCCACCCACAAGAAGTTTACTTACAAATTAAATTAACATTGTTAAGGACAAGCAACGGTCCACTATCGATGTATGACAATTTGGGGCAATGATTCCTCAGCCTGAATTACTTTCTAGCTACTATGATCTAAGGTGGGCCCCTCTAGGTTAATGCCTACTGATACCTCAGGAGTACCTCACATGCAGAAGGACTAAATGCTCTCTAGGTCTAGCCTGTCTAGGCTCGCGTGTAAAGCCTCAGTTCTAGGACCCCATAATTATTGCTCTCTCTTATAGATCCCGTGAAACTCTCCAAACTATAATTGGAATTTTGGATCCACTGTCATCTGAGAGGAGACATCTCACCCGTACAATTGTCTACTATCTGCAATATCTGACCTTTCATTTATGGAATTTTTTTTATTGATGTACTGTCATCGTTAGCCATTGATTTCCACATCCAAACTATATATTTCAACTGGACTCTAAAAATTGCTTCAATTTTGCGATATCACAAGACTTTATTAAATTATGATTCGTACAATGGCCTTTAGATATAAAATCTGTTTATGGATCATTGTAGTTTAAGTATTTCTAACCGAACTATTCATGCGAGATTGTAGGGTTATGCGCATACATTGGACTGTTTGATATCCTACGGCTGCACAGTATCACACTATTGTTGTAAGAACAATTCTATAAGAAATATTTAAACTTAACATACTCTGAGCAAATAGTAGGCTCAAGGACAGTTGTACAAGCAATATCCCTTAAATAACTGGAAACGGATGTTGAAAACACAAAGAAAAAAGTGTGCAACTTTGTCCGATATCATAAAATTTAATAAAATTTTTGTGGTTTTGTAATATCACAAAAAAATGGGAGCAACAAGGAAATTTTTTGGAAAGATATCTCTTACCAAATAGAGTAATCGAGTGTGTCTATGCAGGGAAAAAAAAACCTTCATTCATTTGGGTCAACCAAACATGGCTCATGGTAGTGGCCCATCAACCATGATGAAGAGACAACATAGGCATCAATTTATGGAAAGAATCCACATTAATGGCGTGATATTGTCTTACAATTTTAGGCCTCTCCAGCATGTGCATGTTGCCAAGTTCTGGTCAGTGGGGATGGGCCCACAGATGGGCGTTTTCCAATGGGTTATCCTTATCTAGGACTATGATAGGGCACATCACCTTATTGGCTTGGGTTCAGTGGGCCACATGGGGGTCACATGGGCTACATTCCCTCATAGCTAAAGACCCTATATAATTCCACTCTGAAGCCTTCGCAGAGGGCCCCACTAGGAACATGCCCCTTAAAATTAAACATTGGACAAGGAACATGGACATGTTACCTAAGCGTCTCTATTCAGTCCACGTGTGGCCCACCTGTTAGTGGACCGACCTAAATTCCCGGCTGGTGCATGTTAGCAATGTGCCCTAACTGACAATGAGCCCCTTCTTATCCATTAATTTCTCTCCTATTCACCAATGGAATCTATCTAGGGTCTTGCCAGCCAAACACAGCTCCTAAAAACCTAGCCAGTTCCATTTGCCAGTCTAGTGGACCCCACCCAAGATTTGGCCTAATATCACTGTTGCCTTCTTTTTTTTTTTTGGCTATCGGAGGGTTCTCAATCATTTGGGCTGGACTAATCCCTCCGGGCTCAGAGGGAAGCCAGGTAAACTCCCCTGTAGCCCCAGTGTGGTAGTGCAGTTTCAAATCTACAATCTCCGAGTGCAAACCGTAGTCCTATGCCAACTGAGCTATCCCTTGGGGTTTACTGTTGCCTTCTATTTAATCATATAGATCAATCATACAGGAGTATAATAAGATTTCCTTCCTATATGTTTTAAACCACCTTTGTGGGGGCCATTATAGCAGGCAATATACATTGGAGGTGTTTGGATAGGATGGGGTCATGTTAATTGCAGATGGTGCAAATTTAAACTTAATTCAGTGATCATGGGCATGAAATTGGAAGCTCACAAAATGAATGGTCCATACAAAATCCTCTAGCCATCTACACATATTTTGATCATACTTAATTTATACAGAAAACTTCTTATCCAACCATCCATTGTGCATTGAAGAGATGGATGAAGTGGGCCTTGCAGTCTTTTATGGTCTATGATCATGTCCAACTGGTTGGACACATTATTCACAAAATGCTCAATTCCAACTGGTTGCTTGTGTGCCAAGTTGATGCCTCATTTATAAAAATTAAAGGGTTGGATAGTTGTTGATTATAAAACGCTAAAACTCATATTGATGACGTGATACTAATACTAATCATATATGAGAATGTTGAGATAAATATGTGATCAAGGTAAAATAAAAAAAATTAAAACAAGTATATTATGGAGCATTTAGTGGTACTATCCATAGGTGACATTAAGTTAAAAGATTCTCGCAATATACTTTTAAACATGTCCAACATAGTTAGTAATAAAAGCTTTCCTATCTAAATTGATGGCCGACACAAAAATAAAGACTTCAACATGAATGGAAGTAACGTAATTAAAATAGACATGAGCGGAGAAATATAATTTATATAGCAGACTCCATTATAGTTGGGATAATGTGATGATACTTCGATGTTATATATTTATTTTTTTTTACAAAATTAACATAACCCTTTATTTTTCTATATTCCCATTAACAAATTCTTATGTTATGATGCATTACCCAACCATCAACCATCCATCTATAAGGTAGCTTAAGTGGGCCCCACAAGGTCGTTCAAGAATGGACATGATCATCCCTATTTTACTCTATACGCCATCCCCTCTTTGAGTGTAGTAAAAAACAATGCCACTTCTGTCCCCCAAATCTCTTCCTTTCCTTCCTTATATATATATAGACAGACTCCTATGCTTCGCTCTCCAAAACACAATTACACGCTTATCCCAACCGACATTACCCGTCCCCCTCCTCCTTCTCCCCAAGATGCAGGAGCAACGACTCGGCTCGGTCCTCGCGATTCGTCTCGTCGACTCGGTCTCTCTCGCTCTCTAACCCAGTCTTCTTCGCAATGTAATCGCATTTCTGCGTTAGACGACTAACCTCACCTAACTCCAACAGAAACCGAAGAAGAAGAAGAAGAAGAAGAAGAAGAAGCGAAGATCCATTTGCATTGATAGCAATGGCTCTTCCAAAACGCTTGTCTCCGAGTCCGCCACAGAACTCGTCGGTTGTGACTCGGGATCTGAAGCAGCGAGTCATCTCGTCGCTCAACAAGCTCTCCGACCGCGACACGCACGCGATCGCCTGCTCGGAATTGGAGTCGATCGCTCAAACCCTAACTCCGGACTCCTTCTCTTCGTTCCTCTCCTGCATCTACACCACCGATTCTTCCCACAAATCGCCTGTTCGCCGCCAGTCCGTACGGCTGCTCGGCCTCATGGCAGCCGCGCACGGAGACGATCTGGCGCCGTACGTGCCGCGGATGGTCGGATCCGCTGTTGTGCGGAGGCTACGGGACCCGGACACCGCCGTGAGGTCCGCCTGCGTCGAGGCGGTGGCGGCCATGGCCGCGCAGATCACGCGGCCGCCGTTCTCCTCCTTCTTGAGGCCGCTCTCGGAGGCGCTGCTGCTAGAGCAGGACGGAAACGCGCAGATCGGGGCGGCGCTTTGTCTTGCTTCGGCGATCGAGGCGGCACCGCGGCCGGACGTGGCGCAGCTGCAGCGGCTGCTCCCGCGGATGGTGAAACTCCTCCGGAGCCCGAGCTTCAAGGCGAAGCCGGCGCTTCTTTCTTTGATCGGATGTGCCGTCGGTGCCGGCGCGGCTCGCGGCGGGCAGCTTCTGTCGGTGGTGGTTTCTTCCCTGGCGGAGTTCCTGAGCAGCGAGGATTGGGCAGCAAGGAAGGCCGCGGCGGATGCGTTGGCTCGCGTGGCGGTTGCAGAGCGAGATCTGTTACCGGAGCTCAAGGCGTCTTACCTGGCCTCATTCGAGGCGCGGAGGTTCGACAAGGTGGATCTTCCGATCTGAACTGACCTGATCTGATATTATCCATTTGGTTTCTCGCAATGCGTATTGAATCTGTTCTTTTATGTTTGATGTATTGATAGATTTCTGATCAGTTGGTTATGGATTGTTGCAGGTGAAAGCGGTTCGAGATGCCATAAATCGAATGCTGGATGTTTGGAAGGATATTCCAGACATTTCCAACAATGTTACAACTCCATCTCAGCTGAAATCTTCATCAATTGGTACTATAGTTTTTCTCCATTTCCCTTAATTGTAGTGTTTAAGTACTTTTGTGGTATAATTAACGCATCTACCGAACAATGAAAAAACATTAGTTTACTACTAACTCGCAAGAATCAGACCAATTTTTTTTTATTTTGATCATTTTCTCTCCACATTGTTGGATTGCCATCTACACTGCACATCCAAAGTTGGAATCTTTTCAATCTTTCTTTTGGTTTCCCGCGTAGTAACATTGGGATCTCTTTGAATTGTGTATATGTATTAGTGAGGACTCATTGAATTCAGCTGGTCTAATTGATGAATTTGATAAATCCAGACTGTCTATTAGTGCAGCTTAATGTGAAAGGTTCACATTGAGCAGATGTTTCCAAACACCTAGTTGTTGATTTGGTATGGGTAATAAGTGGTCTTGACGATGCGTTTCTTTCTGCTATGTTGATGAGATGGTTAAAATTGTTTAGTCCGTGTGAAGTTTGTTTGCTAGCCTATAAGTGCATAGTCCAGCTTGGAGATCAGATGATTCCTGTTAGTTGCCTTGAGGTGGATGATGCGGTGAGATTAACTGAGTTTTTCAGCTAATTAATGAGTTGGGCTCCGAGTTAGCTCTCTTTTGGCAATCGTGTTAGTGTCTTATCTTATCATTTCACAATAGATTGCTTTTCTATAATCTGGATTTGATTGCGACAATGTCCTTAGCTTCTTCTGTGATGTTTTTTGTACTGCTTTATTCAGCTAATTTTGGCTGTATGTTACATATATATAGTACAAGTTAGCAACGTCGGTACAGTTAAAGCAGCAGAACATTTACAATTTCTTTGTATTTATCTTTGTTTTTTCATTTCTCATCATATTTAATTTTCTTTTATCCCATTTTAATTTTGTTTTTAACGGGGACAGATAGCACCAGTGATGGGCATTTCCCGCCTCACTCCAAAAGTTCTGGGACTTTGAAGTCGAGCTCTCCATACACAAGGATTAGTTATTCTCCGTTGAGCAGATCGACTCCTTCAGGTAGTGATAAGAGATCGGGTCCACCCTTGCTTCGCAAGCTGGACCATAACAAACTATCAGATTGGAAGGTAGAGATTGCTGTTCCTAATGCTCCGCCAGTTCAAGGCGTTTGTGAAGACAGTCTTCCAAATAAGAAGGGTATAGTTGGTAGGTTCCGTGAACAAGGGGAGAACAAGAACAATAGGCATTTAAATTCAAAGATTGAAGCTAAACGCGCTCTTTTTGAGAATAAGCATGATGATAAGACACTCAAGTTCGGGGGATTAAGGTCGGGTTCTCGTGTGGTTCCAGTCCAAGAAAAGGAAACTTCAGAATCTACTGTGCAACGCAGCAATACTTGCGAAGAGCTCATCGGAGGCAACAAAGATAACGATCTGTCTTTGATCCGCAAACAGCTTGTTCAGATTGAGAGTCAGCAATCCAGTCTGTTAGATCTTCTTCAGGTATGAACTTACTTTCTACTTTATTTAGTTCATAAGAAATGCATTGGGCCCAAACGGGTTGGCGGACCTATTGTCTAGTCGGCATCAATTGCACTATTGGCATTTGTTAAAATCACACTCTTTCCATTCCTTCTCCAAATTGCACATACACTCATGCCCACATCAAGTGGCACCTACCTGGTAGATTCCCTGGCCCAAAAATCGGGCTTCCAGCCACAGGCAACCTTCAAGAACATTACTCGTGGACCATGGGTCAAGTTCTTTCTTATTTCCTTATAACTGTATTTCTTTTTTTTTCCTTTTATTTTGAATCTTCAGATGACCTGTATTTTTGAATCTCACTCTTTACCTTTCTAACGACCATATTGACAGTTATGGATGGAAAAGCAGGTTAGTTTGTACTCATTTGTCTTCCATAACCAATAAGAAAATTTTAAAAAAGGGAAAGAAAGAAGAAAAGAAAGGTGCCCTGCATGAAAGCAGAAAAATAGGGGACTTCGCAAAAACACAAACACGATCGAGTGGACTCTAGAGAACAAGAGTGCACAAAGATTACCCAAATATGATTAGGGCACACGTTTATGTATCTTTTCTTATTATACATCCCCATCGAGCAGTTTCTCATTGCATCTGACGGGGCATATTTAAGCATTTGACCAGCTGCTTCTCTATGATCTTAATTTTATTGTTTAGGCGAGAATTGAAGGTGTCGTTTTTCTTTTCTGCCTGTCTTGAATTAGATGTTCATTGGAAACTCACAGAATGGCATGCGTTCCTTGGAGACAAGAGTGCAAAGCCTTGAGGTGGCATTGGATGAGATCTCGCATGGCTTGGCTGTATCAACAGGAAGGATGGCAAACTCTGATACTGCAGGAAATGCATGTTTTAAGCTACCTGGCGCAGAATTCCTCAGCTCAAAGCTTTGGAGAAGAACTGAAGGCAGATACTCAAACTCAAGAATTTTGACATCTAGTTCAGCACCCTTTGTTTCCATACGCAATGTGACTGATAAAGAAGCTGCTGGTTCTTCCCAGACAGAGAGTCGGAGGTTTGGACTTAAAGGGGGATTTGTTGTTAATCCCTTAGCAGAGATTCACCCCGAGTCGAAAGGGAGTACAGAATTAAAAGTTCAAACAGAGCACCAAAGAATGGATTAGTCCACGAGCCCAATGGAAGGCAGGTGATTCATATAAAATGATTAGCAATTTTATCCTCAATATTCATATTTGGAATTGGGACCTTACAGGAAAAAGGAAGGGTGGGGTGGGGGGGTGGCGGCGGCGGCGGCTGAAACTAACCATTTTTTTGTTTTCCCTGTCACACATATCATCTGAAATATGTCTCTTAACTCATGAAAGTCCTGAGGTTAAGAAGTGTTTCAAATGTACAATATAGGTTTGAGATATTATCTATAGATACAACCGGGAATGCTCCAAATGGATGAGACCCATCTTTTAATCATCGATATAATTCCATCTGGTGGAACCCAATGTGTAGGGCGACGCAGCAAAGATCACCCCCACCACACTATGGCGGGCTTATGATAGCTGGCTTGCGGTTGGGTGGGTGATAGGGAAGTAACCAATCACCCATATTCGATTCCATATTCCAGACCTGTGATCTGGACGGTTCAATGAAAAATCTCCAGAGGGTCCCTCCGGGTGAACACTTTGTATCACAGAAAGATGGGCTTCAACCTCCTGGAATGCTAAAGTTGCTTGCATGGGCAAAAATTATATTCTCCATAGGGAGGTGGAAGAAAAAAGGAAGATATCTCAGTTGCTTCAACAAGAAGTGTGTGAGCTCTCTTTTTCCGGACTTTAACCCCTGGTTCTCTAATCATCATGATTGGTGACACATTACCCTGCCCCATCTACCTTCCAAAGCGATTCATGCTTGTGTCTTTATCATAACTCTCTTTTTTACCAGTGTGTGTTGTTTTGTTGGTCTGGCATTGTGATTAGAATGTATCTTCAGATAATAGTAGGTTCCGGGTTATCTTCTAACTTTACTTTCTCACAGCATTATTTCACAGATCATCGGCGTGACTCAGGTGGCAGCGGATTTATAATTTGTATGGCATGGATTTTTATCTAGCTACAGGATGAGGAACACCCTGGATATCTCACCTTTAGGATGAGAGTGCAGATCCTCTCTTTAAAAAACCTTAGATAGTCATGGATTGAACCTATAAAAGAAAGAAGAAAGCAGAGCTGGATTTGAATGTGGGAGAACAAAACAATAGCAAGAGAAATTGAGCTGGAGCAAATAGGGGTGGTTTGTTGTAATTGGAGAGAGGTGAAAGGTATTGATTATTCATTTAATAATTCGGAATTATTGATCAAAAGGTGCAGTGGGTCATTTGTTTGTTTCTTGAAAAGGAAACAAGAGGGGAAATCATGATTGCTATTCACCCCCTTTGGAGATTCCTTTTTCTTGTTTGTGTATTACTTGGTTGCAATCAGAAGGAATGAAATAATGATGTGGGCATGTCTACACATACTATTATTATTCTTAAATTATTATGCAGGCAATTGCAAATGTAAGAATTTGATTGGTCCCTACAAGTTGAAGTTACCTTTTAATAGACCTATGTGTTGACCCAACACCAACAGATGGGCAATCCCCTCCTCATTCATTATAGGGATATTTAAACTTACCGTTTTGCAAGGCACTTTGCATATGTTGGAAGGTATTCTGTTTCATCCTATCAACAATTGATAGCTGTATAAAATTTCACGTCAGCTTCCATACTCATATGATGAAAGAGTACATTTTAGCTCAAGTGCATTACTACTCTCCGTGAAAGATCTATGATGTGGGTCTGCTTGCTTGCATTTGAGGTACTAAAAACTGTTGGGACTTTGCTGTATGTGGGAGATACCTGACACATTTGCTTTGTGCACGCCAAGGCCCATCTTACAGTACCTGCCCATGAACAAGGCATCATCATAAACGACAAAGAAGCAGCCTTTTTTTCCCATCCCACCTTTTCTTTTGTATTTTAGGGGGCGGAATAAAAGGAGCGCTATTGTTACAGGAATCCAGATCCTCTCGAGTCATCTTGAGTTAAAAAGGGTGGGATTCCACGTGGCTTGTGATTTAAAGAAGTGGAATTCTACAGTAGAGTTCACTTATAAATCTAAACCGTTTAAAATAAATGCACCATGAGTACATAAATGTTATCAAATGTTATGTCGATGTAAAATTCAGAATACCATAAATTTGGTAGGTATTTATTTTGAACGATTCAGATTTTTAAACTTGGGATTAATATATAAGAGATGCTCTTACGAGAGATATCTCTCACTTTATATAAGAAATAGGGATTGGGGCCCTTATATTTAAGTTGTTGGCATTGGATATGGATGTGAGAACCTCTATCCAATCTCTCATTTAAGGTGAGAGATATCTCATATATATATAAAACAAAAGATTTTATTAAAACAAATACAAATATGAAAAGGAGAAAGGGGACAGGTGCAAGAGAGATGCAACATATACAACCTTAAAAAACAAGACATCCAATTACATAATCACTTCAGCCCCAAGGAAGAATCCTATCAACCCCTTACTTGGCTAGCGCATCCGCAGTGGAGTTAGCGGATCTATTCTCATGATAGAGGATATGGGCTCATTGCTACGAATGTCTTCAAAATGTTGACTTGGGACTGCTGAGATGGATTCGGTATGCTTTACAGGTTGGATCTGGTTTGACCTGAACCTGTACCTTATGGTTTAGTCCAATCTAAACCCTATATGTAGTTGGGAAAAAAAAAAAAAAAAAACAATCCAAAGAAAAAGGAAAAGGAAAGAACGAGAGTCCAAGTGTAGGTGTGGAATTGATCCCCGAGGCTCTTCCTCCTCCCATGTGCTTAGTCTCTCATCTCCTCGCATGTGCTGAGTCTTCCCTCCCCATGAGGGTGGGTGTCTTTTTCCTCCGCATGTGAGCATCTTCTCCTCAATTGTGTGAGTGCTATCATTGTGTTAACCCGTGAAAAAACACTGAACATCATCTAACAGCATGATTTCATTTTTCATCTGAAAAAGGTTGAATAATTGTCTACATTAGCTTGCGGCAGTGAATCATATAACTGTGAATTTTATCATGCTGATATTCAACCTGTTTGTTACTGGGAAACCCATCACTCTCTTGCATCAGCCACCATCAGGAATCATTTCAAGAGGCACTCAGAGTACCTATATTGATTAGAAAACTAAAATGGCAGAGTTTTGACAGCTTTTATTTATTTTCATTTTTCATTTTTTATTTATTATTATTTAATTATCAGTGATTGAGCCAGTGTTTAAATTGGTTTTGATGAGATGCGTGGAGCACACTCAGTTTTCACCCCCTGCAACACTCCACGTACCACTAGTGGTAGCATGCCCACCACCATTTATTTAAAGGGCAAAACTGTAGTGGAAGCATCAATCTTTTGGCTAAGGAGTCCTCTCTCATTTTACTTTGGAGGTTACACGAAAGCGGTCAAGTAGTATATATCTATGGAAAAAATAAGTATGAGAGATAATTAAAAAAAAACAAGACCGATAAGATGAAGGACAATCGATCAGATGACAGAAAGTACATCTACCAAAAAAAAAAAAGAAGTATGAGAAAGAAATAGAAAACAGGACTGCTAAGATGGATGACAATCGATTAGATGATTGGAAATTGGAAAATAAAACCAACTTTTTAGATAAACTGGTAAAATGGAAAGCGCAAGGCAACCCTAATTTACTAATTAACTTGAGATTTTTACTTGAAAGAGAACCCCATTAAAAAGGATCATGATCACAACTCAAATGGAAGGGCCTTCTTATCTTCTAAAGAAGAAAAATACAAAGGTTCATGTCCTCGTTTGAACCATTCACACCATTTTTATTATTAGCTAGGGCGGCTCGATCAGAGTGAAGGCCATGTGTGTTGCATTCAAATGGGATAAAAGATCACATTCTAACTACATTGCTTAAAAAGAAACCCTTGCGAAAACCTCATATCCATAAAGCCAAAAGAACAGGCTGTTCAGTTAATTACATTACAAATCATCAATTTACCAACAAACATTGTTAACATTTCAATACACTGATTAACCGTTTCGGCTCAGTAGGAACAGGCAGGGGCAACAAATGAGAATCCTCACCTTCCTCTGATGCAGGCCCAAGAGCTGGTTGCTTGAAGTTGGTTTCAAATCCCCAAAGCCCCATGGCCAGTCTGGCCCATTGGCCCCAACTCAAATCCCTTATAATCAACGTTTGATCATGCAGGGCCACATGGGTTATTAAATGTTAGAATTGTAGCCAGCATTAACTCTGTCAACCACAAATGGTAGCAACAGTCTTGATTCTTATAAATTCGTCCAATCATGGAGTTTTAAGTCCAAGAGTCATTTTAAGTTTGGTTTAAGTTTTAAGAGAGCTGACCCCACGCGAGCAAATCCTAAGTTTGCAGAGTCTTGATTAATGCAAGTTTTCTAGAATTATTGTTAAGGCAACCAAGTTTGACAGGACAAGCTTAAGATTGTGTGTGTTTTGCAACTAAGAAAATCAAGAAGCTGTACTCTTTTCTCTAATTAATATATTTGGTTACCGATAATCTATATAAAAAAAGAAGAGGAAGAGGAAATCATTGAGTCCATGAGGGAGGAAGAACTGATCGACACCTCCCTCCCCCATTAGATACTCTCTACATCATCTTTTTTTAAAATCTCCGGGCAGTTTAATAAGACTTAACAAGAATTATCTCCAAGCGTTGACACACGTGCTCTTCTCTGCTTCGACATCAGGCTCAGGATGGAGAGGATTTCATCCAAAGTCCCAAGCAGAAGCTCAAAGAAAGATACAGGATTTAATGGAGATTTGACACCACTAATAGCTATTCAAACCACACCACTCTTTCAAATTACTCTACTCATACAAAGGCAGCCATAATTTGACACACACTATATTACATACTAAATTATTGTTCATGCTTCACACGTGTAGCTTTTAGGATACCTGGAACACGAGGTGAATTGGGCCACTTACCAATGGTGTTTGATCTTGAAGAATGTGGTATGTGGTGGTGTTGATACAAACTGGGAATCCTGGAACTTTCACCTCCATTTGAAGTGGATTCATGTGGGGTATCATTCTGTTCATTCTCACGAGATCTCATCGCCTTGAGAACATAAGCATCGTCGTGCAGCTCAAAAGGGGTACTGTAGTTTGCAGTTGCAGATAAAATGAAATCAGAAGAAGAAAATGGTCCAACAGATAGTTTCTAAATCAGTATAAACTACCCATGCTATGACTCCTTGAAAGCTAGGTCCTTGGTGAAAAGATGCTATCAGTAAGGCTTTGATCACATGACCATACAAGAGAGTGATGGCATCAGCAGAGAAACATGATACCATTCGCTTCATGCTTAAACTACTTGACAGGATTCTAACTTATATACTACAGTGTACGGCAGAAGATTACTTACCTATTGAAGTCGAAGTGCACTAGCTGCATATCTTCTGAAATTTCCACCTCAACAGTAGCATGTGGACGCGTCTAATTTCAAATATGCACAAACATAAGTAAATGAAACAGAGAATGAGACCAGCATTAGTGTAATGAAAATACAAACATCCTCTCTCTCTCTCTCTCTCTCTCTCTCTCTCTCTACATCCAGTGAAATGCCCAAAGAATGGATAGTTCAACCAGGGACCATTCAAATCATGCCCCAGCATCATCTAAAGGGTACAATTCATAGTTACAGCCATGTTTAAAAGTTTGAACCACACACTTTAAGCTATAATATGAAGAGAAAATCAGAACTAAACAAGCGATCTACTTAGTTAACTTCAAATTCTTTTTTGGCCATGGAAATGTCAAATAAAATAGCAAAATACACAATGAAGTAAAATAATAAATACTAGTTAAGGAAGAATACCTGAACCAGAATAAAAGGTAAAGTCACACCACCCGAAGGAGCATTTCCAGATCCATACAATTGCTCATTCCGCTGTACTAGGTTTTTAAGATCTATGAACTTAAAGAGAGGTAAAAGAGTATTAGCAATTATACATGGGCTAAACCATGAAAGTTTAAAAAAAGAAAACCAAATATAGCCGAAAGCACATATTCTTTATTTGACATAAATAGGTCAAGCAGTGCTAATTTAAATGATTAATGGACATTCAGACACACAGTCTTACTTGGTCCTCCAGTTCCTTCAAATATGCAGTTTTCTTTTCAATTCTGTTTCTCAGTCCAATCCGTTCTGCCTGAGAGGAACAGGATAAAGAAATTAGAGGAACAAATGTCAACACCACCACTCTTGTATCAACAACTGAATAAGATATGTTTTAAATGTCCAAACACATGGTCAAGTCAAACCTTTAACTCCTCAACATCATTCAGGCTTGTACGAGGTAAACCCTTCCACTGTATTTCTTTTTTATCCTTTGATATAATATCCATCGCCATGAGCACGTTGAGGGCATCATACACCCTACGTCGTATATTTTTTTCATCGTATTGTTGCTGTTAAGAGAAAAGAGTCAGTGAATAGAGTTCCAACTTGACATCACATTATATCTAAAAGGCTGAAGCACAATATTAAGAACAGTTGCACCTTATTTCTTACCTGATCTGGAGTTGCAAGACTACTGCTAGGATCAGTGAACTCAGCCACAAGTTCATCTGCAACCTGAAAATACTTCCCTACATCAGGACAAGGCAAGACAATATACAAAAGTAAAAGAAGAAAAACTGGAGCGCTTAAATATTAATCTGTGCCAAAATTGACTTTCCAACATCAAAGAACAAATGAGTGTGAAGGTGAAAGCTAAACCAAAATTCAGGGTCTGGTAAGCCATAAAGTATTAGCCCAAAGTGGAGCAAAGGCATTGACTGTGCAGGCCAATGATCATGGGTACAGTTTCACCGATAATCAAAAACCAGGTAGAGTATATATGGAAAACCAGAAGTTGAGGAAGCACAAAAGTGAACATTGACTATCTTAGTTAACTAATTTTTCTACTTATCTTGATACATATTTTTTATTTTTTTATTGAAGTACTTAATATGTAATGTATTTATTAATTTATTTATAAAAGTATGCCGGTGAGGCTTAAACCACGCACTTAGGAAATTGAAATGCTTCATCTCAATGTTCTGATACATCGGTTCTCCCAAGTGTGCAGATATGCTGTTTCTATAACTATATTAGAAAACTTCTTTATTTTGTTGACTTCTTTCCGATTCGAATCCAGTTCGGTTCCTAAAATCCCAATCAAAATGGACATAAAATAAAAAACTTACATTAATTAGTATTTCATTTGTCTACATCTGTGGGCCCCTATCAATCACTTAAAACATTTAAAAAGAACTACTCATACTCTTTTGTAACCATTAAATGATATACAAGACAAAAGCACCCTTTTTAATCATGAATACTTCTTTGTGGTTCATTTTGTACCAGAGAAAACTGTGTAAGAAAGAGGATTGATTTTACTTCCCATCAAGCTATTCTTGGTTGGGGGAGTACATTCTGACGGAGAAGTTAAAGACCCCTTTCCATACTTCATAAATGGAGGAGTACACTTAGTTCTAGGACCTGAGACTCTAAGAATCCTTTCCATTTGTTGGTTGCATTAAAAGAGAGTTAAAATGATTCCTGTTTTGGGCATTCACTTAATCCAGTTAGGTATGGGTCCTTTCTTCTAAAAATCAATCTCTTTATTTCAGGGAATATATGATGACTATGGGAGATCTAAGAAAAAAAGCAACTTGACATTTAGACTTTAGTCCACATAACTTGAGACACCAACCTGTGGTTGCAACACTAGACACCTTCCAAATGTGCACGGGCTCGTCCATTTAGTCATGTTACATTTGGTTATTCACTAGAATCACCCTGGAGAAGGATGATTATTAATGTGGTCAATTTATAAGATAAAACTGAAGGACATTTAAGGTTAGGTTCCATTTGCATACTTGGTGGAATTTGGCATATCTTGACACCTACTTAATTTAGGTGCTATATTTGTCTCTGCTTCTGTTGCTTGTTGTTTTGTTTGGTTCAGCAATACCACTTATCCTAGTGAGTTTTATGCATAGTTATCGACTATGTTCTAGTTTGGCCTTGTAGTGGAACATTCTGATGCTCCGGTTAAATTTGAAGTTCTCTTTTGGAAAAGGAGTGATTGAAAAATAAAAAGAATAAAAAAACTTAAAATTGGAAAAAAAAAATAGTAGAATGCCAAGTTAAATTACATTCCAACTGACTATTCTCTAGTTTTCATTACATATGAGTGAAACTTGGAAACATGGGCCGGATTGGGATGGAAACAGAATGGGGCCCATAAACTTTCATGTTTCCGTTCTGCTATAGGCCAATTCTGGAATGTTCCACCCGAAACGGAACGGAATTGACAACTATGGTTTTATGGGCATAGTATTTACTCTCAAGCTCACGCATTTACTCTCTAGAAAGAACTAACCTCTCGAGGCTAACACGGGATCCACTAAATGACCAACTAGTGTAATCACTTAAAACAGTTATCAAAAAGGGAAAAATTAATTATAAATTCCTCCTTTTATAGTATTATAAATTTATAATCCTTTTTTTTGTTTTTAAGATACTACAAACTTTAATTTTTTTTTTTTTTTGGAGTCACAAGAATAGATGGCAGACAAAGAAATGGACGCTGGAAAAGGTGGGAAAAAAGAGAGTGAAATAACTCATTTTGCAGCATTTGGTATGATGGCTTCGTAGAAGTTGTAAAAAAGAATTTAAGAAATGCAGAGGCGATTAAGAGGTGCAAACCAGGTGAAGAAGTTCCTAGGTAAATTTGACTGTGTTATGGGGTAGTGTTTTGGTTTTGGGTGATGATTCAAGTGTGGATGGAGATGTCTTTAAGAAAGGGGTAAGTCATGTTCTATACTTAAGCTAAGGTTATGTTCTGTACGAGAGAGAGAGAGAGGGGTAAGTCATGTTCTATACTTAAGCTAAGGTTATGTTCTGTACGAGAGAGAGAGAGAGAGAGAGAGAGAGAGAGAGAGAGAGAGAGAGAGAGCCTTTAATGTGTCCATTAACCACCACTCCAAAAAAAAAAAAAAAAAAGAGACTATTATACGATTTTTTTTTAATATTCTATTATAAGATGTTTTCACTTGCATTGGACGATAGTGATGCTTGAATTTGGAATAATTGTCACTCTGAAAAGTTCACTTTCAAGTCCCCTGTTCCTAGCTCCAATTCTTGGCCACCTTGTTCACTTGTCTGCATAGTTCTCGCTCCTCCTGGTGTTGAGGCTTTCTGCTTGATTGAGATGATAGGTAAACTGTGTACCACCAACAATCTTAGGAGAGGTTTTTATTTTTTTATTTTTTTAGTTTCCTCAATCATTGCGGGTAGAAATGGAGTCTTGGATTGTGGTCCTTTCTAGAATAGAGAACAAGTCATCTGAAAGCTAACATTTAATGCTATTCTGTGGTAAATTTTAAACAAAAGAGAGAAAAATGTGTAAGGTAAAAAAATGATTTCTTAATGGCAAGGAGAAGATTTTGGAAGATGTGTATAGAGTAGCGAAGTTATGGGAGGGGAAATGCGCACTGGCTAGGAAGGAGTTCTCAGCCTATGGTGCATAATGATTTCTTTGTTTACAAGGAGGCTAGTAGTAGTATGGAAGGTGGAGAGATGAAGAATGGAAACAATGTTGAAATTTAATTTGAATGGTGTAAAATGAGGAAATGGGTCTGACAGACATTGGTGGCACTTAGTTTGATGACAAGTGGAAGTGCCTTATTTCTTTTCTTTTTGGTCCAATGGGCGGTGAAGGATTCTTTAAAAAAAAAATGGTAATATGAATCACACCCACAACCTCATGGTTTGACAATGAGCACCTTCTAATTGGGGTAAAGGATTCCAATGGAGCTGAAATTTGGGCAATAGGAGATAATCTTCAAATAATCATTTTCAGGTTGTCTGATTGTGGAACCTGACCCCGCAGTTGCAATAAGTGTGTTGTTTCATTGTGCAAAGGGACCAGTCCTGAAAGTACTTTTCATCTTGAATAAAATCAAAGAGTTGTGCAAGTCAATGCAAGTTCATTTCAGCATGTTTTTAAGAGAAGCTAATGAAGTGGCAAACTCTATATCAATCCATCCAATGTTTCAAAAAATTTAATTAAAGGCTAATAGCTAGTTCCAAATGGCATGATTCTGTAAAAGCCGATGAAATAAAAAGCATGTGCGTGCAGGCATGTGAACATGCAATCAAGGCCAATCCATCCAAAAAACCTCCACCAACAAATCACTCAATCACTAATTTGGAAAAGGCAAGTGTACGGTACAGACAAGCATATAGAGCACCCCTCATGATTAAGAAAAAGAATATTCATGAAGAACAGATATTATATAGGGAATGAGTGTCCAAGATGGAATACAGTAAGTACTACTAGGAAATGAGCTGACCTCATTGTAAGTTGTTCTACCCTTGCTTTCCACTTTCTCGCATACTACGAACAACCAGCAACATGGTAGAAAATGTAATTAGTGAAAAGACAAAATTTCAAGGTTATATGCAAATAGTTAAAAAGGTAAACATCAAAATCCTCAATGAACAAAATGGAACTTTGAGCATTAATTTACAAGCACACAAGCACTCGCACACATAAAAAATAAAAAAAAAAAAGACACAGTAAATATGTTAGCTATCCTCCACCAAAACAAAATTCACAACCAATATGCTGAAATTCCCTATTCATGGACCCTAGAGATTCCATCTCTCCTTGTCCACATTTTATATCTTTAATAAATGTAATAAACAATAAACAAAGAAAAAACATAAAAACAAAATATGGAAGCAACCCAGTTCCCAAGGAGTTACCTTTCATGCTAAATTGGCGGAGCCCCCTACCACCTTTATCATTGCCTACTGCCCTTGCACCCCTCTTTTTCTTCTTACCACTGTTCAGAAACTAAATGATTGGTTAATCATGTTGTAGCTGATGCATAAATAAATACCTGACCTCATTAGCACAATATCTTATTTTGCAATCAAGTTATAATTACAGATTCATTCGATATTAAACAAGAGAAAAAGAAATGCACTAACAGAATTTTTTTTGAAATGGACCACCACATTTCCAGTCATTAAGAATATGCCATTATTTCTGAAAGATATTTCCAAGTGCAGTCTTACTCCATTGGAGAAGATCCTAGAGAAATTTTTTCTTAAGAAACTTCATGGGAAGAAAGCACAAAATGCTGGCTCTTTACTGAATTTATCATATCATTATCAAGGACGATGAATTTTCCATGCCTTGCCCAAAACAAAGAGACTACTAAAAACCATTGATTCTCAAAGTTAATGCCAATTATATAGTTTCCACCAGTAACAAAAGTTCAGTTTCATCCGTGTATTCCAAATGGAATGGAAACACAATTTTCTTAAGAAACTTCATGGGAAGAAAGCACAAAATGCTGGCTCTTTACTGAATTTATCATATCATTATCAAGGACGATGAATTTTCCATGCCTTGCCCAAAACAAAGAGACTACTAAAAACCATTGATTCTCAAAGTTAATGCCAATTATATAGTTTCCACCAGTAACAAAAGTTCAGTTTCATCCGTGTATTCCAAATGGAATGGAAACACAATTTTCTGCAGTTTCTCACAAAATAATAACAATTCCTACCTTAATGTTAACTTTCATGTATTATTTCTAAAATCAAATAGACCACTAGCAACACCTAATTTCTCAGTTTGTTTATGACCCATATCAATAATCCTCATTCATCAACATTAATAACATAAATAATCTCCCTGTCAATTTGTCAAAACAAAGTGATCAACTAAAATTAACTGAATATTCATCATCTGGAGCATTCACATGAATTCTTCCCATTGATCAAATAAAATTTTCTAACACAAACAGAAGGAAACATAAGTACTCACCCAAAAGCTACTTGTGATACTGCATCATCTCCCTGACTATCCATCTGATTCAACTGGACAGAAGTGTTATCGCACACTGCTGGTGGCACCATTGTTGGCTCACTTCTACTTGATGGAGACCCTGCACTTCCACTTGTTGAGATTGATTGTCCACTAATCGTAGTCCCCCAAGACCTTGTAGCTCCCCTCAAGAAGCTTATTGGGTTTTTCTCCTCGTCTTCTTGTTGATTCCCACAGATCACCATTCCTGCTCTCTCTAAACAAAAGAGAAAAAAAATTTTAAAAAAGGAAACAAAAAATATTTTCTCATTTTTGGTTAAAATGCATGCATGTCAGTGAAAAAACTTTTCCAGGCAGCACAAGTTGGTAGACATTTTTATTGGTTGACAAGACTTTTAAAGGAAATATTTTTGTTCAAAATTTAATGTGGACTTGTACAATTGGGTGCTAAGCCTAAGTGGAAAAGAGATTACAAATATTCAATTGAATCATCTGATATCAAGTCGGAAGGAGCTGTTGTGCTCTAACTTCGATCATTTTATGTGGACTTGGGGTCATCATTTTGTAGCACCCATCACATAGCCAGCTTTCTGTGAGCTATCTTGTTTTCTTGTTCTTGTTTTTCTCTCTCTATATATTTATTCTTGCACAGAAAGTTCTGCCCCTCCTGCTTTCTCTTTTTGCACAAAGAAGGAAACATATCGTCTAAAGATAATGCGGACTGGGGCTTAAATTATACTTTTTTCATTCTCTCTCTATTTGAAATTAAAGGATACTTAGGTTCACTACAGCAAATGTAAAAGAACTGAGATATTGCAAGTCTATAAGTTCTATAACAATATTATCGCATTATAAGATACTAATGGGAGGTCAGTACCAACACCTAAATCATTTATAAGAAACCTATGTGCTTTTACATTTCAGCAATGATATCAGAACAGGGACTACTGAAAGTCTTAAAACATTCCAATACCAACACCTAAAACATTTCATGCACCACTATAAAATCCTTCTGCCCAAATGGAACAAGGTTGACCATGCTGATGACAGCATTCCCTCTTCTCATATCCAACAATTCACAAACCAAATCACATTTCAGGCTCATAAGATCACACGACGACGACTTTAACAAATTAAGCACAGTACAATAAGTCCTGAAGAGCAACTTTTCCACTCCAGATCCAAAACTCCTTACAGCTCATAGATCAAGTTGATTAGTTCTAGCGAGTATCAAATCCTCGAATTTCAGTCTGAAATCCACCATGCCGACGAATTCCAAACAATCAGACTATGACTCCTTGAATCCTCCTTTTGGCCAAGAGAATTCCCCAAAAACACAACAGGATTTGCTTCAGCGAAGGACAAAAACATCCTGGAAATGCTTCGAATTCAAGAATTCCAAATGCCTGTTTCGAGACTAGCATTTCATGAATTCCACCGCAAGAGTTTCTAACAATAATTCGAGGGTTTCCAAGATTCTCCTAGCAAAAACTCCTCAAATCCTCGCAATCAAACAGAAAAAAAGGGGGAAAAACTACTAATCTTTCACAATCCGCCTTCTTTTCAAACAATCGCTAGCTAAATGAGTCATCTAGGTCTGTCTTTGTCGGTTGATTAGAGCATTTGTGACGATTGAAAGGAAAAAAACGACAGTAACAACAGAGATTTGGAATCTAGAAAGAAACGAGAACAAGAAGATCAAAAAGAGAAGCGGAATTTAGTAGAGAAATCAAAACAGATGAAACAGGAACATGAAATGGGGTAAAATCACCTCAAGATCTGCGATGGGAAAGCTGCAACGAGAATCGATCGATCGATCGAGAGAGAATGCGAGATCTTGTGGAGAAGCGGAATCGAAACCCTAATAAGGGATTCAGGAGCGAGCGAGCGAGCGAGTCAGAAATGGGTTTTGTTGTGTGTTTGGTGGTTTTATAGTGAGTGAGTGAGAGAGAGAGAGAATGGAAAGGGAAGTGGAGGAGGAGAAGAGCACGACGAAACGGTCGTTGATGGAAACAGCGAGCGAAAAGAGTAAATTGTCGAGGGATTGAAATACGTGTCCTCTATCGTAACCGTTTGAAATAGGTCTCGCCACGTGGACGGCTTGCACTGAAACTCACGCTCCTCAAGTGGTATCAAGTCCCACGGTGAGTGAAGGTGTTAAAAGATCCTACAGGGCATCCCCACGAACTAAGAGATTCGTGAGGCTGGGGCCCACTCTTGCTTTTATTTTATTTTATTTTATTTTATTTGCCTACATTATATATTATATAAATTAGTAATTCAGGACTATAAGCCTAATTTCTTTAAGTAGAATTCCTAATTCTTTCTCTTTAAAGTTGAATTTTGGTTGAAGAAAAAAAAAAAACTCAATTATGGTCTAGGGAGAAGTATGTCGATTTTTTGGAGCCCATTTGTGAATGTGTCTTTCTTAAAATACATATGTGTATTTTCAATAAAATGTGCCCCTTCTTGGGGGCCATTTGTGAATGTGTCTTTTTAAAAATACATATGTGACTTTTTAATAAAATATGTCTCTTGGGCCCATTTGTGTGAATGTGATCCAATTCTAAAGGATGCCTTCCAACTCTAGAAATAAAAGTCAAATTTGAAGTTTTTATATCATATTCAAAATCAGCAGAAATGTAGCATTTTTATAAATTAAGGTGATTTCAAGTTTTTATATCAGAAGCACATTGTTTAAGAGCATTTTATTCTCATTTATCTTTATTTTGGTTTGAAGGGCAATTCTATACTTCTAAATTCTCTTTAATTTTGTGAGGGCCTTTTGGGTTATTGAATAAAATTAGTATTTGACATGAGCTAAACTAACTTTTGGTGTGCCTTAACCTTATTATTAATTGTTATTTATTTTAGATATTAATTTTAACTTATAAATCAATTTATGTAGGCCTGAACTGTGCATCGCACATGGCTTTTTCATTTTTACTGAATATTAATCGAATGATTTTATCCCTTTTTTCTGAGTTGATAACTAATTTAAACATCAACATTTATTAACTATTTCATTTGGATGATATTTAATCCTCCTTTGCAGGGGCTTTCATGCTACTTGAAATTTATAATGCTAATAGTTTCCGAATGATGGTATTATGGATGTCCTCTTTGCATTTCTAAATTCTATGTTTATTTGGTGATGATAAATAGGCTTCGCTCAGGATTCACAGGGAGTTGTTGTGGATAGTAACTCCCACTCCTATAGGCCCTACTAGAGATCGATCCCTAGCAAGGTGGTTTCCAATTACCTCTCCTGGCCTCTGGGCCAACTCATCATGGAAAAAAAAGGGCTCCGCTCAGGAGTCTCGTGAATATCTCATAAGCAACCAAAAGCCTAAAAGCAGATCATCTAAACTACGTGCTCGTAGAAATATTTGAATTTACAATACCACTCGTGACTCATGCATAAGGTAGATCTTGAGAGTTATTTATTAATTTATCGGTGAAGATCGCTATTTGATAATTTATTTGTACAATGAAGTGAAGTGAATTATCAAATCAAGAGACAAGAAAAGAAGAGGGGATAAAAAATGAAAGTATTAAATTACAAATAAGTTATTTTTCCCCAAGTTATAACTTTTTTAATCATTAGTGGAATAAGAGAGTAATTTCTTGACTCTTTTGGTAAAAAGAAGAGGTTCTTTTTGTCATTCGGTACTTCTTCTTCTTTTTTTTTGTTTTACCCCCATTTATCTTCTTTTCCCTTCATCTACCATTCACTTCACTGCAAATTTTACCAAATATAAAGACTCAAAGTAATCTAGAAGGCTACTGTAGTTATATAGAAACACACGATCTTTTTTCTCAAAATACTAAAAATATAGAGTATTTTGTAATGATACAATAGAGTTGTGTAGTAATTTTTAGAGTGTAAACGATGTTCCTTAGTAATACAAATGACATACAGACAACTTGTAGACATTGAATGTGTAAAGTTGAAATATAAATAATGTAGTCTTCCTTACTTCGCACCGAGACAAGCATTCAAGCAATTATAATATATTAAAGCAAGGATTTTGACTTTAGTTTTGAATGTTGATTGCAATTTTGACCCGATTTTTTTTTTTAAATACTCCACATTCTCACCCCACTACTTATCTTATTCAACATTCTATTTTTATCTCATGAAATTAATCACTCATCTCCACTCTCCATTTTCCTAGGTTCTACCTTTTCTTTTCTCAAAAACTCTTCTTATACCTCACCTCTTCTATTATCTTTTTAACCCAATTCTTCTATTCTCATTCTATACCACTTACCTCTCCTAAATCTAGGAATACGATTAGCATGTGATAATTATTTGGAGGTTTTCGTTCAAAGAAAGGTAATGAATCTATGAGTTAATATCGTTTTATTTTTGTCCCTTTTATGTTAATTTGATTTTTCTTGTAATTGTTTAGTCTTGTTATATATGAATATTTAGTTTGCAATGTTAAGCACAGGTTATTGTGCTCATATAGTTTTAGCATAGATTCCTCTAAGCGTGATTTGTTCTTGGTTGCATGAAGTAGACCTAACGACTGTAATTGAAGGGAGCACAAATTTCACCTTTTTCTTTTAGAGTGAACTAAAAATGCATAATTTCATCATTTCTTTTCTTATTTAACAACTTGTTTAGTGTAGAGTTCGGCATAAATTTGATTTTTGTGAAATTATTCTAACAAGTGATCATAATTGAAGAAAAGAAGTTGAAACACTTGTCACTCAAGTTGGATATAGTTGATGTCAAAAAGTACTAGCAAATGGCGCTCGTGCTAATCACGGGCAAGCAATCAACCAACCATCTCGAAAAATAAGAAAAGCACAATGTACATTTTATTGAATTTAAAGCACAATGTACATTTTATTGAATTTAAGCATGTAATTAAGTTATATTAAACACTAAAATTAAGTTACAATGTGCAAAAGAAATGAAAACATAAGGGAGGGACGATATAGGAAGGTGTAGAGTCATTGAAAAAAGGAGGTCAAAATAAATTGAGCATGCGGTCAAAATAAATTTGCTGATTTCTCTATAGAAATCAGTGACTTTCATATATTAATATTATTATAATATAATAGGCTCTCGTGATATTGGCACCGGCCTTTCTAGCAGCTTCACTAAACAAATGTTTCTAGTAGCCTCGTTGGTATGTGATGATATGAAAAATATGTTCATAACTAAATAAGTAATTGACAACAATATCAAAGAAGAGTGGAGAGATATTTTAGCAAACTATTAAATGAAAACCTTAGGAAACATCAGAATAAGAGAAGATACTTTATTAGTAAAACATACTTTTTTCTATAAAATTAGATGGGTGGAAGTGAAGAAAATATTGACACAAATGAAGACACGAAATGTTACAAGCCTAAATGACATTCTGATAGAGCTTTGAAAATTCTTAGAAGAAATTGAGGGGGTTTTGTTACCTAAGCTCTTCAGTAAGATATTAATTACAAAGAAAATGTCTGATGAATGGAGAAAAAGTAATGTAGTACCTATGTATAAAAATAAGGAAGATATATAAAATTGTAACAACTATTGTACGATTAGATTAGACTTATGAGTTATACCATGAAGCTATGGGAAAAAAATAATGCAACAAAGATTTAGGCAGAAGACCAAGATATCTGAAAAAATCAATTTGATTTCATGTTAGGGACGTTAGCTGTGAAAGTTTTCTTCTCATTTAAGAAATTAATAAAAGAATTTGAGCGAAGAGGAGAAATCTACATATGGTTCTCATCAATCTAGAAAAGTTTACGACATGATAGCTAGAGATTTAGTTTAGTAGATTTTAAATAAACTTGATGTTTCAAGAGATTATATTAAAATTATTAAAAGCATCTATGAATGAGAAATAATGAGTATGACAATTACTTGTGGAGAGAAAGTTAAGTTCTCATCGGCCATAGATTTACATCAGGGGTTAGCCCTAAGCCCTTATCTCTTTTGTACTGTTTATGGATGAGTTAACAATTAATATTCAAGATGAGATACCTTGGTGTAAGTTGTTTGGATATGATATAGTGTTTGGATGAATCAAGAGATAGTGTGAAAAAAAATCTTTTGAAAGATGACGAGAGATTTTAAAATCCAAAGACTTTAAAATAAGTCGTATAAAGACATAATAGATTGACTGCAGCTTCGGTGGGCATATTCAAAGAGCTGAAATTACTGTAAGAATTAAAGCCAATACCACAAAGAGATTCTTTATATTACCTTTGCTCGATAATTAATAAGGATGGAGAGATTGAACATAAAATAAAAGTGGGATGATTGAACTAGAGACTTACTTTTGAAGTATTTTATTACCGAAGAATACCAACAAAATTAAAGGGATAATTTTATAGGACAACAATTAGACCATCTATCATATCTGGAGAAGAATGTTCGTCAATAAAAAAGCAACATATGCACAAAATGAATGTAGCAGAGATGAGAATACTGAAGTGGATGTGTGGGAAAACAAAATTAGAAAAACCCATTTGAGATGGTTTGGTTTGGACATGTCTAATGAAGGCCGGCAATGGCGCCAGTAAGGAAAAGTCCACCAAGGGGAAGGGGTAGATCGAAGAGGATGTGGACAGGGCTAGTAAAGATAGATCCGAAGATGTGCAACTTATCTAAGGATTTGGCTCGGGACAAATCAGAAAGGAGAAAAGAAATTCATATAGCCAGCCCCAATATAGTTGGAACAAGGCTTTGATGATGATAATGAATGTTTAATTAAACCAAAGCATGATTTAGTTATGAATAAAAAAGCTAAGAGAAATAGGTTCCAATTTAAATCCAAAATAAAGTTGCATTGTGTGCCTGTTCAGGTAGTGGATTATAAGCATTGTGCCTGATACCAATCCTTTGAAAGGTCACTTTATAAAATACCTATCTGCAAACAAGGTAAACAATCTGATCATAGAAAACATGGTTTTAATGCACACTTTCAAAACTAATTATCACCTATCGGCAAAAAGTTTATTTATCAGCCGATATTTCTATTTCTAACTGGCATTTTGGTACGTTTCGAATTTTCAATCAGTTTTTAGGAAAAACTTAAGATATTATTTAATCAGAAATATTCAGGTGAGAACTATTATACGAGAACTTTTTTGTGGAGCCCACCTAACAACCCATCCAAACCATGCACAAATAGAGATCCCCTTTGATAGTCACTTACTCTAACGATTGGCACATATTCAAATGGACCGAACCGTTGGATCGAGGGTTGAATCTTTTTTTAAATATGAAGCTATTAAACTTGTGGGCCACAGATGAAACGGTTAGGGACATGGATTTGAGGTCAAAATTGATATTTGGAGTGGTCTCACATAGATTTTTCCATCCTCCTGGTCTCATCCCCAGATGGGACCCACATTTGGGCCCCACAAAAAACGTTCTCATATAATAGATAAGAACTAGTTCTCACCTGAATATTTCCGTTATTTAATATATTAAAAACTCGCAAATCTTCGTTATTAATCTTTGTTAAGGTGTTTTATATGTAGTTAAATGACAAAACATAGTATAGAAAAGCATTTCAATACAATTTTTTTGTGTTCGAGCTGGGTCTTGGTCAAACCCTATGCATGAGATTTTGGTTCGACCCAGTTTTAAAACCAGGCATGGTTTGAGCCTCAAAGTCATACAAATCCTACTCATCAGAAAATGCTCAGTGTAACATGAAAATCACTATTGCTACTTTGTACCAGCGCCTGTTGCATATGAAAATGTGAAAAATTGTCAGTGTGGAAAACTTAGATGGACCACCCTTGTGGATGAGGGTGGGATTAGTTTGCTTACAGACCACAGTAACAATTGGGACATAAAATGGGTCCGCACCAAAATTTTATTAAGTTGGTCCCTTTGAGTGAAAAGGGTTATCAGGAGTCCATAGAAATCACTACTTTCAATCTTCTCCAGATTGGCTTGAGATGGTTGAAACAAAACGTGCTAGTCTTTCTCACAGGTGTTCAAGTTCTTAATGCAGCCTATAGCTGGTGGTCTTTTCATCTTTTGTGCAGATGGTTTTCTAAGCTTTTGTTCCTTGTTCTTTTTTCTTTGATATGAATGTTATCTGAATATGTACCCTGTCCTGTAATCATCCTTATGTTTTAATGGATTCCCCCTTTTTAGCAAAAGAAGATACAACCCCCATATCCATCCCCACTTGAAATAGCTTTCTAAGGAGAGAGAGAGAGATTTAGCTGTTGAATTGAAGCAACCAATATTAAAACTACTATCACTATTATTTCTGTGTGCGAATGAGGCATGCCTTTTAATCAATTCGAACTATCTATTAGATGCGCAGTTTTCTCCTACATGGATGTATGAAATTTCAGTCTACTCGAAATAATATTTGCAGTTAAACTGGACAAACACAATTTGATCACATTTTTAACGCGTCTAATCTGACAGACATATTTGCTTATGGTGAATAAACTAGGATCAGTTCAGAGAATTAGACTGTAAACCCGATAATAATTTTAGGCACTGAGTTCTTACTTCTAAATTCAATCCCCAGCAGTTTTATGGGAGTACAGAACATGTATATATTTGTATGATAGTTCAAGCAAAATGAATACAGTACCTGTATCTGTGACTATATATGTGGTGTACAGTATGTGCCCCTGCACCTGTATATAGGTACAGTGTATGAATTTGTTACCTATACATGTACCATAATGCATTGTTAAGTATATGTTATGCGGCATGGCATGAGTGTTCATGTGTTTGTAGCATGATGAAGTAACAATTGGAAAATTATAATACGTGTTTGATTAAAAACACAACAGCTATTCATATTTGTGTTGGTCACTTACATTTATGTGGTCAGAGTGACATGAATGACTGTAGAATATTTTGTGATGTATATGTAACAAAGGTAACCCAATTTGATCTGGGTATGGAACTTATGACCAGGATGCAACTTGGATTTCAAACTGTACCAATCAAATGTGTAGTTATGGTTTCGTTGTGATTGTTCACCTGACCTGTTTATAGAGCAAACTGTCCCTATCAAACATTCTCAGCCCCCACACACATGCAGAAGTCCAGAGGTATGAAAAGACATATAACTAGTTTGGTATGAAAAGATAATTATGGTTTCTCACCAAAAAGAACACTTTTGGAACTCTCCATCACTTGTTCTTTGTTTTAGTTATAAAACAACTTATGCAATGTACAGGACAACACAAGCATGGAAAACAACAATTAAAGGAAAATCTTCAGACAAAAAAAAAGTCTTCCTCATCAGCTGTCTTTTCTAAATAAAATCCATAAAATGGTGGAGTAGGGGCTCAAAGAAAGGAGTTCCAAGGATGGGATCACAACAATCAATGGCCAAAGTGTGCAATAATTCGCTGGTTTAGGGATACAAAGCCACACATTGAACTTGGGATCTCCCTGGTCCAGAGAAGATGATAAGAGTGATTATAAAGGCCTTTCAGGGATTGAGTATTCTAATAGGCATGCGATGCTTCCTTTCACCATGGTCTTAGAGACAGTAGAGGAGATGAGCATTGAAAACTTAATAACTTATGATGCCCATATACGGACACTGGTACGGACAAGGACAAGGACACGGACATGGGGAACGAGGGTTCGATACGCCAACTTTAAAATTTTAGGACATGGATACAGGTACAACATTTGTAGAAATATATACATGTAGATATTTGATTAGGGATTTATTTTAAGTGGAATATATATTTTATTTCAATTTAGGACTTGAATATGGTGATGATATCCATTGAGTGGATCAAATTTTCAATGAGGTGTTAGAAAAGTAGGAGGGGCAAAGTTCAAAAAAGACAAATAATAGAAGAATCGAGACATTTCTAGGCAATAAGCCCCAACCTTTTTTTTAAATAAAAATGACCCTAAGGCCTAAGCCCTTCTAGGAAATGAGCCCCAAGTCCTTACCATTATGAAGTGAAATCGGTGCTTTGTTGTTCTTCTACTTCTTTAAAGAAGATTTAGGGGTTGAGGCTTTTTCAGTCAGCCCCTACCGTATCCTGAAATTTTGCATTGCATCCCTTACATATCTTGGCGTATCCTGTACCCTGATCCGTATCATACTGTGTCGGGACAGATACCATAGGTCAAATGCAGCATCTGGGTACCATAGCTGATAACCCCATTGATATAAAAACTTCTTAACTGCAATTTAATGTCGAGATTTGGGTTCATGTTGTATATTTTTCTCCTTTTACCTGTCCATTACCTTAATGGTACAGGCAGTGATATTGTACTCTTTTCAATTTAATAATCTGAGAAATGACCAGCTTATCTGAATACACCACAAAATGAAGCATATCCCTGACCAGGGGGCCCATTTGGTTCAATCCAAACCGATATGGAAGAACTAATTTGCCAGCAATAGCCAACATGCCCACATATCACCTTGTTTTAAGTGATCTCTGCCATTGGATTGAAACAGTGCATAATGGGATAAGGCTTTGGTGCAAACGACGACAACTCGATGATTTAATCACCCATCTATACTAATTCAATTCAACAACAAATATCACTCTGATAAGTGCAATTCCTGATCCCACTCATGGGGGAACAGGTTGATCAAACAGCCCACAGTGGAGATATATTAGGTGTATACCACAATTCGTGGTATATATCCAGATACACTGGGTCATTTCTCTAATAATTTGTACAGTTACTTCTACTAAAGAAAAAGTGAAAAAAAAGTGGCAACAACAATCAACTGAATAATTCTCCACTCCAATGAAAATCGGAATCTTTGAAAGGTGATATATTGGAACAAAAGAAACAAAAAGTCCATTTGGGAAAAAAAAAAAAAACCACACTAAGATTTTGAAACAAAATTAGGATGACAAGACAGAGTTCTACATGTTGTTGAAAGCCAAAAACTGCAGATTATATTGCTGCACATTCATGATTTAAGAGTACCAAATTAGAATCCGTTATCTTGATATCATAGTGGAAAGCAGATTATGCACCAGTTTGCAACCCAGGTTAATAGTGAACCTGGTTTCAGACCCATGTAAAGAACTAAAAATGAAGTGTTGCCTAGAAGCATGGAAATGGAGACAATTCCATGTCTAATTAACCAAAAATATAACGTCCATTTGGATGCATGAATTTCAATGAGATGTACCTTTCTTATTTCCTGAAAATAAAGTATATTTCAATACAAGATTACATTTGAAAAAATCTATTTTCTTCAAGTCAGTTCCCTCTAGACAGGAGATGAGTGCAGACAAGTTCTACCGTTCATGAAAATAAACCAGATTTCCATGGAAATCAGCCTAGCCAAATGCAGCCTAAGATCCAAATGGTTCTGGTCATGAGTGCGGAGAAAGATCAAGGAGTTTAAACAGATCTGGATTGGTGCTTAAATGCTTAGAATCCTGGTATCATCCTCCCAATGGTTAATGAAGTGATTACATCCACAAGCATCCATTAGAAGTCCTCGTTAATGAAGAGTAAGCTAAATGATTGATATGAAAGGCAGCATGATCATTGAACACTGCAAAGATCAAGGGGATCTGGAGATCAAGAGCCGATCCTCTTTTCATTTTAAACCACAACACTCCTATAGAAAGTCAAATAACAACGACATACACCATAATATCCCACATGTGATGCACATTGGTAGGAAAGTATGCAACTACAATCCACATCTGGAGAAGTATGTGATCATTGCTGTTAGTGGGAGTAGTGCAGATTTAGTGGCCATGGAGATGATGCAGAAACTATGTCTCAATGGCTAAAAGTGAAAGGCTTTCACAACCATAAAAAGTTAGCTTGGACGTGTGAATGAAGATGGCCATGAAGATGATGCAGAAACCTATATAATGTATAGATACGACAGATGTGCCATATTTACAGCAGGAACATGGATTTTATGGTGGATATGGAACGACACCGATTTGTTGCCTCTTTTGAAATATCTGGGTATCATGCGCAGAAATGAACTCTCAATGGCTCAAAACTGAGAACTGAAAAGGCTTTCACAGCCATATAAAGTTTGCTTGGATAAAGAAAAGATAAAAGGTCACAATTTCAAAATTGATTCATTCAATTATTTTATCAAACTTTGACGTGATTCTCATGAATGCTTGTTACTCCTTGAAGAGTAGACGACCTTAACAATATCCGCGTCACTATTTGTAAAAAGATTCAAGAAACACCAAAAACATTCACAAATGAATTGTAAATATCTTCTGCATGAAAAAAGTGATGTAAGAGGGTAGTTCTTCATACTCACACTGCTCCATGTAAAAAGTTCAATGAATGAAAGCTATAGGTGCCGGTACACTATCATGGCCAAAGAAGAGTACAAGATAGTACCATCCAAGTAGAAACGGAGCTAATTATTGACAATGTTTGAGAATATGACTAAAATTGAGTGACTTTATAACCTCCATCCACAAAGGATAGTTGACAACAAATCAATTTCAATATCTGGTTCAAATCTTCCTTAATCCTTACTTTACACTCACCAATGTCAAAGGATGGAGTGAATAACTAAAGGATTGAATTGTGAAAGCATGGGTTCAAGTGCTGTGCATCTTCGCTCACCAGGTGAATATGGAGAACGGGCTATAATGCCGACACATATAGGGGCAAAGATATAGGGGTCGAGGATATGATTCTGCATTTTTTTTTTAATCCACAAGAAGTATACAGATACGGGTACCTCATCCATAATATGAACTTTCATGTTTCATTTTAAGACTTTTATACAAGTACTGATTTTTCCTTTGGAACATTGAAAATTGATAAAATTATCATCATTTACATTTCCTCGTAACAAGTTTTATGATGTAAGGTTATAAAACTAATAGAACTTTGTGAAATAATATAATTAGTAGAGTTGGATTGTGAAACTGTACCAAAAGAGTATCAAAGCTGTATCCAGTACCAACAATGTATTCTTCAGACACGAGCATGCTTGGCTGATACAAGTATTTGTGTACCACAGGTTGTGGGTTTGTGAGGACACTCAAGTGATCAATGAGATTATAAATCACATACAGACTTTCAAGTTTCAACCTTGCAACTTGACAATGTGTTCAAGGTTCATTTTGTAGATATATTTATGAATTATGGTGCTATCATCAAATCATAATTCAACCAGGTGACAAATGTAAGACAGCCTACGAGACATGTAAAGAAACAACAGAAATAAACCGGGACTCTTTTAAAGGGTAAGTGTTAGTGTGTTACAATTGTTCAATGCTATATTTATTTGTTTACGCAATTTATTTTCACAGAATCATTAAAATCAAAGAAACGGAATTAATCTTAAGCCTCGCTGCATTGCAGAAGTAAAAGTAGATCACGCAGAATTCAAGATTAAAAATTCCTCTGTAAATATAAAAATATCTGAGAACTTGGCTTTACAACATAATTAAATAGGTCCACAAAGCCTACAATGACAGTGGTTTTAGTTCATGAGATGTAAAAATAATCAAAGATTGAACATGTGTATAATCTGCAAGCAAAGACAAAAACAGTCCAAATAAAAACTACATTTTGCAATCCCAACACCGCAGCTTCTGCACCAGAGAAAAACTATAGAAGGTGAGATATATAGTAAAACAGCACAACCCTCTATCATATATAGAAGTGAAAAAAAGCATTGCAAGAATTCCTAATCTTCTTCAACCTATAAAATCCAGTCAGCTTACCGAATCAATGAGTGCCAAAACCATTCATTCCATTCACTGGTAAAACAGTGCTCTGCTTCGGGTTAACCTCCTTTGCTACAGTAATCTCTTCATCTTCCTCATCCGAATCCAGTGTAAAATGAGAATTGTCATCAATTGACCTCAATTCTTCCCCAATCGGCTTATAATTACAGTAATTAACCTCAGACCCATAATTCCACCCCATGAAAGAATACAACCCAACAACCACGACCACCAGAAGCGCAAGATGGCAATTGAACTGAAGCGTAGCAATCGCCTTGCTCCGATGCTCATCCATATGCTTGCATCTAACCGTATAATTCCCTCTGCTCTTTTCAATAAGATCGCATCCGTGCGCGATCAGACCGGTGTAAAAAGAGAACCCCATCTGCACAAACCACGTCCCTTGCAGAATCAACCCCGCCCCACGACCCAAAAGAGGAAATTGGGATCTGGGGTACCCCAATTCGACAAGCGTCGAGCCGACGCAGATGGAGATGGGAACGAGAAGGAGGTCGAAGTAGCGGTTCTCGATCCCATCTGGGTCCTTCCGTTGGAGGTAGAAGAGGAGGAATTCCTGCCCAAAACCAAAGAGGGCGATCAAGTTGAGGATAGAGGGAGGCAAGGGGAGGAAATGGGTGAGATTGGAAAGGAGAGCGGCGAGGGAGTAGAGGAGGAAGATGGAGGAGACGGCGATGGTGGGGAGTTGGAGGGCGGCTCCGACGCGGTCGTGGTAGCGGGAGGCGTTGAGGGAGGAGATGGAGGAGTCGATGATGGTGAGGAAGGAGAGGAAAGCGACTGCTATGGAGGTTATGGTGGAGGAGGGCTTTGCTGATGATGTTCTTCTTCTTCTTGTTCTTGCTGTTGATGTTGGTGTTGTTGTTGTGATGGTGGTGGTGGTGTTGGGAGGGGGAGTAGAAGAGGTGGGGTTGAGGTGTGTGTAGGCTGCAGAGATGGTCTCCCATGCGCCGATGAGGACGAGGGAGCCACCACCAAAGCAATTGGAGAAGAGACCCATCTCTCTCTCTCTCGTTTCTCTCGTTTCTCTCTGTGTCTTTCTCTATGGGTTTCGTGATATGAGACCAGAGCAGTTGTGCTGTTTTCGTCAAATTTGGCGATCGGCTGACTTTCTCGTTGTTTTTTCTTGAGTCCGGGTTACTGGTGGTACAACTCGGAGATTCGTGGGAGCGTTCAAAAGAATGGAAATTTTCAAATAAG
Organism: Umbellularia californica; assembly: GCA_028538565.1. Taxonomy (NCBI): domain Eukaryota; kingdom Viridiplantae; phylum Streptophyta; class Magnoliopsida; order Laurales; family Lauraceae; genus Umbellularia; species Umbellularia californica. The sequence continues at coordinate 93,168,238 of JAPQWN010000003.1, read as the reverse complement.
GATTTAAGTTTTGACCTTAGAAAAAAAATGATATAAGTCTAAAAACTTATCATGTTAGTTTATAGAGATTTTGATTTTAGGACCAGTTTGGCTACTTTACTAATAGAATCAAGTGAAGTAAAGTTGATTTTGAAGAAAGAATCAAATATAAGTGGGTTATGATGATATTTTGTTTTTAGTTGTTTGTTATGAAATCTTTTTTACAGGATAGCGGAGGTTTTTTTTTTTTTTTTGTATTTTAGTGAATAAAGATAGTTGTTTTTTTACTTTTAAAAAAAAAGATTGAGGGAGCTTTGAACTAGTGCTTTTGATGTGACATCTTATTTGAAAAATGAAGACTTTACTTGACTTTTACTATATTAGTAAAGTGCCAAACTGGATATCAATTCATTTAAAGCTATTTTTAGATAAATTCTTTTATTTTTTTAAATACCCAAATTACCATTCGTTAAAATAAACCGTCATTTATTTTCTATGTATTCTCTTCATTTCCTTCATTGGTGTCCTTGTGGTGATCAATGACAACAGAGTCCCCATGATGATCCGCTACATATAATGGTTGTTGGAACGTGTTAGGGCTTTGAATGAAGGATAATTTGGGTAATTTAAAAAATGAGAGAGAGAGTCGCTAGAAAATACCTTTAAATGGCCGGATGTCTTTAATTGAAAACTCAAGAGGATTTTACTGGAAAATACCCAGTAAATGTCCGTCGCACGTGTCAGTGCCCCGGATTTTTTTCACTACCGCAATATGCCTCCAGCCAATTTTCCCTTTTTTTTTTTTATTTTTTTTATTTTCCCCGAGCGACGCTAGCGTCACTTAATTTAAAATTAAGTGACACTATCGTTGCAATTCGTTCTATTCTCCCTTCCCCTAAAGTCACTTTTTTTCATCTATAAGTGTCCGTTTTTTCTTCATATGTGCTTACATGTTTTCGCTCAACAGACCTTCCATGCCTAGAATGCTTAAAATCTCCTATCTATTGCTCATCTCATTGGTTGTTGGCTCCCATTTAAGAGGTTGGTGTACATTTTTGTACATTTTTTGACATGTTTTCGCTCAACAGACCTTCCATGCCTAGAATGCTTAAAATCTCCTATCTATTGCTCATCTCATTGGTTGTTGGCTTTCATTTAAGAGGTTGGTGCACATTTTTGTACATTTTTTGACGCTGCTCAGTGTATTAATAATAGTTGCATGTTGTTCGGAATCCATTTCCTCATTTCCCGCCTTCGAAACCCCCATTTTCTCATTTAGATGTTTCTGCATCCGATATATACGCTCATGCTTTTCGTACAACAGAACTTTCATTCATATATCATGCAAATCTTTTCTTTACTGCTCATCTTAGGGGCTGCTGGCTTCCATTTAAGAGGTCGGTGTAAATTTCTTTACATTTTTTATACTAATCAGAGTATTAATAATATGTTCATGCAATTTGTCATCCATTTCCCTTCGCCTTGTATAATACCCATCACAGATGGCTTATATTGATGGCAATGATGTGGGCCATTTGGAGTAATGTCCTCCGAACCCCAGATAATAATCTGTCAACCCATCTCTTTACTCCATTTTGAACTTGTTGGCAGCCGTCTTATCCTCCAATATGTCTACGTAAGTGGATTTTGGAATGGTTTTTCTAGAATAAAAATAAATGCGTTGTTTTTCAAGAGCAATGAAAGTACACTTACTGATTTCTACCATTAATGAAACTACCATTATTGTTTAAGAGGTAACATACATTTGTAATTTCTTCTACATTACTGAAATGTTATGTACAGTCTGCTACTGCAATTCTCTCTAATGGATATTCGTTCTTTCAATGATTAGGATGCCGGGAGATGAATTAATAGTCATATTCCACTATGAAGGGGATCTACAGTTTGACATGATTCACCCAGCATATAAAGGTGGGAAGCAAAAGATGAGGTCTATTCCAAGCGATATAACATTTGAATCATTAGTTAAAGTTGCTATTGAAGCATCACATTGGGAGGTTAACTCCGAAGACATAAGCATTCGTTATCTACATCACAATGGTAAAGTGTTTTCATTGGTTGGCATCGAAGATGATAACGATATTAAGTGCATGCTGACACTCTCCAGTGTTGAAACAAATGGGATTTGTCTATATATCAACAGAACATCATTTGGTTCTGGCCTTGGTATTGGAGAACAAAGAAGGTACTCCATGTGACATTATTTTCTTAAGCAAAACATTCATGTCTGTGTAATACATTATTAATTCAGTATCATGTACCTTTTGAAGGTCGCATGGGTTGAATATGCATATGCTGCGAGATGGTAAATGTGCTGTTAAAGCTGGCAGTCGTGATGCAAGTCAGAAGGCTCCATCAGAGAAAGACACAAGATGTTTTACTGTAAACCTCGGTGAAGATGACGACATGCACTTCTCCTCTAACCCGAACTTTGCGACGATGAGCTAGCACAGGAGAGTGAAATCGTCTTTCGAAAGTACCTTGATGCAGTGGAGAGTGATGCTGATGTAGAAGCCATCAACGTAGAAGACGATCAGCCCAGAAGTAGAACTATTAGCGGTGCCCTCAAAAGAGCGACCGTGGATGCGAAATCATATGTTGCGGTGCCACCAACCCACATGCGTGAAGTTATTTTTGAAGATACCGTCGTTCCAAAGGAGTCTCACCCTGGAAGTAGTATTCATAGCGGTGCACTCAAAAAAGCGACCGTGGGTGCAAAATCATATGCTGTGGATCCATCAACCCATTTACGTGAAGTTATTTTTGAAGATACTGTGGTTCCAGAAGAGTCTGACCCTGGAAGTAGTATTGATGGCTTTGCACTGAATAAAGCGTCCGTTAAAACAAAATCATATGTTCGGGAGCCATCAAGCCATAGGCGTGAAGTTAATTTTGAAGATAACATGGTTCCAGAAGAGTTTCCTACAGAGTTTTACCATAATACTTCTCGCGAGATGTGGCTTGGGCGTGAGTTTTCGGATCGCGAAAATTTCAGGAGGACTATAGCTAAGTTTGCAATATATAACAACTTCACGTTGAAGCATCTAAAGACGAGTCAGTTCAAAGTCACAGCAAAATGCAAGGACCAGGACTGTCCATGACGCATCCACGCGTCTATAATTGAGAGTGGACCACGGTTTAAGGTTCGAACCTACAACCTTATTCATAAATGTTCAAAGCCAATGATAGGTACAGCACATAGGCAGGCATCATCAGAGTTAATTGCGGAGTACATTCTAGAGAAAGTTCGTCTAAATAATGATTTGAGACCCAAGGAGATAATGAATGATTATCAAATGGAGTTTGGGGTTACTATATCATATAGGAAGGCACATATGGCCAGAGATATTGCACTTCGTACAGTTCGAGGTTCATACGAAGATTCATTCAAACTCCTTCCGTTGTATTGTGCAGAGTTGAAGATGATGAACCTAGGGAGTGTGACCAACATCGAGACATCCGACGATGATAGATTTAAGATATTTTTTTTTTTGCACTTGCTCCGTCCATAAAAGCTTTCACAACGTCTTTGAGGCCAATGATTGCAGTCGATGGATCACATCTTCGTGGTAAGTACCCAGGCGTGTTGTTGGTAGCCGTAACATTGGATGGAAATCACAAGCTCTTTCCAATTGCATTTGCAATTGCTGAAGTCGAGCGACGTGACAGCTGGGAGTGGTTCCTCGCAAATGTTAGTGTGTCTCTTGGTGAACCAATGAATCTTACCATTGTTTCTGATCGACAGAAGGGACTTGTCCCTGCGCTTGCGAACGTCATGCCCACTTCAACCCATTGCTACTGTTGTCGCCATCTCGCTGAGAATATCAAGTCAAGATTCAGTGATTCGGCAATTGTCATGAAGTTTTGGTGCGCTGCAAAGGCTTATAGGGCCTGTGAACACGAAGCATTTATGGAAGATATTAAGGCTGTAAATGTTGAGGCATACAATTATATACATGCATTTGGCAGGCAACATTGGGCAAATGCTTATGTCGAGGGTAGACGGTATGACATGCTTACAAGCAACGCTGCTGAATGCACTAATAGCATGTTAAAGGATACCAGAGTTCTTCCAATAGTAAAACAGGTCGAAGATATTAGGGTCAAACTCATGGAATTCTTTCAAAAACGACATGTCGAATCTTTGGGCGTCAGCACTCGTTTGACCCCATATGCTGAGAAACAGTTGAGCAATGAAACTGAAGAACCACGTAGGTTGCATGTGCGTGTTGCCGGTTTAGAAGAGTTTCAGGTTCAATCCGCAAACTATGTGGATGTTGTTCACCTCAATCAGAGGACTTGCACTTGCCGCAAATGGCAAATTATTGGAATCCCGTGCTCACATGCAATCGCAGGTATGAGGTTGAGGAACAAAAATTCATATGATTTTTGTGAGGATTGATATCTTGCAAGTAAGTACCAAGAAACATACAAAGAGGACATGCATGCCACTCGTGATAGCAAACAGTGGGAGCACATATCAGATTCAAGGGTCTTGCCTCCCCTTTCTTCTAAACAGCCTGGAAGGCCGAAGAAAAACAGAATACGTATAGAAGACCGCTACAGAGAGCGTAGGGTTGTCACTTGCTCTCATCGTCATGCGCGAGGTCACAATCGCGCATCATGCAGGAATCCGTTTCCTCCGCACAGTACATAGATCTACCGCATCTATATGTCTCAGAATTATTTTGAAAGCACAGGTCCTTTCGTTGCTCATTTTTTGGCCTTTTTTTTTTTAATATATCATGTTCAAGTTGTATGGTCAAAATACTTTGGTCAATCATTTTTTGGAGAAAGTTGTATAGTCACAAAGTTGTATGGATAAAGTTATATGGTCAAGCCTTTTTGATAGTCAGGTTGTATAGTCCCAAAGTTGTAAGGTTAAAGCATTTTTTGGAGAAAGTTGTTTAGTCAGAAAGTTGTATGGTCAATCATTTTTTGGAGAAAGTTGTATAGTCAGAAAGTTGTAAGGTATTACCTTTGTTGGAGAAACCTTTGTTGTAATGTCAAACCTCTTTTGTATAGAACACCAGTGTTGGTTATTTAATTGTATGAATTCATGTGCGTGTTTTATCCCAAAGATTGTGATGACACAACAATACAATCTCTTATACACAAAACTATTTGATTTTTGTAACATGTTAATGAATGTTTGGTTGGTTGATTGTTTGCATCAGTGGATGAATGAATGTAGTAACGTGGCTGAGGATATTGAAATGTAGTAACCTCCCAGCATCACTGGATGCATTGAAATTTTTGGAAGATGCAAACTAGCTTGTCTACTTGCCTTTGCCAAACCTTTCAAAACCAGCTCGTCTACTTGCCTTTGCATCTCTTCATGCTCTTTAGGATAAAACACGTATAAGCTGTCTTATTGGGAAGTATAGCACCAGGAGTGAAATCAAACAGTTCATGTTGTATATCCCACATTTGGGGCAGCCCTGGAGGTATCTCTTCAGGAATGACATCATGAAACTCATCAAGAATGGGCTGCACTTCAGGTGGTATCACATTCACTTCTTCATTTTCTTCAAACACAATAAGAACATAAGCCATCTCCAACCTTTCCCCCAGCTTTTCCTATCATACTGCCATGGACGACCAAGCAACATATGACAAGCATCTATTGGAATCACATCACACCATATCTGATCAAAATAAACAAGACATCTCCTGTTTACATTATTCTCATGAACTTTATCCAGCCACTTTAGCATTGTTTGATTGAGAAAGATTGTTTGCAATGTTTGGATGAATGAATGTAGTAACCTTGGATGAGGAGATTGAAAACCTGGTTACATCACTGGATGCATTGAAACCAATTGGAAGAGAGTGGTTTATTCTATGCAAGGATGAAGAATAGAATGTATGTGCACTTTGCAATTGATTCATCTAGAGGATTTCTAAAAAAAAAAAGAGTAATAAGCGACGCTAGTGTCGTCTAACTGTAATATAAAAAAAAGACAGAACGACGCTCGCTTATTACTGTTTTTTTTTTTTTTTAAGAAATCATCACTGAATCAAGTTGCAAAGTGCACATACATTCTATTCTTCATCCCTGCATAGAATAAAACACTCTTCCAAACATTTCTTTGCATCCAGTGATGCAACCAGGATACTACGTCCTTATCCTCATCCAAGGTTACTACATTCATTCATCCACTGATGCAAACAATATTTCTGGACCACTCATTTCTTCAAGAAACATTCATTAACATGCTACAAACATCAAACAGTTCAATGCAACCACTTATAAGGCATTTCTACGGAAATTCATTAATATATATACCGATGAATTGATTCCAATAAACCCAAAACACAATATGAACAATAACATCCGACTACAAACTGATTTCTATACATTCCAAAATTTTCACGAACAATGTTTTATGAACATTTCACTGAGTCAGCGGATCAATATTCAAACGGTCACTATTGAGCTCCCAACTATATCCATATATGTCGACCACAATCCTGCTACGAAAATACATTATGTCTGATTGTTTAAAATTGATGTCTCTACGTGCATCACAGTGTTCGGCGAACGCTAATGCAAAGACACCACAATCGTTCCCGTTTTCCTGGTAAGGTATTTTGGTCTTCACGAGCAATGTCTACATATTGGTGTCATACCATCCATAGTTGAAGAACTGGCCACCCAAGAAATCAATCTTCAACATGTGAAAAAAAAAATATGTCAGTGGTGAGCTTTTTTTGTGCAAAGTTGTATCTATACAAGCATGTAAAGATCATAACATGTTTGGGAAAACTCACGAATGTTTTGGCGAACTGAAGTGAAGTCCTGTCCGACACCATGCTATTGTAAAACTCCCATCTTTTTTCTTCTGTGTACCCAACCAACAATGTGAAATGTGCTTCGTGCCAGAGGACAAAGATCAACATGCTTTTCTCCTTAGCCTCCCAGATTTTGACACCATCCTTACAAAATATATTCTCTTGCAATGCCTTTACGTCATTGTTTTGCCACCAGCTCTGGTATAAGAACAGAGTGACAGTTCCATTGATCAAGATAAATCATGAATAAGGAAACAGTTATAAAAAATGCTGGAAAATCACAAAGAGGACATAGTTTGCTGGAAAAGCGTAAAACTAGTTAACTTACGCAGACACTAGGGTCGTAGAAAATCACATCTGGATATCGACCCTTTATCGATTGAAACCACCAGTACATAATGTTGGTGTCTAACCATGTGGCCTCTTCGAGGACACTCTTTAGAACCTTTCCGGACACAAGCGTGCAATATATATTGAGCTCATCCCGTCTACCAAAACAGAAACAACAGTTAATGTCAAAGATTTAAAAGATACCACAGACGTCATGAAATGATTAACATTTTTAAATAAAAAACGATTCCATAAAGATGGGGCGATACTTTTTCGAGTAAAATCCGAGAAATCCCGCTAATAGGGTCAATTGTTCTTCAGTAAGCACATACTCCGTCCTGCTCAACGAATGGTCGTAGTCCTCAAAATAACGAGGAATCTTTCTTTCACGATCCAAACGCTTTATCCTCCATACCAATGTGTTGATATCCGATTTTGGAGTGTGTACAACAATTGACGTGCTAGGAGGTGCATTAACAGGTGTTGTGAAGATATCATCCAATGCTGGAACCAATGGAGAGGCAAATCCAGATGTTAAAGTAGGATCTGATGTAATGTCGTCCACGTTCACCACCTCATCTAAATAGTCCAGCTTTTTGGCCGTGGGTGATATCCCTTTCCCTCTCCTGGTCTTTGGAACAGCTCTCTTCCGTGCTCCACTGGGTGATACCTATATCGAAATGATAAATTAGAAATGCAATGTCATCACAATAATGATGGTTTTTCCAATCACAAACTATTGTTTGGAAATTATTACCTTCGTCTCATCATCCGATTGAGAGGTGGAATATGACTCCCCCCCATAATTTTCAAACGACAAACTAAGTGCATCTCTAAATTTTTTAATTTTTCCCCTCAACCTTGCCATGAAATTTTCGATCTTGACCTTCTTTTGGACCGCCCGGTCTAAAGACCGTTCCAAGTGGTCCAACAAAGCATGTACCTGAAGCAGAAGATGTTTATGCATTAAGGATGGGTCAAAGGTTATAAACTGTAAAGAAAATAGAGTAAATATGGATGGGTGCTCACGTATTTATCGGTCTTGGATGTCTCATCGCAGTGGGTGCTTTCCATAGGCTTTGACCCCTCTTTAGTTTCCACCTCTGCTTCTGGCTTCTCCAAGTGGGGCTCCACTGGTGATTGTCTAGCTCGACCGGCCATCCCACATACAATCTCTTTGATTGTTTCTGATGAATACCAAACATGATAGGAAGGGGAGTGTTTCTTTTTTTTATCCTTCTGTCCGCGTAGGACATTACTCTCCCTCTCCTCCCAAAGTCTAGTAACTTCATCTCCGTATGTTTGATAGTCCATTTCAAACCTTTCCAGGCGCTCAACCCTCTTAAAAGGCATATAAAAGGGCGGGGGGACGGCTTGCCTTATGCCGAACTGTTTTGCCACACGTTCGGGATTGTGCCTCTCAACAATCCAGTAATGTAGAAGGACCGTCGATGAGGCGAATAACCCCTATCAACCTTTGATATCTCTGCAAACAACTTCTTAGGCATCTTAGCATATGGCTGCCACGTGAACTGCAAAATTAGAGCAAGTTAATCACGATACCCATAATGCATAAATATCATTCAAAAAATAATAAGAATATGCACTCAATAATATTACCCCGTCTTCTTTTAGACCATTGATTTGCCTTCGAATCTCCTTCATATTTGTTACTTGATTCCTATCTATCAGTCTCATTTCCCATGTCTTGAACAATGGGAACTGTAGGTCCTTTTTCCAACTAGGGCATGGTGGTGGACATCTCCCTATTGACATCCTTGAATATGCCCATATCTGCACGCCAACAACCAAAAATCAAAGGAACATTGATTAGAATGTAATATCAGTTGTTCGCATTCAAACTATATTGAAATCCATAATCAAACTATATTAAATATACCTAACAATCACCTGCAGCAACTGTAGGGGGCCTGTTAGAGTCTTCAAAATGGTGATTTTAGAAGTATCGCGTTTTTCTTCAACCTCTTCCTCTTCCTTACCCTCGTCTTCACTTTTTAATAACCTTGTAGCCCTTCCAAGCATTCTGTACAGGCTTGCAAGGCAGGCCGGACCCCATGCATAGGGCTTGAATTCCTTAAACAACTCCAGATGCCATGCTGGTCCTCTGGCACCGGAAGAATTGGCAAAGATTTGTCCAGAAACTAGAAAGAATAAATAAGCTCTCGTCTTGTGAACCTCGCTCCTCTTCTTAGAGGGCTTGAAGTTGTCTTCTAGCCACTTGAATTTAATTGTAATGCCAATTGTGTCTTTCCCAGGCCGTGGAGCAATTCCAAGCAACTCTTTGCACACTTCGGGGACAACTAATTTTGGGAAGGTCCTACCCGTAACTGGTATACCATCGATAGGGAGCCCATATATATGTGCAACATCCTCCAATGTCACCGTGGCCTCACCGGTAGGCAACTGGAACGTGTTGGTCTCGGGCCTCCATCGTTCAACCAATCCACTGATGAGGGCATGGTCTATTCTCATATAATCAATCTCTGAAAGGTGTGCTAGACCAACATCCCTCACAATCTCCCTTTGCCTGTCAGTTAGAACCCATATGTCCTTATCCGGGTTCGTATTAATACATCGATAGGACCTTGGCTCCACCCCATTTAAGATCGCTTTCGACACGTGAGAGTCTTGCCCATATAGCAATTTATCGCCGTGCTTCACTTTCGTTCCTTGGGTCATCTGTCAAGTTTTGGCAAATAGAGAGACAAGCACATATTGTGAGTAGCATGTAGTGAAGGGAACCCTTAAGATATTTTAATCATAACAATAACAAAAAAAATGATCAATTACAATGCATGTGTGGGTCTGTATATTTGTTTAAAATTGCAAAATAATACTCAGTGAAAGAGAACTGGATTTGCAGAAACAAACCCACCCCATTGGGTGAAACCATATATGTGTAGTATTTGTGAAAGGGTAATTCATCTCTTTTTTAGTCATATGTGTTATGAAAGTAGGGTGCTTCTTTTCATCCGAAATGGAACTTAAAAGTCCGCTTGCATCCAAAGAACAAGGTGACTGCAGAACAAGATTGATCACATGATATCACTCCTGTTTAATATGCAACATTGCCATCCATGGTTATATTTTACAAGTCATGTTCCATTTAATCGAGCATTGCGATGTTTTGTTAGAGCCTCCAAAATTGCATACTGCAAGTTAGATGTTTGACTACATCCATTACTTTGACTATGAGGTTAAATCATAGACATTTGACTCGCTGTTTTAATTAATAACCACATGTTCAATCACCATAACAAACTTCGATGGAAACATAGAATACGGAGGAGACTTGGCGAGAGGTTAGTGCTGGTTTCGTCGTCATAATCAATAAGGGCACAGCCACATTATTCATAATTGTATCTGGGTGTCTAGACAATATTTTCCTATCACTCCAAAACTAGTTCATGGGGTAGTAGTGGTCTCATCCTTCAACTGTTAGCATATGGATATGCCATCTCGTCAGATTCTTCTAATCACCATGAGCCTAGCTTGCTTGGTGTGGCTTCTTGACTAACAACACACATTTTGAGCCGTTTCTTAATGCGACAATTATTTTAATTATCGAGGTGTAGAATCCAGGGGCGTTAAAACACTGTAGACCAGATGCCCGGGTGGGCTATGTCTATAAACTACTACCTAAGATTCTAGCAAATCCCAGGAAGGATGTCATAGTCATGCCTTCGAATCTTCAATTGTTATTCAGTTTCAAGGTGCTTCTGTTTATTAGAGACAGACTAATAAGGGTTGGGAAATGCTTTTGATCATCTTAATAATGGTATATAATTAAATCAATCGATGAATTGAGGAAGAAAGGCTAATAACAAGAGTAATTTTTCAAAGGTTGGGAAATGCTTTTGATCATCTTAATTGAAATTTGTTGACCATATATCAAGAAGAGTGGGGCTTAGAAAAGTGGAGGGGTTGGATTTGGGATTGCATCTCTTCGACTTCTTTCTTTGTGTTGTTTTTATGGTTTTCCAAGTCACATTTTCAAGGGTTCTGGAGTTTTAGGCAAGGAGATCCTATTTCTGCTCTTGTATTCATCTATTGCGTTGCTATATTTTTCTTTGTATTTCATACATAAGAGGCTTCTTATCCATAGTTTGAGTTTTTCTTCAATTACAATTTTTTTTTGAGGTACAGTTCCAAAGTTCTACCGGCATGGTTCAAGTTAAAATGTTTATATGTTTTGCAATTTCTATTGGAAGTGTGACCATTTAATAGTTATATATCCACTTAGTCAGTTTGTATTATTGTTGGCAGCCCTGAATCTGTGATCAAACGGTTTGAACAAAGGGATCATGCTGTAGATAGTAAAGGGGTTGCAGAGTATCTTCGAGCTCTTGTTGTCACTAATGCTATAGTAGAATATCTTCCTGATGAGCGATCTGGAAAGCCTTCTAGTCTGCCTTCATTGGTAAGGCTACCATGTCTTTTCCTAATTCTGTGTGACTTATCTTATTTTTTATTTTTTTATGAAACATCTTAATTTAAAATAACTGCTGAATGAGTAATTTTATGCAGAATCTAAACAATTAAATAAATAATGAAAGTTTGCTAAATAGAAGCCCCTACATAACATAACAACTCAACTAAAGAAAGAAATAGAAGCCCCTACATAACTTAACAACTCAACTAAAAAAAGCTGCTCCCAACATTGTTGTTGTCACTTGTCAACGCAGGATCATTTCTTATAGGAAGAATTATAAGCCTAAGAATCCAAAAGGCTTTAGACCAAAATCCAAGAAATGGCAGATATAATAACAAACAATCCACAATCCTACAAAACAATGGCAAATTCAGGATGCCAAAGACCAGTGCTACTTGCTAATCCACAGTTCATCCTCAGAGCAGCAACCTATTCCACAAAATGCCACCCTGGTCTAGGCAATTCAATCACACAATGGAACTCAAAATAGTCACTAGAGAGATCTGTGCAAAACATTAATGATAACTAATGACCTGTTTATATTTCATAATAATAACTAACCAACCTCCATCACAAACATCACAAAAAGAGTAAATACCATCCATCATTCAATAGTCTAAACTGTCAAGAGAGAAAGAAATGGGAATTAGAGGCCCATCCACCAAAACCCATTAGCCATCTTAAGTGAATCCCTTCTATACATTGATTTAGAAAGAAAGGGCGGAGGAAAATGACTGCAGCCACTATCACTAAAAATGAATGAGCTGAAAAAAGATGGCAGTTGAGTTTACTAAAAGCTTAATTCTTGACAAAGGCAGGTAAATGAAAGAATGATGTAAAAGAGTGAGAAGTTAGAACAGACAAATCCCCCCCACAAGTTGTATGGTTACAATTATTCAATCACAACAAAACGTAGTTGATACATTCTTAAATGCAAAAATGGATCTTTGACATCGATAAAGCCAGTAAGAGAAGAACACGACTCTGACTTTTCAATGTGGACAGAACATAAGGAAGAGTCCAAGAAGATTTGAAAAATAGCACAAAAACCCAGATTGAAATTTTTTTTCACAAACAAATTGACAATCGAGTTTGATATGTTTGAAAACAAATGTCTTTGGGATTTTTTGCAAACGCTACAAGCGTTTTGTCTCTCTCTCTCTTGTTCTGACACTAGTGGGGGACCTAGGGTGATCATCTCTGGGATTTTTTGTATTGAGATTGGAGCTGTAGGAAGGACAAAGGAAGCAAGATTGGTGTTAACTTTACTATGACCCGATCAGTTTGAACCTCTTCTGCATTGCAAGATTGGTGTTAACTTTGAACCCCTTCTCCCATCCAATACCTTCAAGGTTCGAATGGTTGGAAAATATAAGACCAGATGTTGGTTAGTTGAATTAAATCTACTCTCACTGAACATGCTTGTTAGATTAAAAACTACATTGTTCCTCACTGTTCTATCTAGATAAACCCAACTCAAAAAGCCTAATTCCTTGTAAGGATTTGGTATCTACTCAATTGCCAAATCGAAGTTCTTCGAATGACATGAGTAGCTAAATATTTCACACCAAAAATGCAATAATGAAGAGGTGGAAAGATCATACATCAAATAGAAGAAGAAAGATGTCAGACAATAATAGAACAGTCGCGAAGGAATTGCACGTTTGGTGATGTTCTCCCATTTCCGGATTTTATTCAATCGCCAAACAAGCATTACGAAATGGAAATCCCAAGTCACAAAACATGTGAAACGCAATCATACAACCTTTGTGGATGTTTTGTTCTTTGATAAAAACCCTAAACAAATATTGTGTTTGAAATGCTACAGAAAATGTGCAAACGGTATCAACGTCCCATACCTTAGAGGTGATGTGCGATATCGGAGCAAGGTTGATCCAAAGTAGGGAAGGAAGAATGCAAAAGGAATAGCGGTGTCGACGTACCGGTGTAGAGCAAGGAGGAGGAGAGGAAAAAATGAGAATATGAAAGGGCAGGAGGGTTTCATGAAAGTGACGAAGAGTGACGGTAGCGTCGCTAATTAAAACGCTAGTGACGCTAGCATCGCTGGTTTGAAATTGGAAAAAAAAAAAACGAAACGGGGTTTGACGGACCCTGTTTGTGTGGCGCAATTTGCGAGGCGCTCATACGTGTGACGGACAATTAGTGGGTATTTTCTGGTAAAATCAATGAAAAACTTAGGGCCTAATTTAAAAAGTTTTTGGACTTGTATCCTTTTTTGAAATAAGGTAAAAACTTCAGGCATTAATTGAGAATTTTATTTTAAAAGAATAGGTATGTAAATTTGGCCCTTGGTTGAGGGGGCCAATTGTGCCCAACTTTCAAAAAGCTCTTAAAATGTAAATTTTTATTTTCTTAAAAGGCGCAAGGACTGGGTGCGGACAATACTAGTTCCCCCTCCCTGCTCACACGCTCAACAACTCAACTTGTTGATGAGCTAGTGGGGCTCACCTAATGAGAGGTCCCATTAGACTGCAAAACGGGCACTCTCCCCTATAGTCAGCCGATCTTATAAGGTTTGGCACACAACCAAATAGATTGGCCGTTAAATTGACCGTACACTCATTTTGAAAATTTGTCGGCCATTGATCAAGGGTTTAGAATGATAATCAGAGCCTCTATCACTGTAAATGGATAGGTGGGGGTCTCATTTTAGTTTAATAGAGAGTGAGATAAAAGGTGAAGAAGAGGAGGAGATAGAAGCAAGATGTCCACCTTCTCTGCTTTGATCATGTGAGTATTTCGTGGATCTCGTTTTTTATTTTCTCCCAGCCATTCTCTCTATCACTTTGTCCCTGCATCCCTCCCCCCTACCCCCCACTGTTCCTGATAGAGATTTGGGCTTGTTTCTTTCTCTCTCGCTCCGTATTTCATTTTGTATGCCCAAGTGTGTTTAAAATTGGTTCAATACATGCTCAGTATGCCCACAACCATCATTACATACATGCTCAATACGAGATCTGGGACGTCCATCATGCATTCAACTCGTGTTAGTCGTGTCCCACCATGAGATTGATTGATTTAAGATGTGCACAGTAATGTGGAGAAGGCAGATCTCATCCCAAAATATGATCACAGGCTAGACTTCTATTTTTTATTTTTCCCATTTTTATCAAGTGATCAAAGTGTCAAGACAATGCTAGGAATGTATTATTATAAAGGCTTTTTGACAAAATGCCCCTTGTAGTTTTATACTTTTTTCAATTTAGATCCTAACTTTTTAGATTTATCAATTTACCCCTTACATCAATTGATTTTGTATTTAGTTGGCCCCTCCGTCTATTAGTCGTTCAAATCAGAAACGGGACTCATAACTCCATTCAAATATATAACGGGTCAACTAAACTTTGACGTCTTTGAGACATCATAATCTCTCTCTCTCTCTCTCTCTCTCTCTCTCTCATTCATTTGTCTGTTTCTCCTTCATTTATGTTGGATTCCTGTTAGGGTTTCAAAAAAATCGTTATTTAGGTTTTGTGAATTAGGGTTTGGAATGAATGCAACTGCATTCAATCGTTGCCTCGGTTAGGGCTAGGGTTAGGGTTACGTTCTATCTATTGCACTTGCAGAGCTTTCTCTAATGGAATGTCCATTGAATCCCGCCTCGGATGACATAGTAGATCCGAGGCCCTTGCTTAGGAACACGTCTCCGAACTGGGACGACAGTGGCCGTTGACCCTCCTGGGGCCGACCTTGCGCGGCATCGCACGGTTCCTCCGCTAGGCGAGCAGCTGGCGGATCATGAAGGAGCCGTTGATGCTGGTGAGAGAGACCGCGGCGGAGCTGCTGGAAGAGCGGTAGAGCGATTGGGCGTATTTGAGGCCGGTGGTTGTTCTGGATCTTCAGTGGAATCTGGCGCTTGTGGCGACGGCAACGGCGATTCTAGTGTCGAGCGGGGACGAGAATCCATCAATGCCTTTGAGGCTTTGGATCGTGGGGTATGCTTTGCAGTGCTCGCTGTATATGGTATGTGTTTGTGTTGAGTATAGGCGCAGGCATCATCAAGTCCAAGGAGAATTGATGGAGGGTGGGAATGGGAGGAGTTCGAGTTCGAGTTCTCAGTAGGATGTGGAGGAAGATGGAGTGTATGATGCTAAGCAGACACTGGATGAGTAGACACAACATTGCCTTCCTTCCCAAATTAACTTCAGTCTTCTTTAGTCCTAGCATCGCCTTTAATCTTCGCCGCCTTCCTGCATCATTTGCCTTCTTTCTTCGTCTCCTTCTTCGTTTGCCGTCCCTTTCATCGATTGCCTGAATCGACCCTCCCAAACGAAGCAGTATGAGAAAATCTCCAACAAAAGGACAATCTCAAGCTAATGACATACGGGACGTCAACGTTTAGTTGGCCCGTTATATATTTGAATGGTGTTAATCATTCCTGTTTATGATTTGAACGGCTAATATAGGGAGGGGCCAACTAAATACAAAATCTTTTGATGTAAGGGGTAAATTGATAAATCTAATAATTTAGGGTCTAAATTGAAAAAGTATAAAATTTTATGGGGCATTCTGTCAAAAAGCCTATTATAAATTGTATATAATTACACATAAATATATGGTATATATTATTATATGGTGTATGTAATATACATGAATATATAAAACTAATCAGAGTTAGATCCATATCTCATGCATTGGAGTCAAGTGTGCAATGAACACTTAACGGGTCCAGGTCTTAGTTCACTATAGACCCGACCCATTTACATCCTAATCTTCACCTTGAAATATACGGTCGGGGTCAAGTCAGATTGGTGAATTGAACATGCTACCACCATAGTCTCAGTACCTATCACAACTCGCCAATGGGTAACACTGAGTTCATCCTAAATAAGTTTAGTCATTAAATGAGTTAAAAATGTCAACACGAACCAATATGTAAACTGAAAGAGTAAGCCAAAGGACTGAACCCTTGTAGTCAAAAGACTCAAAGCTGCAGCAGGTGGGGTTGGTGTGTTGGATGGTGAGAATGATCTCAACCCTAACACAATCGATTTTTACATTTTTAGTCATTCAAAATGTCAAACCATACCTAAGTAAATATGGTCAACCCAAAGTTAGGCACACATGCACAATCACATTGCTTAGTTACCCAAAGGATCTTCCCAAAAATAACTGCATATGGACCTCTTGCTTGATCGAATTAATAAATCCAACCAATGTATGCTTGAGTGTATAGTATTTTATAAATATATTTATATAATAATAATGTATATGTAGTTATTGTATGCAATATACTTAAATACATATATATTATACTGACTTATTGTATATAATAAAAATAAAATATATGTAATATGATGATATACTTGGTGCATCGAGTTGCATCTACTGATATGGTTTTGGTAGATAATGACATGTTTCTTTAATAGAAATCTTGATAGGAATTCACCATGTTAGGATTTTTTTGATATGATATGACACCTTGTCCCTTGGTATTTGTAAATACCATATTTTTTCACAAGCATTTCTAAATTCCAGCCACCCGAAAGGTCTCTAATGACCTTTGAGAATTCAGGAATTCCAACTCCTTTGTTTTTATTGTTGAATTTCTGGATGCTCAAGTACAAAGGAACATTTAGCCTTGTCATAAATATCTGATATTATCACAACGAAATTGGGAAAAAGACTTCTACCATTATTATATTTATATTTTACACTATAGTTATATTTAGAGAAATTTACTCAAAAAATCACAGTAGATGTCTTGTGCACCAAAAAGCCACTCATAGTTTTTTTTATAGAACAGAACCAGTCTTCTCGTCAAATATTTTTTTTTTTTTTTTGTCCCTTTTCAACTACCATCTACATCGTCACTCTTCTCTAGATATACTTCATTGCTTTGTATTCTATGGAGAGACGATATTGTCACTCATTTCAACTATCAAATTTAGCATCATATTTTGTTGGGCAACGATGTCGTCACTCGTTTCAATCGTCAAGCTTGACATCATATTTTGTTGGGCAACGATGTCGTCGCACATCCTTAATTTGAAAAAAAGATTCATTACATTCACTATATTTTGCACACGCACTACATGCTTCATACAAATAATTTTTTGAAATTCAAACCATCATACATCCACTACATGCTTCACTATAGGCATAATTACAAACTATGAAATACAAGTTCAAAAGCTTCATATTCAAACAATTATCATCACTTTTATCCAACAACACCATAATATGCATAACACCAAAATAATCTAAATTAATTACATACTAATTAATAATGTCTGGTCACACAGATCATGTTCCACTTCTAATTTATCTTCAACTCTAGTTTCTTTTTAGATACCACAGATTGGTGTTTGAAGTTAAAATTGCAAGTGAATCTTTTTCACTAAACACCAAACCGTTGACATCATTGGAACTCATTTGGAAGAGAAAGATCAAAGCCACATAGAGAAAAAAGGATAGATTTGGTCAATTCTTAGACCGGATTGCTATTTTATTTTATTTATTTTCACTGCAATTCACTCTCTAGCTAAATTCAAGTATTGCATAATCAAATGTGCATTGACTGCAACCATAATTACTCTATCAACAAAAATCTCCTTTTTACCAAAAAAAAAAAAAAAAAACACAAACAAAAATCTCCTTTTAGGATTTCCCAATTTATAACATATTGGTACTGTTTCTTTTTGTATTTCAAGGTCAAAACTTATTCAAAAGTACAATTTTCAATCATTTGGATTGCAAGAAACCAAGGCTACGGAATATTGTTGATGTGACTCTCTAATTCTCTACCATTGGATAAAGTTTTTTTGTTTCCAACATGAGTGGAAAACAACTACATATCTCAACAGGGCACCACCCCAAGTGATATTGTGGAACTAGAAGACATGTTGGGTGGTCCCTCTACACCAGCGGTGCAAGTTTAATTTCAATGGATCTCTCAACACTTTCTGTGATGTTTGGTATTATTGGGGACATCATTCACTTAATCTTCCAATACTAAGAGTGCATAAACAAACTCTCTTTTGTTGATTGTTCCTTCTCTACACCATCATCTACTCATTCTAATTATTCACCATGGAAAAGATGCAGTGACATTGTTCGATCATAAATAACACCAACAATGCTATCTATAGTACTATTGTCCAAATTTTAACCTAGTTAATAAGGGGGGAAATACAAGGAATGATTGATGGGTTGATTCATTGTAAAAAAACATGTGTAGGCATGAAGATTAATAATTTTAGAATGCGATATTGGAAAGGGGTTGAAGGAAAAAGTAAGAAGAAAAAGAATTCTACACTAATTGTCATTTTGGAAAATAAACATTGGGAAGACAACAAGAAAAATACCTCCACATGATAAGATACTCGAATCTATGATGCTTCAATCCAAAAGAGGTTGAAAAACGACTTTTGGGGTTACGTTGCATACTGTTGAGCTAGGAGACAACGAAATTGCGAGACGAGGGAAAACGATGGGGAGGAAGAAAGGGAAAAAAGAAGTTTGTGGGTTTTGTAAGGCTTAAATGAGCAACAACATTGTCGCTGAATGAAAACTTTAATTAAAAAAAAAGAAAAAAAGAAAAAACAAACAAAAGACCACTTTCATGTCATGTGAACTAATGGGGCCTTTTTTGTTTAGTGGCCATCTAAGGTGATTTTTTGTCTAATTTCCTCTTATACTTAACACTATGGCCTAATTTTAACTAGTTTTGATATTATTGATTTTTTCACCATTTTCCTGATAAAATATCTATAGAAAAATTTCAAAACTACCTATGTTTTGGCCAAAAATGAAAAAAGGTTTGAAAACCAATAATATAAAAAATGTACCCAAGTTTAATTTTCAGACATCTTTCAAAGTGGTCCTTACCTTTAAGTTATCAAGCCGTTAAAAGCAAGCAAATACGATCAACATGTAGCAATCTTTATAACCTCGGCCCTCAAATATGATCAACATGTAGCAATCTTTATAACCTCGACCCAGCTAACTCATTTGCAATTAACTTCCACGGAGCAATAAAGTGAAAACAATAAACAATAGGTTTGGTTTTTTTTTTTTTTAATATATAGAAATTATGATGTATTAGTGAGCTAAATTTGATTGGTGATGATAGTATTATGTTTCCGGTTGGCGCACTTTTGGCGACACACTTTTTCGAAATTGCGACCAGTTGACTATGTACTATATATTAAGTTTTTTCAACTAATTGCTCCTACCAAAACATCAAGGCGTTAATAGAGACATCATAAATACTTTTCAATAGATAGTAACGGTGGAAAACACTGCAGGGCATTCAAATGTTCAACATGGTTGATATAGTCCTTGATATAATGGCTAACTAACTGGGCATGTTTAAATGAGGGAGAATGTTGGATAGGGCACATTTGGGGCTAAGTTAGTGACAAAAGTTCCTAATTATTTGGGCTTTTAACTTAGAACTTTCGCGATGAGGGAGCATTCAAGTCATTCTACATCTTTCTTTGAGATCATAAAAAAAAGTTAAGTCCATCTTTGAGAACATTCTACATCTTTCAACTCATTTGAAAGACACATAAAAAAAGTTAGAAACATCTTAAATATTATCAATCCATTGAACCTCTTTGGATAATTAGGTCAAAAATATTAAGCACAATTTTTTTTTTTTTTTGTTATTTGTGAGCATAGTTTAGCCACAAAAGTAGGACAATAACTCTTTTTATCATCAGCCCTGCTATTTGTCCCGAATGGGTGTCCCGAAATTGGGACTGAACCCATGTGGAGGATTTAAAAAAGTGCCCTATGACTGTTTCAAAGTGGGGGAGATTCAAAGATGGTCCAATGATAGTCTTCCACATAGGATCAGTCCCAAAATCGGGACGTCCCAATCAAGACAAATAGACTTTTTGTTTTATCATAGGGGACTTCAATGAGGTGTTAGAGAAAGATGAAAAATGGGGTGGTAATCCTGGCCAAGGCAAAACGCTATGTTGAATGCATAGATATTTTAAACATGATGGATTTAGGATGGTTGGGGCCTTCCTTTACTTGGACAAATAAAAGGAAATGATTTGCTCATATTAAAGAGAGATTGGACAAAGCAGTTGGCAATGTCGAACGACGAATAAAATTCCCCGATGCCATGATTCAGGTTTTATTGGCTATAAGCTCCGATCACTCACCTCTTTTATTTACCCTTAATTCCAAAGGCCCCAAGGTATGCCGCCCCTTTAGATATTTCAATATGTGGCCCAAGGATAAAAGCTGTCAAGACTTAATTAAGAATTCTTGGCATGTTAGTAGAACTATATATTGTAAGACCTTAGAAAGCGGAATAAAACTAGCTTTG
The DNA here is from genome assembly GCA_028538565.1 of Umbellularia californica. NCBI lineage: Eukaryota > Viridiplantae > Streptophyta > Magnoliopsida > Laurales > Lauraceae > Umbellularia > Umbellularia californica. The sequence goes on along the minus strand of JAPQWN010000003.1, from coordinate 93,147,353 downwards.
GAAAAATTGAAAATAACATCCCGAAGACTAGACTAGAGTTAGAGAGTGTTCAAAGGGAAGTGCCTTGTCTTGAAAATATTAATAAAGAAATTGAATTTACCACTAAACTTGAAGAATTTTTAACTAGGGAAGAGGACAAGTGGAGACAAAAATCTAGAGAGGTTTGGCTTAAGGAAGGGGAAAGGAACATAAATTTTTTTCATACTAGTACGATCAACAAAAGAAGAATTAATAAAATTGACAGGATTAAAAATGATCAAGGTACCTGGTTGGAAGATAGAGACAACATTGGTTCTGAAATTTATAGACAACTTACTATCACGTTATCTTCTAAAGGTCCTAGAAGCCTTCACTCTGTAAGAGAAGTTATCAAGCCAATTCTTACCTATGAGGATAACAATACTTTAATTTCCATTCCAACAATTGAAGAAATCAAGTTTGCTCTCTTCCAAATAGGAGCAAAAGGCCCCAGGACCGGATGGGTACCCCGCAAATTTTTTCCAACATATGTGGGGGATAGTTGGACAAGATATGATTTTCTTAGTTAAGAATTTTTTTTAGTTGTAAACTTCCTTTAAATAGAATCAACAAAACTTTTATTGTGTTAATTCCAAAAAAAACCTCCCCTCAGAATGTTGGTGACCTCAGGCCCATAGGTCTTTGTAATGTGATATATAAAATAATATCTAAAGTGGTGGCCAATAGACTGAAACTTGTTCTTCACAAGATTATATGCCCTTTTCAAAGTGCTTTTATTGAAGGAAGACATATAGCTGATAATTACATCATTGCCTATGAAATCCTTCATTCCTTTAAAAAAAAGAACAAGAAAAAAAATTAATGGGCCTTAAATTACATATGTCTAAGGCCTATGATTGTATGGAATGAGACTTCTTAGTAGAAGCCTTAAATGCTTTTGGCTTTCACCAGGAGTTCATTCATATCATTAGAGGGTGCATTGAATCTGTGTCTTACGCAATCCTCCTAAATGGATCCCCTTTTGGCAATATTAACCCGACCAGAGGGTTAAGACAAGGTGACCCTCTGTCCCCTTATCTTTTTATTATTGGCATGGAGGACTTGTTGAAAATGTTTGTTAGAGTTGAGAATGAGAAAACTATTCAAGGAGTCAGAGTAGCTAAGATGGTCCCTAGTGTGTCTCATTTATTATTGCTGACGATAGTTTTATGTTTTCTGAAGCCACCCTGTCTGAGACAGGAGAGGTGAAGGAAATCCTTGATGACTATTGTGAAATCTCAGGTCAATTGATTAACTTTTCTAAGTCTGCAATTTTGTTTAGTAAAGGAGCATATGGCAAAAGATGTAAAGCGATAGCAACATTGTTCGGGGTTAGGATGGTGACAGAAAATGAAAAATATCTTGGTAACCCCATTAACTTCAAAGGTAAGAAGGGCAGGATATTTGAACCAATTTTAGATAAAGTTAGAAGCAGAATTAAAGGTTGGTAAGCCCCTCTCTTCTCCCAAGCAGGGAGAAATACCCTCATTAAGTTAGTAGCTTCATTTATTCCAGTATATAATATGTCGGTTTTAAGGCTTCCCAAATTAACCACTGAGAAGTTAGATAGGATTTATCGGAAATTTTGGTGGGGGACCGAAAGGACAAAAAGAATGTCCACACAATTAGCTGGAAAGAAATTTGTAAGCCAACCGAATGCGGCGGGTTAGGGATTAGAGAGTCGGATAGTAACAATAAGGCGTTATTGGCTCGGACATGTTGGAAGTATCTCTCTAAACCTGATCTTCTATGTACTCAAATCCTAAAAGCAAAATATTGTCCTAATAAATCCCTTTGGGAAGTTGGTATGAAAAAAGAGGGTCCTTGTTTTGGAAGGGGTTTGCTGAAACCTTAAATTTTATCAATGAAAATATAGGTTGGATAATAGGAAATGGAGAGAAGATCTCGGTTTGGAAATGCAATTGGATCCCTAGTATAAGGGGCATAAGAAAACTGTTCTTTCTAATAACTGACCCAAAAGTTGTTGTTAAGGATCTTTGGGATGACAATAGAAGTTGGAATATGCAAAAAACAGAAGAAATATTTAGTGACCCTAGGGATGTTGAGGAGGTCTCTAGCATCTATATTTCTCAACTCTCTGGTGAGGCTAAAAGAATTTGGCCTCATTCTAAAAGTGGAGAGGTTACCACTAAATCTGCTTTTAATATTATTAATAGAACTAAGGTTGACCCTCTCGTGGCTTCTACTAATTGGAAGCACTTTTGGAAGCTACTTCTTCCTCAGAGAATCTTGCTTTTTGGTTGGAAATGCTTAAGAGGCGCTATTCCTGTAAGATCTATTCTCAAATCGAGGTTTGGTTTGGCTAACTTTCCTTCTCAATGCTCCTTTTGTAAAGAGAAAGAGGAAACCATAGTTCACATTCTGTTCCATTGTGAATTTTCTAGGGAACTTTGGTTTAGATCCCACTTGGGTGCATTGACTCATAATTTAAACTGCAATAATGTATTAGATTGGTGGAATTCTGTGACAAATCAAAAGAACTCAATCCATCCACAGCTTTCAGATGCTGTCTCTCATGCCCAGTTTCTTACCTTGTGGTAGGGAATTTGGAGAGCGAGAAATGAATTGAGTGCCGAAGGGCATATCTTAACACCGAAACAAGTTTTAACTATTGCTGACCGTATGAACCTGCTTAATAAACCTGAATGCCCCTCATGCATCTCAGATCTCATTTCTTACTCTCCTAGAATTAAAATAGGGGATCTTGAGCAAATCGCCCTTCTTTTTAGCGATACGGCATTTGATGGTCATACAAGCCAATCGGCTTTCGGTTTTGCCTTGTTTTTTAATGGATCGCTTGTGGCTGCAGGGGCTTCCAAAGGACCAAAAGTCATTTTAGCTAAAGAGGCTGAAATGAGGGCACTACTCTTTGTGCTAAATGCCATCAAGGATTGCAGATTCTCGAGAGTTCGAGTTCATATGGATGCTTTAGAAGTTGTAAGAAGTATTAAGGGCAGCAATGATTGGTCTATTCAGCCTTTCGTAGGAGACATTTTGAAGTGTTTGAAGCATTTTGGTTCTTTTGAGACAGTTTTCATTCCAAGAGATTTAAATATGGTAGCCCACTATCTTGCTAAATGCGGGCAATATGGGATAAACTTTATATGGCCTCATTGTGAATAGGCCTCTGTTTATTTTCTTATTTGTGTCTGAGTTTTTTTTGTGTATTGTAGCTTGTTTGTTGGCTTCCTTTTTTCATGAAATCACCCTTTACTATACCAAAAAAAAAAAAAAAACCCCTCTTTTTTTAATATTTAAAATAAAGCATTTCTTTTTCCCCCCTTTTGAAAAATGATAGAAAAAAAAAAACATCTCTTTACCCTATATATTATATAAAGCTCCAAGTCGGGGTCTAGATTTTCTTCATTGAATGTTAATTTGTGTAATCATCTCCTACTATGTTTAGACCATGTTTGAAGAATTTATCAAGAAATTAATGAAAAGTAAATGTCAAACTAGTGAAAATCATAATGATTGAGTAGAGGAGAAACATACTTTCTATTAAAATAAATGTGTGTTGGTTGCGTGAGATAAAGTAATTTGAAGTGAGATGAGAATTCAACAAGTGGTAAAGCAACCACTTATGTTTTATGGAATATTACTTTGGGAAATATTCATGTGCATCCATCCCTCAAGACAACACAATAGGGTTGACTTATAATACATCCGAACCATCTACACACATGGAACACTCTTAAGTACACTAGACTCATTGAGTTTTCACCTATCCAAATGAATTGGACTGTTGGATTGAGGGTAAATTTGTGGGCCACGGGTGGAGAGGTTAGAGGCATGGGATTAACCCCAAATTTGATATATGGTCTCATCCTAGATTTATCTTCTCCTCCCCCACAAGTCCCATGATCAGTGGGTCCCTAGGTGGACCTTATCAAGTTTGTCCCTCCCCATATGGTGAGGGAAGGATGCACAAGAATATCTCCCACTTTTGGGAAATATTCATGTGCATCCATCCCGACAACATAGTAGGGTTGACTTATCGTACATAATTTTTAGGCAAATGGCAAAGTAAATGTAAATTTTTTAGCAGCTCAGACTTTAGTAGCCTGAGTGAGGAAATCCAAAATGCTCAAATCCACAACTTAGCTCAAAACGCCCAAAACCTATGAATTAGAAACAAACCCACATAAAGAACTCTACAGATCACAATCTAACATGCTAACAAACTCATCTAACACTAATTAATGGAAAACCCCCAATTAATAAAATCTAATCAAATGGAAGAAGCTTACCAAACAGTGAAGCTTGAAATTAGGGATGATGAAGATTGTGGGGCCCACTTGATCGATGGCCCACTGGAATAGTAGTGGTGATGGTGCTCGATGGTCCTCCGGGCAAAGAGGGGGAGGAAAGAAATCGGAAAGAATGAGAGAAAGAAACAGAGAGAGAGAGTGAAATGGGTGGGTGCTCAGTCACGTTGCAAGGAAGAGTGAATGAGGAGGAAATAAAGAAAGGAAGAAAGAGAGAATAGAAAATCAAATGGGAGATGAGATGAATGGGTGGAGAAGGGAGAGGGAAATGAGAGAAGGGGCTGCTGAGAGCGTGGAATGAGAAAGGGGAAAGGGAGATAAGGGAGAAAGCTAAGGAAGAAAGAAAGAAGAGGAGGAGGAGGAAATGGTGGCTGCGCAAGGCAAAGGAGATGAGAGGAACAAGGGAGGAAGAAGAGAAGAGAGGAAGAGAGAGAGAGAGAACCGAGGGGGAGAGGGACGTAGGGGTGAAAGTGGACCGGGCCGTCCGCGGGCGGCCCGTTATAGGCTCGGCTTGAGTTCAGCTCAAAAGACAAAAGAGCCGAGCTAGGGCCTAGTAGGAGGCCCGTTTGCTTAAACGGGCTGAGCTCGGGCTTGATGAAGCCCTGCTCGTAAGCCTTAGGGCCTACATATATAATATATATATACACTATACAGTATATAATACATATATGATATAATATAATTCATAAATCTTAAACCTTAGTTTTAATCCAATATAAATAATCCCTAAAACCTAGACACTAAATCCTAAGCACTAAATAATCCATAAACCCTAAACCTAAGCACTAAACCTTAAACCCTAATTTTAATCCAAAAAAAATAATTCCTAAACCCTAACCACTAAATAATCCATGAACCCTAAACCCTAAATCTAAGCACTAAATAATCCATAAACCCTAAACCCTAAACCTAAGCACTAAATAATCCATAAACCCTAAACCCTAAACCTAAGCACTAAACCCTAAATCGCAGTTTTAATCTTTTATCCAATATAAATAATCCCTAAACATTAGAACTGAATAATCCATAAACACTAAACCTAAGCACTAGACCCTAAACCCTAATTTCAAAATTTCAATCCAATATAAATAATACCTAAACCCTAAGCGTTAAATCCTAAATCCTAGTGCTATATCATTATAAAACGGGCCGGGCTCACGAGCAGAGCCTAGGGCCTCAATTTAGCCGGGCTCAAAGGGCCGGCCCTAGGGCCTCATAACTTAATAAGAGCCGAGTCCGAGCCAAGGTTCTTGAGGCCCAAGTTCGGACCTACTGAAAAATACTAGGGTCAAGCTTAGGGCCTGTCAAAGCCCGGCCCGGCCCGGCCCACTTTCATCCCTAAGAGGGAGTGGTGTGCAGGTGGGCGCAGGGCGGAACAGAGGAGGAAGCAGGGGAGAGGGAGAGGAAAAGGGGAGGAAGAAAAGAAAAGAGGGAGAGAGGGAGTGGTGTGCAGGTGGGCGTTGCAGCAAGTGTAGGCGAGGGGAGACAAGGGAGGAAGAATAAAAGAGGAACGGAGGGAGGAGAGTAGACAGAGGAAATAGAGAGATGGGGATCGAGGGAGAGAGAGAGCAGAGAAGAAAGAGAGAGGAGAGGGGGAATGGTGCGCGGTGTGTGCGGAGTGCAGGAAGAGGGAGGGGTGTACCTGGTGTAGGGGAGGCGTCCAGCTGCGCGAGGAGGAAGATTAAGGCTCTGCGGGTGTCCGGGGGTTGCTGCGCATGCTTGGCAGTGCTGCTATGGTCGTCTGGCGAAGGAAAATGAAGTGGGTCGTGCGCCTGTGAGAGGTTTGGAGAGGGAGGGAGAGATAGAAAGGGATGAGTGGTGAGGGTGATGGAGATGGGTTCTGGAGGGGTGCGACGGGGGTATGGGATGGTGGTGATGAGAGGAGGACGATGGAGAGGTGATGGCGATGAAGCAGGGGTAGCCGAAGATTGAGTTGGGAGAGATGTGGGAACCGTGAGGGGAATGAGTGAGGAGAGGGAAAAGAGGGAGAGAAAGAAATGAGTGAGAAGAGGGAAAAGAGGGCTTTTGGAGGCGGGAGAGGGAAAAAAGATATTTGCCGACGTTTATATTAAACGTCGGTAAAAATTATTTTATTTTTATTATTTAAAAATAAGTAAAAAAGTCAACAACCTTTACTGACGTTTTATATTAAACGTCGGTAATAAAATTTCCGACGCTAATTTTCGTCGATAAAACAAAATTTGTCAATAAAGGTCTCTGATTTTTAATTTTCCTAAAAATTAAATTAAAATTTACCGAGTTTTTACAAAAAACATCGCTAAAAGTTCATTTTACCAACGTCATAAAATTCGTCGATAATAGTCTCTAATATTTATTTTCCCGAAAATGAAGTTAATAATAAAATTGAACTTTGCCGACGGTTTTCAAGGAAACGTCGCTAAAAGTTGAAGATTGCACTTTGTTGACATTTTTTTAGTAAAATGTCGCTAAAAGTCAGCCTTTTACCGACTTTTTATATAAAACGTCGGTAAAAGTTAGGCTTTTACCGATGTTTTATAATTCGTCGGTAATAATCTCTGATTTTTTTATTTTTCTTACAAATGAAGTTAATTCCAAGATTGAACTTTGCCAACGTTTTTTTAGTAAAACGTCGCTAAAAATCAGCCTTTTACATATAAAATGTCGGTAAAAGTTAGGATTTTAATTAGTGACTACTTTATATAAAACGTCGGTAAAAAGCTGATTTTCAACAACGAAATTATATACGTCGGTAAATAATACTCTCTACCGATGAATTTATAAAAGCGTCGCAAAAAAAACGTCGCTAAAAAATGCAAGTTGTTGTAGTGACTTTTCAATTATTGTGCCTAATCAAATATAAGTAAAGTAAAATTTTTGGCTATAGGGATTACTTTCCCATAGATTTCACTCCACCTCGTGAAAAACAAACATTGCCCACATTCACCCAAATTTAATACTGACCTAATAACTATTAAACCATTTTATTTTGAAGCCTTAAAAATCATATTTTGGGCAGCATCCAAACCAAATCAAATCCTTCTCATCCCTTCTTAATGTGCACACATCAATTTGAGCATCAAATGAAGAGGTGCACCTTTATATATATCAGCACGGGTTAGATAGTAGTCGGTTTACTTCTATAGTTCTATTGACCTAGTAGCATAAGTATCTACAGTATTTTGAAGTATCATGATATTTTTATGATGTTATAAAAACACATTAGTCTCCTCATGATATCACAAGGCAAAATGCAGATGATCATGATATCATGATACTTTTATGATGTTATAAACACACACTAATTTCCTGATTATATATTTCTTTTTATTTTCTTTCAAACATGGCAAATATGCAGATAATCATGATATCATGACACTGAAATGTTAGAAAATGACAAAATTATAGAAATCCTAGTTTCCAATACTAATTTAGGGAATCCAACAAAAATTATAGAAACCCTAGTTTTCAATACTAATTGCAATGATTTTCTATTTTATTTTTAACCATTTGAAGGTTAATTTATTTTGTGTGAGAACTTTCAATATTATTTCAAGAATAACTCTAAATTTCAAAATTAGCCCAACATATCCATGGATGATAACTTTCCAAGATCAACATTGTGACAATGAACTGAATCACTGGCTGTTATCAATCAAACATATGTAAGAGGCCCCAAAATCCAAACTATGAATAGGCGTCTTTTCCATTTTTTCAAGGTAAAAGACAAATGGGAGTAGACACCACCAGTTATGTCCAACAAAGATGACATTAGCCATACCTTCTCCCTTAGTCTTCAACAAAGCAATTCCACACAATGGCAGCATCTATCCATCCTAATTCCATCTATATCCTTGCAAAACTGCCCATTCTAGCACAAGGTTTCATTTTTTTCATGTTTTTGGAGCCCATGTAATATGGTGTGAAAGATCTAATGGTATCAAAGATATATGTGAAAGATCTAATGGTGTCAAAGATATATGAAGTGTAATTGGGCCCCATTAAAGCATGTTCTAAGAGTTCTGGATTTCTGGAATTCTAGTTTGTTTTCTTCTAGGCAAAACTTCATCATTCAGACATACTAAATTAGGTGTCAACTGTTACCTGTGTACATCACTACATCTTCTCCAGATGGGGGCACATCCATGATTTCTTCTCACGCAAACTACAAGTCAAAGCCAGAATTGAATGGAGGATAGGATCAAAGATATCCCAAAGGCTAAAGATTGTTGGCGTCAAAGAAATAAACAAACATCCTGACCTCAGTGGGCCCCACTGTGAGCTTCACACGCCCCACTGACGGGAAGCGTGTGGGAACCACGCAGGGGATCCCGACTCCCACGAGGAGCCACCGGTCCAACACACTCTTTTCTAGTATAATACACCCAGGGAGCATTATTGGCTAAAGCCAATTTCGTATATCTAAGTTTTGAAGTTTTACGTGGACGTTTGTAGGAAAAAATCTAGTTTCTTTTGTACTTATTTCTCTTTTTCTTTAACTGGTAGGTGGCAAAGTCAAATCTAACTCACGCATTTTCCATCCAAAAGTTAAACTCGGCTGCTGGGCTCATTAAAAAATTATAGTAGCTCAAAATGAAAGTCCTGCCCTGACTGCAATGTCTAATGTCTGTAAAATTTATTTCAATAAGAGTATTTTATTTCAATAAGAGTTTGTTCCACCGTACAACCTCGCATTGAAGCACAATAGGTTTATGGCGGGATCAACTAGAATAAAGTCTTTTTTAGAGGCTCTGATTTTCTACGAGTGGACTACACTGTAGTTCCCGCTGCTTACCTGGTGAGTGAGAGTTATTATAGGGGTGTTTATGGGCTAGGTCAGGCCGGACTAAAGCATCTTTAGTCTCACTCTGACTTCAGAAACACATGCCTACATCAGGCCCAAGCCCAATACGGACTGCAAATGTTTGGCATGGTTCGGTCGCAGGGGGGCTCGACTTTTTTTTTTTCAATTAGCAATTTTTGGGTTCTTTAGCAATTGTTTGGACCAATTTATCCATAAATTACAACTTACAAGCACTCTTTATTCGGTGTGAGAAGGTTTTAGGCTTTCTATCACTTAATTCAAGCCCGGCACAAAAATTAAACAGGCCCCATTATATATCAAGCCTGGCCCATGAGCCACACTGCAAGATGGACAGCGGACCCGGACTCACCGATTACACATTCAGATTCCTTTCAATTTCTAGCACGTTTCTTTGATCTCTTGTGAGTATAAATACAGACGGTTGGTTGATTTGCATTTCTGTCCTAACAAAACCAAGAGAATGGAAGTTAAAAACACTGGCTTTTCTCTCTCTCTTTTGCTCTTCGTCTTCTGCTTCTTTGTTGAAGCTTTTGTTGCCGTAAATGGTCGAGCCATCGTCTCTCCCAAACCCGACCCTGCAGATGCTGCAGCCACAGCCCGCTGGTTGGCTTCTCAGAACTCGTGGGGGGTCCTAAGGTACTCTCTCTCTCTGTATCTCTCTCTCTCTCTCTCTCTCTCTCTCTCTCTCTCTCTCTATATATATATATATATATAATTCAGTTGTTGAATCTCTACTGTTCCACCCCAATTCAGTTGGGCTGGTTCTTCTGTTGGGTGTTTTTGTTTTACTGTTTTACTTACTGGGTTTCAATTCTTGATCACTTGGTTGATGATGCTTTTCATGGACAGAGAAGATTTGGGTGTTTGTACATTGTTTTCTCCAATGGGTCGGTTTGTTTGAAGGAGATTAGGGGCGAGAACAGTTGAGACTCAACAGCTGGTCATGTTTGATTTTGGGAATTTTGGTACCTATAAGTGGCTGTTTGCTATCGTTTGGTTTTACTGTATTACATAATGGGTTTTGATTGTTGATCTTTTGTCTGATGATGTTTTTCATGGCTAGAGAAAATCTGGGTGTTTTTGTTTTACTGTTTGTTCTGATTGGTCGGTTTGTTTGAAGGAGATTTGGGTGAGAGCAGTTGAGAGTTGATACCCAACGGGTGGTTGTGTGTGGTTTTGGGGATCTTTGGCGCCTATCAGTGGACTCAGATTCTAGAAGGTGGAGGAGTAGAGTTAAAGTTACTTCTTTTACTTGTGAAAATGAAGGATTAAGGAAATGTTTTAAATGAATTGAGCATAATTTGTAGGAACCTTATGTATGCCTTCATTCAATCAAATGTTATCAAATGAAATTATGAATTTCCATTCAAAGCTTTGAGTTTTAAGATGGATGGATAGATGTACTGCTTTGGGTCAAGATTTTTTTCAGCTTTAGGTAGTTTGAGGGATTGCATGATCTGAAATCTAGAAACTGAGCCTTTAGTTTGGACATTTGGTACCTTGATTTATTGGTTTAAATCATTAACTTGATGGGTGCATTTTTTGGATAGACAATAGCACAAACGTTATTGAATGTGGAGAAGTTTGACACCAAAATGGCTAATCTTGTTTTTCTTGAACTTGAGCCATCAATCTTGATATTTTCATCCAATGGATTAGATTTTTTTTTATGCTAACTGAGGGATTAGAATTTTCAAATGCGTAATGTTTTTTCAAGAATGATCCAACTCCCATGCGGCTTGCAAAATCAGTGGCCTACATCACCAAACACAGGAGAACCAAATGGTTCCTTAAGTTCAGTTTGTGTCTGTAAAGGCATTTTGTGTAATGCATTTTCTGCGGAAAAGGAATGGATAAGTGTTCTAGTTTTCCAAGGACTTCATTTTCCATAAGGAAATGCAACTTCTTTGGATTGATTTTCCGTGAATCCACGAAAAGCCTTTCTGATGGGGGAGTTTAGGAAAGGTGGAGTGATCTACAGAAAAGCAGAAGTCCGCTGACTTCCGTTTCTGCGGTGCTACATAAACATGCCTTGGGTGTCTAAGGTGAAGTAATTCTTGTAAGCAGGCAAATCTAAGTCAGTACCATTGTTGCAAAATCGCTGATGCTTATAAATTAAATTTCCACCATGTTTCTAGAGATCAGAGGGTCACTGTCACAACATTTTACTTGGAAAAAGACACGATGATAAAACTATCTACAAACACTTCTACCAACGAGAGAGAGAGAGAGAGAGATACAAGCAACGACACATCACGCGGCCGGTATTCACGAAAGACATGTTACGAAAATCGTTGTATTACCAAAATGTTTTGTTGGTGCCATTATCTTCCTGGTATTACGATTTTATGAAAATTCATTGTACCATTTGTCTTCTTATTATATAAATATATATTTTAAAAAATAACTTATTTCTACAAAATAATATCCCAAAAAACCCCCTAAAGTGGAAATCTCCTGACATTATTACAAGATGATAAATCTTGCGAATGAGATTTGTGACGGTTGGTACTTATTATGGTCTATTATGATTAGTGGTTTCTGAACCCAAATAGCCTTTCATTTTATATCTAACAGTTTTTAATACCGGGCAAGTTGGTTTGAGTCATGTCAATGACTCAGCGAGTCACAAATAAGTGGAGCCTAAAACTTGGCCACCCTTGATCTGGGTGCACATGAGTCATGTGGGTGGCTTGTCGCTTAACTCTCTCACTACATTGCTAAGCCTGGTCCTGTCACTGAGTCAATTTGCCATGTTTTCAGGCTCTGCACTGAAGCCATTATAAAATTTCTGGTTTGAGGTGGAGACATATTACATATTACAAGAATAGAATAATTTTCTACCTAATTTTTATTTTATCTTTTCCTTGCGTTGACTCCTACAGTAGGTTAGATATCTTTTCCTTGCGTTAACTCCTACAGTAGGTTAGATGGCTAAATGTATGTGGTAGGTTTCCTGCCACATTTTGTGCAATTTGAAGAGGTCCTCACTCATGCTTTTGGGAATTGAGATAACATGAAAGCATGCCCATACCATTATATTGCTAAATAAGAATTTTTTTTACAGATAACAGTTAAGTTTATTATTAACAGGAAGCACGAATGACTAAACAAAGTACCAGTACAACAAACCTTCCTTAAAGAGTACATAATGTTACATTATTCTCTGCTCATGTTGGTTAAACAAAAATTTCAGTTTTGGAGTCAGATCTTGTAAGTTTTACAGTGACATCTTTTTAAATTTTTTTATAGGAATCCTTGACGATGTCATAAAATTGGTGGTATTAAGTTTCCCTCCTTGACAACTAACACATACATGCACTTGAGTGCCCATATGGATGACCTGATGCTCACTCCTAGACTCTTCCAAGTTCAATCAAACTTGATTGAACAATATTAATGTCTCATTAAATGAAGATCTTATCGTAAGGACTAATGTGCGAGGAAGTATTCATTTAAGAGTCAGTTTAAACTCTGAAAGAATCCGACATGAGTAATCAACTCGGACATGCCCATCTTGTCCCTCAATGGTCAATTTTACTCTATTTGCATAACAAAAGCAAAATCTACTAAAATGGTTCATGCTCAAAGCTCTCGGGCAGATATGATTTTTTATAGATGGCTAGATCCCAAAGGCATCGTAGTTTGGTAGCCAGTGGTTGCCACTAGCACTGCGCGCTGCCATGTGTTCTATTTCAAAAGGCAGCAGTGATTCTAGCAATCCGCACAGTAGGGGATCTGGATCATTTTAAGGAATAGAGAAAACAGCTGAAGCTTCTTTTCAAGAGCAAAAATGACATTTTTATGGAGATGAGAATCCCACTTAATGGCTACAATGTCTGCTGCTAGTTGAGGGACTTGGTTGGAAATATTTTTGAATATTAGGAGTCTTTCTAAGAATACATTTTTCCTTCGGACTTTTTATTGAAAAAAAGTATATCTCCTATTTTTATAGATGCCTTGATGCCCTAAAATATCATAAGATTGATTCACTTTGAAAGAATTGTTATTTGGTGCCAATCTCTGCCTTGTCAAGATGGTTGAAGCCTATGGTTTAGACCATTAGGTCATGGGTTCGAGATATGGCACCAACAAACAAAAAAAGAATTGTTATTTGGTAGCAGGAATATGTTCTCTGATATTTTCTTATGATCTTCTGTTTTAAGAATTTTATTGGTCATTATAGTGACAAAGCTATATAGCTAGCTGCTCTCTGTGTTATTATATAATGCAAACTGCATTAGCTAATGTAATGTGTTTTTGTGCCTGCAGCACCATCTCACAAGACTTAGGAGGAGCTCCATTTGGGTAACTGGTTTTTTCTTTCTTTCTTTTGTTCTTGTTAAGTGATATAGAGTGAAGCTAATTTCTTTATAAAACCATTTAAAACATTTTCAGGGGAATATGATCACATTAGAGAGTACAAAAAAAGAGTGTGTGATGTGATTTGCATGATGCAAACCATTTATGTGGTTATTACTTAACACTTAGTAGTATGTTCATTTCCTGATGAAGAATTGCGTTACATCACTGACATCACGGTCTGAAAACACATGCAGAAATGTAGTTTCTTTTAGCGATGGTTTACCTGGTCATGGTCGTGGCATCCCTTACTTCTACTTGACACCTCTCGATCCTACTGCAAGAAATGCTTTAAAGGACGAAAGAGCTTCATTTAGCATCAGCGAACATCCTCTTGGAACTTGTGGCAAGACGGATCCTGAGAACCCAACTTGTTCAAAGCTCACTTTAAATGGAAAGGTATGCATTGAAAATTTAAATACGTTTGCAACTGACTTAAAAGTGGCTGCAAATTCCTTATCACATGGTGAATTTCTTTGTTTAGTGGACTGTCCATTCAGTGATGGTCCGAGGGAATTTTCCTTGCAGGGGAAATTTTTTTTGGGGACCAACTTGTGAATCATTATCTATGTTTTGCATATCTGTGGACTATAGAATTTAAATGACATGGAACTAGGATACCTGATTTTGCCAGCACTTCCATAGGATTATATATAATACTACTTGCCACCTGCTTATATAACTAACAGTTTAGTCCATAAATAAAAATATTGACACACTTCACAAACTCTATATAAATAATGATGTGAAAGAAGAGAGGGATCAAATTTGGTTTTGCCCATCATCAATGCTATGGAGCATTCAATGACTTATTTTCTGGAACTGATCATGTTTGCTGTAATCTGTCATGAATATTTATTTAGTCCATCACATTCGCTACATTGCAGCTCTTCTAATGGATTCAGAAATACAGCTGTGGTGCAGCTTGAAAAGACCTATCCAGTTGTTCAATGACTACTTAAGCTCTTTGGGACCTCTCCCAACATTCCCATATCCAAGAATTACCCCTGTACATGGGCCTTCTGTGGGTGCTCGACTAATCATAATGTGATTACTTTGGCTTCTACTTTGGCTCTCATACTATACCATGCATTTTTCCGTAAGCTGTTAGCGAGTAACTGCATCATATAGTGTGAGAGGAGGTATGCTGAGACCATGTGTGTCTCTCTCTCTGTGGCTCCATACACAGCCATGTGTGCTAGATCTAATCCTACTGTGTAGATTATTTGGCTTAAACAATAGTCCAGCCCTCAGGTGGAACGGCAGAACTTTTTTATGAACTATGTCATACATGTGTGGATGTTCCTGTTTTTGGTTATGGCACGTACACAATGGGCTCATGTGATGGATGGCATTTTCCATTGATGGGCTCTGGAGTCTGTATTCAACTCTGGCAAAATTCATGAGAGATAGCATCTCTGTATTGCAGGACATAGCAGTTGAAGTGATTGTTGCCTTCTATCCCTATTTCTGGCAATTTATGCCAATGGAACATCCTATCCTTTCTGAGAACGTATGCTGAGACCCTGAATCATTGACAAAAATATTGCTCCTGGATTTTCTTTCTTGCTTCCCCCCCCACCCCCCCAGCCACCCCTCCTCGGGCTACATAGAGAACTCAAACCCACACATTCACACTTATGTCCCTGCCCAGCTAAGCCCGGTTGTTTTCAAATTTGGGGGTTTCCTTGGCATATTGTCAGGAAAATGTTGGAGAAAATAAAATTAATTTTTAATTAACTATTAATATATATAATAGTGTTAAAATTATTTTTACAGAAATTTCATATTATTTTCATTCTTTTTCTGATATTATCATTATTTTATATTTTTCTGATATTTTGAAAATATCACAATATTATGTGGAAAGTGCCTTATCGTGATGTTTTCAAAATGTCACCAATATAGTTGTGACATTGCCCTGAAGTGCATACAGAAACTTGATACATTTACTATTACTTAAAATTTTCTAATTTCAGTTGCTTCTGATTAAACATTTACTATTACTTAAAAATTTCTAATTTCGGTTGCTTCTGATTAAACCTGAGGCCGCTTGACATTTCAGTTAAAGTTGATTGATGGCAAATCCAAGGAAGCAGAATATGCCCAACGTGCTTTGTTTACAAAGCATCCTGAGATGAAGGGTAAGAGAATATCATTATATAAAGCTAGTCCTCTTTCCTTTTAGCTATGCGGTCTTCTACAATAACATGACATTGGATTCACAGAAGCTCACAGTTATTTCTTTTCTGCCTTTGGTGGTTGACTGACAGACTGGCCTGAGGATCATAACTTCCAGATCTTCAAACTAGTCATCGAGAACATATTTTTGATCGACTGGTTTGGTGGTGCAAAGCCTCTCACAGTGGCTGAATACCTGCGTTATGGAATGTGAGTAGCATGAGCAATAATACTACTGTACCTCTCAAAAAAGATTAAATAAATAAATAAATAAAATTAGGTTTGCAGTTTAAGTGGTTCCTGCATGGTTGGGCTTGGAATTTTCATTCACTGATTGGCTATGATGCACAGACACTTTGAAATGGGCAACGTATCGTGTCGTATCGTATCCGATACTTCACTTTTTATGTGTAAAATACGTATCCTTGCCGTGTCTATGGCGTATCCACGCTGTATCTGGGCATCATAGCTGATTGGTTTCTTTTCCCACACAATGGGAATGTTCCATCTTTACAGGGATCAACAGCACTCGATAGAATTGTTGCGATAAACCTTGTCACACCTAGTATCTTGTTTTCACAATATTATTGTGTTGTATGCATATATGTATAATGTGAATTCCATTGTTGGTTGCTGCATGGTTGCGCTTGAATTTTTTATTTACTGATTGGTTTCTTTTTCCTTACAATGGGCCTGTTCCATCTTTACAGGTATCAACGCGCGATATAATTGTTGTGATAAACTTTATCACGTCCAGTATTTTGTTTTCGCAAAGTCATTGTGTGGTATATCATATGTAAAAATGTATAATGTGAATTCCTTTGTTTATAAACAACAAAGGTATACATCGGTTCTCAGTCTCTTGTAATTAAGCTAATTCAAACATATGGCAAACTCCATTAATTGTACGATAATTCATTCATAATGGATGATAAAGTTGTTTCGTCAAATGTTCCTACGACTGATTGCTTCATGGATGGAAAATGTCCTTATTATATGAGATCAATGATCATGTATGTATAATTTTAAGGTATAAAAATTATAGAGCGGTGCAGTATACAAATCAAATTGATTTCCAAAAGCAATGAGCTGCCAATTATTGTTTCGATGGATCATTTTGAATTGTGAACATGTGTCAGTGAAAGAAAACAGTCAACAAATGATGGATGACTATTTTAGATTTCAAGACTACACTTCCTACATCTTAAGCAAATTTAAAAGAAAGACGTTTTCTTTTGGTTGAAGTGTAACTTATCTAAGGATTTGGCTTAAGATAGATCGGAGCAGAGAAACAAAATTCATGTAGCTAACTCCAACGTAGTTGGGGAAAGGCTTTGATGATGATGATGATTAATGATGATGACATGTTGTTCAGGCTCTTCTTCATCTCCCTTTTCTTTTACTTCTAAGATCATGGAATGTAGTATTTTACCATTTGAATTTGTTGATAGTCTTCCTTACTTGGGTATGCTTCCAATCTGTTGGTGCCACTATTTCCGAGAAAGTACAGAAATTTTCAAGTGTAGAAGCATGGCTTGAAGTCATTCTCCTTTTGACACTTCTGTCCTCCAATTGGGGGTTTAGTGGAAATTGATACAGCAGGTTTTAGGCCTACCCACACCAGGATTATAGCCCATGTTTCAGTCTTTCTAATTGCTGAAAAATTATAGTGCATCTTGTTATTCTTTTATTGTTTTAGTGCCACTTCAGTAGAAAAGACAATGCAATGACGAGGATCATCCATAATGGGCCTTGATGTGAGGAAGGTGAGGTTATAGCCCATTTAGATTTTTGTAAATTGAATTCAAGAACTTGGTTCATGCATAAATGAGGGCTTGTGTGTTTTGATGACCAGAGTCACAACAGTTTTGTTCTTTGCCATAACCAACTACTTGTAAACAGAGCGACTACATTTACAGGTGAACTGAGTGCAGGGCAAGTAAGTTGGTGGATATGAATGGGGCCTTATCTTTTTCGCGGGAATTCTATCAGAGAAAATATGATCATGTTATGAGTTTTAGCATTGTTTTTAAGGCTCTGAGTGAGTTACTGTAATCTAATTATATAGATTAGGCAAAGAAATTTGAACTTGGCCGGATGTGGTTTTTTTTCTTTTTTGATGAGAGGCCGGACAGTCAAAATGATTGCCCACTTCAGTGGAATGTCCAGCAACAGGATTCAGTCCTCCATAACATTGAGCACATTAATGTAATCTATCCAGCAAATATTAGTTACATTATTGATATGTTACGGCGGTGCCAACTTCTATTGGAATGAAATTGAAGACACCCACCACTCAAATGACATTCATTTTGACTTTTATTTTGAATTGTTTAGATTTTTAATGGGTGAGCCCATGATCGTGTCCTAAACCATTTAGGCATCAGGAGAGTGAGTGAGACCCTTGGGGGATCTGGACATATTTGTGTAACACCTTTTGAAGAAAAAGGTTCCCCTTTTTTGGGTTCCACTAGGCACTTTTTTCTTTTTTTTTTTTTGCCCTCTCTCTTTTTCAGAAAGAAAGTTATAAACGCTAATTTTCATTAATGCTGCATAAAATCATTTCTTATAAGAGTTCCAAAGGCATAGAACACATAAGAAAATGGAAATCTACCCAAATAGTTTTTGGACTTGAACATTGGCACTTACGATTCAATCAATCATACCACCCTGTCGATGATATATGCCTAGCAAATATTTGATACTTTTATGGCACGCCCTTTTTTTTACAAGAAAAAAAAAAGTGGAAAATAGTAGTTATTCTCTTCCGCAGTCCGTTCTTTTGCGATTTGGTGTGGCACTATTTACGTGAGAAAAAAAAGATAAAAAATAATTAATTTTTCTTGTTATGCCACAAAGGAGTTATTTCTCGTGGGAGACTCAGAATCGCTTTTCCATGTAAAAAGATAAAGCGGAAATCCACATCGTCACTTTTTTGCTTCTGCATATGTTTACAATCATGCCCTCATTGCACTGGTTCCGCATCTGGGCCGTTCATAACTCTTCGATGGTTCAGATTCTGTTGGCCGAATTTTAGAACTAGCTCCAAGACTGTTCAAGTTTAAAAACACCATCGGTCATAAAATTTTCCTGAAAAAGCACGACAATCACAAGATATGTCCGGTTTGGATGGTCTTCATTTTATTTGAAAAATGAGAATAACCAGATAAAGTAGAAGTACTATTTTGAGGGCTTTAAAATCTTTGAAAGTGCCAACATATGCACCGATCAATTTAAAGGGCCACTCAAAATCAAGGGTCTACACAATTGAGGGGAGAAACTTAATTTGCTGCTACTTGTAGTGTGAGATGTGAATTGGCCAGACCGTTTATAAGTTAAGAATGATGCTACTATTTTGAAAGAACTTGATTAATAATAAAGAAGTGTTTCCAAGATCCTTTTCGTCTAAAGAATAAGATTTTCAAAAGTTTCACTTTCTAGAATTTTCCATAACATTAGCTTTCATGATCAAGATTTCAACACAACAAATCAATGAAAAGCTATGACCCTTTAGAGCATGTTTGTGTAACACTTTTCCGCGGAAAAATGGACGGTTTTCCACGGAAAATCCATTTTTCCGGTGTTTGGTGCGGAATAATTCCATGGAAATGCTTTCCTGCCTAGTCAGCATTTTCCTTGATAATGGTGGAAATGAGTTTCCTACGGGGGGTATGGGAAATGGTTATCCTCGGAAAACTTCTCCATTTTTTCCTCACTCTTGTCCATTTCAACCCAAAAACCCTACAACTCTTTCATTTTTTATTTCTTTATATAAATTATTATTTAATGTTGAATAAATACTATACATGTTATGTTATTTTTCTTCAAAAAATTATATCACCAAATAAGAAATTTTGATTTTCTATAAGGAATCCATAGCCGCACCAAACAACATTAGCACCAATTCAATGAGGAAACTCTATTCGCACCAAACATGAAACTCTAAATTCTATAGAAATCCTTTTTCGAGGTTTTTATTTCTATGAAATTTGCTAACGTAGCAATTTCTTCTTTCCGCGGAAATGGTGTGTACACAAACGTGCCCTTTATAGTGGCCCTTAGCATTGGCCCAAAACCATAATTTAAAACAATGTTAAGACAAATTAGGTTTCCTCCACTAGTCATATTTACATGTAGCTATTGCTGGAATGTGAGACTCTGTCGTTATGATTGATGGCTAATTATGTCCAATGAGGCTGATGATGAGAGTGATTTTAAATATATTCCTTTTCGTCAAGTGGACCCCACCAAATGTACCGAAACTGGGACAATAGACTTGACAAGTCACGCAAGGAGCGTGACTTGTGCTTCCTATTCTTCTTCCTGTTGCCGGTAGTACCCTCACAGAAGAACAAAAGAAACCCCTCAGACCTCTCTCCCGCTCTTTAATCTTCTTCCCCATGTTCCAGTTTCGATCTCTTCTCCCCTCTCCTTGTTTCTAGATCCTCTCTAACTCTGCAGCTGTAGAGATGTTCCTATTCTTCCTCTTCAATTTAGAAGGTAATCCCCATTTCCTTTCATTTCTTCTCATTGCCTTTTCTAGTAACTGTTCTTTGATTTCACTAATTTCAATGCCCCAGAGATGTGATTTTAGCATGTTACCTGATCTATGAGATGAATGGAAGATAACCCACATGCTAGTTTTGATTGAAATTTCTGTTCTTGCTTGTTGGTGCTGATTTTATGCTATTACTTGTGGGGGCATGCTCTTTAAACAGGATTTCGAACACTGTATCGGCGAATGACGAAATGCTAATGTTTTAGGCCGTTATTTCGGTTCCTGACTGATATTTCAGTTTGTTTTGCCCGCCACAATCCCCTCCTCGGCCCCCCCCACACCCCCAATGGAAGATTTTGAGTCTTCATTTTTCAATTGCTTTTGGGGTGTTTTGGATTTAACAAAATAACATGATTTAAAGTAAAGAAGTTGAGATTGGACGTTTTTGGGTTGGGACTAAGCTACTTAAGCCATAAATAATTGGGATTGATAATGGTCAAAACCTTTAGATGTCATTCCATATGAGTTGGTCTTGGCTGAGTCTTAGATTTATGTGCGCGGTTGATATTGTATGTATATAAAAGATAATAATTTGCTTGTTTTGGGTGGGATTTGCTCTTTCTCATTTTGATTAGATTTTTTTTTCAGATTAATTGGAAGAGGAGGATTCTCTTTTGATGGATCCATTAAAGGAAGGAGAGACAAGAAATGTGGAAGGAGATTGTGCAACCATGAACTCTACAGATAAGGAACAAGCTGTTGAAACTGATCTAGATGCATTTGTAGAACCTGCTGTGGGCATGGAATTTGAATCAGATGAAGAGGCTCATAGATTCTTTAACTCCTACGCGAAACGGGTGGGATTTAAAACTAAAATAAGGCAATCGCAGAAATCCAAGAGACTCGGTAAGTGTTTTGTGCATTTTTCCTGTAGCAAAGAGGGGTTTAAGGAAAGCAGGGAGAATGCGAGCAACGCAAGGCCAGAAACGAGATGTGGATGTTTGGCAGGTATGAAGGTTAGGTTGAATGAGTCCGGGAAATGGAAAGCGATTGAGGTTAACCTTCAGCATAATCATTTAGTTTGCCCAACTAAAGAAGGATCACTTGAGAATTTGGATGATAGATTAAGAAAAAGATTGAAATTAGGTGTAAAATCTCGCCATCGTGTACAAGTGACTTCCCAGGAAAATGTTTCAGAAGCAGAAGAATGTGAGCATCCAACAGTTGAGGAAATTGATTACCATGATCATATAACTAAGGTCAGGCAGTTGACAAAAAGCCA
Organism: Umbellularia californica; assembly: GCA_028538565.1. Classification (NCBI taxonomy): domain Eukaryota; kingdom Viridiplantae; phylum Streptophyta; class Magnoliopsida; order Laurales; family Lauraceae; genus Umbellularia; species Umbellularia californica. Next base: position 93,125,919 of record JAPQWN010000003.1, on the reverse strand, counting down.
TGAAGATACTCTCATGATGGTTCCATCACATGGAGGAGAAGAGACAGGAGATACAGAAGGGGACTGTGGAATCATTAAATCTGTGGATAAGGAACAAGCAATTGAAGGTGATCTAACGGCATGTGTAGTACCTACTGTAGGCATGGAATTTGAATTGGAGGAGGAGGCTAATAGATTCTTTATCTCCTATGCGAAACAGGTGGGGTTCAAAACAAAAATAAGGCAATCACAAAAATCTAAGAGACTCGGAAAGTGTTTTGTGCATTTTTCTTGTAGCAAAGAGGGGTTTAAGGAAACAAAGGAGACTGCAAGTAAAGGAAGACCGGATACAAGATGTGGGTGTTCTGCAGGCATGAAAGTTAGGTTGAATGATTTGGGGAAATGGAAGGTGGCTGAAGTTAACCTTCAGCACAATCATTCAGTTGGACATACTAAAGTGCATAATCATTTAAGTAGTCCAACTAAAGTGGCACCACACAAACATTTGAATGAAGATCTTAAAAAAAAATTGGAATTGTACCGATTAAAAAGAAAGAGAAGATTGGAATTGAGTGTAAAAACTCACTATCGAGTGGAAAAGAAATTTCAAAATGTTACGGATGCAGGTTGTGCGCATCTAACATTTGAAGAAGGGGATCGTCAAAATCACATCACTAATTCCAGCTCATTGAAACAAAGCCACAGTGATCCTCTCATGGTTGCTTATTTGATGGAAGGAGGAAAGACAGGATATACAGAAGGAGGCTGTGCACTTATCAACTCTGTAAACAAGGAACGTGCAGTTGAAGTTGATCAAAATGCATGTTTAGTACCACTTGTAGGCATGGAATTTGAATCAGATGAAGAAGCTCATAGATTCTTTAACTCCTATGCAAAAGAAGTAGGATTTACAACAAGAATAAGGCAATCACAAAAATCGAAGAGTTTCGGCAGGTGCTTTGTGCATTTTTGTTGTAACAGAGAGGGATTCAAAGAAACCAATGAGACTGTAAGTAAAACAAGGCCAGATACTAGATGTGGGTGTTTGGCAGGTATGAAGGTCAGGTTAAATGGATTTGGGAAATGGAAAGTGCTTGAGGTTAACCTTCATCATAATCATTTACTTAATCCAACTAAAGCAACATCGCACAGGCATTTGGATTATAAAGTTGGGAAAGGATTGAAATTAGATGAAACAACAGGCCAACAAGTCCAAAAGACTTGTGAAGATTATGTTACAGATGCAGAAGGAAATGGCCACTCAGCATTTGAGGAAAGAGATTGTCAAAATGATGCCAGTACTATTATTCAATCAGAATGGAGCCACGTTTCACTCGCTTCCTGTAAATTTACGATACTCATCTCACCAGTACAAGTTACAGTAGAGTGTTTGTATAAATATAATCGCTTGCATTTTTTTAGTAACATAGAAGAAAATGAGTTCCTCTGTGGCTCTTACCTTTCTTATTCTCCCTTCAATTTTTTGTTTCTGTAGATGGTCCTTCCATCATCCAATCCAAACCTGATCCTACTGATGTTGCTGCTGTTGCCCGTTGGTTGGTTTCTTTGAACTCGTGGGGTGTCTTAAGGTATTCCTTCTCTCTGCAATTCAGTTGTTGAGTCTCTACATCCATTCAATTCGTCTTGTTCTCCTTGTTTGGTATTTCTTTTTACTCTTTTATTCCATTCGGATTCTTTATCATCTGTTTGATGATGATGCCTCTATGGCTAAAGGAAATTTGGATATGTTTAGATGTGTCAGTTTGACCTAAGAATAAAGTGTAATATTTATTCATTTATTAGTAGTTGAGACCCAACAATAGGTTAAGTTCGATTCTTCTCATAGGCATTTATTTATCAAATTGGAAAATTGCTTTTGTAATTTTGGTAAAGCTAATTGCATGATTGGTCCAGGCAAGACTAGAACCAGCAAATGGCACACATCCTCATGAACTTGATCCTAGGGAGTCTCCTCTCATGGGAGGTGCCTTAACGAAAGTGCTGCTTATGTTGCTGGTAACCTGAGAGTTCTTCGCCAGTCATTGAAGTGAAACAAAACCATTTCAAAGTCCAAACTCCATCTTGTCATAGCTTGACTACATGTGCCTCTAACTCAGTTTATTAGGCTACAGTTGATTCATGACTTGGGAGTTGGGAGTCAAGTTAATTTTTATTAGGTGTAAAAAAATGAAATTAAAAATTAATAGATATATAAAAAATAATGACATGTCATAATTTTGAGGAACCTTAAATGGCCTATTTAACTATTCTAGGAAAACAAAAAAAAAGCCTCCGTGACACCTAATATTTTTTTAATGCTGTTACATAAAAACTCAAGGTTTGGAGTTGTAAGTAATTTAGACTACAGGTCAAAATCATTTCTTTAAGTTTTTTCTTGGGTGAGGGTTCGCATGATTTACAACCCATGATTTTACAAGTTACTTTGAGCCTGTAGTTTTTACACGTGGACTCATGATTTATTGATTCACACTATTGGCTTAATGATTAATTTTATCAATAGACAATTGCCCAAACTTTGCTTAGGTGTCGTTTGTTTGCACCCATTTACATTTGTGTATGTTACTCATACACACATTTTTTTGTGCTCATTTACGTATCACATGCGTAAATGAGGTGTGAAAATGGAGTGTGAATGGGGCCATTTTCAGCACAAAATTTACAGTGTCACACCGTCCACCTCATTTCTGCCTGCAATTGGTTGTGGGATCAAGTCCCATAAATTGCCTCCTATGTTAGATCCCATATTCTGCACTTTTGTGGGGTCCCAGACCTCAATTCATGATCCGAACCATTGGATGTTCTTTATATAAATAGTAAATATCTACATATGAAGTTTTATATCTTAGGTCCTCACATATTTTGAAAAAAAGACACGCGAAAAAAAAATAATAATAGTAAAATAAAAATTCTAAATATCTCCTTTTGATTATATTCTCTTTGTGGTCTCCTCATTCATGATCCAAACCAATCAATATTCTTATAGATGTGATAAACCCCAATGCATGAAGTTTCATATCTTAGATCCTCATGGATTTTTAGAAAATGTGAAAAATAGAAAAGCAACTTAATCTCACTTTCTAATTTTCTGCATTTGTGTGTCCCAATTCCCAAACCAAACTGTTCATTGGGCCCCAATTCATTATGCGAAAACAGTTTTGGGTTATTGGAGTGCACTAAATTTTATAAAAATTGATATAAATCCTTTCTTGCTCTATTCTTTCAGCCCCCATAGCTTTTACTCATGGGAAAGTGGTGCTTCCAAACAAACATGATAATATGTTTCACATGTAATTTATCTTACATGGTTTTCTTGGTAATCGGTTAAAATCTATCTTGATAACTTGAAGTCGGTTAGTACTATTCACCCCCTCCTCTCTTGTAATACTCAAGATTCCAAAGTTCATGGTTTTTTTTCCTATTATTTTGATATTATGTAGATAACATGTATTGAAAAATTTCTAAGGCTCTGACTAGCTCTCACAATATTGCAAAACATCTACCTTATGAATTCTATGAATTCCTGGGCTATCTTAAGACCTTGAATTGAAAAAGATTGGTGCCGAGAATCAGCTCTCAGATATACATTTTGTAAATCAACAGTTTCCAAGCATTTCAGTGACCATCACTCATATGCCTAGAGGTTAAACTGGGTTGTACTGTGCCTGCCTGTGAAAATTCACGGGCCGTGCCATGCCCAGGTTGGTTGGGGGTTGGCCCAGCACGATCCATGGCACAACTTAGGTTGTGCCGTGCTGGGCGCTTGGCCTTGCCGGGCCGCCCACATGTCTTTCCTGATTTTTTTAAAAAATTTTATATAAATTAAAAGAGATTTTATGGACTCTTAAAATATATACACAAGTATTGATGCTAATTAACAAATGAATAATTTTTTAAATTATTTTAAGTTTTGTATTTTATTTATAAAAAATCAGCCTTTTTATATAAAATGTCATCCCGAGCCATGCCACGGCACCCTGGCCCAGCACGGCACGGCCAAGGCCGTGGGCTATGTTGTGTCGTGCCGTGCCGTGCCATGGCCTAGGGCTCCCTGCCCCAGCACGTCCCATCGATTGGTTTGTGCTGGGCCGGCCTAGTCAACGCGGTCAGCGTGCTGTGCCGTGCTGTCCTGTCCAATGGCCTGTGTTTTTACGTGCTGGCCCAGGCCCGGCCCAATTTACACCCCTACATATACCTATGTACTTGGTTGCTCTCACTGGTTTATGTGAAGTTAGTGTGTTATCGAATGCAAACCATAGTTGCTTACATAATGTGTTCTTTGTTACTGCAGCACCATCTCAAGTGATATGGGAGGGGCTCCGTTTGGGTAAGTGTTTATTATTATTATTGTTTTTAATTATTTTTTGGTATTAAGTGATAGAGTGGAGCTCATTTCATTGAAACATCCATTTTAAATATTTTGAGGAGAAAGATGATTACGTAGAGAATACAACCACCTCATCTGCAGTACTTTGCCAAAGAACTTTCAATTTTGAAATGCGTGTGAATGCGATGGCTGTATCATGGAGCCATTCTGTGTTAGCATTTTGTATATAATTTTCTTGTGAAGTATTGTCACATCTCTTGACAGAACAATCTGACACAAATGTGCAGAAATGTAGTTCCCTTTAGTGATGGTATACCTGGTGATGGCCGTGGCATTCCTTACTTTTATTTGGCAAATCTGGATCCCACTACAAGAAACGCATTGAATGATGAAAGGTCTTCATTTACTATCTGCGAATTTCCACTTGGAGCTTGTGGCAGGGAAGATCAGGAGAACCTGACTTACACTGGACTTACTCTAACAGGAAAGGTATGCATTGAAAAGTCAAATATGAGTTTAACTGGTTCATAAGTGGCTGCAAATATTGCATGGTAAGTTTCTCTATTTAGTGGGCTTGCCATTAAATTGTTTGTCACCCTGCATGCTATTCCCCTTTAATCACACTTCTAAAATCACATAGCCATGTAACTTGTAAATCAATTTATGCGTTGATTTTAGCCATGGACTGTAGGCGTTAGACAAGGTTAACCTAGAATAATTGATCTTTCAACACTCCCTTCGTTTTTTTATTTGATCCGTAACTAGGAACTTTTTATTAAAGAAAGGCAACGAAGAACCAACAGCAGCCCAAAACTACAAAAATGAAGGTATATTTAGGGAAGTGTATCCGAGATGAATCATCGTTATCATCAAAGCCTTTCCCCCTTCCATCTGAGGTCAGCATTATGTGTTCTGCTTCCCAATCTCTACCCACTTCTTTTTAGGTCAAGTTCTCTTTCAACCCACAATCTAACATGCAACCTAATAAAGCGAACTCTAGATATCCATTATACAAATTCATAATCAATTAATCATAATAGAACGCAAAGATTCTTTTAGATTTGGAATTAATAATATAAATACTTAGATTTGAAATTAACAAAATTAAGAAATGATTCTCGTAAATAAATGAAAGAAGGCTGGACAAAATAAAAGTGAAATTTCTGCAATGGAGCATAGTTTTCCAACTGTGGGCTGATTGGGTTCTGGCTGAGTTGATTTCACAGTCATATACTGGATGATTGGGTAGATTGTATTCAATTTGAATGAGTTTTGGTTGAAACCCATTCAACTTGCCTGGTGGACTCACAGATAACTTGACTCGTTTTATTAGTTAGCCTAGTCCTCTTAATCCCTTTATGTTATTATATATACAACCTCCTTACTTAAGTGGATAAGAGCTTGTAGCACCGTTGGAGGATGGTCATCGTTATGGTTCAAAATAGCTGTAGCGGCCGCATTATCGGCCGTGGCCGTCAAATCTGTGTAGCGACGCTATGGTCTAAAACCTATTTGAACCAAGTAATTTAAATTTAAAATCATGTTTTTACTATTTCTTCTCCTTGATAGCCCTTCCTATGCTATTTTGAAAATAGCAACGCTATGGTCTAAAACCTATTTGAGCCAAGTAGTTTAAATTTAAAATCATATTTTTACTATTTCTTCTCCCTGATAGCCCTTCCTAAAGTTGTCTCTACCCTTATATAGTTCCAAATCACTAAAAAAAAACATAAGATTGGTTGCTATACAAGATTCGAATTTTTTTTACCACTTCAAAAATTCACACCTCTATGCCACTGCGTATCCCCAGTTCCCCACAACCGCTATGTATTGTCAATGTGAGAGACGGAACAAGAGAAAGCAATTGCTGAATGCTGTGTCCCTTTGAGGGTGGACTATCTTTCATATATGTAGGGGCTGAATGCCCTAATTACATCCAATTTACCATATCTAATCATATCTCAGATCCTAAACATTAGCTAACAAACTAAGTATGTACAAGTGTGCTTTGACTAAAATACAATGAATGGGCCTAACTGGGCCTGCGAGTTTGGGCCTCATTAACATGTATTGCCCGCTACGTAGCATTTTGGCCACTGGCCGCTACACCCACAGCAATCACTACTTTGATCCTTGGTCATCGTCACATCCATAAGGTTGCGGGTTTGATCATGATACCTATCTAAAAAAAAACTGCCTTGTGTAGTTTCATTTTTTTAATGTTTATTGAGTTGTTTTTATAAGTTTGCATGTTCCACATTTTCATTCATATGTAGTGAATACTAGAAAATAGTCAATTTTAGAGTGCAGTTTAATTTAAATTATGCAAAATTTGCATTTTTCGTATTATTTTAGCATTCTATTTTTTCCAATATTAGGAATTCCTTTTTCTTAATTTTTTTAATAATGTCTTTTCCGAAATGGAATCCCAACTTGGACATTCCACTACAAGTCTAGAATGGAATATACATGTGCTCTTGTCATCATGGAAAGGCTACTTTAAATAAAAGTGAAGGATGGAAATCCCACTTCATACTCAATGGGATTAAAGTTCTAATTTCTTTTTCAAAGGTGGAATTTCGTCTATGTATAGGGAAGTTAACAAGATTCTGCACTCATTGGCGAAGCAAGGAATAGATAGAAATTTGTTATATACAGGTCCATTGGTGTAGTTTTTGTATTCATTGGGCGAGGTTCCTTTTTTTCGCTTTAGAAGGGATTCGAACTCTCACATCCACACATACTACCCTAACCAGCTGACCAAAAGCCTGGGACATTAGGCGATGTGTTAGTATTTTCCCAGTACATTATTCTCAAACCATTCGTTCTACTGTATGCTCTTTTTCTGTTGTTGCCAATGATTTTATCTCATTACTGATAAAAAAGCGGTACCCCTAAAAAAATAAGGATAAAAAGGAAAACACAAGGAAAAACTTGTAAAAGATAAGATTAGGACACATTAGCATGGTGGATACAGTGTTACTGATAAACAAAATTACAATTTTATTAATAAAAGATGGTTGGTATGTTGTTCTTTATAAGCCTTGTCTAAAATCTGAAAATGCAAATGCAATCTACAATCAATGTGGTGTAATTTAACCAACAGTAATGGTATTTTTGGTCTATAAGAATTAAGAACCACCCAGGAAGAGAATTTTCCCAAGTAGATTTCTACAGCAATACCAATCAACCTTCAAAATCTTCAGCCATGTGATCTCACTTGTTCCCATAATCCATGGTAAAGTAGTTCATTTATTCTGTATTCGCTAAAATGGTGCATGAATGAAAGAAAAAGGAAGGAAAAAGAACAACTAATCAGTGTTTCAGTTAAAGAAGCACGATGGGACAATGTGTCTGTTTTAGTGAGATGACCATCAAGTGAAGCACTGGCCTTGTGAAATCCAATGTGTAAGTTTTATTATGCATATAATTGACATTGTTTAGATAGGATTCTTTCATAGAAAATAAAAATTAGAAATCCTGGACTTTTTCTTCTTCAGTTACTTTTCTAATTAAATTATTATCACCCATTTAAAAATGCTTTCCTAATTATAAATATATTAAAAAAGGGGTAACAAGAAAGATAGATATGGCCTCAAAGAGAGGAATGGACAATTCCCCAGACAAGAGGCTTAGGAATTAGGATAGTTGCCACGTAGTCCTTGCCATGAGAAGCAACAAGGAGGAAACTTCCATATGGGCTCGAGTTGAAGAGTATAAACTCTCTTCTCTACTTGTAAAAGGATAGATAGTGGATTCCTAATTTTTAGCATGTGGTATTTTCAGTACATGATATTTCCTATGTGCGGACTGTGATTAAGCAATGAAAGCCTCAATATTTACAAACGTGCCTTAAATATAACATTCCTTTCATTAGTTGAAGATATAAGCTAGTTACTTGCATAGTATATTGTGAGAGATGTGCTGAGCCTAACCATAGGCAGTCATGTGTGTAGATTGGGAATTCGTGTGCTACATCCTTGCTATGAACAAGTGGATGCTACAGTATAAATGGCCTGGAAACTCAGGTGGGTCCATCCCTTTGGTGGGTGCACGTGTATGTTGAATTGGGATGTTGGAAGTTTTCTATAACAGTATGAGTGGATCATCCTATATTTAGGTAGGTGCATGATTGGGGTTGCAAATAGGTATCTGATTATCCGTGTATTCAAAGTCTTCGATCCCCAATATAGTGAGTATGGAACCTATTTTTGGATCTAGGAAAATTTTTGGATTTGGATCCGGAACATGTGGATCCGGAATCTGATCCTTTTATGTTTCGACCCAAGGATCCAGATACATGATGATTACAATTCATATATTAAAAGTGTGTGTGTGTGTGTGTGTGTGGGAGATGCTCCTATGAGAGATGCTCTCACCTTACTATGAGAGATAAGGTGGGGGCCCTCACATCCATATACAATGCCAACAACTTAATTGTGAGGGCCCCACCCTATCTCTCACTTTATATGAGAGATGAGGTGGGAGCCCTCACATCCATATCCAATGCCAACAACTTAAATGTGTGGGCCCCCACTCCTATCTCTCATAGTAAGGTGAGAGGTGCTCTCACAGGAGCACCTCCCATATATATACACAGGAGCACCTCCCATATATAAATATATATATATATATATACACCTCTCACCCTAGTATGAGAGATAAGGTGGGGCCCCATCACATTTAAGTTGGGGCCCTCACATTTAAGTTGTTGGCATTGGATATGGATGTGAGGGCCTCCACTTTATCTCTCATAGTAAGGTGAGAGCATCTCTCATAAGAGCATCTCCCTATGTATATATAGGGAAATTCTCAAAAACTCCCCTTTTTCAAAAGAGGAGTTTATGCCCCTATCTAATAGCCAATGATTTGTTAGTATTTTAAGAGATCCACCTTTGTAGGAGAATATTTAGGAGAGGGAATCGGATATGTATATCACTAATGACACGTGTCACACTTTTATTGGCTAAAAGAGGGGTGTTTTTTTTTAAGAAAAATGCCTGGGGAGTTTTGTAGCGTAACTCATATATATATAGCGCCTGGGCGTTTTATAAAGCAAAATGCCCAATCAATGTGATTAACCAATCGAAAATTCTTTTCATGATGGAGTTAATGTAGGAGTTACGAGTTATGAGATGGCATCCTTACCCTCTTAGCAATAAAAGCTAGACATTGGTTTAAATCCCCAATTTTTCTTCCTCTTCAAAAAGAACAATAAGTGTCTACCAAAAGAGAGAACCGAAGAATGCCAACATATGGCTTCCTATTATCTCTCTAAAAATGCCAACTCAAGACTCCTATTTTTCTCTTTAACTCCTACTTTTTCTCAAAATGGCTCCTATTGACTTGCACTTGCATTGAATTTAGTTGTCATGAAAAAGGTGTGGCCCACATGCAGACTTGATGCATGCCCATTGATAGAATTATAGGATGGGCTGAGGATTCCAAATCACTCTTAGAAATAAATACAAGGCAGAAAGCATTAATGGCCTCTTGTTTGATAGCATTGGGAACATTTGTGGCTCATTTCAATTTTTTTATACAATGTAAGCTGAGGTGGCAGCAGTTAAGACCAATGTTGCCCCTTTTCAAATGGGGCATTTTAATGAATTTCTCATATATATATATATATTATATAGGTTTTAAGGGTCTAAATAGCTTGACTTATATTCATATTTGGTAATTTATTTAGCTTTAATCATATATCATTTAATTATCCTAATTTTATAGTTAAAAGTATTTATTTGAAGCTCTTGTATCCAAGATACTAATGCGCTCTATATCTTATATTGGATCCGGATCTAGATCGGGATCACTTCTTGTAAATTGTTGCCAGATCTTGATACAACATGTAGGTTCCATGTCGGATCTGGTTCCGGAATTGGAATTGGATTTATAAAGATGGTTCCTACCTGGATTTGGGTCCACAATGGTTCTGCCTTGGATCCAACCTGTTTGCATCCCTATGATGAATTATGTTTCTCCATTATGATCTATCTTGAGCCAAATCTTCAAATAAGTCGCACTTGTTCAAATCTATTTTTACTACCTCCATCTACATCCTTTTCGGCCTACCCCTTTCCCTTTGGTGGGCCATCAATCTGCATAGCCAAACTTTTTCTTACTGGCGTTGTTGCCGGCCTGCGTTGGACATGTCCGAACCATCTCAAAGGGATTTTTCTAATTTTATCCCCTATTGATGCTATCCCTAGATGCTCTCGAAAATGCTCATTTCTAATTTTATCCTTCCTAGTTTTACCACACATCCACCTCAATATTCTCATCACTATTGCATTCATTTTGTGCATACGTTGATTCTTGTTTGGCTAACATTCTGCTCCATAGGTAATAGCTGGTCTAATCACTGTCCTATAGAATGTTTGCTTCAATTTTGTTGGAATTCAATCACAAAGCACTCCATAAGCAAGTCTCTGCTTCAAACATCATACTTTTATCCTATGTTCAGCATCTTCATCAATCTCCCCATCCTTGCTAATTATCGAACCAAGGTAATGGAATGAATCTCTTTGTGGTATCTCTTGGGCTTAAATTCTCAGTCGTTTCAGCTCTTTGAAAATGCCCACTGAACTTGCAATCCATATATTTTGTCTTTGTACGACTTATTTTAAAACCTATGGATTATAAAGCCTCGCACCATTTCTCGAGTTTTGCATTCACACCACCTCTTGATTCATCTACTAACACTATATCATCTTCAAAAAACATACACCAAGGTATGTCCTCTTGAATATGAGCAGTTAACTCATCCATAATCATTGCAAATAGATAAGGGCTTAGAGCTGACCCCTGATGCAAACCTATGGTCATTGTGAACTCACATGTCTCACCCTATGCTTGATGATATCACTGTGAATTGATGGGCTCTGGATTTAAGCTTGGGAGTTCTTGTGTGAGCTTGTCTCTGTATCTCTGAAAGTGTACGTTGATGTAAAATGACAGGAGACATCTCAAATTTTGGCAATTTTTTTACCTTTGAAATCCTATAAAATGGTTGAAGACCTTACTTAAGAATTTTGATTTACATTTATGGCTGCATAAGCTTTTCAAATGTTGGCTCCTCAGTCCTGACTAAGCCTGCGAGTGCTTGACATTCAGTTAAAGCTTGTTGACGAGGAATCTAAGGAAGTGGAATTTGCAGAAGATGCTTTGTTCTCAAAGCATGCTGAGATGAAGAGTAAGTGAATATCATTATATAAGCGGCTTTCTTTCCCATTTCTCATAAAGTTATCTCATAATATAACATGATATAGATTCAGAGAACCTCACAGTATTTTTTTCCCTCCTCTTTGGTGGTTGACAGACTGGCCTAAGGATCAAAACTTCCAGTTCTTCAAACTAACCATTGAGAATATATTTTTGATCGACTGGTTTGGCGGCTCAAAACCTCTCGCTTTGGCTCAATACCTGCATCCTAGAATGTTAGTATGACTGGAATGCCTCTAATTATTATTATTATTATTTGTTTTGCCATTACTGGAATTCCTCTAATTGGTAACATGACAGATGCATCTAAATAACTGTAGTTCCAAATCGATCTATTTAACTAAACTAAATTATATTATCAGTTGTTGAAGTAATTGCTGAATTATTTTACTTGAGTTTTTCATGTACTGATTCATTTGTTTTTCCAACATGGAAATCTGCCATCTCTACAGGGACGAACTTTCCTTGACATCCTTGCCGTGATAAACCATGTCACTTCTGTAATGTATAATCCTTTGTTTATAGGCAACCATGGTAAGTGTCACCCTTCTCACTGTTTTACTATTATGAGTTGGATGAATAGCCTTGATGCAATTTAGGTTTCCTCCAAAGACAGTCTGTTGAAACCCTTAAGTGAAAAGAAGAGAAAAGCAGAGAAAATAGAGAAGAAAGTGGAAGAACAACTCCACAGCTTGGTTAGCCTAGGTTTCTTACTGACTGACAGGATGTCTAATCTCTACATCTTTTGTAACTTTTGCCATTGCGACTTAAATGAACTATGGTTTTTGTATAAAAATATTCATCACAATGAATGGTAAACTATGATGCCTATATATGGTAAGAACGACCAATGGGGCAGTAGGGACATGGGTTTTACACAAAAATGAAGGATCAGATATGAAACAATACGATACAGATGTGTCGACCATTTGTATGATAGATGATAAAGTTGTCTTCATAATTTTCAAGCTTCTGAGTGTTCTGTGGGGGACAAATGTCTATATTTATTATGTTTGAAAATGATATAACTAAATTGTTTTTATTTTCCTAACATTAATGATCATGTGCAACTAATTGTATTTTAAGATAGGGAAGTATACAGCTCAAAATGGCTCCACAAAGATGAGCTGGCAGTTCGTTATCAAACAATCATCCTTAAGTGTATGGTGGATGCCTTGGCTGTGGCTTACAAGAAGTTTAACTTGAACATTTTCCCTTATTTTGAACATGAATATTCTCCAAAGAAGATGGTCTTAAGACTGCTGGCTTCTGTGCATGCCTCAGCTCATGACAGGAGAAAAAATTTAGTCTTGCTCCTGCTTCCTTGTTTGTTGAAGTTGTCTGTTCAAGTAATCGCAGTCGTACATGTGCATGAACCACATCTTCCATCATCACCCTCCTTTTTCCTACCCCTTTTCTGGCCCATAACGTATCTTTCTTTAGAAACAGTGAGAATACTTCTTACAGTATTCACCGTTTTAGAGCTTCAAATATGCCTTGAACAGAAAACAAATTTCCAGTATATTCTAGAAAGACCAGGTTCCTATCTAAAGAATAAGGACCCCCTGTGTGGGGCCCACCACATGGTGGACCACAATCCTTCTCTAACATACCCCCATGAACTGGCAGGCATGTAGAAATGACACATCCACCTGTTGATCCCCGTTGTATTTTGCACAAATCCATTTTTATTTAAGTACTGGATTGTACGGACTCCAAGGCCCATTATCAATGATTCGATAATCTGATAGGAGGCATCTTTGATCCACCTTTAGTCCAAGATCCAAAAGAAGACCATTCCCTCCCCCACGCTGCCTGTGATTGGCATGCATCGGGTGGGCCATGCACCAGTAGCCTTTATCTCTCAAATAATGACAGACTCTCCAGAAAATCCCCCATATATGTAAGCATATAATAACAAAACATCTTTCTGCTCCACTTTATTTTCTCATCCACCATGATTTCGACTTGTACTACATCTTTCTGCTCCACTTTATTTTCTCATCCACCATGATTTTGACCTGTACTACGTACAAATTTTATTATTTGTTTACCTCACTTTGTTATTCTTCATTTCAGTTGATATCATCATATCCCAAGAACTATAGAAATTTCTTGAATGCAGCAGTATAGTTTTAAGTCTGACAGCTCGTTCTCTTCCTTCTCTGCAGGATCCAATCAAAGATTAACCATTTTAGTCTAGTCTGGAAATTCGAATAGATGGTCCTCTAGTTCTGAGTGTCTGCAAAGTACCCACACTGCCTACTCAGCCAGACCTGGTACCTTATGAAACGTTTGTGCAAGGTGAAGCTTCTTTTTTCCTTGGCATCCACTGGAGATCTTCCATCATCGGGTTGATCGCTTGTTCCGACCAAAATGTACTGTTTGCTAATTTCATGTAACCTTCCATTTTTTAGTTGATGTCATCCATCTGATGAGACAGCTGGTATGATTTTAGGTGAGGTGGTATTGGACTTGGAGATGTATTCTAATGCTGTTCCCATCATCCATTAATGTATGAAAGGTAGCTGGGAGGGAAGAGGGGAAAGGACACTGTCATGTGTTGTACTTTACTTTAAGAAAGTAAAATTTTCTTTTTTAAAATTTAACATTTTCTACTCTGTATGACCGAGGTAAAATGATTTTTTTTTTGTGAAATGTTGACCTGTAATTGAAGTAGAACGCAACCTGACAACAATGAAATAAGGCAATGATGATGGTGGTGATGATTTGGTTAGTTAAAGTAGAAATTCCTTAATGGTGAACTGTTAGCAGTCAGAAGGTGTTTACCATCCCAACTGCAAGGTTAGGTTTGGATCACCATAAGAGAGAGACTTCATTATCAATGTCTTTGTTGTGAGTGATGTTATGTTACCAAACAAAACCATGAAGCTACTTAGATAAAGGTGGAAAGTCCCACTCAAATATGGTCTATATGCATGTATCTTTCTCCAAGTGTTCACTCTGTCAATTTAGGCTGAAAACTTGTATTTCGGTCAAAATTGACGAAATGATCTAAATTTCCGAAATGGCCGAAATGTTACTGAGAAGTCTATCCAAACTTCAATCTTAAGGGTTATTAACAGTTATTGTTATGAAAAATTGTATTTAAACTTGATTGTAGTGAGGAATGTGCTTAAATTTTATACTTGTATCTTATAATATTATTTTATTATAATGAATTAAATACATAAATTATATGTCATATTTTGTTTTTTATTTTTCTAACATAGATGTATATTTTTATTTTATTTATTTATCCGAAACATAACTCTAAAATGTTAGACCCATTTGCCACGGCATTTCTTATTTTAGAGGCCCGACCGAAATGGGATCCAAAATGAAATTAACAACTATATTGAAACTCACAATTATTTTATGGTTTCAATGATGAGCACCTTCTATCTGTACTAAGGTCATTTGCGATGAATCCTACCATCTTCCCGTGTATTAGCATGGGATCAGGTTGCTGCGCATATCCTCAAGTTCACTCTTTAAATAAGTTTTCAGCTTTACTCATTATCAAAAGAAAGATCATCCTTATAAAAAAATCATAAGAAAGATTTAGATCTATCAAAGTAAAATTGTATGAATGCTTTGTATGGGTTGAGACGATGACACTCATAATTTAAATCGTGTTAATGTTTACCAATTTGCGGGATTTTGACTTGTGGTTATAGGGGGATATTCAAGTGCATCTATCCCTCACCATTGTGGTGAGGGACACCCCCTTTTTGGGAAGTTTCAAGTACAACAAAAAAGGGAGTGTCCCTCACCACAATGGTGAGGGATGGATGCACTTGAATATTCTCTATATATATATATATATATATTTATGGGAGATGCTCCTATGAGAGATATCTCGCACCTTATTTGAGAGATAAGGAAGGCCATTACATTTAGGTTGTTGGCATTAGATATGGATGTGAGGGCCCCCACATAATCTCTCATTTAAGGTGAGAGATATCTCTCATAGGAGCATCTCCCATATACATACATACATATATATATATATATATATGGGAGACGCTTTTGTGAGAGACACTCCCATCTTACTATGAGAGATAAAGTGGGGGCCCTCACATACATTGGATATGGATGTGAGGGCCCCCACTTTATCTTTCATAGTAAGGTGAGAGTGTCTCTTACAAGAGTGCTTCCCTATATATATTTACATTGGTGAAAAGATAAATTTTAGGGACATTACATTGGTGAAAAGATAAATTGTAGGAACATTTACTACAAAGACTCCATTAAATAGGGTAATTACAACTGAGGACCCTAAATTTTTATAATGACGGCCGAAGACCTCCAATCCAAAATCTAATATTTCATTTTGTTGTTGCCCTTGGTTAGTTGATGTCAATATAATTCTAAAAATAAAAAATAAAAAAAATGGTTTTCACCCCCAAATCAATAGCAACAGTAAAATAGAAGAAAGAGAGGTAGAAGAAGAAGGAAATCAACGTCCTACCCCTTTTTTCTCAATCAGAGTGAGAGAGATTACTCGATATCAACAAAACCCTAAACAACGGAAAACTTAATTTTTGTTGACGCTAACTGGGGGTTTTTGTTGACGTCAACAGGATTTTATGTTGATGTCGATGGATCTTCTGTCAACGTCAACAAATTCACATAGTCACTCATGCTGTTAACTGGGCATTTTTGTTGACGTCAACACAATTTTATGTTAATGTCAACGAATCTTTTATCGACATTAATAAATTCATAGGGTCACTGATTGTAATAACAGGGCATTGTTGTTGATGTCAACACAATTTTATGTTAATGTCAACGAATGTTTTGTTGATGTCAACAAACATTACTTATGATAGAATATGGAATTGGTTATGTTGACATCAACAAAAAAAAAAAAAAAGGGCAAAATGGGAAAAAAGGGAAATGATTTGAGCTGGAGGTCCTTGGCCGTCATTATAAAAGTTTAGCGTCATCAACCGTGGTTACCCTATTTAAGGGGATTTTTGTAGTAAATGTCCATAAATTTTAATTTGATTAGAGACAAGAAGGAGATTACAAAAACATCAACAGAGGAAACAATTAGTAAGCCAAAAGCGTATGTATAAGATGATTATACCAAACGGGCAAGAAAAAAAATTTTAAGTACTAAACACAGCACTTAAAAATGAGAGACACAATTCACCCAGCTAAGATAAATATGGGTCCGCAATTTTATCCATATGCTAAAAAATAACTTAGGAGGATGCATAGTGAAGTTTGATGTTTCCCTGTGGGATGAAATGGAATTAGATGAGGGTAGTTGAGAAGCATCAATTGGTTAGGCCTGGAATGAGATTTCAATGAGCTTCTGATTTCTCATATCAAACCTATAAATTGTAGTTTCAGAGCATTACAAGGTCATCCCTCTTACCTTGGAATGAATATATAATTAATTATCTGTAAACTAATTGTTTAATGTGGAGTTCCTGATAAACAATCGAACATCTAAGTTTGTCAATGAGAAATTCAGACCGCGCTCCTATTCTCCTTTCAAAATTGTGTAAAGCAAAACAAATTACACTTTTATTTGGGGAAAGCGGGATGCTTGAGGTGGAGACTAGCTTTGAAGTGGTTTGAAATGCCAACAAGATTGAAGAAAGAATTTTACAGGACAGTGATTAAACCAACTACGATCTCTAGAGTGGAATGTTAGCCAATCAAGAAGCAACATATGTACAAAATGGATGTAGCAAAGGTGAGAATATTGAGGTGGATGTGTGGTAAAAGTAGAAATGATAAAATCAGAAATGAATGCTTTCGAAAGCATTTAAAGGTAGTATCAATAGGGAGTAAAATTAGAAAAATTCGTTTGAGATGGTTTGAACATGCTTAACACAAGCCGACACGGGCACTGATAAGGAAAATTTTGGCTCTAAAGGTTGATGGCCCGCCAAAAAGAAGGGGTAGGCCAAAGAGAACATGAATGAAGTTAGTAAAAATAAATCTGAATAGGTACAACTTATTTGATAATTTGGCTAAAGATAGATCGGAACGAAGAAACATAATTCGTACAAGATAATTGGGACAAGGCTTTGATGGTGATGATGATGATTGGTTAAACACTTGTATTAAAGACACATTTTCAACTTCACAAAATATATAAATAAATAGGATTCAAAATGATGTATTTGATTAAACAATTGTCCAAAAACCAAAGAAATGATAAGAGCCCATGGCATAGTAAAATGGTCTCACTTGAGGTTGGGGATTCAAGCTACGTTACTGGTAAAAACAAAAGAAAGATACAAAAAGGATCATAAAGAATGACACTAGAAACTTTTCAATACACAAATACTGAAAGGCATTTGTGGTGTTGTTGGATATGTCCGTTGGATAATCTAATCCATTAAGAGAGGAGACCACATATGTATGAATGTATTCATCCAATTAGGGCAAAATCTCACTCTTAGGTAAAGTACACACTTTCACAAACTCTTACCTGGGAAAATGGCATGAATCCTCTAAGCAGCTTTCCCTGGATCCTACCATATGCAGTCTTACTACATTCCTCGTCAGTATACCCTGTTAGTAAAACCACAATAAAAACTAACCATGCACTCACTTTGGTAAAAGCATCTCAGTTAAGGCAAAAGGTAATGGTATCATGCATAAAGTAGGCCTCCCCCTGGATTGGCCTTGCTCGGATTCTATACATACAATTTCAAGAATGATTTTAAAGCATGGCTTTGTATCTTTTGTTCAATGGTTTCATGCATAAAGTAGGCCTCACCCTGCACTGGCCTTGCTGGGACTCCATACATACAACTTCAAGAAACAAAGATGAACATAAATAATTAATTGATGATTTTAAAGCATGGCTTTGTATCTTTTCCCAGAAAAGGATTGCCCATGGCCCATTCATGGTGGGCGCTGCCTGCCAAACAGTTCCCAGGATGCACCATCTGGATCTTTTAGGAACTCAAGTAAAAGGTATGCCTACATCAAAATTCATCATATAAAGAGTTTTGTAAGGTCACATGTATGCCTTGAAATTAGTTCTTAATACATATCTGGGAGAAAAAATTGAGAAAAAGAAAATGCCGATGTGGAAATAGCCTCACTGAAATATCTGCCAAGCAGGAAATGATCGATCATTCGCAATGGGAATATATGACATCTCAGTGCTAAAGGAATCCCACTAGATTTACAGATGGATAGCTATTATAACATAGTCATCAATCCGACGAAAGCATGAACATATCTGGTGGCTCTCCTTGAACAAAACTAGGTCATTGAGTATACTTTTTTCAGATGGACCAAGCGTATAACAAGGTGGGTCAACCATAAAAAATATGGAATGACTTCAGAGAACCAACCGCATGGTGAAGGCAGAACAGATCACAAGCTCCAGAACTTCATTAATGTGGCCTCAGCTCCAGTTTGTATGCTTGTAATTCCATAGGAGATAACATAATATTTCCCTCTTCTGCTCCATCTCCCATATGCTCACTGTACCCAAGCATGACTGGGTCATTGTGTAACAGATTCAAGGAAGTTACCTTTGCATTCAAGACCGCAAGATCCTTGAACAAATAGAACAGATTGATGGGCTCCTCTGTTAAGGTTGTGCATTGCAAACCACCCTTCCGACAGTAAGATGAGTCCCACTGTCGTCTCTGCAAGATGGCAACATGTCTAGACTCTCCAGGTACTGCCGGGGAATATTTCAATGGCTGTGGGACTTTGAAGCTTACAATATGCAAATCACACGGTAAGGAAGCTGCTAATGGGGAGAAAGAACTTGGAGGTGACTGTGCAGAGAGTTCTTCAGCTTTTTTTCCAATGAAAATGTGCATTGGGTAATTCAAGTGTGCACCCACACGGTGTGAGAGAATAGAGGGGTTGAGTGCCAATGAAGTAGATCTAGATGTTGATGCTGATATGTTGGATTCTTTTAGGATGTGGAACAGCACATTCATTGGTCGATTATCCATCACACCTTGTCCAAGACCACGCTCATCATCTTGCGTCAAACGTCGGTCCAGCATAATTTCTAGCCAACCACTCTTGAGGCTTGCTGCTCCTAGTGACTGACGAGAATGGACAGAAAACCGGCGACCATCTGAACCTTGCAAGAAGGAAAGTGAAGGCATGGGATAATAATTTCCTTGCAAAGGAATTTTAGCATAGGTCTCCCTCCGGCTCATTTGAAATCCATTCAGATCAGTATAGAAAACTCCTTCACTGTCAATGTCCGTCGTGTACCTGACAATCAATTCCTTGTCATTGAAAGCTGAGCCAAGGAGCTCAACATGGTATTCCTTTTCAATAAGAAACTGCTGAAGAGTGTTTTCTCCATTGTAGATACGAGTGCTATGGGAGATTGGAGTCTTGTCCCATGTTGTCTTTGGATAAGAGAAAGATTCTTGCACCAACAGGCCCTCTGATATTACCAGTTGCCCACCTTCTTGGGTGACAGGTTTAGCCTCCCCCACAGGTTTGAATAGGTAAGCCCCACTCCCCCAGCTTGAGTACATTCCTATTTCTTCTTTCACAACAGTTTCAGACCCATACTTATCACTTATTTGCTTCAAGTTACCAGTCATGACATCAAATGTTAGAGT
Organism: Umbellularia californica; assembly: GCA_028538565.1. Taxonomy (NCBI): domain Eukaryota; kingdom Viridiplantae; phylum Streptophyta; class Magnoliopsida; order Laurales; family Lauraceae; genus Umbellularia; species Umbellularia californica. The sequence goes on along the minus strand of JAPQWN010000003.1, from coordinate 93,105,789 downwards.
ATGATGTGAGTTCTTTATCTCTACAGTACTTGCTTCTAGTTTTGAGCAAACATAGGGAGTGGGGCAAGGTAATGAGTTGGAATTGGTGAATACTTTCAGTTTAGCAGGTATAGCCTTTTCACACCCTACAAATCCATTCACAACATAATAGGTCTGCAAACCCATGGGAGGAACCGATGCTTGCCAATATAGACGGTGCCTTCCAGTAAACATCTTGTCTTTATCATGCTGCCACTCAGGAGAAACTTGGCTTCTTACACATGACCCATTTGATTGTATGACACTGACGTCCGGTTTGTTCACAACAACCATCACAACCTCATCCCTCATTTGCTCAAGAGGATTAAAAATGACAACACGCTGCTTGTTTCCTTCTGGTACATTGATTGGCTTATGCATTGGTTGGACATCATACCTTGATCGTACCTGTTCTGGCTCAAACAGAGATGGTTGAACAGGATTCTGCTCTGGTTTCTCATGGCGAACCCCAAGTAGTACTTCAACAGCCTTAGACATGAAAATCTGCAGATCCTGTAAAGAAGTGTGCATTCGGGTTCCGTAGTCCTCAACCACATGATTTTTAGCAGTACCTGTAACTCCATCATGATGCTGAAAAAGGGCTAAGTTCCTCCTTGCAGCTGTCAACTTGTAAGAGAAACTGGCAGGGAACTTCAAACACTGCAACCTATTACAGTATCCAAGCATTAATGCAATCATCATTTCTGATGCTCGCAATGTCTGCTCCAGTACGCGATCAACAGCTTTGAAGAATGGCCTAGAAACATAATAACCACTCCAATAATCCCGTTGCCTGTCAGCATAGGTGAAGAAATCACCAGATAGCGATGGGAAACCCTCAAGTTCACCAGACCCTACTTCACCAGGTCGGGAATAATTTATTCTTTCTGCTTCCTCTCGAAGGGTTTGAAAGTAATCTTCAAGAGTACCAAACTTGGCTTCAGCATTCAAACTAGGATTAGAATTAATATAATCAAATATCATTTGATAGTTTCTAAATTGAGCTTCTGCTTCATCTGTGCTGACATAGCGAAAATCATCCCCAAGAGGCACAAGAAGTGTACTTGTCCGGTACAAAGTGGATTTTTTCTTGTATTGATCTAACAATTTTAAAGCTCTTTCCTTCACATTGCCTTGATTTGTCTCCACTGGATATTGTCTCCATGGGCAGAACTCATAACCAAATCCAGACATTCGAGCAAAGTCAAACTCACAACAAATAGCTGGCTCGGGTCCACATGTATGGGGAATATCATAAGAATAGAAGGGCATCATGTGAACAAAAATATCAGTTGTTTCATCGACATCCCAGCTCTGTCGCCATATATATTCCAAATTCTTATTCAAGGCCAGTTCTTTTTTAATCTCATAATGAGTCCTTTGTATGAGCATGTTCTTAAAACCCATGCGGCGGAGAAGATATGCCATAGTAGCTGAATACCCAAAAGGATCTATTGCCCATGCATTTTTTGGAACAATACCAATTGTATCATTTAACCACATGTTCCCCTCCATCATCTGAAAACAAGGCAGACAAATCAGAATGGAACTCACAGTGCTAATAGATTTTACAACTTTCATCGTGACAGTAAGAAAAAATGCCAGTAGCCAAGCGCCCGTACATGTTTTTTTTAGAAAATTGGATCCCAAATCTATTAGCCCCAGGACATGCTGAAAAGGGTTGATCTTATTTTGTATGAAGTCCCAAATCCAAAGAAAATTGGGCGGATAATGGGCCAGGACATGCTGAAGCTTGTCCAAAGCAGCCCATTCAGTAACAGTCCAATATCCAGGCCCCGATCCAGCCCACAACCTGAAACCCAGGCCCAGGCTCAACCCCTTTGTAAAATACGTTCGGTCTGTGTTAAATATATCAGTCTGGGCCACGCCTTTAAGCATATACAGACCGAGGCCAAAGCCCAGTAATTAAAACATAAAATTAGGCTTGGATATATCCCACAGGTTTAAGGACAGAGCCCAAATCCAGCCAAATGTGTGCCGGGATCAGCTGGCCTGGCTCATGAGGATCCCTAGGGATAGTGAATGTGAGGAGGCAGTTCAATGAAATTGACGGAATACAAGTATTGGGAAAGGAAACTTTAAACTAGACATGACAATGATGAAAGAAAAAGGAGGCTCTTCAATGATACCTGCTCTATAATAGCATAGTAATGTGAGTTGGCCTGTAAAAGAGAGAAACATTAAACATGAGAGATACATCATAAAGTGCCAATCCCATAATACGAAAAGATTACTATTAACCATTATAGTAAAAACTAGGTTTTTAATCACCAACCATCTGACATTCAAAACTTTTCATTATAATTGGTAAGAAAGAACTTTTTTTGTCCAAATGATAGCAAGAACTTTTACTAGCAACTAAATTTATATCTCAAGGGTGGGTGGATGTGCGTGCGTGTGTGTGAGGGATTATTTGGAATATACAACAGTAAAAAAGTCAAGCAAGTGCAAGAGCTTTCAGTAAAAGCAAGCAACAAATAAGGTCAAGCACCAAAGAAAACATCAAGGACAATGGGTGACAAGCCTGAGATAAAACATTATATACCAATGTTTTGAAGTTTTATGGATGAATGCGGAACTTCGTAAGCATTTGGTTGGAAAGAAAATCAGTCACAATGGCAAAGTAGTTTCAGCATGAGATGGAGCACTATAAAGCTGTGTCATAGCAACAGAAACAATATGGTTCATACAAATGACTGCATTGCATGCACGTAAAAATTAAGGGGTTGTAACGACGAAAGGAAATCAAGAAAAGAACTCACATGCATTCAGGTATTTTCCTTAATAAATACATTCTGCACTTTGGGGCAGGAGCCCATGGAGAAAAGAGTGGGATAGAGTACATTGGCATGCAAAAGGACCCTTTCTGTCATTGTCCGTCCCTAATTTAAATAGGGGCCGGAAGGACTAGGAATCAAATTCATGCGGAACAGGGCTGGCAAAACCTGACCTGACCCGACCTAACCTGTCCTGTGTATAACCCGCCTAACCTGACCCGCATAATAGACAGTCGGTCACGGGTAAGGTTTTCCTGGCCCATATATAAACAGCTCGGGCCAAGGTCAACCTGCTTGACCTGAAATTCTGTCCTTATTCAGAACCAAAACCTATTTAAGAATGTTGTTCTTTAGTCTTTACTCTTATGGTTCCTTATTTCCTCACAGTTAACTCCACTTTCACCTCTCAGGTTCCTTTCTCTCCACTTTCTTCCTTATAACTGCTACAAATATCTCCATTCTCCTGCAACTTCAACTTAGATCCAACACATCCAATTGTCCAAGTATCCCTGCAAGTAGCAACTCTACAAGTTCTACAACGGCACAACTTTTCCTGCAACTACTACAATTCTCCCAAGAAGCATCTCCAGTGTTTTCTCTTTATGTCCATGGTTCCTGCGAGTTCCTCATATTTTATGAACATCACAGATTTTTTTTCCCCGCTTACAGCATGCAAGTTCCTCATGCTTTGTTTTTATGAACATATCAATATTTTAGAGTGTTCATATAAGAAACTGGGTTTTTGAAACTCTCAGACTCCATTGCATCAGCAGAATATACATTGATTAGTGCCGAGTTACGACCATGAATTGGATCTTGGTGGACTCTGGTTTTCTTAGATTTGTACTATGCATATGGATCCAAACACTCTGCCCAAGAATCAAATAATCCATTATGAGTATTGTGTTTTTCCTTTGTTATTTTTTTCATCCTTATTTTTCTGTCATTATTTTGAATATCTGAAAATGGAAAGTTGCCCTAGATTAATGCAGTGGGTTCAACTGTAGGGCATGTGGACAGTTTGGATTTTCCAAAGGTGGGCCTTGCTTATGATTGAGTGGGCATTCCCCTCATAATGTGTTTGGAGTTTGGAGTCTGGAGTTTGGACTTTGGAGTTTCACATATGATGAACTCTTTGAGCAAGAATTTATATAGTGCTAATGCAAGAATTTATTGACCTTGGCGGCTTGGCCCCATTTTTACCAATAGAAAACCAGGTAATGCACCTCAAATAGTTGTCGAAATGAAATTGGGCTCAAGTTAAGCTTATAAGTCAGTTTGGGTCAGGTAAGGAACTATGGTTGGGTCGAACGATCCACTAGATGGATGTGTGTTAACTCAACCCACAGTAACCCGCAATGGGCATGCGGGTTGGGTTGGGTTGACCTGCCTTGAGTGCGGGTTAGGGCCATTTAATAAATGGGCTGAATGCAGGTTAGGAGTGACCCATTTAGCCAGACCAGACCCATACACCATCTCTAACACGGAGTGCTAGGCTTGGTTGTATATGTAAATTAGTTCATGCAATCAAATTCACAAAATGATTTTACAAGAATATTTCTATAGAACTCGCTTGGGTTTTGGATGACTGACTACCCACAAGAAAAGTGACTAGACGGCATGGATCTAAAAGCAGCAAGCCATTGATCTAACTGATGGGAAAATGAACATGTGATGATTGCTTCCGTACACTCAGGGATGCATGCAATGTGAGGCTAGTGATCTAAAAAAAAGGCCCAGTGATGCAAAAAAAAAAAAGAGAGACATTGCACTTAGATTGGCCTTAGGAGTCTAACAAATGAACCTAACTAGAATAAAAACTCTTGTCATACATGGCTTATAAAGGTGGGAGTGAGAAGTGGCCATAAAAGACTAATCTATGTTTCATGGATTCTTTGTAATGAACAACACATTGGTGTCAGACGCAAATCCCACACAACATGACAAATTCTTTGGCTCTCTTGTACTAATTTAAACTTTAAACATCATTTGCAGTTAATACATTATTAATATATATATATATTTGCTTTTCAAAATCTAACAAGAACAATGAAATGTTTATTACATGATTCTTTAGCATAAGATTTGAGTATCTTTTTATGAGAAAAAATAAAAATCATTGTAAATATTGTGCAGAATCCACAAATCTCATGCTATGGAATACAAGGATCAAAAACTGTGTACATGCATCAAATTCTCATACATGTACCCATGCTCAAAGCAATTTTAGGTACAAATATGTCTAGTAGTCTAATGACTAAGGCCCCATTAGTGATTGCGAAAGACCTCACAACTGATAAGTGGGTGGGCTCCCTCTCCCGTGTGTAGGCCATGGTGCGCAATACACTTGCACAATATTTGCAATGTGCCAATCTGAGAAAAGGACCAAGACATGAAAATACGTTTCTATTTTCACATGAAAGTGCCACACAAGCACTTTATGTTCTTTATTTCATTCTTTTATTTTTATTTTTTAAATGCTTTTACATGGTCGTTACAGGAACTTCCAAAAGTAGGATGACAATAACCTACCACAAGTAGGTGTAGTTAACACTGCACCAATGCAGGTCGGTGTCTTTAACACTGCACCAATGCAGGAAAGGTGCAAACTTGCTCTTACTAAAAAGTCACTTTTCTTCTTCAAAATACATCTAGGAAAAAAGAGAGAGCTTTTTTTTTTTCACTACTACATGGTACCCTCATGACTGCAAAAACCATAATATTCTAACCATTGACTATGTTTAGTCCGGAAAGTCACAAATATTGAAAACTTATATACAACAACCCAGCACCACCCTGTCCCGAAACATATGTAATAAAGTAACCATTTTCATCATTACATCTTCTAGGCCCAATTTTGAGGCCAAAAACAACAAAATTTGATTAAAAAGAGTAAAATACTATCCAGAATCTCCAATAAACTGTCTCCAGTCCTGTTTGGGTATTTGCATAACAAAATATTTACAGATTCATAGTGTCAGAATAAAATAGTACAGACTAGATAATTTTAACATTTTTGCTGCCCTAAAAAAATGCAACATAGTTTATACTGAACTGTTTAGCAGTTTCTGCATATTATAATATATGTTGAAAAAAAAAAAGTTTCAAACAACAACAATATCATAAAGTTCTTGATCACAATAGGGTTCATTATTAGATGAATAACTTTTTCTTTGTTGTGCATAATTCGTTACTTCAAAATCAATCAATGGGCCCACCTTTGAAATCCTAGATACTCAAATTCACCTTCCCACTTTGTTCAGTCATTAAGAAAGAATTTCAGTCTAATTAGTCTTATGCCCACTTTGTTCTATCATAAGGAAAATTCCGCTTTAACTGGTCTTAGACTTTGTCATAAGATTGGACATGTCTACAACACTTGATGAAAATAAGAAAAATTTCAAATCACCTGCTTTATACGTCATCAATTTGATGTTGGAAATAATTCTAATTGGGTTAAAACTTTACTTGATGATATAGTAAGGTCAGACATCTCCACCACCACCACCACAACCACCATCAACACCACCACCATCATGGACTAGGAAAAGCAGCATTTGTCAATCCTTCCTAGTGACGCCCGTGCCAACCAAACTCCATGGAGATGGTGGCAGTGATTCATCTAAAAGGGCACAATCCAGTTCTCAATCTATTTGTAGAGACTGGATTTATAAACCTTGCTGATCTATGGATGTGATAACTGTTACTATACCTATTTTCATCAGAAAATTTCGCCGTTAACTTATAGGCCCAACTTTGGAATTGCAGAACTTTTATATGTCCATGGTTCTGAATAACAGCTTTGAAAGCCATAATGGTGACTAACACCATTTCTAATGGTGCAATTATAGATGTTATTTAGAGCGACACAATTAGGGGCACTAACAAGCATGAACATGAGAACTATGTTTGGGGAGACTGAATTCTTGGTTAAAGTTGAATTGTGCCAAGGCTCAACGCTAATTCCCTATTAATTAGCCTTTCATTATAAAAAATTTAATGACAAATATCCAAGATGACGTCATGTAGTGTATGTTGTTTGCAAACGATGTGGACATGTGGCATTCATTAGTCAGACAAGAAAGCAAGTAAATGACAAGCTAGAACTTAGCTCAAATGTGCTAGAGTCAAGCGATATATAAACTTAGGGTAACGTTTTGGTGAGATGACTATATGGCCCACTTAGATAAGTGCCATTGTGCCAACCATGAAGGGCACATGGGATTGAAAGATAATGATGAGGGCTAGGTATGCAAACAAAAGAAAAAGAAAAATAAAAAAAAAAAAAAAAAAAAAACCCCATCTAATATGATTTGATATGTGAAATGGGGTATTTTTTATCCGAGCCACTACAAATATTTGTAAATGTTAACTATTGAGATGAACTGGTCAGGATGATTGGATGGGGTTGGTTTTTTGCGAATACCTAGCTCTCATCACAATTTTCAATTCCCCATTCCTTTCATGGTTGGCATTCATCTTGATGGGCCATATAAAGTCATCTCACTCATCTCACCAGAATATCATATATATAGATAGTGAGCACCTTCCACCTCGTGTCAAGTGATATTAACAGATAAAAAAATATCATTCATACATGGATTGCAACTTTAGTGGTTCTGAGAGCAGAGGTGCCTTGGTCAAAGCTGAAAACGATTCAGTATCACATTGTGATAGATTTTAAAATCTAGGGTCAATAATAGAACAAAACAATGATTTGAGCTAGTTTTAGTAAACAACATCGGCGTCAAGTGGACAAATTGGAGAAAAGCTAGTGGAGTGTTAAGTCACTGTCGAGTGCAATTATTATTATTATTTTTTTTAATTAAGGGACATTTGTACACCACAGCGATTAAACCTAATCTATTAGATGGAATTGAATAATGGGCAATGAGTAGAAGGTAAAAGTACAAGCAGCTAGGATGCACATGTTAAGACTTAAGATGTATAGGTGGATTTAGAAAAAAGGATAAGAATTAGAAATGTACACAAGAGGAAACCAATGGGTAGATTTAATAGAAGAAAAATATTTGAGATGGTTCAGGCATATATTCAAAAGGTCAAAAACAACCCTTATTCTTATACCTTAAAGCTCTACTTTCAAGAAAGAAAGTTAAATTGTGCCTTCTCCTCCAACGACGTTAGCAGATCCCTTATAAATGGTCACATTTCTCTCTTTCCTTAAAAATAGTAATGTTTCTGGATTAATTCTTATACGATAAAGCTCTATTTTCAAGAAAAAAAAGGGTCAAAATGTGGCTTCTCCTCGACCCACATCAGCAGATCCCTTATAAATGGTCGCATTTCTCTCTTTCCTTATAAGTTGTGACATTTCTAGATCAACAAGCATAATCCATTTTAAAAAAGGGAATAACGAGCATAATTTTAGGCTCTAAGATGTCTTTGCCTCTCTTTCTGTTCTTCTTTATTAAAAATATAACAGAGTGTGAGTACATGGGATCGTTCCTGGTGGGGTCCACTCGAAACAGGTCATTCAATCTGAACTTCATTAATCTTTTGTTCATCCATGTCATGAATTACCACAAGAAATAAGAATTAGGACTTAGGAGATGCTGTAAGCGCTTACTAAAATTAATAATAGTAAAGAAAAATAATACAAAATAGATTTTTTTTCAAATATTTGCCTTATCATCACGTCTTTTAGTAGTCTTGGGCCCTTAGCCCAAATCTAACTCATGAACAGACAAAGACCAAATGGTTGTATTCCTATTCGAGTCTGGGTTTTGATCCACTGCATGGGGGCCCAAATACATTTGTGTCCAGGTTCAACTCCATGATTTTCACGTCCAATGTATGTTATATATGTATTTGGATCCTAATTGTCTAAGCCCTTTATCCTGGAGCCTGGGCTTGGGCTTTCAATTCATATCAAGGGTTGGGTATATGTAGGGGGAGCAGTAGGTACTCATTTATTTGGCCGTGACCCAAGCCCCAGCCCACGAAAATAGAATTGGGACCCATTTAATTTCCACCAAACTTGGAAAACTCATCAGCCTCGACTCACCTGACTGAAAAAAACTTGACTACAAGGAGTCAATGTGATCACTCCTAAGAGTCACTTTTCATTTAAATTATTTTAAAAATATTTTTTATATAATATGCTTACAAAACAATGACGTCCAACAGTTTGGGATCCTCAGTTTGGCACTATTTTCTCAGACTACTACACTTCTTCGCTCCCACATGGATTTGGCCAAGCATTATTCGATGGCTGTCCAAAAGAACCAACCACCCTCCAAAGCAAAATCCAACAGCGTCTAGACACTGGCTTCTGGAAGGAGAGAAACTGTAGGAATATTGGCGGCGAGTTAAAGCTCTCTTGCCTCTGTAATTGAATAAGTAAAACGATGCAAATTGGGCATCTTTCTCCCTGGTGTATTTCTGTAGGTGGTAATGTAAGAGAATGGATATCCTTCCTGACGGTGGTTATGATTGTAGGGCAGTGACCTTTCCTGATTTCCTCACCTATTGTTTTTCAATTTTCTATACTCTAAAGAAATTTACAGTTACCTTGAAGAAAGAAATAACTTTTTTCTAGCATGAGGTGGCCATTTAGCAAATGGCTAGTTTCCTGTCCTTTTTCTTATCTATGGTTACCACTGCAATTCAATGATGGATGCAAGATTACATCATGGTTAACTTTACGAGTTGACTGCTACAGCATAGATTGCCATTGCCAAATAATAAGATCATAACATGCATTTCTTAACAAACAATAATTATGTATTTAAGCTAATATAATACTTGTACACATGAGGAAAATGTAGTTTGTAGAAAACCTGAACTATCTATAAGTGACCATATACAATAATATAATGCCCAAAAAAAAAAAACTCATTCCTTAACTAAGAACTATGGCATTTTAGATTCTTAGTCAGTTTTCAACCAACTAAATTATGGCATGATTGGGGCAGTTATCGTTACCTCATCATTCATCACCCAGCCACCTCCAACAATCTCTAGCTGCCCATTCTTGACTAACTTGATAAAATCTTCCTTTTTAGAAAATGAAGCATCCCTCCACCATCTCTCTAGATAAGACATCTCTTCCCAAATAAACTTGCGTCGGATATCCTACAAATGCATATAAAAATAATACTCAGCTCCCAATCAGGAGTTCTGAAACTCAATTAATAGATCATGGACCTAGTTAATTTTCAATCAGCGCCGCAGACTGCGGTTCAGGGAAACACAAACATAAATAACAAGTTAGGAAAACTGAAATCAACGGGCCCAAAAAAGGGGGAAAGAAGAGAGTTAAAAAATAAAAATAAAAATCCCTCACATCAATGGGGGCCCAAAAAAGGGGGGGAAAGAGAGTAAAAAAAAAAAAAAAAAAAAAACCTCAAATCAACTGGCCCATTTCGATGTCCTAGAAAATATCAGGACAGGAGTTATGCCTTTTCACCCAAACTACTTACCAACCCAAACCTAATTGGGAAAAACAAAAGGGTTTCCTTCTAGTAAACAAAGTAAAGTAAAAAAATAGATGAAGATCTACATGGGTTTTGAAACTGCTTGTAAAGAACCTAACAGAAGAAACTAGACAAAATCCACTACAATAACTTTCAAATTCCCAAAAGGCAAATGAGAATTTCATTTGGATAGGTGACAAGACTCTATATAACACTTGAGAACTCAATCCCAAGGCAAATAGCCAACAAGAACAGTTATGAAAATTACACTAGTTTCTTCTCAGAGAAAACTACCAATAGAAACACCACACTAACAAGCGTGTTAACCTTTCAAAACATCTCTCTCTGTGAGAGTTGTTGGGTTTCAATGATAGTTACTTTCACAATGAAACAACTGTAGTTCCCTAAGTGTTCATCACTGCCAAACACCCAATACCATTCTATCAGAAGACACAAACTATCGTATTCAGAGACTATGAAAGAAATAAAACAAACAACAACAATTACATTAAACTTTCCATTTCTCTTTGGAACCGATTCGTTTATTCGGTATTGAAGTTATAGACAACACCTTTCCACCAAAGGGCCCAAAACTGAAAAACCAAAGATGAAGATCCACAAGGCGCCATTAAATAATCATCCCATTGACTGGGAAATGATCACCCACCAATCCATCACCCCAGTAAATCAAATCCTAGGAAAGCGATGATCGCATTTCAATCACCCACCTTTCATCCTTCACTCCCCACATCTTAAAAAGCTACTTCTAATCAACCCCTATACTCTAAATTTTTAATGATTCAATTCAACCCTGCAGTCAATACAAAAAAACCCAATCCAACAAAATAACCAAAACCAGCATATAGAGTGTATATACCTTGGAGAGAGACTCCACAATAGTATCCAAGATGTGCCGGGACTGCCGCTCGTAGTACTCCTCCACAGTCAGCTTCCATCCAGGATCATTATGCGAGTGCGGAACCACGAAAACCTTCAACTTCTCCGAATCCCACTCATCTCCTCTGTAAGAAACCATCCACCCCTGCTTCCACGGCCCGCCGTCGATGTCCAAGAACTTGATCTTGTCATACAGATCCTTGGTGGTGAGGTCGACGGCGGCCTCCCTGGCGTTCCCGCCGGCGACGGGCTTCATGGAGGAGATGGGCTTGCGGGAGTGGCGATAGGCGATGGAGCCTGAGCCTCCGGCGGAGGAGGAGGTGGAGGAGGAGAGGTGGCGGAGGGGGTTGGGGATGGCGTAGCGGAAGAGGATGGCGAGGAAGAAGAGGAGGGAGAGGGAGACGGCGATGGAGAAGAAGATGTTGTTGGAGAAGAAGAGATTTCTGAGGAGATTTCTCCGGCGATGGGGTTTTCGGGTCTTGGATTTGTTGGTGCCTGGGGCGATGGAAGGGAGGAGCCCGCCGCCGCCGCCTCCGGTGGAGCTGCTGCCTCCTCGGCGGCTTCCGGCGGAGAACATGGGCATCGTTTGTATGAAGGTAAATGGGAGGAATTCGATGGGAATCGAATTCCGACCTAGGATTTGGTCTGGTGACTCTGGTCTAGGTCTAATCTATCTGTGTATTAAGGGCTCCATCTTTCTCTCTTTATTTTCAGAAGAAGAGAGTGGAGACTGGAGTTGTATGTATAAGACTTCTGTCCTATACTATTTTCTCAAAATAGTATAGGAAGATTTTAATATTTCAAAAAGGTAGAAATGTTCTTCACAATTTTTTCAATTAAGTTCTCTGTATAATTTATTCATTTCCTTTTGAGAAATGACAAAAAAAAAAAAAAAAATTTATTTTTTGCCTAATGGGGCACACTTCAACTACATTTTATGCATGGATGGTTAAAAAGAGGAGGTTTGTTTTTTTAAATGATTACGATCGACAAAATCAAAATTGCCACTTTTAAATCCTTAAAGGAAAAAAGAGGAGGAAAAGGATTTTAAAATTGTCAATGAAAACACTTCGATTGCATTTATACATGGATGGTTTAAAGATGAAGTTTTCAATGACTAAGAAAATTAGCTTCATCAAGTTGTTATAATCGCTACTTTTAAGGATGAGAAAGGTTAGAAAAAGACAAAAATATATCACAAGACAAAGGTGTTTCCTGTGTTTATTAAAAAAATTTAGTGGAGAGGCTAACCGAAAAACATACCACTAATCAATATGACGCGAAAGTGGTTCATGTGGCCACTTCTGTTTTTTTATTAAAGATTTAGACGTATAACGACGTCGTTGCATTCAAATCTATACAAATCGCAACAGAACTCATTTCCCCCATGTTCCCCTTCTTTCTCCCATCGTTTTTTCCTTTTCTCAAGCGGTTTCCTTTCCTCCTTCCTCAAAAGGTCCTACCTTGATGATTTAGTCACCCAAAAATAATCATACGATAAAGATAATTAAATAAATAAATTATATATCAAGTAACAATCTAGTAAAGCCTCCATTTTTCATATAAGATATCACATCAAAAGCACCTTAATTCAAAATTCCCTCCATCTTTTTCAAAAAAAGTCAAAAAACAAACACCTTTATCCACTAAAATACAAAAAAAAAACCTCCACTTTCTCATTTAAAAAAAAGTAAAAAAGATTCCATAACAAAAAACTAAAAATAAAATACCATTATAAAAAAATAAAATACCATTATAACCCACATATATTTTTTAATTTGTCTTCAAAATCTACTTTACTTCACTTGACTCTATTAGTTGAGTTGCCAAACTGGCCCAATAAACTTTTCTTGAAAAGTAAACATGAAACTCAGACTGTATGGTAAATAACGCATAAAAGAAGGTCAAACTTTGCTATGCCTACCTCGTTAATGGAGATCAACAACCTCCATAAGAAATATTCAATAGTAGGGGAGAGTTTTGTTGTGGTTCATTTTGATAGGGAAAACTCGCAATCGCAGATGATAAAGGTCAGAGAATATGCAGATTTGACGAATTAATGACGACGTCGACACTAACTCTCAATATTAAGCGACGACGTCATCTCTCGTTGAAAAAAGCAAAAATATTCTGTTGGGAATACCGGTTCTGTTGTATAAAAACGATGAGTACTTCTTTTGGTTGGTGGCCATCTAGGGTTTTTTTTTTTTTTTTTTTTAAGTTTTCACTTAAATCTTTATGTATCTTTTTAAAATGAGCTCAAATTCTGTACTTTTTAGAAAAAATATTTTAATCTTTTGCTTTGCCGTGGAGCTTGGAGTTGCTTTGCTGTGGTGCCTGGAGTTCCTGGAGTCAAGTCTTCAAGTTTTACTTTGTAAGCTAAGGGGTACGTGGCAAGTTATGAGCCGTACAATTGGCAGATGAGGGGGAATGGCGAATGTCGACTTCGTTTTTAGGACCTCGTCGTGGAAGATAGAGTGGGGCATTGATCGGACGGTAGAGATTGTAGCAAGGCATGTATACACTTGGTTTTGATTGCCGTTGAAATATAAATTTAAGAGGTTGGGTCGTTAAGACTGGAAACAAACCAACATTATCGATAGAAACGATGCTTCTCTTTCAGTCACACTTGTGGTAACCAACCACTTCACAACACTGATCTCCCACCTTACTAGAGTCTAAATCTTCGACAATCTAAACCGTTTAAGCTGAATATCATCCCCTCTCGTTCTACGTCCTTAAATTTCAGTTCAATAGGAGTGGGTCCCACCATCGGATTGAATGCATAATTGAGAATGTGATTGGGCATTAACATGACATTGAGTTGCTGATGTAGTGTTGTTGATCATGTTTCAGTCATGTGCTCAATCGGGTGGTAGGATCTACTCCTATTGAACCGATATTTGAGGATATATTGTTGCACGGGATCACATTCATCTTGGATGGTCTGAATTATATTATGTGGGCCCCACTGTGGAGTGCTGGACACATATTACAAAAGAAGCAGCTTGAGTGGATCCAGACTGCCTTACTGATATGAAGCATTGGCTGTTTTACACCTTAATAATATATTAGCCATTGGATTTTACTTGGACGCATTTGTAACTACATATTTCAAAGATGAAAACCAAATGGTGCATACCATTTTACTTCAAATACATTCATATCTACGTGTTTCGGACACGTACAACAGTAGATGCACTCGTTTACAGAAGAGCCCGTGACACAATGGAGAATATTATTGCGGGGTCGTGGAAAGTAGTTACAAGGGGTATATCACTTGCATTGAATTGGGCAAGGAAGCATATAATTGTCTACATGTAAGATGATCTCTCTCTTAAAATGTAAGAGATATGTATAATTTCATCATTGACGAAAGTCGTATGGTGAGTCATACAACCCACCTTTTCAGAAATCCAAACTCTCGGCGTCGTACTTCCTATGTATTAGCACTAAAACTTAAAATCTGATGTGAATGGGATCAGCCTTGGATAAATTTCATTGGGCAGGAAGTCGTCCTTATGAGCTAGAAGGACTAGGTACCAATATCGGCCATTGGCCATCTTCAATCCACTATATTAAATGGCCAGTAAAATAAAATGGATGGCCATGATATCATCAATCTGAATTTGATATTGTGGAGGACCTCATCCTAGAGATAGTATTTTTAGACTTGTACTTTAGAAGATGGATCCTGCTATTGGTTTAAATGGATCAGAGGTTCCAGATTTAGGGGATGTTGGGAAACTCAAAAAACAGACTCTTGTTTATAATTTAGAGCTTATTTATATATTAGAGCGTTTGGCAAATCTCTAATTGTATTTTCTATTTTAGAGTTTATATACAAATAGAGCTGTTACTTCAAAGGCGAGGAAGAAAAAAAAAAGATTAAAGACTTGTTTAGTTGCAAGCATATTTGACAAGATCTTTCTCATATAAAATCTGCGATAGCAACACACTTACGTCTCTCCAGAATTTCAAATGACTTTTTTGATTGAGAGAGAGTCTGTACGCTGGAATTCCAAATGATACTTTTTGCATGTAGAATTCTCAGGCATCAACTTCTTGAAATGTTAATCAGCGATTGTCATTCTAGATTTCTAGCCGTGTGGATAATATTTGAATTTCTTCAAATGCTCTAGGACAAGAAATCTTGAAATGCTTGCAACCAAACAAGCCTTCAGGGGACTATTTGTTTTGAAAATTTTTCTTAACTAAAACAGATAGAGGTGGACAATGAAAATTTTACAAGTATTTTGAATGAAAATGCACTCATAAAATTCTCAAAATGACGCAAATGGTTGGTTATACATTGTAATTCTTAAAATGTGACCCCAACTGCCACCCCCAATTACTCATGAAATTAAAGCCATTTTTTTAAATAATTTTACCAATCATGACTAATCTAAAATAAAAAAGGCTAAATCGACAGATAAATCTTTAATTGTTTCTGTGGAAGGGAGGTGCCCCAGTGGATTCGCAAGACAAGTGGATTAAATTGGCCATTTTTCAATTTTGATTTTTTTAAATTGAAAATGGATATCTGCTTACTTGGCCTTTAACAAATAGATTTCTTGTAAAAGCCTTTTTTTCATTCATGGCCTAAAAATAAGTTTAGTCAGTTAATATTATCATTGATTGATGCCGAAAGATGTCAAATGCAAGCCTGATTGCACTGGCTCACCTAGCATCATTTTGTTTAATGATGTGGACAAAATGGAGAAAAGCTATCTTGGATAAAGTGGGCCAATCAGGACATACAAATGAGCCTACTAAGTTCACATAAATAAGAACCAATGTGTAAACTACTGGCCTAGAACACAATCCAAATACAGCCCAGTCAAGTTGCAATTAGCATCCATCAAGAGGCATTAAGAAATTTGCTTCCCATAGCAATGTTATTGGCTATTGCCATCCACATCACAAACAGGAAAAAGAAAAGAATGCACTAGTCAAATTGATGATCACAAGAGATGACCAGTGAGCAATGATGTGGTTTTATGGAGAGCAGCAAAGTCCAAAGTGTTAGTTAACCATCCAACCAGCTAGCTGCCTGTAAATGGATACTAGTTGATGCAATTTTAATGAGGATGTGGACATAGGATCCCACAGGCAAGCTATTATTCTGGAATCAGCGCTGCAAAACCAACTGCTCCAAAACATCTGCCATGCATCACAAAGATTTTAAACACGTATATTGTGTGCATTTTCTCAATATCCAATGCCGCCGATAGTGCCAGTGCAGGATGCACAGCACCTCACCACCCTACATCTTATTCATGTAAACAAAACAGTATTCGATATGAATATGATTTTTGTAAGAATTCTACATTGATGTTGTTTTGGGTGAAGTAAAATGCCTAAAGCATCTCCATTGGTGAGAGAACTCACTCTTCGTCGGTGCCTGAATCTTCAGCACTAGAATCGGCTTCTTTCCCATGCTCAGTGCCATTGGCCAACTTGCCCTTGCTCTTTTGTCCATTATCATCATCGTCACTGTACTCACTCTCATAATCATTGTATCCTTCCTCCTCCTCCTCTTCTTCCTCAACCCCATCATCCCCAGTAGGCCCATCTTCTGCCAAAATAGGTCTTGATCCAGCTCGGCTCCGTTTCAAAACTTTTAATTTAAGGCTCGCCTTCTTGTCGCAACCAATCCATGCATCACACAAACAGTATGACATGAGATTATAGTTGCCCTCCGCAGGTGCCTGGAACTTACCCATCACAAGCCTTGACCCATTCCTAACTTTCTCAACTGCTTCCCTCATTGCAGCACCTATTTCCTTCACGCTTGCACCTGAGCCCTCCTTTGTCTCCTGAATAGTCTTTGAGGCAGCCGCAACAGCAGCCGCTTCATCCATAAAACTCACTTTCTGGTACATCCAAACATCATTTGAGCTAGGGTCTGCAAGCAGCAACCAGAAGCTTTCTTCCTTGTGGAAAGGATAGTAAGGGGCATGTGGAAGGGCACCCATCAGTCCATTCCCGCGCTTAAGCGATACCCAAGCATACATCGTCACAATGTCACCTTCCTGTATGCCTTCCTCTCCTTCTGTCTCACATGTAACTTCAGTTGTTATGGACGGCATCATTTCAAGCACCACCTCCACATCAAGCACTTCAGCAGAAGACAATCCTGCAGTCTGAGTCAGCAACTCGGCACGCTCCTGTGGAGTCATGTCCTGTAGGTCTTGAAATGTGCGCACCTTCTGCAAGATGATAAAGATGAAAGAAATATAAGTTAAAACCAATAATGGAAGAACTTAGAAGCAAATGCCAATATGCATCTTGATCATTCCATCACGAACTAGGTAACTTGGACTCACATGCTGTTACTGTCAGACATACAAGGGAGTTGAGCCATACAAAATGCAACAAAGCATCCCCTTATATATAAGATCATTTTATATATTTTCCTTCATAAATACATAGGATATTCTCTATTCTAGACAAATTATACCAATACAGACACGACCAAACATGGGAGATTTCCATTAAACGGACTGCACTTGTTATGTTAGCATGATCTCTTTTTTTCTTTTCTTTTTTTTTTTTTTTTTTTTTTTAATCTTTTGGTGTTGGAGTAGAACCAAGTACCCACGACCACAAGCGAACGGTCATCAAGAAATGGAGAAAGGCAGCGAGAACATAAATATGGGATTAACATGATTTTGACAGTAGAAACATCATGCATGCAAAAGTCTGTGCAGAAATATTTTCCATCACCCTTTTAAGCTTAGATGCAATAGATCACAGCACTACTTGACAAGCATCTTATATATGAATATCAACCATACCAACCTACCTTGCGACTGATCTTTTTGACAACAGCCTCACTAAAATGAGGCAGCTGCAAGAAGGGTGCAATGCCATCTGGGGATCCTCCAGCAGCTTTTCTTGCACTGAGAGGGACAGCCTGCAGTATTAGTAAAGAAGTGTAAATGTCTAAACCATTCGTGCTTCATTATGATAAGCTTAAAGTATATGATAGCAGTGCACTTGTTATCTAATTTCGATATAATATTGGCAAATCTCATTTCAGTTTCTTTATTATTCCTCCAGAAAATATTGAGATATTCCAGCAACATGCCAGCGGCTAAGCACATCTAAAGGAAATGTTTGAAACTACATGATGTGCAACAACTAAACCCATCTAATGATATAGACGCTATAAATATTATGCTTTTGCTAGTAATTAGACATACTGGGCAATAAGTTTTTGTAGACAAAATCTGAAATAATGCTTCTCACACTGATTGACAATCTGAAGGTTGTAAAACCTAAGTCAGCGCTCCCCCATCCCTCCCAAACCCCCACAAAGAAAAAAAACGTGAGCGCAAGAGAGAGAGAGAGTCCAATAACTGATACCAAGTTTTAAACCAGAACAAAACTTACATGGTGGCTATATTTTCTAAATTAAGTCAAAATTGGAAAAGGGTCCATCAAAGCCGCACCTGAATGATGCTCTGAGAAAGCTCAACAACCCCAATCGCAGGCCTTAGCCATCCATGTCCCTGTGGATTGCGCGGTATCACAGCCATCTGGAAGCACAAAAGGGCAAAAAGATTGACATTAACACAGAATGCTAATTTTTCTCATCTGAATAGGGAAGTGGGTGACATCGGTGTAATACATGAAATTAAAGGAACTGAATCAAAAGAGCATAAAAGCACAGCAGATCAAAAAGCACACCTCTCCATTTCTAAATGCAGATGCACATAATATTCTACAAAAAGAAATGAAACCTCATCGTGTCCACATAGGAAAACGGGTTTTACATGTGTAAATGTTCGATATGCAAATGTTGCATCTGTAAATGTTACACATGTGAACACATTACCATGTTTGTCAAAACTCAAAATCACCATTTTCACACAAGTAAATGAGTACATCCAATGGTTTTAGATTTATTTGGATTTTTTGGACTCTTCACAAATTTCTCAAAATCCATTAAGAACTAAGATATGAAATTAAACATCTTGATGCTTACCATTAATATGAGAATATTATATGGTTTGGATCATGAATTGGGGGCCTACAGAAGGGCAACAAATTAGATCTACAGGTTGGGACTTTTTTCACAAGTTACTCAAAATCTATGAAGATTGAAGATAATCGGCTTCAAGGTCTTGGGGTTTATTAGTTCCATAAACAAATTGAATGGTTCAGATTACAAATATGGGGCCCACATGTATAAAAAAAATCAGAGGTTTTTTATGGGCCCCACAGGAATGCAGTCACTTTTGCAAGATAAGCGTGAAACTGATTTTCAGAACCATTCAAGTGTATAAAGTTCGGTGCAAACGGCCTTATTACACAATTTTTACACCTTGTTTATTTATCTGACGTTTAACTGTTACGCATGGGAATCAATTACAGCAAATTATTGCAAACAAATGGCCCCTAAGCTATATATATTATTTTATCAGAGTGAGCACTGGTGTATTTATTTAATGACAAAAGTTGGATAAAATAAGGCATGAATATAACAAAGGCATGAATAGAATATTTATCTTATTAGTTTCTTACAACTGCTACATCGCATTTTCAACTTATGGAGCAAATCATTCCCATCGTTTAGGGAGAGAATAGGAAATCCATGAAAACAAGTAAAAAATGTCATAGCAGAATAACCTTCATCAGTTCTTCAAGGAGGCGAGGTGCAAGTTCTAGCACATGTTTAAAATCACCCTCCAGAGCTGAAGATAAAGTTGCTGATTCGCGAGTTAACTGGGCCAGAATCAATAGTTCTGTCTAAACATCACAAAAGGCACATAAGTAAGAATATGTAAGAAATTCCACAGGAGGATCTTAAGATACAAGGGAAGTCTTTGATGTTCCCTAGAAAATCTGCAAATGTAAGGTTCACTTTATATCGAAAACACGCTCTGTGAATTGTGACAAGCCCAAATGTCACTCAAGTGATACGCACCATTAGCTTGACCTTAAAATTACCCAAGATGAATGCGAATATTTTAGTGAAGACAATCAAGTGGTGAATATCATGTTCCTAGTCATGTCCAGGTCATTCATGATTCATGGGAGACCTTGATAAGTGTGACCACATTCAACTAATAACTCCTCATTCATTTGAATATAATTTAAAAAATCACTGTTGATTTGAAAGGGCTGACGCTGCAGCGTGTTCATTACACGACACAGAGCCTTGTAATTCTCCCCTCTTCCAATATCAATATAAAAATTATGAATGTCACCAGTACTTAACAGGCGGTAACGATCATATAGATACCCTGTTGGCTCACTTAAGTAACCCCCTGACCCCACTGAGGATTACGGGATACACCAATTTCTCATACTTTTGCACACATGATTAGCTACGTTGGAAAATACAGAGCATGATATGACCACAATTTTTTTTAATAAGGTACCTTAACCAAGGCCGGATGCTGCTTCCAAAACTTTGCTTGTTCTTGCTTAATGTTTTTAAGGTCTAAGTTCAACTCACTTCGCACTACCATGAAAAGCCTATGAAGGGGCTCATCATCACTCCTACGCACTGGAATCTCCATGTATTCTGCCGCCTTGATGAAGACAGCCATAACCTTGCTGTATCATTTTAAGTTAGTGTCAGATAAGAACAAAATTGGCCAGCCCACAGGAAAAACTGATATATTGGCAATACTATGTTCCATAGAGGTGCACAAGCAGTTGCATAGTTGCCCATTTAACATGTTACCCCGAATGAGATTTTGTTTTCATACGGAAAGTAATGAAAAATCAGATTGGAAAGATTTCACATCAATAGCATTTGAACATGCGCTTAGCAAGTCCCCTCACATGGGATGCAAATAGACAGAATGGTAAAAAAATGATTTTTATTTTTAAAATAAATTATCATAATCTATTATTATCAAAAAATCTCTACTCGTAGCATTAAAAAAAAGATCTCTACTCATTTAGAACTTCAGAATTGAGCAAAACATATAATCCACAAGTAATTCACATGAAACAGTTTTTCATATATATATATATATTTATGTACTATCTGGAGTGACCACAAAGCAAAAAAATACTAGATACTGAATATAAACTAAAAACTGTAATTTGGCATTGTAATCTATCAACTTCCATGCAATGTACAAATAATGCAAAAGGAAATAACCATATCCAGAGCAGAAAGTAATGCTTGTGAACTAAAGGTAATATGCATCTTATTATATTGCCTTCATATTGCATAAATTTGCTGAGTGATACAAACAGTTGTATCATTTCTCAGAAGGTATGGATCCCCTACAATTACCTTTTTTTTCCAAAAAAAAAAAAAAAAACACCTCATCTTTAAACCTAGTTCAACCAATAAATCATTTTCTTTTAGGAAAATCATACCAGCATATGAATTACATAAAGCTAGGGGTGTTCATGGGCAGGGTTGAGGAATATCCGGGCCCGGGCCAACTTCTAAACACTAGCTCCAGGGCCCGACCCAAGCCCACTCCGCCATAACTAGCTGGCCTGAGCCCAGCCCGCCTGAAGAATATCAAGCCTGAGCCTGGCCCGGTTTACATCATAAATGAAAAAAAGAGCTTCTTTATTGTATTCTGAGCTGTAGCTCAGCTGGTTTGGTTATGCTTGTGTTGGTGAGATGTCATGTGTTTGAATCCTGTGCCTAAGTCTCCTTATTTCTACCAAAAAAAAAAAAAACTATTCTATTATTATTTTTATAGCCGGGCCGGGCCGGGTATGTGCTCTCTAGGCTCTATAACTAAATCCAGGCCAGCCAATTTATTAAATGGGCCTAAATAAAAAAATCCAAGCCCGTCCTGATCACTAAACCTTAAGGCCCAAGCCTGGACCAAACCGGGAGGCCAGCCCAGTAAATGAACACCCCTACATGAAGCTTCATCCAATCCAACCTCTATCTTTCACCGTTTGTGAGCTTTTAAGTTTTCACAATAAATTAGATAATTCGGTGAAATATAAAATAAGAGAAAAATGGCACGACTTAAAGTAAAAGCTGAAAATTTTGAAATTCAATAGTCATATGTCTATAATGATAGAATCTAAAGAAATGATTAAAAGTCCTATCAGAAAAATTTTAAAAAAAGTTGGAGGAATGAAAATAAAAGCTCTACCATAATCATCATCAATATTTTTATTAATATTATTATTATTATTTTGAAATAATACAAGAGTTATAATAATAAATAATTATTGAGAGCAAAGGCATACCTTTAACACCTTTTTTTTTTTCTGAAATGGATCTACCATATTCATTTACTAAACAACCATATGGGAAGAAATAGTTCAGATTTTTGCCAATGGTCACCAAGAACTAAAAGATAGAGGACGATTCTATCCTACAGAGTTGAACAAGAGACTCGCTCTCTGTAACTACTTGTTCTTTTCCCTTTGATTGCCAACATGACTCAACAACCTCATGCTTGCAAAATAAGCACCTTCCAACTGTGTGCAAAGGCTCTGTGCTCTTTCCTTCGGTTGACGTATATGATTTAAACACTGATAAAAATAAGAGAATTCAACCAAGTACAACTAAATGATGAGGGTAAACCCTTCTCGAGGGTACCTTTCAAATGCTTTAATCTCACCTAACTAACGTTAGGGACAGACTCTCCTTTTACGGTCCCATTTTCTTAAAAGTGAAAAATTATTGGGTGACCATAACAATAGTCCCTTGTATGATATTTTGTTGCCCCACTCAAGTGTAGTTTCTGATTATTTCCTCCACGATATGTTGTTCTCATGTGCCAGTTTTAATACCAGAAATATTTTACACGATATGTAAACAAATATATATATGGGAAATTCTCAAAAACACCCCTTTTTACGCCCCTCCTTTTGTGGTCATGGGGCCCATGTTGAGTCAATCTAGTCTATTCACACACACTACCCCCCATGAATAGTCATAAGTCCTAGTTTGACAATCATCCAACTTTTCCTCACCATTGAATTGAAACCATAATAAAATGATACTTCTAAGTTCTAAACCATTAAATTTTAGGGCCATGAATCGAAAGGTTAGGATGATCTTATGGACTCAAGATTTTGCATATAGGTAGGCCTCACATGGATCTTTTCATCCAATGGACTTCCATGATCATCATGTATTCTACTAGCAGTGGCAGACCTAGGATTTTTACTTGCGTGGGGCTAAACTTTTGCTCAACTTTGCTAACTTTTTTTCACATTAACAATACGAAAAATGTATTGCATTTAAATATACACAACTTTTTTTCCATGCTTAGATCTCCTGCCCAATTGAAGTGTCTTCCCACTACCTCTCCCAAATTCAAGTGATCATCGATTCATCATCATCAAAACAACCTAAGATAACATTTCCTTTAATCCTAGGTGTTTGGATGCCTTGCAACGATGATTTGGGCAAGCACCCATTTACCCAATTTGGATTCCAAAAGGGGTTTTATTTGGATCTAAGGAATTTGGTTGCTTGCACTTATGTAGCTATAAAAATAATTCCCTATAGTTGGTCATCAGCTCATGGCAAAGACGAAAAATTGCCACATAAATGTAACTCAAGTTATCCAAACATATGAGCCATAAGGCCTGATTTATGTATGAATTGAAGTTTAAAGTGTGCCCAATGGTGATTTGGTCATCTTGAGACTTGTAGATATGCTTCGATTTGGTGATTGAGGGCTTAGAGTTTGAATTAGGATTTGGAGATTTAGAGTTTGAAATTAGGATTTGGAAATTAAGGGTTCAAATTTAGGTATAGAGTAATTATGATTATACTACATCTGACGAGAGAGGAAGATTGCTTTATTTAGGGTTATTCGGTGAGACTAACCACGAGAGGACCGACAACGAGAACTCGATCAGCGTGAAGATCTTAGACTCTTGGTGGAAAGAGATCTGTGCAAAGAGGTTATGGTACTCTTGGTGGGAAGAAAATGTAGGAAGAGAAGATAAGTGTTTTTACCAAGGTTTTGTGACATGGGGCTATCACAATATTTAGACATGGGACAACTATTTATTAGATATACTTGGGAGAGATCTAGGCCCATTCGAATCTCATGCAATTTCAAATTTGACATGGGGCTCCCTAGGTCATCTATGGGTAGGTCAGCCCCGGCTAATGGGCCCAACTAGGAGGCGCGTTTTCTCCTAAAACACACCCAAGCACAGTGTAGCGCTCCCCTATCTATCTATCTATCAATATATATCCCCTATATATATACGCACTTTTAACTGCAATCAAGTAATGTGGGTAGACACTGAGACCTATAGAGAGCAGTAGTAGACATTTCAAGTTCCTTTCCATAGCCCGAACTTAATTGGTCCTATCATTTTTTCCCAGATGGGATAAGGCTTCTATGATGACGAGAACTATGATACCCGGATACTTGTACAAGCCCAACGTATCCGTATTGGACCGATGCGACACTTGTATTGGTACCTGATACTGTACCGAGACTTGTAGGGACCAAGTTTAATATATCCTACTTATAAAGTCCATTATTTCATATAGTTCTTTTAACATTTTTACTTCTCACCAGAAAAAATACTAGAAAGGGACGAAAACAATGATAATTGCATTCATTCAAAAGTGATCTACAAAAACATTAGGACACCCAAATCCGTATCCGTGTCCTAGATTTTCAAAAGTGAGTCATATCCCCGATCTCCGTATCAGTGTCTATCCGTATCTGGGTGTCATATGATGAGAATGATCGTATGCTGTTTTCAGCATGAAACTCTTAACGTTTAGTCACCCATTTGAACACTGTGGGGCCTTCCACTATGAAATTCAACCTGCCCAGCTCACATCACCAGCCCCCAAATTCTCTCTCCTCGAAAACAACCTGCATGGGTGTCATGGCATTTTGGATTTTGGAGTGGACCCGCTGTAGCCAATACCAGTACCTTCCTTGGGTAACATAGAACTGGGAACAATATGAAAGACTATCAGTGTTAATAAAGCCCAAGGCCCATGAGAAGATCCAACTCATATATCACTCGTGGAATGATTGGGTTCAATTGTAATACAACTGTATATATTCTTTAATTAGTTAGTTTCCTTATCTTAGAATAGCAAGTAACTTAATTGGTTAGTTTCCTTAACTTTGAGCCTTGAATAAGGCATGTAATACCTATATATATTGATGAGTGCTCTCCAATAAGGGACACGACAATACATTCTCAGTTTGGTATTCAAACTCTTGTTTTCTAAGTTGTGGGATCATCAAATTGTCAATCAGAACAATTCAAGCTCCTTCATCTATACACCAAAACTTAACTGATTTCAACATCTATTTTTTTGCAGGTGGGATGAGGCTTCAATGATGTATGATGATAATGGGAAATGATCGATATCAGCGTGAAAATTTTAAATGTAGAGCTCACAATTATGAAACTTTTATACTGAACGCACCAACCAGCCGCAGTCCCAGCTTGGGAATATTGTTATGGAAATATTTTACATAATTATACATATCAGATGTAACTAATTTTTGAGGATTTTACAACCAAAAAAAAAAAAAAAGAAAACTTTAGATGACAAATAGACCAAAAAGGTCACTTTAGCAAACCTCACACCAAACCAGCCTTCCTGCCCAAAAAACCTTTTTTTTTCAAGGGTCAACGTCGACCCTCGCTTTGAATCAAATTCAAGCAATTTGGCTATTGCTCAAAAAAAGTGACGTGATCAAGTCTTTCCATGCATTGAAGTACCTGGAAGGAAATTTTTTTGGATCGAAGTAGTTTTTGTTAGGCTCTTCCTTCATCCTCGGTTCATTAAACACTTGTGAAGTTCATTAAGCCCCTATGATGTATTCAACCCCACACACCACTGTCCCCTCTCCCCCAAATGTCGTTTTTGACACCCATCTCTGTAAAATTGATCATTGGAAAAAAAAAAAAAATTATACATCAATGAATTAAGGTGATCATACATCCTTAAATTTTGGTATTTCAATTCCTCATCTTCTCCATGACAGTGGATGTCAGGTCTAGGGCAGTCTATACAGAATTGCATGTGATGTGAGACATCTGCACAGAAGACCCACCCAACCCCACCCATTAAAGGCCAGCATCAATCAAATTCATGGCCCACCTATTAGGGCAACGGACCCACCTAATCCCATGGATACGGTTGTAAGACTCTGGGAGAGTCTGTGATGAGATGAGATGAGATGAGAGGAAGAAGACACACAGTATGGGAGAAGACTCAATGATCAATTGATCATCGACCATCCTATTTTATAATGAATAGATACCTTAATCAAGGCACTAAGTATGTTAGGATTTACAATCTTAGAGAAAATCAAGGAATGAAAGAATCTCCTAATCTATGTATGGAAATATTACAGGGAAAATAGTAACAAGAAATCAGTAACCAAATCAAGGATCCCATACGTGGGATATTTATATATATACAGTGGGCTGGGCCTAAGTGGGCCAAAGCCCACACTATCTTCTACAGTCCCCCTCAAATTGATGTGGTAATTTAGAGAACATCAATTTGTGAGTGAGATCATGATGGCGTGGTTTGGGAAGTGCTTTTGTGAAGATATCTGCCAACTGGTCATGAGTAGAGACATGTGGCAGAGTTATCTTCTCAGTAACAACATGCTGACGGATGAAGTGGCAATCAATCTCAATATGCTTTGTTCTTTCATGAAAGACCGGATTGTTTGCAATTCGGGTAGCACTGGTGTTGTCCCCATGAAGAGGTGTAGAGCTACCAATAGTGACACCGAACTCACAAAGAAGACGGCGTAGCCAGATGATTTCAGCGCTCGCAGATGACATGGCCCGATATTCGGCCTCAGCAGACGATTTGGAAACTGTGGTTTGCTTCTTGCACTTCCATGAAATCAAAGATTCCCCAAGAAACATACACCAACCAGTGGTAGAGCGCCGAGAATCGGGGCAACCAGCCCAGTCAGCATCCGCATAAGCAGATAAGTGCAGAGAAACGCCGGAAGAGTAGAAGAGACCATGATTAAGGGTGCCTTTGACATAGCGGAGTATGCGTAAAGCAGCAGCAAGGTGAGGTTTGTGAGGATTGCTCACAAACTGGCTAACCGTATGAACGGCATGAGAAATATCCGGCCTAGTCATAGTTAAGTAGAGCAAGTTACCAACTATCCGCCTGAAAACAGAGGGATCATCCAGGGGAGGGCCATCATCCGCACTGATCTTATTGTTCAACTCCATAGGTGTATCAAAAGTGTGAGCATCATCGAGTCGTGCCGAAGTGATTAAATCTGTAGCATATTTCCGCTGATGAACACGAATGCCAGATTTGCTACGCACGAACTCCAGCCCTAGAAAGTAGGTGAGAGGACCAAGATCCTTCATTCTGAAGTGGCGAGTGAGATGATGTTTGAGTTCCGTAATGCTAGCACTATCATTGCCACTGATAATCATATCATCAACATATACTAACAGGAAAGTGTAGCCTTTTGATGTCCATCTAAGAAAGAGTGAGCTGTCCGAATGACTCTGTCTAAATCCTGCTTGAAGAATTGCCGCCCGAAACTTATCGAACCAAGCCCTGGGAGCCTGCTTAAGGCCATACAAAGATTTCCGCAACTTACAAACATGCTGAGGAGGACAGGCATATCCTGGAGGAGGCTTTAAGTAAACAGTTTTTCGCAAATCCCCATGGAGAAAGGCATTTTTGACATCCATTTGCCACAGAGGCCAGTGGCGGGCTGCAGCGACACAGAGGAGAGTACGGACTGTGGTCATTTTAGCCACTGGTGCAAATGTCTCCTCATAGTCCAGTCCATACTCCTGTTTATATCCCTGCGCAACCAATCGGGCTTTGTAGCGATCAAGACTCCCATCGGAGTGAACTTTGATGGAGTAGATCCATTTACTGCCAATCACAGAGGCTCCTTCAGGAGCTGGTACCAAGTCCCATGTCTGATTTGCTTCGAGAGCGAGTAATTCCTCATTCATAGCATCCTACCAGTAAGCAATCTTCGAAGCCTGTGAATATGAAGTGGGGATAGGAGCACTATCTATAGATGAAAAGAGAGCAGGAAAACCATAGCGGTTAGGGACAATGGAAGGACGATTAGATCGTCGCAGAGAGAGGATATGATCAGAGGAAGCATGATTACCTGTAGGAGCAGGAGGCTGCACTGAGAGATGATCAGGAGAGGGAGGTACCATAGGAGGACCCTTGTTACGCCGGACATAGACCTGAACAGCAGGTGAGGCAGGAGTAGATTCCTGGAATTGTGGCAAATAGGACACAGCAGTAGGATGATGATCTAGACGCAAGGAAAAGAAAGGAATTTGTTCCAGGAAGATCACGTTTCGAGAAATTCGCATGCGTTTTTTAAATCGGTCATAACACAAGAACCCTTTGTGTTCAGAACTGTAGCCAAGAAAGATGCATTTGGCAGCCTGTGGAGATAGCTTAGTGCGTTCATTCGGTGGAAGATGAACAAAACACAGACAACCAAACACACGTAAGTGAGAGTATGAAGGAGGATGGTCAAAGAGAACTCCGTAGGGAGTAGTCTTGCCTAGAACAGTGCTAGGAAGACGATTGAGCAGATATACTGCAGTCTGGGCAGCATCACACCAAAATTCAGGAGGAACTAAGGATGCCAATAAAAGGGTGCGAACAGTTTCAAGAATATGCCTGTTCTTTCTTTCCGCAACTCCATTCTGCTGCGGAGTGTGCGGACAAGATTTTTGATGAAGAATTCCTTTATCAGAGAGGAAAGCAGAGAAGTCATGAGACATGTATTCTCCGCCAGAATCGGATCTAAGGATCTTGATATCTTTCTTAAATTGGGTGTGGACCATGTTATAGAATCTTTTAAAAACAGAGAACACTTCAGATTTTAAACGCAGGAAATAAATCCAAGTATATCGGGAATGATCATCAATGAATGTCACATAGTACTTGAAACCTGCCCTACTTAAGGTAGGAGCAATGCCCCAAACATCAGTGTGAATGATGTCAAAAGATTCTAATGCACGAAAATTATGAACAGAAATGGCAAAATATGGCTCTTACTTAAACAACACGTTTCACATTTTGATTGAGATAAAGAAGACATCACTTTATTATCAACCATAGAGTCCAAACAACCAAGTTTAAACAAAGAATTTAAATAGGCATTGTTCACATGACCAAGACGTTTATGCCAAACAGTCCACAAGTTTTTGAAATTATTAGAAGAAGAAGCAAAGAAGGAATGATGTCCAATGTCCAGCAAAAACAGGCGCCCATGTTTACTCCCCGTCGCGATCACCGTCCCAGTTTGTCGCCCCTGTATGACACAACCAGAGGAAGAAAAGTGAACAAGATAGCCATCATCAATAAGTTGTCCTACAGAAAGTAAATTGGCTGATAATTTTGGAACAAAATAGACATTAGAAAGGGTGATGGACTGTCCAGTGACACTAGATAAAGTAATGGTACCAACTCCAGAAATGGGTAGTTGATCACCATTAGCAGTGGTAATTTTTTCTTTTCCAAGGTACGGGTGGGAATCTGTAAAGCTATGTTCTACAGAGGTCATATGATTGGAGGCTCCTGAATCTAAAAACCAAGTGGAAGAGGTGATAGAAGAAGAAAGAGATGCGGAAGAATGAAAGGCAGGAGATGCTATATGAGAATGAGGTTGATACCGACCACCAGAGAAGCCCATAGACGCATATGCAAAGGTGACTGTGCTCTGGATCAAGTCTTGAATTTGAGCAGGAGTCATGGAGATAGCCCCGGAGGAAGTGCTGCCTGTATCTGATACTGGGGCTTGAGCCTGAAATGCTGATGGAACATTCTGTTTTGGCATATGGGAGGGAGGCTTCTTAAGCTGTGTTTCATTCCGTCGCTGCAGGCTTCGACAGTCATCAATCACATGACCGGTCGGTTTGCAATATCTGCAAACCAATTTCTTGCGACAAGTTTTGGCAATATGTCCAAAGCCTCTGCATTCATAACATTGAGGTTGCTTTGGAGTTGCCAGAAGAGCAGAGGAATCAGGAAGAGGCGCAAGGAAGGCTTTGGGTGCTTCGGGTGCTTCTAGAATAGTGCGCTGTGAAGTGAGACGAAGTTCTTCGCGAAGGACTTCTTGGAAGCAAGTATCAAGATTAGCAGTATTCTCCCGATTCATTAGCGCAGACCGAACAGATTCAAATTCCGGTCGTAGATTCATAAGAAACTGACTAATATGAGTTTCTTCTTGTAACTGGAGAGCCTCAGATAGAAATCCAGAAGAGACCGTTTGGATCAGCATAGAATCCCTTTCAGTCCATAAGGTGAGGAAACCATTAAAGTATTCTTGCACAGTTTTATCCTCTTGACTGTATCTGGCAATTTCACTATCTAGATGAAATTTCCGGGCTTTATTGGTTTGATGGTAGACTTTCTTCAGATGAGCCCACATATCAAATGATGTGGTGTAGGCTTGAAGAGCCACAGCCAGAGAAGGATCAATAGAGTTAAGGATCCAAGTGATGACTTTCGCATTCTCTTTGGACCAAGTGGCTAGACCTTTTGAGTCAGCAGTACTTGTAATCTGAGGCTTGGTTATCGATCCATCAAGATAACCGAAAAGGCCCTGTCCTTCGACAAAGTTCCGTAAGTGGAAGGACCAAGACATATAATTTTGCCCATTAAACTTAACAGGAATCACATCATACTTTTCCATGATCACAAAAGGCCGTAGAATGTATCACAAAGAAGATGTCCAACCAAAAAAAAACCCTTTTGACAGAGAGGGATGAAGGGGATAAACAGCAATAATCAACAAGAAAGGCTGAATGTCTGGTGCAGATGGCTAACTGGAGTAGATGATGAACTCCAAACAAGAAACGAACCAATAGTGCAGAAAATACCCAAATATTGCAGAAGAAAGGTGCCAGACGACCACTATTTTGGTCCTGGAGTGGGCACGTGGGGCCCACAATGGGATCAGACCACTGATCAGGGAAAATAGTCTTCTGTAGGATACTTTTTACTAACTTCTAGATCAGGTTGCAAGGCAAACTGATGAAAATCCACCCAATTGAACGGATCTGATGAAAACTATCTTGTAAAACTGTGAAAACACAAATGGCAGTAGATGGCCTACCTCTGATGTGCTATAAATCCTGGAAAAATGCCCATAAACCTTAGAGAGGAGGGACGACCACTGTGGTAGTGGTGATAGGTGCTATCTTGATGATGATCTGATGGCCCACTTTGATCACCACGGTGCAGAAGTCGACACAGTGAATCTGATGACGACAAAGAGAAGGTTGCTGTTGCTAGATTCGTGAGAAAGGATTGCTAGAGAGAGATGAAGATGTCCCACAAGGCTCTGATACCATGTAAGACTCTGGGAGAGTCTGTGATGAGATGAGATGAGATGAGAGGAAGAAGACACACAGTATAGGAGAAGACTCAATGATCAATTGATCATCGACCATCCTATTTTATAATGAATAGATACCTTCATCAAGGCACTAAGTATGTTAGGATTTACAATCTTAGAGAAAATCAAGGAATGAAAGAATCTCCTAATCTATGTATGGAAATATTACAGGGAAAATAGTAACAAGAAATCAGTAACCAAATCAAGGATCCCATACGTGGGATATTTATATATATACAGTGGGCTGGGCCTAAGTGGGCCCACGTGGGCCAAAGCCCACACTATCTTCTACAACGGTGAGGTCATCGCCCTTTACATTTGAGCATGGACGGTCCTGATTGATGTATTCATTTTTTAAGACATTTAATACATTGACAGACAAGTTCCAGAAGCCCACAAATGGTCCTGTTCCATTCTCCTAGTCTCCAGAACCTCTTCTGCCCAATTTGCAGTTTATTGTCCTTTCCTTCTTAGTGCAAAGATCATACCACTGCAACACCAACACTAAATTGACTGCATCACTACAAAAAAAGGAAGAACAGAACAGAGTAAGCTATGCTAAAACCCATTCAATCCCAATCTACCAAATTGGAAAAAAAACGAAAGATGGTTATGGTTGCTTGTGCAACAGGACACACTCCTCTCCATCCCCAACTGCCTTCCTCATCATCTTCTTCTTCCTCAGCTCCCAACCCTCCCCCTTCATTTCTAAAACACTAACAAAATCATCCTTCTCCATCTCTTCTTCTTTCCCATCTCTGCATTCCCATTTCCTCGTTTTAGCAAGGGTTGACGTCGACCCTCGAAAAAAAGGTAAAAAAAAAGAAGGGTTTTTCGAGCGGGAAGGCTAGTTTGATGTGAGGTTTGCTAAAGTGACCATTTTGATCTACTAGTCATCTAAAGTGTTGTTTTTTTTTTTTTTTTTTTTTTTTGTGTGTGTGTAAAATCCTTCTAATTTTTTTCATCTCTATATTCTAAGAAATTGGGAGTTAGCATAACAGCCATATCCATTACTAGCAATTGTACTCAGGAAATGTAGGACAGGTAGAAATTGAGAACTACAAGGGAGCACTATTAGATAAGTCAAAGCTTCTTTCATTACAGAAATACTAGTAATGTTAATCCATTGATGGTTTCCATTCTAATATGAATTGCAAGGAATTCAAATTCCATGTGAACAAACAGTGTGTCGATGGGAAGAGAGACAAAGGGAGGGACAGAGAGCTGAGAACAGATGGAGAGCAATAGAGGGAGGAAAAGTGAGAGAGAGAGAGAGAGAGGAGGAGGAGGAGGAGAGGGGGGGGGGGGGGTTTGGAATGCAGATAGTGTTGACGTAATACATCCAAACGAGGATGAGTCGTTCCTCCGAAAAACATCTTTTTAATTGTTTCAAAAATCTCCTTCCAATGAGTCCTCGTTCCATGAAACATTCAGTAGAAGATTATTTTATGAGCGGTCAACCAAACACATCCCCTCCATTTTTCGAAGGAGCAATGCCAAACAGGCCCTTATTCAGGTCAAATAAAATAGACAACCATATGAAAAACACTATTAGAATAATTCAAGCTCCTTCATTTATGCTAAACCTAAACACTTTTGAGATTTTTCCCATATGGGATGGTGCTTAAATTATGATGATGAGAAATTAGTATATGCTGTGTTGTCAGCCTGGAACTTCAAATGTTGAGCAAGCCATTTTAAAACTGTAGAGCTCACACACACCTCCCACCCACCCACCCACCAAAAAAAAAAACACCAAACAAAACAAAACAAGCTATGGGTGTAGTCGCGTTGGATTCGATCCACCAGAAACAATACCAGTATCTGCACTCAGGTAACAAAGATAGAAATTGAGAACCATACAAGACAATCTATTAGAAAATTCAAGCTCATAGCCTAAGCCCAAGTCAACCATTTTCAAGATTTTCCCTTGATGGGACCCCCCCCACCCCAACCCCAGATGATTATGACGATGACGATGACAACGATGATGATGACTTTGGTACCATCACCACCACCACCCAACAAATAAGTGCCTCGGTGCTGGGGTTGGCCCACCATCAGATTGATATTGTTGCATACACCGATTATTATGTGGTAATTTCAACTAATACTAATTGATAGGTATATCAACCTCAATATTTTTCTAACAAATTCTACAATCCACGTATAACTTGGGATAAATCATAAATGGAAATGAAATACAAATTCAGCACAATAAATTGTTCATTGATTTTCAGGTATTGTGGACAAAGGATATGATTCTCAAGGACATGTCACAAATAAGAGTTTCCATACCTGGGAGCCAATGACGGTTTCATAGAGTAATAATAAGCCAACAACGTTTGATGCATGACATAATTCCCAGTATACTTAGACGACCTTGAAAGATATATAACTGCCATCATCAAAGGCAAAAGAATACAAACTCCGACAATTCCGAGAAGAAGTAGTCCACCAGATGGCCCATCAATGTTTAACAAGAACTGAGGTAGAGCTATTCCCATTTGAAAGCCCTGCATGCAAGCCACATTACAATCTACTTTGAAAGCAAGCAACAATCGATACACAAAATATATATATATATATATATATATATTATAGTCGCTTCAGAAATAGAAGGCCAGTAGATGGTTTCCCACTTCCGAGGCATGAAAATTGATCCTGTTCCTACCTGCCTTCCATCTGGATGGCCATATTTTTCAAAATTCTCTCTGGATATTGGATCTGTCAGTGCCTGATATGCCTTCGATATGAATTCCACAAAATATTTGTGCGCCTCTGAAAATTATTAAGCATATGCACAACTTAGTCAGTACAGGTAGAAAAAAAAGAGAGAAACATCCAGTAAGTCCAAAGAATAGTAAGAAATGAAAAGAAAACTCCAAGTTACAGAACACCATTAACCTGGATCTGGATTTTTATCAGGATGGTACTGAATAGATAGTCTCCTGTATGCCTTTTTTATTTCCGCATCTGAAGCTCCAGGTTCTAATCCGAGGATATTAAATGGCTCAAATGGTTGACCCTGAACAGCACAGAATTAACATTATAAAAAAAAATTACAAAGAACTTTTTTTAATCCATGACAGTAATACTGGTCAGAGACACAAAGGTTTGCTACTTTGAAGAGGAATATGTATAATTGATCTTATTTAACACTCCAATGCACCAGTCAAGGTTGATATCATAAATAAGGGGGCAGCTTAGGATAAGGTAAGCTCAAGTGTGTGGTGGGGCCAACCCGGAGACCCACATGGGGTTGGAGATGGGGATGGGGGGATTTCAAGGACTCCTTGGGACTCTTTTTTTTGCAAAAAAATAAGCTCCAACCGTGGTTTCTATCATCTCCATCTGGGCCCCAAAAGTTTAATGGTCAACAGTCCATTCGGATCGGTATACAATCGATCCAACAGTCCAGTAAATTCGGATCTGACCGAAAGTCAGTGGACAGGTGCAATTCAGGGGGGTCATGTACTTGGTCCATTTGGATGGACCAAAGGTAGGCCCCACAACCATGAGCTTACGGAATTTAATCCTAAGCTTAGGAGAGGCAACAATATACAAACTAAAACATACAGCTGCAAAGAATCAAATTTGCTACTTATCTTTCACTACTTTCTTTTCACAATTTTCAGGATGCCTTCTCTCTTGTGAATTTTTTATTTAAGCTTTCATCAAGAAATTATCACATTTTCATAAACAAAGTTTTTACAAATCTTTGGAGGTGTCCACTGTCCAGCATATCATGCATCTTAGAGATTCATGTAAAAAAATTTCCTGGGTGTAACAATGTGTATATCATACCACTCGGGGTAAAAAACAGGTATAGATCATTCTATTTTCATCTTGGTAAGCTAACTTTATAGGAAAAAAGGACAAGCAACTATACAACACGGAAAGCACTAGAACCTGCAAGAGTAGTTTCCATACTCCTTAGCAAGCAAGTCTGCCTTTGCAGCATTTGCTTCTGAAAGTGCATCCAATTCCTAAGTTTACCTAAGGTTTCTTTCTACATTCTTCCTAATTTCCTTTTTTTTTTTTTTTTAATGGTACATTCTTCCTAATTTCCTCAATCCAATATAACCACTGCCATGGATATAGACCTCCTAAATTTTGCCAAATAAAAAAATTACATGAATCTTTTTCCATCTCAATCACAGCTCCATCTTAACCGATAGTCCAGTCCGAGCAACCATAAGGACTCTAGTCTCAACTGCATTTGCATCACAAAACCGACCTGACACAAAGAAAGTCTGTTCAACTCTCCCTTCGGAGAGACTAATTAGCCAACCAATGCCCACGGGCATTGGGTTCCATAGGGAACTGTCTCCTTTTCATGGC
Source organism: Umbellularia californica (assembly GCA_028538565.1). Taxonomy (NCBI): domain Eukaryota; kingdom Viridiplantae; phylum Streptophyta; class Magnoliopsida; order Laurales; family Lauraceae; genus Umbellularia; species Umbellularia californica. The sequence goes on along the minus strand of JAPQWN010000003.1, from coordinate 93,069,966 downwards.
CACTCTGAACTTTGCACATTGTCCCCTCTTCATCAGTCCAACTCTCGGGACACTAAGTATAGCTGCATCCTATCTTTAATTCATTGCATCCATTTAATTGCATTAGTTTTGACTATTTCCAAGTATCACCTCCCAATCCATGCTATATCTGGATATCAAATACCTCTACCATTGCAACTCCTATGAATTTTTATCATAATACTATTCACTAAGCCTGAACTAAGCCTGATTGAAGGAACCATCAAAAGGGGGGGAAAAGCAAAAGCAACATTACTAAAACATTCTAGTACAAAAAAATACAAAAAAAAAAAAAAAAGATATTGGCAAGGTTTCAAACAAAAAGAAGTACGATCTAGCTAAGTAGATCATATGAAAGCATTAAGATAATGACATCATAGAAAAATCTCAGCAGAAGGATATGATTAGTAAATTACAGACATCAACATACATAATAAAAATGGCAACCACAGCTCCAAATGAATATTTGAGGTATGTTTGTCTCCTTTGGATTGATTTTCTTTTCTTTTCTTTTTCTTTTCTTTTTTTTATCAACCGAATGAAATCACTTTTTTTATCTCATCGGTCAGGAGAAAATCTTTAATAATGAATAAAACAAAAAAGCAAGCTTAAAGTACAAAAGTATGATAGAAGTAAAGCCAACAGCTTGACCTACACAAGTGGTTGTGCATGACCAAGCAACAGCTTGTACAACCCTAGCCCTTCCAGATACATAAACACAACAATTAAGATAAAAAAGTAGATATATTAGTGCTATCTATCCATTCTCATTTTTGCCAACGAATCCGTAATTCATTCGCACTCCTGCAAATGGCTCAAAAGCTGCATCCTATGAGGGCCACCTTCACCCAACTCTCTCTCAAAATATTATCCATTCTCCATGGCCATGAATACTTTTTTGTTGTCCATCCTATTGCATTCTTGAGTCCCCCTCTATGTTCAGCTGTACCAGGATTTCGCTTGATAATCCAAAGTGCTTCCCTTATTGCCAATGCTTCCTCCTTGTTGGATTATTCCAACCCCTGTTAAAACCAAGAAAGTGCATAAACCTTCTCCTTGTCCATCCGTAAAATTCCTACAATTTCTGTTGAAGCCGGTTTGCCTGTAGCTGCACCATCCACGTCAAACTTAAACCAACCTCCCACTCACCATTGCGGCTTGCCATATTTTGCATGGTGTCCAAGTTGTGGTCTCCTTTCAATTCTGTCATTGTCACTGCCAAATAAGTAATTCAAACTTTAATAAGATCCACAATTTCCTTCGTCTCCATTGCATTCCCGTTGAAGATTCGGTTACTATTCTCCTCCCATAAAAACCAAAACCCCTGCTCCAGTGCCATTTCTAGGGAATTCTGCCTCTCTTCTAACTTGTACTTGCCCCCTCAAGACATAAAGATATCTCAAATCCATCCTGCTTTGACCCATGAAACACAGAATAATCTGAAGAGTTCACCGAATAATCTAAAATATGCTTGCCTTTATTTGTTTAAGTAAATTGAGCAAACAGGCTAAATGCCTAAACCTCAAAAGAATTAATAACTTAGAATCATACAGCAGTTACATGAGAAATGATAAACGTATTAGAACTTTGATATTCTGAATTTGTGGATATTCTCCCCATGTTTTATGCTTAAGAAAAAGATCCTAATATAGCTGATGCATCATATTGGGTTCACAGGTTTGATGATATGACCACCCCAACTGCTTTCTTGAACATTGCATACGCACACCAATATGCTTCCAAATTGACCCGAGAAAATGTTAGACCACAACTTGCGTCAATATAACGGTATGCAATGGTATATCATGTAACTTTTGCAGGCCTCAATTATTCATATACTGCTAAATTATCCAAACTGATAAGTACGAGAGCAAATTCATATAAATGGATCCTCACACTGTGACCAACAAAGAAGACAACTCTTGATGGGAAAACCTTCCAATGGTATAAAACCTTCCAATAACTACTACTTCAGTTTTTTTATTAGTAAACCCTAAAGAAAATGCATGCCAAATGAAAGAGACTACATGCCACCCACGTGGTTGTAACTACAAGCTGTAGGCAGCAAATGCATTCAATAGCATTACAATTGAAGCAAAAATATTTGAACATCAAGCAATAAAGTCTCAGATACCTCACGGCTCATTTGCTTAATGTAATAAACGAGGAAGACCATGACAACCCAAAGCAGGACCAGTGTAATGTTACTACAGGTGGAAAAGTTTGAGATCTGCAAAGATAAACAAAAAGTTACAAGAATACAGGCCCATACATTTTTTTTATAATGAGATTTTACTCAATAAGCAAAAGGTATAAAACAACAGGAAATGAGTTGTCTGCATGGAGAAACAGCAATAGGAAGTAGGAACAGCCAGATTATAGGCATCTATCTATATCCTATATAGGGAGCTCATGCCTGAAGGAGAAATCAACTTCCCTAACTTAGATTTGGAGAATATCACAATGAACAGAATCGTAGAAGGGAGGTACTGACCCGCTTAAATATGGATTTGCGGTACTTCCCTGAGCGCGCACATGTCGAACATTGGCAGTGGGTTATCTTTGTTGTTTTAGACGCAGCACGGCACAACTTAAGAATTGTGTAAGGAACTAAAGGCAGCGCCATTATGGTCAAGATAAAAATTGGGAAGAGTGCACTTGTCTCTTCTGATGCAGCCATGACTAACTTCTGCTTCTTTTGAGATACAAATTGCTAATGAATCTGTAGAACAAGATGTCCAATTAGAGGACTGAGAAGAAATAACATACTTTTTATTTTATTTTTTTGAAAGTGAGAAGAAATAACATACACTGCAATACATGCAGCTCAAAGTTTGCATGCTAGTAATAACATTGACATAATCTATAAATATATGAGCATGAACCATTTCAGAAATTTCAAGTGGTTTCACCATCATATATTGTTATGCTAGATACCCTCTGTGACAAGGGTTTCAACTATCAAACCCAGAAGGTACTGTTCTGCTAAAGAATCCACCAGTAAATCTAATCAATTTTGCAATCCTTCCATCTAAAAAAAAAGAAAGACCCACCAAATCCATAAACCCAAAAACCCCAATTCAAACCCTTACTGCAATTTGTATTTTGATTCTGCAAATGGGTCATCAGGATTTTATTCTTCTGGACATATGAACTTGATGTACTACTAAAAATCATATTTTTAACACAGTGCTTCAAATTTAGAAACAGAGAAAGTACAGAGATAGATCACAACCCCAAAACCCATGACTTTTTCAATCCTTCCATCTAAAAAATTTCAAAAAAAACTCCAAAAAAATCCAAACTTCAATCCTATCCCCTTGACCCAGACCAGAATTTTCTTGTTCTTCCAAAAAGAAAGAACCCCAGATTGAAAATTGAAGCATTTTACATTGGGGGTATTCTGGGGTGAGCAGATCCGATCAGCTTTGAGAGATTTTTCATGTGAGAGAGAAGGGGATAGAAACCCACCTGTTGTTATTAAGGACGAGTGAGAGCGAGAGAGATCGATTCAAAGAAGGGTTGCAGAGGAAAGAGAGAGAGAGAGAGGGATCAGGAAACGATCGAGAGAAGAAGCATTCGACGACGCCCGGATCAGTCTCTACAGAGCTGAAGAATTCCAAAGGTCGGAAAAAGGAGGCGTGTAGAGGGAACAGCAACGCGCCTGCAAAGAGATCCCAGGGTTTAGTTTGTAGGAGTGGGGCCCAGTTGACATATGACTTGATGATCTTTGCCGTTGAATTTGGTGGGCCATCTGTAGTGAGCAATGTGGAAGGTTAGATTTCTCAATTGTAGGATACTTTGGGATAGGGATACTTTGGATCTGGGCTCTGCTATTAGAACATGGGCTGGACTCGGCCCATTTCTATGCACTTTCCAATTACCCCAGTGCAATTTATTTTGCACTAGATTCATGGGTGATGCGTAAATGCAATTTACATATGTAAATATTGAGTACGTAAACTTTACACATGCGTTTTTATTTATAATGTTTGGGTATTATTTTATTTGCGTTAAAATAGATAAGAATCGAATACATATGATGGTTAAAAATGAATGTTAGAGCTTCTTCATTTGCGTTATAATATATACGAATTAAATACATGGTATTCGTACTATTAAGTGGTTCAAAACGAAGTTTAAAGTTGGATTTGAAAAAATAAGCATTAATAACCTTTCCTTATAGGGTAATTGAATAAAAGAATATGAGAATTAATAAACCGGTCATCACCTTATTAGTTCATTTCTCGTCTTCTTTTATTCTATTTCCTTATAAGAACTTCGTTGTTAACTACATTTGATACGAATCATATATGTTCAATTCTTATGTATTTTTAATGCAAATAAATAAGCCCCAAACGTAAAATTCTAAAAATGAGTATTAAATATCATCTTGTTTTTATTCTAAAAGAAGATGTTATTTGATGACATTCACTTTTGGGAATGTATTCAACTCCTATATATTTCGTTATACGTATTCCGTTGCAAACAAATAAGCCCTTGGCCACTAACGCCATTTTCACATCATTTATGCATGTGAATCATTTATATATGTGTAAATCTATCAAACTCATTTTTCGATTTCAACTTACAGATTGGATTTTATATTAGAGTATGATATTTTTTCTTTGTTGAATTTTACTCCAAAACCACACAGAAACAATACAACACCGGCCAGAATTCGACAGTAATTAAATTGAGGCCCACCCTCCTGATATATAAATATGTCCATAACAGAATATTTTATATTCTGTTGTTGAGGATATTTATTTCGTTGTAGCCATTATCCGTTGTCTCTTGAGCCCATTTGACTTTATTGATAGTTACATTTGGACAACTTGGAAACTCTAAAAGAAAGTTACATAAGCTTGTTCGTGCAATTATAATGATTTATAGCTATAAGGGTTTTGGCTTTAATTTTTACTGTCGGTTATGATTTTGACCATAATTAGCTTCTGTTTTTTTATAGATCTTTTTAGTTTTATCGCCACTAATTATCTTATGCAAACTACTTACTTTATCTCTCTATCAAAACCACATATCGATTCCTCACTTTTCAAAGTTTCACATTTCATATTCTACAATACCTCCCTTTCTAGCCAAACTCCACCATTTCCTTTCTTCTCCGATTCTTCTCTTCCTTTTCAGTTATTACCTCTTAGATTACATAAATAGGCACTCTCATGACCTTTTTATTCTTTTGCCTTCTTTTTAAAATTTATGGGTATTTTTTTTAATGCATGAATATTTTAGTTACAATGTTGGTCATACCCGTACCTATGCTGAACACCGGTTATTATGCTAGTGAGAGGATAATGCACACTGCGAATTTCAGGTTCCATGGGAAAGATCGATCCTGCATCCATAAACTCTTTGATTGCAGTTATAGAATTAAAAATCCCCTCCGTTGAGAGAAAAAAATCAATTAATCTATCTCTGCACCCAATAAGTATCACACTAATAATAGAGTAAGCTGCACAAAATCAGAATAACTTTCCTCTTTGATTGCAGAATGCTCTCATTGCACAAATGTAACTCTTTAAATTCCCCTTTCTTTTTATTGCTGACACAGGTGCCCTCTCAAACCTACCCAACAATTTTCGTGCTCTCAAGGGCGACCCACAAGCCGGGCTATCCAGGCTTGTGAAGGCCTGGTGGTTGCTGAAAAATGACTCCTTATAACCCCGAGTGGTAGCTTAGTTGGCCTAGGATCACGATTTGCACTCGGAGGTTGTGGGTTCGAAACTGCACTACCACAATGGGGCCACAGGGGACTTTTACCTGGCTTTCTCTCCTGGGCCCATAGAGATTATTTTGGCCCAAAGGGCCGGGAACCTGCGTTATCAAAAAAGAAATAACGAAAAATGACTCCTTATACTATACTATATATGCACTTAATGGGAAAGTGGAGTCAATTATCAATCAGAGACAGAAAAAGGCCAAGCCTGAAACTTTCTGGTTGGGTCCTTTGGGTATTGGGCAGTTAGTGTCCATCCCAGGTCAAAGTATCATGAATGAAACTGTGCACCCGGATAGATTAATGTTATTTCTAGCACATTACATGGGCTTATGGCTCACACTTCAGACCCAAATCCGGTCCATTATCCAAGTAATAAGTTTCCCAGTGTTTGTAAATCCAGTTAGCTTGAGAAAATTGTTGACAACTCTAAAAATGTGCTATTAGAATCCCATCTCATTAGCAGCCCCAAATTCAGGACTAGTGCAAGCCCACAGGCCAATGAACTATGTTGACCATATTTACTTAGTTGTTGTAAAACAAAATCACCCCAAGATTAAAATTGACACAAATTGTTTATATTTCCCAGTCAATATAGGTCCAATGTTAATATGTGATTAATATAACCTACAATGATATGTTCAAAACATAAATGCATGTGTTATTCCATAATGACCATGACGAACGCTTAGGTCACGTATGGCAACCGAATCTTTAGGAAAAAGATTTTTGATTTCCCTAAGGTTGTGGTAAATCCATGTTTATCAATTATAAATACCTGAGGATTTGGATGAATGTAAATCTTCATTTTTTAGGATTAATTTTCCCATAAGATTTGAAAATCCTCACTTAAGTGGATTTGCACGCTTAACCCAATTTTTCTCGGCTGTATACATCGATACTCACCAAGATCAATGTATGATCCTCAATTATATATATCCAAATCCCCAGCTAAGAATCCTTATTCCACTAATAGTGAAGAATCATCAAATCTATAGATTCATTGCCTGCTATCAAACATGCTCTTAAAGTCTCCGCGAATCCCTCAGTCAAACATTATTGTTGTAACCACTAAAGCCCATACTATATAGTTTTTCTGATTTAACTCTCAGTCTTAATTAGATTAGGTTTTAGAAGCCTCTTAGCAACTCAAAACTTTATTATATTTGCCACTTTTTTAACTTAGTAAGAGACACTTTAAGAGAATTTTTATGATTAATGGAGGCTTAAAGTGGGTGGTTGGTCGAATGGGGGGCCACACACTCATGACTCAACCCCAATTAATCTAACATCCGATGCCATACTAGTACTCGAAGATATGGCAACAACATTCCTCATACCAATTCACCCCTGGCATGCGACTCTGTGGTGGATGGATAATCTCAAGAACATGGAAAGATAATTATATCAAAGCCACGTTTTATTGGAAGAGTCCAGATCCCTGTTTCGTTAAATAAAGAGATACTATTTCATCCTATCAACTTTTGTCGGATGTTTAAAATCTCTTTTTCTAATGTACCCTCTCAATTGCTTCCTTATTTTATGGGTGCAAATCTTTTCTAATTTGGTGCATTGCCTTTTCTGCTACGAAAGCTCAAGGACTAGGAGTCCCACACAGGACCAGACTATTTGCAAAAACCATATTCATCTCCTTTTTCTAATTATGTCAGGTCAGGTCGGGATGATGGGTAAGACCCTGTTGATAATATTGATATCGTGCCGGGCCAAGCTAACCATCTAAGCATTAGAAGCCGAGTCCATAGGTCCAGCCTATGGACATATAACTCAGCCGAATCGAGCCCGAGTTGGTTTCGGATCAGCCTTCCCTAGCCCATAAGAACCCCTAGATTAAAATAAATTCACCTTGAGATGTTAAAGGGAAAGTCACATTCTGTTTACCACTTGCCTTCTATCTATTTTCTATGGTTGAACATGGGCTAGACAAGCTCAAACTCACTTGAGCCCAGCACTCTTGATGGCTGACCTTAGGCCCATCGCCCATGGTCTAGTCTTCGGTCCGACTTTCTTTCTTAAAAGCTAATCTGGACTTTGTGCCTTTGTGGGTGTGGCAAACAATCTGCATAAATGGCCCAGTGTGGCCCGATAAACTCAACACAGATGGGCTGACCTGACCTTAGGAGCTGGTATCACACACAATCATAGGGGTGTTCACAAGCCAGATCAGGTATAGCTTGAGGTATATTCAATCCTGGCCAATTTAGCAACTGTGCCTGGATCCGTCCCACTTGATTAAATATTCCAGGCTAGACCGGGCTTTCAAGGGTGTGTATAAGCCCAAGCCTGGCCCATTTAGTAATCAGACCAGAAAAGTAGGTCTATGTAGAGCCTACATGCCCAAGAATGAGCCAATCCAGTCCACCGTGACCCAGGCTTGGGTGGGCCTCAGGCTGCTAATGTTTACCCCTACCAAGCTGCGACGTTTATGCTTAAATTAGCCAGGTCCGGCCTAGCCCATTTCCAACCTTATCTCTTTTCAGTACGGATCCAAGATATGAAATTATTGAGTGCTTAAGATTTTGAGAACACTTTTCAAAAGTAAGCCCGTCTATGATGTGGATTAGACTGTGGCCAAATCTCGCATGATTTTATTTTAAAAGTAATGAGGAAAATACAATTTTTTTATCATTTTGTTATTTTTAGTTTTTTTTTTTTTATGACATGGGTATCCCTGATGTCTTTAACTCAACATGACTAATCCCTTGGTGGCACCAGGTGAACCCACTACTGCGGTTATTAACACAAGATGTGGGAAGCAGACACACGCCCTATGCAGTTACACCCATTTCACCAACTCCTATTTTTAGTTCATTTACTTTTCTTTTTCATTTTTGGGGATTTTACAAAAAGAATTTCCTTGAAATTGAATATGAAGCCCTAAGTATTGACGGTGGAGGACCTCCCACCCAATTTTTTTTTTTTTTTTTGGACTTTCTTGAACAATAGGAACATCAATGAATGTCAACTTTTAATTCCCACTTTGTTCTTCTTCCTCGTCCTCTTGATCTCCATATTCTCTTCTTTGAGTTAATCAAGTCATTTATTTATTGTGTCCAGAAGGCCTGGATCTGCAACTATCACTAAGGTCTCAATCTAATACTACCCCTCCAACTTCAAAACCCCATCGAAAATGAAGAAAATATTTATCCCATCTCCAAATCTTCCAAGAACCCCACAACCCCACTTCAACCCCAACTACATCTTTAATTCCAATTCCATCTTTACTCAAACGTTCCTCTTTCTTTCCATCAACTTCTACCTTGGCCTTTGCATCTTCTCCCTCAATCCCCAAATGAATCAAAGAAGGGATATGGGTACGAGAAAAAGAAAAGGTGGAAGAAAGTGGAAAAGAAACCGGTATTCATTGAATAGGGGTAGAAAAGGTCAAATAAAAGAAAAAATTGGCGGATGTCCTCTATAGTCAATATTTAGAGTTCGGTCCATGATTGTCGTATTCAATTTCAAGGGAAATGTTTTTATTTATAAAATCCCCTCCTTTTTTTTTTCTTCATAGGCTTTTGTGTATTGCAGAGGGGCTACTCTACGCTAATATTTCAATCTTATCTTAAAATCAATTTAACTCTTCATTTATGGGGCTCAAAGTTTTAACCGAATTGTAAGTTCTTCTTTTACCATTGTAAGTTCGAAGTTTAAACCCTCGGTATGCCATCTTTTTCTGCGTGTGCTGGCTTCTTTCCTACATGAGTGGGGCAGTCTTCCAATTTGCGTGGGCTATCTATTGGGTCCTAGCCAATGGGGCTGGGGTAAAAAAAATCAAACAAACGATTTGAGGCCCATGTCATGACTGCAATAAAGTACCCTAATTTCATAGAATAAGAAAGGTAAGGCGTATGTGATCAATGGCTCAGTTTCCTACATGTGTGCCATGCCAACTCTATCCCGTCAGAATTTCATTCTTCTGATAATCCTATGAGCAAAATCAATCATTTTCTTTTTTTTAGAAAACAATCAAGGAAAATTCCTGAAAAAATCGCGTTAATGAGGGCTTTTTTGGTGCAATGGGCATCTAACACGATTTTGCTAATAATTTCCTCAAATATAAATGTCAAGAGCAAGTCAATTTATTTATTTATTTTTATTACAATTTTGCCTTCATGTAACTTTTAAATATACACGAAGTGTGCTTCTATAATTAAATCATATATTCAAACCGTATATTTACAAAAAGGTCTAATTGAAACAACCCTATTCATAAATCAAACCGACATACAGTCCCGATATAGTAAATACAAGGGAAAAAATCACTATACCTACCTAGACTTTGGCCGTTTTGCAGAGTACCCCCTATACTTTGGTATTTCGGACTAAACCTACCTGTAGTTTTAGTTGACTTGCAAAATGAACGGAAACTGTTAGTTGTAATGGAGTAGGCCGTATAAAACGCCTCTGGTGCATACTAGCACCAAATTGGATTTCCAAAAAGACATATTTGCCCCTGAACAAGGCTATAAAACATGGAAAGCATAAGAGCAGGTCTTTCATTCCTTTTCCAGCCATATCAAATGGCTTCCTCTCAAAACTCCCAGAACTCATGTACCCATCGTTCTCGTGGCCAAAGCTCTCAACGTGATGCTGAAATTCGATACTGTTACTGCGGGCATAGGGCTGCTCTTAGAACTTCCCGAACACAGCGGAACATGGGGAGGAGGTTTCTTGGCTGTGCACTATATGGGGTTATGCTTTCAACCATCTGATTGTTCTTCTTGATGTATGGTCTGGGTTTGCAACTATTAAATTTTTTTTTCATTTTTTTTCAGATCCAGCCAGCATGTGAGTTTTTTGAATAGGTTGATGGAGAAATTGATCAAGTACAGAAACTATTGGATAAGATTGATGTCTTGGAGAAGGAACTGAAGACAGCTTGTGGAAGGAGAAAATGTTACCTACGTCTGTTGATGTGGACTTGGGTTGGAATTGTGTTTTTTTTCTTCATGTGCTACCTACTTATGGCTTCCATCCCTGTAGATGGGTTGGAAAGACCATGATCATATGTATCAGTTGGAATATTTTAATGAAAAAAATATTGTCAATGTTTCCCTAATTTTTTTTTTCAGTTCTTTTGTCTTCAATTTCGAATTCAACCCAACAAATTTACATTTTTAAGTATGTCCAAAGCTACATTGTTTAACAGCTATGTTAGATCTGAATATCAATAAATGTTATTAGATCCAAAGCTAATGAAGAAGGTTACCTGATGTTATTGGCATTCTCCTCAAAGTCTCTAAAATGTCACTCTGTGACCACCCAAGACCCTTGAACATCTCCAACTTTAAAAGGTCAATGCAAACAATAAAAAATGGGTCATATATGCTGCTCTAAACAGTCATCATCAACTTAACAGTCAATCCAAACAATAAAAAGGCTCATCTATGTTGCTCCAAACAATCATTATCAACATAAACAGATATTTAAAACAGTAAAAAACAAACTAGTCCAAATTTTCTTAAAACACCATCATCACCTAAACAGTCATCTATGCTGCTCCATCATCTTATTTACAACTTCATCAAGACAAAAGTTTTAAAAATAGTGAATCAAGATAACATCAAATAGTTTTTGAGCTGCCTTTTCCTGCTCCAGTCCTCCCTCTACCTCTGGGTGTCGATGTAGACCTCACTGCTTGTAACCCCCCTCTACCACTGGTATTACTTGCTGATGACAGTGACTGTGAAGCTGGCAATGGCTGAGAAGAAGTTTGTCTGACTCTCCCCTGATCAATAAAAAAATTCAATGTCTTAGTGAGTAAATGCATATAATCTAGTTAAAAGTATAAAACAAAAGTTTTGGTAAAACAGTCCACCTCAAACTCACCTTTGCCTGACCAGTTAGGAAAACAATGTTTGTTGTCATTCTTGTTTTTTTTCCAACTTCTCCAATATAGCGGGACAGACTGTGCCATCGTACTTGGTCATTCCTTTCAGCTTCACTTGAAATCTGGTCATAAGTTTCCTCCTGACGCATTCAAGCAAACCAACTATTGGTTTCTCCCTAGCTTCAAGTATGTAACCGTTGAAAGATTCACAGAGGTTGTTTGTTAATGCATCACATTTGGCCCTTGTAGAAAAATGAGATCTGGCCCATCTGTTTCGATTAGCAGCTATCGGCCAATTATATGCAACCTGGTCCAAATCCTTCACCATTTGCATATGACTATCAAATTCTCTGGGTGATCCACATGATGCTGCAGCCCACATAGCATCTTTCAATAATTTGCCTCTAAAGAGTTTTTTGAAATAATCATACATATGTCTCAGGCAATGTCTGATTTCAGAAGTAGGAACTACGATCTCAAATGCTGCATCAAGCCCTTTCTGTCTATCTGATAAAAAAATCCAGCCCAAGTCACCTCCATCTCCAATATCATCAATTAATGATTTCAAAAACCAAGTCCATGAATCCAAATTTTCGGCCTCCACCACAGCCATTGCAATTGGGAACATATTTTCATTTCCATCCCTACCCACTGCAGCCAACACTTGTCCACCATAACTACCTTTGAGGAAGCATTCATCTAGACCAATAATGGGTCTACATCCATTCATGAACCCTACCTTTTGTGCCTCATAACAGACATACAATCTCTGGAAATTTGGAATGCTATCCATGTAAGGTCTTTGTGTCACCACAAATATTTTTGTATTAGGATTGTACTTTTGTACAATGACACAATAGTCCCTCAATCTAGTGTATTGAATTCTAATATCTCCAGATATGTTATCTGCTGCCTTCATTTTGGCTCTATACAACTTATCTTTCGACAAATCCACCTTCAGTTCTCTTCTCAACTCTTTTTGCATTGCAGGAATTGACCATTTGGGATTGTCACTCATCCTCTGCTGGTATTTAGCAGCTATATAGCTGGAAGTTACCAAGTGGTTCTCAAACCTCATACCATATGCATGTTTGGGCTTGAATGTCTTGATTTGAAATTTCTTCTCACTCTACATGGGTGATGCATGAATCCTGAATCCACAATCAAATTTACAAACAGCCGTGATCCTCTTGTTCTCATTCTTTAAATATTTAATATCATATCCCTGTCTCACAGTCCTTTCAACAAGTGCAAGTTTGAAAACTTGTGGACTTGAAAATATCATACCCAACTTCAGTTGAGGATTCTCCATATCAGTCAGCTCATTAAACTCAGGCCATTTAGACCTGTTGTTCTCATCAGATGAGCTGCACAAAGAGTGAAGATCATTCCCATCCTCATCATCTGTAACCCAATTCTCATCAACTGGTACATGTTGTTTTCGTTTCTGCACTTCTTCCACACCCTCCTTAGATCCTCTAAAGATATTCTCATCTTCAGGCTTTTGAACATCCTCATGTAATTCCGGAGGCTCATCAGGATCTAATATCTTCTCTTCACTTTCAACCTCACTGTCATCATCCAACTGATCATGCTTGTTTTGATCATCACTGCCCACATCACCAGAAGTTTCATGATGACCATGTGTTTGATTTTGGTCATCATGATGACCATGTGTCTGATTTTGGTCATCATCACCCTCTTCATCAGTAGAAATTTCATCTTCAACATCAGCATCATAGTCCTCCTCACACTGAAATTTCCTACTAACTGATGCTATTTCTACTGCAGGTAACCGCTTCAAGGGACCTCTGATGTGAATACTTTGCTTCAAGATCTTCCCTTTAGGTGACACTACCATCAAAGGTTCATGTCCCCTCTCAACATAGATAGTTAACACCTTACTGTCCTTATAATGTTCTAATAGAACATTTACATCCCTGTCTGATTCAATCATCCTCAGACCACCATCAAAATCCAATCTCGGCATCTTAAAATACATTGAACTGTTCCCTGGATATCCTAATTCTATCACATAATCCCTGAACTCAAAAAATGATGCTTTATCCAGATCAAAATCCCTGAGTTCATCCACCACACCACCAATATATACACTATTTGGTGGGTCTGTAAAATAACCACCATGGTGGAAATGAATTGTAACTTCATCAAACATCTGCATATATGATAACAAAGAAAAAACCATGTGTGACAAAACCAACTGGATATAGTTTTTCCTATCCTTACATCAAAAAATAATATATCAAGCCATGCAAATAGCCGAAACATTGTGTGTGATGGTTAAGTAAAATACCGTTAGGTCAGTGGGCCAGCATTGTATCTGATGGTGATGGGTAGAAACATCAACAATAAACAAAAGTGGCAGTGCGGTCCCCTCCAGGTGTGACTGTGGTCCCCTCCATGTGTGAAGGCCACCGCGGATAACTTATAAACGTAGCAGACATGTGGGGTTTCAATTCCACCAACATCCAAACAGGGGTTTCAATTCCACCAACATCCAAACATCAGCAATAAACAAAAGCTCCAGACAGGTGGGGTTTCTATTCCACCTAAATCCAAACATCAACAACAAACAAAAGCTCCAGACAGGTGGGGTTTCTATTCCACCAAAATCCAAACATGCAAACAGCAACAATAATGGGTACAAACATCAAGGTCCTACACTTTCCAAGCCTTCTGAGCATTATAAAAAGTCATCCCCATTCACCATATGAGACAAAGAAAGATCACTTTTATAATTCACACTTCATATTAATCATGCATGTCGGACAAACCCTCGAACAAAATACATGCACGGAGAGCTATGAAACTAGGATCATCCCAAAATACATTATTAAGGGTATGAGATCATACCTTTGAAAGCTCTGATGGCTAGGCGTTGAGATGTTGACCCAGATGGCTTTGATCAGTTCAAACTTTTGAAATGCCCAAAAATGGGAAAATGAATATCAAAGTACAGATGACTAGTATTTGAGTCTTCTCCACTTTTGCCAGAGCTCCATCATCGAGTATTAGCATATCAAACTGTGACAAAGATACAGCCATAAGAAGCCAAACATGTAAAATGATTAAGGGGTTGGAAAGTGTACAAGGTATATGGCAAGGGAAGAGTAAGAAGGAGAGAAAAAAAGAAGAGAGAAGGACTACGCAATGGGAGCGCAGCGGTTGGGAGGAAGAAGAGAAGAGGGAGAAAAAGAAAGAAGAAAGAGGGAGGGGAAAGGAGAGAATAAAGAAAGGAAGGAGATGCAGGGGAGGAGAAGTGGGGAGAGGAAGAGAAGAAAGAAATCGAAGAGGACGTGAGGAAAGAAAAAGAAAAAGAACGAGAAGGAAGAGTGGAAAGGGAGAAAGAAAGAAAGAAAGAAGGGTGCGGCGGCAGTGCGTGTGTGCAGGGGGCGGAGGTGACGCGAACGGTGTGCAGGGGATGAAGGTGTGTACCTGTGCAGGGCGAGGCGTCCGGCGGCGCAAGGAGGAGGAAGGCGGTGATGTATGCGTTCGGCGATGAACGGATAATGGACATCTTGATCTTTATGCGCAGGTTGTGGTGGAGAAGTGGTGAGATGATGGGCTGAGGGAGATGGGTTGCAGGAGGTGGAGATGAAAATCGCCCAAAATGGAGAGGGGATGATCAAATGGAGAGGGGATGATGTAATGGCCCAAAATCGCCAGACAAGTAAACCCTAACAGCAAAATGAAAATGGGAAAATGAACAAAACACGTGAATAGAGACCTTATATATGGAAGGGTAAATTCGCCATTTCCTATGTTCCGTCACGGCCATTTGTATTTGCAAGTCAACTAAAACTACAGGTAGGTTTAGTCCGAAATACCAAAGTACAGGGTGTACTCTGCAAAGATACCAAAGTACAGGTAGGTATAGTGCTTTTTTCCCTAAATACAACTATCTAGATTTTATTCATGTCTAGTTCTGACCATATTTGAGACTTTAATTTTAAATTCAGTCATTAATTGTCATGTGACAAGGGACACAAGTGGGATCGTGGCGTAGGTGGTGGTTCATTTCATTCAGGCCACATCCAGAAGAATGATAGATTGACATTTGAAAGCCACATGCAAGAGATACGATGGAAAGATATGTATAAATGATACACTTCTACACCACACATGTGGTAAATAAAGGCTTCTGCATGCAATCAAAATTGTGTCCTCATCTTGGATTAACTAAGTATATCACAAAATTGAACGAGCTTAACTGTTTTCATTGTACTAATAAAATGGACTTGTATTTGTTGATTTAGTGGTTGGACTATTGTAGTGAACTCTCATGTGCTTAGTGTTTGTAATTGATTATTTCAATTTAAATTAATCTCACTTGTTGTCTAATTAACATTTTGGGTTGTGAAATCAAGGGCTTACTTTCTTAGTGGAAATTTGTGGGTGTGGATTTCACACCATGTAATTGGTAATAGGTACTTTTTTCTGGTATGGCAATGGAAGGAGAAATAGAGAACACTTTTTTCCACTCACAAAGTCATCTATTCCTAATACATAAATTTCTTTTGAAAATCTTCCATAAAAAATTTCTATAACAGTGCATCAGATTAGATCGTATCTATACAAATTTTTTATTTTTTTATATATTTTTTTGAGAATATTGTCACACAAACATGCCTCAGGTCTGTTTGGTAGGAAGAACATTAGGAATTACAGTATAATGAAATTTAAGAAAATTCTCAAATTCTTGTCAACACTTTAACAATGGAATTTGTCAAACACATTCTCTTGTGCACTTATTCAACAAAAGAATCTCATTATACACATAAAGATTGTTCTTATTTTCCACGCACGATTATTTTGTTGTTTGATGAAAAAAGTTTCCCTTGCGGAAAAGTTGTAAGAAAATTTTAAAAAAATGAAGAACTGATTTCTTTTCTTGACATTTTTTACAAAATCATTAAGCTTACACTCTAATTGAGCAGTTTTAAGAAGAAAAACAATTAAATTATGAGTCATGCATTTTTTGGAAAAAATACCTTATGCACAATGTTGGTTGATGATATCATCAACCTATAATTTGGCTCATTTAACCATGTCCTCATCAACTACTTCCTATCTTCTAAAACAAACCTTATCCTCTTGCAACCTTATCTTCATGAAATCAAGTATAAGAGAAAGAAGAAAAGTTGCAGGTAGTTGATGATATTATCAACGTGGGTACTTTCATTAAAAAAATGCAGAAAACTCTACGGTTGTTTTATGATTTTCTTAATAAAATTATTTAAATAAAGTTTGTGCTTAATTTTCTCCATAAAGATTCTGATTATAATATATGAAGCTTAGGCGGTTTTATTTGAAATTTGAAGTCCAATTTGGCAATTGATTGCTCAATTGAATTCCCAATTTTGACTCAATTCTAACTTTATAATCTCAAATAAGAAGATTCATTCACGACATAAGTGTCATGCATGATCTAGACTCCTTAATCACAATGTTGCTCAATTGTTTTACACTCACAATGTTGCTTAATCCTTATTTGGTAGAAACCTTGCCTACTTTAATGTTAAGTTCCAAACTCCCATTCTTTTTTTCTTTTTTCTTTTTTTTTTTTGTTTTTCCTTCAACTATTTCTTATTTATTTATTATTTTTGAGATTTTTACCTTATTCCTTAATAAAACAGATGAAAAAAAAATTGTTCTTTACTAAATAAGAAATATAAAATAAAAAAACTATGATAGATTAATTTATTAAACCAAAAAAATTCTGACATACCTTTTTCCTATGCCATATATCCATTCCCCATAAAAATATTTTTACTGCAATTCAGAAAAGTAAATTCATAAATAATTTTATAGTTTATTTAAAAAATAAACTCATAATAGTTATCAAGAACTGAAGAATAGTGTTAGCGAAAATAAAAAAGAAATCTAAATACAAAATAAAAATATTCCATCATTGGCCCAAATTCTTGTGTCCTTATTCAACTTTTAATCGACTTCTTTTGAAAATGGAGAGGCCTAAGTCCCTCTTGTTTAGAAAATTAACACAGTACTTTGGATTGAATCTAAATTTTGCGGCTACCTAAATTGATTAAAAAGTTCGAGAAAATAAAAAAATATTTTATATTACATATGTATGAAACAATATACTATTTTTTTAGTATATGTATATAAGTTAACATATGCATAAAACTATAAGTAGACGTAAAACCTTTGAAATAAAAATTATCATAATTTATGTAGGTTTCGACATGGACTTACATGCCACTATCATCAATGAGATCGATTTTTCGTGGTAATACAATAATAACTTTCTAAGAAAATGAAATAATATGCAGGTGAGGGTGGGAGGTCAATACTTGAAAAATGAATGAGAGTGATAGATTGAATAGAATAACATCCTTATTCAGTTGCTAAACAAGTTATAAATGATTGACAAATGTTTCCTTCCGTCACGAGGTTAGATCGGCTAACTCCATGGCAGATGTGTTAGCCAAGCAAGGGGTTGGTAGGTTGCTTCCTTGGGTGAGTGTGATTATGTAATTGGTTGATAGGTTGCTTCCTTAGGTGGGTGTGTTTTTTATTAGTAGGGTTGGAGGTGGTGGATTTCTCATGCACTTCCTCTTCCTTTTTTTCTTTAGTCTTTTGTACTTTGTACCTTCCTTTCTTTGAATGAAATCTTTCGTTACCATTCAAAGAAAAAAAAAAAAAACAAATGTTGCGAATCTAATCATGCAAAAAGAATAACAGAAAGTGTCAAATAAAATGATTGTTTAAATATAGAAAGTCAGTGCTGATTGACAAATATCACTCATTTAAACTGTCATGCCAAAAGATGTTAACAAAGTGTTAGCCAAACAATAAGCCAAGTTAGGTAGAAGATCAAATATAATGTATTGATTTAACTCAAACCTAATCTATTCAATAATTTGGTAAAAAATGTTAACTCAAATCTACAAGAAAATAAGAAAGATCAGCTTAGCTTTGAATACCTAAGTAGGGTTCAAGTTAACCCCAAGGGGTTGGCCGAGTGGTCACAATCACGGTTCCTCTCTCTTCCGGAGCTAGAGGTCCTGATATCAATCCTCGATTCTCCCCTCTTCAGGAATCAAAGATTGAGTTCACTGGTGCTACCACCTGGGGGCCACAAGCGTTTTACCCGGCTTCTCTCTGGGCTCGAAGGGATTAGTCCAGCACAAGGGTTCGGAACCCTTGGATATAAAAAAAAAAGGGGTTAAAGTAAGGTGGTCAACTCAGTCAAAATTGTTGTTGCTATCAATTTATTTCAAGACTTTCTCCAATTAAGGGATTACAATTTATTTTATTAACGACCTTATGTAAAGTTCTTGTTAATTATCGTAACTTAAAAGAGTTATTAAAACTCTCCCACTTTAGTTTTATTGGAAGGTGACCTACACTAAACTCAAACTTGACATGTTGTCATTGACCCAATTATATTTTATACTTATAAGCTTGTAGTGATCTTTTAGTAGCTGTTTATCGAGTTTGGAGAAAATCGACTTGGATCCGGTCTCTTGCAATTGATGCAACTGTGTTTGAACTTTATCTTTTGTTTAAAGCATTTACTACTGCTTGATTGACAATACATAAATAATTCCCCAAATTTCATAATCATGGCCTTCAAATTAATAGACTTTTTATTATTTATTTATAAATCAGAATGGTTTTGATGATATCTTTTTGTCACGACCCGGGCCTGAGGTCCGGTAATCCCGAGCCGTGATCACATACTTACTCCCGTAAACTCCGAAGCAACCGAAGTTAAAACGGAATCCATAAGGGATAACATTCTCAATTTCCTGTCAAATACACAATTTTGCGGAAAACATTTATATTTGACAATATCAATCCACGATTTACATGTATACCAAAATAAAATCCTTATACATGTGTCTTTCCCATCATTTGTTTGTCAATTACTGCATATTCAAAATACCATGCAAAAGATAATTAATTACATTTCAAAATGATTATACAAAATAAATTCTCAAAACATTATATCAAAATGTTCCAACTCCTTTTCGCACTTGGATATCCATATCAAATGGTATCCCGTCCGTTCCATTCATTTAATCCTCCAGGAGGAACCGGGGCGGTTTCCTCCGCTGCCGTTGGAGGCGCTGTGGGACCGGTAAGGCAATCGGGCCTGTAATGCCATCAATAACACCAGTAATACGACGGTTTAACAATGTGTAAATAGATCTTGTAATAGCACATGTTAATACATAAACTAAACTCATTCAATCTATTAGTAACAATTCCAATTCTAGACACGTCTAGATAATTCCTACAATGACAACAGGTGAACATAAAAAGTCGATCTTATGGATACGTACGAGACGGTCACTACCATAGCATTCATTTTCATTTCATTTCAATTCCTTTACTATCTTCCCTCAAAGGAAGGATTCATCTTCCAAATGAAAGGCATCAATCAATACTCATAGGTATGATCGGAATTGTGGGACTCACTAGTGTTCAGGCCAGGGACAAATGGTATCACCACGGAGCTCCGGAACGCCCCCAAATTCATCTACTGCAGTAGGAATAGTTATTTATTTCATTTATTAATTCATTGAACTCATTTAGAGTTCCAATTCAATAGCTAGGTAGTGCCAGACTCAAGAGTCAATACTTTCTAATAAGCAATCCACTTTTGGATTCAATTCAATTCAATACAATAATTCCCTTCACAACAAAGGAAAGGACTAATAGTAATACCAATCTCATTAGATTGAAATACAACGTCACTATGAGAAAATTGTTAATCATTTATGTTTCTATCCAATTCTAACTCAAATCTAAACAATCATTTAGGTGTAACCATTGGTTATTAAATGCACGTGTTATTCTCGATGGACATCATATTTATATATTTTATGTGTGCATTATGGTCCCCGTAATTATCACCTATGGAATTCTTCCTTTATTGTCCTTAATTCTCAACAGTCTCAATTCACCTCGTGATTAGCCTTAAAAATAATTTAGGGAGCATTTATAGTCACAAGAAGTACTCCTAATCCCTTCAAAAATATTCAAAATCCATTGGGGGATCGAATCGTTAGGTTCGATCGATTGGCCAATCTTTCACTCACAATTAATGTCCTGGCCAGTGTTAGGTTCGCTTGAGCAGACTCAAGTTCACACGAGCGGACCCAAACAAAAAATGGTTCGCTCGAGCGGACTTATGGTTCGCTTGAGCGGCCCAAACAGAAAGTGGTTCGCTCAAACAGACTTATTGTTCGCTCGAGCGGACCCAAACAGAACAATGTTCGCTTGAGCAAACTTACTATTCGCTCGACCGAACCCATCAAAATTGCAATCCAAAATGTCTGATCTTCTCTCCCTTCTTCTACTCTCATTTCTCCATTACATTTCCACAACTTACAATAGACATTGGAACCTTCTATTCCCTCCTCATACATTATTCATCCACAAATTATCAATTCTAATCACCCATTAACCATCTCATAAAATCCATAAACAACTCCAAAACTCAATGGAAAATGTACAAAATACATGAAAATCCTATGAACTTCTACAATGATTAACACTAATCACAAGCAAATATTTATACTTGCCTCTTGAAGTCAATTAACTCAAAGCTCTCTTGTTTAGCTTGCTTTTGAGATGAAAACCCCCAAATTTCCAACCCTATTTCCATAAAAACACTAAAAACACAACTCATAAGCTATTCATGCTAGAAACCATGCCTAATCACTCATTACAACTTGAAAACTCATTAAAAGTTCCAAGTACTTACTTGTAGCTCAATGAGAGAAATCTTGAGATCTTTCTCAAGCTCTACACTCCAACAATGGGGGAAAAATGATTTGAGGAAGAAGATGAAGATGGATGAAGCAGTCCAACTTCACTCCAATCACTTGGCAAAGCTTCCAATCTTCACACTAGATTGAGAGAAAATGGAAGGAGAAGAGGAGAAAGGGTGTCTAGGGTTTGTTTGAAGGTGAAAATGAAGGAATGAGTTCATCTCATTCTAATATAAGGCTCTTTCACATCAAAACCCCCCTCTTATTAAGTTTTATTACATTTTGAGTCAAATGAAGCCTCATTTGTTCCATTTGAGGTCAAACTGAATCGCGTCTATTATGAAAGTTAACGTACTATTCAAGGTACACGTTGGTATCAAGAACTTCCGTATTTGACAAAATACCTAAAAACTCGTATATATGAAAAAGTCCTTAGCCTACCTTGTTTGAGTCTAAACTCATTTTAACCAACTCAATTCTATTCAAATTCATTCCATTATACTTAATGCATCTTTTGAGACTAAATTGTCTCTCTTTGGTCATTAATCTTCATTAACCCAATTACTCATGTTTAATTAGCATTAATAATAATTAATTAGCCTTAATCACGATTAGTTCGGGCCGGGGTGTAACACTTTCTTAATTACTTATATTTTATATTAACTTTGCTAATTTCGACCGAACCGATTTGAATATTTACATTTAAATTATAAGCTTATATTATTACTCTATTTTCTCTCCAGTTGTTCATCTATTTAAGGGTAATTTAGTTATTTTTGTTTATCATATATGTGGTTAAGACAACTGTCTCATTTATTTTGAATTCCATTAATCAAAATGGATTTAAAGAAAAGACTCCACTTTTTTTTATAAGAAAAGCCCATGTCTATATTACCCAACAATTTAAAATTATGATTAGTTCTCTATGATTATGTAACTATATTATTTTATTCAAAATAACTTTGAGAATTATGAACTTTTGCATTTATTTTTTTTGTTTGTAAATAGGGTCTACTTTTAGACTCATATCCAATCAATCCAATTATATCACTTCACTTTGAATTAGACCCTTCTATAAAATCAACTACTTAGGAAATATTTGATATAAATTAAAAGAAAAACCAACATACTTGACGTGCAGTGAATAATATTCAAGATGACATAAAATTTCTACTAATCTCTTACTTCTCGTAAAATTGTATTTTTATTACTTTTTATTTTCTGTTTTTTGAACATTGATGCTAATAAAGCTTTAATTATAATTAATACATAGAATTAATTAATATGTCTAAAATGGACCCCCCATTAAAACTACTCTGATAATTTTCTTAATGTATTTACATGTCCATGCTGCATGCAGGGGTGATCAAGTTAGTTTTCTTTGTGAGAGTGCATTTTGATTTTCAATGGTAGGGGTATAAGAATGCATGAGTCCTCTCTCTCTTAAAAATAGAAATTTGTAGAATGTTGGATCCTCTATTGCACACACAAATCCTAAAAGGAAAGAAACTAGAGTGTTCGATGCTCTCCTATGTCAAACTTAGTTAGTAGGATATAGAAATTCTCCTAGGATATAGAAACTCTCCTCCTCATACTTAGAATCAGGAGATTTTATATAAAAAAGAGTTTTTTTTTTATATATAGCCTCCTAAGGTTTGTAGGATTTATAAATAGGCCCCTGAGATTTAGTATTTGCAAATAGACCCCTGCATTTTCATTTGAATACCTCCCATGTCCCCAAAATCAACAATCTTCCAACCACCATAGGGTTTTAGAGTGAAATGACGTTCTTGTCAATTTCTTTTATCCTTATATGCATAATTTCAAAAGTTTCAACTAACTTCCTACATAAATTCATTTTTTCTTATCAATACTGGATTCATTTCATTAAATACAAATTGATCATGATGACGATCAACACCTGTACTTATAAATGGTTATGATTTATCCAATCCATAAATAACCCATCATTGGCTTGATGAATATTGTAAAATATATGATTATGCTTCCTGTGTAAAGAAATATTGGGAGAATGGGAAAATGTAAAAAAAAAAAAAATTTAGTTTTTATAACTTGCGAGGGGGAGTGTTTGGATCTGTGTCAAATAAATATTGGAGGAAAGGGCAAATGTAAAGAAAACATATTAATTTTTAGAATTTGCGGGGGTAGGGTGGAATTTTAAACTTTTTTCATATATGGGTGGGGGCTCCAGTCCCCAGGCTCCTATATCTGGGTCCACCCCTGGTCATGTGCATGAGTGTGTTATTGAGAGAAACCATTGAAACTTCAAATAAAATATTGATATTTTATAAGTAATAATATACTTATTTTTATTTAATGAATATAATGGTAAAGTTATCATTTAAATAAAAATCCAACACAAATCTCGTGGTGGCTGTCCATTCTTATTAGGAATATTGATTTTGGAGACATGAAAGGTATTAAAAAGAAAAGACAATGGCTTATTTATAAATACTAAAATCTCATCGGCGTATATACAAATCCTAAAAACCTTAGAAGGTATATACAAAAAACTCTATAAAAAACAGGACAGGCAGAATTTGAAATTACTAACTTTCCGTTAGAAATTCCACTTATCAAAATGACCTAGGGAGTCCATAAGAGGCCCTGTCACTTATATAGTAGGCACCAAATATATAAACCTACTTACCAAGTGGTTGGATTGGCACCAAATACGGTCAGGCAGAATTTGAAATTCCTGAAGCTTCTATTAGACATTCCTCTTATCAAACTGTACAATAGGGTCCGAACAACAAAACAACATAAAAAAAGAAAAAAACCCCAAAAAGACTACATCCCATCCGTACTGGATAGGAGCCAAGGTGGGAAAGAACCGTCCAAAAAACAATCGTTATTTGCCAAGGAGCTAAACTAAGCTAAACAGAGCTAATGAATGGACTACCCTATTACATTCTATAGGAATAAAAGAGAGCTTAACATATTTAAAGGACTTAGCAATGTTCAAAATGTCATTGCTGAGGGTAATTAAGGACCAATCCATTGATACATTGAACCACCATCAGAAAAAATTTGAATCCTTGAAAATCCTTTAGCAACAACATAATTTAGTGCAAATATAATCGCGAGCACTTCAGCCTCTTTGGGAGAGTTGGAGACAAAAGCTCTACCATCCGGCCTTTTAAAAGCTGCATCGGTAAAATTTAGAATACTATTATCAGAGGAAGGTCGAGAATAGGTCTCATTCTTGGGAGAAGAAAATAGAACATCTATTGGAGCCGTAATATCTCACTCTGCTAACATGCAATTAGCTTCCCTCAAGATTTGTTCTGGGTTATTAAAGGCCATTTCATTTATAATAGTAGGCACCAACATATATACCATCTTAACAAGCGGTTGGATTGGGGTGACCGTTCTTCACCTGAAGTATTAATCTCAGCAGAGATCAGTAGAGTCTACTTCCATATACTGTGTGTCTGATAATAAAATTTTCTGGGTGAGATTTGGGTCAGTTGGGAACTTCCACATCATGTCCAAATTCCAAATGTTTTTCCTTCTTTTTTCTTTATTAGTATTTGGGAATCCCAGATTGAATTTCTTACAAGAATCTCAGGAAATTTGAAACTTACCAATAAAAATTTCTTAACTTCTTGCTTTGAAAAAGAGCATAGCATTTGAAAATTTAATGGTAGAATTCCTCACAAAAATCTTGGGGCTTTTCAAATTCTCCAGATTAGAACTCCTGAAACCCATAGACTGATGAATGTGAAATAAAAGATAAGTAGGTGATAACATTTCAAATGGGCAAGGTTAAGCTGTCAAAAAGCCTTAGTAAGTTCAGCCTACTTAATTAAGGGCCAAATATTTAGGCTTTCATCCAGTCCACAAGTTATGGAGTTGGGTCTAAACCAAGTCATTGAAAGAGAATGCTTATTTGGGTTGACATGTCAGTCTTAGTCGGGCCCAAGTCACTGATTTGAATTGGTTAGATAGGCCCAGACCTGACATCGTGCATGGTGGGTCCTGTGGGCAGTCTTGTTAAAAGGTCCATTGTTATCAATGGCTTACCATTTTTTCCTAAGGCGGCTGAGCCCTAGTCCAATAGAGATATTCAGGTATTGACCCAATCGGATTAGTCGATTAGATCCGATAGGTTCATAATTGTGAATTCAGCGAACTTGAACATGTATCCAATTGTCCATCCAACCCAATAATGTGAGCACATGAATTTTCAGGTTGGACCCTTCAGATGAAGTTGCTGCTCATTGATATTGATATCCTTGCCACCCTAGGTCAGCAGGCAATGTTGAAATTCTGCAATTTGGACGGGTTGGATAAGGTATCTACCCACCAAGCTCGACCCAAAATTGCATGTGAGAAAACTTGAACCAAATCGAAAAGAGAGCCAATGTGCCTGACCCAGCCCAACCAGAGTTGTAGGCCGTGGCCCAGGTGCAGTGTAGAGTTGGACTAACATGTTAGCTTGAGCTCCCAACATATGTTCAGCTAGCATTAACCAACATCAACACAAACATGGAAGTAGGATTTGGTGCAGGTCGGCCTAAACCCAAAGCTTATCTAAATCACAAATGCCCTGTTCATTACCAAACTCGACTTTCCCTCTCTCTGGATTAGGAATCTCAAGAACCACTGACGAGCCAATTGATGGAATGGCTCGACCAATAGCCCCTCTCATCTATGGTCTTCCCGTGCTTCGGAAGCATTGGTTCCTTCTCAACTTGACAACTCAAAGAAAATGGCATTGGGCTTTGAACGCAGCAGTCACCATTTTCTATGGTCCTTGCAATGTCGCTCATCAACCGACACAAAATTTTTATTGATTTTGGAGCAAAGGATAGCGAATAAAATCTACTATCCATTCTTCTTTTTCCTTTGTACTGAGATTTTTTTTCTATTGTAAAACTTTTAAGAGTTATTTCTCCTCCCATGAGTAAAAAAGATTGTATTTATTTAATCATATCTAAGCCGTCCGTCATCTAATTCTACAATTAAGGCGTCCATCCTTGTTTTTACTATATGCCCAATGATGAGATTTCAAGATGGATTTCTCGTCTTAACAACGCACCCTTGACCTCCTTTTCTTTGTAGTTGTGAGACCTATCTTGATTTAACCATGCACTAGCTGAAGCACTGATCTAAATTTGGCCTTTTAAATCAACCCTATGGCATATATATAACGCAAACTTTTATTAAGCATTACACAATAGCCACCTGCGACCCACAAAATATAGAAATGATGCAAATAACTATATATGTTCTTATTATTGTCCTAAATCACTTGCAGTAACCGGACTTTTTTGATAGTAGAAAAATCTTAAAACGTTACATAAGGCACACATGAAACATGGATAACTGGGACATAAGTAAAACCACCACTGATGGTAGTCGCTTCAACGTTCTCACTTGGAGGCGGATATATTTTTCATTTCTGAGTCCAGGCACCACCACCATATGTTTGATACCCCTTATTGACGTTACCTCCACCATATCCTTGATGTCCCTGATTGATGTTACCACCATTATTTACTTGATTCCCCGAATTGACATAACCTCCACCATATCCTTGAGTTCCCGCATTGACGTTTGCTCCGCCATCTCCTTGAAGTCCCAAATTGGCGTTACCTCCAGTACCTGCATAAATATTCCCATGGACCTGGGGGTTGTTCCCTCCCGCTCCATATTGGGTATTGCCCTGCAGCATCAACCATAAAATGGTCAGATAGTTGCAATATGAATCCATAAATAGGTGACACCTAATTGATAGTAAATATTTTCTCGTTCTTTGCCCAATTAAAGAAGGTACTTCATGGTATGTAAATTGGATATATATATATATATATAATTGGATAGGAGGCCTTATGATCTACAAGCCAGCTTCAAACTTCCCAATTACGTGCAACTTCAAGACCACTTATAAATTATGAGTTACCAGGTATCCTCCTCTCCTTTTCTCTCCCAAGTCTATATTCAATGATGGTGCAAGTAATTTCTGTGTTTGGATCCCAAAACATCCCCTGCGCACTAATGCTTTTAATGGTTTTGGATCCCAAAAGCATTGTCCACAGTTTTCAGCTCTCTCAATATACAAAAAAAAAAAAAAAAAAAACAAAGAATGGAGAATAGATTTCATTCACCATCCTACCGTCCAAAAGCCATAAAAATGATGCATGGATCGAGTTTTGCCGCCACGGCAAACCTTATTAGTAGATTCGGCTGACTAATGGTAGATGGGTCCCATTTACATACCATTAAGTACCTTCTTTAATTAGGCAAAGAACGAGAAAATATTTACTATCAATTAGGTGTCACCTATTTATGGATTCATATTGCAGCTATCCGACCATTTTATGGTTGATGCTGCAGGCCAATACCCAATATGGAGCGGGAGGGAACAACCCCCAGGTCCAAGGGAATATTTGTGTAGGTACTGGAGGTAACGTCAATTTGGGACTTCAAGGATATGGTGGAGCAAACGTCAATGCAGGAACTCAAGGATATGGTGGAGGTTATGTCAATTCGGGAAATCAAGTAAATAATGGTGGTAACATCAATCAGTGGAGGTAACGTCAATAAGGGATATCAAAGATATGGTGGTGGTGCCTGGACTCAGAAATGAAAAATATATCCGCCTCCAGGTGAGAACGTTGAAGCTACTACCATCTCTGAGTCCAAGCACCACCACCATATCTTTGATATCCCTTATTGACGTTACCTCCACCATATCCTTGATGTCCCTGATTGATGTTACCACCATTATTTACTTGATTCCCCGAATTGATATAACCTCCACCATATCCTTGAGTTCCCGCATTGACGTTTGCTCCGCCATATCCTTGAAGTCCGAAATTGACGTTACCTCCAGTACCTGCACAAATATTCCCTTGGACCTGGGGGTTGTTCCCTCCTGCTCCATATTGGGTATTGCCCTGCAGCATCAACCATAAAATGGTTAGATAGTAGCAATATGAATCCATAAATAGGTTTCTTTGCCCAATTAAAGAAGGTACTTCATAGTATGTAAATGGGACCCATCTACCATTAGTCAGCCAAATCTACTAATAAGGTTTGCCGTGGCGGCAAAACTCGATCCATGCATCATTTTTATGGCTTTTGGACTGTAGGATGGTGAATGAAATCTATTCTCCATTCTTTGTTTTTTTTTTTTTTTTTGGTATATTGAGAGAGCTAAAAATTGTGGACAATGCTTTTGGGATCCAAAACCATTAAAAGCATTAGTGCGCAGGGGATGTTTTGGGATCCAAACACAGAAATTACTTGCACCATCATTGAATATAGACTTGGGAGAGAAAAGGAGAGGAGGATACCTGGTAACTCATAATTTATAAGTGGTCTTGAAGTTGCACGTAATTGGGAAGTTTGAAGCTGGCTTGTAGATCATAAGGCCTCCTAAGCGAAGTGAATCCAATTGCAAAATCAGCCAATTGGATTCAATCGATTTTGATTGAATTTTATTGACCTTCCTCACAATAGCCCTCCCACGTTTGTAAATCCTAATAAACAAAAACGTCTCCCACTTCAATTGCAATCGATTGTTTTGATTGTCCCTCAACTTTCACAAACCCTTCCACATTCGAAACTCCCACACGAACATAAGCCCTCCATGTTCATAACTCCCACGCGACCATAACTCTTCGTATCAAGTCCTCTTTGGTGAAAAATCTTCTCCTCATTCTTCTCAGGAATGGCCTTTTTTTTAATCTTCTTCTCATATAGGGTGATATAAAGAAAGCAACAATCACATTTCATCTGCTCATGATCATCTCATCTTTGCCTACTATACTAGCCATTGATTCAAATGCACCACTCGCATTGTTGAGGTAACCAAAATCAGTATTTCTCTTATTTGTGTCAATATAACGGTATGCAATGGTATAGCATGTAACTTTTGCCGGTCTCAATTATTCATATACTGCTAAAATATCCAAACTGATAAGTACGAGAGCAAATTCGTATAAATGGATCCTCACACTATGACCAACAAAGAAGACAACTCTTGATGGGAAAACCTTCCAATAACTACTACTTCAGTTTTTTTATTAGTAAACTCTAAAGAAAATGCATGCCAAATGAAAGAGACTACATGCCACCCACGTGGTTGTAACTACAAGCTGTAGGCAGCAAATGCATTCAATAGCATTACAATTGAAGCGAAAATATTTGAACATCAAGCAATAAAGTCTCAGATACCTCACAGCTCATTGGCTTAATGTAACAAACGAGGAACACCATGACAACCAGTGTAATGTTACAACAGGTGGAAAAGTTTGAGATCTGCAAAGATAAACAAAAAGTTACAAGAATACAGGCACGTTATATTTTTCTTATAATGAGATTTTACTCAATAAACAAAGGGTATAAAGCAACAGGAAATGAGTTGTCCGCATGGAGAAACAGCAATAGGAAGTAGGAACAGACAGATTATAGGCATCTATCTATATCCTATATAGGGAGCTCATGCCTGAAGGAGAAATCGACTTCCCTAATTTAGATTTGGAAAAGATCACAATGAACAGAATCATAGAAGGGAGGTACTGACCCGCTTAAATATGGATTTGCAGTTGGTCGAGATAAAAATTGGGAAGCGTGCACTTGTCTCTCCTGATGCAGCCATGACTAACTTCTGCTTCTTTTGAGATATAAATTGCTAATGAATCTGTAAAACAAGATGTCCAATTAGAGAACTGAGAAGAAATAACATGCTTTTTATTTTATTTTTATTTTTTGAAAGTGAGAAGAAATAACATACGCTGCAATACATGCAGCTCAAAGTTTGCATGCTAGTAATAACATTGACATAATCTATAAATATATTAGCATGAACCATTTCAGAAATTTCAAGTGGTTTCACCATCATATATTGTTATGCTAGATACCCTCAGTGACAAGGGTTTCAACTATCAAACCCAGAAGGTACTGTTCTGCTAAAGAATCCCCCAGTAAATCTAATCAATTTTGCCATCCTTCCATCTACACCAAATCCATAAATCCAAAAACCCCAATTCAAACCCTTACTGCAATTTGTATTTTGATTCTGCAAATGGGACATCAGGATCTTATTCTTCTGGACACATGAACTTGATGTACTACTAAAAATCATATTTTTAACAGAGTTTTTCAAATTTAGAAACAGAGAAAGTACAGAGATAGATCACAACCCCAAAACCCATTACTTTTTCAATCCTTCCATCTAAATAAAACTTCAAAAAAACTCAAAAAAAAAATCCAAACTTCAATCCTATCGCCTTGACCCAGACCAGAATTTTCTTGTTCTTCCAAAAAGAAAGAGCCCCAGATCGAAAATTGAAGCATTTTACATTGGGGGTATTCTGGGGTGAGCAGATCCGATCAGTTTTGAGAGATTTTTCATGTGAGAGAGAAGGGATAGAAACCCACCTGTTGTTATTAAGGAGGAGTGAGAGCAAGAGAGATCGATTCAAAGAAGAGTTGCAGAGGAGAGAGAGAGAGAGAGAGAGAGAGAGGGAGGGAGGGATCAGGAAACGATCGAGAGAAGAAGCATTCGACGACGCCTGGATCAATCTTTACAGTGAGGAAGGAAAATGGGGGCCGGGAAGTTTTCTTAGGGCAGGTTTGCGTAGCCCGTTTCCGCGGAAAAGGTTGTAGTTTTCTGCGGAAAACTTCTTTTTCATGTGTTTAGTGCGGCAGTTTTCCGCGGAAATACTTTTTCGCCACGTCAGCTTTTTCCTTTCTAAGCGTGGAAATAGACTTCTTATGGGAGGTATGGAAAGTCTATTTCCACGGAAAAATGACCTCCCAATTTCCTCTCTCTCCCCCTCATTCCAACCGGCCCCCCTCTTTCTTCCTCCTCCCCTCCCAACCCCACCCACCCCAGACACATACCAACCCACCCACCCAATAGTTTTTACTAAAAAGTGGTTTTCACTAAAGAAATCTATAGCTGCACCAAACAACATTATTACTAATCCATCGAGGAAAACCTTTTTGCACCAAACATGAATTTCTAATTTCCTCAGAAAACCATTTCTAAGGAATTTAAAAACCATAGAATTTGCTGATGTAGCAATTTCATCTTTCCATGGAAGTTACCTCTACACAAACGTGCCCTACGTACGGGTTCCTTGGTGAGGAAGGAAAATGATGAGGTGGCAATAAATCAATTCTTCAACAAGTACCTGCACCAAACATATGAAAATTGAGTTTTCTGCGTAAAACTATCTCCATTTCCATGGAAATAGACGACACAAACATGCCTTCCCAAGGTCGGAAAAAGGAGGCGTGTGTAGAGGAAACAGCAACGCGCCCGCAAAGAGATCCCAGGGTTTAGTTTGTAGGAGTGGGGCCCAGTTGACATATGACTTGATGATCTTTGCCGTTGAATTTGGTGGGCCATCTGTAGTGAGCAATGTGGGAGGTTAGATTTCTCAATTGTAGGATACTTTGGGATAGGGATACTCTGGATCTGGGCTCTGCTATTAGAACATGGTCTAGACTCGGCCCAATGTTCTGGCCCAGTGGCTGGAGTATATGCACTTTCCAATGACCCCAGTACAATTTATTTTGCACTAAATTCATGGCTCATGCCTAAATGCAATTTACATATGTAAATATTGAGTACGTGAACTTTACGCATGCGTTTTTATTTATAATATTTGGGCCTTATTTTATTTGCGTTAAAATAGATAAGAATCGAATACATATGATGGTTAAAAATGAAGATTATGACTTCTTTATTTGTATTATAATATATATGAATTAAATACAGGGAATTCGTACTATTAAGTGGTTCAAAATGAAGTATAAAGTTGGATTTCAAAAAATAAGCATTAATAACCTTTCCTTATAGGGTAATTGAATAAAAGAAGATGAGAATTAATAAACCGGTCATCACCTTATTAGTTCATTTCTCGTCTTCTTTTATTCTATTTCCTTATAAGAACTTCGTTGTTAACTACAAGTGATACGGATCATATATGCTCAATTCTTATGTATTTTTAATGCAAATAAATAAGCCCCAAACGTAAATTTCTAAAAATGAGTATTAAATATCATCTTATTTTTATTCTAAAAGAAGATGTTATTTGATGACATTCACTTTTGGGAATGTATTCAACTCCTATAAATTTCGTTATACGTATTTCGTTGCAAACAAATAAGTCCTTGGCCACTAACACCATTTTCACATCATTTATGCATGTGAATCATTTATATATGTGTAAATCTATCAAACTCATTTTTCGATTTCAACTTACAGATTGGATTTTATATTAGAGTATGATATTTCTTCTTTGTTGAATTTTACTCCAAAACCACACAGAAACAATACAAGACCGGCCAGAATTCGACAGTAATTAAATTGAGGCCCACCCTCCTGATATATAAACATGTCCATAACAGAATATTTTATATTATGTTGTTGAGGATATTTATTTCGTTGTAGCCATTATCCTTTGTCTCTTGAGCCCATTTGACTTTACTGATAGTTATATTTGGACAACTTGGAAACTCTAAAAGAAAGTTAGGTAAGCTTGTTTGTGCAATTATAATGATTTATAGCTACAAGGATTTGGCTTTAATTTTTACTGTCGGTTATGATTTTGACCATAATTAGCTTATGTTTTTTTATAGATCTTTTTAGTTTTATTGCCACTAATTATCTTATGCAAACTACTTACTTTATCTCTTTATCAAAACCACATATCGATTCCTTACTTTTCAAAGTTTCACATTTCATATTCTACAATACCTCCCTTTCTAGCCAAACTCCACCATTTCCTTTCTTCTCCGATTCTTCTCTTCCTTTTCATGTTATTACCTCTTAGATTACATAAATAGGCACTCTCATGACCTTTTTATTCTTTTGCCTTCTTTTTAAAATTTATGGGTATTTTTTTAATGCATGAATATTTTAGTTACAATGTTGGTCATACCCGTACCTGTGCTGAGCACCGGTTATTATGCTAGTGAGAGGATAATGCACACTGCGAATTTCAGTTTCCATGGGAAAGATCGATCCTGCATCCATAAACTCTTTGATTGCAGTTATAGAATTAAAAATCCCCTCCGTTGAGAGAAAAAAATCAATTAATCTATCTCTGCACCCAATAAGTATCACACTAATAATAGAGTAAGCTGCACAAAATCAGAATAACTTTCCTCTTTGATTGCAGAATTCTCTCATTGCACAAATGTAACTCTTTAAATTCCCCTTTCTTTTTATTGCTGACACAGGTGCCCTCTCAAACCTACCCAACAATTTTCATGCTCTCAAGGGCGACCCACAAGCCGGGCTATCCAGGCTTGTGAAGGCCTGGTGGTTGCTGAAAAATGACTCCTTATAACCTCGAGGGGTAGCTTAGCTGGCCTACGATTACGATTTGCACTCGGAGGTTGTGGGTTCGAAACTGCACTACCACAATGGGGCCACAGGGGACTTTTACTTGGCTTTCTCTCCTGGGCCCATAGAGATTATTTTGGCCCAAAGGGTCGGGAACCTGCGTTATCAAAAAATAAATAACGAAAAATGACTCCTTATACTATACTATATATGCACTTAATGGGAAAGTGGAGTCAATTATCAATCAGAGACAGAAAAAGGCCAAGCCTGAAACTTTCTGGTTGGGTCCTTTGGGTAATTGGGCAGTTAGTGTCCATCCCAGGTCAAAGTATCATGAATGAAACTGTGCACCCGGATGTTATTTCTAGCACATTACATGGGCTTATGGCTCACACTTCAGACCCAAATCCGGTCCATTATCCAAGTAATAAGTTTGCCAGTGTTTGTAAATCCAGTTAGCTTGAGAAAATTGTTGACAACTCTAAAAATGTGCTATTAGAAGCCCATCTCATTAGCAGCCCCAAATTCAGGACTAGTGCAAGCCCACAGGCCAATGAACTATGTTGACCATATTTACTTAGTTGTTGTAAAACAAAATCACACCAAGATTAAAATTGACACAAATTGTTTATATTTCCCAGTCAATATAGGTCCAATGTTAATATGTGATTAATATAACCTACAATGATATGTTCAAAACATTAATGCATGTGTTATTCCATAATGACCATGACGAACGCTTAGGTCACGTATGGCACCCGAATCTTTAGGAAAAAGATTTTTGATTTCCCTAAGGTTGTGGTAAATCCATGTTTAGCAATTATAAATACCTGAGGATTTGGATGAATGTAAATCTTGTTATAAGATATGGATCTTAAGTGGATGCCCACTTGGGATGAGTTAGGGTTAGATTTTAGTTTCCTTTTTGTAGGGTTACTTTGCCTATATATAGGTATCTCTACCTTTGTATTGACACACACATATGAGATAATAAAAGTCCTCTTTATTCTCCCTCTAATATTCTCTCTTGATTTCTCTCTTTTCCACAACACGTTATCAGCACGAAAAGCTAAGAAAAGAAATAGTTTCATCGTAGGATGCTCTCACGTAAACTGTGAGGAAAGAAGACGAACGAACCCATCTGTGGCAGCAGTTCTCGATTTGTGTGGGTTGCAACCATCTGTGTGTTGTTGATTTTTGTGAGGAAAGAAGACACATGAACCCATCTATGTGCTGTTGATTTTTTTTTCTTTTCATCATCATCTCTCTCTTTGCAATCATCATCATCATATCTCTTTGCAACCTCGGGACGAACGCCATATTCCTTTTGTGTGCATTGCAAGCAGCAAGTACTGTTCTGAATTTTTTTCTTCCTTCCGCCTCGGGACGTGCGCTAACAGACAACACCAAGACATAACAGAGAAGTGAAAAACGTTGTTGCTCAAAGTGCTGTCCCGTTTATTCGGTCAATAGAATTTTTGACCGAACGTAATTTCCTCGTTTGACTTCTGATCGACGAACGGATTGGTTCTACGGATTCGCGGCGAAAAGCATTACTTAATAGACGCAACAGTTCAATATTTCAACGGTCATAAAATTTTTCCTAAACTGCGATCAGGTAAGTGGTATCCAAACCATAATTCAAATCCAGTCTATTAGAATGCATAAAATTAGTTTATGATATTTATTTACAATAAGTATAGTGTTTTGGTTACTGTCCATCTTCTTGTATGATTTTTCTTTTATTAATACTATGAATGGAACCAGAAGTTCTAAATTTGAACCTGAAGTTCACTGATCTATGGACCAAAAATCTTAGAAGTTAGAACACTGATATGAACCTGCAGATTCATATCCATAAAATTATAAAGCCATGAAATTAAACCTGAAGTTTTGACAGAACCTGAAGTTCTGATCATTTGTTAGAACCAGAAGTTCTTAAATTAAGCCCGAAGTCTTGACAGAACCTGCAGTTCTGATTCTCAAAGTTATGAACCTGAAGTTCTAAATCAAGCCTGAAGTCCTGATAGAACCAGCAGTTCTGATTCTCGAAGTTGTGAACCTGATGTTCTAACTTTTATTTGGCAAAATTTCTTTTAAATCCGTTCCTTGATTACTTCTAATGTTAGAATTTAAATCAGGTATGGATCATGGAACTAAGGACAATCTATGTTTGGTAGATAATGCCACAACACACACCATTCTGAAAAATCAGAAATTTTTCTCAGAATTGATGCTCATTCCACGACAGGTATCCACCATAGCTGGAACTGTAAAGATAATTGAAGGCTCCAGAAGAGCCCATATGATGTTACCTAATGGTACCCATCTATTCATTAAAGATGCTTTGTTCTCAAAAAGTTCCCGAAGAAACTTGATTAGTTTCAAAGACATCAGAATGAATGGGTACCACATTAAGACTGTAAGTGAAAGTAACAAGGAATACTTATGCATCGTTACTAGTATTGGAAGCCAGAAGCAAATACTAGAAAAACTAAGTGCACTCTCTTCAGGGTTATATTACACGACAATCTCCAATGTTGAATCCCATTCTGTTATAAGCAAAACAACAAAGTCGAGCCCGAAGCTCAGTGATCCTAAGGCCTTATAGCTTTGGCATGATAGGTTAGGTCACCCTGGGGCTACTATGTTGAGAAAACTCATAGATAACTCTTTTGGGCATTCCTTATAGAACCATCAATTTACCATACCGAGTGGGTACTTATGTATCCCATGTTCACAAGGGAAATTGATCACCCGACCCTCTCTTACTAAAGTTGCATACGAATCCCCATCCTTTTTACAAAGGATACAGGGTGATATTTGTGGACCCATCAATCCCCCTAGTGGACCTTTTAAGTATTTTATGGTCTTGATCGATGCCTCCACCCGTTGGTCGGATGTTTGCCTACTTTCAACTAGGAACGTAGCATTTGCCCGCCTATTAATTCAAATTATTAAACTGAGGGCTCACCTCCCTGATTATCCCATTAAGTCTATAAAACTTGATAATGCAGGCGAATTTACATCACAGGTTTTTGATGATTTCTGTTCGTCTATAGGAATTGTAGTCGAACATCCTGTCCCCCATGTCCACACCCAGAATGGCTTAGCTGAATCCATGATCAAGCGCATCCAACTTATTTCTAGGACTCTGCTGATGCAGTCCAACTTACCGGTTAGTACTTGGGGACATGCTGTGTTGCATACAGCAATGTTAATTCGACTTCGGCCCACGGCCTATCATCAATATTCTCCTGCACAACTTATATCAGGACATCAACCCAATATTTTTCACTTGCGCAAGTTTGGTTGTGCAGTTCAAGTCCCAATACCACCCCCTAAGCGTACTAAAATGGGACCACAACGTAGATTGGCAATATATGTAGGTTATGACTCTCCTTCGATTATTCGATATTTAGAACCAAGGACAGGAGATGTCTTCACTGCTCGTTTTCCCGATTGTCAATTCGATGAGACAATCTTCCCGCCGTTAGGGGGAGATAAGATAGTTCCTGAAGAACGTATTGTTCCTGTAGAACAAACCGTTCCTGAAGAACGGCGAGAATTAACATGGAATACTTCCACTTTGTCTCATCTGGATCCCCGAACTTCACAATGTGAGAATGAAGTACGGAGAATTGTGCACTTGCAAGAAATTGCAAACAAATTGCCTGATGCATTTAACGATGCAGCAAAAGTGACGAAGTCACATGTGCCAGTTATGAATGCACCTACCAGGATTAATGTCCCTGTAGGACAAAGTCAAAATATGGCAGCAAAAGAATTTGCGATACGCCAGAAGCGTGGCAGACCTATAGGTTCAAAGGACTCAGCTCCGCGGAAAAGGAGAAATGAGCAGTCATCATCATATCCTCTCGAAGAGGCACGTAACGCTCCTGAAGAGGTTCCTCCCGAAGAGGCACATAATGCTCCTGAAGAGGTTATGGAAAAGTCCGTTCTCTCTAGAATAATGAAAGTCCCTGATGAGACTTTGGAAGCCCTTGAAGAGGCACCGGTACCGGAAAATGAAGAGATCTCTATACTTTACAATTATTCAAGAGAGCGATGGATGAGAAATGAGATTATCATCGATGACGTATTTGCATATGCGGTAGCTACACAAATATCAAAGGAAAATGATGATGATGATTGGGACACAGAACCGCGTTCTATAAATGAATGTCGAAAAAAAAAAGGATTGGCCACAATGGGAAAATGCCATCAAAATAGAGTTAGAGTCTCTTAACAAACGTGGTGTGTTCGGACCTATAGTACAAACCCCAAAAGATGTTAACCCTATAGGTTACAAGTGGGTGTTTGTAAGAAAAAGGAATGAGCTGAATGAAATTACTAGATATTAGGCACGATTAGTGGCACAAGGTTTCCTGCAGAAACCTGGGATTGATTATGAGGAAACATACTCCCCTGTTATGGATATAACGACATTCAGATATTTGATAAGTTTAGCAGTTTCTCAAAATCTAGAAATGAGACTCATGGATGTTGTAACTGCTTACTTGTATGGGGACTTAGACACAGAAATTCACATGAAAATCCCGGAAGGATTTCCTTTGCCTGAAGCAAAGCCAAGGAGTACGTACTCAATCCAATTAAGGCGATCATTGTACGGCCTGAAGCAATCCGGAAGAATGTGGTACAATCGTCTTAGTGAATACTTGTCTAAAAGGGGGTATGCAAACGATCCCATTTGCTCGTGTCTATTTATAAAGAAATTCTCGAAGGGATTTGCAGTATTAGCAGTTTATGTGGATGACATAAATTTGATAGGGACTCCAGAAGAGCTCGAAGAAACTGCAGATTATTTAAAGAAAGAGTTTGAAATGAAAGACCTTGGAAAAACGAGATTTTGTCTCGGCTTGCAAATCGAGAGAAATTCTAATGGGATGTTGGTCCATCAATCTAATTATACCGAGAAGGTTTTAAAACGATTTGGTATGGACAAGGCACATCCATTAAGCACTCCTATGGTTGTCCGGTCTCTTGATATAAAGAAAGATCCATACCGTCTCATCGAGGAAAATAAAAAGATATTGGGTCCTGAAGTACCATACTTAAGTGCTATTGGAGCTTTGATGTACTTGGCACAATGCACTAGACCAGATATTGCATTTTCTGTGAATCTACTTGCTAGGTATAGCTCCGCACCAACTCAAAGGCATTGGATTGGCATTTAACACATCCTGCGATATCTGCGTGGAACAACTGATTTGGGAATATTTTATGCTTACAATCATAAAGATTCCAGTTTAGTAGGATATGCAGATTCAGGTTATCTCTCTGATCCTCATAAGGGTCGATCACAGACAGGTTATGTGTTTCTAAATTGTAATGCCGCCATTTCTTGGCGTTCTACTAAACAGACTTTGGTAGCTACTTCCTCCAATCATGCTGAAATTTTGGCTCTTTATGAAGCCAGTAGGGAATGTGTGTGGCTAAAATCTTTGATTCAGCATATTCGTAGTTCTTGTCAATTACCTTCTATTGCAGGTATCTCGAATATTATCTATGAAGATAATGAAGCATGTATAAGACAGATCCGAGAAAGTTTCATTAAAGGAGATAAGACTAAGCATATAGCACCGAAGTTCTTCTTCACTCATGAACTTCAGAAGAACAATGAAATTGAAGTCAAGTAAGTTTGTTCGAGTAACAACCTGGCTGATCTGTTTACCAAATCTTTGCCCAAATCAGTATTCCAGAAGTTTATATATGAGATTGGCATGCGTAGAGTTCACCATCAAACTATGTAACTGGTTCCCATAAGATTTGAAAATCCTCACTTAAGTGGATTTGCACGCTTAACCCAATTTTTCTCGGCTGTATACATCAATACTCACCAATATCAATGTATGATCCTCAATTATATATATACAAATCCCCAGTTAAGAATCCTTATTCCACTAATAGTGAAGAATCATCAAATCTATGGATTCATTGCCTGTTATCAAACATGCTCTTAAAGTCTCCGTGAATCCCTCAGTCAAACATTATTGTTGTAACCACTAAAACCCATACTACATAGTTTTTCTGATTTAACTCTCTATCCATCATAGAGTCTTAATTAGATTAGGTTTTAGAAGCCTCTTAGCAACTCAAAACTTTATTATATTTGCCACTTTTTTAACTTAGTAAGAGACACTTTAAGAGAATTTTTATGATTAATGGAGGCTTAAAGTGGGTGGTTGGTCGAATGGGGGGCCACACACTCATGACTCAACCCCAATTAATCTAACATCCGATGCCATACTAGTACTCGAAGATATGGCAACAACATTCCTCATACCAATTCACCCCTGGCATGCGACTCTGTGGTGGATGGATAATCTCAAGAACATGGAAAGATAATTATATCAAAGCCACGTTTTATTGGAAGAGTCCAGATCCCTGTTTCGTTAAATAAAGAGATACTATTTCATCCTATCAACTTTTGTCGGATGTTTAAAATCTCTTTTTCTAATATACCCTCTCAATTGCTTCCTTGTTTTATGGGTGCAAATCTTTTCTAATTTGGTGCATTGCCTTTTCTGCTACGAAAGCTCAAGGACTAGGAGTCCCACACAGGACCAGACTATTAGCAAAAACCATATTCATTTCCTTTTTCTAATTATGTCAGGTCAGGTCGGGATGATGGGTAAGACCCTGTTGATAATATTGATATCGTGCCGGGCCAAGCTAACCATACAAGCATTAGAAGCCGAGTCCATAGGTCCAGCCTATGGACATATAACTCAGCCGAATCGAGCCCGAGTTGGTTTCGGGCCAGCCTTCCTAGCCCATAAGAACCCCTAGATTAAAATAAATTCACCTTGAGATGTTAAAGGGAAAGTCACATTCTGTTTACCACTTGCCTTCTATCTATTTTCTATGGTTGAACATGGGCTAGACAAGCTCAAACTCACTTGAGCCCAGCACTCTCTAGTCTTGATGGCTGACCTTAGGCCCATCGCCCATGGTCTAGTCTTCGGTCCGACTTTCTTTCTGAAAAGCTAATCTGGACTTTGTGCCTTTGTGGGTGTAGCAAACAATCTGCATAAATGGCCCAGTGTGGCCCGATAAACTCAACGCAGATGGGCTGACCTGACCTTAGGAGCTGGTATCACACACAATCATAGGGGTGTTCACAAGCCAGATCAGGTATAGCTTGAGGTATATTCAATCCTGGCCAATTTAGTAACTGTGCCTGGATCCGTCCCACTTGATTAATTATTCCAGGCTAGACCGGGCTTTCAAGGGTGTGTATAAGCCCAAGCCTGGCCCATTTAGTAATCAGACCAGAAAAGTAGGTCTATGTAGAGCCTACATGCCCAAGAATGAGCCAATCCAGTCCACCGTGACCCAGGCTTGGGTGGGCCTCAGGCTGCTAATGTTTACCCCTCCCAAGCTGCGACGTTTATGCTTAAATTAGCCAGGTCCGGCCTATCCCATTTCCAACCTTATCTCTTTTCAGTACGGATCCAAGATATGAAATTATTGAGTGCTTAAGATTTTGAGAACACTTTTCAAAAGTAAGCCCGTCTATGATGTGGATTAGACTGTGGCCAAATCTCGCATGATTTTATTTTAAAAGTAATGAGGAAAATACATTTTTTTTTTTTTATCATTTTGGTATTTTTAGTTTTTTTTATGACATGGGTATCCCTGATGTCTTTAACTCAACATGACTGATCCCTTGGTGGCACCAGGTGAACCCACTACGGGCAATCTTGGGCGGTTATTAACACAAGATGTGGGAAGCAGACACACTCCCTATGCAGTTACTCCCATTTCACCAACTCCTATTTTTAGTTCATTTACTTTTCTTTTTCATTTTTGGGGATTTTACGAAAAGAATTCCCTTGAATTGAATATGAAGCCCTAAGTATTGACGGTGGAGGACCTCCCACCCAATATTTTTTTTTTTTTTTTGGACTTTCTTGAACAATACGAACATCAATGAATGTCAACTTTTAATTCCCACTTTGTTCTTCTTCCTCGTCCTCTTGATGTCCATATTCTCTTCTTTGAGTTAATCAAGTCATTTATTTATTGTGTCCAGATGGTCTGGATCTGCAACTATCACTAAGGTCTCAATCTAATACTACCCCTCCAACTCCAAAACCCCATCGAAAATGAAGAAAATATTTATCCCATCTCCAAATCTTCCAAGAACCCCACAACCCCACTTCAACCCCAACTACATCTTTAATTCCAATTCCATCTTTACTCAAACGTTCCTCTTTCTTTCCATCAACTTCTACCTTGGCCTTTGCATCTTCTCCCTCAATCCCCAAATGAATCAAAGAAGGGATATGGGTACGAGAAAAAGAAAAGGTGGAAGAAAGTGGAAAAGAAACCAGTATTCATTGAATAGGGGTAGAAAAGGTCAAATAAAAGAAAAAATTGGCGGATGTCCTCTATAGTCAATATTTAGAGTTCGGGTCCATGATTGTCGTATTCAATTTCAAGGGAAATGTTTTTATTTATAAAATCCCCTCCTTTTTTTTTTTTCTTCATAGGCTTTTGTGTATTGCAGAGGGGCTACTCTACGCTAATATTTCAATCTTATCTTAAAACCAATTTAACTCTTCATTTATGGGGCTCAAAGTTTTAACCGAATTGTAAGTTCTTTTTTTACCATTGTAAGTTCGAAGTTTAAACCCTCGGTATGCCATCTTTTTCTGCGTGTGCTGGCTTCTTTCCTACATGAGTGGGGCGGTCTTCCAGTTTGCGTGGGCTATCTATTGGGTCCTAGCCAATGGGGCTGGGGTAAAAAAAATCAAACAAACGATTTGAGGCCCATGTCATGACTGCAATAAAGTACCCTAATTTCATAGAATAAGAAAGGTAAGGCGTATGTGATCAATGGCTCAGTTTCCTACATGTGTGCCACGCCAACTCTATCCCGTCAGAATTTCATTCTTCTGATAATCCTACGAGCAAAATCAATCATTTTCTTTTTTTTAGAAAACAATGAAGGAAAATTCCTGAAAAAATCGCGTTAATGAGGGCTTTTTTGGTGCAATGGGCATCTAACACGATTTTGCTAATAATTTCCTCAAATATAAATGTTAAGAGCAAGTCAATTTATTTATTTATTTTTATTACAATTTTGCCTTCATGTAACTTTTAAATATACACGAAGTGTGCTTCTATAATTAAATCATATATTCAAACCGTATATTTACAAAAAGGTCTAATTGAAACAACCCTATTCATAAATCAAACCGACATACAGTCCCGATATAGTAAATACAAGGGAAAAAATCACTATACCTACCTGGACTTTGGCCGTTTTGCAGAGTACCCCATATACTTTGGTATTTCGGACTAAACCTACCTGTAGTTTTAGTTGACTTGCAAAATGAACGGAAACTGTTAGTTGTAATGGAGTAGGCCGTATAAAACGCCTCTGGTGCATACTAGCACCAAATTGGATTTCCAAAAAGACATATTTGCCCCTGAACAAGGCTATAAAACATGGAAAGCATAAGAGCAGGTCTTTCATTCCTTTTCCAGCCATATCAAATGGCTTCCTCTCAAAACTCCCAGAACTCATGTACCCATCGTTCTCGTGGCCAAAGCTCTCAACGTGATGCTGAAATTCGATACTGTTACTGCGGGCATAGGGCTGCTCTTAGAACTTCCCGAACACAGCGGAACATGGGGAGGAGGTTTCTTGGCTGTGCACTATATGGGGTTATGCTTTCAACCATCTGATTGTTCTTCTTGGTGTATGGTCTGGGTTTGCAACTATTAAATCTTTTTTTCATTTTTTTTCAGATCCAGCCAGCATGTGAGTTTTTTGAATAGGTTGATGGAGAAATTGATCAAGTACAGAAACTATTGGATAAGATTGATGTCTTGGAGAAGGAACTGAAGACAGCTTGTGGAAGGAGAAAATGTTACCTACGTCTGTTGATGTGGACTTGGGTTGGAATTGTGTTTTTTTTCTTCATGTGCTACCTACTTATGGCTTCCATCCCTGTAGATGGGTTGGAAAGACCATGATCATATGTATCAGTTGGAATATTTTAATGAAAAAAATATTGTCAATGTTTCCCTAATTTTTTTTTCAGTTCTTTTGTCTTCAATTTCGAATTCAACCCAACAAATTTACATTTTTAAGTATGTCCAAAGCTACATTGTTTAACAGCTATGTTAGATCTGAATATCAATAAATGTTATTAGATCCAAAGCTAATGAAGAAGGTTACCTGATGTTATTGGCATTCTCCTCAAAGTCTCTAAAATGTCACTCTGTGACCACCCAAGACCCTTGAACATCTCCAACTTTAAAAGGTCAATGCAAACAATAAAAAATGGGTCATATATGCTGCTCTAAACAGTCATCATCAACTTAACAGTCAATCCAAACAATAAAAAGGCTCATCTATGTTGCTCCAAACAATCATTATCAACATAAACAGACATTTAAAACAGTAAAAAACAAACTAGTCCAAATTTTCTTAAAACACCATCATCACCTAAACAGTCATCTATGCTGCTCCATCATCTTATTTACAACTTCATCAAGACAAAAGTTTTAAAAATAGTGAATCAAGATAACATCAAATAGTTTTTGAGCTGCCTTTTCCTGCTCCAGTCCTCCCTCTACCTCTGGGTGTCGATGTAGACCTCACTGCTTGTAACCCCCCCTCTACCACTGGTATTACTTACTGATGACAGTGACTGTGAAGCTGGCAATGGCTGAGAAGAAGTTTGTCTGACTCTCCCCTGATCAATAAAAAAATTCAATGTCTTAGTGAGTAAATGCATATAATCTAGTTAAAAGTATAAAACAAAAGTTTTGGTAAAACAGTCCACCTCAAACTCACCTTTGCCTGACCAGTTAGG
This sequence comes from Umbellularia californica, assembly GCA_028538565.1. NCBI lineage: Eukaryota > Viridiplantae > Streptophyta > Magnoliopsida > Laurales > Lauraceae > Umbellularia > Umbellularia californica. Next base: position 93,025,403 of record JAPQWN010000003.1, on the reverse strand, counting down.
AAAACAATGTTTGTTGTCATTCTTGTTTTTTTTCCAACTTCTCCAATATAGCGGGACAGACTGTGCCATCGTACTTGGTCATTCCTTTCAGCTTCACTTGAAATCTGGTCATAAGTTTCCTCCTGACGCATTCAAGCAAACCAACTATTGGTTTCTCCCTAGCTTCAAGTATGTAACCGTTGAAAGATTCACAGAGGTTGTTTGTTAATGCATCACATTTGGCCCTTGTAGAAAAATGAGATCTGGCCCATCTGTTTCGATTAGCAGCTATCGGCCAATTATATGCAACCTGGTCCAAATCCTTCACCATTTGCACATGACTATCAAATTCTCTGGGTGATCCACATGATGCTGCAGCCCACATAGCATCTTTCAATAATTTGCCTCTAAAGAGTTTTTTGAAGTAATCATACATATGTCTCAGGCAATGTCTGATTTCAGAAGTAGGAACTACGATCTCAAATGCTGCATCAAGCCCTTTCTGTCTATCTGATAAAAAAATCTAGCCCAAGTCACCTCCATCTCCAATATCATCAATTAATGATTTCAAAAACCAAGTCCATGAATCCAAATTTTCGGCCTCCACCACAGCCATTGCAATTGGGAACATATTTTCATTTCCATCCCTACCCACTGCAGCCAACACTTGTCCACCATAACTACCTTTGAGGAAGCATTCATCTAGACCAATAATGGGTCTACATCCATTCATGAACCCTACCTTTTGTGCCTCATAACAGACATACAATCTCTGGAAATTTGGAATGCTATCCATGTAAGGTCTTTGTGTCACCACAAATATTTTTGTGTTAGGATTGTACTTTTGTACAGTGACACAATAGTCCCTCAATCTAGTGTATTGAATTCTAATATCTCCAGATATGTTATCTGCTGCCTTCATTTTGGCTCTATACAACTTATCTTTCGACAAATCCACCTTCAGTTCTCTTCTCAGCTCTTTTTGCATTGCAGGAATTGACCATTTGGGATTGTCACTCATCCTCTGCTGGTATTTAGCAGCTATATAGCTGGAAGTTACCAAGTGGTTCTCAAACCTCATACCATATGCATGTTTGGGCTTGAATGTCTTGATTTGAAATTTCTTCCCACTCTACATGGGTGATGCATGAATCCTGAATCCACAATCAAATTTACAAACAGCCGTGATCCTCTTGTTCTCATTCTTTAAATATTTAATATCATATCCCTGTCTCACAGTCCTTTCAACAAGTGCAAGTTTGAAAACTTGTGGACTTGAAAATATCATACCCAACTTCAGTTGAGGATTCTCCATATCAGTCAGCTCATTAAACTCAGGCCATTTAGACCTGTTGTTCTCATCAGATGAGCTGCACAAAGAGTGAAGATCATTCCCATCCTCATCATCTGTAACCCAATTCTCATCAACTGGTACATGTTGTTTTCGTTTCTGCACTTCTTCCACACCCTCCTTAGATCCTCTGAAGATATTCTCATCTTCAGGCTTTTGAACATCCTCATGTAATTCCGGAGGCTCATCACGATCTAATATCTTCTCTTCACTTTCAACCTCACTGTCATCATCCAACTGATCATGCTTGTTTTAATCATCACTGCCCACATCACCAGAAGTTTCATGATGACCATGTGTTTGATTTTGGTCATCATGATGACCATGTGTCTGATTTTGGTCATCATCACCCTCTTCATCAGTAGAAATTTCATCTTCAACATCAGCATCATAGTCCTCCTCACACTGAAATTTTCTACTAACTGATGCTATTTCTACTGCAGGTAACCGCTTCAAGGGACCTCTGATGTGAATACTTTGCTTCAAGATCTTCCCTTTAGGTGACACTACCATCAAAGGTTCATGTCCCCTCTCAACATAGATAGTTAACACCTTACTGTCCTTATAATGTTCTAATAGAACATTTACATCCCTGTCTGATTCAATCATCCTCAGACCACCATCAAAATCCAATCTCGGCATCTTAAAATACATTGAACTGTTCCCTGGATATCCTAATTCTATCACATAATCCCTGAACTCAAAAAATGATGCTTTATCCAGATCAAAATCCCTGAGTTCATCCACCACACCACCAATATATACACTATTTGGTGGGTCTGTAAAATAACCACCATGGTGGAAATGAATTGTAACTTCATCAAACATCTGCATATATGATAACAAAGAAAAAACCATGTGTGATAAAACCAACTGGATATAGTTTTTCCTATCCTTACATCAAAAAATAATATATCAAGCCATGCAAATAGCCGAAACATTGTGTGTGATGGTTAAGTAAAATACTGTTAGGTCAGTGGGCCAGCATTGTATCTGATGGTGATGGGTAGAAACATCAACAATAAACAAAAGTGGCAGTGCGGTCCCCTCCAGGTGTGACTGTGGTCCCCTCCATGTGTGAAGGCCACCGCGGATAACTTATAAACGTAGCAGACATGTGGGGTTTCAATTCCACCAACATCCAAACAGGGGTTTCAATTCCACCAACATCCAAACATCAGCAATAAACAAAAGCTCCAGACAGGTGGGGTTTCTATTCCACCTAAATCCAAACATCAACAACAAACAAAAGCTCCAGACAGGTGGGGTTTCTATTCCACCAAAATCCAAACATTCAAACAGCAACAATAATGGGTACAAACATCAAGGTCCTACACTTTCCAAGCCTTCTGAGCATTATAAAAAGTCATCCCCATTCACCATATGAGACAAAGAAAGATCACTTTTATAATTCACACTTCATATTAATCATGCATGTCGGACAAACCCTCGAACAAAATACATGCACGGAGAGCTATGAAACTAGGATCATCCCAAAATACATTATTAAGGGTATGAGATCATACCTTTGAAAGCTCTGATGGCTAGGCGTTGAGATGTTGACCCAGATGGCTTTGATCAATTCAAACTTTTGAAATGCCCAAAAATGGGAAAATGAATATCAAAGTACAGATGACTAGTATTTGAGTCTTCTCCACTTTTGCCAGAGCTCCATCATCGAGTATTAGCATATCAAACTGTGACAAAGATACAGCCATAAGAAGCCAAACATGTAAAATGATTAAGGGGTTGGAAAGTGTACAAGGTCTATGGCAAGGGAAGAGTAAGAAGGAGAGAAAAAAAGAAGAGAGAAGGACTACGCAATGGGAGCGCAGCGGTTGGGAGGAAGAAGAGAAGAGGGAGAAAAAGAAAGAAGAAAGAGGGAGGGGAAAGGAGAGAATAAAGAAAGGAAGGAGATGCAGGGGAGGAGAAGTGGGGAGAGGAAGAGAAGAAAGAAATCGAAGAGGACGTGAGGAAAGAAAAAGAAAAAGAACGAGAAGGAAGAGAGGAAAGGGAGAAAGAAAGAAAGAAAGAAGGGTGCGGCGGCAGTGCGTGTGTGCAGGGGGCGGAGGTGACGCGAACGGTGTGCAGGGGATGAAGGTGTGTACCTGCGCAGGGCGAGGCGTCCGGCGGCGCGAGGAGGAGGAAGGCGGTGATGTATGCGTTCGGCGATGAACGGATAATGGACATCTTGATCTTTATGCGCAGGTTGTGGTGGAGAAGTGGTGAGATGATGGGCTGAGGGAGATGGGTTGCAGGAGGTGGAGATGAAAATCGCCCAAAATGGAGAGGGGATGATCAAATGGAGAGGGGATGATGTAATCGCCCAAAATCGCCCAAAATCGCCAGACAAGTAAACCCTAACAGCAAAATGAAAATGGGAAAATGAACAAAACACGTGAATAGAGACCTTATATATGGAAGGGTAAATTCGCCATTTCCTATGTTCCGTCACGGCCATTTGTATTTGCAAGTCAACTAAAACTACAGGTAGGTTTAGTCCGAAATACCAAAGTACAGGGTGTACTCTGCAAAGATACCAAAGTACAGGTAGGTATAGTGCTTTTTTCCCTAAATACAACTATCTAGATTTTATTCATGTCTAGTTCTGACCATATTTGAGACTTTAATTTTAAATTCAGTCATTAATTGTCATGTGACAAGGGACACAAGTGGGATCGTGGCGTAGGTGGTGGTTCATTTCATTCAGGCCACATCCAGAAGAATGATAGATTGACATTTGAAAGCCACATGCAAGAGATACAATGGAAAGATATGTATAAATGATACACTTCTACACCACACATGTGGTAAATAAAGGCTTCTGCATGCAATCAAAATTGTGTCCTCATCTTGGATTAACTAAGTATATCACAAAATTGAACGAGCTTAACTGTTTTCATTGTACTAATAAAATGGACTTGTATTTGTTGATTTAGTGGTTGGACTATTGTAGTGAACTCTCATGTGCTTAGTGTTTGTAATTGATTATTTTAATTTAAATTAATCTCACTTGTTGTCTAATTAACATTTTGGGTTGTGAAATCAAGGGCTTACTTTCTTAGTGGAAATTTGTGGGTGTGGATTTCACACCATGTAATTGGTAATAGGTACTTTTTTCTGGTATGGCAATGGAAGGAGAAATAGAGAACACTTTTTTCCACTCACAAAGTCATCTATTCCTAATACATAAATTTCTTTTGAAAATCTTCCATAAAAAATTTCTATAACAGTGCATCAGATTAGATCGTATCTATACAAATTTTTTATTTTTTTATATATTTTTTTGAGAATATTGTCACACAAACATGCCTCAGGTCTGTTTGGTAGGAAGAACATTAGGAATTACAGTATAGTGAAATTTAAGAAAATTCTCAAATTCTTGTCAACACTTTAACAATGGAATTTGTCAAACACATTCTCTTGTGCACTTATTCAACAAAAGAATCTCATTATACACATAAAGATTGTTCTTATTTTCCACGCACGATTATTTTGTTGTTTGATGAAAAAAGTTTCCCTTGCGGAAAAGTTGTAAGAAAATTTTAAAAAAATGAAGAACTGATTTCTTTTCTTGACATTTTTTACAAAATCATTAAGCTTACACTCTAATTGAACAGTTTTAAGAAGAAAAATAATTAAATTATGAGTCATGCATTTTTTGGAAAAAATACCTTATGCACAATGTTGGTTGATGATATCATCAACCTATAATTTGGCTCATTTAACCATGTCCTCATCAACTACTTCCTATCTTCTAAAACAAACCTTATCCTCTTGCAACCTTATCTTCATGAAATCAAGTATAAGAGAAAGAAGAAAAGTTGCAGGTAGTTGATGATATTATCAACGTGGGTACTTTCATTAAAAAAATGCAGAAAACTCTACGGTTGTTTTATGATTTTCTTAATAAAATTATTTAAATAAAGTTTGTGCTTAATTTTCTCCGTAAAGATTCTGATTATAGTATATGAAGCTTAGGCGGTTTTATTTGAAATTTGAAGTCCAATTTGGCAATTGATTGCTCAATTGAATTCCCAATTTTGACTCAATTCTAACTTTATAATCTCAAATAAGAAGATTCATTCACGACATAAGTGTCATGCATGATCTAGACTCCTTAATCACAATGTTGCTCAATTGTTTTACACTCACAATGTTGCTTAATCCTTATTTGGTAGAAACCTTGCCTACTTTAATGTTAAGTTCCAAACTCCCATTCTTTTTTTCTTTTTTCTTTTTTTTTTTGTTTTTCCTTCAACTATTTCTTATTTATTTATTATTTTTGAGATTTTTACCTTATTCCTTAATAAAACAGATGAAAAAAAAATTGTTCTTTACTAAATAAGAAATATAAAATAAAAAAACTATGATAGATTAATTTATTAAACCAAAAAAATTCTGACATACCTTTTTCCTATGCCATATATCCATTCCCCATAAAAATATTTTTACTGCAATTCAGAAAAGTAAATTCATAAATAATTTTATAGTTTATTTAAAAAATAAACTCATAATAGTTATCAAGAATTGAAGAATAGTGTTAGCGAAAATAAAAAAGAAATCTAAATACAAAATAAAAATATTCCATCATTGGCCCAAATTCTTGTGTCCTTATTCAACTTTTAATCGACTTCTTTTGAAAATGGAGAGGCCTAAGTCCCTCTTGTTTAGAAAATTAACACAGTACTTTGGATTGAATCTAAATTTTGCGGCTACCTAAATTGATTAAAAAGTTCGAGAAAATAAAAAAATATTTTATATTACATATGTATGAAACAATATACTATTTTTTTAGTATATGTATATAAGTTAACATATGCATAAAACTATAAGTAGACGTAAAACCTTTGAAATAAAAATTATCATAATTTATGTAGGTTTCGACATGGACTTACATGCCACTATCATCAATGAGATCGATTTTTCGTGGTAATACAATAATAACTTTCTAAGAAAATGAAATAATATGCAGGTGAGGGTGGGAGATCAATACTTGAAAAATGAATGAGAGTGATAGATTGAATAGAATAACATCCTTATTCAGTTGCTAAACAAGTTATAAATGATTGACAAATGTTTCCTTCCGTCACGAGGTTAGATCGGCTAACTCCATGGCAGATGTGTTAGCCAAGCAAGGGGTTGGTAGGTTGCTTCCTTGGGTGAGTGTGATTATGTAATTGGTTGATAGGTTGCTTCCTTAGGTGGGTGTGTTTTTTATTAGTAGGGTTGGAGGTGGTGCATTTCTCATGCACTTCCTCTTCCTTTTTTTCTTTAGTCTTTTGTACTTTGTACCTTCCTTTCTTTGAATGAAATCTTTCGTTACCATTCAAAGAAAAAAAAAAAAAAACAAATGTTGCGAATCTAATCATGCAAAAAGAATAACAGAAAGTGTCAAATAAAATGATTGTTTAAATATAGAAAGTCAGTGTTGATTGACAAATATCACTCATTTAAACTGTCATGCCAAAAGATGTTAACAAAGTGTTAGCCAAACAATAAGCCAAGTTAGGTAGAAGATCAAATATAATGTATTGATTTAACTCAAACCTAATCTATTCAATAATTTGGTAAAAAATGTTAACTCAAATCTACAAGAAAATAAGAAAGATCAGCTTGAGCTTTGAATACCTAAGTAGGGTTCAAGTTAACCCCAAGGGGTTGGCCGAGTGGTCACAATCACGGTTCCTCTCTCTTCCGGAGCTAGAGGTCCTGATATCAATCCTCGATTCTCCCCTCTTCAGGAATCAAAGATTGAGTCCACTGGTGCTACCACCTGGGGGCCAGAAGCGTTTTACCCGGCTTCTCTCTGGGCTCGAAGGGATTAGTCCAGCACAAGGGTTCGGAACCCTTCGATATAAAAAAAAAGGGGTTAAAGTAAGGTGGTCAACTCAGTCAAAATTGTTGTTGCTATCAATTTATTTCAAGACTTTCTCCAATTAAGGGATTACAATTTATTTTATTAACGACCTTATGTAAAGTTCTTGTTAATTATCGTAACTTAAAAGAGTTATTAAAACTCTCCCACTTTAGTTTTATTGGAAGGTGACCTACACTAAACTCAAACTTGACATGTTGTCATTGACCCAATTATATTTTATACTTATAAGCTTGTAGTGATCTTTTAGTAGCTGTTTATCGGGTTTGGAGAAAATCGACTTGGATCCGGTCTCTTGCAATTGATGCAACTGTGTTTGAACTTTATCTTTTGTTTAAAGCATTTACTACTGCTTGATTGACAATACATAAATAATTCCCCAAATTTCATAATCATGGCCTTCAAATTAATAGACTTTTTATTATTTATTTATAAATCAGAATGGTTTTGATGATATCTTTTTGTCACGACCCGGGCCTGAGGTCCGGTAATCCCGAGCCGTGATCACATACTTACTCCCGTAAACTCCGAAGTAACCGAAGTTAAAACGGAATCCATAAGGGATAACATTCTCAATTTCCTGTCAAATACACAATTTTGCGGAAAACATTTATATTTGACAATATCAATCCACGATTTACATGTATACCAAAATAAAATCCTTATACATGTGTCTTTCCCATCATTTGTTTGTCAATTACTGCATATTCAAAATACCATGCAAAAGATAATTAATTACATTTCAAAATGATTATACAAAATAAATTCTCAAAACATTATATCAAAATGTTCCAACTCCTTTTCGCACTTGGATATCCATATCAAATGGTATCCCGTCCGTTCCATTCATTTAATCCTCCAGGAGGAACCGGAGCGGTTTCCTCCGCTGCCGTTGGAGGCGCTGTGGGACCGGTAAGGCAATCGGGCCTGTAATGCCATCAATAACACCAGTAATACGACGGTTTAACAATGTGTAAATAGATCTTGTAATAGCACATGTTAATACATAAACTAAACTCATTCAATCTATTAGTAACAATTCCAATTCTAGACACGTCTAGATAATTCCTACAATGACAATAGGTGAACATAAAAAGTCGATCTTATGGATACGTACGAGACGGTCACTACCATAGCATTCATTTTCATTTCATTTCAATTCCTTTACCATCTTCCCTCAAAGGAAGGATTCATCTTCCAAATGAAAGGCATCAATCAATACTCATAGGTATGATCGGAATTGTGGGACTCACTAGTGTTCAGGCCAGGGACAAATGGTATCACCACGGAGCTCCGGAACGCCCCCAAATTCATCTACTGCAGTAGGAATAGTTATTTATTTCATTTATTAATTCATTGAACTCATTTAGAGTTCCAATTCAATAGCTAGGTAGTGCCAGACTCAAGAGTCAATACTTTCTAATAAGCAATCCACTTTTGGATTCAATTCAATTCAATACAATAATTCCCTTCACAACAAAGGAAAGGACTAATAGTAATACCAATCTCATTAGATTGAAATACAACGTCACTATGAGAAAATTGTTAATCATTTATGTTTCTATCCAATTCTAACTCAAATCTAAACAATCATTTAGGTGTAACCATTGGTTATTAAATGCACGTGTTATTCTCGATGGACATCATATTTATATATTTTATGTGTGCATTATGGTCCCCGTAATTATCACCTATGGAATTCTTCCTTTATTGTCCTTAATTCTCAACAGTCTCAATTCACCTCGTGATTAGCCTTAAAAATAATTTAGGGAGCATTTATAGTCACAAGAAGTACTCCTAGTCCCTTCAAAAATATTCAAAATCCATTGGGGGATCGAATCGTTAGGTTCGATCGATTGGCCAATCTTTCACTCACGATTAATGTCTTGGCCAGTGTTAGGTTCGCTTGAGCAGACTCAAGTTCACACGAGCGGACCCAAACAAAAAGTGGTTCGCTCGAGCGGACTTATGGTTCGCTTAAGCGGCCCAAACAGAAAGTGGTTCGCTCAAACAGACTTATTGTTCGCTCGAGCGGACCCAAACAGAACAATGTTCGCTTGAGCAAACTTACTATTCGCTCGACCGAACCCATCAAAATTGCAATCCAAAATGTCTGATCTTCTCTCCCTTCTTCTACTCTCATTTCTCCATTACATTTCCACAACTTACAATAGACATTGGAACCTTCTATTCCCTCCTCATACATTATTCATCCACAAATTATCAATTCTAATCACCCATTAACCATCTCATAAAATCCATAAACAACTCCAAAACTCAATGGAAAATGTACAAAATACATGAAAATCCTATGAACTTCTACAATGATTAACACTAATCACAAGCAAATATTTATACTTGCCTCTTGAAGTCAATTAACTCAAAGCTCTCTTGTTTAGCTTGCTTTTGAGATGAAAACCCCCAAATTTCCAACCCTATTTCCATAAAAACACTAAAAACACAACTCATAAGCTATTCATGCTAGAAACCATGCCTAATCACTCATTACAACTTGAAAACTCATTAAAAGTTCCAAGTACTTACTTGTAGCTCAATGAGAGAAATCTTGAGATCTTTCTCAAGCTCTACACTCCAACAATGGGGGAAAAATGATTTGAGGAAGAAGATGAAGATGGATGAAGCAGTCCAACTTCACTCCAATCACTTGGCAAAGCTTCCAATCTTCACACTAGATTGAGAGAAAATGGAAGGAGAAGAGGAGAAAGGCTGTCTAGGGTTTGTTTGAAGGTGAAAATGAAGGAATGAGTTCATCTCATTCTAATATAAGGCTCTTTCACATCAAAACCCCCCTCTTATTAAGTTTTATTACATTTTGAGTCAAATGAAGCCTCATTTGTTCCATTTGAGGTCAAACTGAATCGCGTCTATTATGAAAGTTAACGTACTATTCAAGGTACACGTTGGTATCAAGAACTTCCGTATTTGACAAAATACCTAAAAACTCGTATATATGAAAAAGTCCTTAGCCTACCTTGTTTGAGTCTAAACTCATTTTAACCAACTCAATTCTATTCAAATTCATTCCATTATACTTAATGCATCTTTTGAGACTAAATTGTCTCTCTTTGGTCATTAATCTTCATTAACCCAATTACTCATGTTTAATTAGCATTAATACTAATTAATTAGCCTTAATCACGATTAGTTCGGGCCGGGGTGTAACACTTTCTTAATTACTTATATTTTATGTTAACTTTGCTAATCTCGACCGAACCGATTTGAATATTTACATTTAAATTATAAGCTTATATTATTACTCTATTTTCTCTCCAGTTGTTCATCTATTTAAGAGTAATTTAGTTATTTTTGTTTATCATATATGTGGTTAAGACAACTGTCTCATTTATTTTGAATTCCATTAATCAAAATGGATTTAAAGAAAAGACTCCACTTTTTTTTATAAGAAAAGCCCATGTCTATATCACCCAACAATTTAAAATTATGATTAGTTCTCTATGATTATGTAACTATATTATTTTATTCAAAATAACTTTGAGAATTATGAACTTTTGCATTTATTTTTTTTGTTTGTAAATAGGGTCTACTTTTAGACTCATATCCAATCAATCCAATTATATCACTTCACTTTGAATTAGACCCTTCTATAAAATCAACTACTTAGGAAATATTTGATATAAATTAAAAGAAAAACCAACATACTTGACGTGCAGTGAATAATATTCAAGATGACATAAAATTTCTACTAATCTCTTACTTCTCGTAAAATTGTATTTTTATTACTTTTTATTTTCTATTTTTTGAACATTGATGCTAATAAAGCTTTAATTATAATTAATACATAGAATTAATTAATATGTCTAAAATGGACCCCCCATTAAAACTACTCTGATAATTTTCTTAATGTATTTACATGTCCATGCTGCATGCAGGGGTGATCAAGTTAGTTTTCTTTGTGAGAGTGCATTTTGATTTTCAATGGTAGGGGTATAAGAATGCATGAGTCCTCTCTCTCTTAAAAATAGAAATTTGTAGAATGTTGGATCCTCTATTGCACACACAAATCCTAAAAGGAAAGAAACTAGAGTGTTCGATGCTCTCCTATGTCAAACTTAGTTAGTAGGATATAGAAATTCTCCTAGGATATAGAAACTCTCCTCCTCATACTTAGAATCAGGAGATTTTATATAAAAAAGAGTTTTTTTTTATATATAGCCTCCTAAGGTTTGTAGGATTTATAAATAGGCCCCTGAGATTTAGTATTTGCAAATAGACCCCTGCATTTTCATTTGAATACCTCCCATGTCCCCAAAATCAGCAATCTTCCAACCACCATAGGGTTTTAGAGTGAAATGACGTTCTTGTCAATTTCTTTTATCCTTATATGCATAATTTCAAAAGTTTCAACTAACTTCCTACATAAATTCATTTTTTCTTATCAATACTGGATTCATTTCATTAAATACAAATTGATCATGATGACGATCAACACCTGTACTTATAAATGGTTATGATTTATCCAATCCATAAATAACCCATCATTGGCTTGATGAATATTGTAAAATATATGATTATGCTTCCTGTGTAAAGAAATATTGGGAGAATGGGAAAATGTAAAAAAAAAAAAAAAAATTTAGTTTTTATAACTTGCGAGGGGGAGTGTTTGGATCTGTGTCAAATAAATATTGGAGGAAAGGGCAAATGTAAAGAAAACATATTAATTTTTAGAATTTGCGGGGGTAGGGTGGAATTTTAAACTTTTTTCATATATGGGTGGGGGCTCCAGTCCCCAGGCTCCTATATCTGGGTCCACCCCTGGTCATGTGCATGAGCGTGTTATTGAGAGAAACCATTGAGACTTCAAATAAAATATTGATATTTTATAAGTAATAATATACTTATTTTTATTTAATGAATATAATGGTAAAGTTATCATTTAAATAAAAATCCAACACAAATCTCATGGTGGCTGTCCATTCTTATTAGGAATATTGATTTTGGAGACATGAAAGGTATTAAAAAGAAAAGACAATGGCTTATTTATAAATACTAAAATCTCATCGGCGTATATACAAATCCTAAAAACCTTAGAAGGTATATACAAAAAACTCTATAAAAAACAGGACAGGCAGAATTTGAAATTACTAACTTTCCGTTAGAAATTCCACTTATCAAAATGACCTAGGGAGTCCATAAGAGGCCCTGTCACTTATATAGTAGGCACCAAATATATAAACCTACTTACCAAGTGGTTGGATTGGCACCAAATACGGTCAGGCAGAATTTGAAATTCCTGAAGCTTCTATTAGACATTCCTCTTATCAAACTGTACAATAGGGTCCGAACAACAAAACAACAGAAAAAAAGAAAAAAACCCCAAAAAGACTACATCCCATCCGTACTGGATAGGAGCCAAGGTGGGAAAGAACCGTCCAAAAAACAATCGTTATTTGCCAAGGAGCTAAACTAAGCTAAACAGAGCTAATGAATGGACTACCCTATTACATTCTATAGGAATAAAAGAGAGCTTAACATATTTAAAGGACTTAGCAATGTTCAAAATGTCATTGCTGAGGGTAATTAAGGACCAATCCATTGATACATTGAACCACCATCAGAAAAAATTTGAATCCTTGAAAATCCTTTAGCAACAACATAATTTAGTGCAAATATAATCGCGAGCACTTCAGCCTCTTTGGGAGAGTTGGAGACAAAAGCTCTACCATCCAGCCCTACCATCCGGCCTTTTAAAAGCTGCATCGGTAAAATTTAGAATACTATTATCAGAGGAAGGTCGAGAATAGGTCTCATTCTTGGGAGAAGAAAATAGAACATCTATTGGAGCCGTAATATCTCACTCTGCTAACATGCAATTAGCTTCCCTCAAGATTTGTTCTGGGTTATTAAAGGCCATTTCATTTATAATAGTAGGCACCAACATATATACCATCTTAACAAGCGGTTGGATTGGGGTGACCGTTCTTCACCTGAAGTATTAATCTCAGCAGAGATCAGTAGAGTCTACTTCCATATACTGTGTGTCTGATAATAAAATTTTCTGGGTGAGATTTGGGTCAGTTGGGAACTTCCACATCATGTCCAAATTCCAAATGTTTTTCCTTCTTTTTTCTTTATTAGTATTTGGGAATCCCAGATTGAATTTCTTACAAGAATCTCAGGAAATTTGAAACTTACCAATAAAAATTTCTTAACTTCTTGCTTTGAAAAAGAGCATAGCATTTGAAAATTTAATGGTAGAATTCCTCACAAAAATCTTGGGGCTTTTCAAATTCTCCAGATTAGAACTCCTGAAACCCATAGACTGATGAATGTGAAATAAAAGATAAGTAGGTGATAACATTTCAAATGGGCAAGGTTAAGCTGTCAAAAAGCCTTAGTAAGTTCAGCCTACTTAATTAAGGGCCAAATATTTAGGCTTTCATCCAGTCCACAAGTTATGGAGTTGGGTCTAAACCAAGTCATTGAAAGAGAATGCTTATTTGAGTTGACATGTCAGTCTTAGTCGGGCCCAAGTCACTGATTTGAATTGGTTAGATAGGCCCAGACCTGACATCGTGCATGGTGGGTCCTGTGGGCAGTCTTGTTAAAAGGTCCATTGTTATCAATGGCTTACCATTTTTTCCTAAGGCGGCTGAGCCCTAGTCCAATAGAGATATTCAGGTATTGACCCAATCGGATTAGTCGATTAGATCCGATAGGTTCATAATTGTGAATTCAGCGAACTTGAACATGTATCCAATTGTCCATCCAACCCAATAATGTGAGCACATGGATTTTCAGGTTGGACCCTTCAGATGAAGTTGCTGCTCATTGATATTGATATCCTTGCCACCCTAGGTCAGCAGGCAATGCTGAAATTCTGCAATTTGGACGGGTTGGATAAGGTATCTACCCACCAAGCTCGACCCAAAATTGCATGTGAGAAAACTTGAACCAAATCGAAAAGAGAGCCAATGTGCCTGACCCAGCCCAACCAGAGTTGTAGGCCGTGGCCCAGGTGCAGTGTAGAGTTGGACTAACATGTTAGCTTGAGCTCCCAACATATGTTCAGCTAGCATTAACCAACATCAACACAAACATGGAAGTAGGATTTGGTGCAGGTCGGCCTAAACCCAAAGCTTATCTAAATCACAAATGCCCTGTTCATTACCAAACTCGACTTTCCCTCTCTCTGGATTAGGAATCTCAAGAACCACTGACGAGCCAATTGATGGAATGGCTCGACCAATAGCCCCTCTCATCTATGGTCTTCCCGTGCTTCGGAAGCATTGGTTCCTTCTCAACTTGACAACTCAAAGAAAATGGCATTGGGCTTTGAACGCAGCAGTCACCATTTTCTATGGTCCTTGCAATGTCGCTCATCAACCGACACAAAATTTTTATTGATTTTGGAGCAAAGGATAGCAAATAAAATCTACTATCCATTCTTCTTTTTCCTTTGTACTGAGATTTTTTTTCTATTGTAAAACTTTTAAGAGTTATTTCTCCTCCCATGAGTAAAAAAGATTGTATTTATTTAATCATATATCTAAGCCGTCCGTCATCTAATTCTACAATTAAGGCGTCCATCCTTGTTTTTACTATATGCCCAATGATGAGATTTCAAGATGGATTTCTCGTCTTAACAACGCACCCTTGACCTCCTTTTCTTTGTAGTTGTGAGACCTATCTTGATTTAACCATGCACTAGCTGAAGCACTGATCTAAATTTGGCCTTTTAAATCAACCCTATGGCATATATATAACGCAAACTTTTATTAAGCATTACACAATAGCCACCTGCGACCCACAAAATATAGAAATGATGCAAATAACTATATATGTTCTTATTATTGTCCTAAATCACTTGCAGTAACCGGACTTTTTTGATAGTAGAAAAATCTTAAAACGTTACATAAGGCACACATGAAACATGGATAACTGGGACATAAGTAAAACCACCACTGATGGTAGTCGCTTCAACGTTCTCACTTGGAGGCGGATATATTTTTCATTTCTGAGTCCAGGCACCACCACCATATGTTTGATACCCCTTATTGACGTTACCTCCACCATATCCTTGATGTCCCTGATTGATGTTACCACCATTATTTACTTGATTCCCCGAATTGACATAACCTCCACCATATCCTTGAGTTCCCGCATTGACGTTTGCTCCGCCATCTCCTTGAAGTCCCAAATTGGCGTTACCTCCAGTACCTGCATAAATATTCCCATGGACCTGGGGGTTGTTCCCTCCCGCTCCATATTGGGTATTGCCCTGCAGCATCAACCATAAAATGGTCAGATAGTTGCAATATGAATCCATAAATAGGTGACACCTAATTGATAGTAAATATTTTCTCGTTCTTTGCCCAATTAAAGAAGGTACTTCATGGTATGTAAATTGGATATATATATATATATATATAATTGGATAGGAGGCCTTATGATCTACAAGCCAGCTTCAAACTTCCCAATTACGTGCAACTTCAAGACCACTTATAAATTATGAGTTACCAGGTATCCTCCTCTCCTTTTCTCTCCCAAGTCTATATTCAATGATGGTGCAAGTAATTTCTGTGTTTGGATCCCAAAACATCCCCTGCGCACTAATGCTTTTAATGGTTTTGGATCCCAAAAGCATTGTCCACAGTTTTCAGCTCTCTCAATATACAAAAAAAAAAAAAAAAAAAAAAAAACAAAGAATGGAGAATAGATTTCATTCACCATCCTACCGTCCAAAAGCCATAAAAATGATGCATGGATCGAGTTTTGCCGCCACGGCAAACCCTATTAGTAGATTCGGCTGACTAATGGTAGATGGGTCCCATTTACATACCATTAAGTACCTTCTTTAATTAGGCAAAGAACGAGAAAATATTTACTATCAATTAGGTGTCACCTATTTATGGATTCATATTGCAGCTATCCGACCATTTTATGGTTGATGCTGCAGGCCAATACCCAATATGGAGTGGGAGGGAACAACCCCCAGGTCCAAGGGAATATTTGTGTAGGTACTGGAGGTAACGTCAATTTGGGACTTCAAGGATATGGTGGAGCAAACGTCAATGCAGGAACTCAAGGATATGGTGGAGGTTATGTCAATTCGGGAAATCAAGTAAATAATGGTGGTAACATCAATCAGTGGAGGTAACGTCAATAAGGGATATCAAAGATATGGTGGTGGTGCCTGGACTCAGAAATGAAAAATATATCCGCCTCCAGGTGAGAACGTTGAAGCTACTACCATCTCTGAGTCCAGGGACCACCACCATATCTTTGATATCCTTTATTGACGTTACCTCCACCATATCCTTGATGTCCCTGATTGATGTTACCACCATTATTTACTTGATTCCCCGAATTGATATAACCTCCACCATATCCTTGAGTTCCCGCATTGACGTTTGCTCCGCCATATCCTTGAAGTCCGAAATTGACGTTACCTCCAGTACCTGCACAAATATTCCCTTGGACCTGGGGGTTGTTCCCTCCTGCTCCATATTGGGTATTGCCCTGCAGCATCAACCATAAAATGGTTAGATAGTAGCAATATGAATCCATAAATAGGTTTTTTTGCCCAATTAAAGAAGGTACTTCATAGTATGTAAATGGGACCCATCTACCATTAGTCAGTCAAATCTACTAATAAGGTTTGCCGTGGTGGCAAAACTCGATCCATGCATCATTTTTATGGCTTTTGGACTGTAGGATGGTGAATGAAATCTATTCTCCATTCTTTGTTTTTTTTTTTTTTTTGGTATGTTGAGAGAGCTAAAAATTGTGGACAATGCTTTTGGGATCCAAAACCATTAAAAGCATTAGTGCGCAGGAGATGTTTTGGGATCCAAACACAGAAATTACTTGCACCATCATTGAATATAGACTTGGGAGAGAAAAGGAGAGGAGGATACCTGGTAACTCATAATTTATAAGTGGTCTTGAAGTTGCACGTAATTGGGAAGTTTGAAGCTGGCTTGTAGATCATAAGGCCTCCTAAGCGAAGTGAATCCAATTGCAAAATCAGCCAATTGGATTCAATCGATTTTGATTGAATTTTATTGACCTTCCTCACAATAGCCCTCCCACGTTTGTAAATCCTAATAAACAAAAACGTCTCCCACTTCAATTGCAATCGATTGTTTTGATTGTCCCTCAACTTTCACAAACCCTTCCACATTCGAAACTCCCACACGAACATAAGCCCTCCATGTTCATAACTCCCACGCGACCATAACTCTTCGTATCAAGTCCTCTTTGGTGAAAAATCTTCTCCTCATTCTTCTCAGGAATGGCCTTTTTTTTAATCTTCTTCTCATATAGGGTGATATAAAGAAAGCAACAATCACATTTCATCTGCTCATGATCATCTCATCTTTGCCTACTATACTAGCCATTGATTCAAATGCACCACTCGCATTGTTGAGGTAACCAAAATCAGTATTTCTCTTATTTGTGTCAATATAACGGTATGCAATGGTATAGCATGTAACTTTTGCTGGTCTCAATTATTCATATACTGCTAAAATATCCAAACTGATAAGTACGAGAGCAAATTCGTATAAATGGATCCTCACACTATGACCAACAAAGAAGACAACTCTTGATGGGAAAACCTTCCAATAACTACTACTTCAGTTTTTTTATTAGTAAACTCTAAAGAAAATGCATGCCAAATGAAAGAGACTACATGCCACCCACGTGGTTGTAACTACAAGCTGTAGGCAGCAAATGCATTCAATAGCATTACAATTGAAGCGAAAATATTTGAACATCAAGCAATAAAGTCTCAGATACCTCACAGCTCATTGGCTTAATGTAACAAACGAGGAACACCATGACAACCAGTGTAATGTTACAACAGGTGGAAAAGTTTGAGATCTGCAAAGATAAACAAAAAGTTACAAGAATACAGGCACGTTATATTTTTTTTATAATGAGATTTTACTCAATAAACAAAGGGTATAAAGCAACAGGAAATGAGTTGTCCGCATGGAGAAACAGCAATAGGAAGTAGGAACAGACAGATTATAGGCATCTATCTATATCCTATATAGGGAGCTCATGCCTGAAGGAGAAATCGACTTCCCTAATTTAGATTTGGAAAAGATCACAATGAACAGAATCATAGAAGGGAGGTACTGACCCGCTTAAATATGGATTTGCAGTTGGTCGAGATAAAAATTGGGAAGCGTGCACTTGTCTCTCCTGATGCAGCCATGACTAACTTCTGCTTCTTTTGAGATATAAATTGCTAATGAATCTGTAAAACAAGATGTCCAATTAGAGAACTGAGAAGAAATAACATGCTTTTTATTTTATTTTTATTTTTTGAAAGTGAGAAGAAATAACATACGCTGCAATACATGCAGCTCAAAGTTTGCATGCTAGTAATAACATTGACATAATCTATAAATATATTAGCATGAACCATTTCAGAAATTTCAAGTGGTTTCACCATCATATATTGTTATGCTAGATACCCTCAGTGACAAGGGTTTCAACTATCAAACCCAGAAGGTACTGTTCTGCTAAAGAATCCCCCAGTAAATCTAATCAATTTTGCCATCCTTCCATCTACACCAAATCCATAAATCCAAAAACCCCAATTCAAACCCTTACTGCAATTTGTATTTTGATTCTGCAAATGGGTCATCAGGATCTTATTCTTCTGGACACATGAACTTGATGTACTACTAAAAATCATATTTTTAACAGAGTTTTTCAAATTTAGAAACAGAGAAAGTACAGAGATAGATCACAACCCCAAAACCCATTACTTTTTCAATCCTTCCATCTAAATAACTTCAAAAAAACTCAAAAAAAAAATCCAAACTTCAATCCTATCGCCTTGACCCAGACCAGAATTTTCTTGTTCTTCCAAAAAGAAAGAGCCCCAGATCGAAAATTGAAGCATTTTACATTGGGGGTATTCTGGGGTGAGCAGATCCGATCAGTTTTGAGAGATTTTTCATGTGAGAGAGAAGGGATAGAAACCCACCTGTTGTTATTAAGGAGGAATGAGAGCAAGAGAGATCGATTCAAAGAAGAGTTGCAGAGGAGAGAGAGAGAGAAGAGAGAGAGAGAAGAAGCATTCGACGACGCCTGGATCAATCTTTACAGTGAGGAAGGAAAATGGGGGCGGGAAGTTATCTGACGTACGGGTTCCTTGGTGAGGAAGGAAAATGGTGAGCTGGCAATGAAGCAGTTCTTCAACAAGGACCTCCACCAAATATATGAAAAATAAGTTTTCTGCATAAAACCATCTCCATTTCCATGGAAATAGACGACACAAACATGCCTTCCCAAGGTCGGAAAAAGGAGGCGTGTGTAGAGGAAACAGCAACGCGCCTGCAAAGAGATCCCAGGGTTTAGTTTGTAGGAGTGGGGCCCAGTTGACAAATGACTTGATGATCTTCACCGTTGAATTTGGTGGGCCATCTGTAGTGAGCAATGTGGAAGGTTAGATTTCTCAATTGTAGGATACATTGGGATAGGGATACTATGGATCTGGGCTCTGCTATTATAACTTGGGCTAGACTCGGCCTAATGTTCTGGCCCAGTGGCTTGAGTATATGCACTTTCCAATGACCCCAGTGCAATTTATTTTGCACTAGATTCATGGGTCATGCGTAAATGCAATTTACATATGTAAATATTGAGTACGTAAACTTTACACATGCGTTTTTATTTATAATGTTTGAGCCTTACTTTATTTGCATTAAAATAGATAAAAATTGAATACATATGATGGTTAAAAATGAAAATGGTGGCTTCTTTATTTGTATTATAATATATATGAATTAAATGCAGGGAATTCGTACTATTAAGTGGTTCAAAATGAAGTATAAAGTTGGATTTCAAAAAATAAGCATTAATAACCTTTCCTTATAGGGTAATTGAATAAAAGAAGATGAGAATTAATAAACCGGTCATCACCTTATTGGTTCATTTCTCGTCTTCTTTTATTCTATTTCCTTATAAGAACTTCGTTGTTAACTACAAGTGATACGGATCATATATGTTCAATTCTTATGTATTTTTAATGCAAATAAATTAGCCCCAAACGTAAATTTCTAAAAATGAGTATTAAATATCATCTTGTTTTTATTCTAAAAGAAGATGTTATTTGATGACATTCACTTTTGGGAATGTATTCAACTCTTATATATTTCGTTATACGTATTCCATTGCAAACAAATGAGCCCTTGGCCACTAACACCATTTTCACATCATTTATGCATGTGAATCATTTATATATGTGTAAATCTATGAAACTCATTTTTCGGTTTCAACTTACAGATTGGATTTTATATTAGAGTATGATATTTCTTCTTTGTTGAATTTTACTCCAAAACCACACAGAAACAATACAACACCGGCCAGAATTCGACAGTAATTAAATTGAGGCCCACCCTCCTGATATATAAATATGTCTATAATAGAATATTTTATATTATGTTGTTGAGGATATTTATTTCGTTGTAGCCATTATCCGTTGTCTCTTGAGCCGATTTGACTTTACTGATAGTTACATTTAGACAACTTGGAAACTCTAAAAGAAAGTTACGTAAGCTTGTTCGTGCAATTATAATGATTTATAGCTATAAGGGTTTTGGCTTTAATTTTTACGTACTGTCGGTTATGTTTTGACCATAATTAGCTTCTGTTTTTTTTATAGATCTTTTTAGTTTTATCGCCAATAATTATCTTATGCAAACTACTTACTTTATCTCTCTATCAAAACCACATATCGATTCCTTACTTTTCAAAGTTTAACATTTCATATTCTACAATACCTCCCTTTCTAGCCAAACTCCACCATTTCCTTTCTTCTCCGATTCTTCTCTTCCTTTTCATGTTATTACCTCTTAGATTACATAAATAGGCACTCTCATGACCTTTTTATTCTTTTGCCTTCTTTTTAAAATTTATGGGTATTTTTTTTAATGCACGAATATTTTAGTTACAATGTTAGTCATACCCGTACCTGTGCTGAGCACTAGTTATTATGCTGAGAGGATAATGCACACTACGAATTTCAGTTTCCATGGGAAAGATCGATCCTGCATCCATAAACTCTTTGATTGCAGTTAAAGAATTAAAAATCCCCTCCGTTGAGAAAAAAAATCAATTAACCTATCTCTGCACCCAATAAGTATCACACTAATAATAGAGTAAGCTGCACAAAATCAGAATAACTTTCCTCTTTGATCGCAGAATGCTTAACTCTCTTAATTCCCCTTTCTTTTTATTGTTGAAAAAGGTGCCTTCTCAAACCAACCCAACAATTTTCATGCTCTCAAGTGCGACCCACAGGCTGGGCTATCCAGGCTTGTGAAGGCCTGGTGGTTGCTGAAAAATGACTCATTATAACCCCGAGAGGTAGCTCAGTTGGCCTAGGACCACAGTTTGCACCCGGAAGTTGTGCATTCGAAATTGCATTACAACAATGGGGCCACATGGGAATTTTACCCGGCTTTCTCTCATGGGCCCATAGGGATTATTCTGTCCAAAAGGGCAGAGAAACTTGCGTTATCAAAAAAGAAAAAAGAAAAATGACTCCTTATACTATACTATATATGCACTTAATGGGAAAGTGGAGTCAATTATCAATCAGAGACAGAAAAAGGCCAAGCCTGCAACTTTCTGGTTGGGTCCTTTGGGTAATTGGGCAGTTAGTGTCCATCCCAGGTCAAAGTATCATGAATGAAACTGTGCACCCGGATAGATTGTTATTTCTAGCACATTACATGGGCTTATGGCTCACACTTCAGACCCAAATCCGGTCCATTATCCAACTAATAAGTTTGCCAGTGTTTGTAAATCCAGTTAGCTTGAGAAAATTGTTGACAACTCTAAAAATGTGCTATTAGAAGCCCATATCATTAGCAGCCCCAAATTCAGGACTAGTGCAAGCCCACAGGCCAATGAACTATGTTGAGCATATTTACTTTGTTGTTTTAAAACAAAATCACACCAAGATTAAAATTGACACAAATTTTTTATATTTCCCAGTCAATAGAGGTCCAATGTTAATATGTGATTAATATAACCTACAATGATATGTTCAAAACATAAATGCATGCGTTATTCCATAATGACCATGACGAACGCTTAGGTCACGTATGGCAACCGAATCTTTAGGAAAAAGATTTTTGATTTCCCTCAGGTTGTGGTAAATCCATGTTTAGCAATTATAAATACCTGAGGATTTGGATGAATGTAAATCTTCATTTTTTAGGATTAATTTTCCCATAAGATTTGAAAATCCTCATTTAAGTGGATTTGCACGCTTAACCCAATTTTTCTCAACTGTATACATCGATACTCACCAATATCAATGTATGATCCTCATATATATACAAATCCCCAGCTAAGAATCCTTATTCCATTGATAGTGAAGAATCATCAAATTTTAGGATTCATTGCCTGTTATCAAACATGCTCTTAAAGTCTCCGTGAATCCCTCAGTTAAACATTATTGTTGTAACCACTAAAACCCGTACTATAGGTTTTCTTATTTAACTCTCTATCCATCATAGAGTCTTAATTAGATTAGGTTTTAGAAGCCTCTTAGCAACTCAAAACTTTATTATATTTGCCACTTTTTTAACTTAGTAAGAGACACTTTAAGAGAATTTTTATGATTAAAGGAGGCTTAAAGTGGGTGGATGGTCGTCAATGGGGGGCCACACACTCATGACTCAACCCCAATTAATCTAACATCCGATATTATACTAATACTTGGTTAAATAAAGAGATACTGTTTCATCCTATCAACATTTGTAGGTTGTTTAAAATCTCTTTTTCTAATGCACCCCCTCATTGCTTCCTTGTTTTATGGGTGCAAATCTTTTCTATTTGGGTGCATTGCCTTTTCTGCTACCAGAGCTCAAGGACTAAAAGAGTCCAACACAGGACCAGGCTATTTGCAAAAACCATATACATCTCCTTTTTCTAATTATGTCAGGTCAGGTGGGGATGATGGGTAAGACTCTTGATGATAATATTGATATCGTGCTAGGCCAAACTAACCATCTAAGCATTAGAAGCCGAGTCCATAGGTCCAGCCCATAGACCTATAACTCAGCCCAATCGAGACCGAGTTGGTTTCGGATCAGCCTTCCCTAGCCCATAAGAACCCCTAGATTACTTGAAATGTTAAAGGGAAAATTACATTCTGTTTTCCACTTGCCTTCTATCTGTTTTCTATGGTTGAACATGGGCTAGACAAGCTCAAACTCACTTGAGCCCAGCACTCTCTAGTCTTGATGGCTGACCTTAGGCCCATCGCCCATGGTCTAGTCTTCGGTCCGACTTTCTTCTTAAAAGCTGATCTGGACTTTGTGCCTCTGTGGGTGTAGCAAACAATCTGCATAAATGGCCCAGTGCGGCCTGACAAACTCAACGCAGATGGGCTGACCTGACCTTAGGGGATGGTATCACACAAAATCATAGGGGTGTTCACAAGCCAGGTCAGGTTTAGCTGAAGTATATTCAATCCTGGCCAATTTAGTAACTGTGCCTGGATCCGACCCACTTGTTATCCCAGGCCAGACCGGGCTTTCAAGGGTGTGTATAAGCCCAAGCCTGGCCCATTTAGTAATCAGAGCAGACAAGTAGGTCTATGTAGAGCCTACATGCCCAAGAATGAGCCAAACCAGTCCACCGTGACCCGGGCTTAGGTGGGCCTCAGGCTGCTAATGTTTACCCAATTACCCCTACCACGCTGCGACGTTTATGCTTGTATTAGCCAGGTCCAGCCTAGCCCATTTCCAACCTTATCTCTTTTCAGTACGGATCCGTGATATGAAATTATTGAGTGCTTAAGATTTCACTTTTCAAAAGTAAGCCAGTCTATGATGTGGATTAGGGTGGGGCCAAATCTCACATGATTTTATTTTAAAAGTAATGAGGAAAATACAACTTTTTTTTTATCATTTTGGTATTTTTAGTTTTTATGACATGGGTATCCGTGAGGTCTTTAACTTAATAGGACTAATTCCTTGGTGGCACCTGATGAACCTACTACGGGCAATCTTGGGTGGTTTTGAACATAAGGTTTGGGAAGTAGACACACGCCCTATGCAGTTATGCCCATTTCACCAACTCCTATTTTTTGTTCATTTACTTTCCTTTTTCATTTTTGGGGATTTTATGGAAAGAATTCCCTTAAAATTGAATATAACGGCAGTAACCCAAGCTCTAAGTATTGACGGTGGAGGACCTCCCACCCTTTTTTTTGTTGGACTTTCTTGAACAATACAAACATCAATGAATGTCAACTTTTAAGCATCTTCTCCCTCAATCCCCAAATGAATCAAACAAGGGATATGGGTACAAGAAAAAGAAAAGGAGGAAGAAAGAGGAAAAGAAACCAACATTCATTGAATCGGAGCAGAAAAAGTCAAAGAAAAGAAAAAATTGGCGGATGTCCTCTATAGTCAATATTTAGAGTTCGGGTCCATGATTGTCGTATTCAATTTCAAGGGTTTTTTTTTTATAAAATCCCCCTTTTCTTCATAGGCTTTTGTGTATTGCAGAGGGGCTACTCTACGCTAATATGTCAATCTTATCTTAAAACCATTTTTACTCTTCATTTATGGGGCTCAAAGTTTTAACCAAATTGTAAGTTCTTTTCTTACCATTGTAAGTTCAAAGTTCAAAACCTCAGTATGCCATCTCTTTCTACGTGTGCCGGCTTCTTTCCTACAGGAGTGGGGCGGTCTTACAGTGTGCGCGGGCTATCTATTGGTCCTAGCCAATGGGCTGGGGTAAAAAAATCAAACAAACGATTTGAGGCCCATGTCATGACTGCAATAAAGTACCAAAATTTCATAGAATAAGAAAGGTAAGGCGCATGTGATCAAGGGCTCAGTTTCCTACACGTGTGCCACGCCAGCTCTATCCCATCAAAATCTTCATTCTTCTGATAATCCTCCGAGCAAAATCAATCATTTTGTTTTTTTTAGAAAAAAATCAAGGGAAATTCCTGAAAAAATCGCATTCATGAGGGCTTTTTTGGTGCAATGGGCATCTAACGCGATTTTGCTAGTAATTTCCTCAAATATAAATATTAAGAGCAAGTCTATTTATTTATTTATTTTTATTACAATTTTGCCTTCATGTAACTTTTAAATATACATGAAGTGTGCTTGTATAATTAAATCATATATTCAAACTACATATTTACATAAAGGTCTAATTGAAACAACCCTATTCATAAATCAAACCGACATGCAGTCCCGATATAGCAACTATCTAGATTTTATTCATGTCTAGTTCTGACCGTACGTATTGGAGACTTTAATTTTAAATTCAGTCATTAATTGTCATGTGACCAGGGAAACAAGTGGGGTCGTGGCGTAGGTGGCGGTTCATTTCATTCAGGCCAAATCCAGATGATTGACATTTGAAAGCCACATGCAAGAGATACGATGGAAAGATATGTATAAATGATACACTTCTACACCACACATGTGGTAAATAAAGGCTTCTGCATGCAATCAAAATTGTGGTCCTCATCTTGGATTAATTTAGTATATCACAAAATTACTTTTTGATTGAACGAGCTTAACTGTTTTCATTTTACTAATAAAATGGACTTGTATTTGTTGATTTAGTGGTTGGACTATTGTAGTCAACTCTCATGTGCTTAGTGTTTGTAATTGATTATTTCAATTTAAATTAATCTCACTTGTTGCCTAATTAACATTTTGGGTTGTGAAATCAAGGGCTTACTTTCTTAGTGGAAATTTGTGGGTGTGGATTTCACACCATGTAATTGGTAATAGGTACTTTTTTCTGGTATGGCAATGGAAGGAGAAATAGAGAATACTTTTTTCCACTCACAAAGTCATCTATTCCTAATACATCAATTTTTTTTTAAAATCTTCCATAAAAAATTTCTATAACAGTGCATCAGATTAGATCGTATCTATACAATTTTTTGATTTTTTTTTTTTTTTGAGAATATTGTCACACAAACATGCCTCAGGTCTGTTTGGTAGGAAGAACATTAGGAATTACAGTATAGTGAAATTTAAGAAAATTCTCAAATTCTTGTCAACACTTTAACAATGGAATTTGTCAAACACATTCTCTTGTGCACTTATTCAACAAAAGAATCTCATTATACACATAAAGATTGTTCTTATTTTCCACGCACGATTATTTTGTTGTTTGATAAGAAAAGTTTCCCTTGCGGAAAAGTTGTAAGAAAATTTAAAAAAGAAGAAGAACTGATTTCTTTTCTTGACATTTTTAACAATATAATTAAGCTTACACTCTAATTGAACAGTTTTAAGAAGAAAAACAATTAAATTATGAGTCATGCATTTTTCGGCAAAAATACCTTATGCACAATGTTGGTTGATGATATCATCAACCTATAATTTGGCTCATTTAACCATGTCCTCATCAACTACTTCCTATCTTCTAAAACAAACCTTATCCTCTTGCAAACTTATCTTCATGAAATCAAGTATGAGAGAAAGAAGAAAAGTTGCAGGTAGTTGATGATATTGTCAACTTGGGTACTTTCATTAAAAAAATGCAGAAAACTCTACGGTTGTTTTATGATTTTTCTTAATAAAATTATTTAAATAAAGTTTGTGCTTAATTTTCTCCGTAAAGATCCTGATTATAATATATGAAGCTTAGGCGGTTTTATTTGAAATTTGAAGTCCAATTTGGCAATTGATTGCTCCATTGAATTCCCAATTTTGACTAAATTCTAACTTTTTAATCTCAAATAAGAAGATTCATTCACGACATAAGTATCATGCATGATCTAGACTCCTTAATCACAATGTTGCTCAATTGTTTTATAATTACTCTCACAATGTTTCTTAATCCTTATTTGGTAGAAACCTTGCCTGCTTTAATGTTAAGTTCCAAACTCTCATTCTCTTTTTTTTTTTTTGTTTTTCCTTCAACTATTTCTTATTTATTTATTATTTTTGAGATTTTTACCTTGTTCCTTAATAAAACAGATGAAAAAGATTGTTGTTTACTAAATAAGAAATATAAAATAAAAAAAACTATGACAGATTAATTTATTAAACCAAAAAAATTCTGACGTACCTTTTTCCTATGCCATATACCATTCCCCATAAAGATACTTTTACTGCAATTCAGAAAAGTAAATTCATAAATAATTTTATAGTTTAATTAAAAAAATAAACTCATAATAGTTATCAAGAACTGAAGAATAGTGTTAGCAAAAATAAAAAAGAAACCTAAATACAAAATAAAAATATTCCATCATTGGCCCAAATTCTTGTGTCCTTATTCAACTTTTAATCGACTTCTTTTGAAAATGGAGAGGCCTAAGTCCCTCTTGTTTAGAAAACTAACACAATACTTTGGATTGAATCTAAATTTTGCGGCTACCTAAATTGATTAAAAAGTTCGAGAAAATAAAAAAATATATTTTATATTACATATGTATGAAACAATGTACTATTTTTTTAGTATATGTATATAAGTTAACATATACATAAAACTATAAGTAGAAGTAAAACCTTTGAAATAAAAATTATCATAATTTATGTAGGTTTCGACATGGACTTACACGCCACTATCATCAATGAGATCGATTTTCCGTGGTAATGCAATAATAACTTTCTAAGAAAATGAAATAATATGCGGGTGAGGGTGGGAGATCAATACTTGAAAAATGAATGAGAGTGATAGATTGAATAGAATAACAATCTTATTCAGTTGCTAAACAAGTTATAGATGATTGACAAATGTTGCGAATCTAATCATGCAAAAAGAATAACAGAAAGTGTCAAATAAAATGATTGTTTAAATATAGAAAGTCATTGATGATTGACAAATATCATTCATTTAAAATGTCATGCCAAAACATGTTAACAACGTGTTAGCCAAACAATAAGCCAAGTTAGGTAGAAGATCAAATATAATGTATTGATTTAACTCAAACCTAATCTATTCAATAATTTGGTAAAAAATGTTAACTCAAATCTACAAGAAAATAAGAAAGATCAGCTTGAGCTTTGAATACCTAAGTAGGGTTCAAGTTAACCCCAAGGGGTTGGCCGAGTGGTCACGACCACGGTTCCTCTCTCTTCCGGAGCTAGAGGTCCTGATATCAATCCTCGATTCTCCCCTCTTCAGGAATCAAAGATTGAGTCCACTGATGCTACCACCTGGGGGCCACAGGGGTTTTACCCGGCTTCTCTGTAGGCCCGAAGGGATTAGTCCAGCCCAAGGGTTCGGAACCCTTCGATATAAAAAAAAAAAAAAATGGGTTAAAGTTAGGTGGTCAACTCAGTGAAAATTGCTGTTGCTATCAATTTATTTCAAGACTTTCTCCAATTAAGGGATTACAATTTATTTTATTAACGACTTTATGTAAAGTTCTTATTAATTATCGTAACTTAAAAGAGTTAGTAAAACTCTCCCACTTTAGTTTTATTGGAAGGTGACCTACACTAAACTCAAACTTGACATGTTGTCATTGACCCAATTATATTTTATACTTATAAGCTTGTAGTGATCTTTTAGTAGCTGTTTATCGGGTTTGGAGAAAATCGACTTGGATCCAGTCTATTGCAATTGATGCAACTGTGTTTGAACTTTATCTTTTGTTTAAAGCATTTACCACTGCTTGATTGACAATACATAAATAATTCCCCAAATTTCATAATCATGGCCTTCAAATTAATTAATAGACTTTTTATGATTTATTTATAAATCAGAATGGTTTTGATGATATCTTTCTGTCACGACCCGGGCCTGAGGTCCAGTAATCCCTAGCCGTGATCACATACTTACTCCCGTAAACTCCGAAGTAACCGAAGTTAAAATAGAATCCATAAGGGATAACATTCTCAATTTCCTGTCAAATACACAATTTTGCGGAAAACATTTATATTTGACAATATCAATCCACGATTTACATGTATACCAAAAATAAAGTACTTATACATGTGTCATTCCCATCAATTGTTTGTAAATTACTGCATATTCAAAATACCATGCAAAAGATAATTAATTACATTTCAAAATGATTATACAAAATAAATTCTCAAAACATTTTTTCAAAATGTTCCAACTCCTTTTCGCACTTGGATATCCATATCAGATGGTATCCCGAACGTTCCATTCATTTAATCCTCTTGGAGGAACCGGAGCGGTCTCCTCCGCTGTCGCTGGGGTCGCTGCGAGACCGATAAAGGCAATTGGGCCTGTAATGCCATCAATAACCCCAGTGAACACGACGATTCAACAATGTATAAATAGATCTTCTAATAGCATATGTTAATACATAAACTAAACTCATTTAATCTGTTAATAACAATTCCAATTTTAGACAAGTCTAGATAAACAATAGGTGAACATAAAAAGTCGATCTTATGGATACGTACGAGACGGTCACTACCATAGCATTCATTTTCATTTCATTTCAATTCCTTTACCATCTTCCCTCAAAGGAAGGATTCATCTTCCAAATGAAAGGCATCAATCAATACTTATAGGTATGATCGGAATTGTGGGACTCACTAGTGTTCAGGCTAGGGACAAATGGTATCACCACGGAGCTCCGGAACGCCCCCAAATTCATCTACTGCAGTAGGAATAGTCATTTATTTCATTTATTAATTCATTGAACTCATTTAGAGTTCCAATTCAATAGCTAGGTAGTGCCAGACTCAAGAGTCAATACTTTCTAATAAGCAATCCACTTTTGGATTCAATTCAATTCAATACAATAATTCCCTTCACAACAAAGGAAGGGACTAATAGTAATACCAATCTCATTAGATTGAAATACAACGTCACTATGAGAAAATTGTTAATCATTTATGTTTCTATCCAATTCTAACTCAAATCTAAACAACCATTTAGGTGTAACCATTGGTCATTAAATGCACGTGTTATTCTCGATGGACATCAAGTTTATATATATTATGTGTGCATTATGGTCCTCGTAAATATCACCCATGGAATTCTTCCTTTATTGTCCTTAATTCTCAACAGCCTTAATTCACCTCGTGATTAGCCTTAAAACTAATTTAGGGAGCATTTATAGTCACAAGAAGTACTCCTAGTCCCTTCAAAAAAATTCAAAATCCACTTGGGGATCGGACCGTTAGGTCCGATCGATTGGCCAATCTTTCACTTACAATTAATGTCCTGGCCAGTATT
Source organism: Umbellularia californica (assembly GCA_028538565.1). Classification (NCBI taxonomy): domain Eukaryota; kingdom Viridiplantae; phylum Streptophyta; class Magnoliopsida; order Laurales; family Lauraceae; genus Umbellularia; species Umbellularia californica. The sequence goes on along the minus strand of JAPQWN010000003.1, from coordinate 92,995,029 downwards.
AGGTTCGCTTGAACGGACTCAAGTTCACTTGAGCGGACCCAAACAAAAAGTGGTTTGCTCGAGCAGATGGTTCGCTCGAGCACCCCAAACAGAAAGTGGTTCGCTTGAACAGACTTATTGTTCGCTCGAGCGGATCCAAACAGAACGATGTTAGCTTGAGCGGACTTACTGTTCGCTCGACCGAACCCATCAGAATTACAGTCTGAAATGTCTGATCTTCTCTCCCTTCTTCTACTCTCATTTCTCCATTACATTTCCACAACCTACAATAGACATTGGAACCTTCTGTTCCCTCCTCATACATTATTCATCCACAAATTATCAATTCTAATCACCCATTAACCATCTCATTAAATCCATAAACAACTCTAAAACTCAATGGAAAATATATAAAATACATGGAAATCCTATGAACTTCTACAATGATTAACACTAATCACAAACAAATATTTATACTTGCCTCTTGAAGTCAATTAACTCAAAGCCCTCTTGTTTAGCTAGCTTGCTTTTGAGATGAAAACCCCCAAATTTCCAACCCTACTTCCATGAAAACACTAAAAACACAACTCATAAGCTATTCATGCTAGAAACCATGCCTAATAACTCATTACAACTTGAAAACTCATTAAAAGCTCCAAGTACTTACTTGTAGCTCAATGAGAGAAATCTTGAGATCTTTCTCAAACTCTACACTCCAATAATGGGAGAAAAATGATTTGAGGAAGAAGATGAAGATGGATGAAGTAGTCCAACTTCACTCCAAGATCTTGGCAAAGCTTCCAATCTTCACACTAGATTGGGAGAAAATGGAAGGAGAAGAAGAGAAAGGGTGTCTAGGGTTTGTTTGAAGGTGAAAATGAAGGAATGAGTTCATCTCATTCTAATATAAGCTCTCTCACATCAAAACCCCCCTCTTATTAAGTTTTATTGCATTTTGAGTCAAATGAAGCCTCATTTGGTCCATTTGAGGTCAAACGGGATCGTGTCTATTATGAAAGTTAACGTACTATTCGAGATACACATGTTGGTATCAAGAACTTCCGTATTTGACGAAATACGTGAAAACTCATATTTACGAAAAAGTCCTTAGCCTACCTTGTTTGAGTCTAAACTCTTTTTAACCAACTCAATTCTATTCAAATTCATTCCATTATACTAAATGCATCTTTTGAGACTAAATTGTCTCTCTTTGGTCATTAATCTTCATCAACCTAATTACTCATGTTTAATTAGCATTAATCCTAATTAATTAGCCTTAATCACGATTAGTTCGGGTCGTGATGTAACACTTTCTCAATTACTTATATTTTATATTAACGTTGCTAATTTCGACCGAACCAATTTGAATATTTACATTTAAATTATAAGCTTATATTATTACTCTATTTTCTCTCCAGTTATTCATCTATTTAAGGGTAATTTAGTTATTTTTGATTGTTATATATGTGGTTAAGATAACTGTCTCATTTATTTTGAATCCCGTTAATCAAAATGGATTTAAAGAAAAGACTCCACTTTTTTTTTTATAAGAAAAGCCCATGTCTATATCACCCAACAATTTAAAATTATGATTAGTTCTCTATGATTATGTAACTATATTATTTTAGTCAAAATAACTTTGAGAATTATGAACTTTTGCATTTTTTTTTTTTTTTTTGTAAATAGGGTCTACTTTTAGACTCATATCCAATCAATCCAATTATATCACTCCACTTTGAATTAGACCCTTCTATAAAATCAACTACTTAGGAAATATTTGATATAAATTAAAAGAAAAACCAACATACTTGACGTGCAGTGAATAATATTCAAGATGACATAAAATTTCTATTAATCTCTTACTTCTCGTAAAATTTGTATTTTTATTACTTTTTATTTTCTATTTTTTGACCATTGATGCTAATAAAGCTTTAATTATAAATAAAGCTTTATTTATAATTAATACATAGAATTAATTAATATGTCTAAAATGGACCCCCCCCCCCCCCCAATTAAAACTACTATGATAATTTTCTTAATGTATTTACATGTTCATGCTGCATGCACGGGTGATCAAGTTAGTTTTCTTTGTGATAGTGCATTTTGATTTTCAATGGTAGGGGTATAAGAATGCATGAGTCCTCTCTCTCTTAAAAATAGAAACTTGTAGAATGTTGGATCCTCTGTTGCACAAACAAATCCTAAAAGGGAAGAAACTAGAGTGTTCGATGCTCTCCTATGTCAAACTTAGTTAGTAGGATATAGAAATTCTCCTAGGATATAGAAACTCTCCTTCTCATACTTAGAATCATGAGATTTTATATAAAAAGAATTTTTTTATATATAGCCCCCTAAGGTTTGTAGGATTTATAAACAGGCCCCTGGGATTTTAGTATTTGCAAATAGACCCTTGCATTTTCATTTGAATACCTCCCATGTCCCCAAAATCAACAATCTTCCAACCGCCATAGGTTTTTAGAGCGAAATGACATTCTTGTCAATTTCTTTTATCCTTATATGCATAATTTCAAAAGTTTCGACTAATTTTTTTTTTATAAAGCACATAACATTAACAATTGCACTTAGTGAGAGAGAATAACCCTACATAAATTCATTTTTTCTTATCAATACAGGGCTCATTTCATTAAATACAAATTGATCATGATGACAATCAACACCTGTACTTATAAACGGTTATGATTTATCCAATCCATAATGACCCACCATTGGCTTGATGAATGTTGTAAAATATATGATTATGTTTCCTATGTAAAGAAATATTGGGAGAACGGGAAAATGTAAAAAAAAAAAATAGTTTTTATAACTTGCGAGGGGGAGTGTTTGGATCTGTGTCAAATAAATATTGGGGGAAGGGGCAAATGTAAAGAAAACATATTAATTTTTAGAATTTGTGGGGGTAGAGTGGAATTTTAAACTTTTCTCATATATGGGTGGGGGCTCCAATCCCCAGGCTCCCATATCTGGGTCCACCCCTGGTCATGTGCATGAGAGTGTTATTGAAAGAAACCATTGAGACTTCAAATAAAATATTGATATTTTATAAATAATAATATATTTATTTTTATTTAATGGATATAATGGTAGAGTTGTCATTTAAATAAAAATTCAACACAAATCTCATGGGGGCTGCTCATTCTTGTTAGGAATATTGATTTTGGAGACATGAAAGTTATTAAAAAGAAAAGACAATGGCCTATTTATAAATACCAAAATCTCATAGGCGTATATACAAATCCTAAAACCTCAGGGGGTATATAAAAAAACTCGATAAAAAAAAAGGTCCGGTAGAATTTGAAATTGCTAAGTTTCCGTTAGAAATTCCACTTATCAAAATGACCTAGAGAGTCCATAAGAGGCCATGTCACTTATATTGTAGGCACCAAATATATAAACCTACTTATCAAGTGGTTGGATTGGCATCAAATACGGTCTGGCAGAATTTGAAATTCTTGAAGCTTCTATTAGAAATTCCACTTATCAAACTATACTATAGGGTCCGAACAAAAAAACAACAGAAAAAAGGAAAAAAACCCCAAAATGGCCATATCCCATCTAGGCCTGTCAATGGGATGGGATGAAATGGGTAAAAAGCCCGGCCTGACCCGTCCCAAGCCCGAAAATACATGGCTTTTAAAAAAATTTGAGCCCAATGGGACTGGGTTTGGACAATACATTTTAAAGTCCGGCCAAAATGGGACTGGGACTGGGCATAAACAACCCAGCCCGGCCCGCTACAAAGCCTTTTAACAATAATTATATATATTGAGGAACAACTCTAGGGGTCGTTCTTACAAAATACAATAGGGAAGGAGGAGAATATTGAGGTACAACTATGGTGTTCACTGGTATATGGTCAATAGAGCGGATCCTCAACTGCTCTTGTGTCCATTGTGGCTCACATGTCAATACCCTCTTTTTCAAAGGCACCATTATTTATCCACCTGAAGCCTGGAAGTATTTTTCGATCCAACCATCCAACCCAGAACTTAAATGATGATCACATAAGCTACCAATTAACATATATGGTTGATAAACACCATTTCCTGCATCCAATTGAGAGGAAAATAATACTGAACTAGCATTGTGATCTAAATCTCTCATCCATGGAGGGTGCTGATGCTACAAACAACAATCGTTGAATGAGAAAGAAACAGTAGATTAAAGGATTAGGATAATTAAAAGCAAAGCCTATTATGATAGATGATATTTCTCTTGGTATAAAATAGCTGCTTGAGGCATCAACTCAAGAACACCTGAAGGTCCTAACTATACCATCTCTCTGTTCAAGTGTCCCGAAGAGGGTGTTTACCACCAGGGCCTTGAGTTTATGATGCAGATTGCTTGTAGGATGACCACTAAAAAAATCTCCTAAATGTAGCAACCATATACCATTACAGCTTACCTGAATGTAGAAAAGTCCAGATGATGGACCCATAGAATGTTACAAACTACTAAAGTATAGAATGAGTTTTGCTTACAAACCTGAAGGTCCCAATTGGAGAATGTTTTGCTTATCTCCAAGATTGGGCTAATCCCAGGCCCGGCCCTGTCCCAACCCGGGCCCATACGGGACGGGATTAGATGTAGGCCCGTTCGATTTAGGGCCGGGATTGGGCAACACCTAGCAGGCCCATCCCATTTTTGGACGGGATTGGACAACCTAAGCCCAGGCACGGCCCGTCCTATTGATAGGCCTAATCCCATCCATACTGGATAGGAGCCAAGGTGGGAAAGAACCGTCCAAAAATAATCGCTATCTGCTAAGGAGCTAAACTAAGCTAAACAAAGCTAAAGAATGGACTACTCTATTAAATTCTATAGAAATAAAAGAGAACTTAACATATTCAAAGGACTTAGCAATGTTCAAAATGTCGTTGATGAGGGTAATTAAGGACCCATCCAACCAGTGCCGGCCCTGGGGACAGCCCAGACAGGCAACTGGCTGGGGCCCCTGAAATTTGGCCCAAAATGAGGGCCCCCAAGAGACTGAGATGTGAAATAATATATATATATATAAATATCCCACTCAATTTAAAAATTTGACAACAGTGGGCCACTGTAAATCTGTTACAATGGGCATAATTATTGTATAACAAAACCTCAACAATTAGTTTTTTTTCTAAGGGTTATAGATGAACTACTGAAATCATATGACCCAACGCACACTGGGTCTGGCTGTCAGGTATTATAAGGCCTTTGGGCCTGATCGGATCCCATGACGGTCCATGTATTTGGATAGACAGGGTTACCATAAGTGACTCCCATAAATAAAACCCTAAATCTAATTACTCCCCTTTATCTCAGCCAACTCATTCTTGCTGAACCATAAAAAAAAAAAAGAAAGAAAGAAAGAGGAAGAAGTCCAGCCGCTGGCCGGAAGAAGCAGTCCGTCGGCGTCGTCTGTAGCGTGAGCATCTCCCTCTTTGCAGGCTGCAGCGTCTCCCTCTCCACTCCAGTGCTCTCGGTCTCTCCCTTCTCTCTGGACCTCTGGTTTCTGTTTTCTTTCTTTTTAGGCCGGCTCTCTCTCTCCTGCCCTCTTTATTCTCATCAGTCATTTTACTACTTTTCTATTGTTTAATGCTTCTTTAGTCTTTACTCTCTTCAAGACCTCCAAGGCTCCTACAGTCCAACATCAACTTCTTCTTTATTTTTGCAACGATGGTGACATCTTGCAAAAGTTGTCTCCAACTTTTTTTTAATTTTTTATTATCCTTTTGTCTTTTATTAAATACTTTTATCTAACTTTTTTTACATTTCTTTTTTTGTGCAGTGAATGTAATTGCAGTGGTGCTTTGTTGGCTCAAGAGACTAGACTACTACAGTACTACTTTATCTTGTCCTAACATCCTAGGTAAAGTATTTTAAACAGATCTCAACAATTAATTTTTGAAATTAAATTGCTTAAATTATGGGTGACTGAATTGCTTAATTGCTTTAAATCACTTTAGTCCGGTTCTCTTACAGGTTTCTTTGGTATCCTTGCTCAATTGCTTAAATTATGAGTGATTGAATAGCTAAACCCACTATTTACATCTTTCTTATTAGGTCTAATCATATCATTGTTGCTGAATTTTTACTTACATCATGCCCCCGACTAGAAAATATCCTTCTGGCTCTGAGAAAAGGAAAAAGAAACAAAGATTAGACGATGTTGCTCAATCTCAAAGAGGAGATAAACTGAAGTTTTTTGGTAAAAAGGGACAAGTAGAAAGTTCAAATGAAACTTTTGTTGACGTTGAAGAAAGGAATGACGATGATAATGAAGAATATGAATTGAATGGAAGTGTTGAAGGTTTGGTGAATGAAGATGTTGGGGCTTTGGTGAATGAAAGCGTTGAACCTTTGGTGAATAAAGATGTTGAGGCTTTGGTGAATGAAAACGTTGAACCTTTGGTGAATGAGAATGTTGAACCTTTGGTGAATGATAATGTTTTGGCAGTAGACTACTTTGATCTAGCAAATTGGGACAAGATTGGTCAAAATTATAGAGATTTACTTGTCGAAAAGGGTCCTATAAGAATTACTAATATTGATTTTCCCATAGATCACCTTGGCAGACATTTCTCTTCGAAGCATTACACTCGCATAATGCCAAATGGATTTGAAAATGATAGAACATGGCTCATATATTCTGTTTCTTTGGATAAGGTCTTTTGTTTTTGTTGTAAGTTGTTCAAGCAACATGCGAACACTTCTCAATTGGACAGTGAAGGATATTGTGACTGGCATAACCTAAGTAGAAGGCTTTCAGAGCATCAATCATCTCCAGAGCACCTTCTTCATTAGAATAGTTGGTATGAACTAAAGAAGAGATTTGACAAGAATAAAACAATTGATAGAAAAGTGCAAGAAGAAATCAGCAAAGAGAGGGAACATTGGCGACAAGCGTTACTAAGAATACTTACTGTAGTGAAAGCACTTGCTAAACGAAATTTGGCTTTTCGTGGAAAAAATGAGAAGATTTATCATGAGAAGAATGGGATTTTTGTAAGTATAATCGAAATTATTACTGAATTTGACCCAATACTGAATGAGCACATTCAACACAATCAAAGTAAGGAAATTCATTATCATTATCTTGGTCACAAGATTCAAAATGAATTGATAGAGTTGTTAGCAAGTGAGGTGAAAAAGGCTATTGTCCAGAAAATCAAAGAAGCCAAGTATTTTTCAATAATACTTGACTGTACACCAGATATTAGTCATTAAGAGCAAATGTCGCTTGTGATTCGATTTGTGGATGTTACATCAAGTGCACCAAAGATTGAAGAGTTCTTTTTAGGATTTTTGATTGTGGATGACACATCAGGACTGGGCCTATTTGACACACTCAAAAATGTTTTGAACACTCTTGAGCTTGATATTGGTGATATAAGAGGGCAGGGGTATGACAATGGATCTAATATGAAAGGAAAACACAAAGGAGTTCAAAGTAGAATACTTGAAATAAATCCTAGAGCCTTGTACACCCCATGTGGTTGTCATAGTTTGAATCTTACACTTTTTGATATGGCTAACTCTTGTTCAAGAGCTACATCCTTTTTTGGAGTGGTACAACGGATCTATTCATTGTTTTCGTCTTCTACAAAGAGGTGGAAAGTGTTTAAAGATCATGTCAAAGATGTGAAGCCCAAGTCAGGTCTCTCGCTAAAGTCATTGTCAGCAACACGTTGGGAGAGCCGTGTGGACAGTGTTCGTGCAGTTAGACATCAAGTTTCGAAAATAAGATATGCTTTGGTTTACTTGGCCGAAAATAGTGATGATCCTAAAATGAAGAGTGAAGCCGAGTCACTAGCGATACATGAAATTGAAAGTTTTGAGTTATTGCTTGCCATGGTAATTTGGCATTATTTACTTTTTGCCGTTAATTCTGTTAGCAAAAACTTTCAAACTGAAGACATGCAAATTGATATAGCCATACATGAATTGAAAAGACTTATTTCTATTTTTGAAAAGTATAGAGAATCTGGATTCGAAGAAGCCATGACAGAAGCTAAGGATATTGCAACTACGATGGAAATTCAACCTGTTTTTAGTGAAAGGCGGATCATTCGTAGAAAAAAATAGTTCGATGAGAATGTTAGTGAAGAGGTGACACAATCTGCTGAAGAATCTTTTCGAGTTAACTACTTCTTATTTATAGTAGACCAAGCTCTTTCTTCGTTCAAGAGTAGGTTTGAGCAGTTCGAAGTGTATGAGAAAATTTTTGGGTTCTTGTTTGATTTGGAGAAATTAAAGTCTGCAAATCTAGATACTTTAAAGGCTTCTTGTAACTATCTTGAAGAATTTTTGAAACATGACGGTGTTTCTGATATTGATGGGACAGATTTATTTTCAGAGTTAAGAATCATGAGAGATCTTTTACCAGATAACGCAAAGAAAGCAATTGACTAGCTAAATCATTTGAAGTCACGGGATAATTGTTTTCCAAATGCATGGGTTGTATACAGAATTCTGCTAACTATACCAGTTACCGTTGCATCTGCAGAAAGAAGCTTTTCAAAGCTAAAGTTGATCAAATCTTACCTTCGATCAACCATGTCCTAAGAAAGATTAAGTGGATTAGCTATGTTATCTATTGAAAAGTCTTTGGTAGAAAAGCTTGATTATGAAGATTTAATTAGTGATTTCGCAGCTAGAAATGCAAGAAGACTAGTAGTTTTTCAGTAGTGCTTCGTTTTTGTAATTGAATTTTGGTGTTAATTGGTTAATGTGAAACACAATTCTGATTCGGTAAGAGTAGGTAAGAAGTTTAGACTTAATTTTCGATCAAATAAAAAAAAATTGTCTTTTATTTTTTTATCATTTATTGGTGGGTATACGGGTAGGGCCACACTTTAGGAACTCGCCTAGGGCCCCCGAAAACTCAGGGCCGCCCCTGCATCCAACGATCCATTGATACATTAAACCACTGCGACGCATCAAAAAAACTTGAATACTTGAAAATCCTTTAGTGACAACATAATGTAGTGCAAATATGATCGCGAGCACTTCAACTTCTTTGGGAGAGTTGGAGACAAAAGCTCTACCATCCAGCCCTACCTTCTGGCCTTTTAAAAGCCACATTAGAAAATTTTAGAATACTATTATCAAAGGAAGGTCGAGGATGGGTCTCATTCTTGGGAGAAGAAAATAGAACATCTATTGGAGCCATTATATCTCACTCTGCTAACTTGCAATTAGCTTCCCTCAAGATTTGTTCTGGGTTAATAAAGGCCATTTCATTTATAACAGTAGGCACCAACATATATACCATCTTAACAAGCGGTGGGATTGGGGTGACCGTTCTTCACCTGAAGTATTAATCTCAGCAGAGATCAGTAGAGTCTACTTCCATATACTGTGTGTCTGATAATAAAATTTTCTAGGTGAGATTTGGGTCAGTTGGGAGCTTCCACATCATGTCCAAATTCCAAATGTTATTCCTTCTTTTTTCTTTATTAGTATTTGGGAATCCCAGATTGAATTTCTTACAAGAATCTCAGGAAATTTGAAACTTACCAATAAAAATTTCTTAAGTTCTTGCTATGAAAAAGACCATAACATTTGAAATTTTAATGGTACAATTCCTCACAAAAATCTTGGGGCTTTTCAAATTCTCCAGATTAGAACTCCTGAAACCCATAGACTGATGAATGTGAAATAAAAGATAAGTAGGTGATAACATTTCGAATGGGCAAGATTAAGCTGTCAAAAAGCCTTAGTAAGTTCAGCCTACTTAATTAAGGGCCAAATATTTAGGCTTTCATCCAGTCCACAAGTTATGGAGTTGGGTCTAAACCAAGTCATTGAAAGAGAATGCTTATTTGGATTGACATGTCAGTCTTAGTCAGGCCCAAGTCACTGATTTGAATTGGTTAGGAAGGCCCAGACCTGACATCGTGCATGGTGGGTCCTGTGGGCAGTCTTGTTAACAGGTCCATTGTTATCAATGGCTTACCATTTTTTCCTAAGGCGGTTGAGCCCTAGTCCAATAGAGATATTCAGGTATTGACCCAATCGGATTAGTCGATTAGATCCGATAGGTTCATAACTGTGAATTCAGCGAACTTGAACATGTATACAATTGTCCATCCAACCCAATAATGGGAGTACATGAATTTTCAGGTTGGACCCTTCAGATGCAGTTGCTGCTCATTGATATTGATATCCTTGCCACCCTAGGTCAGCAGGCAATGTTGAAATTCTGCAGTTTGGACGGGTTGGATGAGGTATGTACCCACCAAGCTCGACCCAAAATTGCATGTGAGAAAACTTGAACCAAATCGAAAAGGGAGCCAATGTGCCGGACCCAGCCCAACCAGAGTTGTAGGTGGTGGTCCAGGTGCAGTGTAGAGTTGGACTAACATTGTAGCTGGAGCTCCCAACATATGTTCAGCTAGCATTAACCAACATCAACACACACATGGAAGTAGGATTGGTGCAGGTCGGACTAAACCCAAAGCTTCTCTAAGTCACAAATGCCCTGCTCATTACCAAACTCCACTTGACTCTTAATGAATTTATGATTTGTGATTCCAAATCCACTGAGCCCGTCATAGTTATAGGCTGGGTTGGATTTGAAATCATTACTTTTTTTTTCATTTTAAAATCAAGGTATGAAAGCTTAGCGAGCTGATTCTTGACCGTGCCGAGTCAACTCATTTTGATGAAAGATGGAGTCAAATATAGCGGAAACTCGGCAATTCACCTCATTTTAAGAAATTATATGCATTCTGAACCATTTGATCGATACATTTGATTTTAAACCATTGATATTTAATTTTAAGTTATTAATGCTTGAGTTTTGAAGTTAGCAATTTAAAAATAATTGATTGAAATGTAATTTAAGACATGTTTGATATTTTACATTCGATGCTTGGTTAAAAATCATATAATATGCAAGGTTTTTTTTCTTATTATAGTATTTTTCTTGCATATATAAATTTGATAATTGATTTTATTATCATTAATACATGTATATCTAATTTCAAAAGTATTTGATCTATTTTTAGATAGTTTTAAAGTATTTTTAAAATAAAAACACGAATCTCCCGAGTCATCGATATTTTAGAGTTGCTAAGTCAAGTCTGAGTCACAAGTTTTTCAATATTTTTTAAAGTCAAAATTTAAATATTATAAGTTAATAAAATAATTTATAAATGTTGTGGGGCAGCTTCCGTCATCTGAAACTCCAACCTGTTTTAAATCAACCCACCTAGGAGTTGGTAGAGTGGCACAAAGTGTGGGTTTGCTCCCACATTTTTTTGACTGAAACCAGTCTTAGATTTACCAAGTATGCGTTTGTGTGGGTTTAGCAAGACACCCTAAAAAAATAGTCATTTTGGATCAAAGACCTTTGTGATACCATGTCATCATTTAAAAAAAAAAAAGAAAAAACTGTTCTGAATCCAACTAACTCACCATCAATGCACCCTCCTAATTGGAGCTTATTAAGGTGAGGCTCCCATTTAACGGACAGGTTGCCAGCCCTATGCTTGCAGCTCCTAATTGGAGCTGATTAGGATGAAGGTATAACAAATGAGATAGGTGATCTGGACTCTTCAAACAACACACATGATAAGGCATGCCTTTGTAATCTACATACCAGTATTTAAACCCCAATCCAAATCTCAGTCCTAGTGAATTTGGTCCATCCAACTTCAGGTTGTGACCCAACCCAAGACTCATCCCGAGCTATCATGTCAAAATGCCAAATTTAAATACAAGCCCTAAAATTGACCCTGACCTAAAATACAAGCCTAAGCCCAACCCAAACCTAAATATGGCTCAACCCAATTTCACTTTTGGCCTCCTTGATGTAATGCACCCCAAAAAAGGGTTATTTATGCGTTACAGATGTCCATGTCCCAAAGACAAAAAATCACCATAGTCTCTGTCACAAGACAATCTTAATCATACTCCAGGACATGGCCATTCATCACATGAATGAATGCTTAACAATATAAAAACAATGAAGACAGAGCCGCAATCAGCGGCAAAGAATCATCAAGAGACATCGAATCGTGTTGATTTGGGCGTGGGCCCCACTGTTTGGACGGCCTAGCTGGCGTGCACGTATATGCCTTTTACGGCCGATTAGTTGATAATTTCAGGCAAGGCTCATGTGCTCTTCTTCCACCGCTAAAAATCTGACCATTTCACCTTCTTGCAAAGGTGTGGGCCACACAGCAGTCGGTTCCTATTATAGAAAAATGAGGAAACTACTAAAAAAGGATCCAGCATGGCTACTAACCGAAAAAGAGGCCACTAACCAATATTGCATCGAAGTGGTTCCCTGTGACCACTTTTTTTTATATATATAAATTTTAACGTGTGACGACGTTGTCGTTTAATATTCCATTTAAACGTGTGACGATGTCGTCGCTTAATCGCCTGAAACCCCATTTTCCCCTCTTCCTCCTACCGTTTTCCCCCTTTCTTTGATAGTTTCCTTTCCCTCTCTCTGGATTAGGAATCTCAAGAACCACTGACGAGCCAATTGATGGAATGGCTCGACCAATAGCCCCTCTCATCTATGGTCTTCCCGTGCTTCGGAAGCATTGGTTCCTTCTCAACTTGACAACTCAAAGAAAATGGCATTGGGCTTTGAACGCAGCAATCACCATTTTCTATGGTCCTTGCGATGTCGCTCATCAACCGACACAGATCTCAACAAGATCCTACTAGATGGGTTTCTAGACCGAACCAAAGGTCGTGGATTGGTGTTGCAATCCTAAGTCCCATAGGTGGCCATCCTTGGACATGTTGCTGTAAGGGGATTCGTTTCGCATTGTGGATGAAATTCGATGTAGAATATGAGAAAGATGGGTGGATTAGTGTTGAAGAATTGGAGAAGGGAGTGAGATGTTTGATAGGAGAGTGTGAGGAGGGGCAGAAGGAAACCGCCAGAGAAATGATGGAAATGATGGGAGGAAAAGGGGAAAAATGGAGAAAATGAGTTTTCAAGCGATTAAGCGACGACGTCGTCAAATTTTAAAACTTTCAATAAAAAAAATAAAAATAGTGTCACAGAACCACTTCCGTCCAATATTTAATAGTGGCCTCCATTTGGATTAGTGTCCATGATACCCTTTTTGTAGTTTCCTCCGGAAGAAAAATGATCATCAAATATTATACTTGAGGCTCGTGTAGGTACATCTCGGGTCCTATATTTTGATAATGCAGATCATTGATGTGATCAATGACATGGAGTAGGTGGGCCTTGTTTTGAAAAGTCACACCTATCTAAAATTCAAGTCTTTGACCGGCAGCTTTCACATTTAATGACCAAAAAGAATGCATAGGTAAGTGTCAGCACAGGTCTATGTATGGGTAGCTCAGGTAGAGCAGGATCTTCCAATTTCCAACCTGAGCTGATTTTGAGGGCATGCATGTCTAGGAACATTAAGGCTCACCAGTCACCAGATCAAAAGGTCCATAATTCAAAAGCATGGGTCTCATGTCTACACATCAGCAGTGAGCACCTAATTCCCTCTGATATTTTTGTCAATGAAAGAGAGATACAATCTAGAGTTTACTCACATTAACATTGGTTTCTCTATCACATACTCAATTCACACTGTGGCCCATCAGTTTGATGGTCTAGATTTGTCTACATTCTACTTCCATATTGGATGGGAATCTGAGATGAGTGATGGGCCACTTTTTTTTTTTTCACTGTGCATGAGAAAGAATAGCTTGAAAAAAAAAACCAAAGGATATGGACATGAATGTGCGTGTCATCCGTCTCCATCCATCCGTCCATCCATCACAAAAAGCAACAAAGCATAAGACAAACACCCGACAGGCCACGATATCATCCTCCCAAGGAGTCTAAAAACTAATTTAGTAATCCCCACTTACATTTTCCTATAATTATAAACAACCCCCTTCTTTCTATTTTACAAATAACTACCTCTATTCATTTGACAATCTTGGGTTAACTATAGGCAACTGGCAAAGCATGTATTTTTCTTTCAGAAATATGAAGTTTACTTTCTCATTCAGATTGAACCCACAAGACTAAAGATGGCAAAAAGTTTATCCAAACCAGATTTGGTCAAATTGTCTGACAATAAAGGTGGGTAGATGTAAAAACAAAAAACTGTTAATTATTTGTATTAAAACATACAGATGGTTCTGGTATAAATTGCTAATGCAATTAACCATGATATAAGAAAGGGTACTAAGAAGAGAAAAGAAAGACCCAAAAAGGAGCAGACCAAAAAAGTAGAGAACTGTTAGCTTGTTGTAAATGGATGAATGATTTGAACTTCCAAAGGGTGAATATGGTTTCACATCCCCCACATCTCGTATCTCACATGCATGTCTGTGTGATGGGTGATGACTGATGAGATTACACAACACACCTTTCCCAGAAAAGTGAAAGGTTAAAAGGGAAAGAGAGAGTGGGGGGAAAAAAGCCAAAAGAAAAAGATAGTGCACCTCACGTGATGATGGGTAGATAGGAGTCCAATACCAGAATCCAATGCTTAAATTTTACATGATGCCCCCCTGACAAGCACACCCGTGTGAACACACGCGCGAGTCTTACACAGGCAAGTTGGGATTTAAATGGGAAAGGATGATGGGGGTGGGCCCCACACCCTGCAGTGAACATGGGACCACGACCGGGCGTCTATGATAGAGACCCTTTCTTTTTTTTCTCTCATAAAAATGAAGACAGCCCAGAAAGATTTTTCAGAGGAAAAAATTGAAAAAAAGTTGAAATGAGGAAAAGCTGGCCAGGAGAGCGAAAGGGCTGGCGTGTGGGTCCCATCTGATTGAATTGCAATCAAATCGCTTTGGTGATTGTGGCCCACTCACAATGTCAGCACCCATGTGACCTTCCATAAAAATAGCCCCAAAAGAAACCGCATCAAGACAAAGGAACAAACAAAAGCATACAGAGAGAGAGAGAGAGAGAGATGATAAGAAAGAGAAATGGATTTGTTTAAAGTAGACAAGTTTCAAGTAATCTAATGTATTTAATTGTTTTCATTGAAAGGACAGAGAGAGAGAGAGGGACTTGTTTAAGTAAACTCCATTTCAAATGATCTAATCTATTTTTACTTTGATGGAAAGTGTCTCTGTGTGTAGTAAAATAACAAAGGAAGGAAACAGAGAGGAAGGGTCTAACGGGGTATTCATCAAATCAAAAACTACAACGTGAAGAGCTTTTCTTCTTCTTATGCTGCTTTTCTTTTTATCTTTTTCTCTTCTCCCCAACCTTTTCTCGTGCCTCGCACTCGTGCCCCAACTCTCCTCCTTTCGACTGTTTTTCTTCCTTTTTCTTCTTCGTCTGCTTCTGCTGCTGCTGTACACACCGTTTCTTTCTTTCTTTCTTCATAAAACTACATTTTCTTTTGCTTTTCAACGACTACTCCATGACACAGTAAAAAAGTAAAACAAGGAATTACAAATACAAGAGCCTGGAAATTAATTTTCCGTCAACTCGTTTTTTTCATCTAGAGATACAGAGAGATAGAGATAGAGATAGAGAGAGATGGACATTAGAGAGAGAGAGAGGGGTGTGGATGGATGATGATGACCCACGTCTGTCCAAAATCAGTCTTCTTCTGTCTGTATGTATTGCAAGTGTATGTAGTTGAAGTAGTAGTAGTAGTAGTATGTATTGGTGGGTGGTCGTCGTCTTCTTCTTCTCTACGTATTATACGAGTAAGTAAAATCCTCCTATGGTCGGTCGCTGGACAGCCCAATATCAAGACAAAAAACAATAGCACAATCACTCATTAGCCGCTTTGAACTGAGAAGAAAAAAAAGACTCAAATCTCTCTCTCTCTCATCTATTTCTAAGGGTTATCATTAGTCAATTACCCGAGCAAGTGGTAATCAATCTCCCCTACTTGCATGGCCGCCTACTTTCGTCTCCTACATGCCTATGGCTCCATGGCCGGAAGAGAACCTGAAATACAAGACACCCATCGAAGGAAATGAGACTCAATCACGAAAAAAATGCTTTTTTTTTTTTTTAAGTTGGAAGATGAATGATAGAGAGAGACTGAAGTAGAAGACATCCAACAAAGCAAATGAGATTCAATTTCTAAAAAAAAAAAAATGCTAATGTTGGGTTGTGAGATGAGAGAGAGAGAAAGAGATAACAGTACTAGTAGTAGTACCTGGGCATTTGGAAGAAGCATGATTTGAAGGAAGCCATGTCAAGAGTCGAATTTGCAGGGAACAAGGAGGTGTTTAGGCTGTTATTGGATGCAGTATCAGAGAATATGGAGAGAGAGTCCCCTTTGGTGGGTGATGCGAATGGACTATCAGGAAGATTGTGCTCCAACACCGAACTGAAGAGAAGATAAATAAAAGTGTAAAAAAAAAAAAAAAAAAAAAAGAAAATCAGAGCTAGTAATCTCAGCTTTTGCCCTTTATATTTCCTGCAGTATCTGCATTTACTCCTACTGCTACAACAACTACAATTTTAAGACAACCACCTTGAGAAGTTGAAGGGGAAAGGTTTCCCAAGTTTGCCTTTCTATTTCTACTGTTTTACCTTTCTTGGAAATTGCTATCCTCCTTGGGGCTCTCTTCAGCAGTGGTGTTGCCAGTAGATTCCTTATCAGCCTGCCCAAATGGGTCCTGATTCAGCTGTAGCTGGTGATCAGCAGCTGGGCTGGAACTGTTGTCTGTACATAATAGAAGTTTCAAATTTCAAAACTAGTTCAGAAATGCATTTGGATTACTAATTCAAGAACTGGGTCTGTGGATTTTGACTGAACTGGGTACCTTCAGGTTGTACTTCAGGGCTGCTTCGATCAAAAATGGGGTGGTTGAGCTGATCAGGAGATGGAGATGGGCAGGGAGATGGTGATGGAAGAGGGCTTGATAGGTTGCGCTTCTTGACATCTAGAAGCTGCAGATTCATCAGCCTCCTTCCTTGCATTTCAATGGCTTGTTGCAAATCGGCCTGCTCTTCAAGTTTCCTCAGCAAAGCATCATGTGAATTGTAGAACATTCTCGCTCCTAAAACAAAAACAAACAAAACCCAGATGAAATTTTCCATCATATACAACCCCTTGAAACACTAAAAAACCAAGAGAAATGGTTAAATGGAGATGCAGAAGAAAGACATAGGAACTGAACTAACCCAGTTGCAGGTCATAGGCATCTCTGGAATCAATGCTGGAAGGAGTGGTACATGAAGTGAAATCTCCTCTCTCTCCCTGCTGCTGCTTCCTACAAAACAGAAAAAAGAAGACGACATCTATAATATCTATCTACCAAACATCTATTGATATCTATCCACCAAATCATTTCAATGCTCATAAGATCTCTTTCATGATTACAAGAACTATCAGAGAGAGAGAGAGAGAGAGAGAGAGAGAGAGAGGAGTGCCTGTACTTGTCTGGGACTTTTCCCTTCTCCTTGTAAGGCTTCACAAGAACACGAGCCTCACAGACGAAATGCGGGTTGCCTTTGGCCAAAATAAGCTTCACAGTCTCAGGATAAACAAAAGTCACAAACCCAAACATCCGTTTCTGCTGGTATGGAATTCTCACATCTTGTACAGGTCCGTAGATGCTTTTGCAAACAAAAAAAAAAACAATAACCAAAACCCCCTTCTTTCTCAGTACAAATCAAACAGCAACAAAGGAAAAAAAAATTTGAAAAAGACCCAAACACCATCCATTTCCTTTCAATCCAACCTGAAGTAATTCGACACATCTTCTTCTCTGAAAGTGCTATCAGCCGGAAAAGTCAAATAGATCTGTCTGGACCCCGGATTCACCATTCCACCACCTGGGGCAACGAATTCTCCCCTCTCCATCCTCGATCTCCCGCCGAACTTGTGCGAATCGTCGCCGCCTCCTCCGAGCATCAGCGCCGCCGCGGCAGCTCTGCAAATCCGATTGAGAGAATCTGTAACTGAACAAAGAGACAAAATTCGAACAAAACACGAACTGGGTCTCATTAATTTACAGAAATTAACCTCTGGGTGTCGTTCTGCTGCTGCTGAAGCAGAAAATTCATGCATTTGCCAGCACTGTAAGGATAAGAAGCAGAAGCCATAAGCCTCTGGCTCTTCGATCTCAACAGCTCCTGACACTGCTCCACCACATCCAGCTTCCCAACCGGCCCCATCGCCGCCGCCGCAGCTCCGGCGCCGGCATCATTCCCGCCAACAGGATCCGGCAACCCATGCAAAAACCTGCAACTCGTCCCGTTCTTGCAATACCCTCTCGCAAAATACAGACACGGCTTCCACCCAAACCCGGCTCCGGCGGGGTCGGACCCCAAGCAGATATCCGCCACGGAGCAGCTCCGGCGGTGCCCGTTCACCGACGCGCCTCCCCAATTTCCGTAGGGGAAAATCATCCCCTCGCTGCTGGGGCTCCTCGAATCCATCTCGTAGAACAAATCCCCGTTTTTGGGCGGCCCGATTGGGAGCGAGTGGATCGAATTCGGGGACCCGGAAGCCGCTTCGTTGAGGAAGGAGAGCTGATCCTGAAGCTGAAACTCGTCGATTAGATCGCTCCCACCATAGAACGACGAAGTAGTCGAAGACGACGTGCCCAAATTCAAGCCGTTGATTGGGTGGCTGATCAGCTCATCTGGGCTCTGCAAATCGTCCATCGTTCCATTTCTGGAGAACCCCCAAGAGTTGTGAGAAGGCATGGTGAGGGAGTGCTGCAGGCCGAGACCCAGAAGGCGAGAGGTTGCAGAGGCGGCCGCAGAGGAATTCTGCAGCTGCTGCTGTTGTTTGGAGGAGGAGAGGAAGGGAGATGGAGATGGGGGAGTGGACGGTGTGGATGGGGTTGTGGTGGGTAGAAGGCCCAGATCTTTTCTAGCTTTGATGACAAGGGAGTGGAGGAGGGTTTCGGGTCCGAACGCCAGTCGAATCATCTCCTTGTCGCCATGGTCTTGAATCAGGAGCAGACCCATGATTTTGGAAGCGTTTTCCGGGTCCAAGGCCTGGATTCTGGAGAAGACGATTCGGGTCGCTTCGTAGGCATCCATGGAAGAAGAACAGTCGCAGAGAAAGGAAAAAGATAGGAGAGAGTGAGGAAGACCCTAGGATTCTATCTATGTCTTCGGCTGCTGAAACAAAACATGAGAAAGTTAAAAAAAAGGGAAGAGAGAGAAGTGAGAGAAAGATGAGTTACTTGTCAAAAAGCAATGATGATATAAGGAAACAGAAAATGAAAAAAAGGGGTATCTCTTATTTGTATCTTTTTTTCCTCTGTATGGATATGATGAGCTGTTTTGAGCTATATCTCTCTCCCATGGACTTACCATGAAAGCTGAAGGGGGCTTTGAGGGATGCTTTTTTTTTGCTCAGCTTCTTGTGTGTTGTTTCACTTTCTCTAGCTCTATCTAATAGATGGGTGTTTTGCTGCACTTGTACTGTTGGATACTGATATGTGGTCCTGGGTTTTGTTGTTTCTGGAGAGAGTAGAGTGTTTGCAGAGAGGGAGAAATGGAACAGAGACAATACTAGTCTGCTCTCTCTCTCCCTAGTCTTGCTTGTTGAGCTGCTGGGGTGTTTCTGATGGTGTTGCTGGAGGGGAGTATGAATTGATAGCCCTCATAACTCTGAGGAACTGCTGCAGAAGAGGGTGGGGGGAGCTGATTTCTATGGTCTGCAGCTGGCCCCCCTCTCTATGGGTAATTTTTTTTTTTTTTTTTTTGCAGCAGGACTGGGGAGAGTGTAGATCTAGATCTGAGCTCTTCAAATACTGCACGTTCTTCCCTTTCTACCCCAAACAAAATCCTTCTCTCTCCCTCTGGTTGAGGTCAATGCCCCTCCAATCACAGCTCTCTTTCTCTCACCTCTCTACTAAATTCCCTCTAAAACATCATCTGGGTGGGTCCCATAGCTACCCCTCCAATGCTGCTGCTGTACTGCTCCTGCTCTCCAATTGTAAATGTGTATAATATTTGCTTTTATTATTATTGTATGTGATGAGAGAGAGAGAGAGAGAGAGAGAGAGTTTCGTTCTAAATCCTATGGGGATTTGTTGGGCAAGGGAGCATGGATCTAGTGTTTCTCCCTTCTGCAATGTCGTTTGGCAGATGCCCCACTAAATTAATATTAGATGAATGTCTCTCTCTCTCCTTCTCTATCTCATGAGAGAGATGGATGGATAGAGATTATGGTTAATCTGAAACATAAAAAACTCTCTCCCTCTATTATTCTGTTTCCTCTACTGTAGTTTTCACTTTTTACTGCCTCCAAGAGGGAGTAAAAATAAAATCCAAAAGGGTCCTCATCATCTACTGATTTAAAAAAGTGCTGATGATGATTTGAAAGCTGAAATCCAACCATCTAAAAAAAAAAAAACCATGCTTGTTAATATTGATAAAGATCTAATTAAATGCCTTATATTAGAAAGTCATCAACATCCAATGAATTTCAGAACTGTAAAAACTGAGTCACATGTCATATTTTGGAAATTACTGATGAAACTGTTAGAGGATTCAAATGAAGAGAGAAACAGAGAATCTTGTCTTTACTAGCCCTTGTTGGGGGCTTTCACATGGAGTGATATAGACTGTTGATCTAGCAGGCCCCGTCCTGATTGGGCAGGTGTTTAAAAGGGACAGATATTATAATGTACGGGAACGAGAAACCGTGAATTCCTATGGAGAATGGGAGATTAAAACTTGTATTGTGGTTTACACAAGGCAAACCTTTGCACCAAATTAATATATTTTATGACTTAAGGAAGATAATATTTAAATTCATCCTTGGACTTGAATCACTGTCTGTGATGTCATTTGATTTTATTTTTTTTTTTCCCTTAAGTTATGTTTGTTTGCAATCATTTCCTACCTCAAATGATTTTATTTTATGCGAACTGATGAAAACTTAATACCAAACTTTCTAACATGGTAATTTGTACTTTGTGTTGCAACAAAGCATTTAATCTAATGAAATCTATTTCTTTCCTACTATGAAATCCAGTTCTTTAGAATCTCTTTACCAAAAACAAAATCTTTAGAAACTTCATCTAGATTTTATTTTTCAAAAAACTGTTAATAATAACTTATCTCGAAAACATAAAACCGCATAGAATATGCCAAAAATCAATTTAAGGGAATCTTCTTCAGCTTGGAAGATTTCTTATTTTCCATAATAATTAAGGGCATGTTTCTTTATCAGAATTTATTTGGGAGGTTAGGGTTTTTTTGGACATGATGTAACATCTTGTTCCCTACCATTTTAAGTGCTATGTTTCTTTTAGTAGAGTTTCAAATTCTGACCACCCAAAAGACCTTTTGGAATTCTTGGAATTCTACTCTCTATATCATTTATTGGAATTTCACATCCTCCATCAAAAAGAGGGACTTGGCTCAACCCATAGCAGTATAAAAAAAGGCTATATAAGATATATTTACGATTAATGTTGCATCTTTCTATAAGATTATTTCGGGGCAGAGAAGAGGAGGGGGCAAATGATGGAAGAAAAATAATTACAAAAAAAGGTTACGGGATTAGAATTACCAGTGTTCAAAAATCAAAATTATAAAAATATCATAGTTACAAATTGTAATTTGGACAGTGCCAAAAAAACCGGAAAATTTTATTTCAAGTTGGAAATTATCAAAGCTGTAAATCTTACTTCAAGAAAACTATCATAACTATGAATTTTATTTCAAGTTGAAAACTATCAAAGCTGTAGATTTTGTTTCAAGAAAATAGTATTCGTCGTAGATTTTACCTTAAGTTGGAAAATATCAAAGTTGTAAAGTTTACTTCAAGTTTCTTTTTTTCTAATTTATGTTACATTATAACTTTTTAATTTAAAGAAAGATTTAAAATATTTTTTGGCCCTTGGGCCAGCCCAGCCTGTGGAAGGCACAACCTGGCATGGCATGGCCCGTATCCGTGCCTACGGGCTGTGTTGGGCTAAGTCCTACCACTCCCTGGCACGGCATGATTGGGTCGTGTGTGAATGACCAGTATGGCCTGTTTGACACCCCGGGGCTCACCTACGGCCCCTTAGATTAGGGGTAGGTGGGGATGAAAAGATCAATGTGGTGCCACCCTAGATATCACATTTTTAGTCATTTTGGTGATCCTAGTCCTTTCTTCTGTTCCTTATAACTTTAACAATTTTATATGAAATTTTTTTTGACTCTCAATCCAATGGTTTAGTCCCAGCGAATTATTGAAAACCCCATGGGATCCAGTGATATATAGGAGGCTTTGGATGGTCCATTTGGATATGTGATCAGGTAGGCCCCACATGCTACTCGTGTGAGGTGGGCCCCACAGAACCCTCCCTGCGGACAAACTTATTGGCCCACAAAGCGTCACAGCCAATCATGTTATTGTTTTGGCCTCGATCATTACTGCCCGAAACCACATTTTTGGATCATGTTGTTAACTACTTGAAAACCCTGTTGTTATGTAATTTTTGTTGAAAACATAGTAGATGTTACTAATCTCACACCAAACTGTATGACACATTGTGATTCACATTTTTATATTAGCTTCTTTCCCACCTAAACTTATTTTAAATCACTTATAGTTAACAATTTCTATTTTCTTGAATTCCTTTAAATTATGCATTGCTTTTGGCTCAATTTTTGTTTTAAAATGGCTTAAGATATTAGCTACTTACAATATTGACTATTTTTCAGTTGACTTGGGCATCCGTCACTGTGAGGTCCTTGACCTAATACGAATAATCTCCGGGATGACACCCATTAAACCCACACAAACTTAGACAAATCTGGAGCGGGATAACACAAGATATGGGGAGCAAACACAAACCTAATGCCACTACACCAACTCCTAAATGGGTACTTACAATATTGACCATAAATTGATATGCATCATCTTTTTAAGAAAATACACAATATCGGCAAGATACCATGTATACTTCCTAAGAGGTCTAGAGACAAAGGCTGTGGGAGTATTTAGAAATAGAGTCTATGAGAATATCTACAATAATAGTAACAAATACTCCCACTGCAGAAGGGGTCCAGAGAAATTGAATTTTTGAAAGCCATTTTACCCTATTGTTATGTCCCGAAAAAGCGAAAAGAGAAAGAAAAATAATGATGCATGAAACAACCGTTAGATGCATGTATATATAGGCATTATTGCTTATAAGAAGTTTCACACATATCATCTTATATCGAAATACCAAAAATAGGTTACCAGAGTTAGATAATTGGATTAATGATAGTTGGACCTATTATGGATTTGAAATTATCCTTGATATCTCAAAAATTAAGAATCTAGATCTTCTAGGGCCGCGCTTAGTTATTTTCTGCCTATTGTTATAAACTCATTAATGGAGTACAACAACGAAACTCAAACCGCTCATAATTAGCGGCTCACCACTTAGGTCATGTATGACAAATCTCACTCCAATATGAGTTAAACTTGAGTTGAAAATATATTTTGATTCATGCAGCTGATTTGGATCCTCTAAGAGCATGTTTGTTTGCAAAAATTATAAAGGGTTTTGGTCTTGAAGTACTTAGATCTTCTCCAAGTAAAGTTTCGAATGCTCAAGTTTAGTTCAACATTTAGAAAGATGATTTTTAGAATTTAAAAAGGGTAAAAGTGATTTTTCAGATAGGCTTGAGGTTCTAAAAACCAAACACTACATTTGGAAATGCTCAAGGAGCAAGTTCTAACACCTGGTGGAAGTGTTGGGTGAGTGTTTGTGCCCGGGGCCAAAAAGAGTATTAAATAAGGTTTTATTTAATGTTTCTTTTTTGTTATAACATGAGAGGAATTGTAAACTATCATAATTTTACACTAGCCTAATCTATTAGCCGAAGAGTCATCCCTAGGGTACTCCATTCCTTTTTCAGTGCTATGTTGTGTTGCAATGTTTTATTGGTGCCGGGGGGTCGATGACCGGCGCCTTGTGAGAGCGAAATGCCCCTTACCGCTAGGCTATCCTATGCTTCTTGTATTGGATCAATTATAAAAGGTGGAAAATGACTTCTAATTGTTTTTGAATCTCTAGATTTATAGTGATTAACTGGGAGAACTTTATATGCCCTGCCATCATGGAATTGAGACTCTGAAACAAAAGAAAAAAAAAGAACACCAATACATGCCACATGGCATATGAAAACTGGTTTGTTATGCCACGTGGAAAGTAACATCTGGTCTACAGGGGCTTAAAGAGTTGAATTGCATCACACCACATTGGCCTGTTCGTTGCCTTTTGGCCCGCAATTTCCTCCTTGGCATCAAAGCACAAAGTATCTGAGGCTCGTGTTTGGTCAGGTGTTCAATCGATAAGTTGCTCTCTCCTTTTGATAGCTATCATGATATCCTGCTACAAACCATGAAGTGCCATTACCAACTAATCTCATCTTTATTCTTATCTTGTAAAATGCCCTTTTAACCCTAAGCCATCTTTTACCCAAAAGAACAAAAAACAGACCTTAGCCATATATATTTGTGATGGAGATGCACTGATGCAGAGACCCTTCACCACACACACCCTGGCATTTGTACTATGAGTCATGCCCACCAACCCATTTGTCCCACCACAGATAAGAGTTTTAGCCACACAGTCACTTTTAGTGAACAGTGAAGATATTAGGGCGTGTTTGTGTAGTGAGAAAGTTTTGCTCTTAAGTGGATTTCCTTCTCAGCGGAGGGAAGAATCCGCGCCCCCCCCACCGCCCCCAAACCACGCTCAGTGGATTTCCTTCTTCAAGAAAGAGAAGAATTCAACATTCCTATTTACCCCCTCACGTCCCTCACGCTATTGGATAATCGGTTCAATTTTTCCTCTTCCCTCAAGAAAAATGTATTGTATCAAATAGTAAAATGATTTGTTATATGGACAATCGAAGGAATTTTCCTCTCCGCTACGTTATTCCTCTTGTCACACAAACGCATCATAATGGACGTATGATTGGATGTACCTTTTTGGACTGAAAGTCTGTTTGTTTGAATGGGTTCTCATTTCTAATATTTAAATGCCCTGCATTTCTGCTTTGAATGGACGTGGGGGTAGAAATTTTGACTCAGCTCAAATGTCAATAGTTGTACACGAATGATCTCAACTGTAACTTATTCATATATTTAAAAATGAATGTATGATGTACAAAGATTTTTTAAAAGCAAAATCATCTCATATCTATCATAGGATCGATTTAGTATCACTTATTCTAAATCCATTACAAGTCAAGTCAGATAAAAGGTTGGGTAGGTTTGATTCAGAATGGGCATAAGCTTAACCTGCAGCTAACAGTACTAAAATGTGAAAGATCAAAGACTTAGACCCGCGGGAGACTATTAAATGATCTCTTCTTTGACGGGTACTCGCTACCTGTGCTTCCCAATCGCGGCCTATACCTACCTTGTTTTGATGGTTTAAATCGTTGCTTCGCAGGATTAGGTCATGGGTTCTAGATATGGCGCAGAGAGAGAGAGAGAGAGAGAGAGGGAGGGAGGCTAAATGCTTTCCAATCACCCTAATAAGTCAAATCCTGAGAGAGAGAGAGATGCTAAATGCTTTCCAATCACCCTAATAAGTCAAATCCCGGAAAAATATCTATTTTATCCAAAATTGTCCTTTTAAGACTCTTTAATTAGTCTTTATTCCCCTACTCTCACGATCTCTTTTGATAAAACACTTCTACCATCTATTCCTAGCTATTCAATGGGAAATAGGCCTTGAAAACAAAGCTAACTAAATTTAGTGGAAAACAAAGAACAGGTCATGACATGAAAACCGAAGGCAACAAAATTTAGTGGTAAACAAAGTGCAGAAATCCTAGCTGTGAGCAGAAAAAGGCCCTTAGCAATCACCTTTTTTCCGAATCCTTTCAGATCTATTCACGTGCTCTTCCTCAGCCACATTTGCCAGCTAATCACACATGCACCATACATCCAAGCAGGGTCAGAATCCCCTGCATGTTATCCCAAACCATTCCCATCAGTTAATTTTACAAAAGTCCACCTTAGAGCATGCATAATGATATCCAAATTATTCAAAATGAATGTCATCATTTCTGATGGTATATATTTAAATTCTACCGAGTTGGACCTCGCATAAAATTGAGCGCACGACTGATAATATAATTAGTACAATCTTATAGATTATTAACCATATGTATTAATCACGTTATCAATCATATGCTCAATATGAGAATATGTCATTAAAAGAGATGATATTAAAATTATCAATAAATGAGCCCCACTATAGAGTTTGACACATCCAACCCATGGAAAAGCATGTGGGAGACAATTACAAGATCTGTACTCATATCTAAGCCACAGAGGAGTGGACCCACATGGATGAGCAAAACCCAAAACAGGTCCCTATCAGGTGGGCCACAAGCAATCCTCCACTTTTACCATCTTTCAACTGTTGAATCAAACTATAAACTACTTTTCTTCAAAAAGCCATTAAATGAAGGGCCAGGATTGTCCACACGATATGGCACATAAACTGTAGCCTGCAGGGCATCTGAAGGTGGGCCCACAAGGTGGAAGATCAGGATCCACCATCACCTTCTTAGCCACAATTGGGAAAGTGTCTCTATCCACACTAGACACAGGTCTCTTTCTGTCAACAGTACCTATTGCCTGGCTTCACCTAAACCTATTCTAACCCTGTCTTATCCATAAACCATGTTTGTTCCATTTAATACCTTTTTTATCTTACATGGTAAGGATTGGAAAACGATATGCATGTGACGTAAGTCGTCTGTGTGTCCTCAGATACCGGTTTGGTTACAATAAAACAAAATGCCTTTCGTACCGTTACGGTGCACGGTTCGTAGAAGCGAGACGCGAAAACGCCTACAGGCCTATATAAAGTACTAACAAAGCCCGTGTTATTTTCGGATCATGTAACCACCAAATGCACAGACTAATATAAATTATATTCGAATAATAGAGTCATTGAGTTATATACCACAATTAAAAAGCTTTATAACATTAATTATATAATTAAAAAAATAGGTGATGCTTAATTTTCTACCTAAACCCCTAACAACAGTTAAAATTTATTTACTCTAGGCCCCAGTCCATATGTTAAAATGTTTTTTTTTATTTTTTTTATTTTCCAGAGTGAAGCATCTTTTTGAAGATAGCTCAATAAAATGTGTTTTTCTTTCAAAGGAAAAATACATTAAATAAAGAATTTCAATCAAAACTTTTGGCTATTGATATGAATTGTTATGATTTACATGGATGATTTGCCTAAAACAAATCTATTTAAGTGGGACTTAGATGAATGTGGTCCACCATCTCTATTCTAACTGTCCATAAAACCTTGGGCTGCAAACTGGGACCTATGAATTGCTTGATAAAGATCAAAGGATCAAATGATCATAAACCTTAGAAATTGAACAAAACTATTTAAGTGGGACCTAGATCAATTGGGTCTACCATCTCTATTCTAACTGTCCATAAACTCATATGATGCAGGCTGAGACCCATGAATTGCTTGATAAAGATCAAAGGATCAAATGATCATAGACCTCACAAATTGACCAAACCAATTTAAGTAGGACCATGATAAATGGGGTCCGCTATCTCTATTCAACCCGTTCATGAAACTATATCGTGCGGGCTGGGACCCATGAATTGCTTGATAAATATCTAAGGATCAAATGATCATAGACCTCACAAATTGACCAAACCTATTTAAGTTGGACCCAGATGAATATGGTCCACCATCTCTATTTTAGTTGTCCATTAAACCATATGATGCGGGCTGTAACCTATGAATTGCTTGATAAAGATCAAATAATCAAATGATCATAGACCTTACAAATTGAGCTTCAATAAAAATGATACTCCTCTAATTTACATTAAAAAAAAGAACATATACATAACAAATTAAAAAATGGATCTACAGAGTCTAACAAAAGAAACAAAGATACGTACAATGGGACGGTGAGATGTGTTTGTAATTTTTTAGAAACCTATTCTCAGAAACCTAATACCCTAACCCCTAGATTGAAACCTATAACCACGTTATACAATGCCGATTTTAGATATTGAAACCCAAACCCCTAAATCAAATTCCCGAATCTATATATTATCCGACGAAAGAACCCAAAATCCCTCCACTATCAAAGTTTCGTGCAGTCGAATAACAAACTTCCCCTAATATATCCAATCTAGATAATAATTAATCAAACATACAAAAAAAAATTAGAACAATAAATGTACATTAAAATCACAACAAACAAACTTAATAATCACATGATAATCCTTTCAATTATTCCACGTTATATGCCTTCCAAATCAAAGAAGATAGTCCAATATGACTTAATAATATCCACATTATATTGTTCCACATTATATGCCTACAAAATCAAAGAAGACAGTCCAATATGACTTAATAATATCCACACAGAAAACTTAAATAACTTAGATGAAATGATCATATGTTAATTACCTACCAGGTATAGGGCTATCCCCATCTATAAGTCCCAACCAGGCCTCAATTTCACATGCAGAACATAGAAAAAAAAGTGTTCCAAGCCTGAATATGCCTTGGTGTAAAATCACTAGACCAATAAATATACTTTAAATAACTTAGATGGAATAATCATATGTTAATTACCTACCAGGTATAGGGTTGTCCCCATCTATAAATCCCACCCAGGCCTCAATTTCACATATAGAACATAGAAAAAAAGAGTGTTCCACGCTTGAATATACCCTGGTGTAAAATATGGTGGGTCCCACTGGTCTGATCTAAAATACCAGTGGATTTAATTCATCACCAGACCAAGAAATATATCTTAAATAACTTAGATGAAATGATTATATGTTGATTACCTACCAGGTATAGCGCTGTCCCCATCTATAAGTCCCACCCAGGCCTCAAGTTCACATAAAGAACATACAAAAAAAAAAGCTCCATGACTGAATATACCTTGGTGTAAAATCTAGTGGGTCCCACTAGTCTGATCTAAAACACCAGTGGATCTAATTCATCACCAGACCACTCCTAGGGGCCCACAGATCCAAACAGTGGCTTGTATCAACCTTCACTTCACTCATGCCTGGAAATATATGAGGATAGTGAACAGTGGGTCCCACTGTCCAAATCTCAGATGCCAGCATCCATGAGGTTGCCCAAGGGTCCCACATCAGTTTAGATATGAAGTGGGAATTGAGCCTTTTTTTTTTTTATAGGAAATTATGTTGTTAAGTTACTTTAGAGAAAGGAGATTGGAGAGAGAGGAGAGTGGACAGAGAGGAGATTTAAGAGACTGGAGAGAGAGGGGAGTGGAGGGTGGATGGACATTATGACAGGTGGCTTGATGTATGTTAGGTAGTGAGGATTGGAACTTTGGAGGCCTGCGGTTAAACGAAGGGAAAAAACATTCCCATAAAGGTATAGATAAACTGATTTTTACTATGAAAAGTAAGGAATGATTTATATATCATCTTTAACTGAATTAAATATCAGATGAAATAACCAATTGTGTACCTTTTGAAGTCGTATCTTGTGTGCAGGGCCAATTGGTGGGTCCGTAGGAAGTCATACATGGCCCTGCATCCCATGCAAGGGCGGAACTAGAAATTTTATTTAGGGGGAGAGAAAAAAGACTTTAAACAAAATTATAATGTTAAAAGATTTATAAAAGAGAAAGTGGGTTTGTTATTCTTCTTTATTCATACCTTAGGGTTTGTTTGGTAAACGTTGCAGAATAGGAAACTGTCTGATTTCTCTTCCACGGAATCAATTTCCTATCACCCTAGGTGGGAAGCACGGATCCACTCCAACGCGGAATTGAAGCTCAAACAGAGGAAAAAATCGAGACATTTTGCCGCTATACCAAAAGCTTGTAGTAAGACGCCGAAAGCTCCTTTTTCCACAACAAACTTCTCTGCAAAGCCATGGAAGGGTTTCCTCTTCCGTGGTTTTGGTTTCCGACAGGGTAGATGGGATTTCCGGAACCTCTCTAGCAAGGAAAGATAATATAAAATTATGAAATTCCTTACATTTTCGCCGCCACACCAAATAAGAAGAAGGCGTCGGATTTTAGCCCATTTTCACTGAAACTTCGCCTACATAAGTAAAACCTTAAAGTCTTTGCAAGTTTGCAACCTACAGTTCATTTCAATATCTCCAATAAAAATATGTGCTTTCTCCTCTTCCTCTCTTGGATCATAAGATTTGGGGCAAGTATAGACGGGTTAGAATGAATATTAAAAAAATATCTTCCCCAATCTCCATTAAGCCTTCTTTATTTATTCTCCTTTTCTTCATTTCCTTTCCTTTTTTTCTTCCCTTTCCTCTTTAATTTTAAGTTTTTCTAAAAGTCAGTAATATCTTTATTTTCGTTTTTCTATGGAGGAGCCAAAGTAAGCTTCTTAGAGAAGCTTGGGCTGGGGGTAGAAACTTAATTGTTCTCCACAAATTATACTCTCAATAATATTAGCGGATGTGAGGGGAAGAAGTCTCTAGTATGTGTGAACTTGTGTATATATGGATACCGGGGCCCTATGGTTGGATATTCTACATTCCCTCGGGTAAGAGAAGAGGTAAATTATTTTTTTCGGAGCTTCCCAATCTCTGGAATACATATAGATATTTGGTAGCGTGTCGAATTCTCCGCATCTAGAGCCATCAGGGTCATCTTTATCGTTGGTATTGTGGGCCTTTTAGGGGTGCTGTTTAGATTTTCATATCATCCGTAAATGGAAATATATAGGTTATGGATGGATGAAAGGATAAAAACTTAGAGTTTTTTCTTTTAACTAAAAGAAGTGTAATGTATATATATTTGCTAACTCACATGATTACGTCCCTTACCAACTGAGCTATAACTTGGGACACCACACTTAATCGTGGGGAAGAGTGAGAGACTACATTTTCCTCGTGTATTTTCATTTGTGCATTATGTTACACTCCACTCTCAATTTAAAAGTAAGAAATATGAACTGCCATCTTTTAAATCCTTCCATGAACTTAGTTTACATGTAAACATATATAGTATAAAGAAAAAAAATTCTGTCGCTTGTGGGTAAATGAGGTTCTTCAATCGCTTGAACCATAATTTACATATATATGAAACTCATTTTAATAAAATCCAAACATGAATAAGAAGTAATGTTCAAGAGCGCGACTTTGGGTTGGTGGAGTTGACTCAAACATGTAGGCAATAGGCATTGATGTGATTGAGTTTGATCGAGTTTAGGAAGAGAAATTGAGACTCACATGAGTAATCGATTTGGTGCTCTTTAGTATTTGGGTCAATTAGGTTAGTTGAGTTTTAGAATCATGCTCATGTAATCCTTGTTGTATTTGGGTTTTTCTTGACCCAATGTTTGTGTGGGATGATCATGTGGCCTTTTTTTTTTTTTTTTTTTATAAAGGAAAAGTGACATGTTGGTGGGATCTATTGAATAGGGGCGGACCCGCACTGTACAGACCTGGGGCTTGATCCAAAAGGGCCCAAAGTTTGCATAGGCCATCTCGCCCATGCCCCATTCTTGTAAAGTTGTGCCCCACCTTATGTCTGAAAAACCAATAATTTTCCTTACAACTCTCAGCTCAATTGTTCTCATTCTTTCACTTCACGCTCAAGTAGTTTGGCTTCTACACAATGGCACGGTTCTTCCTCCTCACTTGGATTTACCAACAACACTACTCTCTCTATACAAATTATAAATAGTGTTGAGATTTCTACCTTTGAATCAAATAGATATGGGTAAGATGCTTTCTTACAAAAGGGTTCGATTATTTAAATCTCTCTAATTT
Source organism: Umbellularia californica (assembly GCA_028538565.1). NCBI lineage: Eukaryota > Viridiplantae > Streptophyta > Magnoliopsida > Laurales > Lauraceae > Umbellularia > Umbellularia californica. The sequence continues at coordinate 92,963,355 of JAPQWN010000003.1, read as the reverse complement.
GTATTTTTCTTCTTGAAGATGCATGTCACTCTTTCTACACACAAACAAAGTTGATGTCTCTTACAAAGGCACACCACATAAATTGAAATCATTCATATGCAAGTTGTTTTGGAAGTCTGGTTGCATTTTGGTTATATAGCTCATTCTTTCTATTAGAGTATTTGGTTCGAATAATGTTATTACTCTTTTTTCTTTTTTTAGTTTTTGCTAATATGATGTTTGTCTTAATCGGGTTTGATTTATTGTTGATGTGTTTTTGGATTTTGGTTTCTTTGCTTTTTGGAATTTATATTTTACTATTTTTCTTCTCAATGACAATGACTCAATACTCTGATTTTTCCTCAAAACATCCCGCTTTGGATTTTGTTCGATTTATGTGTTGTGTTTTCAATTTTAGCTACTTTCCTTTTATTTTCTTATTAAATTTTCTTAAATTTATTTGTTTTCTTGAGTCAAGATATGATGTTTATGATAGAGGAACTCTTAGGAGCTTAAATAAACAATCAAAGAGGTTTTTTTTGGTATGATGATGATTTTATTTCTTTGGAGTTCCCTAGAGTTTCTTTATTATTATTGTAGTGTTGTTGCTAATTTAATTCTCATCACACTGATTTGAATAAAAGACTTTCTTAAGAAAACAACTATTGTAGTTAAAAAGATCATGTAGGAATTGAGTGCTAGCAACAGGATATGAGTTATTTATACTTAATTTTTCTAAAAAAATAAAAATAAGAAAATCATGTATTTAAACCATAAATAAGTGGAGATTATTGCTAGTTGGTGTTGATTTTGACGTTTTCAATTGACCATCATCTGCCCCACCCAAATACAAATCTTGAGTCCACTACTGCCATTGAACATGTGGCCGCTGTGGATTAGAGAACTTCCAACACATTTGTGTAGCGTTGAAATTTCCGGCACATTTGTATGAACCTAGATCCTGTAAAAGGTTTTACCCACGGTGATTGTGAATAGACCAGTTATGGTCCACCACATCACCGTTGGCAGCCTTTGCCTTTGTGCATGGCAGGTTGCCCGCGGTGACGTGGCGGACCATGATTGGTCCACTCACGGTCACCGTGGAGTAAAGCATCACATGATCCAGACTCCATTTAGTGTTTTCGAAAAGGGAAGTCCATGGGCTTTTGCCTTTTCTTTTTTCTTTTTTGTAAAGTGGTCCACCTTTCCTATATTTCCTGAAGGCTTTTCAAGGATGTTTTCAAAAAGTTGTTGCAAAATCTTTTCAAGGGTTTTTAAAAAATAATAAAGAAATTGGGTTTTTTCCACAGACGACTTTATGTTTGTACCAAATGATGAAAAATGAAGGCTACAAAACATCAAAACACTTTATCATGAAAAAATTGGAAGGGCATATTTGTGTATTTTCTTAAAAAAAAGGAAGGTCCGCAAACTTCCACTTTTTTTCTTTTTATTTTTTCCTAGTAGAGAGCAGGGGCAGACCGAGTCAACTATGTCCGAACCCCATCCCCATTGAGCTTCCTTATCTTAAGTTTTTCTTCTTGAATTTGATAGGATGGATTACTTAAATTTCTTTAAGAAATCAAAATATAACAAGGGAGTGACAAGAGAAACCCATAAGCAAACCTTGGTTCTCTCTCCATGCACAAAAATCTATATCTAAATCCGAACCCTTAATTTCTAAATCCTATTTCAGACCCTAAATCTCCAAATCCTAATCCAATTCTAAACCCTACATCACCAAATCCTAAATAAAAACCCTAAGCTCTAATTCCCCAAATCCCCTTTATTCGTAAGCCATGATTCCCAAAGACCCTAAATCCAGATTAAAAGCATTGAAACCCAAACCTCTAAATTGCTAAGTCAATTAAGCTTTGAAATCCAATTGCTTAATTTTTCATATATATGTCTGTACAATGTTTTGCTTAGTGGAGCATTTGCTTGCATTTTAATTTGGTTTTGATTTGTTGTTTGTTTTTTTAGTCTTTTCTTTTCCTATTTTCCATAAAGCACCTTATGCCTTGTCTGTGTGAGTGAGCTCTTTGGAGCTTTAGCATTTTTCTTGTAAAGGAAAATAGATAGCAACAAATGTATAGAAAATAAATATTGGGGAGGGAGAGGAATTATTCAGAGACAACTTTATAATTACATATTTCTTCTTCTTCTTCTTCTTCTTCTTCCTTTAAATTTTTTCTTGGACTATTATTTGACGTTTATCTCCAATAACTGTTATGCATTTAGTTGAGTTTCACATGAGTTGGACATTTTCTAAAGAAAAACGTACTGATGCTTTTACTACATACATAGAACAAATTGTTTATTAAAAAAGATATAATTTGCATAGCACAATAGCTAAAAACTCAATCCACTGGGTGGTCCGGTCTCGGTGATGACATTTTTTCATTTAAAAACAAATTGTAGAAAGAAGGGGCATGCAAGCTCTTTTCCATAACCCTTGTGAATTGTCTATGCGAGTGAGCTTTTTGAAGGCTGGAACTTAAATATTTTTCTTTTAAAGAAAAGTAAATAGCAATAAATTTATAGAAATTGAGCTTTAGTGTAATACGTTTTCTCTTTTGCTATTGTTAATTTGATAAAAGTTTAGCAAAGGCACTAAAAATTTAGCCCCACCTAAATGAAAACCTTGAGTCCGCCACTGGTGGGGAGAGTGGTGGGAAGACAACTACGAGACCTACCTACTTAGGAATCAATTCCAGCGCAGCTACTGACACGGGACGCTTCTTTTGCCAGTGAGCTGTGACTTGTGATCAGGCACTTATCTTTGGAGCTTTCTTCTTCACTGTTGATTTGTTAGTTGTTGATCATCCTCAAGGTTATAGCCGAGCCGTTACGAGGCTCATCTGATCAATGGTCTTTATTGCTTGGATAAAAATTAAAATGTGAGACAAAGTTGTCCGTGGAAGACCCACACAAGATAGTTCCAACATATGATGCAAAGACAAGCACAAAGCTTAATGTACTTAAGTGGTTAGTTGACGTACACAAAACTCATTAATTAATTAAATCCAACTTGAGATAGCTTTGCTCATTTAAGGCTTTGAGACCACATGGCAGTGTCACCATTTTAGACCAATCAAGCCCCAAAAATCCAAGTCTCATAATATATCTCTCAATGGTTAGGCCTTTTGGGTGTGAATGCTTGTATGGTGGAAATACGTGGGAAGTTTGAAATGGGCAGAGGTCGGTCAGGAGAGATCCCAAGTCACATCACCTCATCATTTATGGAAGGAAAGAAGAAAATGAAAGCTCTCCCTCTCACACCCCAAACAGCAGGCACTGCACCACACTAAACTAAACTCTTATCATCTTCTCCTTATCATAGTCAGCTCAACTACGTCTTCATGAATTTCTGTTCCCCCAATCTTAAAACTCTTTTGGATCTGGCATGATGCTTCCACACCACCCTCATTTCTGAGTGGACCCCACTGGAAGGTCCCTTTGTGTTTGTCTCACAGCTTGGTTGGTGGTGACCCACTTCAGATGGGTAAGCAGTGTGGGCAAACTTGAGAAGAAAAAAGTGTGAAAAATAACCATCATCATGCCTTGATTGACTGTTTTCAACTTTGGAATTTGCTTTTGGGAGGGTTATCTAAAAGGGACGTTTGACCCTTTATAATGATCTTTTCAAATGCTAAGTGTTTTGCATTGTCTGGAATATTTGCTCCCATAGAATTTCATCAGGTAGTCGGATCTATGAGAGCAGACAAAATTCAATCACTCAAAATCACAAGCACACCTCGGTTAGTAGGGCTAAATTTCATGCGAACTGGAGGTAGGGCTTACTGCTAGATAGATCATATGTGGAATACATGATAATTTTTCATTTATAAAGGTATTTTGGTTACTTGTTTCTAATGCACACTATTACTAGAGTGAAATCTCAATTAGAGGCAATACATGAGGGAAAGGTATGTGTGGTTTGGGCTGTAGAAGTTAAATCTGTCTCTACCTATGAACTTACAGGGTTTCAATTTTTAGTGTCAAAGATGGGTTTCATGGGAGTTGCACATTCTTCTCTTACCTAGGTTATTTTTGGGAAGGATGGGGTTCCTTTCCCAGAGCAATATCAATTTAATGGGTACAAACTACCATGGTTTCAGATTAACTATTTAAAAAAAAATGACGTTCATTGAAAGTTGTCTGCTATTTAATTTCAAGTGTACGAAATGGTTGGTAACCATGAGCCTGTTTGAAGAGTTGCTTGGAGTGGACATTGTGGGGCCTGCTTTGATTATGTTTAAAGAATCTTATGGCTGTGCAATGTCTTTTTTTTTAGTGACATTGAGTATTTTGGGATATCCATGAAGTTTTACTAATCCAGCACAAACTAGGCCCTTTTGGCACTTTACTAATACAATACAAGTTAAGTGAAGCCTCCATTTTCCAGACAAGATGTCACATTAAATGCACTTTATTCAAAACTCCCCTCATCTTTTTCATACAAAAAGTCAAAAAGCAACTACCTTTATCCACTAAAATACAAAAAAACTCCACTTTTCCATACAAAAAGTCAAAAGATTCTATAACAAACAACTAAAAACAAAATATAATCATAACCCACTAATATTTTATTCTTTCTTTAAAATCAACTTTACTTGACTTAACTATATTAGTAGAGTTATCAAACTGGCCAAGGTATAGAAGTTTGATGAGAAAACATAATTTGGATTTTCATTTTTCTTCCGGGATCTTGATCACGATGCCATTTGGATGATATTCAATTTCTTCTTCTCAGGGAATGATTGGTTCGAGTGTAATCTTTCCTGCATGTAAATGGAAAGAGGTTTTACGCATTTTTTTTTTAATTTTGTGTTAGAAGCTTAATTTACTTGGCTGTTTGGATATGGTGGGGAAATGAGGGTGTAAAAAATTCCAAGGATTTCTTATAATGAGAAAAGGGTCCGATTTTCTATTTACTCCACTCTCTGGTCTTTTTTGTTTTGGTTACAATGTATAGAAAGGTAGAAATCTTAAGTTCTTTTCTTTTGTTCCAAAAACCATATCTGGATTATTACAATCACTTTTCTGCAACAACGAGGAAACGGAGCATTACTAAAACCTGCCTTAATAAATGTTAGTTTTTAAGGATTTCAAAATTTTGTAGTCCAAGAAGTTATGTATTGTGGTGAATTCTAATGCATTTACCAATTCTCAACTACAATTGGAGAGTTCTTAAAATTTAGCACCTATGAGGGACACGGATGGAGCCAAGTTTGGGCTCGGAGGAGGCGCTCAACTTCAAATGTCTCACTCATGTTAATGAGTTAAGTGTAACTCCATAGAGCTCATCTATTGAAAACACAACCCAAATTTTACTCCAGTAAAACATGGTTTCCCCAAAAAGCTTGAGTGTATGATATTTTAAAGGAATTCTTATAAAAAAATTACGTTTAAACTTTAATTAAACGACTTTACGAAGAAAAACCATAAAATGATGAAAAGTTGTTCGCACATTCTTTTTTGCGAAATTACCCCAGTGAAGATATCTTCTTCTTCTTCTTCTTCCCTAAGTTGCCATGCACCTATATGGGCCACTAAAAGTGAGCATCTCTCAAGGGACAAGACTCCAACACCATTTAGCATTGTCCAAAATTTAATTTAATATTTTCGTCATCTTAGTTGTTTTTCTGTTAATTTGTATGGCTCAATAGAAGTTAATTAATCTTGGTTAACCGGGCCCTTGGATTGCCCAAGTTGTACTGTGATTAGAAGTAAGCCTGTTATAGGTTTACTGTGATTAAGAAGTAGTGTTTGGGTGTAACAGGGTTTTGGGGCTGATATTATAAATAGAGACTAAGAGTCTCTAGGATGTACACATTTATTTTGATTGCATAGTAAACTATCACATCTTACACGTGGACGTAGGCCAAAAGCCGAACAACGTAAATCTCTGTGTTCTCTATTGTGCGTGATTGATCTCTTCTCGTAAGCCCTAGATCACAACAAACTGGTATCAGAGCCATACAAATTAACAAATCTCCACATTGGCGAACATTGAAGTTGATCCTCATGCACATAACAAAAGTCCTTGGACAATCCTGCAGTAAACAACATACAACAAGCTCTTTCCAAGATCATTCTGTTCATCCTCTTTGCAACTCCATTCTGCTGTTGAGTTTCTATAGTGGTGTAATGCCGAACAATGCCATAATCTTTGCAATAGTTCTTAAACTATGTTGATCTGTACTCATTGCCATTACATGTCCTCAACTTCTTCACCTTTGTGAGTCTGTTTCTCAACCATTTCCTTCCATTGCTTGAATGTAATAAAGTTCTGATCCTTCGTCTTTAGAGTATGAACCCAGACTTTCTTTGAATAATCATCAATAAAAGTCAGCATAAATCGGGACCCGCCCTTGGAGTAAACGTTAGAAGGCCCTCATACATCTAAATGAATATAATCAATGATATCTTTTGTGTGATAAATACCTGTCTTGAAACTGACCTTTCGATGCTTTCCAAAAATGCATCTCTCACAGAAATCCAACTTGCATATCTTCGTGCCACGTAGCAAATTCTGATTGCTCAGTATTATCAATCCCTTCTCACTCATGTGACCTAGGCACAAGTGCTATAAGCGCGTTGAGACAGATTCATCGTCATCTGAAGAAGACGCTGCAACTCCACCAGTCTCAGTATTTTCGAACAAAATATACAAGTTTCTAACTTTATTGCCTCTCATAAGAACTAGAGCATCCTTCACAACCTTCATAACTCCACCTTCAGCTGAGAACTTACAACCGTCGAAGTCCAAGACACTAAGAGAAACAAGATTTTTTTTTAGATCAGGAACATGCTGAACCCCTGCCAACGTTCTGACGATTCTATCATGCATCTTGATTTTCACTATTCCAATTCCAACCGTCTTACATCCAACATTGTTGCCCAGTAAAACATTACCACTGTTGATTTCTCTATAAGTGGTAAACCAGCCCCTATTGAGACACATGTGGTAGGAACAACCCGAATCAAGAATCCATTCATCATGACGACTAGTATAGATCGACAGAGTTTGAGAACTATTGCAAAGATCATGTCATAGTTCGGCATTACACCACTACAGAAACTCCGTAGCAGAATGGAGTTGCAAAGAGGATGAACAGAAGGATCTTGGAAATAGCTCGTTGTATATTGTTTTCTGCAGGATTGTCAAAGGACTTTTGGGCTGAGGCAATACATGCTGCAGGTTACTTGATAAATAGGTCTTCACACACAAAGATTTGTTGCCAGACACCAAAAGAAATGTGGTCAGGTAATCCAGCTGATTATTCTAATTTGAGGATCTCCGGTTGTCTGACTTATGCTTGAGTAAAAACCGATAAGTTAGAACCAAGGGCTGTAAAGTGCATCTTTGTGGGATATGTTTCTGGGGTGAAAGGATATACGTTGTGGTGTACCGATTAGGATTCACACAAATTTATCATCAGCAGGGATGTTACATTTTATGAGGATGCTTTACTCGAAGCGAGATAGTAGGTGGAGGAGATAAAAGTAGGTAGCAGCAGTGACACCGTTTAGGTGGAGTCAGGTATCCTAGTTAGGAAGAAAAGTGCATCCGGCTCCTCTCGGGATACAGGAGATAGTTAGACTGTGCAGCAGGACAGAACCGCTAATTCCACAGACGGGTAGAGCGCAGAGAGAAAGGAAACCGTCGGTTAGATACGGTTTCGAGGATATGATGACGTACGCGTTGACATCAGATAGTGGCCGCGATGATATGGTTGCATACGCATTGATGATTGAGTCTCTTGAATTAATGGAAGGGCTAAAAAGTAGTCAACATGCAGCAATTATGACTGAAGAGATGGAGTCTCTTGATGAGGTAAATCAGGCCATCGGATGCAAGCGGTTCTACGATGAAGAGGAAGGAGCTTCCACTGCAAGTAGAGTGCATTTTAAGGTTCCCGATCATGTATGTAGTTTGAAGAAATCATTGTACGGGTCAAAGCAAGCTTCTGGACAATGGTACAAGCGATTTGGTGCATTCATGAAGGAATGGGTTAAATTCAAGTTCAAACATTGCTTGGACTTGATTGGTGTGCTCGATACCTGAGTGCCCTCAGGGGCGGGTGGAGACGGTGAAACGTGTTATGTGCATGAAGATCAGCTTCAATGGTCACCAATGTGGAGATTTGTTAATTTATATGGCTCAATAAAAGTTAATTAATCTTGGTTAGTCGGGCCCCTGAATTGTCAAAGTTGTACTATGATTAGAAGTAAGCCTGTTATAGGTCTATTATGATTAAGAAGTAGTGTTTGGGACCTTGGGTGTAACATGGTTTTGGGGCTGATATTATAAATAGAAACTAAGAGTTTCTAGGATGTACGCATCTATTCTGTTTGCATAGTAAAATCTCTCGTCTTCCCCGTGGACGTAGGCCAAAAGCCGAACCACGTAAATCTCTGTGTTCTCTATTGTGCGTGATTGATCTCTTCTCGTAGGCCCTAGATCACAACATTTTCCTACTTTAGTTTGAATTCCAAATCACTACTAGTCTTGTTTGTTTTCACATGTTGAGGAGTCAAAATAAAGTGGTGTTTAGATCATGAATAAAATAAAAATAAAAATAAAGGGGTTAAAGAAAAAAAAGAAAGGCACCCTTTCAAATGGCATCGAACAATGAATAAAGTTAAGATAAAAGGAGTTAATGTAAAAGGGCATGGCTTCACAAAGTTTACTTCTCTCCAGGTTATCATACTCAGTTTTCGTGAGAAAAAAAAGTGGCCAAAGAAGACGTAAAAGGGCTAACTATATCACATCTGCGCTTTACTTCTTCCCTCTACTATTTTCATATAAACTCCCTCAAAGTCAAAAAAAAAAAAAAAAAAAAAAAAAAACAACATCACCATTTTACTTCTCCCATCTACTATTTCCACCCAAACAACAAATGAAGTAAAAAATGTGACATTACATGTTTACTTCTCACTACACTCATTCCATCCAAACAATAATAAAGTAAAAAATTATCACATCACAGCTTAATTTTACTCGTCCTTACTACTCCTTTAACTAAATAAACAAAAATACGATCTTCCTAAATACCAGCCCAATAAAAAAATCACCATGTAAATACCTAACTGAACTTTATTGTTGCAACGAAATAATTCTCAAAAGAATATAACCACAAACAAAATGATTCTATTACTTTAAAATAAATAAGTATATTCATTGATGGCCCATTTGTTTTCCATTAGAAGAAGGTAGAGACGTAGAAATGACCCTCGCCTCCTAACATTTGATTTAACATGGTGATGGATGGTAATCATTTCTCATCTACTCTCAATTCATTTTCCATTAAAAGACAGATTATTGGGTAGTCATAAACCAATCTTCACCTTTGTTGTTAGCCTGATGATGAATTATTGGTAAGGCATCTCCTTCTCCACATTGACAACATTATATCGATTGTTGATTGTTGCTTTCTTCGTTGGGGTTTTTTGTGGTTATATTAATTAGACCACTAGCTCGGAGTGATAATTTTTACTTGAAGGCTTAGGGATCAAATATTCCTAGATATGTATGTAAAACTAAGGTATCAACACCACTCAACCATGAGTGTGTTGGCCGTTACGGATTTATTTATTGTGTGTGGATGCATGAGTTAAGTATTTGATAGGGAAATAATAATAATAATAATAATTGTAGAATGCATGAAACAAAAGGGCCACTAGAGGAATTTTTAGCTAAAGGTCCTCGCTGTAAAGTATATTCTCACTTTGGCCGAATTACATTCATGCAGCATGCGTCCAGTTAACTAATTTCTGGATCTGGATCAAACGAAAAGCTGGCCTGTGCGGATGCATATGATGTGTTGCAAAATACAAGTTTTAAAAGGCATAAAAGGTGGGAAACTTTGTATCCCCATTAGCAACTTTTCTTTGCTGCCCATGTGGGGACTTCACTCTTTCCGAAAGAAGGGAATTCAATGTTTTGTTTTTCAAATACACCAATAGTTGTAAGATGAGAGGCTCTGGGGTCACCTAAAGTAGAGTCCATTGAACTGTATGTTTAACTGCAACAAGGTCAACCACTGAAATTCATTGGTCATTGTTTTTTTTTTCTTAAAAGCATAAAATTAAATGGAAAATTTTCAAAATAGAATCAGACTTTTAACTCATTTTTGAAAAAGTATATCAAGATTTGAATGTTTCAAAAGAGTATAATAGTTTTCCATATTTCCTTCAATCATGTCCTCACCATAAAATCTTTGTGAAAAAAGAAAAAAACCCTGATGTTGTTTTTTGAAAATTTCCTTTAACAAATCATTCAAGAGAATTAAATGATCAAGTCCAGCCAAAATAACCTAGTGGGGCCCATTTCGGCTACCTTTAAGCATGTATGAATTTCAAGTGATAGAAAAATTGTCTTAATTAAATAGTTATGATCATCATAATCCAGTTGAAACTTGGGCCGCATGAGAATCTAGAGAAAAGAACCTAAGATTAATTTAGACATTCTCTCATGTGACTGAACAGTCAAAAGAAGGTATCCCACCATCAACATTTGATCAAAGAGGCCCATAAAGTAGCTTTGGATTAGTTTTGGGGATGAAATAATTAAGGATAAGAAAAGACAAAAACTTGTCATAAGGGTGTTTTTAATCACTTTTTAAATATTTTTTTATCGAGAGGAACTTTATTGAAAGAAAAATGAAAAGCTTTCATGGTTTTTTTTTTTTTTTAATATTCAAGTCCTAGTGTACTTTTTTGAAAATGAGGCAAAGGATTTATACTTTCTTGATCAGTTTTTTTCTAAACAAAACTAAAGAAACAAAAACATCAAACTAAATCAAATTCATTGTCTTGGGTTAGTCGTCTATGTAGAGGATTTTAAGATTTATAAGTGTGACCCTAAAGCAACAAATTCGAGTTCTCAAAAATAATAGAGAATTAGTGGCGGAAAAACTATAATTAGCGGTGGTTTTTTATGGCGCTATTGCCAATTTTAGCTGTATAATTTCTTTCTCCGTGAAAATCACCATTTTTGCTTAGACGGTATGTTAAAAATCAATGCCAATGGTTTTAGTGGTGGGAAAAATTTTCCGCCACTAAAAATTAGCAATAGTGGCTGTGAAAAAAATGCCGCTAATTCCGATTTTGTCCATCGATAGCGAAAAAGAAATTTAAAGAGTCAATACAAGTTACAAGAATATAAGAAGGTTTTTTTTTTTTTTTTTAAATCTAATTTATTGTCTCTAAAACATAGATGAGCCCCAATAAGTGTCTATGACACAATGGAATTTTTGCAATGTTGAGGTTGTTGGTTAAAGTCACGGTGCCAATGCAATGACAAAACAAAAGAGGCAAACACTCCTAAACCAACCAGTGTGACTCAACACAAGCACATCTTTAAGCTGGAAAGGTAAAGAAGATCAAACAAATCATTTTCCCAAAGTAAGCCCACATTGTATTTTGGTCCAAAGTGTTTTCATCTTTGAAAAAGGGGTGTTAATTTCATAATCAGATCCAATCCTTTCCCATTTCATCCCTAAATAAATTCAACTAATACTATATCCTAAACACTTAATTAATCTAGTACTTAGTGGAGCCACATTGGAGCAATACACATTGCCATATGCTTTGTGCTATGCATCATAGCTTTTGGTCTTCCATTTTCAATTTTCAATAGTCATAAAAGTGTTAACTCCATAAATTGCACAAGGGGACCCCTCCCATAGCTTAGCATATCTTTACATGATAAAGAGATTGTCGGAATCTTGTGCAAAATATAAATAAACTATGCTATTTAGATCCTATGAGCCAATTTCTAACATCTTGAAAATCCTAGTGTGAATTAAACTAATTCTTTCACTAAACACATGATAATGGATTAAAGTAGCGGTCTTAATGATGTGTTATTTTTATTATAAAACTCCGAAGTAAAGTTTTCTTGAACTTCTAAAATGAAGTGTAGTGGTGCAGCATCTCCTAATATAATGAAAAATCTTGATTCTTAATGGTTTTAAGGGTGTCTTAAGACTAAAATGTAATCTAACAATGAAATCCTCACTTGGGTCAGAATGATATTCACCGTTGGAGAAGTGGTCTTTGTCACCCCTAGAAAAATTAGAGTTATGATGAAATTAAGCTAATATGTTATGGTCAAGATAAGATGGGATTCTTTTATTTGGTTTGATGTCAAATATCAATACATCACTCAAACCAACTCTAGTTCACTCAGAAACTCTTGATCCAGTTGTCTTAATCTATGATTGGAGGCTAAGCAGTGCAGATTTGTTCAAATACATGATGAAAAGTTATGATATAATTAGTTGTACTACTCAATTCTCCTAGTTATCTTATGTCGAGAGCACCTTTGAAAATTGATGAAGTATCATCCAACACAATGCATCATTTTCATGTTTTTGCATCCATTTGCACTCACATATGTATATCATCTATTACATTATGGATTATCACTTACCTACATCTAGCAACTAATATATAGACAGGAGTGGAATGGAACATTCATGACAAACATAATCCTCATAACCCCACATAATCCTCATAACCCCATCCATCCATGCTACCAAACACCTTTCTCTCTACCCCACGTGCATGTCATGTGACGCCACTATCATTATGATTAATTAAAATCTTATAACTCCCTCATATTCTTATTTGAATAAGAAAAAGAAGACTTTCTCTCTCATGTTTTTCTTTGAATAAGAAAAAGAAGTATACTCTCTCTCTCTCTCTCTCTCTCTCTCTCTCTCTCTCATTTTCTTTGAATTAGGAGAAGAGGGAGAAGCGTAGTGAGGGCACATGGATGTTGGGGTGGAACTCATCATCAATGACAGCAGAGTTTTGTCATATGCGAAGACAGTGTCTCGGTCAGGTTTGAAAATAAATAGAGATGTTGGGCCCACCACTTGGGCACAATCAAATTGCCTCCATGATTGGATCTTTCTTAACCCTGGCCCACTTCTACCCTCTTGTAAGGTTTAAAAGCCTCGAAGCTCCAAAAGGCCCAATCTTCCTTCTTTCAACCCATCCATCATCATTCCCATATTTTCACCTCATGGTAAAAGTAAAATTATTAAAAGCTCACACTCCATACAAAAGACCCAACTACTTGTACTGCAGTTAACATCCTTCTCTGTGGCCTATTACCCACTAACTCAATTTTAGCGCAGAAGCAATTGTAGTAATGAGTAATTGAGTTGGTTCATGTTGATAATTCCTTCTCTTCCCTACCTATCATCATTACTCCATTTTCACCTCATGGTAAAAAAGTGAAAACTGAAAATCAGTTTCATAGACAAAACCCAACTTCTAAAATTACTATTGGCACTCTTTTTTAGTGGCATATTTTCTATCTAATCAATCTAGAGTTGATGTAATAGCAGTTGTAGTGATTGGTGTTAGTAATTGTAGAATTGGGTTGAACTTTAGTTTGTTGCTTCCTCACACTTACAAAAATCATTTTGTATGTCATGATATCTTAAATAAAGGTGCAACAGCACAAGAAAAAGGGTACCCCAGTTCCCCCAAAAGCCAAATCCTTCCCCCTCCCCCACCTATCATCATTACTTCATTTTCATCTCATGGTGAAAGTAAAAGCTAGAACACAGATTCAAACAAAACCAACTAATTCTAACAGTACAACTGGACCCCTCTCTGGTGGCATGTGCCTTTTAAATCTATAATAGTTGCAGTGGTAGTAGTAGAAGCAGATGTAGTGATGTAAAGAGTAACTGTAGAAGTATTTTTGGTTCATGTTTGTTGCTTTCCCACAATGGGGGGAAATTAAGTTACATATGATGATATCATAAGTAAAAGGTGCAAGTAGAAAAGAAGGGTAGAATTAGTTCTTTCCCATGTCCAGCTAAAATTAAACAAAGGTCTCTCTCACTCATATCCCCACATCTGATTCATCTGCGTTGGAAAGTTTGCTGCTTGCATGTGACTCTTGTCAGTCCCTGTCCTCCACTCGATTCATCTCTCTCTCTCCAAACTCTGAATGTTGCATGATAATAATACTACCGTAGGAGCAAATCTATCATTTGGTCGTTTGGTTCTCGAGTTGACTCGGACAGAGTTGGAGGAAATCTCCGAGTTTGATATATAATAGACAATCTAATATTCTTGGGATTTTCTTCACTGATTTCCTCCATCCTTTCGGAGGCCCCACGGATAAAGGGTTTAGGATTTTTATCTGATCCAAAGGTTTGTGGGACATCCCCATCAGAAAATTGTTTTCATCTGTGGCCCATGGGCTCAATTGGCAGGTTGAGTAGGATCATAGTCCACCCAAATTTGAGTTTTGTGTAGTTCTTATCCTAAAAGGCTAAAACTACTTTTTCGTTTTTCAAAATTGTGTTTGGACAGGAGAATAGGGGGAGAAAATGGAAGCAGAGAGAACTCATCACTTCACAAATTGAAATGTGAGCACTTCTTTCTCTTCAAATTTATCTTCCTCAACTTTCTTCTTGTTTAACATGCGGGGCAGGAGCTCGTGCCTAATTTTCAGGCTTATTAGTTAAATGTGCCAGACCTGGGCCTATGTATTCTTGAAGACCTAGCTTGACCCAATACATTCAATACAAAGGGCAGAATATTTTGCAGATAGGTAATATCTACATATTTTAAAGCATGATAATTAAATGTGCAGGGGTTAGACCAGCATTGACGTAGCCCAACCCGGCCTATGAACACTTTAAATTCCGAGTCTGAAAAGGAATGCCTTGGAGGAAGACAATCGACTCTACATAACTCTATGTTTCTCCTCCCTCCACAAATTGAGATACATGAGAATACACTATCTTTTTTTTTTCCTTTTGGTAACCCTGTAAAGAGAGTAGATCTGAGACTCAAAACACAACTCACACATGTATAGTAATGGAAGCTCACACATGTGAAGTAATAAAAGCTCACATATGCAAGGAGGAAGGAGGCCAGGTTCAAACCCAAGACCTCTCAATGAGTACTGTCACTCTTTACCACTAAGGTAAGAAGCCGTTCTCACTTGAGAATACACTGTCAATGGGAGTGTAGTGATCCTAATGAGGGGTGAACCTATATTATGCACAACTATAATCCTATGATGTCCTTGATGAGGAATTTTAGTTTGGTTAATGTCACGTTCCCAAATGGGATCTTCTTAATGGTTATAATTCTGATACATAACTAGTGTGGAGTTTCGAGTCATTTCAACTCTTATTTAATTTTACCTTAACACTATACCCATGATATTATGTGCGAGGATACAATGCATTTTCCCAACACATATTTAAAATATTTCTCCGAAAGCATAAATGAACAGTGATAAACAAGAACCATGTCTCGTAAAATAAATAAAGCAAATGTTGTCTCAGAATATTTACAATATAGGGCGTTTAAGTTTACAACATAAAAAAAATATTTCATATACAATTCAAAATTACAATCCATCATATCTATTCTCTAGAAACTCTCCCAAGTAAAGACCTGTGAGGTCAATATGTCCAACCACAAAGACACCATCCCATGTGACGAACTCATGCAGCCAGATAACTAAATCGCATCATCAGGAGTCCACTCAGCTAATCCAAGATAAGTCTCCTCCATCGCCTCAATATCCTCGGTAGAGGTAAAGGTGCTGTCACCCATAATGCTAAAGGTTACATCATATATCTGAGTAATTAAACAGGTATAATGAACATAAACATGATGTGTCAAATGTAAATAAAGGCCGATAGTCATAATAAGCGTGCATGAATGTATGAGACATAAGAATCAAATAAAGACACATCTAATAGTGAATCTTAACAAATTGACATATCTACATAAGCTACATTCTCTCGGGACGGTTGTGACCGTGAAGAACGCATGCATAATGATAAATAGATCAGGGCTACCCAACATTTCTCATAATATGGTCATTTTATTTATAATAGGGCGGTACCTGCGATATAATCACTAGTCCATACAAGGACTATGTTGCAGCTAACCATAACAGATAAATACAATCCATCTTTCACTGCGTTCAGTTACTGTATGATCGAAGTTAAGTGGTGTTGACTAAAGAATAACATAGAGATGTAAAACCGAATAAATTCTAATGAAATTGAAATCATTTTATAAAAATGGATTTAATTTTACATACAGATTCATGTAGCATGTTATCTTAATCTTATCAGACCATATAAAGTAAATAGAATTCGAGATACAACTAAAGAGGATATGTGAATACATGAACGGATCATGTGAATACAGATACTGAATACAATGATGCATGACAATGAAAAATATTGTAAAAGTCATTCCTATGGTCTAGATTGCCCAAAAGTATCACTAATCAATAATGTATAACTCAAAGGTCTCCGTTATTGGTGTAACTAAAACCAATTCGGTAATAAGGACCTTAAAGTAATTTTCTTTTATTTAGCATTGCCGTGCATGATTTTAAGGCAATCTATACGTGTATGTCAATTTTAACCACCACTTACTATATATTGCCTCCCAAAGGAATAATATCGTTTAAGTATCATAGGGTATTTTCCCAAGTTGGAAGACCAAGTCATGAAACTTATTGGAAAATATGTGTTCTACGACTAGCCTTACGGTTAGCCACGGGATGACCTATGACTATCCCTGAGGTCACTCTAGTGTAAGATACTCTAGGGAGTATGGTTCTGGAAAACCTATTCGATATACACTTACGGTTAGCTTTTTCCCTAATTACGGTTAGTCGTGGCCGAGGCACGGTTAGCCATGGGTGTACAAGTCCGAAAATCCAAATTACAAGCTCCTTTTAAATGTTCTGTAGGGTTAACTGTGAAATGATCTACTGTTAGCTCACAATGAGCCTACGATTAGTCGTAAGAGTTCCTACAGTTAGCCATAATACAAAATTCTTCAAATCTCAGTCTTGTCTAAGTAACCGCACTTCAATTTCATGGTGGCATACAGTTACAGCTAGTCGCAAGTATCAGAAAACATGTAACTCAGTTTTGAATGGACCTATTTTTATACTGAGACTCATATATTTAAGCAGGTTTACATTCTTTCATTGAAATAACAACCTTTGCTGCCCAAAAACACTTTTATAACATTGGCTAATCAATGAAAACCCAATATCCAAAATATATAGAATGAAACCATAATTTGAGCTGGAATGGTTATCTCACTTGAATATACTTGCGTTCATTGAATTATTAAACATGCATGAAGTGTTTATAATACTCATCAACTTTCCTTAGAGTTGGGTCTCTAGCTAACTCTCTCAAAACTTCACTAAATCTCAAGTCTCTGAGCTTCCGGTGACATGCAAAGAAGGAAGGTCAAAAACATACTATACACCTTTTTTTTTTCAATGCTATTAAAGGGTTCCCAACTCTTTGGGCTGGACTAATGCTTTCTAGCCTAGAGGAAGCCGGGTAACTCCCGTGTAGCCCTAATGTGGTAGTGCAGTTTCGAACCTACAACCTCCGGGTGCAAACCGTGGCCTTAGGCCAACTGAGCTACCCCTTAAGGTTGAGAAGATACTACATGACTTGAGTGATGAAAAAGATGAAGATAGTGAAAGTGATGGTCTTAGTTGAAAGAGCAAAGTAAGAGGAAGAAAGCTCTGGAGAAGGTTGGGACAACTGAGAACGAGTGTGAGAGAAGGAGAAAAATGGAGGGCGTGAGAGAAATCTCTTGAGTTTTTGAATCAGTTGGGATTTTCTACAAATTGCAAAATGACTCGTAATGACAAAATTGGAGTATTTTTTATTAAATGGTATAATTGAATCATCACAATGGAAGAAAAAAAGTTGCCTAGAATAACGTCTTCTAAAATGAACCAAAAAACACAAAATCTAATATTCACAAATAACCCTCTAATCTTCTCTCAAATCACAGATACGTCCTTTCTAGATTCAAAATCCCACCAAATTTATCCTATGATTAAAAAAAAACCACATAATTAACTAGTAAATACGATTTTTTTATATAATAATCGTATAGTTAAAATCTAGAATCTGAAAGGTAATTTATTTTTATAGTATTGTGAAGAGTCAAATCAAGAGAATAAAAGAAAAGGGGATCATAAAAAAGTGCTAAAAAATACAAAAAACAAATCTTCACCAAGTTATTTCCTTTTGTCATTTTATGCTACGAGAGAGTAGCTTTTTGGCTTCTCTGATAAAAAGAAAAGGGCTTTCACTTCACGATACAGGTAAATTCTGATTGTTTGCATATATAATTAAAAGAAATTAAATACAAAGGAATCCGTGCCCTAAGTGGTTAATTAAAATGAAGATAAAAGCGGAATATCCAAAAATGAGCATCAAATAACTTAATGTGGAATAAATACTCAGCCATCACCCAAGTAATTCAAATCCTAGGAAAGTAAATGTCTCATCTACATCACTACCTTATATCCTTCACCACTCACATTTTTAATAATTTTAAAGTCATTTAATCATGAATTCCTATGTATTCCATATAAACAAACAGGCCTCAAGGCTCTAAGTATCTCTCTCTCTCTCTCTCTCTCTCTCTCTCTCTCTCTATATATATATATATATATATATATATAAGGTCTAACACTTAGATTGAACTTGTATAACTAAAGTAAATATGTAAAGCAAAGATATATTAAGGGCTTATTTGTTTCATTTAATTGAATACTTCGTATTTTTATGTGGCTAAAAAAAAAAAAAAAGGAAAAATAAATACTCAACCATCACCCCAGTAATTCAGTACTTAGGAAAGGAAAGGTCCCACTATATTCACTTAAGGGTGCATTTGTGAATGAAATGATTCCGCAGTAAGACCAATAAGCAAGAAAGTAGAACTAATAAGCTCACTTTAGATAAATGAGATAAGACTTTGATGATGGTTACCTTAATAGTGTTGGTGACGATAAGCATAGGTAGCAATGGGTTAGGACGGGTGGGGGTCACTCCAAGGTAACCGTGGACACTATCAAGTATCAACCCAATCCGAATTTGGCCCAACTATTAATATAATTGGAAAGTCTACTTGAACCCTAAATTATCATAAAAAAAAAAAAAAAAGAACTATCAATTCGAATTGGTAGCTAGGATGGGTGAGAAGCAGGAGACTGAACTTCCATGTATCAAGGATTATTAATAGAAACATGATTTGATTGAATAATAAACCATTTGGGTAATCAATAAAATATAAATCTATTTTAGAAAATAATTAATTAAAAACAAATTCATGTATATATATAACACTTAAATAACATGAGAGTAAGTATCTATAAATTACTCTGCGATTCGAACTTAAACTACTCATGCATTTAGTTAAATATTTATATAAGTTAGAAAATTTTCAAATACATCTTAATTAAATACTTGAGAAAATGACTTTTGAATTGCCAATATATCTTTTGACTACAAATTAAATCAAATCTTCAAGTGGGCTCCCTAAATAATATAATTATGTGGGATCACATAAGTGGCGTAATAAGAGTGGGCTCTTCTAGTGATAATTAATGTTGCGGTCTAACTCACAAGAGATGAAAATTAAGTTCCTTAATGGCTCACATTGAGAGGAGAATTAGGTGAACCTTAATGGGTTGACTATTGCAAACTAGTATGACAAGGAAAGAAGGGATGGCTGATGTGCAATAGATGGACTGATGTGGCTCAAGGAGAGAAAAGATATGAGATTTGAGATTTTCTTCCTCAACTAACATCCAATTTTGATATATAGATATAGAATCCTCACGCATGCTATAAGATCATCTCCATCCATCAATCCAAGAGTGAAACACGTGTGCATTTCATGGAGGGGCATCACTACTGTTGCCTTTTAAAAGAATAGATGATCGAACTCATGATGTAATTATGAACTCAACTCACCTGAGTCAGCACCGAGCTCTTAACCAAACAACTTGAATGATTTATTAATGGTGCAAGGTGTTGAAAATGGATGGTGGGGTAATAAGAAATCACAAAGTGCAGGGAAACCCATGTGGCCATCTGTTGGATTAAAAGCCCCACCCGAATATTACGGGGCAGAAACAGGATCCTCTGCTGTTTCTCTCTCTAAAATAATGAAGATATTTGAAGCAGAGAGAGAGAGAGAGAGTTACCATTCTCATTGGGCTTTGACATGGGATGTAGAAAGAGAGAGTGCAGGCAAGTGATTTTTAGAAAGAGAGAGTGCAGACAAGTGATTTCTATCCATGGATGTGACCATGCGTTGTTGTACGCCTGTACCTTTTTCTGCAGCTATTGAATTCACTTGGATCTTTTTAAAAAATGGCTTTGCTTTTTTTAAATTTAAGGACAGATCGCTGCATATGCGTTTGATGCTGCTGCTGCTGCTGTTCCTGGCTGGCTCCCATTCAACGTGCAGATGATGCCCATGTGTGTGTGGACTGTCGTTTTGGGCTCCTACAGCCAACAACACTGTACTGGTACTACTCACTACTATTCGCTTCACCACTTTCAAGGTTACAGACATCAGGGTACGGATCTGCCTTCTGCCCCCCACACAAAATTATCATGACTCGCCTGAGTGGAACCGGTCACTCAGTTCCTTCTTTTTCTTAAGAATTATAAGGAGATTGAGGAAACACTGTCCCAGTGCATTCATGTTGGGCTTGCACATGTAAGTGGGAATAACACAGCTCCTGTACCTTTGCAAGAAATAGGAGAGTTTATGTATGGGAAATTTTAAATTCTCCAAAATGCTAATCTCGTATGGAATTTTAAATCCACATGGCCAATCTTGCATTTGAAATGTTGAAATTTTGAGAATTTGACAAGCTATTTGTGACTTTTCAGGTTGGCTGAAATTCGGCATTCCATGCATGTTTCATAAAATATAATGTTTGAAATTTCAAATGAACAACTATCATATCAATGTCATCGACGTTGGGATTCATAGACTCAATGTAATGGCTTCACCCCTTGGGAATTGCCATGTTTCTTTTCTAGAATCTCAAATTTCATCCACCTAAAAGGCTCAATATGTAGTCTTTGGAATTCTAAGAATTCTTGCATTTCCTTAGGATGACTTTTGAAGAATCTATAAATTCTCTAAACATGAATTTACATAACTCTACTAAAAACTAAAGGCAAAATAGTTGGTTATCCTCTTACAAAGTTGCAAAATAACACACACACACACTCTCTCCCTCATTTGGAGAAAATGACTCAAGATATAAATCTCCCTTATGTTGACATAGTGGTGGACTGAAGATTTTCTTGCAAGGGGGGAAGGAATGGTCTAATGATAATCACCGAAACCACTTTGCCACACTTTTTTCCATTAACAATTATGAAAGCAACGAAAAATCTATTTCTTTTTTTATAAATAAGATATCAATTGAGTTTCATTAAAAGGGAGAATAAAGACCCCAGATAAAGAAAAGATGTACAAAAAATAAAATAAAAGAAAAGAAATGTTGATGATATAAACAAGTTGTACATAAATCATCTATAAAAGAGGATTTTCACTGAAATGTTATTTTTAATGCAAAATTTATTACCATGAGATTTCTAGTCCATGGACCAAATTTGATGCAAATTTAATTAGATTTATGGTCAAACCAATCTACCCCATTGGTATTTTAAATTAATAATATTCTAAATTTTCAATGATACAGGACTACGCACATTCCTTTGTATCGCATGAATAGTATCGACCGTATTTATCTACAATGAGGATGAGATATGAGTATTTACCAGATGAAAAAAGGGATATATTGCAAAACAGACTTAAAAATTTTGGGGTATGTATTTGCTACTATGATATAAAAAGGTCAATTCTTGAAACCATAATTTCATGCAACAAATGATATGTGAATGAATACACACAAAAATATAATCATCCTATCCATGCACCTGAAATTGTGGGTATTATTTAGGGTGAATACAGGATTAAGATAGTGTTGATTTGACTAATTATGGTAGTCACCATCAACTTGGTAGTTTCAAAAATTAATGATCAATTATCTGAATTTTCATAATCATTATTTTCGGGTTGTACCCTATCCACAACAAGGACTGCACATTGAAGGGTGTGGGATTGGTGAATTCCTGTGCTATGTTTACTAGGATTCCAATGCTATTAAAAAATACAGTGTACGAGACAAACCTAAGCTGTTCTTTTAGTGGGATTTCTAATAATAATTTGGTGTGTTTGGGTTTTTCTTTTTACATGATGTAATGGTTTAATGGTTTGTCACATTTGCAAATGTTATGTTTTTTCACTAGAATTCTAAAATTTTAGCTACTTAAAAGGTTTTCAATGAGTTTCAGAATTCATGGAATCCTAACCTCTTTGATTTTTGGTAGAATTTTTTGATGCTCAAGTGTAAGCGAGGATTTATGAATTTCGTTGTGTTGGAAAATTAAGAAATCCTCTAAACATAAACTCTTTGAATTCTAGTAAAAAAATAGCCCGTGCCTCATGGATTCCGAGTGAAGAGCTCTGATGGAACCTAGGATTCACAGCAGTGTAATTGCACCCAAGGGCAAGAGTTTTTTCCTTTTTCCTATTCTTTTTTGGGTAGAATCCAAGTGCAAGAGTGAAATGCAGCATCCTATTTATGTCATGCACATGGTCCAATTAGTTGAACCATCTATATAATACATATAAAGCCTGTTTAATTACTTTTGTGAACTGATGGGTAACAAAGTACAGATCAAAATGCATTTGATAAAGAGAATTTGAAAAAAAAAAGAAAAAAAAAAAGAAAAGAAGAATTTGCCTCAGTGATGATCGTAATTAAAATTGGGTCCCAATAATTTCAAGGATTCTATAATTCCCTCATAAAAAAAATCTTCAAATTCCTGCAATCAAATAGACCTTGGTGGGACCTATTGAACAATCCCATTAATTTTATTTTGAGTTTCTTACCACTAGAAGTAGCATCTCTTCTATCCAAAAAGAAAAAAAAAAAAACCATCCAATAATGTTTCACACTTTCACTAGATTACAAGGATTGTCTAATTGTAACTTTTATGTAGCATAACCCATTTGACCAAACAGGGAATCAACTCAAATGAAATATTAACTCTTCTATAAACAAAACTAGATTAAACTAATGAAACTAAAATAAATGAGGAGATAAAGAGTGAGGAGTGGGAGGGAGGTGGTAGGTAAGTGATGATTAATGATGTTCACAAATATATTTTTTGCCTTTTAAAGTAACAGGCCATCCCTTTCCCAAGACCTTTTTTAGATTCTCTAATCTTGTTTAGGTTCCACCAACGTGTCCTATGGGAAAGATATATTATTAACCTGAAAAAACCAAACCTTTTAAGTGGAGCCTCATATGCACTTGGGGAGGCAAATAGAGAAAAAAAAAAAAAAAAAACAATGGAAGGCAGGCCCATGGTGACATGATGCACTAATTATATATCTTTGGCTTTCATTTGAATAATGTCTATACATACAACAATAATACAATGTAGGAATTATATGCTTTGGTCTTTTTATAATCCATGTGGATGCATTCAACGTTTGTTATTTTAATACAATAAACAATGATGGTATAAAGCCTGTGGTTCCAGAGTCACGTTCACTAAGACAGCCCCTTCGAGGCAAAAAAAAAGTTAACATGGGCCCAAAATCTCAATCTCTCTCTCTCTCTCTCTCTCCCAAAATCTCAATCTCTCTCTCTCTCTCTCTCTCTCTCCCAAAATCTCAATCTCTCTCTCTCTCTCTCTCTCTCTCTCTCTCTCTCTTAGTTGACTCAAATAATGGGTATGGGTAGAGATCCAGCCCATGCTAATTGGCTGGAGCGGACCGAAGTGTTAGCATATGGGTGCGGTTGGACCCATGATATTCATTCGAGAAAACCCTTATATAAACCTGCACCATCCAAATAAAAATTTTGGGTCCACCATTGCTAATAGGTTAAGTGTAATTTGGGTGATTAATGAGGAGCATGGGTTCATATCTATGTATTTGACCTAAGTGTTAGTCTATGGGTGCGGTCGGACCCATGAGATTTGGATCCGGATCGCCTGTTTGGACCAATCAGGAGGTGCCACATGGGGGAGAAGATGTCAATTCAGATGACATCATATCTCCTCCAATAAAAATTATTTTCTCTCCCCATGTGGCACCCCCTGATTGGTCCAAACAGGGGATCCGGATCCATGAGATTCATTCAAGAAAACCCTTATATAAGCTTGCACCATCCAAATAAAAATCTCGGGTCCACCATTGCTAATAGGTTAAGTGTAGTTTGGGTGATTAATGAGGTTCATGGGTTCATGTATCTGTATTTGACCCGTATGGCTGGGGGAGGAAAAAAGGTGATATCTATTGTATTGCAGCAGACGCATATAGTCGTATAAGACTTTTTTTCCTTATTCCATTTTCAAGTAAAAAGGGTGAAACAACAGTAGAAATTGGCCATATCAAATATTGTTCCCCTGCTGTAGATTGCAGTGGATCCGTACATTTTCTTTTTGCAGTGGAGATTTCTGCAACCTTTTGTGATTAATATACTCGCTTACCTTTAAAAAAAGGTTGGGGCCTTTTTGTTTGCTAGAATACATAGAAATTGAATGAATCGGATTGGATACATACTGGAAGGCCAAAAGTGAGTTTTGGAAAATGAACATGGAAGAATCTTTCATTTTAAAGAAAAATATAATCAAAAGAAGATAAGAAATAAATGCCTAGCGATCACCCCAGTAATTCAAAATATAGGATAGTGAAAGTCCTCTCTACATCTACACCTTATATCCTTTTGAGTTTTCACTCTTTTAATAATCATTCGTAGAGTTCATTTGTCCATAAAATTCTTATGTATTTTAATGCAAATAAATAAGTTCTCAGTGATACAAGTGTGAATCAGGTATCATCCTCGTATTCATACCAATTTCTTAGAATAGCGGTTTGAGTGTCTCATTCCTAGACTAGAGAAAATTCTCATTTCAAGTGCCTAAAAAGTCTTTGCTGGGGGCCACATCCGATGTAGATGTCTTTGGCTCTTAACCTTCCCCCTTGATAGGGTTGGGCGCCGCAATTTCCACATTGGATTCAATCATTCTGAGATGGATATATTATCTCTTCTCTTCAGTAAATGTTATCAACATTATGACTAAATTGACCACCAAATGGGACAGTGCAACGGTTGTATAAATTGGTTTATGACTTTGATCTGTATTTCTCTTCATCATTACAAACGGCTAATGAATTGAACTGCTGTGGATTCCAGTGGTGAAGGACTTCAAGGGCCTGGGCTATGTTGAGCCTCAATCTTAATCTTTGGCTCATAAGAAATACCTAGTTTGAGATTTGCCCACCAAGTAAATGGGTCGGGCCAGGAGCGTATGTTTCGTATCAAATTCTACTTAGCCCATTACAAATGTCAGGGGCTATACCAAAGCTTGGTTACAGGACTGACAGATAAACTGGGCTGGGCTTAAGTTGAGCCAGTCCTGGCCCAAAGCTGGTGTCTCCTGACTCAATTTCTAGAGGCAATCAACACGAGGTGATCCGCCAATTTGATGGCCTTTATCAATGGTGTCAATTTTACTTTCATGGTAGAATGATACATTACAAGATTACAAGTGAGACTACCTGCCATCAAACTTGACCATTGGATAAGAGGGCCCCACTCAGGATCGCTAATCGCTCAATCTTAATAGCAATTAGAGAATCTGCAAAATGTATGACAAGCCCAAAAACAGCCATGACCAAGCAACCATCTTGTAATGGCCTCTATTGATGACTATGATCCTCCAATCAAGATTGGATTCTCGGCCACAGAAAATCCCACTGGAGCCCTTAGTTCAACAATGGACTGTACTAATTAATGCCTACCTCAGCTTCACATGGAATCTCAGGCACACACATAACATGATAGTTGAAAAAGGAACTGAGTCAAACATGTCTTGACTCACCCGAGTTACTCCCTCGGTTACACAGGTGAGTGAGGGTCCTAGAACTCGACAATAGCATAGGCCACTCTTACTGTACGATTTCGCTGTTGTCATGTACTAACTAGTACTCACATGACTCCTTAGAAAAGTTGCTGTTAGTTACCACAGCAAAAAAATTTTGTGTGTGTGATGTAACTATTCTTTAGTGCCTGAGTGTTCCCAATGCTTTTACCCTATTCTGGGTGATGAAGTAAGACACATCTCAGCAGCAGATGGTCGAAGGAACCTGCAAACAACAGACCAAAACAGCTGAAATCATCCATTTTTGTAAGGAAGCCCCTTTGGTAGGACCACTGTGAAGAGGGGTGCATCTTTCATTTCTTCTTACAGTGAAACAAGTTCCTAACATCAGCAAACATTTCAATGCAAGTTATATTAGAGGCTTGCCAATTAATCTTAGACTCTTCACCTGTGGGAGAAATGGTGGATTTGGGTGGATCAGATAGGTGGTCAAACTGAGAAGGAAGTGGCTCCATTCGAGTATTTGCGGGTCCCACTACCCATGTTAACCAATCAGAAATGCATGCAGGGGACCCTTTTTTTTTTTTCCTCTCTCAAACTGGCTTGTAAAACTCTTCTTTCTTTCTTTTGGTATCTAAGATCTATATTGCTGAGTACCGACGGTATTTCATCTTGTGCTTCAGTGCCTGTCCCATGCCCAGGTACAGGAATCATGGGATGCCGGCAGTCCCCACTAAGATTTTGGCGGAAAGCTTGTCGGTAGACGTGTCGCTTTCGATCCAACAGAGGGATCTGTGCTTCTTTAAACCTGATATGATGATCTAAACTCTGTGCTCTGTTCCATTCCAAAAACTCTCATTGAAATTAAAGCATGAAATAGCCTAAACTGGCCCATTAATTCAACATTCTGTTTTTGAAAGTTGAGATAGAATTTCATCAACATCCAAAGGGTATAAAAGGTCCCATAAGCCCCATAAACAATGGGTACAAGTAGTAAGCTCTCTACATACATTCTCAATGGCAGTAAAAAAAAAATTTCTCTTCATAAATTCATGGAGATTTGAAAGAGAACTTAGCCTCTATGAAGTACCTAATCTTTCGTTTGCCTCCTTCCATGTCTTCTGAACATCATCATCACCACCATCAAAACCTTGTCCCCGCTGGGGTTTGCTACATGAATTCTGTTTCTCCATTCTGATATATCCCTAAACCAAATCTTCTAAAAAATAAGGCCTAATTTGAACCACCTCTTAAAGACTTCTATGCAAGGTTCCAACTAGGCTGGGCAGAGGCATGTACAAGCACAATATTGCGCTCAATATTCTTCTCAGACCAAGGGTATGAAGCTAGGTGCATGCCCAGAGGTTTCCTGAGACCTCTAGCAAAAGTGCAAGTCTAAGCCTTCTCACTTGTTGGGCCTTAATATTTAGATCCACTTTGAGCCCATGGCCAAAAAATTTATATAAATCTACCCAAAACCAGCTGAAAAGTACTATCCACCTGATAAGTTTTGCAACAGTCTCTGAACACAAGTAGATGGGAGATGGGCAAACTTTCTCTCTAAGATTGCATAGCTTCCTTCACTCTCAGTCAAGACAGTTGGAACCATGAAACACAGCCATCCAATGGTTGTATTATTGGAAAAGAATAATCCAGTGTGAAAACTGTCCAAAGCCATTGAACTGGACCGCAGCGATAGGGACCGTCCTAATTGAACAGCTCTTGTTCATCAAAGGTGTGGGACACTGTCCTTTCTAAATAACTTTGAAGGGTAGTTTTGCAATGGGGTGTTCCTACCTACGGAAATGTTGGTCTTTTAATGACATGGCATCCAAACTTATTATAGTAGTAATCATTCCTTTTTCTCACCTTACTAGCATCAATGGCCAAAATCAGTAAGATCAACACAATGTAAGATTAGGCCATGCCAACACAAACAGGTGTCACTGTTTTAAGGTTGTGAAATGTTCATGTGGTTGGGCCATCTTTTTGGTTGTCGGGATATCACCCAAAAACGGGGTGCTGAAATAATATCAACATGGTCCATGCATTTTCTTGAATTGTGGATGCAGCTATGTTGAAGGGAGAGGTGGAGCTGTTTAGTTATGCCACAGCAGCAACAAATGAGCATTTCACATGGAGATCTCCTTATTGGTTGGGATGGAACCCTGCTTTTCTGCAACATGTTAGTCAATCAATTCAAATCCTCAAATATGGAACAGAACTTTTCCATCATAGAAAAGTTATTCACAGAGCTTGCTGGATATAGGAGTAGTAAATATAAGAGGCTTGTTCTACTTGCAGCATCAAGCAGTAAAACTAAATCTAGTGATGGAATAAGGGGTCCATTCAAAATTTCAAACTACATGCATGTTGGGTAGCTTAAATGGTGAAAATTAAAGAAAAATAATTTCTCCGTCAAGTGTAAAAATGCATGAAAAGGTTGAATGAGTACTCTTCATTGCAGAACTCAAGTGACAATTATAGATATTAATGGTAGAAACAGATTTAAAACGCAGACATACGTACACTTGCCCAGTGCCAGTGTCAACGAGATGGTTTTGCCAGATAGGCAGTTGGTGAAAAAATTTTCTGATCAAAATAATTGGATAGTATTTTAGGACTAATGTCACCAGTAGCAATCTGCTGAAAAGGGGCTTGGTTGTACTGTCACGTGAGAAATGGTATAACAAAAATGGAAGCTTGGCTAGGGGGTACCAAGATAGATGAACTAAGGAGATGATGCTAATGTACAAAATTTAATAATAGATCCTATGGAATAAGACAGATGAAAAACCATAGATAGGATAAAACAGAATGAGTTAAATTAAGGGTGCCAATTCATTGGTAGCTCAGTGGTGAGGCACCTCCCTTCCATAGAAACAACCAGGGATCAATCCTTGGCTGTAGCGCTGATGGTAAGGGAGTTGGGTGTGTGTTTGTGGGGTGTCATTATTTACCAAAGAAAAATTAACTAATATATTAATTATTGTTGGTAGTAAGAGATAAGGTTTACAAGGATAAATCTGTATGAATCTGTAATGATAGTGAGATGTAACCCAACCCTAAAGTCCTTTAGGAATCCCAACCTAGTTTCAGTTCAGCAAGTATCAACCTTAGAAAGTGTTTGCGCAAAGACTGCAATAGCATAATTTAGTGGAAGGATTGAATGAAGCATCAAACTGGGTAGTATGTAACATTGATATAAACAGCTTGGATTCGACCTCGTTTAGTCCTTCAATTTCCAGCACAAAGTCTCCACAATAGAAAGAGAATAAACAGCAAGTTGATAGAATCTCTCCAAAAAAAAAAAAAAATAGTCCCAATACTATTATCAGAAAAAACAGCCAACAATGACTGTACACAAGCAGCCTACTGGCCTTCCTTAACAAAACTAGCACATGCCACCTTCCTAACTCCTCTTAGTCTCTTATTTGATATCAAATAGACTTCCAGAACCTCCCAAAACAATATTCTAATACCATTCATATGCCAAGATTTTGCAAACGCAAGATGAGAGTTTTGTGCTAGAGTGGAATGAACTTCTCATCATGAGAGTCCCCTATTTATAATCCTTTTATTTTCTATATATGAAGTCTAATCAAACTAAATTATAGCTTTGATTGGTGCCAAATTGCATCTCAATGAAATAAAAAAACAGAAACGACTACTTTTCAGTGCAAGGATTTCAGAACATAATATGGTGCAGAGCTTAGGGCTACTTGATTATAGATAGTTGAATAGCTGAGTTGAGTTCCGGCAGCAATGAATTTTCTTTAGCAATTCCATCATGCACTTCATCATCCACACTAACAGTGACAGGTGTTGAGAGTCAGCAACTCAGCATTCAGAACTGAGTCAATAAAACATCCATGTTAGTGCAAAAACAGTTATATAGCTTAATCAATCCAATGTCTGAAATTCGAAAACTGCCTTGGAAGTCATTGAGCAACTCACGTGAGTCATTAGGGTACTTGGCCAGACTTGTGCATGCAGTTTTAGAATAATGAATCGAGCTCTTGGGACATGTTTGGAACTAGGTTTATGGCTTCTGCCCATACGATATTGTATTTATACCTATGATGCTCATATACGGCTTTGATAGAACTGGGATACACCATGGTTATGGTGAGGACATGGATTTTTTAAACATAAAAATACTACAAATCTGTTGCCTATTTTGAACTATACGGGTGTCATAGTTTCATAGGAATTAGATGGTTCAAGAAATTATGAGGGAAGAGCAAAAATTGGCTTAAAGAGAAGATTGAGGAAAAACGTGTTCCAGCAGAAGTTCATATATGTGATTGCGGTTGAAACTGAAATGTCAGCTGATTCTTCTTGAGGTGAAAATGTGCTCTGATTCCAGACTTAAACTAACCAGTGCTACAAAGGCCTCCAGTGTAAAGATCATCTGAATGCTGTTGATTTGAAAACATAATCCCGCAACAGTTAATCAAAATTTCAAATTCGAAACAAAAGCAGGCGAGGATGATGTTAATGATAGAAGGCAAACATACTTTAAGCTTGAATCATAAAATTAAACTTATTGATATTACATACATGAAGATTGAAGCATCTATGAGATATTGCATAGCGTAAATACATGTGCTTTAGCAGAAGCAAAGAACTACTGCACTAACTTATTAAGAAGACAGATTGAGTGGCGTGGATCATTCATCATAGATGGAGTAGTTTTCATGGTAGTACAACTCCTTGCCACCTTCTCTGTAGGAGTCATCGCCCTGCGCATTGTGTGTCTCAGTTAGAAAATCGTATCTTAGAAAATTTAGAAGGAAAGGAAGGGGAAAAAGATTTGTTTTAAAGGGAAAATATAAAAATAAACTAACACAATCTGAGCAAATTGTATATTTACTGGATCCGTATTAAACTATTTAATCCGTTGTTCCCCATAACATTTCTATGATGTTCAACAAATCTCTCTTATAATCTGATGAAACTGTGAATTATCATTGTACTGATACCATATATGAAGGGTTTTTTTTTTTTTTTTAATTTGGTTCATCTTGTTTTGTACTTTAAATAATGTTTGATAAAAAATTATAATTTTGTTTCAATGTTCTGTTTTTATGAATTAATTTCTGCTAAATTATTTCTAGACTGAAAATAGAAGCACTAAAAGAAACAGCATCTGTAACTCTAGCGAAGGAAAAAAAAAGTGTAAAACATATAAAAACTGACCAAAAGAACACCAGTTGTGCACCAAGAACAATTAAAGTTTGCTGAATGCATATTATAAATACTAATTAAAAGTGTGCTCAGAAAGAATCAAAGAAATATAAATGAAATCATCCACAAAACCACTGCAAACTAGAATATCGGTTGTCCCCATAACCATCACCAATTTCTGGCAGTTATATTTATCTCATTTCACAAGGTGAAGACCTTTGAAAAAGACATCCAACACAGACATTTGATGCAGTAGAAATTTCAAGTATTGATCTAATGAGCTGGATAGGCAGGTTGAACACATTTTAACTTTCATTCATAATTTCTCCCCAATTGGTAGCTTTAGTGAGTAAAGAACAAGAAACAGTTATAAGGGGACTCAGCTTTCTGGAAAGAGTTAACCAACCGTAGCTTGCTTGTCTAATGGCGCCAAATGCTCTTCAAATTTGAACTTATAGTTTCGCAGCATTACTAATATACAAATTATTAAATACTGGAAGTAGACAGACTATCGACCAACCTTTAATATTACAAAATATATTATTGAAGTGTTCATAGATCCCATGTCCATATCTTCCTCCACGGTACAATTGAAGCCTATGAGTGTCATAGATCTTTATAAGGTGCATTCAAAAGGATACCAAATCATGAAGATCTGCAAAACCAAAATTTTAAAAATCGGCCAAGTTTGGGTTGACTCATACCTGGGGGATGAGTTAAGTAAACCCAAGTCAGAGTCCTATGTTTTTGGCCCCAACTCACTTTATTTTCCCTATTTAGGAAAAGCTAAGGTTCTAAAGAGGCATTTTGCATTGAGTACTAATCGAAGGTTACTGCTTGCTTATTACAGTCTTAAATAGTTATAGGGCTTAATTTGACGTGTTCCATCAGTCTTAGGGCTTTTGGCGTATGGGTTAGGTCCATAACATTTTATATCAGAGATAGGCATAGAGGAACCACAAAGTGAGCGATTTGAGACAGAGATAGGCTCCTTGGCTGCAAGCCAAGATAGGATGTTCAAAGAAATGATGGAGATGTTCACCACGATGAATACCAAGTTGGATCACTTGTCGGCTAGCTAGACCTTGAAACATGGAGAAAGCTCTCACAACCAACACAAAAACAGTGGAGGACAACTTGGTATGTATCAACCCAGGCTTGTTAAGCTTGATTTCCCTCATTTCAATGGTGGGGAGGATCCAACAAGCTGGATTTGTTGTGCAGATCAATTTTTTGAAATCCATCGAACCCCAGAGGGCGGACGTGTGTCCCTTTGGCGTCCTTCCATTTGGAGGGTGATGCCCAACAGTGGAATCAAATTTTAAAAGAGGAGGGACAGCCCATCACTTGGGACATGTTTGAGGGCTTAATGTCAGGTTTGGACCTACTCAGTATGAGGATTTCTTTGGAGATCTCACAAAACTCAAGCAAATTGGGACAGTCAAGGAGTACCAATGTCAATTTGAAAGGTTGCTCTCTCATGCGGGGAGGTTGATGCCGGCACAACAAGTAGGTTGCTTTATCAGCGGCCTTCAAGAAAACTTGCGAGTTGACGTCCAATCTTTGAGACCAACCACCTTTTTCGTTGTTGTAGGGTTGGCTTGGTGTGAGAAGGGTCACTCCAGCGTTGGCTCCTTCACCAGGCCACATTACCACTTCGACCATTAAAAGGCTTACTCCTAATGAAATCAAGGAAGGGCGTGACAAAAGCTTATGCTTCAAATGTTTACGAAAAATTTAGGCTTGGTCACAAATGCAAGCAACTCTTTCTACATTGAAGGGTGTTGGCCCTAGGAAGATACGCAGTTGATGATGAAGTAGCTGAAACCCACATGGACACGTATGTGGATGAAGCAATGCTTGAAATCTCACTACACACTATTTCTAGGGCTCATGTCCCACAAACAATGTGTGTCAAGGGAATTATGGGCCAACAAGTGATGACGGTCTTGGAGGACTCTGGTAGCACACACAATTTCTTGAGCAACAAAATAACACAGAAGGTAGGGTTGCTTCCAAGTAATGGGGACCTTTTGAAATGGCGGCGGCTAATGGAGAAAAATTAGCCAGTTCTGGGTGGTGGAAACGGGTGTGCATGTTGTTACAAGGAGTCCCTAATCCCTATCATTATAGATCTCTACCTTCTTGCATTAGAAGGTTGTGATGCTATCCTTGGGGTCCAATGGTTTCGAACTCTTGGACTAATAATATGGGACTTTTCAAAGCTTTAGATGAAATTTCAAAGTGAAGGAAAGGAAGTGGCATTACAAGGGATGTCTACTCCTAAAAATAAAATTGTGGATGTTGAGAACATCACCCATGAGGTGAGGATAAAAAAAAGGTGTTTTATTGCATTTATACTCTCTCTCCATTTGGGACCCGCCCAGCACATCGACATCAAACTGTGGCCCCTTTTGACGTCACGTCTGGATGTGTTTGACGAGCCTAAGGATCTGCTCCCCCTAGGTCACATGACTCTAGGATTCCATTGGTTCCTTCCTGGTAGTGGGCCCGTATGTGTAGGCCATATATATATATATATATATATATATATATATCCGCACTTCCAAAAGAGTCAAAACGAACGTATAGTGTTTGACATGCTATCCAAGGGCATGATTCGCCCAAGTAATAGTCCTCATTCATCACCAGTCCTACTTGTCACAAAACATGATGCATCATGGAGGCTGTGTATTGACTATAGGGCCTTAAATCAAATTCATCACCAAGGATAAGTTCCCTATCCCTGTGTGATCGATAAATTACTTGATGAACTACTTGGAGCACATACATGAATTCAGGATCTGTTTTTGAGATTTAGGCTTGAAAATCTTGAGGAATCAAAGGAAGGCTTTGGAGCTTTTCACTAGAAGTATGTTTTTCGTTAATGGATGTTTTAATCGTTAACAAACATGAATTATATGTTAGATTCGAGTCTAAACTTATGAGTCACGAGCATTACATAAGTGACTCAGCGCTCAACAAGGCTAATCATCTCTATATTTAGATAAGATTCCACTTAAATAGCTAGCATATGCACTTGTTTTTCATTATTTTTTACTTTTATAGATTTTTTTTAGAACTTTCGAGACCTTTTAGGACCAGCATGGACAACACAGACTTGCATGAATAGCACCGACTTCTCTCGGCCCTTATTGATGCAGAGACCAGCCCAATGATACAGAGAGGTGAAACTAACCTACATGCCGGGGATACATGCCTCGGGATCGATCCCGGGGAGCTTGATGAGGTGAGACGCCTCTTGCCAATCTTCTATGAGGCACATCTCTACATATGAAACAAAATTTTGTAAGGGGTGTTGGGTGCATGTTCTTTTTCCTTTCCAAAGAGCAATATGAAAATAAAGGGGTAGCATGGATTCTATAGGAACTATTGATTCTGAAGATTGTGGACTATTGTTGGCCCAAGCTTGTTCTTGGCTTATTGCAGATGTATTTTCTTTTAGGATACACATTATCTGCTCTTCTTCCCACCTGCATGATTGGCGTGGAGGAATTTCTAGACCAACAATGGGTTAGGGAACAAACTCTTTGGATGAGGAATCTTAAACACTTTTCCCAGTGGAGAAAAATATAGGATTTTGATGCCGAGCGGGGTACCAAGTGCGGGGCGGGTAGAGGCGTAGAGACGAGAGATGGATGGTGGGAGGGATATGTCAGACTTTTTTCTGAAAATTGGCCTTACGCTAATCTCCCCATCGCGGGCGAGGAAGAAGAGACAACTTGGGAAAAACCAAAATCACTCGTTAGAAATTTTCATTAATCAATAACTAACTAAGCGAAGGGGCTTTACATCACTTATATAGGAAAATAATAAAACCTAAAACTAATATGGACCATCCAAACACATTGATGGTCAGGACTAAAACATCCAACTACAAATTAAAACATAAAATAGTAAATAAGACTCTAAATAAACTAAGATAAGTGGGCTGGGCCCATTCGCGGGTCGACCTCGAGTTTTATAGATGTCCTCCAGGATTGAAAATCCATCGCATGAATCCTCGATTTTCCAGTTGATCTTTATTCTCTTCACAAGGCTTGGAGGCTTGACTTGACCTTTTCTTCCAACTTAGATGAGGCTTGACACACTTCTTCTTTTGGAGACTGGATTTTGCAATGATGCAAGCTCGAATGAAGTGATGTTTTAATTCTTGAATACCTACCATTTGCACACATTCTCCAGGTAGAATAGGTCGGTCTTCGAGAACAAAGTCAATATGAGGAACTTCGATGATGTGATCTTCTTTGACAATCTCCTGATCAATGGTCTTTTCATTTGATGGTTTAATTTGATTTTCTAGAGGTGGACTAGAAATGAGGTCCATCATATGATCAAACTCCTCATTGATTTCTTCACTATTTGCCTCTTCCTTTTTCACTTGCAATGGCTGATCAACTCTCTCAAATCCTCTAGTTTCTGGTTCTTGTATTTCCATGTCAACTTCAATCTTTTCTTTAGAAGATGGAACGACTTCCCCTTTTACTTGATCCTTTACCTCAATATCAACCCTGGCATTTTCTACAACATGAGCTTCTGTGGTTTGTAGAGATTTTCCTTCTTGCATCTTAGCTTTTCGAAGGCGATAGCGTTTTATTAAGCGCTCAACACGGATAGCTTCCCAAAATGCTTCATACATATCTTTGCATTCCTTTTTCGTATTATTCCATAAACTTGGTCTCAAACTTCTGGTAAAGATAGTGACATAATGTTCATCATCTTCATCTAATGCACATTGTGC
This sequence comes from Umbellularia californica, assembly GCA_028538565.1. Classification (NCBI taxonomy): domain Eukaryota; kingdom Viridiplantae; phylum Streptophyta; class Magnoliopsida; order Laurales; family Lauraceae; genus Umbellularia; species Umbellularia californica. The sequence goes on along the minus strand of JAPQWN010000003.1, from coordinate 92,927,589 downwards.
TTGTAGGCTTGAAAATTCATCAGAATATTCATCAACTGTCAGCTTTCCTTGACTCAAATTAAGAAATTGATCAAAGTAGGCTTTATTGTCAGAATACCATTGTCCATATTTACATGCATAGATAATTTTTTGGATATCATTGTAGATTTTCAATAGCAGACTTTCTTCTGATTCCATATTTATGTGATGCAAGATAAGTCAATTCAAAAACAAATTTAGATTGACCAAATGTGTAGATCTTACTGATTGAAGTTTGTAGGTGAAGACAGATCGACGATCGAAGTCCAGATGGAAAAGATATCCCAGATTGAAGATCAACAGTTGAGATTGAACCTACTGATGTTAGCCAAATGTGCTCCCTGACTGGGCTTGTTGCAATGGGTCGGAACTTTTTTTTTTTAAGCTGTTGTTGACTGTAGTTTTGGATTTGGGCCAAACTCAAACTCAGGCCCAACTGGGCTTGTGCTGCTAACGGGTCGAATTCACCTGAACTAAAGCCCACTGTTGGGCTCAACACGTGCTACTAGTTGTAGCCATGCAGGATCTTTTGCATTGAAGACCGATGCCCTGGAGAAAGGTAAAGAGGTCTCGACCCTTTCTTCTTCATTTCTGTACCTGGACGAGGAGATGGTGATTAGAGCAAGACGCTGCTGCTTCCTCTCCGGCGATGAAGACAGCGGTGGCCAGTGTTAGCGATGGGGACGAACGAAGGCTGCGGATTTGGGCTTTTTTTGTGTGGTTTGGGGTTTGGGAAAAAGTATGGATTTGGGGTGTTGATGCTTAGGGATTTGGGGTGTGGATTTGGAAAAAAAGTATGGATTTGTAGTGTTGATGCTCAGGGATTTGGGGTAGGGATTTGGAATTGACAGGGGTTGGACGGGCTTTCTCTGATAGCAGGGATTGGGTTGAATGGGGAGATGTAATCAACCAAAGGGAACTGGATGAATACCTTGAAGATGATAGAGTACAGGATCTGTGGATCTGAGACTTGTGATGGTGATGGGTTGTTGAATCTCGAATCTGGGTGGATCGATCTTCGGCTCTGATACCAATTGATGCAGAGCGGGGTACCAGGTGTGGGGCGGGTAGAGGCAGAGAGACGAGAGATGGATGGTGGAAGGGATATGTCAGACTTTCGTCTGAAAATTAGCCTCACGCCAAACTTCCCATCACGGGCGAGGAAGAAGAGAAAACTTGGAAAAACCCAAAATCACTAGTAAGAAATTTTCATTAATCAATAACTAACTAAGCCAAGAAGCTTTACATCACTTATATAGGAAAATAATAAAACCTAAAACTAATCTGGACCATCCAAACACATTGATGGTCAGGATTAAAACATCCAACTAAATACAACTTAAAACATAAAAGAGTAAATAAGACTCTAAATAAACTAAGATAAGTGGGCTGGGCCCATTCGCGGGTCGACCCATGGGGCCCATGGGTTTGTCCTGTATCAGATTTCCTCACACAAATGTGGCATCTCTTAACACAATTTTTTTTTCTTTGATGTTGGGAAATAACAATATAGCCTTTTTGGGAGTGGAAGTAGCATTAAAAGACCACTTAAGGGATTGAGGACCCAATTTTTTGTTTTGTTTGGACTTGATATGCGAACAAAGCAAACACAACCAAAAACTTTTGTCATGATAAGAAAAAGAAATTTCTTTTTCTTTGATCGAGTTTTCCTTGCTTCTAGCCAAAAAAAAAAAAAAAGAAAGGCAAGATTCTTTGATTTTAAAATTTTAAGGGGGCAAATGCCATTTAGAACAAATGTAAGCATTTGTTGATCAAATAAGCAGCTGCAGGACTGCTGCGTCTTAGACTTTGGCATTGTGATGAGAATAGACCAGGTTACTTCTAGTAAATTTCGGTACTTTCATTTAGAAACACTGTTTTCCCATGAAGTATACAAGTAAGAGGTCTTATATTTTATACCATTTTGATTAAAAAATTTCTAAAGATTGTAGTATTAGTATTATTCTGAATTCTCTGTCTGAAATCTGATTTTGGATTCAAACTGTTTGGACCATTTTACAGATATCTGTAACAACTTGAGGTACTTCATCTCTTCCTTACATAAGATAAATCCAGGTTATCCTAGAGTGATCATCGATAAAAGATACAAGGCATTTAAACCCAAAGACAAATAGTTAAAGGGATAAATAGATCTGAATAATAAATTTCAAACGGCTTAGAACTTTTACTTAAAACTATAATGGTAACTCACTTTCTGCAATATTTAGAAATTCACACCGCTCACACTGGAATTTCAAATAAAACTAGGAATCTTACTTGGATAGTAATTTGAAATTTTTTGCAGACATATGAACTAACCAGGTATGTCAAATATACATCTGGTTATAAACTTATAATGATTAACTTCAGAATAAAAAGTAAAAGCACTTCCCATGTCCAATATGTGCAGTCCCTTCTCTTATAATGATTACCCACAATGAGTGCACTTGAGCTTGTGTTTTTCCTCATTGGTCAATGTCCTAAAGTTTCCTTTTGTTGTTTCTAGTTTTGAAGCCAGTCATTACTGATCCAGAAACTTGTCCCAGAATGATGGTTCCAGGCTGGCTTCTCTATGTAATTATGCACAATCTTGAAATCAGGAAGCGAGTCCTTTAAATAATTCCAGCTCAAACTGAAGGCCTGCCAAGAGCTCAAAACACTCTCCATCACTGAATTTGTTTCCTTATTTCTTCTATAGTACAAGGAAGGGGTTGATAATGATCCAACTCTTTTCATTTCTAATTAAGAGAGTTGTAGTACTGTTGTTCTATGAAGAAGTTTCCTTGTGAAAAGGCGGATTTTCTCTCTCTAATTGGTAAATCGGTGCTAAAGCAGACTTCTGAGTATATTTTGACAATTGGTATCCCATCTTTCTTTATGGGCCACAAGGAATAAATTAACAACCCATTATTAATGCTTGGCTTTATGGTATTAATAAGCCCGGAAATTAGAGAGATATTCTCATATTCTCACTTGTCACTATGTCGGGTCATCTTCTGGAGGTTCTTTAACTTCTCCATTATGTTTTTAAACTTCTTATTTTAATAAATATTTGGGAAGATAGCAAGTAATTCCTTCCATTGAGTAACACTGCAGTAATTTTTTATTTTTTTTATCGGTAACAGAACTTTCATTAAAAGGACAGAAGGAAAACAAGGATCGGCAAAAAAAAAAGGTACAAGAGAGATGTACCCACTCCAATTACAAAACAATTCCCTCCCATGGAGACAACCTATCAACCCCCTGCTTGGCTAAAGCATCTGCCATGGAGTTGGCCGATTTTAGCTCATGACTAAAAACAACATCCAAGGTAGAAGATAAGCCACAAATTTCATTAAAGTGAAATTGGAATATCCAAGGGAAAGTCTTCCGATTTGACACCCAAGCAATGGCATTAGAAGAGTCGCTCTCCACTATAAGAACACCATAGAATAATCTTGAAAAACACCGCAGGGCTTCTAAAATAGCTAACACTTCTGCTTGATTAGAATTGCATACCCCCATATGCTTAGAAAACATAAATAAAACCACACCACTGCTGTTACGGAGCACACCACCAATACCAGCTGGACCCGGCTTTCCTCTCGCCGCTCCATCAACATTAAATTTAAGCACACCATGAGGGGGAGGATACCAAGAAACAGTTCTCCTTACCTTAGTAGATCCAGATCCCATACAAGCTTCCCAACTATATAGAATATCATTAAGATTAAAATTGGAGAACTCCTTTCTAACCAAAGCTCAATTTGCAAACGTTAAGGTAACCCTATCGATCAACTCTGTTGAAGAAGAGGAAGAACCCTTGAAAATCCTAATTCATACCTCTCAATGAAGAAAAGACTCTGAACAATCCAATATTGTATCCACAGAAATGATCCGTGGATAGGTCCTCCTGAAAACCTGATTCCCTCAAAATACAATTATCTGACGACTGAAAAAAAATTCTGCAGACTTTGCCATAGAATCTATCAGATGCAGCAAGCCTTTCCCATCTCTGTTGAACCAGTATAAGAAGTCACTACTAATCAGTTAGAAAGCCTGGCTGGGCTTGTCAAACCCCACAGGAAATTTTTTGGTCCTGACTAGCCCATCAGAGGGCCTGGTTGGGCCTAGCACCATTACTGGCCAGGCCCAACGACTCTGCCAGCCTGGTCGCAACAGCAGCACGGCCAGTCACAGCCGCATCCTGGCTGGCTAGGCAAACTCTTAGTGAGGGCACTGACGACTCTGGTTGATGGCCCTCTCTACCTAGATAGATTAGAAGCACACTATAAGGAGAGAATGAATAGTGCACAGATCTCACATTGAGCAGAATCTCCTGATCTGATACCAACTTGAATATGAGGGAGAAGGAAGAATGCAGGGGTGGACTACCACTCTATTTATAATAGCTTCTTTCATTACAAAATACAATGAAAAGACCAATTAAAATCCTCTGGATAGTATTGCAATCAATCAACAACCGCACAAGATAATTGCAAGATAACTGTCTATATGGTGAACCTCCATGCTATTTCAAACAGCAGATGTTCTTATGGTGCTCATCAAAGAAGCATAGACATGGGACACAGACACGCTGACACGGCATTTCTCAAAAAAGTAGGATACGGACACGTTGGTGACACGTTAATATTTAATACTAATAATAATAATATATCTAATCATATACTAAAAGATAATATCATTTTAACTTTGCAATCAATTTAGCAATCAAATAAATAAAAATTCAAATACTGGTGTACCACTGTACCAACAAACAAACACATCAAATTTAAGTACCAGTGTACCACTCGACTCAGGTCCTCTTGAAGCCATTCATCGCTATAATACCTTTCACAAAAGAAAGAAGAATTTCAAATTTACTTGATAATAAAAAAAAAAATGTGTATTATGATGTAAGAATAAAAAGAAAGTAATACTTTTCTTCCAACTAAAAGAGATTTTTTTACAAATGGCCCCCTTCTCTTTTCTTTATTATAATTTTAATACTTTTCTCCAACTAAAACAGCCCGCGTGTCCCCAGCGTGTCCAAGAAATAATATATAAAAAATAAGAAAGACACCATTTTTGGCGTGTCGGACACTAACACGCCGGCCCCGAAGAGGTGTCCGTGCTTCCTAGGTGCTCATCTTTACCACATATCATCAAACGGATTGAAAATATAATGGGTGTGTCCATGGCTTGAGAACCCTCTCGAATACCATTCATTGTCTTTGCCAAAAATGAGAGAGACTCTCCAATAGTACCAAATAATTTTCTTAAGCACGGGATAGGGTATTTCAGATGATTTTAAATTCTAACATATAGACCCTCCTTTTCACTTCATCAACCACAAGCTAGACAGTTTCAAGTGAATTACTAGTATACCCTTCTTTTTGCACAGTTGGTTGGCAACTTTGCATCTCACCCAACTACCAAGGATCGATCCTTAGGTATACCACTCTTCCCACGTGAGTGGGCTTCATCTTCCCATGTGTGTGGGCTCTCTTGGGTCCCAGCGCCCTTGGCTATGGTACCACAAAATTAAAATAATAATAATAATAAATAAACGTAGAGTAAGGCCCTCATGGTTGCAATTTTTTAACCAGTAAATGGAGTCTAGATTTTTGCATTAAATGTTTGAATAGGTGTCCAATTGGATTTAGTACAATTCAAAAGAGAAAATGGAAGTGTTTGTTGGGGTTGAGTATGAAGGAGAGGGATTGATCATGAGGTAGACCACGAGGGCCCCACAGGAGAACTGCATAAGTATGACAGAGTTGTTGTTCATTCTCTTCTTTAGGATCTCAGCAATGGCTCTGTTTGTAGTTCACAATCTTTTAGTTCTAACTTCTAACGCATACACAGTAAATATAGCATGAAAGAAAATGGCAAGCAGATAGAGAAGCATGTATGATATAGACATGGTTCTCTACTCACATATTGGGGACCAGGATACCCTTCTTCTTGATAAGCTTCATAGTAGCCAGGCTCTTGAAACCATGATGTCTCACTATATTCACTGTGGCCATATTGGGGCTGTGCATTGCTGTGTCTTTCATAAAGAGAAACCTGTTGAACACAGTAAGTCAAGCACAAAGAGGAGTTTCTTAGGTAGATATACTTCCAAATCATCTTGCAAATTAGGAAATGCCCATAATAAGAGGGGTGATTTTCTCCAATGAGACAATCCCCCACAGAAGGCAGGGTTTTCGGTGAGTGCCTTTAGTTTTTTGGGTCCGCTTTTGTGGATGGTGGGGATTGGAAGTTCCACACCGTCCACTTGTAAGACGTCCCACAGGTGAAAATTTCTCTAATAAGAGATCATGAATTTTAATATGATATAAGTAGGTGTGGTTTTTAGGATGTGGGAGATATGGAGGAGCTATCCCCTATGATGCATCTTTTGTCCTTTTCCCATTTTTTTCCCTCAAAGAAATTAATTGTTTCTACTCTCTAGTGATCCTCTTTTCAACTAAGGTGTGACAAGAAGGTCTCTTTTGCCAGAGCCTAAGTGCATCTCTTGGTTCTCCAATAAACATGGAAGAATAAAGACTCGGTTAAAGAAGCAGCATGGGGATTATCCAGTAAACATGATCATCTACTTAACATGGGATTCGAGCATTGTTGATTACTTACATATTCAGTCTGGATATGAATTTCCTCCTCATAGTCTTGGTAGAAGGTTGGTTTTGGAGTCCACAGTGGCTCCTGATACTCAACAAGCATGTGATGGGGCTGCACATGGCTGTGCTTTTCATACCCATAAATTGAGTTTCCATAACTATGGCTATCATTGTTGCCTTCACCATATGGATACGAAAAACCAAAAATATAATCAGCAGTCCCATTCCACTGATTTCCATTGCTTGGTTTATCTGCATCATGTGGGTTGCAGCTATCTCCCTCACCTCTAGCTAGAGGAAGCCAACCACCAAAAAGATCTTCATAACCGTAACCATGCTCAGGTTGAGGTTCCTCCATCCCATACTCATAACCATTCCTCTCTTCTTCCCCATGATATGGAACCATGGCATTTTCATAATCCCCACCACCATATCCATTGCCATAACCATTTCCATGAGAGAATATATCCTCCATCCCATACTCATAACCATTCCTCTCTTCTTCCCTGTGATATGGAACCATGGCCTTTTCATAATCCCCACCACCATATCCATTGCCATTACCATTTCCATGAGAGAATATATCCTCCATCCCATACTCATAACCATTCCTCTCTTCTTCCCTGTGATATGGAACCATGGCGTTTTCATAATCCCCACCACCATATCCATTGCCACAACCATTTCCATAAGAGAATATATCTAGCCCCCAAAAGTCACAACCATAGCTAGGAACAGGATTGCTTGCCCAATTACCATTGCCATCAGAAGAAGGCTTCTCTTCCACATGTGAATTTGCCCACCCATTTCCACTTTGAGGCTTCTTGCCATCAATTTGAACCAGCTCCTGCCCATTTTGAGCCTTCTCTTCCATATCTGGCTGCATCAATCCACTGCTATCTCGAGGCTTCTCAAGATCAACCTTAACCGGTTCTTGCCCGTAAGGCGCGATTACTGACCCATATGAGAATTCTTCCAAATTCCTCGAATCCGGGTCTGAAGAAGAGCGCGGATGGCAAATCGCATCCGACGGCCGCAGCGGCTCGCCGTAGGTGAGTGCGATATCGAATCCACCATCATAAGGAGTGGGATCATACTCTGGGAATTCAATGTCATTCAACTCAGAAGGAGAATCCACCACTGCTTCAACAACTTTAGAAATCTGCCTCTCCACCTCCGGCGCCGCACAACGACTGACCCATTTGCCAGAATCCGATTTCGACGACGCCCGCCGGATAATTTTCTTAGCTAATTTCATGGCGGGTAGTGGAAAGTAGGAGGAGGCAGATGATGCTAGTTACTAGTTAGTTGGAATCATTAAAGAAGAGAGAATTTGAAGCCACAGGATCTCTCCTCACATCATTTCCTTTAAACTGACTCAACCTTCTTATTATGGGTAGATAGATGGCATAGAATATACTGACACAACACACTATAACGGAAACTGTGACAGTAATCATGCAGTGGGCAATCTGTAGTCAGTGGCAGTGAAAGACCCACTTCCTTTAAACTGACTCAACCTTCTTATTATGGGTAGTTAGATGGCATAGAATATACTCACACAACACGTTATAACGGAAAATGTGACAGTAATCATGCAGTGGGCAATCTGTAGTCAGTGGCAGTGAAAGACCCACTTCAGTAACAATCCACCCTCGCTCTTGAGCGACCATAATTGTGGTCGAGCCCTCGCCCTTCGGGGTATTCGAGTCACGGTACACGCGTTTTGCGAGTGCTCCCTCACAATAAAACTATTGTGGTAGCTCAATGGGGTGGGGGGTAAGATCCTAGAAGAGCCTAACTTCACATGGGCCATTGAGGGCCACAACCATAGCACCATTGGCGCTGAGGACCACTGGAGCGGATCACATGGACCTAAACGACGGAAAGTATGCCTTTTTTCTCCACTTACATACTCATGCGAGGGGCAAAGAGATAGGAAAAGATAAGAGATACGTACGCAAGAATCGCGGTTATCTTCAGTTTTCTTACGGGCATTTCGTCGAACAGTAAGCGGGCGAGTGGAATATCCCTCGTTTAACAGTGCAAGCTATTTTTTGCCTTTTATCTTTCCGGCATCATTGCATTATTGGACTTTGAGGAGTAGATAACTGTATGGGATCTTGGAGCACTGAGTGGTGGGTCCCAGTGGGGTCCAATCTGTTGGTTATTTTGTCCTACTATCTGGTGGGCCCGGGATTATTAGGAAAATTCCCTCCAACCAATAATTAATACACCAAAGATTGGTAGAAAATGCATCATGTGTGCATCATGTGTGCATGATTTTCCGCGGAAAGAAAGCATGGAAATGCTTTTTCGCCTTGACCTTTTCACGCCCTCGCTGAAAACCAGTTCCTATGGAGAATGGGTGGGTTTCAAGCTCGGATTTATCCAAAAATCAGAAAAGATTATTCACGTTGAGAGAGAAAGTGTTTGATTTTCCATATAATCTCTTTTTCGCTTGTTTGGTGGGTTTCAAGCTCGGATTTACCCGAAAATCAGAAAAGATTCTTCACGTTGAGAGGAAAAGTGTTTTGATTTTCCATATAATCTCTCTTTCACTTGTTTGGCGTATTTGGAAGTAAAAACTAGACTGATAATACTAAATAGAGAGAATTTCAAATTGCTGAACATAAAATCCAAAAAAGATTCTTCACATTGGGAGGAAAAGTGTTTTGATTTTCCGTATAATCACTTTTTCGCTTGTTCGGGATATTCGAAAGTAAAAACTATACAAATAATACTAGATATAGAGAATTTCAAATCTCTATATCAAGACTCAAGAGTAGGAAAGCAGAATTCCTATCTCATTGAAAATTGAACTATGCAAAGGTTGAATCCTCGACCCTAACTTATATAATATTCAGGTTGAAAATCTAGGAAGGCAGAATTCCTCTCTCATTGGAAATTGAACTCTACAAAGGTCGAATCCTCGACCGTAACTTATATAATAATCAGGTTGAAAATCTCAATCCAAACTCTTCATTAATAGGTCAACTACAATAATTTAAACCTCAAACAAATTAATCCACAAATCAATTGAATAGTGAAAACGAAAACTCTAGGATAGGGATGAAAAGGAAATAATAAAAAAAGATGATACCAATGAAAAGAAACACACTGATCAAAGAAGCATGGGTTCACACCACCATAGAAGATGTAACATGTACACTTTAGCCACGTGAACTGAGAGTGACATGTACTCATCTAGTGACATGGACCCCACCCCAAGTTATCTAAGCCCATCAATTCCAATCTAGAAGATGACACTGTTTTTTTGTATTGGACAAATTTTATAATACTGATCTAAGAAATTTATGTTATACTATGGATCTGAAGCTTGCATTCTACTTAAAAGGCCTGATTGAGTTAGGAGTAGATATAAAAAAAAAACCTTGCATTTTACACATGTTGATAAGTAGTTGGGCCCTGGTTCTGGTCCTGTGCTCTATTCAGGTCCAACGACCAAATGCAAGTAGTGTGGGTTAGGCCTGTTGGGCTGGGTTTGGGTGCTAATCATACAATCCCATGCCATGATTTAAACACTAAGCTAAACAAAAATAAAGATTGTAAATATACAGCAGTTAACAGGTGCGCAACCGGCTGTGGGGCCCACTGTTGGTCCATCCAAATGGACCGAAAACCAGGAACCCCTAAAAATTACACCAGTTCGATGTGTTTAACACCCATATGAGTGGTTGGGCCCAGAGATCGACTGTGCACCGATCCAATGGCCTGTGAAGGTGTTAAACTTGTGGGCCCGAATAAACTTGTGGTAGGTAGATAAGTCCCAGCTAGATCTTGAAATCTCCCTCGGTCCCATCCCAGGTGGGGCTTGAGGTGGGCCTCACAGCCCAGCACGCATGTAGCTCCAAGCACGCGTCGCACACTGGATGACTACTCTATAAATATAATGCCATACTGTATTATATTTCTATTACCTTACTAATCAATTTCCGGGAGGAAACAATTGAGACCAATGTGTTTGTATGTGTTGGGGCCAGTGACTGGCCTAAACCTGTTGATGAATCAATCTGAAGGAATACTTTTCTAGGCCTTTTGGCTAAGATCAAGTGTAGTATCTGTTTTTATCAGTTTAATATATGATACGTGGCCCATTGGGCCACATGATATTAAATTAATTTTTTTTCTGGGGGTGGGCCCACCACAGTAGCTTGCTTCTGGGGCCTCAAGCGTCACCTATGTATTGCACTACAATATGGGCTTGGCGAACTCCTACCAATCCTATGTTAAAACTTATGTTTTTGTCATCAATCTTCTCATTTCACCTTTTGCCCTGGCTAATTGTATTATGTTTAAGTGCCTCAAATGGGCCATTGATGTGGTGGGACTGAGCTTGATTCTTTGGACCAATTTTTAACCAAATGAGAAGTGCTACACTGCAGTTTGTTTTGGATGAGAAGGACAGGCATACTACTTGTTGATTGGGAAGAGTCACAAAATAAAAATTGAAATGGGTCGTATTTCAATAACTGATGGACACTGCTTCTTGAATTTGGATATTTGACAGAGGGATTCTTGACTTTCTTATATGCACCCTATCAAGTGACTTCCCATTCATTTGGTGGATCGCACAAGCATGAGAATTCTTGGATCATACATCTTCATGTAGCCTTAAGCTAGCTCCAATGTGTCTAAGGCCCCCACCCTGTCTATAACTACTTACGACATTGTTTTATGAATATGTATATCAAGTTTCCTATGGTATAGTAGGTAAAATATGTTTTCCAAAGCTTTTAAGGGGTCATTTGCCTATTTTGCATGGGATAGGAAAATGAATTTTACATATATAAATGTAATCTATGCAAATGTTATACATGTAAAATACATTATTAATTTCTATCAAACCCACCATTTTTACATGAGCAAATGAGTATGTCTATTGGTTTGAGAACTGATATGAAGTACAGGACATTTTCCACAAATTCCTCAAAATCCATGAAGGTCTAAGAGATGAAACCAAATGTCTTGTTGCTTACCATTAATATTAAAATATTAAAAGGTTCATAATATGAATTGAGGGCCCACAAAAGTGCAGAAATTTATATTTCTAATTAGGTTGAAACTTTTTTATAAATCACTAAAAATCTATTTAGATTTAAGAGAATCAATTTATGGTCATGGGGTTTATTAGTTTAATAAACAAACTGAATAATCTAGATTACAAATATGGGCCCACATGAATAAAAAATAATTAAAAGTGATTGATGGGGCCCATGAGCCACACTTGTATAGGTGTGAAAATTTTGCCGTGGAATGGCCTTATTCACACATGATTTTCATGCATTATGTATAAATGAGCAAAAACAAACACGATGATGTATGACCATTATACATGTGAATCATTTACATATATAAATGACAACAAATAAATAAGTCCTAAGAAGTGAGAGGTTGTGAATATCAAAACGTTAGTAGATGTCTTTGGGTATTTTTAAGTGCAAGTTGAGAACTAGCTGACCCATACCAAATTCTACCGCATTGACCGTGGGTTTCAATGCTAATTAAAATTGTGTTGGCTTTATTTCAAGTAAAAGATTAATAAAATGGTCAAAATTGAAATCAAACTTAGAGAGTCATACTCGAAATTGAGATGAAATTGAACAGTCAAAACTGAAATTGACACCTTCAAAATCAATATGTTTAATATATAATAATTGTAACTGTATATTTCTGTTTTCTTTTTGGTGAAAAAACAGTATATTTCTGTTGTAATATTGTATTTCTATTGACCTTACCAATCAATTTCAATTAGAACCTTGGCATGGATAATCAAAGGAGACCTATGTGCCATTGTGTGGATCGATCGATGACGATGACCGGAAAATATCTACGGATGATAGCCATTCATGAAGATTTGAAACTTGTTGATGAATAAATCTCAACCGTCCAATGGATGGACCGTGAACACTGATTATACAATAGCATGCTAGTTGTGGAATTAACTTCTTACAACGGTCATCGGAGAAGAGAAGGGAATGAAATATGTATGTGTTGGTCGAGTCCCGACTTGATAGAACAGGAAAATAAGAATCAATAAAACCAGATAAAAGAAGCATCGAAAGGCATACGTTTCTCGGCTTTTGGCTAAGATCATGTGTAGTATCTGTTATTATCAGTTTAGCATTGACAGGCATACCTTTCCCGGCCTTTTGGCTTAGATAAGTGTAGTATCTGTTCTTATCAATTTAATATTTGATACGTGGCCCATTGGGTCACATGATATTAAATTAATTTTTTTGGGGGCTTTTGGCGGTAGGTTCCTCGTCATTTGCTTTTATAATCTAAGGTCCACGATATTTTATCGTACCAGCGGCAGTCTTCTCGTAAAAATGATGCACTGAAAAAGACAAAAAAGCCCCTGTACACGTCAGCAAAAGCAGAACTCAGATAGACAAATTTATCTGAGTTTTGGAAAAACTCAGATGAAACTCAGATAAATTTGCCAAATGAGTTTTACCAGAAATTAACATAAGTTTTCAAAAAAACTCAGATAAATTTCCTATTTTTTTTAGTTTGCTGTTAATTTTTTTGCTCGGATAAATTTGTGTTGCTTTTTGTAATGATGTGAAATGAGAATGAAGGGAGGCTAGAGACTTACAGATTTGAATAACCAAAGTCAAAGTGATTTTTTAATCCCTTCATCTGTTATAGTAGTGGTAGCAGGGAACAAGATATTCAATCCAGGTTGTGCCTACATATTTGGGTCGATGGCGCTCAATTCCACACCTCAATGTAACCACAAGATGGTCCAGGAATTTTAAAAGAAAAGAAAACCACTCAAAAGAGCAATCAGTGTATCCCCTCAAAAGTTTATAATGTACGTCACTGTATAAAAAATAATAATCATCTGTCAAGAACCCTACTTCATTTGGCACCCCACTCTCTATCCACCCAAATTAGAAAAAAAAAAAAAAAAAAAAGCCCTCCGTCCTGAACAAGAGTATGCTTCAGCTCTCTGTAGTCAATTTTTTTTTTTTAAACTTGACTCGCATAAGACACCTTTCACTAATAATTCCACAACATTACAAGGGACCTATGATGAACAAGGGCTGGTTCTCGATCAACTCCCAGAGATGCCCAACATAATTTACATGGCCGGTGAGCTAGAAGAGAACAACCTTGACACCAAAGTGATCCTTCCCCTTCTTCAGTTTTGCCAGAAACTCAAATAAATTTGCCTGAGTTCTGCCAGATACTTAGATAAATTTGCCAAAACTCAGATAATTTATTTGAGTTTTGGCAAATTTATCTTAGTTTTTATCCAGTTTATCAGAGATTCTGGAAAATTTATCTGAGCTCGGCGACACCAAAAGTCAGAATACGGAAAACCAGATTCTAATAAAAATCGAAATCCAAAACAAGAACACTTGATGATCATGACCCAATCGAGAAAAGAGAGAGAGGGAAAACAAGCAAAAGAGCAAACTGCTCTCTTTCAAATTAGTTGTAGAAAAATAGATTTGGAAGAGACTTCAAATGAAAGAGTAAGAGAAAGTAAAACTATTATCACCTTTGAAGAAATGAAAGAGAGAATATCGGAAGTCATGGTGGCGACGGAATGTGCTCTTCAACGATACTCCACAACCATGGAAACGAACAAAAAATGGAAAATGAGAGAAGAAGAAGGAAGGAGTTCTCTGGGACAACAGAGAATAAGAGAGAACTTGGCCTAGGAATGAGGGTTGAAAGGGGCAAATTAGTCATGAAAATATATGAAATGACATATTAGGGACCTCTCACCAAAATATCTCCAGTTGTCTGGACTAGAGACATTAGAGAAAAAGTTGTTGTCCTTGATGCCTTAGAAGACCGTGCTCCGGGACAGTTGGCTAATTTACCCTTTTTTTTTTGTAGGGGAGGGCCCACTACAAAAGGTTGCTATTGGAGCCCTCAAGCGTTGCCTGTGTGTTGCACTATAGCATGGGCCTGGCGCACCGCTACCAAAGCTTAGTTGAAACTTTTAACTTGGGCCCTGCACCTATTCTTTTTAATTTGTTGCCTGCCTCTTGTGGGACTGAGCTTTGACTCTTTGGACCTCTTAGTTGAAACTTTTAATTTTGGCCCTGCACCTATTCTTTTTAATTTGTTGCTTGCCTCTTCTGGGACTGAGCTTTGTTATGCTCTACTGGGGTTTGATTGGGAAAAAGATCAAAATGAAAATTGGTGTAAACATTGCTTGATGAAGTTTTATTGTTGACAAAGGCAGGCATAATTAGATTGATGTGGGACATATGTTCTCTTAATAATGAACATGACTAGATGAAAAGACCACTAACCATTAGAGTTACTAACAATTTGAGTGTTTTTATCCGACCAAAAAAAAAAAAAAAAAAGGGAGAGACAATTTGAGTGTTTTATAGTTGGATCTTTTGAGATCCTGATGTGTTTGCTCTGGTTTGAATTTATAAGATTTTAAAGTGCTATCATTCTAATAAAAGAGCTAGAATTGATGAAATAACGACGGAGAAATGATCACTCGAGTAAATTAAATCGTTTAAAAAAAATTAAGAGTCCCTTCAACTTATCCACCTTTTAAAACTCAAGCCTAATTTTGCCTGAACAAAAATGTTTAGTCACCATTACTCTAGTAATTCAAATCTTAAAAAAAGAGGGTTCCCTCTACTTATCCATCTTTTTAAGACTTCTTGTTGCAGCTTTAGGTCAGAGGCTTGAGCCTCACTCTCAAGTCTCAACAGGTGTATTATGTAACCAACAAATCCAACTATTTACACTTGACTGAGCCTGGGTTGTTAGGCCCCGTCCCTAGTTAATCAAGATTAACTCTAATTAATTGGAAATTAAGGCTAATTAATTATGCTTAACTAAGCTAATGATGGTTTATGGCCGAATAGAATTAAATTAGCCAAAAATGAATGATTTAGGCGTAGTGAAGTGATAATCAAGGGTATTGAATGAATTGAATGGATTTTTAGACTTAAACCGAGAGAACAAGGACTTTTTCATAAATATGAATTTCTGCGTATTTTGTCAAATATGGAAACTCGTAATACTAACACGCGTATCTCGACGATTACGTTAACTTTCATAAAAAGTTCGAAGTTGTTCGACGAGAAACGGATCAAATGACCCTTCATTTGACTCGAATTGTAATTGATAAGAAGTAGTGGGCCTAAGTGCAAATTGGGAGCTTATATAAGCTAAGATGAACTCAAATGAGTTCATTCAACTCATTCCAACCCTAGGCCCTTCTTTTTCTTCCTTTTTCTTCTTCTTCCTTCCATTTTCTCTCATCAAGCGTCTAGATGAAGGCTATGCATGTGGATTTTGAAGAGGCTTCATCTTCTTCATCTTCTTCTTGATTTTTTCTTGGAGTTAAAGTTTGAGAGAAGGCTCAAAGCTTCTTTCATAAAGCTTCAAGTAAGTAGTTTGAACTCCTTGTAGAGCCTTCAAGTAATTTGAGTGAGTTGGATTGATTTGTAGCACAAACAACTCATAGAAGTTCTATTTTGAATTGATATTGGTTTAAGTTGAAGAGAGGGCTTCAAGTTGAGAAGTTCCATCTCTAAATCAAGCTATAAAGAGGGTTTCTAGTGAAGTAATCTCAAACTAAGGCAAGTATACGCAATTCTTGTGATTTAGGATGCTAAAATGGAAGTATGAACTTAAAGAATTCAAAACAGAAAATTTGGTTTAGAAATTTTTCGAGCTGCAAGGCTCTGTTCGGTCAGCCGAACAGATGACCGAACAGCTGACCGAATGCCCCTGCTCGGATTTTCCGCAGAAAGTCAACTGCTGGAAAGCTGACCGAGTGCTGACCGAACTTAGCCGAATGAGCCAGTTCGGCCAGTCGAACTGTTGGCCGAAGAGGTGACCTAGTGCCCTTGTGTTTTCACAGGAAAACCGAGCTGACCGAATTTGTTCGGTTAGCCGAACTTAGCAGTTCGGCCGGCCGACCAGGTGATCGAAGGGTGGCCAAACATGCTGACAGGGAATTTTTAGAAAATGTGAGGTTCTGGAAAGCTGATCGAGTGCTGACCGAAATTGTTCGGCTAGCCGAGCTTTGTAGGTCCGCCAGCCGAACAGGTGACCGAATTTATTCGGCTAGCCGAGCTTATAGGTCGGCCAGCAGAATAGGTGACCGAGCTCACAGGAATTTTTTTTATTGAAAAATCTGAATTTTCAGTAAGTGAGCCTATTGAATTGGAGATTCCCTATGGCAATTAAATAGATAGTTTTGAGACTAATTGAGTGAACTCAAAGGTCATAATTGGTTTTGATTCGAGACAAATGTAAGTCTTAAATTGACCGACACGAATGACGAATTGAATAAGAATTGTACCTAAACCTTCATAGGTGTTAGCTAAGGTTATCTGGACATACAAATTACTAATTAAAGTGATGTTCATCGAGAATAACACGTACGTTGGATAACAGGCACTTCACCCATTGTTTGGTTTAGGAATCTGAATTAAATGATTAATTAACTTGATTTCCTGAGTCTGGCACTACATAATAGTTTCCTAAGCTCGTTAATGAGCTAAGTCGAATACGGAATGAATTAATGAATAATGAACAAGTTACTAAATGTAATAATGAATTAATGAACAATCCTACTGCAGTAGATGGAATGGGGTGTTCCGGAGCTCCGTGGTGATGCCGGTGATCTCTGATCAAGACACTGGTAGATCCCACACGGTATAGAGTGAAAGTCACTGAATTGATAAGCCACCTAATAATATTGTACTGAAAAGTCTCTTATTGATAAGTCATGTAATGAAAGCATTTATTGAATGAAAAGTCACGTATTATGGACTGAAAGGTACTGAATTGATAAGCCACCTAATAATATTGGACTGAAAAGTCTCTTATTGATAAGTCATGTAATGAAAACATTTATTGAATGAAAAGTCACATATTATGGAGTGAAAGTCCCATTGATAAGCCACTTAATAATAGGGGTACTCAATGTGAATAAATGAAATGAATGACTACTTCCATTGGAAGAATTGATTGAAACAAAGCTATTGCAACTGCCAATCAAGTAATTTGATATTAGTTGATATTATTGACTCACATGCATAGGTACTATTATTGGATTGAATTGTCTAGAAAATAGATTTAGCATGTGCTATTATAGATCTGTATATACGTTGTTGAACCGTCGTGTTCACGGTGTTATTGATAAACATTACAGGCCTAGTTGCCCGTGTTGGTCATACAGAGGCCGCACCGCCAGCGGAGGAGGCCCATCCGATACCTCCAAGAGGTCTAATTGAATGGACTTGAGTCGCAGTGAGAATGAACTAGAACATGTGGAATTTATTTTGGAAATATTTTGAGTAGTACTGTTGTATATCCATTTTGAATAGTAAATAGATGTCACCTGCATTGTATTGAATATGCAGTTGTGGACTTGGATAGGAAATGTGTATATTGGACTTTACTCTTAATGTAAAGTACTTGTTCAGTTAATTTTTTCTTCAATAACTATATATGTATTCCGTAAAAATGTACATATGACAGGTACGCATGATTGATCCCTTGTGGATTTCATCTTAACTTCGGTTAATTCGGAGTTTATGAGAGAAAGTATGATGTACTTGCAACCCAGGTTTAGTCCAGAGAAATAAGATCTCAAGCTTGGGTCGTGACATGGGTCCACGGTGCACCTAAATCCAACCCACTTATGTCCTAGTCGGATCAAAAGAACCATTAATTTAAGAGCCTAAAAGTCTAACGATTCCTAACCAATCCACCAACGCCTTAAAGTTTAAGGGTTTCTTAAGTTACATTACATACAAAATCCAATTGATGGTGAGTACAATTTAGATTTGTGTCAAATTATAGAGCGAGTTTGCAGGTACAAAAAAATATTACCTTTTATAGGAACTGCAAGAGTTGCTTCTCATGGGAAAAATATTACATATTTCTAGATTCATGCATCGTAGTAAATGATTGTATGATTACATAGAAGATTATACAGACAAAACATGGCACTGTCCCTGCATCTATATGTACAAACTCAATGCATGGGGATCATATAATTCATAGACACCATCATTTTCTTACATATAGAACGAGTTTGGTTTGGTGATGACCTATTGGCACATACACATCATTAGACCCTTGAGAGCCATCTGGTTATGATCCATGATAAGTGGTCCACACCTCTCCAATAGGCATCCCACCATTCTTCCTTTCTGATTGCCAAAACACTAAAAAGTCCTCCAAGCCCAAGTCCATAACCAAAGACCACAACCAAATAAAACAGTCTTTTCTCCTTTTCATCCTCCCCTTGATACACCTGACCCACATCAGCACCAGTTGGACCACTCAAACACCTCCTCCCTAGGGGTGGCCCACACAGCTCATCATTTCCAATGTAAGCTGACCCATCTATGCTCAGTGTATCGAAGTGCATCCCTGTTGGGATCTTCCCACTCAAATTGTTGTAAGAGAGATTCAAAACACTAAGGAAGTCCAACAAGGTCAATCTCTGTGGTATCATGCCTGCCAGATGGTTGAAACTAAGATCCAATGACTCCAATCCACTCATGTTGCCAATGCTCATTGGTATCTCACCTGAAAGATGGTTATGTGAGAGATTGAGCATGTAAAGGCCCTGCAACTGAACAATTTCCTTTGGGATCTCTCCCTCCAATAAATTGTGGGAAAGATCGATTCCGCTGCTGTATGAGAAGATGTATTTGACCTTCTGAAGTATTCCCTTGCTCACAATTTCCAATCCCACGTCGTCATACATAAGTGAAATCACGTGACCAAGCAAGCGTCTGTCCTTAGGCCGTCGAGTTAGCATGGTGAGACCGCCGATGCTTTCAGGGACTGAACCGGAGAGTTTGTTGTATGATAAGTCGAGGATTTGGAGTTTTCGCAGTTGGGTTATCTCTCTTGGGATCGAATCATTGAAGTAGTTCGACTTCAACGTGAGAATTTGAATATTTTGAAGCTTCCCAATGAAATTTGGAATTCTCCCTTCATATTGATTGCTTTCCATGTTTAGGAACTCTAGTCTTTCAAGGTGTTGGATGAAATTTGGAAAAGAGCCTTCAAGAAGGTTGTTTCTTACCTGTAAAGAGCTGAGGTTCTTTACATATTTGAGCTCATCAGGGAGGATTCCAGAGAGGCTGTTTGTGCCAAGGTTGAGAGAAATTAAAGATCTACAGTTTCCAATGCTCGAAGGAATTTTCCCGGACAAATGGTTGTTTGAAAGATCAAGGTCCCATAGAAGAAAATTGTTCGGTCTGCATAGGGAGTGAGGAATTGGGCCAGAGAGTTGGTTTTCTTTGAAAGAAATGTATCTAGCATGGGATAGTCTCTCTCCAATTTGAGTTGGAATTTCACCAGTGAAATTATTTCTAGAAAGATCAACAACTTCAGCAGCCTCAGGCAGAAGAGGAAGAGGACCTTGAAGGCTGTTGTTTGATAAGATTAGTGCTGTTATTAGGAAGTTGGAATGCATTTGAAGAGAAGCTGGGAGAATTCCCTCAAGATTGTTGTCTGAGAGATCCAAATAAGAGAGAATGGGGAGCTTGAACAGCCAAGAAGGAATTGACCCTGTTAGGTTATTGCCACTCAGATCTAGGAAAGCAACACGTGTCAGATTAGAAAGGAAAGCTGGGATTTCTCCTTCCATACCGCATGAGCTTAAGTCCAACATCCATGGTTGAAAATTTGGTGGAAATGGTTTAGGGTCTATCTTGACAGTAATCCCACTAGAGCCAAAACCTATGGCAAAAGGTGAGGACTTCTGGAACAATGAAAACAATGAAGAGAAAGTTCCCTCCATGGAGTTATAGCTCAGATATAAGGTTTCAAGATTAACAAGACGGCCAATGCAATCTGGAATTGTTCCATTCAAATCATTACCAGCCAAATCAAGGTGTTGAAGAGGAGATTTTACAAATTGATTCAGGTATCTGCCCTTCTAAACTGTTGAGGTAGACCATCAAGACCCTGAGATTTCTTAAACCAGAGATGGAAAGTGGAAGGCTTCCTGTTAGGTTGTTTAGAGAGAGGTCTAGGTTTTGTAAACTAGAAAGGTTTGTAAGTGAAGAGGGGATAGGTCCTTGAATTGAACAACTTGATGCAAAAAGAGCAACCAATGAAGAGGCATTTGAGATGGAAGGTGGAATTTGACCAATAGTGTAAATGGATTGAATTGAAAGTGTGTGCAAGTGTGGCCATGGGAGTGCAAACAACCATGAGAGATCTACGGTAAGCTCGTTGTCATCTACATACAGTTCTTGAAGTTGAGGAAGGTAAGGAATGGACCCTTGGAGATGAGAACCTCTGAGGTCCAGAACTGTGATGGAAGTGAGATTAGCAAGCTGAACTGGGATATCAGAGTCAAAGAAATTCAAATCTAGTACCAGAGAAGAAAGATGTGTGAGGTTGAGCAATTGATTTATCGGAATCATGCTGGATATTCGACAGTCGGAGACCTGAAGCTGCCTTAGATTGTAGACAAATGATACAGGTTCTGCCCAGTTCCTATCAAGAGATGCCACAGATAGGTCTACACCATTCAATTGAAGCTCCCTCAGATTAGTCAACCCTCTCAACCAATTCAAATTTGAAGAAGAGATAGAGCCACGGTGGATGTAGGAAATTTGTTTTTTCATGGAGGTGTCAAAGGAAGACAAGTTGTAGGCCAAGGATGAGAAATTGAGAATCCGAACAGAGCAAGAGAGATCCAGGGATTGTAAGAAGGAGAGGTTGGCCAATTGCACTGTAATGGAACCAGAAAGCATAGAATTTGACAGGTTGAGATAAGTGAGGCTTTCAAGATTTGTTAATTGAGGAGGTATTTTGGAAAGTTGGAAATTGTTGAAGCTGAGATCAAGGTACCGAAGATGGCGGAGGGTAAAGAGAGATGGAGATATTGTTCCATTAATGGCCATGGATTTGGTGTTGGAAAGAGAAACAAGCCTTGAGTTGAAGCCACGGACAGGTATATCTGGTTGGGGGTTTCGAAGATCAATGGAGGTGACATGTGAGGAATTAGAACAGAGAATTCCATGCCAATTGCAGCAGTTAAGGCCTTGCCAAGAAGACAAGCGTGCTGAAGGGTCATCAAGAAGGGACTTGAAACTCAAGAGGGAAGCTCTTTCATCTTCATGGCAGCTGCATATATTAGAGCATTGAGAGGAGAGAACAAAAAGAAACAGGAGTAGGAGGTGAAGTTTCATGGTCTTGAAATGCCACAAACTCTCTCTAGTGTCTGTGGTTTGTTGGAGCTGAGAAGAAACAACGCTACAGAGAGTATTACCCTTGTTCTCTTTCTTATAGAAAACATAAAATGAAGTAACTGTGTGATGTAGTTTTGTTTTGAAATTGTGTGATGTAGTTTTGTTTTGAAAATGATCAATATGAACAAGTCATATAGCATCATGAACCTGTCAAGAAAAAAAAAAAAAAAAAACAATATCGCATGCTCTAAATCTATAGTCATGATCTGACTTCAATAGAAAGAAAGGAGAGATCCTAACCTATAGTCATGAGATCTTACAGTCATTTCAAAATACTAAATCTATGCAGACTAACATGTTCTATACATTCAAAAAAATGACACCTTTCGTTGTCAATATGTATTGCCTAAAACGTACGTTTTAAAATATTCTGTTTGTAACTGTCAAGGTGTGACTTTTATCTACCAATATTAATGGGATAGGCTCTATTGTTGTTGATGATGAAGATGATGGCATAGCGACTGAAAAGTTTGATCAATTTTACTACTGAATGTGCATTTCCACAAGTGGTTTTATACAGCTAGTTATATTGTAAATCCCTGGTCTGTGGTACTCTTCGACAGAATTAGAAAACAACATTTCAAATTGACCAAGAACATAGAGCTTGTGGGTGAGTGGCCGTTGACTGAGGTGATACAGGAATCACATGCTGAGATGATACCATGAAAAGTTTGATCAATTTCATTACTAAATGTGCATTATACAAGTAGTTTTGTATAGCTAGTCATAGAGTTAATCCTTAATCTCTAGGACTGTTCAACAGAATTATAGAACAACATTTCAAATTGAATAAAAGCAGAAATAGCTTGTGGATGAGTGGCTTTTAAGGATTTTACCTGAGATGAGTCAGAAACTACTTGCTACAAATGTGACTGCAGGTTGGATACTTTGACAAGACCGAGTCAAGCAAGCTATGCATTGTTGCTATACTGATTAAGTTTAAAATGTCACTGGTGATGTAAGTTATAATATGGTAATGAATGTCAACTGACAATTCCTCCCTCTATATGTTTTATTTCTTACATTAGCATTGACTAATTCTCATTGACTAAATGACTTCTCAACATTTCCTTTGGTGGGTCCCATAATGGATGGAATATTGAAGAAATGATAGCATGGAAGAACCATTCAGTGGGCCCCCGTGGCATATGTAGCTATGGACCACAACCCAAAAGTACACCTTCAGATCGCAAGCTTCAAAATGGATGCCAAGAAATGATAGCATGGAAGAACCATTCAGTGGGCCCCCGTGGCATATGTAGCTATGGACCACAACCCAAAAGTACACCTTCAGATCGCAAGCTTCAAAATGGATGGCAAGAAAAAAGAGTACAGCTAACTGTTCAGATTCTTCATGTATAGAACCCCACCTAACATATAGTTACAATCATCTGATCCATGCCATTTGAGCCATGTACCACATACCCTAAAGCCCAATGGATGGAGACCCCTATAATCTACCAATGTTTTCCGTTCGATGTTAGCAGGACCATCATTTGATTGATTTCTAGTGCCAGAAGAGGGAGCAGTTCTCTTGGTGGCAGGTGAGGCACAGGTAGTTCAGGATTATTATGGGTCTCTATGAATGTGGATGTCCTACACATGAAATTCTTAGACAACATTCGCAAATCTTCAATTGCATGCACTATCCTCAAAAAGCAAGAACACTAGAAGTCCATTTTCTATCCAAAACATTATAATCCTAAGGGCCCTTGGATCTTCCATAGTGAGTGAGTGCAAGTAACTTGGTTTATGCATAATCGAGGGTTAATATGTTTAGATAAATTGAAGTTACCTGTAAAAGAAAGTTGTTTTTTGTTTCACTTGCCTTACAATTAGATCAGTGTAGTTATCGTGTCATTAGTCTAGGGTTTACTTTTTTAACCATAGGTATTCTTTCGGGAGCAATATGGTATAGTGAGGCATGGGGGTCTTATTGGAATTGGGACCCCAAGGAAACTTGGGCATTTATTACTTGGACCATATTCGTGATTTATTTACAGCTTTCAGGGTGTGGATTTGGCAATTGTGGCTTCTATAGGATTTCTTATAATTTGGATATGCTATTTTGGGGTCAATCTATTAGGAATAGGACTACATAGTTATAGTTCATTCACATTAACAACTAATTGAAGAAAGGGCCTGAAGAATACATAGGAACATCGTCCCTTATATTATATAAAGAAGGTCTGTGACAGGAAAATTGTTTTTTGTTTCACTTGCCGTAACCACTTAGAATTAGATTTACAGGAGAATTGGGAGCGTGGGAAACTAAGTTTGAAGGTTCCTAAGAGGGCATGAGGAATTTATAAGTCCTAGAGACTCGTTTGACCAAGCGGATGTAATGTGGTTTACATGTAAATGACTCTTGTGCTTGTACAACCTGTGTTACCTGTGAGCAATGGTTGTCTTGCTCTTTGCCTTGAGCAATAACAAGTGACAGAGTTATAGGCAATTATTTTTCATGGTCATGTATCTACAAGGGTCATCAATCTACTACGAATTATTGATTTAGACAAGGAGTTTCTGGTGGGTGAAGTATCACTTTCCTCCGACAAATATATAAAGTCGAATTCTATAACTATAGCTGAAATTCAGCATCTGTAAATATTAAAGCACATACCCATACTTCAAAAAATGTCATCATTGACATGGGAATGAAACTCTGACACATGAAGTCTTAGTGAATGCTTTCATTGCATGAAAGAGTTCAAGTTTAAAATACTCAATTGAACACCAAAAAAAAAAAAGAGGAAGAGAAAAAGAATTACATCAAAACTATCAATTAAAACAACCTACCTACTTCAATCAATCTTTAACAATTGAATAGAAATCACTGAAATCGACCACCTTGATCCACTGAAGCTCAATTTATCTCGTAATCAAGGCATGCAACTGCTCCTGAAATAGGCCCCACAAGTTGAAATTCAAGTTCAGCTGTCTCTGCTTCTTCATTGAGTACTGATCTGCAAAAAGACCATAGCAGTGTATCAAGAAAATTCCTATTGGCTGCTGCTGTCCACTCAGAAGACCCTGCAACCCTGTTTGGGCTCTTCCTCTGGGAGAGGAGTGTAAAAAACAGTAGCAGAGAAGCTATTCTTCTTAGGCTTTAGCAATTGAAATTTTAATTGTCAGTCACCGACAGTTAAGGGCTTCTATCTCTTAGAAGTAAGAGCTCTTCTAGGAGGTTGCTGAGGATAAATCAAGCCGCTGTGCCACCAGTGACCCCCCACATCTTCTGCAAGTAATGGGGCTGATCAAAAGAACTGAAGGAATCATTTCAGCTTGTCCGAAGTGCATACCTTCATCCCTTCAACATCGTCCTTGTAGTTTTGGCAGAACACAAAAGTTCTTAGATAAATCTATTAGGATTGAAACATACGCACCAATCCACCAATCACACAACCAATCAACGAGACATGGATTTATGTGGTTCGGCAAGATTGCCTACGTCCACGGGAGATTCACAGCATTCACTGTTATTGGAGATTCCCACAAGAGTACAAGTCTCCCTCAATTTCAACCTTAATTACAATGCTCTCACCACCCAGTATAAATATATGAAACTATAAACCTCTACACACCCACAACCGTCGGATTGGGCCTTATAATAGATGGTCCAGATTAAACCGTCATATTACAGATAAGCTCCTGTAATTAAATTAAATCTAGATCAGGCTTCACCAACCCATCAAAATCTGGGTCAGAGCTCTATCACCCGACATGTGGATGTTAAGGAAAGTTGATCAGTCAATCAGATCTCTCATTAGATGAAGGCTATGCATGTGGATTTTGAAGGGGCTTCATCTTCTTCATCTTCTTCTTGATTTTTTCTTGGAGTTAAAGCTTGAGAGAAGGCTCAAAGCTTCTTTCATAAAGCTTCAAGTAAGTAGTTTGAACTCGTAGAGCTTTCAAGTTATTTGAGTGAGTTGGATTGATTTGTAGCACAAACAACTCATAGAAGTTCTATTTTGAATTGATATTGGTTTAAGTTGAAGAGAGGGCTTCAAGTTGAGAAGTTTCCATCTCTAAATCAAGTTATAAAGAGGGTTTCTTGTGAAGTAATCTCAAACTAAGGCAAGTATACGCAATTCTTGTGATTTAGGATGCTAAAATGGAAGTATGAACTTAAAGAGTTCAAAACAGAAATTTTGGTTCAAAATTTTTTCGAGCTGCAGGGCTCTGTTCGGCCAGCCGAACAGGTGACCAAATGCCCCTGCTCGGGTTTTCTACAGAAAGTCAGTTGCTGGAAAGCTGACCGAGTGCTGACCGAACTCAGCTGAAAAAGCCAGTTCGGTCAGTCGAACTGCTGGCCGAAGAGGTGATCGAGGGCCCCTGTGTTTTCACAGAAAAGCCGAGTTGACCGAATTTGTTCGGCTAGCTGAACTACGACCAGGTGACCGAAGGGTGGCCAAACATGCTGACAAGGAATTTTCAAAAAATGTGATGTTCTGGAAAGCTGACCGAGTGCTAACCGAAATTGTTCGGCTAGCCGAGCTCTGTAGGTTGGCCAACCGGACGGGTGACCGAATTTATTCGACTAGCCGAACTTGCAGGTCGGGCAGCAAAATAGGTGATCGAGCTCACAAGAATTTTTATACTGAACAATTTGAATTTTCAGTAATTGAGCCTATTGAATTGGAGATTCCTTATGGCTATCAAATAGATAGTTTTGAGACTAATTGAGTGAACTCAAAGGTCATAATTGGTTTCGATTCGAGACAAATGTAAGTCTTGAATTGACCAACATGAATGACGAATTGAATAGGAATTGTACCTAAACCTTTATAGGTGTTAGCTAAGTTTATCTGGACATACAAATTACTAATTAAAGTGATGTTCATCGAGAATAACACGTACGTTGGATAACAAGCACTTCACCCATTGTTTGGTTTAGGAATCTGAATTAAATGATTAATTAACTTGATTTCCTGAGTCTGGCACTACATAATAGTTTCCTAAGCTCGTTATTGAGCTGAATTGAATACGGAATGAATTAATGAATAATGAACAAGTTACTAAATGTAATAATGAATTAATGAACAATCCTACTGCAGTAGATGGACTGGGATGTTCCGGAGCTCCGTGGTGATGCCGGTGATCTTCGATCAAGACACTGGTAGATCCCACACGGTATAGACTGAAAGTCACTGAATTGATAAGCCACGTAATAATATTGGACTGAAAAGTCTGTCATGTAATGAAAACATTTATTAAATGAAAAGTCACGTATTATGGACTGAAAGTCACTGAATTGATAAGCCACCTAATAATACTGGACTGAAAAGTCTTTTATTGATAAGTCATGTAATGAAAACATTTATTGAATGAAAAGTCACATATTATGGACTGAAAGTCCCATTGATAAGCCACTTAATAATAAGGGTACTCAATGTGAATAAATCAAAATGAATGTGAATAAATGGAATGAAATGAATGACTACTTCCATTGGAAGAATTGATTGAAACAATGCTATTGTAACTGCCAATCAAGTAATTTGATATTACTTGATATTATTGACTCACATGCATAGGTACTATTATTGGATTGAATTGTCTAGAACTGATAAATTGGTAAATTGACAGATTTAGCATGTGCTATTATAGATCTGTATATATGTTGTTGAACCGTCGTGTTCACGGTGTTATTGATA